>CM069309.1:21940000-23432500 GCA_035609425.1 Epinephelus awoara
AGGTTATCATTAATCACTGCTACAACTGTTGATTTATATTAAAGTCTATAAATCCTGTCTGCTCAGGCCTATAGTGAACTTTCTGTGGCACTTACTTTAGTAACTAAATCTTATCTAACAGAGTGTCTGAATACTCTTCCAAAGGTATTTGGGAATCAAAGGATATCATTTATGAAAGGATCTGAACGCTGTGTGTTGCCAGACTAAACTAATTTTTTCATTCTTTCAGCTGTTTGTCTTTGCCACATGCCAGAACTCTAAAATGACTTGGACCCGTTGGCCGTTGTAAATCATTGATCGTAATCCACAGCTTGGCCTCGGAGGGATAAAAGAGGGAAATATGGATATTACCGGTGGCTTTGGAGCTGGCGTAGCATGGTGAGAATGATGTTCTGTGAAACAGCATTATAAGAACCTGCTCTGTCTGCATGGGGTAAAACACAACCTTAAAAATAGTCTGTGTGTACAGCATTTTGCACTCATGCATCATTAATCAATCAAGTTTGATGTTTTGAATTTAAGCTACCTATGCAAAAACACATTGGATTTCAGTTTTAGGGAAACTGTTGTGCTCAATACAGGCACTGCAAAGAAGTGGGGTTAGATCTTCCTGTGGTGGCATTCAACTAGTTCATCCTTGGATGTATGCATGGAAGAAAATGATTAATTGGTTGCAGTGAGTCTGCTCGATTCCGGCAAGTGATGTCAGAGTCTGATTATGTTGGACGGACGCTCTGAAAGCTCGTCGTCTCCCACTGTTTACAGACCGACACCAAGTCATCCATGGTGCTCCTCGCATGCCAGTTGTACAAGCACAGAGGGCTTTAGGTTCTGTGAGTGATGGCGGTAAATGCTCACTGCTGTCCTGTGACACTTCTCCTGCTAAACGCACACCTTTGACTAATGAGCTGACAGACCACATGCCACTTGACTGTAAGAAGAAAACTGTACACAGGAATGTTGGAGGTCTTTTGAAAGAGGCATGAACGAGTGTTTGGTTTGTGAAGGAGCTGAGGCTCATTACACTGGAGTTGCTGATGACCACACAAGTGGATAATGACTTTTTGGAAAGTGTATTTTAATGGTTTTACAAGTCCCTCTTATGACTTAATTTTCAAGGAAAGGTGCACCTTAAGACAACACAAGTCAGACAGCTATATTAGAGTTTTAAAACAGAGGAAGGTCAAAAAGAAGAAAAGCACACGGCAGCTGTTTTGTCAGAGATTATTTGAGAAGACTTTGTTAAAATCATAAAACAAAGAGTGATTATTAGCCCATGAATTGTTATGGTTAATATATTAGCAAACAGTTGCCTATATAGGCTACACATCGTGTCTCTGACCATAGAAACAACATGGTGGACTCCACAGAGGATCATCCACTCCTTATATAGATATAAACAGCTAATTTTAAGCTACTGTAACAGTTAGCTGAAAGTTTTTAATAATATTTCCCATTTCTTCCAGTATATCCTCGTAAATCCCACACACTGGATCTCTAAGCTCTGTTTTGGTCTCCACCAGCTCCTGAGAAAGATATCTGGCTGTAAAGTGGCAAATGCACCATATTCATTAGCTAATTGCTAATTCTGGTAGTTGCTCAGTTGTTACGTCGGTGCCATGCCATTGTTCTGACAGCTCATGACATCGAAGCCCAAATGTCTCGTTAGACCAAAAGGCCATTTGACCGACAGCTCAGGATCCGGAAAACACACATGCATTGCTGTGAAAGGCAGTTTCTCCAAAAATAGGCTACATACGCACACAGGGCTAATTAGTCACTGGGCCTTTCTACAATAGAGTGCTGCAGGGATGACGTTTTTCTGTAGTCTGACGTGAATGTTAGCATCTTTTTGATTCCCTTGTCAAAAAATCTAAGGTAAATTTTATTTTTTTGGTGTCTGTGAGGCAGTGCTGCAGGGATCACTTTTTTTTTTTTTTTTTCATTGGATTTTGGATTATTGCAGAAAATAAACTTTGTGGCAAACAGATGTTTAGATGTTCAGAAAGAAAAATAGACAAATAAGCACCACTTTTATGATTTTTTAAAACCTAAATGCAGTCACCAAGCTAATGTGAAGCTATAAACAAACTACACCATGGTCCATTTACAACCTACAGTACATCAGCCCCACATGCAAATGTTGGCTGGGTGTTAATGACAGACCTTATTTCAGGCATCTAACCAGAAATCCATTAAAAAAACCCACTAACTTTGAAACAAGGGAACCGGGAGTGCTAAAATGCTAACTCGTTTCCAGGCTCTAGGACTCATTCCTGGGGCACTCTGTGGCAAAGGCATAACCCACTGTACTCTGCCTTTGATTGGCTTACCCTGATATTCTTGCACTAACCCTCACTCCCTATGACTAACCCTAACCAACCCAACCAATGAAAGCCAGTTCATTAGGGTGCAAATGCCAACAACTCCACAAGAAGTCAAGCAGCTCCAGGTTTTATGTCAATAAAAGTTCAGTGTGTTGCTTCTTATTTCATCAGGGGAGACATTCAGAAGATTCAGTCACAGCTGCTGACACAACAGTCAGTGTACTGTGAAACTAAATGTTCTGATCTAAAAAATGGAAATAGTCAGTTTCAAGACATCATGTTACCATCCTCAGCTCAGTACAGTATGTGCAGTTTGGTCATTGAGATTCTCTCAACTGGAATCACACGTTTTTTTTGGAGGACATCCGGTTCCATTGCAAAACACAAGTTTTCACTAGAAATGACGATGCCGTTTATTTTCGTCCTTTTTTCGAGAGGACCACCTGAGAATTGTGAATACATCAACACTCCTAGTTGGAAATGGGTTTATCATCACCATGGTGATGTTAGAGGGAAGAGATCCCATACAAACTCCTCTAACAGAGAGCACCATTAGAGCCTGTCTCTCCCACAATCCCTTCGTTGGAAATAGTAGCTTTATAAAGAAAAAGGCTCACTGATGATACTCTGCATTGGGCTGTACAGAACAAACTAAAAGTTAATGGCACTATTTCATCCTCCCACACACACATTTACAGTTCAGTTTGCTATGAGACCCTGCTTTTCTTGGCCTTCTCTTAAAATTCCACACCAATTTTAGGAAGTGTGCTCGCGCCATGTCGACCCTGAAGGATATTAAACTCATAGTGAAACAGCCCTCTGCGGTGGCAGCCAGGTGAGGCCAAGCGTCTCCATGCTGCCACCTCCTCAGACACTAAACAGCCTTTTAAAACACAGTGCTCTACAGTCAGTACAGTGTGCCACTTTGCATCTTTCCCATGACATCACAGTTTTGTGATGATGCACATGGTCTAATTCTGTCAGAATAGCTTAATGGAATTAGATATGAGCCCGCAGGGAGCCTTGCTGCTCAGAGCTGCTATGGTGAAACATGAAGACCTCCAGAACTTTTTATTTGGCTCTTTATAAAAGCACTGGGCTTGCACGAACTAAACCAAGTGACCCTTGACCTATTTACAAAGATGTTAGTTAATCACAGATTTAAAGTCGTTAATAAAATGTCTGTTATGCCAGAAAACATGAAAAAAAAACTAACTTCATCCTCCCCACTGAAACAATGTGCCAGTCAGCACAAAGTCATGCAGTGCAGACAAACTTTGCTCAAACCCTCAGAACTTTATTTTAAATTCTAGTGGAGCGGAGATCCCGAAGTTTCCAAAAATACCAAATATGGTAGAATATATGGGAAATGTGTGTATTAAAGTATGTGGAAGTCGTCATGTAGAATGTTTCCACTGGATGTGTTTGGCCATAAAAAGCACCCAGTCTTGGGTTTGAACATTTCACTCATTGTAAAAATAATATAGTTTAAATATATAGTGTTGGAGCAAGCAGATGTAGAAGTCAGACAGTGTCGAATACGATTATTTTTCAGCAACTTAAATTAGCTTACTGTGTCCCTTTTTTGACCAACTGGGGGCAGCAGAATAAACTGTGGACACATGCACATGTACATACACACATGCATTTGCATATGATCACCTTGCAACATGAGTTTGTTAGCACACAGTTGCCACTTACACACTGAGCAACATTAGCATTTATTTGGAGCTGTGTTTTTGGCCATATGGCAAAAGAAAAGGCAATAATCACGCTCCTTTTAGCTCTGTTTTGGTCTCCACCATCTCCTGAGGGAAATACTTGCCTATTTTTGCTGTTAAATGCTCCACTTTGAACACAAGCTGGTTGCTAACTTTGTCAAACTGCTGTTGGGTGCTGGGCAGATGGCACACAGTTGGTTTTAGAGCTTCTTTGCTGAACAGCTGACTTCTGGTGGTGAGAATAAATGAAAACAGTCAAGCTGAGGACTATAAAACCAACCCTGTCTCACTCCGAAGTCGTCGAAATCCGGTGCTTGGGCAGTGATTTGGGGTGTTAGACAGTGATGAAAAAAGCTGTCCATTAACATCAGCATGATATCATCCGGTTGCCGTCATAGTTTAATGTTGCTCGGCAGTGTCAGGAGGAAACACAGTGGGACAAGAACGAAAGTTGAGGTGGCGAAAGTCCAGATGGGTCCAGCAAACACCAACTTTCACCTGGGAGAGCCTTGTTCGCGTCCCATAAGATTATAAAGCCAAGCCCTGTTCTTTTTTCCTAAAACTAACCATATGCTTTTGTTGCCTTAACCTAGATGTGTGTGTTAGTTGTTGGAGGGAAAAAACCCATCATTGAATGAATGGCTACAATTTTGGATTCACACTGGACATGAACTGTAGCCTCCTGGATAAGAGTCTAGTTTTGTTTGGCACATCCACCTTCCCTTCCTGCTCTTTATGCTGCCCCAGTCACTGTCAGCTTGAAGTATTGCCGCAATGGGTTTATGCTGGAGTTAGCTGACAGCCTGGTGGGTCTCATAAAGATGCTTAAGGTTGCCTTTGGCGTCGATATCACACACCAAGGGGTGTGACAAAGCAGAGACCCTGGGAATGTAAACTGGCTGAACAATGAGTTGAAATATGCAACAGAAACTGCAGAGTCAGCAAATGATTTTCTGTGCTTTGATTACATGTGACCCCTTTCACATTACATGTAGTCATTTCCCCCAGTTGTTAATACACAAATACAGATAAGTGCAACTTTAAAGAAACCTGCGATAGATGTGTTTATAGAAACAAGTTCATCCAACACTCTCCATGTGTCCACAGTACTGGAAAAAAACACCAGTCACCCACCTATAGGTCACATACAGGTTTGTGGAGTAGCTTAATAAGTTACATGCCTGGCACCAGTGGCAGGTTATCACTTTCTCTCCCAGCTGTTAGGAGTTACTCACGTGCGCTTGGAGATAACAGAGTGTGAAGATCAAGTAGAGAACATGCTTTCAAAACATCATCGCTCATGTATAGAATGAACATTCTTTGCTATAGGTGAGAAGATCAGAGACGATCCCCCTCTGAGGCAGGTCTGGAACATGAACCTCCTCCGCCTCACCCCTCGGTGCACTGGGGGACACTGTGAGGTAAATGTGTCATTCACGTTCCCTTTACGATCTATGGCACGTGACTGACCTACTTTTACGAAAAATAAGCTGGTTGTACAGTGCTGCTCAAAAGCATATATTTTCATGTTTGACCTAAATCAATAAAACTAAGTGCGCAGCGCTGTCATCGCCGCCACTTTGTGGGGTCCTCTTCATGAGTCACTCTGCAGATAAACATTGTTTGTGTACACTAGCCACTGATTAGATTTTTTTTTTATGATGCTAAATCAGGCGGACGCTGCCCTATCTTTTGGATTCCCTACATTCCTGCCGGTGTTTTTGCTTAGCAGAACCAGGTGGGACTTTAATATTTTCCAGTAGCTTTATTGCTCAATTTAGCCTGAAGCTATAGGTTATACCCCTCTGCACGAGCTGTCCTGGAATTCCCAGCTCGTCCTGCACATGATCATGTTTGTCTCTAACTGTGTGACCTGATAGGGGATGTGTTTAACTTTAAAACCCCATAAAAACATATGGATTTGAGTGCTTTTTTTAAGAAAAACATCACGTAATACAAACCTCACTTGTTTGTCCTTGTGCAGACATTCGCATGTGAAGATTAATTGCACGCACTCTTGCAAATCTGTGGCATTTACTTAGAGGTTTTTTCCTATTTGGCATCACTTTTAAGGTCTGTAAATGTACCATGCAGTATTTACCGCTGATTCAAAACAGTTGGCTGTGCAGAGTAAGTGTCCACCGTGTTCTGGGGAGTGTGCCATCTAAAGCCATTCCTCTGCTCTTCTCCTGGAAACTAATCAACAGAGTCTGTCAGGGTCACAGCGAAGACGCTAATTAATGGCAGCAGTTTTATTTTACTATCTTCTTTGTGCTTGATAAAGACGATTTTATTTACTGCCGCTTGTGCTGCTTCTTCCAGTCACTGGCGAGACGTCTGCCAAGTCTCGCAGGAAAACTATCAACTTTAACTCAAAACGCGGACGCATACAACATCTAGAAATGAAATATTCTAAGAGCCTTCACAAGAGGTGTGCGTGACATGATCGAAAAATGTTGCTACCTCCTCTCATCTCTTCCATTTACCTCTCATTCCTTCCATCAATCGCCTACTTGGACAATCTTTCAATTGTCCCTCTATTTTGAATAAACTTGGCAAATCCAGCGCAGACTCCGAGCCTCGCTGAAGCCACTGTCGGTGTCTGGGAATTCTGCCTAAGAATGTACCCAAACACAGATATTGTCTTGGCTTTTTTTTACTCCAATTGAATCTGTTACCATTTGGCCTTTGAGGGCCTCTAACAGCTTGGAGAGTGCTTAAAGGGGAGTGCTGACTACTGTTTGTAGTCTCTACATCTTGAAAATCTATCACTGCACTTTCCTTCCTGCAGCTGCAGCTACAGGGGGCTGTTGAGAGCTGAAGGTTCTCATCCGTAGGCATAACATATACATTAAGATGAGTTATTACAGCTCCTAATTTTAGTTTGGCGCTGTAAGCCCAGTGTGGTTTAGCTTGTTTTACTGCACAACACTGATGAGGGCAATTTAACATGACTCAAACATCACATTGACGTCTGAGCCAAATGGATTAATGCTGTAAATGACTGCCTTAACACATCTCACATTGGTACAATCAACATTACAAGCCCAAGTCAATATTCGGATGATTTACTGTAATGCCAGGTACAACTGTTGAACAGCTCACATATAATAACTCATCCAAGCACGAGTGCTGTTCAGCAGCAGCCCCAGGGTACGAAGTTAGCCTCGTGTTGTCTTGGTTGCTCAGGAGGGCACTAAAACAGACCACGTTTGATTATTTTTCTTGTGGTTCAACATCAGTGAACCACCACACCGTGTTTAAAATGCAGCCGTGCAATAAATACAGAGCTGAGCATGACTTTTGGGTCATCAGTCATGTTAAAATGAAAAAGAAGGTGTAGCTTCTTCCTCTTCATGTTAATGTATGGAGAATATAAAATTATGTCTTTGAGGTTGTTTAACAGATTTCCTTCAGTTCCACACTGTTGCCAAAATATTTGTCACGGCTCTTTTTTTCTTTTAGCAGCCGGGTAAATATTTTTCAGGGATTCCCGGCACGAGCGGCAGGTGCTACCTGTCCCCATGACATTGTATTCCTTTTCCCGGTGAAGCATCTCATTGGATTCCTGTTCCCTGACAGATCACCCCTTCATGTCCATAAAAGTACATCATGAGCATGAATTGTAGGTTCTCGTTGTTGTACATCAACCCGCAGAGGTGACTCGTGTACTGGCTGCAATCCGGGCAACATGCATGTTGTGTAAATGGATTAACTCCAAAGTCCAGCAAAGTTTTTGCGGCTCTCGGAGGGACTGTGCATCATTTCCAGTCATCCGTAACGCGGGACACGCCAGCACAGGCAGATGTTCGCTGGAAGGCTCACAGCTATGATTTATGTGCATCATGTAGCTTACAAAATAACACAGCTTTATATGTTTCTTTTAAAAACAAAATATTGATATGACATTTTTTCTCTTCTTCTTGGCAAAACAGTTCCACTAAAAACAACTGAAGCTCATTTCTGACAGTATGATGAAATAAAAGGTCATTTTAAGTCATTATAATAAGAAACCTTCTTGAAATAATGACTTAATATCTCTAAATAATGAGAACGTTTTTCAAAAATAATAACTTATAGTATTGTTTCTCATTATTTCTAAATATTAAATCTTGGGTAGACAGAAATCTGGATAAAGCCAAAAAAAAAAAAAGAGGCAATCTTTGAAATCTCCTGCAGCTTTCTCTTTTCCTCTCTCTGTCCTTGGCTCCTCCCACCTGACAACCACAGCATATGCATGCACCACAGTCAGTAACCTAGTGTTGATTTATTCCATCTTATTTCACTGCACACATACACAAAGCACATTAACTCACCCCCTTCTTTTCTCTTTCTCTCTCTGTTTATCAGACCACAACTGAGACACTAGCAAGCTAGCCACCCTTCAGTCTCTCCGCCTCGCTCCCTGCTGCTGTGGGCTGCTTCGTTCAGAGGAGAACGGGCAGCAGCTCTGGAGACAGACCTTCAGTTGGCGGCTGTTGCAGCTCAGACTCAGCCAACGCAAACAACCCCAGCTGCGGGTGTCACAGCGGGCTGGTGGCCCACGACAGCGTTGGGTCTAACCTGTGTGACAGCAGCAACAGAAAGTTTGTTGATCTGGCGGGGAGTCTTAGCTGTCCAGTCCCCCAAAGCTGGGGTTTTGCTTGGTAGATTACTGCAGCTGCTGACTGGGGGTATGTCTCTGGAGCTGCTGTGAAAACATCAACAAATTTCTCCTTCAAACAGCTGCATTTATTTTTTGGGATTTGGATTTGGATTTGGATCTTTTTGATGTTCTTTCTCTCCACATCAGGGGCGATTGCTCTGAGACAAGGGAGGCTGAACTTCCCCTAAAATTTCATGGAAGAAATGGTCAAATATGCACTATTGAAAGCCTTTGTTGTTTTGACATGGTAACAATACAGCGTGTTTCGGGGTTCATGTGACGTCAGATATAGTAAGCATTTAGCTTTGATAAGCAGAAAGCTAAACTATTAATAACATTTTCTCTTCATTTTTGTTTTTGTGTATCGTCAGACTCTATTTCAGAAGTTAGTCTTCCCTTTTTTAGGTTGTTTTGCAGTGTAGGCAGCTGTTGCCAACGCTGAAATACCAACTACCAACTGCAGGAGTCTCCACTATTGAATCAGACTTTCACCAAAGGGATGTGCACATGCATTCAACAGTCAATAGGAGTGCCCTCTCTCGTGAATGACCTGGGGTTATCCAAAGTCCATCCATCACGGGAAATAGTGATGATAAGCAGCAAAATTAAGTGTCTAGATGAGCTCAGGGCTACATCTTAACCTTATGAGAAGGCCATGTTTGTTGTTTTGTGGTGAAGACTGCAATAAAGCCATTGCTGGTGAACAGCATCCAAACGCCTCGCCATCCTTTCTTCTGCAGAGTGCTCCGTACTGCTAGAAGCTAGCTAATAAAGAGCCAAGCTAAATTAATGTTGATAAGCCTGTGTGTTCCCAACTACGGTTCGGAGCCGGTAAGCTGTCACTGCCAGAGAGAGAACACTTAACAGTAAATTTTGTTTCATTACACATGTGGAAATGGGCTTCCATAGGAAACAGTGAAGCGGTAAGTTTGAACACGTCAGCACCACAAACACAATTTTATTCAATATTTCCAAAAGCTTCTTCAAATCATTCCTTCTATTAGGAGATTTGTCAATAAACATCTGCATCAAGAGTCATTTTACACGTACAAATTTAGAGGTGTTAAATTCCTACTCCATGTGTTGGCCACATGTGTGCTAGATTTTTTTTTCTTCCAATAATCAGTCAATAAATACCTTCAAGAGATTTCTCCAGCTTTTGGATCACAATTGTGCGTGGTGAGTCGGGGCCTTGGAAACAAACATGACATACGTGTGCTATAAAAAGAGAAGAGAGTGGAAGAACATGCTGAACACCCAGACAGAGTTACTAGAAGAAGCAAGAATCTGAGGAATTTCCCACACGTTTTCGGGGCGTCCTCTGTCTCTGGCAAAAAAACTGGTGATTTCCCAGAAAAATAGGGGATGAAATGTTGGGCCATCACCCTTTAACAGTGCCGGGAACCCCTTCCTCCCCTCCTTCCTCTTGTTCGGATCTTTCCATGCCCCACAAATTGGAGGTTCCCTCCACTGGTGGAGTAGTAACTCTTGCTGTCATGTCTGAGCATTTACGGTAAAGCTGAAGCGTGAGCAAGTTATGTCTCTGGGGACCAAATGGACATTCTTGTGTGGCTGTGTTGAAGTGGGGTGAAGCTGTGCAGTTTGGAAGCATCTGGACAAAAAGGCTTTCCCCGATAAAGAAAAAAGAGAAGAGGGAGAAGGAGGGGAGGCTTCATTGCAAAGTTAGGAACAGTGTTACGTCTGCAGCGCTGTCTCAACTGCTGCTATACTGTAAGAAAAGTACAGCTCATACAAAGCAGTTCATTCCATACGTTGTGTGCGTGAAGTGGAAATGTACAAACTGCTACTTTTCCTTACGACACTTTATCAGCAAAGATCTCAACTTGGAGCTACGCGGCTTCCACAGGCAATCAGATCATCTCTGATGAACTGCCAGCAACAAATGTTCTTCTGCACATGGGGGAAAACACTATACAACCGGTCACAGGACAGCTGCGTGCAACATTTTCCGACTGGGAGCTTCGCTAGAATGTAAACATGAATCCACTTTAAAGTCAGTGAACAGATCGGAGAGTCGCATGTGCATTTATTCCGTTAGATCTTGATGCAGGTTGACATTGGATGAAGCTGTAGAGCAGGAATCGGAGTAATCCCTGTCTCTTTTTTGTATGTGAAAGGCAATAGATAGAGCTACTAAATAAAAACACATGCTGGAATACATTCCTGCTTCGACCCCCTGACTTCCTGCTGTTTTTAAAGGCTTATTCCACGTGATTATTTGGGCTTAGGCGACAGTATGTGTTAGCTACAGTATACATTACTGTATGTGTGTGGTTTATGGCCATTGTCAGACCTCTGTTAGTGAATATATGTTTTCTGTCTCAGGAAACTCTACCAGAGTTTTTTACTTTTCTGTAGCTCAGGTCCTTAGTGCAGCTTCATGGTCCAAATCCATTTCCAAAACTCTTAAGACAAATTTCTTTAGCAGATGATTCCAGACGGAAGAGAAGAAGAGAAAACTCCATCTAGAGCTTTGAGAAATAGCAAGGGATGAGTCATGTTCCAAATCATCAGAAAGGTCAAAGCCTCTTTCATCAAACTCCTCTAAATGCTGATGAAGACGAACTGGTGAATCAATCAGAGATTGCACCGCACTGCACTCCTGCACTGAAGCCCTTTTGTTTCCCTGACAACTTTACTCAGACGGCACTGATTGGACGAGAAGTGTGCCAGGAAATATCTCAACCCCCGTGTCACTTATTGGGGATATTTCCTCTGAAATGTCTGGTTAATTTTGATATTCACATCAAAAAGGCTCAGAGGCTTTCCACACTACGCACCAGGACCAGCATCACGGGATAAGCCGGAGATATGCGGTACAAAGCTCTGTGTGGCTCAAGGAAACACTCCTACTGGGCAATGGTACCAATGTTGTGTTCACAGACATCTGAGCCTCTGAGTATTGGCCCTGTGAGGGTATTTTGTCATCTGCTGAAACGAGATGTGGCACGAGCCAACCGAGGCTGCTGATAGATTAGACTTTGAATACAACATGACAGAGCAGTTTCTCCAGTGGAGCCACCGACGTATTCATGTCCAGCTACTATTTCCATACACTCTGCATTGCGTGATACTCCATTGGAGGTCCTGCACAGTGGGCACGTGCCCCAGGCAATTTGCTGTGTCAGGGAAAGTGGAGAAACAGAAGCTAAGTGTTATGCTTTCCTCTGGTTGCAGATGCCGAAGTCTCGTGACTGACACTTTCCGGTGGTGCTCCCATTGGGAGGCATAATACGGGGGTGCGCTGCCTGCTGGGCCGCAGCAATGAGCAGCAGCGTCTACTGGAGCCCCTTACTGGGATATATGTTTTCCAGACCCCATCATGGGGCAGAACCGGAGCCAAGAAAAGCTACTGGTAGGGATCGGATGCCCTGCAAAAAAATCCAAAGGGCCTATATTATTCACTTTTCATGAATTTGTTCCAGATCTACAGGATGCAGTGATAAGAACAATAAAATTGATACTATTTTTTAAAGATTTTAATAAGTTTCACCGGATATTTCCTGAATGAATGATAAAGTCTGCACACATAAATGACACAGTTGTGGACCTTGATTATGAATTAAAATGATGTAGTCATATTCTATGGAAGCAGACCAGACGGTGCGACGCAAATGCTGAAAATAATAAACAGTTCAGTCATTTTCTGTAACAGCTTATCCTGTTAGGGGTCACAGGGGGGCTGGAGCCAGACTATCGCAGAGTTAACACACAGAGACGGGCAACCATTCACGCTCACATTCACACCTACGGCCAATTTAGAGTCACCAATTAACCTAACCTGCATGTTTTTGGACCACAGGAGGAAGCCGGAGTACTCAGAGAACACAAGGAGAACATGCAGGCTCCGTATAGAGGGGCTCCCCCACCCCAGGTTCGAACCAAGAACCCTCTTGGTCTCATAGTCAATGCACAGACTCATGAGGCCTCCACTCTCACCTCTAGGTCCTGACACATAAGCCCACTGACCAAGTAAGGCCAACATCAGGAAGCCAATGTATCATGAAGAATTAGCCCAACAGTAATCTTTGTAGTGACAACAGAGCCCAATTAGTTTCCATAAATCACTGTAATCTCATTACAACTCTTCATAATATTTGACTAAAGTTTGCTGTCTTGGCTGATGTATCAGGATGTATTATAATTAAAAGGGACCATTTGAGTGCCTCTGGGGAATGTGAAACTGATGATGGGGTTAGCACAGCGACAACAAATCAGTCAGCTGTGTCCTAAATAAATGTCCGTCAAAGAAAACTAAGATCAGACTTTAGACAAGAGCTGGTGTTACTTTTCAGCCACCAAAGCTCATTACCTGATAGCTTTATGTGACGACAAACTAGTGACACAGCAATTCAGAAAATTGACAGCAGGACTAAACGAGGTGACAATCAGCACAAGAGCAGGTAATGTGTTCTCAGGAAGAGTAGAGAGGAAGAGGACAACTTGTTTTGGTGGATTAAGGGTTGCGGTATTGTAATTTGATTTGGGCACTTCAAAAGGCATGTTTGACATTTGAAGTGTTGGAAAACCCCAAACAGCTAAAGCTCTAAATAATGCTCTGGCAACCCCGTCTGCAACAAAAATCAAAAGGATTACTTAGAGCTTTGTCAGCAAGCCTCCATGATGTTGTCGCTATCATGCCTCAAGACAATTTGGAAGGTAAGCGCTTAATCTTGCATACATGTTCCAGTCCGTGCTTTTCCCAAACAAACCAAGATTATATCACTCACAGCTCATTAGTCTGCCTTCACAACTCTGACTTTTCTTTGCACTTTTGTACCATATCTACAGGGAGATAGTAAAAGGCCTGCCGGTCACAGCAGCAATATATATTAATGTAAATGGAAGAGCTGTGATCAGTGGATTTGCCTCAGGTAAAGTAAAGTCAAGCAAATCTTTATGTATTTTGGTGAAAATTAAGTTGTTAGCAGTAAACGAATTTCCCTGCGCCAAGGAATATATAAAAGCAGGAATGGTCACAACAACAGTGACAGTGTTCAAGGAGCACGACTTTCAGTTATATTGAAGTCAATGAGGTGGGCACTGCAAATCAAATGATAACCCAACATATCTTTGTTGTCTTAACTTTGATTGAGATTTCAAGAGATTAAAAAACACACATTACGTTATGTTGACTGACACTTTTATCTAAATGTGCGCGGTCTCAAAACAGATCATGATCTGTTTGGAAACAGTACAAGGAAAACAAACATGCACATTCAGATATAAATGTCAGTCAAACATCAAACACTGTGAGCTTTTTTTAATCTGGTTTCAGTCAAAGTTAAAGCAACAATCTCGTGCCCGCCTCATTTACTCCAACATCAAAGTCTGGCTCCTCAAACGCTGTCACTGTCCTTCCTCCCTTCTTTCTTTTAAATTTTCCCTGGTGTGACTGGCCTTAAAGCTCTCTGGTGTTTGAAAAGGACTTGATGACTTAATCAGTTACCTCGGTCATGTGTTTGGGTTATATTTTAAGCCTGTCGTACTTCTTCTTGTCAGGTTGTTTTTTGTCCTTAAAATACCTGTAACAAGTTTACAGCCCGCTACAGTGGCTCTGTGAGGCTGGACTTTGACACAGCAGTGCTTCCAGCTAAATGCTAATGTCAGAATGCTAAAGGGCTCACAAATGTAGATGGGCCGAACATTTTCAGCAACTTATTCAAAACCATTTTTTGCTTTTGGTAACAACAGATTTGAAATAAATGCATAGAAATGTTGCAACAAAACAATGTTTATGGTTTTACTTATAAATTATGAAAAACATATATAGAGAGTTACTGCCTCAAGCAAGGGAGTTCAAGTATTTTGGGGTCTTGTTCACGAGTGAGGGTAGAATGAAGAGATGGATCAGCAGTTTTTGCGGCTTCTGCAGTGATGCAGGTGCAGCGTCAGACCGTCGTGGTGAAGAGGGAGCGGAGCTGATAGATGTAGCTTTCAATTTACTGGTCCATCTACGTCCCAACCCGCACCTATGGTCATGAGCTCTGGGTAGTGACTGAAAGAATGAGTTTGTGCCCTGATCATACAGAGAGTGTTTTAGCAGCTGGAGGCAACTTTTGTAATTGTTTTGAATGAGAATGAGAAGCTTATTGTTTGCTGGTGTGGCATTGCGACGCGCCTCGCATTTTTGCACTCTAAGCGCCTGCCGTTTTTGCCGGACTGCTCTGAATTTGAAGTTGAATGTATTAAATTAGTAGTGGAAAAGCACCTCACGTCATCTTGGTGGTGGTTGCTGGATACCCAGAGCTATACGGCCTGACGACAGACAGGAGGTTGTCAAACTGCCCTCGAGTCAGCCATAAAATATGCCTGGAGACAGCCATCATTGATGCTAAGCTCCTGGACCAACTAGTGGTACTCCCCTTGATCCACCCTCTATAGTAAGGTCTCATCTCCGTTTCCCTGTGCCCAACAAACTATATGCCGACAGCCTCTCACCCTCACAGCTAGAGCGAGTCCCCTCTGTATGGGAAATAAAGAAAATGTATTAATTCATGATAGATTGATTACACAGAAAGTTTAGGATAAGGAGCTGACGGGGTGGTGGCCTGGCAACAATAAGAAGCTGCAGGAAGCAGCAATATTCAAATAAAAAAAAGGCAGTGCAGTGCGCCTTGTGGCAGGGGGACAAAGAGAGAAAATTGTGAATGAATGAAGCATAAAGAAAGTCTTTATGACTGAAGCAAAACCACAGTGGAGGTAAAGGTAAAGACACGGGGATCACCAGAGTCAGAGGGATTTATCCTCTGGGAACCATGAATGAAGATTCTTTCAGTCTGGACCAACCAACCAATTTTACATGAGTGCATGCCTCTAAATCTCTTCACATACAAATGTTTTACTGCATATGATAAAAAAAACACAAGACTTAATTTCCCTATGTTATTACAGGGCATTATATAACTGCTCTCTTTGCCAAAAACTGCATTTGTAGTGCCTAAACAAATACCTACTGTAATTGCCCCATTCACTTTTGCTCTTAGAAAAGCACCGGCAGTAAAGAGGCTGACATCGAAATCACTCACAGTGTTGAGTACAAAGCCATGACAGCTGAGTGTTTTTAATGGAGGGGCCGTTTTTATAGAGCTCCCTCTCTCCCGGCTGAAGGATTTATTAGAATCCCATTTTCCTCCTGAGGGGCTCTCGTGTGTCCCAGCCAGCGCTGCAGCCTGTGTTGTCTTCACAGGACGGCCGCTACTGTACACCTCAGCAACACAAACAGCCACAACCTCAAGGAGTGTGTGCAGTGTGTGTGCCTGCTGTGGTGTCTACAGTTGCGGGTTCAGAGTTGGGAAGTATGTGAGGATACACAACAGCCAGTCCTTGTAAAATGTTAACCTGTGCTTTAAACTGTTGCCTTTACTGGTCAGTAAAGTTTGACCTTTCGAATGAAGTGTTCCATCAAATATATCTGTCAGACGCAGGATATTACATCACACGTATCTGTTCTTGTACCTTCAGAAATGATCACAACAAGAGTAGTGACTGAAAATAATAATTTATAGTGGAGTATTTATGTTTAAAACATCTTTAATTATATATATAATGATATAATAAATATAAATATATGTATTGGAATGATTCATGCATTTTTTTTGTTGTGGACATAACATGCTTTCTAATTCACTTGGCACGGGCAGAAGATTCATGTCAGCAGCTGTGGTCTGAGTAACACACTGAGCATTCTGGCAGAATCGGCGCTGACACCTCCTTTGTAGCAAACATTCATGAGTCACCCGTGTGTAATGTTGTTTCACTGATTGTAAAAGGGAAATTGTGCAAAGGTACACTTATCTGTCTCACTTCTTTGTCGACTGGTCATATGGCACGCAGCCCTGTCTCAGTCTGTGTTGGAGAAATTGTACACCTGACAGAGCCTCAGGCTGGGTGGGTGTCTGAGGGGTGCAGATACTAACATGTAAGATTTCCAAGTATGGCCCACCACTGAGGATGAGCTGGTCAGATTCACCTCTAGCTGATGAACAACTGAAACCCAAGTTTGCGGGCATGCTTTATTTTGTCCACACATTGTCGTCATAATAACATCTGCAACTTATATAAAACATTTATATCTCATTTCACAAAGGATCAAAGCCATCATTACACTTGTGATTGTTCACAACAAGGTCAATGTGTTTCCAGTTTGGCTTCCAGCGTGTACTGTATAAGTTTGTCTGATCTCGCCTTCCTGTATTGACTCCAACAAAGCCAATACACACAGCTGTGGCATTCCAAGAGGAAGTACAAGAATTAAAGAGTCCTGATGGACAGAACTGATGAGAAAAATCTGACATACTGGACACTATAGAAGTTAACTCTCAACTTACTATATTTTTTCCCCGAGAAGCAACATCTCTTCATACAGAGGTTTGTATGATATCCTATGAATAAGTGCCCCATGGAGGTTAGGTTTAGGAAGAGAAACATGGTGATGATGTACCTTAAAATGAGGCTCACATGGTTCCAAACCTGGGCTCCTAGGGAAAAGTCCAGGGTAAAAGTCCTGTGTTTTGTGACCTATCCACCATCCCAACCTGCCTCTTAACGGATCGTTTGAGATTTCTTCCTACTTAACTTCTGTCAGCACATTGGCCACATGTTATTAACAAAATCATGCATCATGAAGCATGCTGTGCATTTCAGTTTTACTGTAGTTAGGTTTTACATGCAGATATAACAGAGCTTTGTCAGTATAACAGTCCAACTTTAAAGAGAGTGGAATCATCCAAGTAGACCGTCTGTGTGTTGTTAAACTTTGTTAATTTGAGTCCAGAGTTGAGTGCACCTCAAAATAAACGGTGTCATGTATGTTTAAAAAGTACTCAAACAGCACTCAAGTACTGTGGTGCTATCCTAGGTCTTTTTTTACTTTAATCTCCACATAAAAAGGTTCCCAGAGAGTAGAAGGGGATTTTGTATCAATAAGAAGCTCAGAAGAGGGGAAACCTCTGTCACCACGAGTACTGTCTAAAATAAATGGGACACAAATAGCCTTTTGGTGTTCCTAGGAGAGGGATGCGGATGATGTCTGACTGACCTGGATCTCAGAGACAGTCAGGAATGTCAGCTATCCAGCAGGACCCTGACCTGATGAAGACACCAAACTGCAGACAACGGGCAGATAAATGTCCCTCACATTTCACCTTCTGCCCAGGTTTCTTTCAACACCAAGCAACACATCCGACAGATGTGTGGTGTCTGAATCTGTTTACCGGATGCTAGGTGAGTTTGCCAGAGCCCTCTTTGGCTAATGATCTGGGCTTAATACCCGCCAAAATCAAATAGTGTCAAAACAACTAGAAAATGGTTTTAATCACACTGCTTGGTGAAAGAATTTGGTCAGCATTGTAATCTGTGACAAAAAAGATGAGTGAGTATAACTGGAAACTATGGTCATTAAATACAAAGCTTTGAAGTCTCAGATTTAGACAGGGCGATGTTGCTCAGTTTCCATCATAATATTGTCTTAAGCTCATTGAGGGATTGTGGTCAAGAATGAGTGATATTTTTATTCAATTGCAGAAATATGGGGATGTGATTTTATGTGGCTTTAGTCCTTTAGTTTTCCAAAGAAGGAATTATTGGCGTTTTGGACATTCCAGTTTTAATGATTGTAAATTATAGTTGGACAAGCTCCTGCCCAAGTGCCACTCAGGACAGCAATCACAAAATGATGGATTACAAACAGGCCTGGAAACATTATACTGTGCTGACAGAAAAGATGAGACAGACTGTGTTGACTTCAGCCAGAGAGTACCTTGTTGTTTAAAGGATATGGCTGGCGATGTTCAGTATTTTTCCTATTGTCAAAAAGTCTCATGAAGAGACCATAACCAACAAGTATAGCCTGTGTAGCCAAAGCCTGATATATCTTATTCCACTCTGCTATACACCTCCACTGCTGTCCAAAAACACAGAGTCACACTGTTGTACTCGGTGACATGTTCCTCCAGTACAGTGAACATGTCCACCTTTTTTGTTTGTTTGTTTGTTTGCTTGTTTGTGTCAGTTTACCCCAATACACTGTCTTGATGTAGCCTATGCATGTGGCCTAGGCCATTGTGAACTTTTATATTGTAACAACTAGTGCACCAGAGTGGACTCAAACGCACCACCCTGGAGATAGTTTGGGTAAAATAGCACAGTCTTTACTGGTCGAAAGGTAGGTTCAGTACACACAAGGATAATCAGCTGAGGCAAACATATCCAGTAGTGATGAGGCAGAGTCAATCTACAGGCTAAATCTAAAATACAAAGAGGAAGGACACAGGGAAACAAAAGGCTAAGAGCTAAGAGAAAACAAGACACACACTAAATACTCTGGTGAGGGGAAGCATAATGAGACACAGGTGAGACTAATCAGGGCGGGGCCGACAATCAGACACAGGTGAAGTCATCACAAGGGAGAGAAAACAGGGGCAGGAAGTGATCTGAAATAACAGGAGATGTGAATTTCAAAGCAAAACGGGGAACAACATGAATGAATGACAAAAAAAAACATAACCTAAGAAACTTGAGCTGTGACATATATTTGTGCGGTGGTGTGTCTGTTTCACTCTGTAGTTACACCTCCAAAACACTAGTTGGCGGCGGGGGTGTCTGTGAAGCGCTGTTAAGTTGAGTTGAACCCAAAAAAACCCCAAAACACCAAAACATGGCTTAGAAGAGACAATTTCAAACACAAATACACAAATACACAAATCAGCGTCACTATAACTCACAGCATTCACAGACAAAGCACTTGTCTTTTCCTGGACACATGCTGTATGCTATTAGCACAAGGCTATGGCATTTTACATTGTATACATTAGCTTAGCGGCTAGCAGACTTTTCCTCTACTCCTATGAAGCCAGGGACAATAGCAACATTTATTTAACAAAGGTAATGTTACAAAATCAGGCTCCTTTACAACTCACAAGGTTCACCGACAAACTGTCTTATACTAAACACGTTTTACATACAAATACAACATGCAAACATTATTAGCACAACCCTATGGCATTTTACATTGTATAGATTAGCCTAGCAACTAGCAGAGATTTACTGTGCTCATCTGAATTCAGGATAAGTCAAACCACAAGACTTAAAATGCTTCTTTGTGAAGGATTTATTGTTTTCACAATCCATCCATCCATGGATGCCTTCACAATTTATTGTTTATTATCTGTGAAATAAAAGTAAATAAACCTTTGTGTCCACTGAGGGTAATGGTTTCTGCGTCACCGCAATGTGTAGTTACATTTTTGGGGAAGTGCACGTCAGGCTACGCCTTAGGTACGACGTTGATCGCAGAAATATAAATCCTGCTTAAGGACATCATGTAGCATTTTTTAAATCATGTCATAGAGATGGACTGGCACACTGTTGGGTTACCTTATGGTATATGGTGGCAGTAAGATAAATATTGAAAAACACCAGTCTTTGTCTTTATGATGGGGGAACTAATTTAGCAATTTAAAGTCACATTTGAAAATAACCCCAACTTATTGCTGGTGTCCCTACCACCCCTGCAGATGTACCTGAATGAAGCACAAACAAGTTACTGTAACTATTATTTTCTGTTTAGTCTGTATGCAGAAAGAACCCTAAAGGCTCAAAACAAATGCAGTGGACTGTGGAAAGTATTTATAACCGTGTATTTGCAATGAGGGCATGGATATTTGAGCCGAACCTTATGGCAACTAAAAGCTACATGACAAGAGCTTGGATGGCATATTTAGGGCATGAATTTCAAGAATGTCTGAAACCCAAAGTAAAGTAAATATTTTGGTCAAGGCATATGGAAGTGTTAACCACACTCAGTCATTTTCCGATAGTAGCGCCAAGCACCACCACTGTATAGCTTTTATATCGTTTTACTCTACACTTCTCACTGAGTTATGTAAGCTCACTCCTGCTTTAAATATGTTTCAGTATGTTTTTATCTTTGCACTGCAGGAACCGACAGAGGAGCAAGAAAACACTGATGCAGTACATCTTTCTTCTTTACCAACAATTGAACAAGCCATAAATAAGTAGTTTCCAAGCTGGAAATTTCCTCCCCAGTGAGAGTGCTCTTTATCTGGAATTCAGCTTTTAAAGTGCTGAGGCAGCAGCAGTTTAATAGTTCTTCATAGTTGTGTTTTGTTGTGAAATGTCTTTCCAGAGAATTCAAATGTATTGTCCACCTGACTGTGTTAGTTTTGTTAAGCATACAAGCTTAAGTCTTTTCAGAGAGGAGATTTGACAACGCAACTTTATTTATTAAATCCATTTGAGTTAATACTAAAAGTTAGTTCAATCACTTTCCAACAATTCAAGCTTCTTGGATTCTCCATTGCGTGACTCCTCACCATCTGCACTGACCGGTGGAAGCTGCAGAATGCTTCTGGCCTGAGGGATCGGCGAGGAGATTGACCCCTGAGACTCAAGGGGACGGTTTAAACACACAAGAGAACTTGACCCGTGAGCATCAGCTGTCAACTTAAAAACGCTGACACTGCTCCAGGGGTAAATTTATCTGCTGAGAAACAGCATTGTGCTCCTCATCTGTAAAACAGTTCAATACCGGGGGGGCTGCGCTGGAGGCAGATCAAGGCATTATTGACTTTAGCAGTTGGATGTATACTTGCAGATCTTGTCTACTACTGTAAATCAGACCTCAAGTCCCTGGACTGAGACTTGTGCAATTTAGTTTGACCACCACATGATTATAAACAGCCATTTGTCCAGTAGGCAGGAAAATGTAATAATAAGCCTTATCTTAAACGAACAAACTCGACAAACATGGGAAAATTCGAGGAATGTGTAAAAGATTGCTCGGGAGAAGATAAACAAACAGCTAAAGAACAATTGGCCGCAGCACCCCAGGAAAGGATCTCTCCAGTCTGACCAGATCCCCTCCAGGGCAGCTTGACACAGTTCCAAAGTCCAGATGAGAACCAGGGTCAGACGAGTCCAGGCTCTATCACCACATGTACTCTCAAGGTTGATGGCAAAGGGCTATTTTGGGTTGACGAGGGGTGGAAATAGTTGCTTGACAGCCAGAGCAAAGATAAAGGTGGTAATAAACAGTAAAATACACACTACATGAAACATTAATAAGCCAAAGAGGAAATGTTTACTGTGTAACATAATTATGTGAAGTGTAGATAAACAAGGCAAACTTGTTGTTTGTCCATGCATTTGTTAATTTTTTATTATTTAATGCATTTCTTCACCCCGGACTGTGTGCTGAAAATAGCATTTGTATTTATGGTGTTTATCTTCAGCAGCAACTGGCAGATTCAGTGTGTGAGGAATCACCAGAGAAGTTCCTCTGGGGTCCTGCCAGACTGCTGCTGATGAGAGACTGAAACAAGACTCTGGTGCACTGATCAGATGTGTTGACAACTATCTGTAAGACACCTCATTCTTAAACACACAGCAAGTAAACTATTGAAGTTCCCTTCGAGACAGGAATATTAGATATTCACCAAATGGCATGTTTGTTTAGCTTTCTTCTGTTTTATTGTGAATTTTTGCTTATCATTTGTATATGTTGTATTTTCATTTTGTTGTGACTTTGCACAGCTGCTACTTTGGCCAGGTCCACTCTGTAAAGAAGATTTTTGTCTCAATGGGACTTCTTGGTAAAATAAAGGTTAAATAAACATGACTCCAAAGGAATGCTCCGTATTTGCTGTTAAACCAGGATCAGCTTCCAAAATCATTGTGATGTCACAAAAGCCCTGTTTCCCCCAGCACTACGATACGATACAGTACAGTTCAGTTCAGTACGCATTTTTTCCATCTCCACTGTGAGAAGTTGTGGACGGTACCAATGGAACCGTTCTGTCCCCATTATTGGTCCCCCCTCTGCTGGGGTACCTAGCACACAGATCTGGCACTAAAAGGTGGAGCTGTGAACACTGTAGTCTGTTGATTGGTCAGTAGCGGATGGTCACTCTGCTCAGGGCTGAGCTGTGGCTGGTTTTGGAGAAAAAAAAAGTGTCACGGAACAATTGTTCCTGTGGCTCCAGTAACACTAAACCCTTGCGCTTGCCTGAGAAGGACCGAATGCAAAAACCCACTATTTTTAAATATCCCGTCAAGAGAGAGAAAATGTCGGCGTGCTACCCCATTCTGTTGACGATAAATGAGGTGCAGACTGATAAAGGAGGAAACTCTTCAGTGAGCGCTGGACAGAGCAGTGAGTGACAACAACCCCACCCACATTTAAGGGTACTGTTTGAAGCGGAAACACAAGGGTCTAGGTGCCATGTCTGAAGGGTTACTCTTGGTTCCAAAGGTACCATACCAAAAGTATTGGGTGGTGTCATCCATTGTGTGGGAGAAAGCAGTAAATTTAAGCTTCATTTTGCATGTCTGAGTAAGTTTTCACCTCCTTGTGTTGGCCAAAGCCAAGCTCATTACTTCCCACCTCTTGATAGTGAATGAGGACCACCATTCATATTGGTTGTTTTTACCTCTAGTGTCCACAGGGGGCAACAATAGCTGCTGTTTGTGTTTTGTGCTGTCTGTGTTTACATGGCTAACAGGTTTTTAAAAAGGACATTTGCTGGTGCTACATTGACTCCTGTTAGACCAGTAA
Organism: Epinephelus awoara; assembly: GCA_035609425.1. Lineage (NCBI taxonomy): Eukaryota > Metazoa > Chordata > Actinopteri > Perciformes > Serranidae > Epinephelus > Epinephelus awoara. Next base: position 21,963,290 of record CM069309.1, read on the forward strand.
GCATCTTGTGTCTGGACCAATCACAGTAGACTTACGCTGCTCAAGGTTCCTATTGTGCTAGGAGAGTGCCTACTCAGAAAGCTCCGTTAAAATGACTGTACCCGCAGTGCAAAAACAATGAAAAAGGGTGGGGGTCTTAAACTATGAAAAGTTCCTCCATTACTAAAGAGCTGAGTGAGTCTGTTCCACACTCAAGCTTGGACAAATGACACAATGGTGCGATTCATGTTTTATCAGAACACTATTTTTAGGTTTTACAAAAGAAATGATGTCAAACATGATGACTAAGTCGTTGATTGGGTAAATGTACATGTGGTTAATTTCCCCATCTCTGAAAGAACAAAAAATTTTGACATGTGGCTGTTGAGACACTCCCAAATTGCGCAAATGCGAGCACAGAGGAACTTTCTTTTCCTGATATCAGACATATTTGTCAACTGATTACACTATGTTTCCTAACTATATCAGACATTTCCTCCTCTCCAACTGATTTCTGTAGGGGAGCAAGATTCGATTTTCCTAACCAATCACTAGAGACCAGTCAACACATTCTCACTCCCAACTCGTCAAATACCAACGCTTGTTCAGTGACCTGTCATGTCAAAATATACAATATGCCAGGTACTAGAGTTCTCAACAGGCCAAAAAAATAACATCCCGAAACAAACCAACCCGTGTGAGTTGAAACCCAAACCAGGCCTGTGTGATATTATCACATAAAATACTGGGTCCAAGCCTGACCAAAGCCGACCACCCCTAACAAGCACTAGTTGGCTTCCAGTGCCTGGAAAACACTGGCTGTGTGGTGGTGTGAGACACACACGTCTCCAGTGGAAAATGGACCAGCTCAGTGAATGACCGACCTGTCTGGCTTTTTGGGACCCGTTGGGCTCGGGTTGACATTGAGAACTCTACTAGGTACCCCTCTTGCATCAGTTTTGAACGTTCAGGGGCATCGTCTCAATTTGCTCAGCGAGTCACTCTGGCAATCAGTAATGATGCTCATTACCTATGCCCATGGAACCGAGCTGCACCAATCACATCGGTGTATCTGATATAGGCGGGCCGGAGGTGAGCTAAGCAGATGACGACAGCGCTGCGATGACGAAGTCCGGAATCAGTCAGTAAACATTGCAAGATGACTACGGATGAACACCAGTTGTTTGAAACGGCTTTGGCCGCTACCATGAACGAGTTAGACTTGGCTTTTTCTCTAAAAGAGGAACAGAAGACGGCGCTCGAGTCTTTCCTTTGCAAGAAGGACGTTTTTGCTGTTTTGGCGACCAGATACGGCAAGAGTCTAATCTACCAGTTAGCTCCGCTGGTAGCGCTCTGGATATGTCACCCCGTGTATTGTTCTGATTGGTTGTAGTGTTATCCAATTGCATGCAGTGATATTTACAAATGCATGCTTGGTGCTGCCCCTCAAGTTGGGCCATTTGCATTACTCATAGCCAGACCCTAAATCTTTCTAGATTTGGGTCTGGATTTCCAAGCAAACTGAACATCAAATGTCTAAATTGGAATACAGTGACAATAAGTAGAGCACATTTTTTAGTCAAGGGCAACTTAATATAAATCTGCTGGGTGTCTGCAAAGTCCTATAGAGATTAAGATAAGACACTGTACACTGTATATGCTCTTGTCTCCGTTTAAGGTAACTTAATTTAACAGGCCAGCCAGTAGCTGCTCATATCTGATGCAGATTTTATCAGTTTCTCACAGCCGTGCCCACACATAGATGTAGTGCACGTGTGGAAATGCAAAAGGGATTAAGTAAATAACACATTGCGGGGATGTGATGCTCATCACGCGGCTGCGGCTAGACAGGAAACGACATGGTTGTTTCTTTTGATTTAAATTGTACATCAAAAGCAGATGTCTCACTAAAATGTATGCCCCCTTCCTTCCTCAGAGAGCTGTAATTTCTCTAATGTCTACAAGCAAATGACAAGCCCCTGGATGCTGCTTCAATAATAAAAGTGGTTATGGTGCTGTGAAGAGCGTAAACAAGTGGGTTCAGATGTGTCGTGCTGAAAATGTTCCCGCTTTAATCTTGTGTCTGCAACAGAATGTCATTTTCTCATTATTTGTTAACAGATACGCTCCAACAATCATAATATTATATGCAGTATCTCATTGTTTTGTTAGACAATATTCTCAACGTCAACACAGCATGGATTTATACAATGTTGACGCCATTCACATTTAAAGCTTCAGCGGACTGAGTGGGAAAAGACTGGTAGCTTATAGGTCTGAAACAGCTGGACATGTGGCTATATTGAAAACAGATGTGGCCTGGAATGTCCACCACATGGAAAAGCTGATTGTGCCTATACCTACTACAGTAATAGAGGACCTAACAGCCAAAAGTCTACTGAAGCGAGCTGAAAAAAAAAAAAAAACCTCCTGGAAAGTTGTGGGATTAACATGCTGAGAGCAGCCTCCTGCGTCGAGCTCTTTTCCTTGCGGTTTTGTTGACACTGCGGGTTGTCTGAGCCCGATCTTTACATTGAGGCAAAGTCTTGAACATGAAACAGCAAGAATTTACTGTCACTTTCTCTGCCGTTTGCCGTGTTGGGATTATTGCCCCGCAAATACAATTCCATATGGTGTCTGTCTGTGCTGCAAATTATCTACAACTCAAAGAATTTCAGGACTGCTATGGGGCGTTTTTGCACCTCGTTTCTGTCTTTATTCCGATGATATCATTTACCGTACGGCTGAGTTTATGACACAGTTCTTACTTATATGGTGAGGAAAATATTCTGTTTTTCAGCGAGAGCACATGCAGACAGCTGGGGCAATAAATAGAAATATAAACTCACGCAGAAGAATTAACCTATTTTCTTTAAGAGGCCAGAATGTTCCCTTTAGATCCAAGGAAACATGGCTGCACTGTTTGTGAACTTTCCTGCAGACTGGATACAACATATATATTTTTACACATGTGGAAGGCATGTGTGTCAAGGAAGTGCCAAACACCTCGGTGTGGCCAAACACCAAGCACATTGCTCCTATAACTTCAGCTATGATACATATCGGAGCGCTCGGCTCTGCAGCAAGAGGACACAGACTCCCCTTCTTTTAGTGGTGCGAGCAGTGAGCAGGTATTTTACACTGTAAGCACCTTGCCAGACTCTCTAAATGTCAATTGCATCTGGCAGGGCAACAGAACATTTTACCTCGGGCTCAGTAGCTCAACAGAGAGGGATATTTATTGTGATTTGAACATGCAATCATGGAAAACTTGCGAGCATACCTCTGCACAAACCTCTCTGTAGACATTAGACAACCAATTTCCTTCTGCTAAATCACTTAGTGCTCCGATAGCTTTGCTGCCTTTGTGTTGATTTCGCTCTTGAGACACAGTGAAAGAGATATCCATACCACAAATGCTGGGTATCGGCCCGTTAATGATTCTGACTTGCATTTGGCCTCGGCACCACGTTAATATTTCCAACACAACTTCCTCGGCAGGCCAGAAAAACTCGGCGAATGTGACCGCTGCCTCACTCTCAAACACTCTCCACCTATTATGACCATTAACATCTGTGACAATGCCGTCTTAGATGACATTACAAAGTGATCCGCAGGCTGCGCGGCGAAGAGTAAAGCTGTAATCTGACGGGCTTGAGAAGGTTACAGGATTAGATCACGTCTTTGTGAGCATCCAGCAGCATAACTGTGGTGAGTCTGAGGAGCTCATTAATAAACATTTGAAGCCTTCTCCGCGGCCAGGTTTGTCTCCAGCACGTCATGTCTGAGGTTCACAGATTACCTCACAGTGGCTGTTTGTGAGTTTGCTTACAGTCACCGTTCAGCCTCGTTTAAACCGACGCTGGCCTGCTGTTCTTTTCATTCCGCAGTTCTATATCAGGATCTCGATAAAAGACACCACATGTGGACTGGATGAGCTGCGCAGCCACATCAGGGATCTATGTATTGTTCTCCATCTGTAATCTCAATAATATCATATGAGACAAAGGGGAAAAACATTTCAGTACATGTGCAGATCACAAAATGATGGCTCCTTATCAGTTATTCCACTCCGTACTAAAAAAACAACATGTGCTGTACTGATCATTCCTTGTGCCTGGTTCTATGTTTAGCAGAGACATTTTCAGCTCAGCTGCAGCAGATATCAGTGATCGCAATTTCATAACCTCATGATGCTTTTAACTGGTGTGTCCTAAATAATCACGCCTGCGATTGTAGCTGCACCGCACAGAATGGATAAAATGAAACTAGGTCACGACTATAGTTCACAATTTTGAATTATAACCTCACAATCCCAAAGACAGAACTAGGTCTTTTCTTAAGACTAGTCGGATGCTTCGATTCAATGTGTCGTTTCAAATTCGTGCACTTGCTTATCTGCGATATTGGAAATAAAAATACAGCTAGATGGAAAATCTTCTCTTTATTTTAATTATTTTCTAAGGGGTGACTTTCTACACATGTTTCCATCAACAAAATGGTTTTAAGTTTCAATGATAGTAATAAAAAGATTGTTTAACCAACAAAAGCTCTTTATTTTTATCCCTTTTAAAAGTCATCTTGACTGATGTTACAATACTGTGATAACTCGAAACTGTGATATTTTCTGAGACGATTACCGATTTTCAAATATTCATGAACTGGACTGACTCTTGGTTCCACACGGGAAACAAACAGCGGTCTCCTGGGTGAAAGTCCGTTTGTTAACTCGACATTCACTTCACTCATGTTAATGTTCATAAGTTACAAACGGGTACATTCAGTTCACTGTTCACCAAAAACAACATGAACATGTTCAGTTAACGTGATGTCAACCTCCAAGGCTGAGAAATGAAGCCAAAAACTGCAGTTCCTTGAATGTCCACTTGAGGCTGGCTCCAAAACGGAGTCAATGATGCCTATGTTAAAATGCCACACTTCAGACACATGTTTATAGCCTGGTACAAGACACAGTTTTGGTCTCTATAGCTAATTTCGACATTTGTGAAAACTTAATTTTTGCATAACTAACTTTGCAATTTGATAAGGCCCCAAACTTATGCATACTTAAGGGAAGAAACGCTTAAGTGATTGGCTGTCTGCAAAATTTCAAAACAGTCTATGAATCCATCCCTTGCTCCTCCAGCTTCAACCTATCATCCAAATATGGTAACTTCTGGCCCCAAAAACCAAGATGTCAGTGGCTGAAATGCTGAACTTGAGGCTTCATAACAAGAGTCTACAAACCAAAAGATGATGTCACGGTAGGGATGTCTATTATTTTATACCGTTGTTTATTCATGTTATTCATACCCTGTGTTACTACTTAGTTATTTTGTCAAGTATTCTCTCCACAAATCTTTGGGGAAAGAAAACCTTTTTTCACCTATTATCCATCTGCAGATTGTATCTTAAAGGTATTTTGTGATCTCACAAATGTCTGTTTTTTGACTGGAATGATAAAACCACCCGCTCCCACTGCGGCCTGTTTGTTTTAGTGAAGACGAAGCGCAGATAATCACAGTCTGTGGAAATATTGGATTTAAACTTTAGTTTTGCCCTGGGAAGACGATTTCCAAGCAGAAAATAGATTGTGAGAAAAAACACATTTGAAAACAGCAACAAAAAAAAAATCACTGAAGGAGAGCAAATATTGAACAACCTGCATTCATTAGATCGACAGACACACTACACAATAAACATGATTTTTTGAAAAATAATTTATTTCATTCTTTGTAATACAGCATCACTATGGCATATCCCCAATGATATATTGTCGATGCACGTTTCTTTATTCACCATCCTACCATTCCTTTGGACTGTTTGTTTTTCCTGTGCCATCCAAAATGTGTTGTCCATGTGCTGTCTGCCTGATTCCATGTGAATGCAGCATTAGCTGTATCAACTGTTTGCTAACATGTGGGCTTTACAATGCTATAATACATCACATATGTGCAATGTTGAGCTAAGCTTCACAGATATTTTTGAATAAATGTATAAAAATGTTGATGGCAGATAAATAATCCATATGTAATGTGCTTTTTCTTGACAGCCTTAACATCTAAGTACTTAGTATGTACTTCTGAGAAACAACATCAGGAGTTTATTTCTCTCTGTCATCAGAGTATATTATTTGTTAATTAATACCTCAAGTTATCTCGTTAATGAAGTCATTGGATCGGTCCAAGTGCTTCGTGAGTGGAACCAGTGTGGTTTGAGCATGTGTATGAACAGGCCTGTGGTTTGGCCTTTTCCCCGAGGATGACTGCATTCATTATATTAACAATAAGAGGAAGAAAGGACGACCATAAACACATCACATTTTGATCAAATGTTCCACTCATCAACGCCCAAATAATTTGCTGTCTATTAAGAAGGCCTCATTGTAAACAGACACAGCAGGAGGAGTACATATGAGACGACCACAGAGCCTCAATTATACTCCTTAACAGGGAGACTTTCCATGGCTTTTACCATGAAATGTTCTCTGTTAGATCATGTAAATGCCCTTGGCACAGGGTTTACTTCTTAGAAAAGAAAAGCCTCTGAATTGGATCTAATTAGATGTCCTGAGTAACGTCTTACATAACAATTACTACTGGGGGTATTTTGGGTGCAAGAAAGTGGCAACTGTTGATAAATGGCTGATTGCAGAAAGGAAGCATTGTTGCACATTAGGAAACAATAAATGCTTATTTTTAAAACACTTAATTTGCCATTTTACGGGAAGTTATGTGTCAAGAAATAGTCCAGTACATAGTATAATAGCTAGTGAGCCTTAGAGGTGCTTGTGGGTGGATTTTGTTGCCTTTGCACAGAGCTAGGCCAGCCATTTTCTCATATGTTAAGCTAAGGTAACTGCCTGTTGGCCATATCTATGTCTCGATGCACAGGCATAAGAGTAGCTCATGGTACTACTGGCAAGAGAGGAGCCTAAACGTCACAACCCCTTTTAAAGAGCAGGTGGGTGGTTTGGCACAGGAAAACTATAAAGATACGCCGAAGAATAGGTTGTAAAGCAGGAGTGCAAAATAAAAGGCATTCATTAAAGTTAACTGAAGCAAGGGCCAAAAATGGAACCCAGGAAATTCAATAAAACTAAATCAAACTGAAGCCAAAGAACACCAAACGAATTAAACCTGCAGTCTCACAACAGGCTGCCAACACAGGTGAACAGTATTTCACCTCTCAGCTTCACCCAGCTGGAACCTACCACCTGCCCAGGTGAGCGTGGGGTGAGCAAAATAGAGCAAGCATCCAAAACATAGAATACTTAACATACAATTAATACAAGTTACTCCTAAAACCACAATATATATCTATGGGCATCCATACACACCCATAAGCCTACCAAATGTTGTGGTATTTCATTCAACTGCAGAACTATTTTACCTATCTTCCTACATCTTAACAGAGCCCAGACTCTCCATGCTGAGAGGACATAATTGAGCAAACCTGTTTGCACTTTTCACAAGCAAAAATGATCAACTTTTTAGCCATCGGATCAAAAATGTTGCACAGCAGACCTGTGTGATAGCAGTCTTATACTGAAATGACCAGTGCATATGTTATATGCTTTGGTGACACAAGCACTACAGCGTCTGTAAAAAAGAGCATATTTTAATCAAATATCCGCATTAATCGCACCGAGTGTGACTAAATTAAATGCATTAGGTCACCGTGCTAAAGCTAACGTTGCAATAATGAATCCTGTCCCTGGAGTCTGCCCTGGTGTGACACTGAACATGAGTTAAGGGAATGAATGGATTCAGAATTCGCCACCTGCCATAGTGATTTTCCTGGAAAAATATTTTTTGCGCACATAAAATAAAAGTGTTGTGTTACAGAAATAAAAATGTCTCTGCAGCACGTGTTACTCAATACTCCAAATGAAATATTGACCTTTCAAAGCCAAAACAAAGTCTGTAATACCTTTTGGAATAACAGTCTCTTCAGTAGCAGAAGACGTGATCCTCAACGGACCACAAACTGAATTTTGATGCTAATCATAGACATTGATTCACGTCCTTTGATAGCTTTTCCAGATTGTCTTAAACATTTGATCATTACCTCATTTGCATGACATTCAGAACAACTTGCTTTGTGTGTAAAAAGGAAATGACTTCAGCAGTGAAGGTGAATACTGCCACCCAAAGGGACGAATGACTCATGCAAAGCTGCTCTGCATTGTAGCATACATTGTACTGGTGAAATCAAAGATAGCAGACTTATACAGAAGCAAGTTTCAGCAGCTCTAGGGACAGAAATGTCGGCCAGTCGGTCAGTCGGTCAGTGCACCACTTTGGTCCAGACTGAAATATCTCAACAGCCACTGGATGGATTGCCATGAAATCTGGTACAGATATCCATGCGGCCCCAACAATGAATCCTTTGACCGACTTTGATCCCTGTGACAGTGCCACCAGGAAGTTGACATGAAAGCTCTGTGAGCTCTGCAGACAAATACTGGATGAACTGCCATGACATTTTGTACATACATGCTTGTACGCTTTGGGGGACATTGTAATGACTCTTCCTGTATAATACCAGCAAAACAGATAACATGTCCATCGGCCTTGGCTGTTTGTGTCCAGTGCTAATTAGCAAATATTAGCATGCAAACATGCTAAAATGCAAATATATATGCACTATGTAATGTTCAAAAATTCCACAACTGGAGTGGAAAAGTACTGTTGTTTTTGTTGTTGAAAATTGCCATGCCACAACGTAATGTTGTAGTGAATAATCCACTTAAAAATTAATTATACATGAAGATGCGATTCACCTTGTAAGTAACCAGATGTATCCCTGTCCTTAACCAAACTCTCACCTTAACCAACACCTTCATCGCCTCTCTTTTAACCTAACTGATGTATAGTGGTGGGTGAGTCATGTGGCTGGTGGGCGGGTTACTTGTGTTCCAGCTGCAGCTATACCTGCTCACTGTAATCTGCCAGTACACAGCAGAAGAAGTAGGCAGGAAGTTACAAACCGGAAACAAAATACTGTTAAACTTCAGTGAAAAGCTTACCCCCAGCAGTTCATTTAGAAGTTTGCATGTATAAAACCAGAATGATGACTACCCATGTGAGCTAACTTTAGTTAGCTGCTTAGATCATGCATACAAATTTCAGTGTTTAAACTTTTGTCAGTATGGAGATGCTACACATCGTTTCAGATTTGAGTGTTGACTCCCTTTCTCTGAAGCTGTCATAAAGTCAGCATATGTGTCCATTCATATTCCTTTAGTCCTTAAGGGTCCTCAGATCAAAATGGTTTTTCATAAAAAATAATTATTGTGTTATGAATGTTGTTTTAAGAGGATAAAGTGGTGTTGTGTCGGTATGCCGGCTGCCATGAAACAAGTGTCATAACATAATTGATATGTTTTAAGTAACATTCATACTGGTTCAAATAAACAACTTGATTGTATTTTCCCATCTTTGCTGAGCAAACGTTTTGTGTGAGAGGAATTAAAGGCCTGTTCCAAATATAGGCCTGTTAATTTCAGTGATTTAAGCAAATAATAGCCTGGGCTATTTACTGAAATTTTACTGTCTTGGCTGTCTAACCAGTCTGCATGAGAAAATTTTAGATAAGTCTTTAGGATTTTCAATTAAGCAAACTGTTTTTTCATGTCAGCTATTTCATGCTGCACAAAGAAAAATTAAAGCAGGGATTCTAATGCGCGTGAATTTGCCAAAGGTGGAGACAACTTACCAATCCTGTGAGTTACATGTTTGCGATGTCAAAATTTATTCAGCAAGAGCATTTCCATATTCAGTTAAATGCATCAACTCTTTTCGACAAAGGCAAAATGTTTTACACAGCTGAAGAAGGTTTAATGAATCTTGCCTCTTTTCACAGCTTTTCTAGGAAAGTTCCATAGTTTCATAAGTGAACAAGGTGGTAATCTTGGGCAGTACCTCCAGTACTGCTCCCTATCTTTTTCATTTTATACAAATTTAAAAAAAAAAAAAAAAAAAAAAAAAGTAGTAATGTTTTGATATATTTGACTTGTAAAATAATTTGAAAATTAGTTTTATTTGTCCACAAATAGAACATTGGCCTTCATATCCTACTTGACATTTATTAGCACGCCACACACTAGGAATTAAAAACCGCACCATCTTTAAAGTCAGGGCGTACCACACCACCAAGATTTATTTTTCCCCAAACGCTCATTTTATTGAGGTGTAATTATAGAATTCTCATTTCCATAAATCCATCTTAAAAACCGAGCTGAACTTCCACGTGGAACAAAAGGTTTGTCGCCCGACCCTCGCTGTGATGAATCAGTGTTATTACCAATAGTTCATCAGCTCTTGTGTTATTCACTGAGATGAAATATCGGACTTTCCTTCATACAAATGTAAGCAGTATTCAACTTTGCACCATTTCTTGGGTGGCTGCATGGTATAGTCATCTGGACAAATGGAATAATTATTTGGGTGTCTGTCTGCTCCTGCGGTTTGTGCATAGTAGCAGGTATGACTATAGTGGTATCTGTGGCAGGAATGCTGTGGCGAACCACAGCTATGAATGGAGAGAAGCTTCACATAAACACAGTTGCCTTGTTTTTATCCAGCTTCATATAATTTAAACAAGACAGCTTTAACACTGTATATATCATGTCAGGTTTCTGAGTCAACTGTCTGACTTGCCAAAGTTTACAGGCAGACCGTCAACGCATTCACAAACAGCAATCCGTCCGTTTTTTTTCAGCCTGAAAAATAGATCACTGACTCTTCTTTCCCTCGGATTTCATTTTCAAAATGATTTTTCTACTCAATCATCCTGAGCAGAACTTTATGTTAAGCACAGTCTGTGACAATATCAGCCGCCATGCAAATTGTCTGTATGAAAATAGCACCACCAGCCTTTAAGGACCCACCAGAGAGTAACAGTGAATTACAGCACTTCTCCCTCATTTATCACGGCCCGGGGTTCAAACTTCAGTTGGAGAGACTGTTCAGATTGCGGCCAGGATTCTTCTCATGAAGCAACGCGCTGCCAACAAGGACAGCCGCAGCTGGAGAGGAAAATAAAGCCTCTTTCTTCAACATGAAATTTGCTGCCTTGACTTGCTGTAACATTTTGCTGCATTTATTTCTGAAATGGGCACCCAGTGCAGCAGTTCCCTTTTCAGACCTAATGCGCAATGTCACATCCCACACTGAAAGCTTTACTTCAACAGTATACACGGGGGATTTAAACAACATTTTATTCCAGTGTAAAAAACTGTGTAATAAACTGAATGTCAAACCAAAAACTGAAAACATGTATCTGTAACAACAGGCTGCAGTTGTTCTGTTCTAGGCAGAAAATATATAAGATTTCTCGTGAGTACCAGCAGAATACGTTATAGATATGTGAGGTAACATTAGCATCAATTTGGACTTGCATTTCTGGCAACCTTGTGAATGTAAGTCTGATTTTCAATCTGTTTAGTTTTTTGTTTTTTTTCAGAGGGGAATATCTCCTTCTGAGCATGTGCTACAATTCCAAAAATACAAAAAGACAATATTCCCACTAAGCTGTCTACATGGCTAATTAAAATGAATATTCCACTAATGTTGCAGGCGTGCATGCTGTGATTAATGTGTCCTGACATGTCATTTATCAGGCCAAAATGCAGAAAAGCAGGGCAGCTGTCACTTGTGCCAGGATTTTTCTCAAAGTTTTCCACCGGTAGCGAACTTGTTCAACCCCACCAACACACAGCCTCCCTCTTGCATCCCCTCAACCACGTTCTTGAAAAGGTCGTTTGTGTGATATTTGCAGATATTCAAAAACCTGTTGATATCCAAGTCTTTCATAATGTTTAAAAGTAGGTGTGTTTCTCTGTGTTATAAAATAGCAGATTATTGTTATAAAGAATAAAATGCAAACCCAAATACTCAGATTTAAAACAGCAGTATTATGATCCAAGATATAATGCTGGTTCTGGGGCACTGAAATGATAAAAAAGAAAAAATGTAATCACTTAAACAGGCTTTCTGTTTGTGTACTAGTCCTTACCGAACTCTACTCTACCACTTACTCCCTGCAAACCATGCACACTCACATGTACACACTCACTGCAAACAACCACCCAAGTAATACTTATCTACATGCAGACGCACAACTGCAAACTGTTGGCAAGTTGGTTTGTGTCCAATGTATCCATGACTAAGCACAGAGCCGACCCTAAACAGGTGAAAGGCTGTGTGTTGTTGCAAACTGTGGAAAAAACAGCCAACAAAGATGCATATGCCCTAAATATATGCCCAAACAATGCTCTTAAAACCTGAATAATATCAGCATATCCCACATGATAGTTGTAAAATGCGACATTAGGAATAAGGCCTAATGTGGAATCCAAATGAAATATGCTGTTTACATGATACATATCAAATTCAAAATATTAATATGTTCATAATAATAGTGTCATATTAGTCTGCATGTAAACATAACCAATGTTTGCACTGACTAAGTGCTACGTTTTTTGTGTTTGTTGCTGGGCAGGAAGTGCACAGTGGTTTTTAAGAGTTTTTGTTTTTGTTTTTGTTTTTTTCGAAAACGTTTCTAGTGATGAGAGCTGTGAGACTCAACCAAAACAGTAAAGTTGCAGGTCAGAAAACCAAAACAATAAGCTAAAAGACACTAAAATACTTAATAAAAATACTTCATCTGAGGGAAGCTGCAGAGTCATAATTCCCTGTGTGATGGCGTAAGGTAGTTGCAATGGGCTCCAGTGCACGCGATTATGAGTAGCCCTAGTGCATGCCATTGTGCACATATTGTGACATTTGATGACATCAGCATACATATTACCCAACAATCATCATTGCCTATCTGTATATGACACAAAACACCAAAGAAAATAAGAGATTATTAATTTCATTTAACAGTTTCATTTTAATAGTTTATTTGGAATATGCAAATAATTTTGTTTTAAAGTAACTTTATTTATTTTTAGAATTTTAAATGTACTATTTTAATATTCATGGGTCACTTGATGCAGGGTATTGTGTAACAGTGAATATACTAGTTACGCCACTGTCCCCATCGGTTCATTACTCCATCTCACCCCTTTGACCTTGAAGTAGTCATGTACTTTTCCATTTTGTCATATAAAAATATTATTGTAGCTTCTTTAAAAGGAAAATCTGATAAACTCTCTGTTCCTCGGTTGTGTTTGAATTTTACTAGATGCTGGTTTCAAATTAATAGTCACATGGGGTATAAACTACTGGAGGATCATTTGTTGTCTTTTCATCATATCAAACACGCAAATCCAGTTTTTTATACTTTTTAAATAAACTCTTAGTCATAATATTTAATAACTATGCAGTGATAACAATGGTGTTAACGCCCCAGCAGAGGAACACTCTGAACTCTTGGTGATCCCTCGCACGGCGGTTTTAGCACAAGTAACTGGACTTGAAGAAAAGCAGTTCCAGTAATCAATAAAAAAATGACAAAAGGCCGGCCGAACTCTCCCTTTCATTAATCATTTGCACTTCCTGCAGCAAATTCCAACACGCTGACTTGTCCACCAGAAGATGCTGCATGTTTTTCCTAAAATGAAACAATGCATCTCTGACGGGCAAGTTTCATTTGTCTTCTTTGATCACTGGCTGTATAAAGGTTGTTAAATGCATTTCACATTGCATGTGCAGTCAGCGTCAGTGTCCTCCAGACATGTAAATACTGACAGATGCAAATTACCCAGTGATTGGATCACTTAAGGTTGTCTGGTAGTGATAAGTGCTGGAATGCTTCAGGCTTTTCTGTAGTGGTTTTTGTGTGTCGTCTCACCCGTGTGGCCTTAATAAAACAACATTTTCTTTTGTTTGTGTAGTCTTATCACCGAGCACATATTTCTCGCTAATGCGCTGCAAATTTCATAATATTAGTCGCTGTTCAGAGAGTAAAGATCAGCGTGTGGTGTAAACAAGCTGAATAAGATGTAAATCTTTGTAAATAAAGTGTATACAGATACCTGAGTAGTTGGAACAGCAGCTGCTATGTTTAGAGGGATTTTCTGCAGTTTCCCTCACTGCATAGCAACCGTGTTTACTCATGCCTATCAACACAGGCTCCCCAAAGGCCGCTCAGCGCTGTTACAAGGAATCTGTATTACTCTTCTTGGCTGTGTACTTATATGGCTAACTTGTCCCAGATGTGTGATAAGAAATGCAATTGTGCAGAGAAAAAAAAAATCACGCATTCTTCCCTCTGGTACTGAACAATAAAACCTGCCATAAACTACAGTGACAAAAATACAGTCTTTTTGGAATTAACGTCAATGTTGCTTTAACGTCATTTATCGTAAAGCGATAGATCACGCTGTCTCTGCGGACATGCCGTTCCAAACAGTGTGTATCAATCAGGTGCACTTGAGGAAGACACAAAAAATAGCACATAATCAAAACCTGCCGTTCATTTTTAGAAAAGCTCATGACTCATGGCGATTTCGGTAAACGCACCATCTGATAATTAAGATCCAAAGGGGCCCTTCAGATGTTACAGGCAGAGTGGAAAAGTTTGATTTGACTTATTTTCGAGAAGTCAATCCTCTGATTCTTAACCGCAGACGTCACGTCTTCACTGAATGATTATTGGTTTCACTGTCAGAGCCTCAGAACCCGCAGTCTGGCATTTTCAGTTATGTCTATTTTTGTTTAATTTGGTTACACAATCTTAATAACCCTCTCTGGACAACAATATAAGCTTGTTTGTTCTTGTGTCGGATTAACAAACAGCAGATTGTTCTGTTGTGTGCGCCGGTGGTGGTACCGCCGGCCATGCCGCACATTCCAAACACCTCCATTGACAAATCCTGCATGACTCAAGCTTTAAGCCCCTTGCATACATTCTTTGTCACTGCCAGGTCTGTTACGTAAGTAGTCTGACAACTTCTGAGACTTTTACAGTGGCTGTCCCTCTCAGCAGGACACAGTGTGAGGACAGCAGCTGCCATATAAGGGCAAGGCTACTTTGTCATCCCCAGAAAACACTCCCAGACACAAATGGTATGTGCTTTGTTCCACTTTTCAGCTGTCTTTTATCTGTGCTGGTATGTGTATCTGTTTGTTGTTTGTCCATTTTGCATCTTTTTTTTCATTAATTTCCTGGGGAAACTGTTGGTCGTATGTGTGCTCAGTGTTTGTATGAGGCTGCGTGAGCCCGACATTTGTTTATCTTTGGAGGTTCTTTCCGATGCAGTCACAGCTGATGTCATAAGATTTTTGCCTGCTGAATGCATTGATTGATTGTTGCTCAAGCAGAGTCATATCCACCGTAGTAGTCGGGAGATGTGCTACTGAGCCGCAGCTACATATCACTGTATTGTCTAATGATGATTAAAGCGGAGTGTTTCGGGATGATCTTCCCGTAGTAGTGGGAAGAGTTTAATCAAAAACTGTGTCTGTCATCACAGTTTCTTTATTTATGGGACAGCAAACGCAGTCAGGACTGTTCTTTGTATTCGTCTTCAAAGACACCCACATACACACTGACACACCTCCCAGACTCCCTGCGGCGAGGATGTGCCACTTTAGAGCTGTAAAATAAAACATCTGGGACAAAAAGCATCAGAGTGGAATGCCATCACATCTTAATGATAAGTGGGACTTCAATAAACCGAAAGCTTAAAAGGAGAAGATGCTCTTTTCCCGGATTTCAAAGGGAGAGAGATCTGTGTCAAATTTGCGGTGTTGAACAGTGTGTGTGTTTCATGTGTGTGTGAGGTGTGCCAGAGTTCATTCATTAGATTGATTTCAGCTGCTGTCAACAATGTGGCCATATCGGTGGATTTCAAATCTTAACAGGGAACTGAGTTACTGCTTAGAAGACAGAGGTAAACCTTAGCACAATACCAGTTAATTAAAAGTACTCTTGTTGTAGTAACTGAGTAGTTTTTCACTTACAAGGGTAGAAAACACTGAGACCATGCTGGTATCATGCAGTCAGGAGCACAGAGACCTTTGACATGTCATAGCAGGAAAAGCACAGGTGTAGTTCGTAACACTGATGATGGCTACATTCCATTTCGGTGAGCCAGTTTCAGGCTCCTGGTTTTGTTCATGAGTGGCTCACTGAAACAGCTTACTGTGACACTTTGTCAAACAGAATCATCATTAATATTATGAGTTTGCTTTTTAGGCTGTGACAAGTCAGAATGATTGCTGTTTGTCAATTCTATGGAAACTTTACTTTAAAGGTGACCTATTGTGCTCATTTTCAGGTTCATACTTGTATTTTGGGCTCTGCTAGAATATGCTCACATGGTTTAATGTTTAAAAAGACACTTCATTTTCCTCATACTGTCTGTGTTGAAACACCTATACTCGCCCTCTGTCTGAAGCGCTCTGTTATTGGTCAGTGTTTCTGGGTGGTCTGTATTTTGGTGTCTCTGCACAGTCATTGCAGCTGGAAAATGACTGTAACAGAGAATCAATGGTACCTCTGACCATGAAGAATAACTAATATGACCTTCTAAACACCACCAGACATGATCCAACAGGAATATGATTCGAAATCGGGGAGAAATTTACATTTTACATGTTTTGCTGGCGTTAGCATGTAGCTACATGTAGCGGTGTATGTAATGTAAACACTTGCACTCGCTGTTTGGTCATGGACTTTCCACGTCCAGATGTGTTGGTTGTTGACGTTCTGGGATGCCGTGTCAAGTTCTGCCTGTCGCGTGCATTGACTTCTTTCAAAATACACTTTAGGTTTAGGCAAAAAGAACAGTATTTGGCTTTACAATTTTACGGGACACAAACACCGCTCTCATGGGTGACAGTCTGTGTTTGTTGGACCCATCCACCACCCCTCCTGCCCACCATACTCTGACTGTTTCCCCCTGATGCCACTGATCGCCACTGAACTATAACGGCAACCAACCACACATCATGCCGATCTGACAGGATGGCTTTTTTGTCACTGCCCAAGTGCTGGATTTCGATGACTTCAGAGTGAGACCGGGTTGACCTGGAGCAGGTAACAATAGAGAAAAAGGAACGTTAGCATTCAGAACAGTCTGAAGCCTAAGGTGTTTTCTCAGTGGGTTTAATAATAAATAATAAAAATAAAAGACATTTAAACCATAAATTAATGCAGAAGGAGCACAAATTGGTGCATACGAATTCTCCAGAATGCATGAAATTACATGTCTGAGGCTCAAAATTTCCTAGCAAAGACACCCGAACCCCTCGGTTGCTAAATGCTACAATGACCACAAATATATGCCCAAAATATTACAGTTTTTTCCATTTTTCCAAAAAAACAAAGAAGAGAATATTCCTGCTAAGCTGTTTACACAGCCTGTTTATATGCCCACACTTTTACATACATGTACCTCATTAGGTGAAACTTTGGCCACATTTAATATGAACATCCAGTACTGTAATATCATACATATGACAGAAAATAAGGAAAAGCACAATAGGTCCCCTTTAAACTATTTTCTCTCTAAAGGGGTAAAAAAAAAAAGTGTTCCTGAAGAGAGGAGCTACAATTTGACATCATCACTTAATGCAATGGGACCTGCAGTAATTCTTTTCTGTCTACTTTAGGGGAAGTACAACGAGCTGTTAACACAGCATTAAGATTACTATCACCTAATAAAGTTAATGTGTTTGCAAACAATTGCCTATTTACCCATCCAGCAGACACTGAGCAACATTAGCATTCATTTAGAGCTGTGTTTACAGCAGAGCTTGTGAATATAAGACCAATGTTCCCTCCTCTTTTAGCTCTGTTTTGGTCTCCAACAACTCCTGAAAATAAATATTTGGCTTTTTACCTGTTAAATAATCTACTATGATGACCACTTATACCCTTTCATACCAAAATTAGTGCGTGTATGCAAGTGTCTTAAACCTTTTCCTCTGGTGTGTCATGTGAGACGTCATAGATGGGCCAAAAATTAGGTATGTAAACAGTAGGAAGCAGCATAGAGGCCAGCGAACATGTTACCCTGGTATCTTTTTTTATCTCTCTTACTTATCGTCTCAATCTCGGACTGACTAAATTTGAATGATGTCTGAGTGCTGCTTGAATGGACAGTATTTTGTGGCCGCCTGTCATTGCATCTTGCTAGCAAAGGGGCTGAAATTAGCATGTCTGTGTGGGAATTGAATTTCCATCACTGCCAAGTTGATCAGAGCTGGAGCTGATAAATACCCATGACTACTGCAGAGTCATCTGTCCCCGGAGTGAATGCTGATTGTGACCTTTCCCATTACATACAACAGCCAGATGTTAGTGGGTGTAGGGCTTTTTTTTGTCCAGAAAAGGGCTTTAGTCCTTGTGACTGTCTGCCATTTGGCGGGGAGCACGCAGCATACAGTGCTTTTATCAGAGCTTTCTCACTAAAACAGCTGACTGCTACTTCTGGCCATGAGATTGAACCAAATCAAAGAGCTGAAAGATGCTTTTAAGGCACACAGAGCTGAAGACGGCAGAGTCAGGTGATAATTTCATGCATATCACTTCTGCCTAAACACTCTTTACTGCCTCTCTTTTCCCATTTGAAGTCTGACTGCCAGGACTGAGAACCACTGATCCATTTTCATCTGTCAGAACGTAAAATTATTGCTAATGCCAATATGCAGACACAACACAGGCTCACACACATAATTTCTAGAGCGAAACAGAGACAGAGAGAGGGAAGAGAGAGAGAAACAGATATTTGGGTCGCTGTCATTGAGCCACAAAGATACAGGCTACACGCGAAAGCCTTCCTCCCACATTTCAGCTTCCTGTTATCCCAGACTAATTGCTGAGAAAACCAAAAGATGAATACTTTTACGATGACTTTTTCACCATATCTTTGTTTACTAAGCAAATAAATGCATTGCAACATGACCCAAGCACAATGCTAAAAGTAAAGGACAGTACAAACTGATATAGCAGTTAGCAGATATTGTGAAGTGTTGCGTTGGCGACTCTCCCTGCTGGAGCTGGCTATGTCTGTTCTTTGTCTGGGCGAGAGCTGCTGCTCTCCCATTTCCTCCTCTCCTTCCCTCCTTCTCCCTGCTGAGGTAAAAATGAGTCACTGAGTCAGCAGCTGGTCTCCGTCATCCCCAATATCGCCCAGGATTCCACAGGAGACCAGCTGCCGAATCGCTACACACTGACAACATCACTTCCTCTTTGCCCTTCTATGGACATGTTCACCGCCGACAAATAAGGCTCGTAATGATAAAATCTATGATGATTAGATTGTTCATGTGAGTCCGTCTCTATTTTACATGTTTTCTTTAATGGCTTTTTGTTTAAACAAACCCTGTGTGTTCGGCCCCAGAAAGCAAAACGCAGCAAATTAATTTTACTGCCGACTTTCAAGAGTTTGTTTTCCCTATAGAAGCTATTGAAGGTGTACATCATTGAAATCAATGTTATTTTTCTCCCAGAGGCCACCTGGAAACAGGCCCCGACAGCGAGGCAGGGGTTTAAAATAACACACACTCTTAAGAGGCAAAAGCCTCAATGGCCTCCATACTTTATGGCATCTTTACAGTGGCTTTAATTCTCATCAGCTGCCGTGCATTAAGTTAAGCATCCCAGTCAGTGAAGGCCAAACACAAGGAAGCATCACTTTCATCTGAGACTGTGGTTGTTTCAATTATGTAGATGGTAACAACTGCTATTTTGAAACTAGTCTAAGAGTCAACAGCCGTGCTAGCTGGTCTTTTGAGGCCGCCTGAAAGCTGGGCTCAGACTACAGGAGTTTGGGGTGATGTATCCCTGATTCACCCCTCCAAACAGTTGGTGCAGAAATCTGATCTGGGACCTTGGTCGGTGCCGATGTTTGGCCCAGATTATCTAGTCTTAAACCTCACGGACTGTGCTCAGACTCATCGGGGACACCCTGATACTTTCTACAGCAAGTTGTCGCACTATATCAGTCTCCATTTTGTTTACATCTGCTTCCCAATGAGATCACGTCAGGTGGTGCATTTATGATCCCTCTGGCACGATAATCTTAAGAATATCTTGTAGTGTGTGTATGTTTGAGATTACAGAGAGGAACATCTGTCAGGTTTCTTTTTGTGTGCATGATGCAACCCAGTTTCAAAGTCAGTTAGGAATGCCAGCATGAAAGCGTGGTTACAATAACATGGCGGACACGTTGATGTTTATAAGGTATAATGCTTACCACGTTCACCAACCTAGTTTTTCGGGTTAGCGTGCAAACATTCGCTAATTAGCACTAAACACAGAGTACAGCTGAGACTCATAAACCAAAGGATTGGACAGATTTGCGCTAGAAGGAAACGTAAGGGTTCACTGAAGTTGTCACATTTCCTCATTAAAGGGACATGAATGTTTTTTCTGGGTGTTAATCTCAATTTCTATCACAATTTTATATCGACGATGATACGATATTTCCTGATATCACAAAGTCTGCCACGATATGATTTAGATTCAATTCAGGGACCTGCAGTCAATACGAGACGATATCAGTAAACATCCAGCTTTCCTTTTCCTTGGCTGCTTATCTTTATCTGCCTGGCACTCGGCCACGCGCACTGGTTGAATGTTTAGAAGGGAGGCTTGGATGGAAACTGTGACACAGATGTGGGATGTGGGAATTTCAAAATAAAAGTGTATCTTAAAGATGACGAAATGTATCCATGTTTTCATTTTGCAGCAGTAATTTTGGGATCCATCCATCCAATAGCTGTCAAGACATGCTACTAAAAATCAAAAAGGTCAAAGTGCTGGTGGTGATGAAGGAAATGAGGGTTCACCAAAGTCATGGTAGGTCATGGTATTTCATCCAACAGTTGTTGAGATGTTTGAGTCTGGGACAAAGTGGTGGGCCGACATAGCCATCCCTAGAGCCTAAGACTCATGAGGCAGCTGTCATGGAATGGAGGATGTGGGCAATGTGCGATTCGTCAACTTTGTTTTGGTGTTTTATTCTAAGAGTTGGATCTCAGAGGAAATAGTTCTATTTTACTGCATAGAACAAAAATGAATCATAAAAACAAAGGGGAGGTCTCCATTCTTGTCAGGGCTGTTGATTACGGATGAGTGGATTCCATTATTCAATGTTTAAACTGAGGTGTTTAGTTTTCCCATTCCACCGGCTGAAAGGACAGGCAGGTCTCTGTCTCGCCTCATCTCATCTTCCTTCCCGTTTTCCTGTGAAGGGAGGTGTCGTGCCGCGTGCTGCTTATTTGCAGAGCCACTATGGAGGCATGGAGCTCACAGAGATGAGCACTGGATCTGTCACTGCCTACTGACAGCTCACTCTCAAACAGCCCATTCTGCTTGATGTTTATCCACGAGGCTTTCTGGAAAATACAGCCTGAATTCTTGGAGACGGCCGGGTCTGTCTCAGTCCTTTCACCTGTTTTGTTTTCCAGGTGGAGTACTGTTGGACCTACCCGAGGGCCTTTCTCCACTTACTCTTGGGCAGTTTATCGCTCTGCCTCATCTGTCCTCGGTTTTTGAACAAAAAGAAAAAGCCAGTGGAAAGAACCAAATGGGTTTTGACTTCTGAAGAGAGGGAGATAAAAATCTGCACATTGCACATTAATTGTTGCTCGGAGCCTCTTGTCTAGCTTTGTTGACTTTGGCAGGCTGAAGATGTTATGGCATGGGAGCACAGGGCACCATTGTTTTCCAGCTCAATAGTGGGCCATGTTGCCTAAAGCAAAGACACTAATTGATCTAAAACATTAGCTTTGAGGATGACTGGGCACAGGTTAGCAATCCATCAATCATCATTATTTGTCACATGGGTACAACTCCAGTGGATTGTGATCCCATCAGCTCCTTTAACTTGTGCGCTATGATTTAGTCCTTTTTTGCATCTTCTTACGTTGTTTGCTGCTGCTTTGTAATTGTCCGTGTATCCGGATGGTTCTGGTAATCCATGGTTTCTGGCTGTGGAGTAATTTAACTGTCCACACATCCCGACCCAACAAGACGGCCACGTGGTCACTCCTCCCAAACACGGGAAGTACCGCTCTGCAGCCACAGCAGGACCGGGACAACACCTCTCATTTCCACCATCAAACCAGTCTTTATTCATCGCACTCAGCTCCTCTCAGCATAGAAAAAGAGTCACCGAGCAGAAGTCAGAGAGTTTACAGACTGGTGACTTGATTTCCTCACCCCGATGACTGACCTGCAGCTACACGCCACCACCGTCCAAAGCTAACCACAAAAAGCACCACCAACACTTGCAAAATAGACATAAGAGCCTATATTTAGCACAAGTTAAGCAGAGCTGACAGAGAAGTGACTGGAATCGTCCACACCACATAAAAAGCTGTAATCTGTTTTCTTCAACAGGTCATTCCTTTCTCAATGGAAGTAGTCTCTCATGACTGAACGCTTTGCAGAATTAACCCATAGAGACTAAACATAGCCATTGACTCAAGTAGAAGCAATTATCTCCCAAAGAGGATAGAATTGTTCTTTATAATACAAATTACTGTGTGCATGTTTGTGCCTGTGAGTTTAATCAAGTTATAATCCTTAACTTTCATGAAGTCACACCCTTATTTTTGGATAATGTTTTCCTATCAATAGCCATTCAATTTATTTCCATACGTGGTAGAGTCTGCCATTCCCACCTTGGATTAACGCACAAATGGTCCAGCAGTCTGTGCAAGGGCGAAAATTCACCTCACTTTCTGTCTGAGCGCATTGTTAGACAAAGAGTTGCAGACCACAGGCTGCACACCCCCGTCTCCTCAGAAAGATAACCATCTCTGTTTACTGTACCCGCCTTTTTTGTGGACAACTAATACTGAAGTCAGATCACTGTTGCAGTTGCTATCGATCGACTTCTTTGTTAAACCGGCCTGAGTTTGTTTGGCTGCACTGCAACAGATACACCAGTTTCTCTTTTGTTGTATTTCTAACAAAGCAGCTGCGCCATGACCGTGCATCTCTACTCACCAAGTACTACGTCTGTTAAAAAGCAGTCAACCTCCATGTTTTGGTACAACTGATGTGAACTATACTGAACTAAACTCAAGACCTTTTCAAGTGCACAGATTGACACACCATGCCCGGGTGAAGTACACAGTGTTCACACTAATAAAAATTATCTAGAGTTTGTAGTTAAGTTCACACATATCCGTGCCCAGGTTTCTGATGTGAGAGCCTCCTCATCCTATAAAACAGCCCAACCCTTCCCAGCCTTATTTAATAAACCTCTGTCTCACTATTTTTTAAATCAAATGCAGAAAGTGATGTTTATTGGTTTCTAGAAAAGAGTATTACAAGAAATCAAATCATTCCTTGATTCTAAAGTTTACATACTCGTGCCAGAAACTCTTTTGTTCCTATCAACAGTATTTTGTGGTTTGGTCGTTTACCAACCAAGCCCAAAAACGTACTTAATAAATTACGCAATAGTACCAATGTTAAACAACATTTGACCTGAGCCTGGATTTAATAATGCTGTCTGGGCTCTGCCATGCTCTAAGTGTGCGCTGATTGTTCTCAAATGTATTTGCTGATCCATTAACACAAATGATCGCTTAAGTGTAATTTTTGACTCTGGATGGTTGATTGTGTTGAGCTCTCCATTAACAGCAGTTACTGATAATCAAGATATTATTGTTGGATGTCCTGATGTGGGCTATTATAAATGTTTAAATGGACTCTTCTGGTTTTTAAGGGATCAACGGAGACTGGACGACCCCTCCCTGTGTGTGAGCTGTGGTGTTTGGCTCCCAGGCCAACATGACACCATGCCTCTGTACACTGGCCAGACTAACTTTCCCTCTCATTTGACTTCAGTGACTGCTTTTATTATATTCTTACATTCAATTTTTGCACAGCTCTGGTGAGAAAGTGAAGAAACGAGTTCAAAGCTCACGAGGAGAGGAACAGGAAAGCTTTTTAACTGCGTCCTCGTGAGAGAAAGTGTCTCACTGGAAACTCTCAGAGCAAACTCCCGGTCTCTGGGTTCTGAGGTCATTCATTTCGACCTTGTCTCACCCTGGGTCTGTTCTGTCCAGGGGATCACTTCATACCCCATTTTGAATGTGCTGTAATTGCACGTCCACTGAGATCAGTAAATAAAGGAGCCGACAAAGGCAGAGCTGTGGAGCAGATCTTGCATAATCACCTTCAGTTAGTGCTCAATCTGAATTGAGATGAATGCAAATCAGACCTCAGGGCAGCGGGACAAGCCTCAACATCTGCAGCTCGGCTCCTTTTCTTCCTATCTTCTCAGAAAATATCCGAAACCCCATGGCTGAAAACACCTTCGCCCCATCATCTGGTCCTCTTTAACACCCGGCAGTAGATCCGCCCGCCTGGGCTCAGTCTTTGTATGATACTTCAGCTGGATCTGACAACTGTGTGGCTTTTTTTCATTGTTGGACCAATGTGAAGGAATTTTACCGAGTCTTTTCTCGACTGCCACCTCATGAAAGAGTCAATTCTTCACTTTCCAAAAGCAACAAGCTGCACGTGTTGATTCTCACTGGGGCTGACAGCGTTGTGCTTGTATCTTAGTGATTTAGGGCCTGTCTTGCTTCATTATTGATTAAGAGTATATAGAATCAATATGTAGAAAAGGGCAACCAATCAGTTTACTTGGAAAAATGCAAATCACTTCACTTCCACAGCCATCTGTTTGTCATTTTTGCATGTGTATGCTTCAGAGTGTGTGTCCACAAACTGTTGCTATGTAGACATGCTGTAAAAGAGCCCACGGCTGACCATTTGGGGGGGGGAGTGTGTCCAAGTTGGCAGAGGGTCAAATGGCAAGCCCAATTCCACGGAGGACAGTGGGAGTGAGGGGAGGACATGAGGAGGCAGGGAAGAGGGCTTTGAGTCACACAGCACAAAGGAGTGAATCACGCCTCTCTGCTGGGCCGTGTGACTGACTGACTGGTGTTTGGATCCCTCGCAGCCGTGGAAATGGCTGGAATCTAAGCCATGACTGGAAAGACGCTCCACATGTGTATACTTGACGGGAGTGTGCGCTGATGAGCCCACACACTCGTTAAGTCAAAAGTCACACATGCGCATGCAGATACGCAGACACATGCACTTCAAAAGGGTCATTTTCTGTAATCTGCCTCATGCAATCGAGATCTTTCCTAAGACTGAAACCTACTGTAACATTTAATCAAATATGTGTGGCATTTGTTAATGACTACCATCATTTTACAGACCTTCATCTGGATCTCAGGAAAGTGCATTTGTTGAAAGGGAAAGGAGCAATAAGTGGCTCCATCTACGATAGTTTACATACCACAGAGGAGACAAATTATGTAGACACACAGAGCGAAGACAGGAAGTACTAAACCAAACACAAGAGGAATATCTCACCTTAATGCTACCCCATAGCTGACCCCGTGCCAGTTTCAGGTTGAGAGAGACAAAACTAAAATTGGAAAGCGAGGGGATATGAGAGGACTGTGTGAGATGAAAAAGATGAGCTGCTGACACTGTTTATTTCTCCCATCGCTTCCTGTCGTCTGGGGAAAGTAAACCCTTCCAGATATATTGTGTGTTTCAGCCGTGTATTGCTGTCTGAAGCAGTTGCTTTCTGCTTACCGCTCTTCTTCGTGTCTGATCCATCATGTGCATCCCACATGATATACTGTATGCTTGTTGCTTAAAGGCAGCTGAAGAATCAACCTGTCTCTTTCTTCGCAATAACCAGATGTGACCAGAGGCGAAGACAGACATCATACTATTAAACTACTCACATGAAGGCATTTCTACCGAAGCGGTGGTCATACTGCTACAGACTGCTGAGTCTGGGATAAACATTCATTGACCTTTGAGCTAAAACGAAACAGATTTCCCCACACATGAACAGCTTCATCACAATAACCTTTGTGACTTTCTTTTGAAGGCGATTGCACTAACCACAGCAGGAAGGACGGCCAGCGTTCTTGTCCAAAAGTATTTAATCTTGTCCTCTTATAGGCTGGAATGTGGAGAACAGCCACGATTATGCAGACTGGGAAGTCTTAAATCACCAACAGAAGCTTGCTGCTATATTTTGCAGACTCACACTTCCTCCTCTCTCTCCCGTTTTTTCCCATCATGCCTCGGCCTTAGATTGTTTTGTTATGCAAACAGAAGCCATGCTGTTACCAGCAGTAAAGCTGCTCTGATGAATATTTTCACAACAATGATGCATCACATTATAATGTGTAATGTAGACGGTGTGGCTCATAACATGATCTCACAGAGAATTATCACCTGAGTTTGAGATTCCCCTTGTCTCAGTGGAGCAACTATGTTAAACCCCATGTCAGAAATCTTGGCCTGATATTTGTTTGACAAACAAATAAAGCCATCTTTTTCCAAAATCAAGCCATTTCTCTCCCTCAAAGACCTGCAGATAGCCACCCACGCTTTCACCTCCTCCCCTTTAGACTACTGTAACTCTCTGTACACCGCTATTTGTCACTCCTCTCTGTCCCGCCTCCAACTGGTTCAGAACGCCACTGCCAGACTCCTCACAGGTACCTGGAGGAGAAACCACATCACACCTGTTTTGGCCTCTCCACTGGCTGTCTGTAGAGTTCAGAACTGACTTTAAGGGTCTCTCTTTTGTTTGCACAGCCCTCAATGGTCTAGCCCCATCCAACATTGCAGACCTTCTAACCCCCTATTCTACGCCCAGGTCCCTCAGGTCAGCTGACCTGGAGCTCCTGGCTTTCCCACGCTCCAGACTTCAGCTCAGGGGTGATCGTGGCTTTGCTGTGTCTGCCCCCAAACTGTGGAACAGCATCCCCCTCCCAATCAGATCCGCCCCCAACACTGACTCTTTTAAGTGCAGGCTCAAAACCTACTTTTATTCATTAGTGTTTGAGTCCCTCTGATGTGGCTTTCTCTGACTGTTATGGTGCCTCTCATGTATTGGAATTTTTTATAAATGTCTTTTTAAAATACATTTGAGTTGAGCATTTTATCGTCTTTCAGCTTATTGTTTTGGATTTTTGTTTTGGTTCACTCTCGTCACTTTCATCAGCACTTTTTCTAGATGAATCGGTCATCATCAAGCGGGTTTTCACTGGCTCTTCGAACTACAGATTGTACTTTCGTATGCCTGCAGTCTCAGGCCGGATTGAGAGAGAAACCCCCTCCTCTCAAACCCAAAACAAACTCAGATCAAACTGTTATGGCAGTGATGATCAAATATAAACCAAGATTCTGTGACTGTATCGCCTGCTCCTCATCTAAAATGTCTTCAGAAACATATTTTAGTGTACAGTTTGGCTGCACTATGAGATTTTTGAACAAGAAACTGGCTCCATAATGTTTCCGGTAGTTTTGAAAACAGAGGCTGAAAATACTGGAATTAAACGGTAAACCAAGGACGTGCTGAGCCTATTTTTTATGAAAAGACCAACCTTCCAGCAGTGAAATACTTCTTAAGTCTTCTTCTTCTTGAATTTTGTGATAACGGCACGAAGCATACTTTCGTTTATTTTGTTAATTTACCCATGAAGCCTCTAGACAGAAGAAAGTATCTTTAATTATGAAAGCGTTAGGTTTCATAACTGTATACAGCGAGTGTGTGTATAGAGTACAGGGTACAGATGAGGAGGATCTTCAGAGCTTTTGATATCTGGATCCTCTTCTTTGCTTTGGCATGGTCCAAGTTAGACGGATCAAAATGTAGCTGCAGACGAAGTCTCTATCAGATAAGGAGGCCTTAAGACCTGAGGATGTTTCATGTGCATGTGTTCTCCTCTGCAGGGTGAGAGTCTGGGGAATGGTGGGGCTAAAGATAAGAACTATCCAAAGGATCTTGGGTCAAAACCTATAAAGAACAGTGTCTGTGTATCAAGATATTTAAAGACATTCTGTTATATATCTAGTGAAGACATTCACTCTTGATTGCAACAATGTCTTCTTTTAATTTTAGAAAACGGACAGCTCTTTCAGTTCTTGAGATAACTTGAATAAAATGTCCAGCAGTTGCTTCTTTGTTACTGCACCACCTTTCCCACTGCTGTCCTCTCTACATATACACATCCACTGCTGGTCAGCACGTGTTAAGCACGTGTAAATAGCTCATGGGTTTTGGGGAATCAATCAAATCAGCACAATTTACTCCCAAATATGTGCGATTACATTTGGGATGTAATCCAAACTCACCACTACCTTACAAAAACACAAACCTACTTTTAAGTCTGAGCTGTTTTCTGTCCACACGCTGATGTTTAATTGAGGTGACATTGAAGAAAACGGCAGAACACGTTTTAGGTGGCAGGAAAAACACAGCAGGCTGCCATGGGACTGTGTATCCTATATTCTGTTGGTTTAGGTTTGGTGGGAGAACAAATATTGAAGTCAGATTTAAAAATGAATCTCGTGTGCCCTTTTTTTTTCTCTGGAGCTTACACAAAGAGACGGCGACCACAACATCCCTCCCTTTCTCCTCTCAGCTGTAGCCCTCTCCCTCCCAGCCACAGCGCTCCAGCCTCGCTAGACATCTCGAATGACTGCTGTCAGCATGGTCATTAAGGCTTTCAGTCTGGGTCTGTTTAAACAAGCTCCTCCGGCGGCCACTGGCCACACAAAACCAATTCCCCGCCGCGGGATGATTTGCTCCTTTCTGCCCAAATTCATGCCTTGGTCCATTTAATGGGTGGTCAAACATACTTATTGTTAGGTAGAGCAAACACTCAGAGACATGTTTTTGTTAGCGTCCTTGGCTGCTTGCGATGAAAGGGTACAAAAACTGCAACCACCTGTTTCTGTTATCACCTAAGGAGAATGTAATATGCTGTCGATGTGTGGCTAACATTTGCTTTTGTGGATTCACTGAGAAATTCAAATACTTATAGCATTTCTGATTTAAATCTCAGTCTGCAGGCACGCTAGTGAGGCTGTTCTTAGGGTGCTCTCACACCTGCCCTGTTTGGTTCCCTTCAATCGCACTCAGGTGCACACCAGAACAACCGGACCGAGACCTCCTTGAAGAGGTGGTTTCAGTCCGGTTCCAAACGAACTCTGGTGCGGTTCATTTGTGGTGAGAATGTGCACCATCTTCAATCCAAACCGACTGCAGTCGTTTTACGCATTGTTTGGGTTGAACAAGAGCATGTTACAGTCCTGGGGGATTATTAATGTGTGCCTCCTCCTGTACTGCCTTATTATGCACATTCAGCATATTTGTGTGTATCTATTGACATTGTCATTCTCCGAAAAATTGCTAAGCTTAACGTTACAGGTAATGAAATGAGCACTACAGACCCTGGCGTTTCCCAGGGTTTTTAAAAAACATTTCCTATAATATTTGCCATGTTCACCATCTCAGTTGAGCGTGTTAGCATGCTGACATTTGCCAGTTAGCACAGAACAAAGATCATCCGAGGCTGATAAGAAAGCCATTATTTTTGCAGGTATTTGAGGAAAACCTAAAGTATTGGATAATAAACAAATCCAATCTCAAAGACGAAAGAGGTTCAGCACAATTAAAAGCCTCACAAGGGATGGCAAACCTGTCTGATGCTCTCAGAGTCTTTATCAGAAGACTATTCAGAGATCAGGTCCAAAGTATACTAGAGCACACAGAAGTTTGCTCCCTCTTCTCCATGTGCTAAATTAAACTTTGGACTTAATCTCTAAAGCCTCTCCTGGTATAAAAATTAAAGAAGTAAGTCAAGGGATCACCAAATTTATAAGGTGCCATCTCCTGAGGACCATTAACATCTGTCCAAACATTCATGGCAATCCATCAAATATTTGTTAAGATATTTCAGTTTAATCAAAGTGGTGGGCTGACAAACATTGCCATCCCTAGTGCCATGCTGCTACCAAGGCTAGACACAGTTTTACAAAATGTTTTGCATTTCAAGTGAACACATGGATCAGGCTACATACATTGCAATACATGTTGCAATGTCCTGCACTCCTAAATGTCATTAAGTCTAGTCCCTAAATCCAATCCTGATTCATCTGGATGATCTAGGTATAGAGACTAAGGTATCTTTACAGGTCTAGACAGGGGACATACCTGTCTGTCTGAGTCCAAATGTACCGTGACATCAGGCCAAGGACATCGGTGTCGTCTAATGACAAAACCGCGCGGTATTGCTGAGCAGATTCTCTGAATACTTTCTATTTTGTGATTTGGGACATCTGTGTTTTTGTAGCGAGCCAGTCACTCAGTTCCCGTCCAACAGGCTGGTGAAGAGAGGAGGTTTTTGTTTTCAAGGTACACTGGAGATCTACATTGCCCATTCATTTGGATGTCTCCATAAACATTGAAAACCGCTTTACCATCAGTAAGACAGTCTAGTATGATCACACTCTTTCAAAAACAACACTGGATACCGTCTCCCCGGGATGATTACCTTTACAGCCTGAAATGTGGCTTTGAGGACAGAGACAGCTTTCAATGCTTCCCGTCGTCTCTTTCTATTTTATCCCATGCTCGGTTACAAGCACGCTTCCTCCCTAACACACACACTTATGTCCCTGACCCCATTTTGGCCAGTGTGTCAGCTGAAATCAGGGGCCACGTAAAGCACCCGAGTGTTTTTGTGTTCACTGCTGCCCTCAAAACCAGGGGAGGTCTTGTGTGTTGACATGTGAACTTGAGGTGAGAGGACAGTCTTGAATGCCAGAGTTACCCCAGGTGGATAAGAAAAAAAAGCAGCTTTGACATTGCTGTCTTTTTGCCGAGTGCTGAAAGATCTATCAGTGCTTGCCGTTCTGCCAGTAGCACCACAGAGTTCCTAAAGTAAGATCCTGCATCAACTCCCAGTGGGAAATAAGGTGTTGAAATATCGTCTTATGTCTAGAGTCAGGTTATGCCCTTGTCATAACACTCTTACAGAGCTAAATGGTTTCCTTTGGGCACTGCTGGGATTGCTACTGGGTGATTGTCGTGTCAAGAAGTAGCAGCAGGCATGTGTTTAAAATGTTCTAAAGGGTTTGCGGTTTCCACAACTCTGTTTGTTTCCAAATGTGAGGAGTGTGAAGTACGGCCTCTACACGTGCCTGGAGGGTTGATAAAACTAAGAGTCCTCAGGCTCTCTTTGTGACACTTTAAAGGTTGTAAGAGTTTAGACTCTTGAGTGCAAAACCCATTATGACCGCTAATCACCTCATTCCTGTCTAAATGGTTTTAAAACCAGAGCATCAAAGGAGGTCTTGTGTTACCATTCCTATAAAACACTGGTAATGTAAACCACCTCCCGACCTTTCCTTTGCTGGAGCTCAGATCTCAAGCGCTGATAGAACGATGGCTTCGGACCCGAAACGACAAAGGTGGGCTGCTCACCCCGCCGCAGCCTGTGCTCTACAGTAATGAGGATCTGACCGAGGACAAGGATCAGCAACATTACATTGTTAGCAAAAATTTCAACAATGACAGGCTTCACTGAAATTTGGAGCCAAGTGTGAGAACATGACCAAAGTTAAAGCAGACAGACTGCCTGGCATGCGCAACATTTAGGACACAGGATAAGCATAATGAGCCTGGCATTGTTCTGAAAAGCATGCTGCATTCTGGGAGAGCATTTGGTCAACAGCGCCAGTCTGTGAGAGAAGACAGCTCTACAGAGCAATTTGTCTTAACCAAGCAGGCATGACGGAGCCCTGGGAGCATGTGCAGTAGTTAAATGAGTTGGATCCTTGTGGCCTGACCGAGACAAGAGGGATGAATGTCTTAAGCCTCCACAATAGGTTAGGTGTGATCATAAAACAGGTTAATGTTGTGACTGCCAGGTGATAACAAAGCCTGCAACAAGACACAGTTTCCATGACAAAGCTGATCCCTTTAGGAAGTCTATGAATGCATGCCACAATACAAACTCTTGCTCATTTCAGCATAGCGAGGCTTTCTTCACAGTCAGTCACTGGCAAGAAGTCCCACGTCATATTGTCGACAAATCAGGCTCTAGCTTCCCCATACTAAGCAGGCTGCTGAATGAGGATGTTTTTGGACTTAACAGACCCGAACACGAACTTCTTGAACCGAGTGACATGGCCCGGCTCTGCCTGCCAACAGCAGCCAAATGTGGTAGCATACCCCTGTTGTCGCTCAGCTCCAAAGGCCCCTCAAGTGTTGAGGCTCAAAAGTTAATGAGTTGAATCTCTGCCCCGCTGGCACGAAGCTAACACTTCCTGCAGACTGAGAGGAGTCTCAGGTTGAACTGCCGTATAGCTTTCGAGGACAACCTCATCTGTATGCCGAACAACATGACCTGTGTATCCTGACGTTCTGCCGCTCTGTGAGGAAGATTGATGACTTGAAAATGAGAAGATGGGAAGACACAGAAATTAGGGGCCAAATCCTTTCACTGTTAAATTGCAGGATGATGATGATGGGTCCGGTGTTGTTCTTCTTGCTTGACTAAACAAGAGTAGTTAACCCAGCGTTTTCCTGATAAATTGCAGCATTACTAATCAGGATGGATGACTGCAAAAGCACTACCATTAATTCCTGCAAGCTCCATGTTTGAGTTGCCTGTTTATGTGCTTGTGGTCACAACTGAATGGAAACTTTTCCATCTGTAAATAATCATACACTGTATATTGTATTTGTTGGGTGAAGGGTAAATTACATCAGTGGTTCCCAACTTCCTTTGTCTGATGCACCCCTACCAGCCTGTCAAATGAGCTCAGGTACCCCTTTACCAACATCTACTCCTCCACTACTGTGAGCTAACTTCGACCATTTATTAACTACTTTTAGATAACTATTTTGGCCATTTATCCAATACTTTAAGCTAAGTACTTTAACAGTCTGTCCATAACTTTTAACTGTATTCAAACCTTTTATCAGCTACTATTGATCAGCATAACTATTTTCACCATTTATCCATACTTTAAGCTAATAATTTGAAGTCTTTATCCAATATTTTATCCAAAGTCTTTATTCATTACTTTAAGCTTTCTGTTTTTCCAATGAAAAAAAGAAACACCAAGCAAGGACAAAGTGTGGCCTGTGGCAAGCTGCTGACAAGGGAAAGCTGCGACAGCCGTTCCGTGCTGCAGCTGTTTGTTTCTGTGGTACTGTGCGGCCTAACTAAAAACTAGGGATAATCTAACTTTTAGCAGCAAATTGCGATCAGAGGATATCTGCCAATACCAATCAGTAAACTAAGTCCTGTAATTCCTGTGAGATGTTGACCTATGTCACAAAGAATTTTCTCCTGCCTGAGACTTTTTGGTGTGAGTGTTAGACATTTCTGCTCACTAGTTGCCTCCTTTTCACACACTCTTGATCGCATCATGTAGCCTATGGTTCAGGTTTTACAACTGGCTAAATGTGTCTATATTGCTTTAATAAAATCAGATTTCCAATATTTCAGATCAGTTATGCTACTTTAGAAGGTGCGATCCAAGTGCTGCCCCCGGTTGCATTTCATAATTCAGTTGAATTTAAAGCCCTTTTTAAATAGGAATTGTGCAAATTTGCAGGAAAGCCCAATCAGTCTTTTTTCAGCATTGGCAGCATAAACACAAAATCGGGGAGTGTGGCAAAATGCTGCCTGTCTACTTTTGTTTATACAGAATGTGCCTTTTTCAGGGCAATGGGGGGCGTGAGCAAGTAACAAAACGTGTAGCTCAGGGCGCCAATATGTCTACCCTACCAGGCGGAAAATTGGGCACCTTGGATCAACTCGCGTTTGTGAGTTAACTGAAAGACGACTAATTTCTATGAGAACCTCAGCGATCTCCGATGTTTCCGACACTCCTCCTTCCTTTCTTTTTTCATCAGGAATTTGCCTCAAGTATGTTGAAAAATTTTTTACTTTTGCAACAGACCGCATGCTGCCCCACGGGAAGTTTATCAGACTGAAGTCAGCGGAGACAGGAAAACAAAGGTATCCAAAGTCATTAAATCAAAACTGCAAATTTTGAAACATGGACATGTGTCTCCTTCCTGTGAAGACGGGACACATGTTGTTTGACCCTTGGTGGTGGTTAATCAGTGAGGATTCTTCGACTTCATTTCCAGTGTTATTCTGACCCACGCGGCTGACTCGTATCCCCAAAAATAATATGCAGCTTCCATCAAACACCCAGGCTTACCTATTATGTTTTTCTAATAAAGAAAATGTGTTTTGTATTTTCCTCACACACTTGTATGAGTATGTATAAAAACAAAACCCTACTTCAGCATGGGCACTGTAATGTTTACCTCAGACTTAGTGGCGATGCAGTGTGTTCACAGCACACAAGCTGTGTTCCTTTTGATGCCACACTCCGAAGCCCTGTAAGACATTGTGGTGTTGATGTTGAAAGAGGACTTACGGCAAGAATGTGCAGTGATGTGCCTGAGCAGACTGTACTTGGCCGTTAATCTTGGTGGCGGTCTGAGGCTGCTTAATAGTGGCGCTTTGGTTCTGGAAGAACACTGAGCTTCATGATTGGTGAAATATCCCAGAGATCCAGCATCTGAGGGCCTTGAATTCATTACACATATCCCCAGTCTCCACAGTTTAACCCTGTGATCAAGTGCCGCCCCTTGATCACCCGTGGAGAGAAATACCACACAGAAGCCCTCTCCTGTCTGCTGCGGGAGCTTGTTGTTGAGTGTGAGAGCTACTAGAGACTCTTGAAAATAGATAAATAATGTCGGTAAGCCGCAGAGTTTAACTGAAGGGAATTCTGAGGGGTCTTATAAAGAGGCTTCACGGCTGTTTGGTGGAGAGAAAGAGACATCTGCTTCCCAATCATGCATGTGGTCTTCGGGGAGTTCATTACTTTTAGGGTTTACTGAGCCATCGGCTTGGGAACGGATAAATAGCTGTTGATGTGTCATTAGAAATTAGCCTGCTGCGATGAAGACGACTGAAGTGGGAAGGCCTTGCGGTCATGTCAAGGTCTCAGAGAGTTTAGTAGTCAAACCAGACAGCAGGGATTGATTTACAAGGCCATTTACTGACAATGTTAAACTAACCTGATGGGGACTAACAGGGTCAATTCCAGTAAGAGCATTAGGGCACAAGAAGACACCACATGTCCTTGACCTCTCACACCACTGGTTGAGTGAGAAGCGGTGTATTTAAAGTGTTCATTATCAGTCTGCTTCATGTCTATAAGTGCGAAGACAGAAGGAAAGAATCTCACTTCTGACCTGTCAAAGCCCGTGGTTGAGGGAAATAAATTGGCTGATATGGAGCACGCAAGGAAGTGCTAGAAAATCTGTTGCCTCATTAAAAGCAAGAATCAATTCCTGTCAACAAAAGCCTTTCACCACACGACCACAAACCTGCTGTTCCTCTATCATAGGCCGTAATAAGCACATCATATTTCAGCAACAGGCATGCGATCTGAAGTGACATGTTATTTTCTCCTTGCTCTTTTTTTCCTGGATCGCGATCAATGTTTTTTTTTTCTGGTTTTTTTAGGAAATCACATGAACTAAATGATGAGGAACGTGCACGCCATGTGACGTGCTTATTATTTACGGCCCAACTTTCCACCCATCCATTTTTGCACCATACATTGTACATAGATGACTAACTGGAAAACAACCAGCTTTTATTGGACCATAAATGTGGTCG
Source organism: Epinephelus awoara (assembly GCA_035609425.1). Taxonomy (NCBI): domain Eukaryota; kingdom Metazoa; phylum Chordata; class Actinopteri; order Perciformes; family Serranidae; genus Epinephelus; species Epinephelus awoara. The sequence goes on from CM069309.1 coordinate 21,998,749, forward strand.
CTAACAATTGTAAATAATTACAATGATTCAGTGTGGGCTAAAGTTTGGCAGCACACTGTCTCCTCTCCAGCCCCCTGCTGGGTTCTGCAGTCTGCACTTAGCGCTGCTTCTTCCTACCTTGTGTCTGTCACTCAGTGGGAGACAACATTGCAGAGAGTATAGCATGAGCAGGTCACAGGTTAGAAACTCGCTGGTGTGGGGCCTTTTCCACAGTGATACTTTTACAATTTTAGGCTGTGTGTGAGTGGCAGTTAGCAGTGGGTAGGCACACCAAAAGCATGTGAGTGAGAGGTGTGATCTCTCTATGCTTGTGCGTCCTTCTTTTGCCAGACACCACTGCGCAACGGGGTTTCGACATCAGAGAAAAGTTCAACAAATCTTTGGTTAGTTGTACAGACATGCTACTGACGCACGACTACTTCTGTTCTTTCTACAAGAACTCTCGGCTCCTTGCGGCTAACTTGTTGTGACACATCTTGACCAAACGCAAGCTGGTTTTTGGTCTCTTATTTGGGTAAAAATGCCATTTTCCCTGCAGAGTTTCCGTGAGAGATTTACATAAATTATCTCGTAATATTGCAAGGACTCTGGATAAAAAACATCTGCCAAATAACATGCTGTACGTCAACTCCTGTGTGGTGTGAACAAATCATTGATTTTGTATGTGTAGACATGATTCCACTCTTGCACTAACAGACAGCTTGACAACTACAAACACAGACACATGCAGATCTGCGCTGGTTGTCGGCCAATGCTCATCAGAAGGCAACACACTGTTATAAGGAATTAATACCAGCATTGTGGTGAGAGTCATGGCGTGAGCAACAGTCCTCTGAGAAAAGCGCCTTCTCTCACTCTGCATGTGCCCAAGCCACAAGCATCCCTGAGTTACATAACAGTCCTTTTATGTAGGCGTAGACTTCCATGTGTCTCTCTGCCTCAGGTCCCTGCGGCCACACAGATGGACAATGAAAAAGGGCTTCCAATATCCTGATAGGATTAGCCAAGGGAGAATCTGTCATCTTCATAGACTGATAGAGGGGAGACTTGATCTGTGTAAGTGCATTTCCAGGTTTTTAAAAATGAAAAATGTGCTCTGAAGAAAATGAGGCCTGGTGTTTGCCAGACTCATGCTGTCTGGATTATTTAGGCAGCGATGGAGGGACCTACATCTACCTGTCGATGACAAGTTGAACTAAAACTAGAGGCTGTCTTATGACTTATCAAATGTCAGCCAGGGGCGGAAAGTGGAAAGGGGGCCCTTCCGTACTTCCTCACTTGGACCACACCAATCGTCAAACTTGACCTTTAGTTTTGATCTCAGCTACACACCTGTAAAGTGACTGCAGCTTGCACGGTTGTGACATTATTGCATCGACAGAATCTGTCCACAAATGGACATAAAACACCGGGGAGAATACTCAAAAAGGCTTCTGTGGTAGTTCACGCTTCAAAGGGTGTCACCAGGACCACATTTTGCCGTGACACACACACTCACGAGGTGAAAACAATACCAGCCGTCACAAACTGGCTCAACGAATGTGTCAAGCAGGGAGTCCATACAAAAGATTTAAGTAAAACAAGCATAATCTATTAAAACGATGATGCCAGGTAGATGTCTGCTGCAGGGAGGGAGAGACCAAGCGAACACATGAGGCAGCTTTTATAGCCTGGGAGCCCAGGTGAGCCTAATCAAGGCAACGACCCTCCCATGTCAGCCAACTGCCTGATGAGGCTGGCTGGAACACTCTCCAAGACAGTGGGAGAGGCGTCACACACTACAGCGATCAATTACAGCGCTGGTTTTGGAGGAAAGACCAATCCAGAAATCCATGGAAAAAGCAGAATTTATTCAAACGTATGTTACATTATATACATTAGTGGATAAAAGACAGTGGAATTTTCTGAAGCTAAAGGATTCGCTTGGCCTTCATTTGAAAAGCTGAACCACCAGCAATGAAAACTTTTATCATCAGTGCATAATTGGTGTCACGCTGTGAAATGATGTGATTGTTTTAAAGGAGCCTTATACAATATTCAGAGCATTTATATGGCAGCAAACAACTATTATGTAAAGATATAGCGGAGTGATGGTGTTCTGACCACACACTGAAGTCATGCCACCTCCATGTTTGTTGTTATTCGAGCTTCTGGAAGTGTAGCACCCACCCTCCTGTTAACACTGTTAGATCTGTCAGCACTGTTAGCTGCTAGCTTAAGGCTAAAAGCTGCGTGCAAACAACCGTCATAGATACACTCTGAATATCATATAAATCTCCTTTAAGTTCAAAGTGCATTTCCTGAGCAGATAGTTTTGTTTGAGCACGGCAGTCTTCAGAACCAGGCAGAGAAGCCGTGCTTTTCCTTCACCACCCATATGCTGTCGATCACCTTCCCGTACTGCAACACACAGAAAAGCCTTTGTTATGACTCGAGGCAACGCTCTTTGACCTTTAAATGAATCCTTTCCTTTGCTGTGCTTGTGTGCATGTCCTTCCACGTGCGCTCACCTGGTCGTCGGAGACCTGCTCCAAGTAAAGGTGGGTGGCGTTGGCCACTTGCATGTGTGTGTAGCCGTAGTCTGTGCTGCGGAAAGCGCTCCACTCTTTGGGATTTGGATTGAACCTGTCTGTCCTCTCTCGGCAGCCCTGCAGGGGAATCAACAGTGATTAAACTCAATCTGTTAGTGATGAGCCGCATGCCTCGCTCCAGCTCTGTCCACAAAGCCCTGTGTGACATTTACAACTGTGGCTGTGCCTCGGTGTGAGCCTGGCTGCGTTTTGATATGCAGATGACTAATCCCTCTGCGGTTGGATGACGAAGCATGCCCTGCACCGCTCACCACCACATCAGAAAACACTTAACCAGAGGAACAGCTGGTACTAAACTCATGTGGCAGACCAACTGCTGCACAGGAACGACTGTGAACAATGCATAACATTGTTTTTGTTGATGCCGCTGTCAATTCATGCGTCGACCTGTGCGGGGGAAACGTTAACGGTAATGTAAAAGGACTTACAGCAGAGCCTGTGATGATGTGAACTGGAGCTTTAGGGTTCACATAAGGTTGCTCTTTGCTGCCATTGTACACCTAAAGAGAAAAACACGTCTTTTTCACTAATCCAAAACAAACCCTTCAGACATAAGAATGTGGTTAGTTAAAAATGCTGAGCTGACCTTGTCACCGTAGACAGGCCACAGCCTCTCGTATGTGTGCTCATGTGCCCACAGCTCCACATCCACTCCTGTGAAAGATATTTTCAAGAGATATATATAAATAAATAACTACCAGAACGGCTCATTTAAAAACATTCTGCTGTGTAATCTAATCTTTCTCAGATCCTCTGCCCATTTAATTTTGAGATTTCTCAGCAATCAACAAAAGCTTAAACTCAAAGCAACCAAAACTTTCAAAAAAAAAATCCACCACAACTTATATAATTAAATGCAACAAACAAAAGTAGAAGAAATGTCATACAGGAAAAACATTCGCAAATGTGCTGTTGGGATGTCAGCCAGACCAAAGGCCTGCTTTTTTAATAAAGGATGTTTGGACTGCTTTCCTCTCTGCAACTGTTGGGACATTAGTCTGTCTGAGCGTGCAAATTTGTGATCTTAAACACCCATTAGCAGCACACAGCTGGTTGTCGAATAGAGACCATACCATAGCGGTAAAATAGATCCTCTAGACCTGGGGCTGGCGGTTTGGTGTCATTCACTCCCAGTCGGACCTGAGATATAACACAGAGGAAGAATGTCAGCATGAACTGGCGTTAGTGTCTGCAACACTACCTGCCACCTGAAACACTACCTGGTGGAGCCCCATGGCGCACGTGCCTGCCTCGCTCCAAACAGTGCCAAGAGCTGAGGGAAGTTAGTCTGAGTGGAAACTATTCGGTCCAAATTACAGTGATTATGACGGCATATCGTACTCAGTGTGCTTATGGGCTGCCATGTGGACTGGCCAGCCTGCAACACATGTGACACGTCTGCTACCAGGGGTAATTAGGTGTTTTGGCAACGCAGCAGAAAACGAATCCTACAAATACCTTCATGATGATGAAATAAAACCTTTAACAATATAGATGTGCTGCTCTCTTAATAACACACTGTAAAATAAACTATAAGTGCTTTCAGCGCAATTAACAAAATGATTTAAGGTAATGATATAATTTCATCTGCTAAGCCAAATCAAATAAAACGTTGGGTACACAGTCGTATTAAGAAGAAATTTATAATTATGCCTTCCTGATAAAATGTCTGCCACCAGGAATGCAGCTCAGTAATTACAACAGCAGTTATCACACGTTACGCAGCCAGACTTTTAAGCTTCTCTCGACTTCCTGTTACATAAGCATCTGTTTCATAATGATGCTTGATTTTTTTTACACCAATACCCTCTGTGGCAGAAAAACAGTGGGTGACTGTGACATCAGTTAAAGGTGTATACATTAATGGATAGGATTGTGTGGTTTACACACATGGGAGTCGAACATAGTGCAGTCGTCCTGGTCGTCGTCGGAGCAGTACATTGGTCTGTGTCCCATTGTGATGATCCATGGACGCACTGCTCGGTTCTCTGGCTTGTTCGCCTCCTAGTTTAGGAGAAGGAATAGGTGAAGACATGTAAATGTAAATGTGTGTCACGCTGAGGATGGAGGAGAATTTTATTTTGGAGCAGAGTGAAAAATATGTAGATTTTAATGGAGAAAAAAAGAGAAAGGACTGACTACTGCAGCTAGAATGGAAAAAAGAGAGTTAAAGCTGTTGGTCACTTTTATGAAAATAACTTTGTCATTTTTGCTAAAACTGTCACTATATCCAAACAGCAGTATGAGACATAAGATCTAAGAAAAAAAAAAACATACTCCTCTGCCTACTCTACTGCCTTGTAGTGCTTCTAATGGCCTTATCACACGTGAACGAAAACTAGCTGTCAGTCAGGTCAATCACTGCTCGTCAACAGTGGTAAAACTGTCAAACTAGATAGCACTGATCAAATATGAATCCTATTTCTTGCTTAAGATGTTTTCAGAAACACATTTTGGTGTTCATCTTCAGGATTTCGCTGTATCTGGGTTGTTGTGACCTAAAATGTCTGATTTCATGGCAGATTTTTCAAAAATTGGGATGAATGTTGCAACGTCTGTAGACGTTTTTTTTTTGCAATTTAAGTGTGGGGTAAATTGAAAACTGCAAAAACAGTTGTGATGCTATCTTGGATTCTGAGCATTTTTATGACCATTCAGTGTTTCCGTCAGATTTAGGGTCCATTTGTGATGGTGAGGGGGCGGGGCAGCAACAGCTAGTCACTGCTGATAATGCTATTCGACACAGCGCTGAAGGACCATCCCCATTAGAGGCTCCTCTCCTGCTCTCTCTGCCTGGTTAGCACGAGCTAAAGAAAGCATCTTGGCGCTACTCTTCATATTTTGCCACTTGGGCCAAGCCCCCCCACAGCAGTGGTTAACATCTGTTCCTCTCACACAGACACTGAAACGTCTAGACTTTGTCATTAAACCTGATAATAAGCATTAAGTAACGTAAGCTTTGTGATGCTAACAGTTAGCTCTGTTGCTGTGTGTGTGTGTGACTCAGTCCCAGCTCTGGTCCCGCAGCAGTTGGCTCATGACAGACGGATAAAGAGAAAAAGGGGCTGAGTGAATCAATATGATGCTTACAATCAAAAGATTTTTTTAATTTTAAATAGTATAATTTAGGGTTAAGTCGCAGTGTTTGGACAGAAATGCAAGGTCGCGCAGAATTCACGGGGATTGGTTGAATTAGTGTTTAATGTTGTGATAGCAACACTGTGAAATCCTGGAGGGACTGTTTAGTGTATTGTTTAGCTGTAAGATGAGAAAGCTTGTGACCTGCCTGCCATGTTGGGAACATCTGAGCTGGAAACCACCCACAGGTTGGAGCAAACTTTCCACTCTACAGCTTAACAGTACATGAAAATATGTTTTTGAAAACATCTGAGGTGAGAAATAGGCAATGGTGTAACAGAATCTTGATTCATATTTGATCAGCAGTGCCTAGTTTGACAGTTTAACTCCAGTTGACAAGCAGTGGCTGACATGACTCACAGCTGCGTTAGTGACTCCACTTTGATTGGTTGTTTTCAGTGAGCCACGGTAGATTCTAACGAGTGTGAAGAGGAACCCGATTTATGTTTTACCCAGACTATCTGACTCATGTGCTTCAGTGGGGATGTAGTGACAGTTTCAGCAAATATGACAAAAAGTTAATTGTTTGTGAAAGTTACTGACTGTAGCTTATAGAAAGACATTGAGTAATTGTGGGAAGGAAGGAGAGCACTTAGCTATCATCAACATATGTGAGTGGTGCGGTCATTAACCTCCAGGTCTTTCTTCAGCCACTCGTACTGCCTGAAGAGGAGCTCCTGGCCGAATTCAAGATAGAAATAAACCTCGGTGGAGAGGGAGATGATGTGCGCTGACCCCAGGTTCCAGCTGCGGACACACATCATTAAAATGATACACAGCTTTGACCCAGTAGAGGAAGCGTGCTGAAAGTCAGCGGATAAGCAAGAACAGGCCTCACTTAGAGCGCCAGATAAGTGTGAAAAATACTCAAAAAATCCAGGCAACGTTTTGTCTCTGACATTTTGCTTCTGAACGCAGTGCCAGATCCACTTTGGTGCATATGAGCACGTATGTGTTCATCCTGCAGGGTTAATGGAAAAGCATGTGCTCTGTGCATGTGTCCTGTATGTTATGAACTGAACAGTTTCCAGTAGCAGTTGTGGGATTCAGATTGCCTCTGCTTGTTCCTAACCGGCTCTCAGCCAGCAGACCCAGGGACTGATCATTGGGCAGCTGGCCTGTGGTCTAACAAGGTATTATCTTACTGTCTGAGTGAAGCAGGGCCTGTAGTTGGCTATGAGTCACCTAGTTAGATGTATAGCTCCTTTGTGTAGTCCCTGTGTCCCTGAGATAGGAGACGCAAACTAAACTCAAAGAAGGGAGCGCTCCTCTGCTGCCAAGTCTCTCTGGGCTGCCTCTTACAGCTCATTAATGCTTACTGAAATACAGTAGGAGGCTTGGTAAACCTTCACATGATACTTCACATGGGGCCTGAGTTGGAAAGAAATGACTTCTGTTTCCGAGCTCCGTGTGTGCAGCCGATTTTGATTTGAAGTTGTCTTCTGCTGACCATAAATGCTTGTGGTTCTTTCACCTGCTGAAGCATGTCAAATTCCACCTTAAAGGAATACTTCAGCCCCATAATGACCATTCGTATGTCGATTACTCGCCCTGTGTTATGCTGAACTCATGAAGGAAACATTTTCTTGCATGCCTCTGGTGAATGAAAAATCCAAAAATTGAGAAATGCACAATGAATGGAAGTAAAAGTGGACCACATTTAACAATGGCAGAACTTTATATACTCTCACACAACTTGTGCAGTGTAATCCAGGTCTCATTTGTTCAGCCATATGCTCCCGACAACATATTTTCTTTACCTGTACCAAAGGCTCTCAGTCTGTCCCGGCATGCTGAAGCGATTCCTGTAGTTGGAGAAGTTACTGTGAACAAACATAAAAAAGAAAAAGTTATTTAGACGGACTGATCATACAATCTACGTTCTTTAAATGTCTAAGAAACGGCAATTACCACCACAGACCTCTGCTCTCTCTCTTATTTTGTGGTGCATGCACAATACACTTAAGATAATTCTCAGCTTTGCTATGAAATATAACGAATCAGCACTTCTTAAAATAGCTGCCTCGTTTCAGTGCGATTCTTTTGTCCTGTGTCACTTTTCAGCTTTCATTTCAACCTGGCAGAGAACTCCAGGTGGTATATCATCGGATAAAGATGACCATCAAACTGCGGTGGTGACATCTGCTTCAAACTTGAAAAAAAAGACGTAGCTAGTTTTAGATATTCTAAGAAACCGTACACTTTGCTGTCGCCAGGATATCAGAGGCTGCCTCTCCAAATTAAAGGCTGCAGAAAAACGTGGACGAAGCCTCTGTGACCTCACCCCTATAGGTTTCTGATGAGATGTTTTGAAGCTTAGGATCATGGTCAGATAATCAAAATTTGGCCAACGTGGGGGAGCCTGGGTGGAGCCGACATGGGACGAGCAAGTTGGTGCCACCATGGCTGAGTGCACTACACCTGTCAATCAAGGAAACAGGCCGCTAAATATACCCCTCTGCAAACCGTGACATCTTCTTTAAAGAAGATTATAATTTTAGATCCAACGGCCATTAAAGGAATTACATATCAAGGCACTTCCACAGCGGTTTCAAGACTGAGATGTGGTGGTTCCTACTTGCTCCTGATGTAGTAGGATGCATGCAGTTATCTGTCACTGCTACCACAATCACCACCACTAATTTTTAGACTCTTTGCACCGCACCCGGCTACAGGATCAAACACGGACCTGTGCTTTAAGACAAGAAATAATCATAAACAATGTCTAAGAGTGCACCGGCTACACATTAAACCTGTGCTCTGCACATATTACAATGGGCGCACCATGCCAAAGGGGAAAAACTCTTTAATGGAAAGCTCTCCCTGATGCCAAACCGCCAGTCTCTTTTCACGGTTTTTAATTTCAGCATGAAAGCAGGAGCCAATCTTCTCAACGGGCCATTAACTGAGCGAGGTGATGGGAGTGATTGTTTTCTTATCTTACATAAGGGAGAGAAAAAAGGCAGTATTCTGGACTGCAACCGGTTCAGGGTGGGATGGTTCAGATCCCTGCACTGACTTGGTTAATGTAGGGTTAGGGGTAACAAGAGACAGTGGGGTCAGAGATCAAGGGCTAGGGACAGGGACACAAGGGGAGCATGACACTAGTCCTTTACTGATGTTGAATAAGTCTGAAACTAACGAGACACTGAGGTCAGGATTTAAGAGCTGAGGCTGGTGTGGTAATCCAGCAGAGGTTAGTTTGTGAGCTGTGATCTTTCAGCACGAAGGAAAATACAGTTCAACACAGCATCTCTTTATGTCCATCTAGAAAACTGATGATTTGTGATTTGTTGATCATGTACAACAATGCATCTTCTGAAATTAGCAATAAATCAAAATCCAATCACACAAATATTGCAAGCATGGATGGATTACTGAACGGGCCTATTTGGCACAGGCACAGGCACCTAAAGGGTCAGGGGCCCTCCAAAATGTCACTTAAACTGACATGTATCACCAGGAAGTGACTCAAAAAGATCACAAAGACACATAAAACCAAAAAAAGATGCATATCGTCTACAAATAGAAGCAACAAAGAGGCAAAACCACAACATAGTCCGTGTGCCTTGCTTCTATGTAGGAGAGCTGGTGGGACCTTTTGCATATCTGTGCCCAGGGGCCACCGTCTCCCGATCCGTCCATGAATATTATGTTAAAATAGAGCTAAAGGTGACTTCTGCTCCTGTGAAAATCAGTTTCGATCTAAACTTCTGAGTCATGGCACTGAACAAGGATCAGCCATAAAATGGATTCATACTCCCATCTTGTGGCGAGGAAGAGTACCAGCAACCATGCAGAGGAGATCTGGGAAGGCAGTTAGTAGAAATAAACAATCAATCTTTCATTCACTAAAATAATACACACACTCTGTAGGAATTCAAACAGAGTGATATAACCGAGCATGCCCCAAGGGGAAGGATCAGTCTGTAGAAATAAAGTCAACTGCTGGCTTCAAAGTCTCTCGTCTTTGGGGCTCTGCACTGGAAACTCTGATCCAAATATGACAAAATTCTATTTGTTTCATTAATTCAGCGCTGTGGGAGTCCCACCGTAACATGTGAGTCATCCTCCGTAACCCGAAGCACGCTTGTTTCCATGTGTGTTTGCTTTTCCATTAAAAGAAGATCAAGATAAAAATCTGGTGGCTGTCAAAGTCAATGTGAACAACCTGACTCTTAAACTAACCCAACAAGACTTCCCCCCCCCTCCATCAAATCTTTCCTTTCATCATCTGATGAGCTTAATCCAGGACGTTGGGGGAAAGGAAAGGAACTAGTTGGAGGCTTCAGGAAGCATGTCACTAACTACCGTCACAGGACATTGTTACAAAACAGTTCCCTGTCCCTGCGAGCGCCCGATGGACCATATTGTGCTCTGGGAACAAAGACAGTCTTGATTGGGGCCTTAGCATCTTCTGTGGATCCACTGTTCTCATCCTGCTGGAATGCTGACTGAAAACTTCTGTGGTCAGCCATGTTTCAATTGCCTTTTACCCATTAGGTTTTGAGGTTGGAAAGAGAGATGAACAGAGGAGCATAGTGAGAGAGAGAGAGCACAACAGACAGCGAGGAAGAAGAAGCAGGGGCCAGCTGCTGGCTGGGAATATCTGGATTCTTAACAACACCACAGAGCAAAACACACATTTAGGTATAGCAGAGAAAGAGACGAGCTGGATTTCTGGTTATGTAATGCAGTAAGCCGTTTCTTGATATCAGGCTCCTATGTCAGGGTGCAGCGCCAAGAAAAAGAGACTACTGTTAGCAGCTCCTTAATAGAGACCAGGCAGTAGTCACATTGCACATGGCAAAGCCAGGCGAGGGGTGTCTCGGTATAGCGGCGGCAAGTAAATATTATGGAGCAGGATCAGGCACCTCTTAACGTTTCATGTGCACAAACACATGCAACTGACTCCAGCAGATGTGCTTGGAATTCAGGGAGACATTGGCTGCTAATCCTCGGGATTCAAAGCATCTGAGGCCGCTGAAGTCTTTAATCATCTCGTGCCATCGTCGACAAAACAACACGGAACTGAGCCTCGAAAATGTACTTAAATAACTGACTGAAAACATCTGACTAACAAGGTATTTTTCAAGCAAAAACTCCCTGTTTTCTGTCTTTCGCTGCTCAAATTGACACATTAGCAGAATATCTTTGGGTTTTGGAACATTGGTCGCACAAAACAGGACATATAAAGGCATCACCTTGGGCTCTGGGAGACTATAATGCATATTGTCACTATTTTCTGTCATTTTAAAGACATAACAATCATTTGGTTCAGTTCGGTTCTGTTCAGCTTTATTGTCCCACTCGAGGAAATTAGATTTGCACCCATGATAACCCGAGCAATTCACAACCACATAGCAATAACAATACCATCATACAATACAAATCAGACAATAGAAAATCTCATTAAAAAGAACTTCCCACCAAGGAATGGGTCATAAAGTGCTGAAACAACACATGATAGCTTAAAGGTATACTACACAGGATGGTCTGCTACTGTTTGTCAACACGTTCACCAGCAAAAGTGACATTGAAAGCCAATCCGTGAATCACTACGGTTTGGCGTTTCACCTTGATATATTTGTATTTTTTCTGCGCTGTGACTTTTGGATGTCTGCTGCTTACGGTGTGGCACCTGGTTGCTACCTTTTTATAAAGCCCTGACTTTACCTGAGTGTTGTAGGGGTCAGTCTATGGTGAGGGTGCACGCCCATTAATGCCCCACACACAGAAAAATAAGAAGAAATAAGAAAATACATGCAGTGAGGAAAGTATCGACAGAATGATACACCACCACATACCCTTTAGTGGGTCATAAGTGACGACTGAGAGGAAATATCTATAAATTGTTTTTTAGGAAAATCCTATGTAGTGTACCTTTAAAGGGATAGTGCACCCAAAAATAAAAATTCAGCCATTATCCACTCACCCTCATGCCGAGGGAGGCTCAGGTGAAGTTTTAGAGTCCTCACAACACTTGCGGAGATCCCAGGGGAGAGGGGTAGCCACACAACTCCACCTAATGGAGGCTTACGGCGCCCCAGATTCAAATGTCCAAAAACACATAATTGAAACCACAAAATATCTCCATACTGCTCATCCGTAGTGATACAAGTGTCCTGAAGCCTCGACATAAAGAGTTGTTTGGAAAAACGTCATTTGAACTTGTTGTAGCCTGCAGCTCTAACTGCCTCTCGTGTGCGCGCTTGTGTGCAAGACCAGCGAAAGCACGTGAACACACATGAACGCGGTACCCATGTCTCACAGTCTCGCGCAAGCTACAATGAGGCTAAAAACTAGTTTTTCCGAACAACTTTTTATGTCGGGGCTTCAGGATCACTACGGTCGAGCAGTATGGAGATATTTTGTGATTTCAATTATGTGTTTTTGGACGTTTTAATCAACACAACTCATGTGGCTACCCCTCTCCCCTGGGATCTCCGCAAGGGATGTGAGGACTCTAAAACTTCACCTGAGCCTCCCTCGACATATGGGTGAGTAGATAATGGCTGAAATTCATTTTTGGGTGCACTATCTCTTTAAGATGGATCTCAAGTACAGAGATCATTTGATGGACTTCAGCAGACTAACAGCTACTGGAACAGAGGATGCCTTGCATGTCTTTGGTCAGGATAAGTCTCCAGGAAATGAGTGCAAGTCGATGCTATGACCTCTTAAGTGATGGAAACCAGATTTGGGTACAGACTGGTTATTACTTAGTACACGAAAAACCAAAATAAACAAATGCAAAAACACATCCTTCTGTTTTTTTCTAGAAATGTTTCAGTGGTTTCCTTTCAAAGCTGTGACTGGTATCTCTGACCTTTGACCTGACAGGAAACGCACCACGTGTTCAGCCAACAGAAGTCGCCCTCTGTTAATGTGACAGTTTGGCTGTAGATGCCCAGAGAGGAACAAGAGTCATGGACTCATAGCAAATTATATTTTGTCATATTACATCAGCGAGAAAGATCATAGACCAAAATTCTCAGTGGTGCATTTCGTTCCATATTAGGTTATTATACAAACTACCCTGACTGATTACTGTGCATTGTGGAGACATAGTCAGGGACAAAGATGCAATATGAATATGTCAGACTATCAATGTACAACAAAGCTTCCACAATTGTTTGGGGCTGCAACAAATGATTTATTTCACTGCCAATTAATCTGCAGATTATTTTCCAAAGCAACCACTTAAACAGTCGACGGACACAATGTGATGAAATCGTGAAAAATATCCACCACAGTTGCCCAGATTCAAAGCTCAAATTGAGCGTTTTGTCTCGCCAACAGTCCAAAACTGAAAGGCATTCAGTTTACGATCATCAAAAAGCATCAAATCCTCACATCTGAGAGGCTGAAACCAGCAGAGGAGGTTTTTTGCTTGAAAAATGCTGATTGATCCCTCATCAAAATGATTTTAAAACACAATTAATTCTTACAACTGTCTCATCGGTAAATTGCTTCTGCTCTGAATCTGTTTTCACATACTTAAATTGCTGCATCACCCCGTCCTCACTGTCTTGTCATCCAATCCAGATAAATTCCCAGACAATAAAATGTGAACAACGCATTCAGTGAAGATGAGTCAAAACGCAGACAGAGTTCCCACCACAGCAGGACATCTCTGGGAACGGGAAAACAGATAGTGAGCTGATGATTGCCAGTCAGATAAATGTTTGTTTTGGAGAGCGTTGCCTTGTTTAGATGTTGGTGGTTACTGACGCTGCTCCAGCCTTTTGAGACCAAAATAGCTCCCATCTGTTCAAATGGTACAGTGAGAAGTTTTTCGGCAGAACAGAGTGTGTTCATTATAGTGGAAAAACTGCAGCTCACCAGAAAGGTTGTTTTTTGGGGGTTCACAACCCCTCACCAAAAAAGTTGAAGCACGCACAGACACAGGCACATAGTATTTACAGTGGCCATTTCTGAATGCAATTTGTCATGAGGTGTCTGGCATGTCTCTGTCACGAATATGGATGTGCTGCTACTTGTGCCCATTAATCATACTTTTGCCCTCGAGCAGAATGTGGCATTAAATGTAAATAAAAAGGAAAACATTAGCTAATCAAAAGCAGAAGGCAGTGAGACGGCTTCCATGTTGACTCACTGGCCATAAATTTCTGCTAATGCTGTCATGTGAGTCCATTAATGAATACATCCAAAAAGAAATTGAGAAATTAAATTCCACCTACTACGCCGCTTCGTGGTTGCCTGGACACGTCATATAGGGCACGTAGGCCGCTATGGACTGGATCTGCCTCATGAACTCATCTCCGATCCTGGCGTTGTCCTGAAGCAGTGACATTCAGCCGTTAAACATGACAGAAAAGATTTTCCTGTCAGACAACAATGTTTCATATTTCTCTCTTCACTAATGTTCAGCCAAATTAGTTTTCAGAACTATGCGAGTCAATTTTCCAGACAGCTTCATCTTCAGCCAACCATACAAACCTCACTGGCGTTTTTTTTCTTACATATGCTAACGCAGCTTTTAAAAACACACTGCGGTTCATGGCTGTACTGATGGCTTCTACCTGCCACAACCATTAATGACCTTTTTCAGACAAAATTCCCTTTTTCTGGTTTTCTATTTATAATATCAGTGAAGCCACAGGATGTACTCGCACATTCCAGTTAAAAAACACAGCTTGGGTGAATTATGGTTATTCATTTCTGCAGTGGTCTGCTGATTGCATTTCTCCACATTTGACAAAAAAAAGAGGCATGAATAATGCAGGAAGTCATTTCAGGAAAAATGATATTAGCATCCGAGACAAGGTTATGTCCGCTAAATATTACAGATGACAGCTAGGGGAGGTTTTCAGATGAGCAAATATGTTATTGAGACTTAAGATTTGTGGTTTCAAATGGCGCTTATTTCATTCAAGAAATACTTGGGCGACATGACCCTGACTCTCGTCTTTCACCGCAGGCTTAAGGCATTTCACAGTAATGCTAATCATTAGCTGTGTGTCTCAACCACAGCTGAGAGCCTTCATGTGCACTGATAATAAATCGTGGTGAGGCTTGGGACGGGGGCACTGGAGGAAGGTAAAGTGGCTTATCTCATCTGTCATTGTGGAATTAGTGGAATATCAGAGTGGCTTTAAGAATATACGCTATTGACGAAAGAAATCTGCTGTCAGTGAACTTAACTGGGCACAAGTGTGATCATGACATTGAAAAGACAGAAAAGTAAAATACCTCATCCATATCGTAGGCAAAGTCCCCTGTAAAAAAAAAAAAAATCTACAGATTAGAATGAATCCTTAAAGTGTTTTTAAGACTGTTGACTCTTGGTGCACTGTGCCAAAATGAGTTTCCCCAAAAAAAGTTGTGTTTACTTCTTTATTATAGGGATAATGCACTTAAAGGAATAATTCAACATTTTGGGAAATGCCAAAGACCACAAATAATGGACAAGGCTACCATGACGCCATCCATTGGTTTGTGGACCCCCGTTTTAAAGCCTCAAGTTTGGCATTTTGACTGTTGTCATCTTGGATTTTTGAAACTAGAGGTGACTGTATGTTCATCTAAATCATCAACGTGTCTCTTAGACCCCATCCCAACTAGGCTACTCAAGGAGGTCTTACCTTTAGTTAACACCCATATATTAGATATGATCAATATATCCTTATTAACAGGCTATGTACCACAGTCTTTTAAGGTAGCTGTAATTAAACCTCTACTAAAAAAGCCCACCCTGGATCCAGAGGTGTTAGCCAACTATAGACCAATATCTAATCTTACCTTTATGTCAAAGATTCTTGAGAAAGTAGTCGCAGACCAGCTGTGTGATTTTCTCCAGGATAATAATTTATTTGAGGAATTACAGTCAGGATTTAGAGCGCATCATAGCACTGAGACAGCTCTAGTTAAAATTACAAATGACCTTCTGATTGCTTCAGACAAAGGACTCGTCTCTGTACTTGTTTTATTAGATCTTAGTGCAGCGTTGGACACTGTTGACCATGAAATTCTGTTACAGAGACTGGAACACTTAATTGGCCTAAAAGGTTCTGCACTAAGCTGGTTTAAATCATATTTATCTGATCGTTTTCAATTTGTTGACGTTCATAATGAATCATCCGTACGTACTAAAGTTTGTTTTGGAGTTCCGCAAGGTTCTGTGCTCGGACCAATCCTATTTATTCTATATATGCTTCCTTTAGGTAACATCATTAGAAATCACTCTATAAATTTCCATTGTTATGCGGATGATACACAGTTGTATTTATCGATGAAGCCAGAAGAAAGGGATCAATTAACTAAACTTCATAATTGTCTTAAAGACATAAAAACCTGGATGAGCACCAATTTCCTGATGTTAAATTCAAACAAAACTGAAGTTATTGTTCTTGGCCCCAAACAACTCAGAGACTCTTTATCTGATGACATAGTTTCTCTCGATGGCATTGCTCTGGCCTCTACCACTACCGTAAGAAACCTCGGAGTAACATTTGATCAAGATCTGTCTTTCAATTCTCATTTAAAACAAACCTCACGGACTGCATTTTTTCATCTGCGTAATATTGCAAAAATTAGGCCTATCTTGACCCAAAAAGATGCAGAAAAATTGGTCCACGCTTTTGTTACCTCAAGGCTGGATTACTGTAACTCTCTACTATCAGGTAGCTCTAGTAAGTCTTTAAAAACTCTTCAGCTAATTCAGAATGCAGCAGCATGTGTACTAACAGGAACTAAGAAACAAGATCATATTTCTCCTGTTTTAGCTTCTCTGCACTGGCTCCCTGTAAAATCCAGAATTGAATTTAAAATCCTACTGTTAACTTATAAAGCTCTAAATGGTCAAGCTCCGTCATATCTTAGAGAGCTCATAGTGCCATATTATCCCACCAGAACTCTGCGCTCTGAGAACGCAGGGTTACTCGTGGTCCCTAAAGTCTCCAAAAGTAGATCAGGAGCCAGAGCCTTCAGCTATCAGGCTCCTCTCCTGTGGAATCATCTTCCTGTTACGGTCCGGGAGGCAGACACCGTCTCCACATTTAAGGCTAGACTTAAGACTTTCCTCTTTGATAAAGCTTATAGTTAGGGCTGGCTCGGGCTTGCCTTGTACCAGCCCCTAGTTAGGCTGACTTAGGCCTAGTCTACCGGAGGACCACCTTTAATGCACCGGGCACCTTCTCTCTCTCTCGCTCTCGCTCTCTCTCTCTCTCTCCCTCTCTCTCTCGTATCCTATTACTGTATCTATTTTACTCGGCCATTCTGGATGTCACTAACTCGGTTTCTTCTCCGGAGCCTTTGTGCTCCACTGTCTCTCAGGTTAACTCGTATTGCAGCGGTGCCTGGTTAGTGTGACGTGTGTGGTTGTGCTGCGGCCGTGGTCCTGCCAGATGCCTCCTGCTGCTGCTGCTGCTGCCATCATTAATCATTAGTCATACTTCTACTGCTATTATAGACATATGATATTATCATACATGTATACTGCCTGATACTAATATATACTTTCAACATATTGTACCACAGTAGCCAGAACTATAACGACAGTATTATTACTTTCATGAATGTTGTTATAAGCTACTGTCATTACCGAGGATGTCATACAGATTACTGTATTGTGTCATACAGATTACTGTTAATTTGTTATGCTGATCTGTTCTGTACGACATCTACTGCACGTCTGTCCGTCCTGGAAGAGGGATCCCTCCTCAGTTGCTCTTCCTGAGGTTTCTACCATTTTTTTCCCCCGGTAAAGGGGTTTTTTTGGGGAGTTTTTCCTTATCCGCTGTGAGGGTCTAAAGGACAGAGGGATGTCGTATGCTGTAAAGCCCTGTGAGGCAAATTGAATTTGTGATATTGGGCTTTATAAATAAAATTGAATTGAATTGAATTGAATTGTATTTGGATGAGAGGGTGGTGCTACGGAGGAGCGAGGAGCGAGTAGATCTGACTCATAGACTGTGGTGATATCTTGCAGACAGCCTGTCAGTCAAAGCGGCCATGCGTTTATTTGTGCGGAACTTTAAGCCTTATTAAAATTTAAACGGGTGAGCTAGATAAAAAATTCAAACCCCATACAGTTGTCATTAAGGGGGAAATTAGCTATAGAGACCAAAACCGTTCTTTGTACCAGGTTGTGCACTAAGTCCTAAAAAGAAAGTGGCTAAATGAGTCTGCAGAACATCATCACGTCGCGGCAACACAGCTTTACGGTCTTGTTATGGTGGTGACGTTAGGTCATGCGACTGTAGTGTAGTTCGTTTATAGCCTAACGTTAGCTTTTTACTTCTGGTGATTGCATTCAGGCTTCAATAATCATACGTTTGTTTGCCACAGAGCTTATTTCCGGCAATAATACAAGATCCAGTGGAAAAATCCCATAGGCTTTTTGACGAGGTGCAAAGCTACCTGACAAAAAAAAACCATGTCACCCCTGGAGCAGCAATGGAGCCAGCCTCAAGTGCCCATTCGAGGAACTTTTGGTACTTCCATGTTGGCTTCATTATTCAGCCCAGGAGGTTTCCGCGAATCGAGCTTAGTCTCTTTTTTGCAGAGACTTAGATGAGACAGACTCTCACGTTTGTAGGCGAAATATTAAGCTAGAGCCAGTAAGCAGTATGATTAACTTAGCATAAAGACTGGAAACAGGGGTAAACAGCTAGCCTGGCTCTGAAACTCACTAATTAACATGTTACATCTTATTTGTTTATTCTGTACAGAAATTGAAATGTACAAACAACAATTTGGGGTTTTACATGGAGTTACATGCTGGAACTTTAGAGATGCTAGACCTTTTGACAGAGCCACGCTAGCTGTTTCCCCCTGCTTCCAGTCTTCATGCTAAGCTAAGCTAGTCTATGAGAGTGGCAGCAATTTTCAATTTCAATTTTATATTAAAGCCTTAAAACCTTTAATGAGAAAAAAATCCTCATCAAACATTCCCCACAATGTCACAGTATACCTTCCATAACTGACTAGTGGACTATGGTTAGCTTCAAACAAATAACGTGATGTTGCTTTATGAGGCAATCAAAGATATATATTCTCTCCAACTTTGTAAAGTGGCTGTAAAACAGTGTGTTTAACAACAAAGGAGAAGACAAATGATACTGTTCCTTTATTATCCCTTAAATCAAGATAGGCGCAAAAACTAGACAGCCAGGGATCCAATCAGATTTTTGGGCGAACACATTTTGGCACAACACAGACCCATTATCTGTTTAGATTTAACTCCCCAAAAGTGACAGAACAAGCTAGTGACCACCATTCAACCCATATTGTTCAAAAGCAAAGCATACAATGACAAATAGGTATTATTATGCTGATTACAGTAATTACCATCATGATACATTACCTCGTCATTAGGCATTTCTGTTGGAATGGCTCAGCTAGCTTACTTGATTTGATTTATGTTCCTACACTCTGTTGCAAGCTGTGCCAGGTATCCGCGGATGACTAATGTCTGAGACACCAGCCGATAAAACTTAATGCCTCTTTACAGTTTTCATTATGCGAATTATTGTAATATTTCTATCAGTGTGGAGCTTACCTATGTGCAGGATGGCATCGTACATGCCAAGCTGCGCCTCCTTTTGCAGTCGAGCCAGAGACTGAGGGTTCTCGTTGCCCAGGTCACCATACAGAGCAAACCTGGGGCTGAAGCTTGTGCTGTCATTCAGAGCAGTGAAGGAGAACACATCGCTCCAGCCGTCATCGCTCCCACAGTGGTAGACTGAAAGTGAACAGTACAAGAAGAAATCTTTTACATGAGCTATGTTATGAAAGTCAGTCATATTTAACCTCCACGTACCATAAGTAGCAGCAGGTTTGAGGTCTGTGAGAGTGACTCTGTGGATGTACATCTTCCTCTTCTCCTCTCCTGAGTCCACAAACAACGTAGCATCACCTTTGGCAGTCATGTCAAAGAGCCGACCGCCCAGAAGGCCGTACTCCACCTTGCTGTCTGTCTTGTTGAAGGTGGTCCAGGTCACGACCATAGAACCTGGCTCTCCTGTGAAGAAAAGCCCAATTATTTGAACCGTGATGTAGACTGATCTGACAGACCAACTGGATTCACTTACTGATGCACCTATGAAAGCCAAGAGATGCTTATGAAAAGGCTGACTCTGCACATGACTGATGCTTTTGATCTTGCCGCCAGCGTGATATAACCATCACAGAGCTGAGATAAGCTGACAACTGGCCAGGTACTCATTTCATCAAGACATCAACGCATGTAATGACTACCACGTTTCACCTTCATGGGGAATGAACGAAAGAACATTCATGCTGCACAGACTCTGTGTGAACCAAGGGTAACATTATGTATGGCAGTTAAGGCAATTATCTGGTGCCTTTGACCTAAATGACTTACAGAGTGCGCGCAGGTAGTTTCAGAGCAACAGGGCACTTCAGCAGGACATGTTTCTGTTGCCGCAAATATACTTAAAGTTTCATCAAGGCCTTCAGCCACTGAATTACGTGCATTATATGAAACACATAGGGACCTATTTAATAATCTATAGCACGTGGACTACAGCAGTGGTTCCCAACTGGTCCAGTCTTGGAGTCCAGATTTCTGCTTAGTCACTAGTTAAAGGTCCCCACACTTAGGTACTTTCAGAGTCATACTTGTGTTTGGCTATATCAACAAGCTAGTTTGCTGTCTCTGTCACGTAGCTATCCATTAGTAACTCACTCTACAGCAGGAAACAGCACTTCAAAATTAAAGCTCTGTGCCGGAAATTTTCGCTACTAAAAAATCAAGTGTGTTTTTTATAAACTAACGCTTTGGTGAGTCACTTCTGGTCCATTCAGAGTGAGCCCAGGACCCACATTTGGACCGCAACCCACAAGTTGGGAACCATTGGTTTAAAGTGCATGCCGCAAGTGCATTAAGGGAGTGTCCAACTCTTCTTTTGCTAGTTAAACGGCACGTAGCCTGGGCACAAAGCAAGGCACAAGGGGCAAAGGGGTTGTATTTAGTCTCTTAATTAATTATGGCTGTGTTTTGGGCTTCACATGAATTCAACCAGAGTGTCATCTCCCATTCCCTTTAAAAGCCGTGTGTGCCTGTACATGGTGCTCTGCTGTTTACATGGTGAATTTGGCAAATTGGAGAAGCGAGCAGTTTTCTGCTGAGTAATGCAGTAAGAGCAGTAATGTCACTGTAGCAAATATCGTGGGACATTTAAGCAGCAAACTTGAGTTATTAACTTGACAATAAAAGGTGGAGAAGGACGCACCCTGAACGCACCTGCACCAAGCTTTAGACCAGTGGCTCTCAACAAGGGTCTCTGAAGGAGTTCCAGGGAGTTGGCAGGTAAATGTGGAGTAATATATTTTCACTATTTAACTCACCAGAGTAGTGATCCCAATGTGAGTGAGGGTCACAACACTATTCTGATCATAGGTTTCACTTCTCCCATGGTTATTTCCTCAACTGTGTTTGAAAACTAGAGAATTCTGGTCTCATATCTCATTTCAGATGGAGGATCCCTGAGATAAAATCTCATCAAATGGGAAGTTCGTGACAATATGTGTTTCAATTTAGGGGTCCTTGACACAAAAAAGGTCGAGAACCACTGCTTTATACCATGCAGCATAGATCATTCAGATGGGGCCCATAGACTTTTTAAAATATCAAGATCACTAAAAGTGAATCTGAACTGCAGTGAATTTGTTTTGGAGCTGCAGAACAGTAACAAAATGTTCTGCTGCTTAAATGTACCAGAGCTTTCAGTCCATAAATCATCAAGTGATTTGTACAAAACATCTGTAAATATGCAATCCATATGATCTGGGCACTGTTTTGTATTACCAAGCATAAAATTGTATCCCTGAATGAAAACACATGAAGCTGGGACGGGAACAGTTCAAAACACTTACCTGGATAAGAGAGGTGCACCTGCTCTGGCTGGGTCCATATGGGAGGAACACCAAGCACCAAGAGGGGCGCAAGGCTTAACAAGGCACAGGCAGCACGAACAGGCTCCATTTTCACTGTGGACTGCAGGAACAGCAGCCTGGTTAAAGTAGCAACACACACACACACACCCAGAGAATAAAACAATCTTGACACTGTAATCACATGATGTTACAAGCTTTCATGCCAAACATCACATGACAATATTGGTATAAAACCAAGTGGATCAGTGTGGATCAGCCTTAAAATATCCTACCTGACCTCAGTGCCAGTTCACACAGCAGTCAGTGGCAGCGACACACACACACACACACACACTGACCGTGATGAAACTGCAGAACCAAAACAGCAGAGTCAGCGAGAACAGCACGGAAAGAGATGATCTGTCAACAAAAGCAGCTGATGCTGTTTTTCATTGTGCAATCAGGGACGTCAAACTGGGCTCAAGTACAGCAGAGATTAACCTGCAAGCCACAACTTGCCTCAGATCAATAAAGTGTAAAGGCAAATAGCTGATATGCCTCACTGATCGGGGTAAAGGCACATGGCTCATGAAGGCAGAAGCAAGTTTAATTTGAGCCAAAACACTACCAGCTGTCCTCATGCATTAGTTATGCTAACTGCCTCTCCAGTTCAGCTGACTGGGATGACTTAAAACCACAAATCTGGACCACAGCAAAGTGTTTGCTTTTGAAATCTGCACCATTAATCTCTCAATGGTCGCTAGAGGGTGCACACTGCACAGTCTGCATTATGAATAGGACGCTTTATTCTCTGTTACTGGGCGGTAATAGCAGTTGAAATCGGATGTAAGCTAGTCGCCTTAAAAAATCAAAGGGAAGGTTTAACTCCACTGTCGTGGCCTAGGAATGGGAAAAAGGTGAGTACGTCATTTAGGTTGAGTTATTCCTGTCACGTTGAGTGTTGTAACGCAGTTATGACCTATAATGATGTAATAATGTGTGTATTCCCTTCACTCCTGGCTGCAACGTTAAACCGTGCTTACTAGCTGTTTTCGTCTATTTAGCTAACATAGCTCGCAGCGGATTCTCACACTGTTATTAACTAGCTTTACATCGATAAGTTACGTAAAACGTTACGCACAATAAAACGCGTTTTTATGTTGGCTATGAACAACACGGACAGTTTGAAGATACTGAATACGGCTCCACAAAAAGTCAAACACTGTCTGACCCGACTAAATTAGCTAAATGTTGATGTAGAAGCTAAAAACACTCACAACTCGACTTAGCTGTTTGGCCCGGGAGCACTTCCTAGTACGTCACGGCACAGAAGCGCAACAATGTCCACGTGGATTGTGGGAAATTGTGTTTTAATACGTTTAGTTCGATATCTGTAACACTGGAGGCCAAAACCTTTTTTTAACAACTTAAGACATGAAAAAATGCAACAAAAAATAAATAAAATCATATATTATATATTAAAAAGCCTTTATTTTTATGGCTAAATCAGAGCCAACATGTTTCGGTTTAATGTGTCCAATGCCCTGCGTGCATAATCATTGGCAGTATGAAATTAATAAACTGAAATGTCTACAATTTTTTCTATGTAGAAAAAGCCTTCCACACATGGACAAGTCAGACTGTGAATACAAAAAGTAGTGTTGCAATTAATAAAATTATTTAGTTTTTAAGTTTTTAAGTTAAGTTTATGTTAACATCCACAAAATGCTTAGTTTGCATAAAGTTGTCCCAGTGAGGGCAATGCATACATTTAAAAGTGGTTTGGATAACTGTGTGCTGAAAGATGTGAATGCATAAGTCTGTTCCTAAGCATGGGGCAGCATCTACAAGAAAACATAGGTGGTTCAGGAAAGACTTAATATTACTCTCAATAATGGCCTGATTATGTTTAATGATAGGTTTAATTTGTTCAGTATGTGTACTGTATGTGGCGACAGAAAATGGACGAGACTGATGTGATGAATTCTGTGAATAACAGATTTTATCTTGTTGTGTCGACCTGATCACAGTGTGTGTATTTGAATGTATTAATAAGGTCTAATCACGTAGTATGACTGATTTAAAAGGGTTCTCACTCTGTCTCCAGGTCTAATGGACTCCAACAGTGAAGACGGAGAGTACCAAAATCTTGGGCAAGGTGCAGCCCAGTACAGAGTCACCTACCCTCATCGGAAAAACTCTAAAGATGTGAGTTGGATGATACATTCAGGGTTGGGTCGGATGACTTTGAAATGTTGTTAGTTACTGAAAACAAATTACATGGCAAATTTTGTAATAAATAATGTAATCCATTGAATTACAAAAAAGGTAATCTAACCAGGATTTGGGTAATTTCAAAATCAAACATTGAAAGTGTTGCACCTTATTCTGAAAATAATGGGCACAAACACAAAAATGTGAGTCCACAAATATTCTATTTAATCTTTAAACATCTCAAAACATTTTAAATGCATTTTGTATGGGTCATCATATAGGGATGAGGCAGAGGCTGAGTCAATCAACAGGCTAAATCCAAAAAAAAACAAGAGTAGGAGGGAAACAAAAGGCTGAAACGCTGGACACACAAGAGCTAAGACAAACACAGGTTGACACAGGTCAGGCTAATCAGGGCAGGACAGACAATCAGACACAGGTGAAGTCATCAAAAGGGAGGGAAAACACACAGGGGCAGGAAGTGAACTGAAGCGAGAGGAGATTTGGGTGTCAAAGTAAAACAGGAAACAACATGAGTTAATGAAATAATAAATATAACCTTAGAAACTTGAGCTGTGACATCACTCAGGTGTATTATAATTTATATGCAAAATGTATTTTCACATGCAGGTGGACTACGATAGGAACGAGGAGTTCAACAAAAAGAGGTGGGTCATTGCATGCGTTGTGGTCACATTACAGCTAGTGCACCATGTGATTTGGTTTTCAACAGACTGTTTGAACTTTCCACCCTGCTCAGGTACCCGGTGAGCCGCTCCGGCAACAACCCAGGCAGAGTGAAGCGGGTGGTGTCATGTAAGAGGAAGACCCATCATCTGACGGTGACTCGGAGGAAGCAGCTCGGGCCTGGGAAGACTTACGATGCTGCAAACAAGGAGAATGAGATAAACTGCATGCAGGATGTGCAGCAGGAGATATTTGACATGGACCCCTGGGAGTTCCCTCTAAATGTCAATAATAACCACAAGACTGGCAAAACTGGTTCTGAACAAGCCGACTACAGTGCACTCACGGAGGTGAGAAATACTGTCACAGTTCAGACTATATTGTGTGTGTTTTTGAATGAATAACTGTGGTACTAATATGCAGATAAAACAATCTGAACCTAACAATGTTTTTCAGCTCACAAGGGATCACAGCACAATGACTAACGTGCTGTTTGGAAGACACCTGAGACTCAAAGTGTCTTTAACATTGTGGCAGAGAAATGTCGGAGAGCTGCTGACTTATTTTTTGAGGTATGTAGCGTGTAGATTTTCTGTCTGATGAATGTGACGCAGTAGTTTTTCTGGAATTTCAACAGTAGTGTTACTTCACTGTGTTTGTACAGAATCCAAGACATTGGTGTGTTTGTTGATTTTCTCCCGCTGATAAGCAAAAGGTGAGCAACTAGAATTTCGCAAAAATCTGAGCGACACTGCCTACAAGAGGAGTAAGTCTTACTTTAATCTATTTTCTTCGCAGCATTGATGAGAATTCCCCCAGAATCAACATTGGCTGTTGTGTTGACCTCTTTCCTTTGGTTAAGAAAGTCCTCACAAAGCCATATGAAGAGTGAGTATAACTGCTGTAACTAAGGTTATTTTGCAGTACAGTTGAATCATTACAGACAGACAATGTGTTGCAGGATAATTGCAAAAATACAAATAAACTAGGACTGTCTTTTTTTCTTACAGGTATCTAATAGTTGGTTTAAAGTGGATCAATTCAGTTTTGAAAAAATGGTGGGAGGAACTACGAACAAGTGGCTACAGTGGATCAACAGAAAGTCCGATGGATAAGTGAGTCTTGCTGCGTTTTATGAGCTGTGAGATGCGTCAAAGCAGCCCAGTTTGATCCCCAGTGGGGCAGACCAGTATAACCGATGATTAACCTCTACACTGTTCCCTTTCTGTCACTGATATAATGAAACAATAAACTTTTAAATTAAAAATAAATTCCCATAAAAATATTTAACTTTTTTTTTTTTTTAAAGGTAACAAACACTTTATATTACAAGAACGTATACATCAAAAATGACTAAGTTTGAGACTTTATTTAACCAACAAAAAGTGCTGTCTCTTAAGACTAATAGACAAGTGTAATGAAGCTTTGGTAACACTACAGATACTTCCATAATCCAGCCGGTGTGATGGCAGGGATGGATGGCCTGGAAGCAATAGTGTGTTTACACTCGGTCGATCAGAACACCCTTATCTGGAGGGGTTCACTTTTATAATTCTTGCTCGTCCTTAAGTCAGGCTACTTAATGTAGACATAGGGAGTTAAATGTATTGGAGAAATTACTTAAGTTAAAAGTTAAAAGTTGAATGTATAGGGTAAATAAAAAACTGTCACAGTAAGTATCCTTGTTTGGGTTTTTTTCAGAACTGTATTCTGGTCACGGTGGAAACGCCTCTGAAGCAGCATTTTACTTGATGTAGGCGACTCACTGATAAATTTGTGACTGAAACGTGGCACCTCTTAGCCTTCATAAGAGCATCAATATTAGGTGTCATCCAGTGGGCCAGATTGGACCCTATGGTGGCCTGGTTCTGACCCACGGGCCGTATGTTTGACTCCCCTGCTTTGAAGGAGGACAGGGTAAACAAAAAGACATAATGCTAATTAATTAAAAGCTGTAATCAGCCACTCAGCCTTTAAATAGATACATACAGTAATGGGATCTAAACCTCCCATTCTGCCTCACTTGAAAACTTCAGTTCCGTGCAGATAAGAATACAGAATACAGCCATTGTAGTAAAATGTTTATTCAACTTCTTTACAGAAATTTCCAGGCCTTTAATCAGCAGTTACTGGAGTTATGGTATCAGGAACCTTCATTGAAGTCTGTTCCAGGGACTGCTGGAGACATGGCAAAGGTCAGAGCTGCATGTATGAATAATGAAAAACGTCATTGAATTTTATTATACAAAAAAGGTACACTTACATCATCATCTTTTCCCCTCAGGTCATTGACTCCTTTCTTTCTCAACTTACCTGATGGCAGCAGAGACGCAGATAACGGATTTTTCTCTGGTAGCAGCTTTAGTAAAATCACTACATTGGAGCTGGTGTTGTTTCCATAGAGAAGTGCCTTGTAGCATGTACTGAGAGGACGTCTGTAGAGCACTTTGTATTTATTGGCTGTTCAGATGAACTTGAGCAGCTGAAATACTTAGAATGTGCAATATAAATGTAATCGTCTGGTAAATTTGATGTGATTTTCTTGTCGTTGGATGTTAATTATGATCAATGGGAGTTTTATCATTGTGCAGTTTCAGTTATGTCGCTGAAACTGAGAATGAATGTAAGAATTTTGTTAACTGACTTGTCTGTTTCTTCAATTGCACAAACGATGATGAATAAAGTTTGTACGTTACATGTTGTGGTTTGTATTGAAATCAGTATTTGGTACAACATCCCCTTCTTCTCTTACCTCAGCTACAAGCACTGTTAGAAAAACAGCAACACATTTCAGCTGAGCCCCAACACTTCAGTCTTATCTGGACTTCAGCCTCATTCACCGCTGAAGTGATTTAAGCAAGGCAGAGATACGGGTTTACATAGCTCATATCTCTCCATTTACATTTTTATCTCGCTTGACACAGATAAGTGGAGGGCTGGTGTCTGTCATTGTGATGTGAGCCTGAGGCTGAAGTCCAGCTGTGACTGGGCAGGAGAGTTTGTGTGAACGGACCTGCAGTCGACAGCTCTGTTTGCATTCTGGTGCTTTTCATTCAGTAAGTGTACTAACACAGCAGGAGCGTGGGAGAAGATCTGGGTACAGAGGACAACATATCTCTACGCTCTCGCCTCTTCACTGAAGGTAAGACCTTTCTCAGTGCGGTTTTGTTGTGTGCTCTTCATTAATCCTAAAGAAGCTCACAGTACTGTATCATTACAAACACTGTTGGTCTGACAAAGGAAAGTGAAGGATGAAGTGTGTGAGCCGCTGGCTGCCAGCAGCGGCCCTGCTGCTGCTCAGTGTGGCCGGAGTTGACATGGAGCATCTCCAAGCTGAGAACCTGGATCTCCTTCCCCCAGATGAGCACAACCTGGTCCTGAATCATGGAATGAGAGGTATTTACTCATGTAAACTTTCACTTTCAGTTTGATGTTTCTTGTGCTTTTTTACCTCAATAATGTACTTTGTCTGGGATTTTGAAGTGCCCGTAATTTGTGCTGAACTTTCAGAACAAGCTGACCTAATTGGTTCAGTGTGTCCAGTGATTGCTTTTAAATGTTGAATCACCTTTATCTCAGATTAAAGGCTGTGGGTCAAAATCCAGCCTGTAGATCCAAATTGTTTTGTGACTCATTGATGATAAGTGTCACGTGAGGTGATTTGTGTATCTTCCTGAGATAGTTTGTCAGACAGTTGTTTCACAATTGATCAAGGTTTAACAAATTTACCTGGGAGACATTGAGAAACAGTGTTGTTTTGCTGCTGCCATCAATATATTGACTAATTCCTGGCATTGCTGTTTACCACAGTTAGTGTTGGACATTACCACAGGGGGTGCTAAAGTAGCACTTAAATTGGATTTTTTTTTCATACAGTACACAGAGTGGTTGCAAATGAAAAGTTTAACATTTTAGAAATGTTGGTTATTTGATTTGTTTCCAAGCATATAATGAGAAGGTTAATACCACTGTAATGCTTGCACAGTGGATATGCAGCCTGTTATCTTAGCTTAGCACGAGGGACTAAGAGTTTTCCTAGTCGAACAATACTCGTTATTAGTCGACGATAGACAAGAGGGTGGCAACAAAGCATGTAAGTGTAGCCTGTGTCCCAAAATGTCTTGTAGTATTCATTTAAAAAAGAGAAATGTAGCTGTGATTACTTTGAGATTATTGAATTTCAATGGAAATAGCTGTAAATATGTCAATTTGCCCAACAGTGCTGCCCAGAGACTGCCACGAAATGCTGATGACCTCTTCAGGCCAGGCCAGAGACGGGGTGTACCTGATCCAACCAGGTCACTCCCCCATCGTGGCCTACTGTGCCATGCAAGAGGGAGGCTGGACTGTGGTGCAGCATATCACCGTCAATAGCAGCGTGGATTTCGATCGCACCTGGGTCGAGTATAAGCACGGCTTCGGGGCTGTAACTGGTGATCACTGGCTCGGGAACGAATACCTTCATCAGCTCACACGCGGCCCCGGGCGCTATAAACTGGGAATAAAACTAGTGGACCGAGATGCCGTCACCAAGACGGGAGAGTATGATCCATTCCTGGTGGAGGATGAATCATCGGCGTACAGGCTGAGGCTGGGGTTGTTCCAGGGCACAGCTATAGACGCTCTGACTCTGGACACAGAGAACTACCTGCATGACAACCAGAGATTCACCACTAAAGACAGAGACAATGACAACTACTTCCAAAACTGTGCTAAGCTGGAGTTTCAAGGGGTGCCAGGAGGAGGTTGGTGGTACGACGCCTGCGCTGGTGCCAACCTCAATCGCAGAAATGTCATTTACTGGCAGAAGGACTGCAACAAGGAGCGACTTTGCAAGTATGCATGGATGATGGTGAGACCGTCAGACACAGTTAAACTGGTTCAAAGTGGAGACTGCAAAAAGGATGAGCTATAAGGACACTGGATTTCTAAGACTCTACGATGCTGGGTTTGGCAACTAAGGCCAAGAGGTTAGGGGGTTACATTAGTAACCTCCTAATAGCAATTAAACTGGACATTAAATTCACCACATTTTATTCAGAAATGCATGAACATGTTCACAAAATACCAAAAAGAACAAAACAAAACAAAAAAAATAAATCACTAACTCTGAACACAGTATAAAAATGCAGTACGGTTTAGCTCTAGCTTTGTTTTCATCGATCAACAGGTCAACACATGAAGCAAAGCATCTCGTCAGTCCCCAAATTGCAAGTGCAGATTTCGGCTTCATCACAGTTACAAAAAAGTGTTTCATGACATTATAGCTTATGACATATGTAACATTTTTTTTTTATCTGCATGTCATCTCTCATCCAATGTTTACACAGAGGAACATTTCACAAACAGCATTTTATTTGCCACAGCACATTACAAGTTTGCCAGAAATACAATGAAGATATGACGACATACTGATTTAGCTACAGTAATTCCGAGCAAACAAATACTGTATTTCAATGCTCAAAGAAAGAGAAAATATCCTGAGGATGAAGACTAATAAACAGATTATAATAAACAGTGTACTCTTAAATCCTCCGCGCTGTTCCCATTGTAAACACAGACATTATTTAGCAAGTATGTCACGTAGGTTGAGTGAAATAAGTCTTTTAGTTTGTAAGGGTTGTAGGGTAGGCCTGTTGTTTGGAGTTATTTATGGATTTTTGTAGTTTAATTGATAGAAATCTTTATTTTCCATGAAAGTTTTGCAGGACAGGAAATGCAGATGTGAAAAGAACAAAGCTGAATTGATATTCACTTGTCTGACAAATGCAGCCAAGTCGCCAGCGAAAAATTTTGGCATTGTACGTTTTTGCATTTGCACCCTTTGCATTTTTGTTTACATTTGCTTATTTCATATATCAACAATCTAAAGCAACATAATGTATATGAGCGGACTTTGTCATTGGGAGGTGGGGAGTAAGGAGGTTGGGATATCACCTAGGCGAGATGCCTGCCAAGCTGCAGACCACTGTTTAAGACCATTCATTCATTCATTTCCTGTAACCGCTTATCCTGTCAATTTAGATTCACCAATTAACCTGCATGTCTTTGGACTGTTGGAGGAAGCTGGAGTACCCAGAGAAAGACCAAAACTGGTTGTGTTTTAGCAAATCATTCCTTTGTTTCCATCATCTTTTTAGGCTCCAAACATGAGAATTTCATCTTAACCTGTCAGTTGTTTTTTTACCAAAACATCGTTGCTTTTCCTGCTGGGATTGTGCACCAAATCTGGGTATTTCAAGCCAAAACATGATCTTTTCTGAACCATAACCAATAATTTTTTGCGCCTGAACCTAACCAAACATTTACGAAAACATAAATTATCGGTGTATCTGCTACATCATATTGTACAAATGTCACGTATCTTGCCAAAACATACAATGCCAACATTTTCTCTTGCGACTGAGCTGGACTAAATGACAATGGCACGTGTGAGAAGGCTTTAATTATCATCAAGTTACAATCTTGACTTCGCAAGCAGGTTCTGACATCTGAACGACACATATTAGCCCTTTAAAATAAAATAGCAGTTCCAAAAATGTGCATCCTCAATACAAACACAATACCCACAGAATCAAACTGCATGTGTTGTGACATTTTGGGGGAGGATAATGGCAATTTAAACCAGTGCACAGTATTGGGTTGGAGCAATTTCATCATGCTCCAGATATAAAACTGTGCATGTTGAATACTGATTCACTACAAAATGAAATCATCTGTGTGTTAATCTGGGTCATATCCTGCATAAGAGCATTCATTTCTAGGGAGAATACTGTTTTTTTTAAATATATTTTAGAATCTATTTACAGTGTCGCTGATTATGTTGGGACAATTTTATAATGTTCTTTCGTTTCCAAAGTCCGAGCAGTAATTAATATACACTACAGCAGGCCTACTGATTAATGAGCAACATTATAAAATGTAAATATAGTATTTTTTTTAACCTTTAATAATGTGTAGAATTCAAGTTCATGAAGCCAAGATCATCAATACAAACATATAATTTACAGCCACCATCATACACCACCTTAAAAAAATAAGAGTTCATGTGAGTTTGGAGCTGACCACAGGGTTTTGTCCATACCAGTAAAGTTTCTCCTCGATCCTTTTCTTCTTCCACTGGCAAAGTAAGAGCATACGGAAGGTCTTTTGGAAAGTCTTGTTACAAAGGGCGTAGCACATGGGGTTGACGGTGCTGTTGACGTAGCACAGCCAGTATCCCAGATGCCAGAGTGAGAGGGGAATGCAGTCTGAGCAGAAGGTGGATATAAGCACCATGATGTTATAAGGCGTCCATGTTAGGATGAAGGCAAGCAAGATGGCGCTAAGAGTCTGAGCTGCCTTCCTCTCCTTGATCAGCACCATCCTCTTCCTCTTGGTGATCTGGTTCTTCAGCGTGGCGTCTATGGGCTTAGACGCGGAGGAGGTGGACGGGACGCTCATGGACTCGGCCGAGGAGAAAGTCGACGAAGCCATTTTGGTGTCTCCGTTCTTGCTGTGGTGCTCCACGTGAGTGTCTTTGGCCACCGGCTTGAACTTGTAGGACACACACTTGCCGCTCTTCTGTGAGTTGCTTTTGGGTGGCGTCTGGAAGAAGCTGTCCTCATCGTAGCTGCTGAGCTGCTCGCTCTCACTGCCCACTCCACTCTTGATGGTCTCACAAGCCTGGTTCCTGAAGGAGGGCTGGAAGCCCCCTGGAGACACAGGCCTGTCCTCATCCTCGGAGGAGGCGTAACTGTTGAAGGTGGTCAGCTGACCAGCTTTGGACCACTCATCATTGGTGGTGGCTGCTGATTTGGCCGCGTTGCTTCTGCTGGAGGACGACCAAGAAGCTTGATTCCTGTCATGTGAAGCCGACCTTAATTTACAGCTAAAACAGGATCTGATAATGGTCTTCTGAGGCTGGGGGACCCCAGGCTCTGTGGGATAGTTAATCCCTTGCAGCTCCGCCAGATCTTTGGTCCTCTTCTCTGTCTCCTTGTAGATTCGACAGTATAGGATTGTCATGACTGATACTGGGATATAAAAGGCAGCAATCGCTGTCCCAAAGGTTATCACAGGCTCGGAGAAAAACTGAATCTGGCATTGCCTCTCAGGGACAGTCCTTTTTCCGACAAAGTATTGCCAGCAGAGAATAGGTGGGGCCCACAGAATAAGCGACACCAGCCAGGCCAAACCGATCATGATCCCGGCTCGTTTGGGAGTCCGCTTGGCTCTATAGGTCAGAGGTCTGGTGATGGAAAAATATCTGTCAAAACTGATCACCAGCAGGTTCATGACTGAGGCGTTACTGGCTACATAGTCCAACGCTAACCACAGGTCACAGGCAAGGTTCCCTAAGGCCCAGTAGCCCATCAATATATAAGACGTATACAGATTCATGGAGAACACACCGATGATGAGGTCAGCAGCTGCCAGACTCAGCAGGTAGTAATTATTCACCGTCTTTAGCTGGCTGTTGACCTTAAAGGACAGCATCACCAGAACATTCCCCACAATGGTGATGAGGCTGACTATAGCCGACACAGTCGCGATGGTGATCACCTCCCACAGACTGTGGGTGACCAGGTGGAAATCCATTGTGCTGGTATTTACAGTAGAGTTCAGTACGCTCTCTCCTTCCATGGTCGTCTGATGTTTAGTAGCATCCAACCATGACAAGAGGGTTTGGAGTTTTCATTTTCATGAAGATCTCCTGATGAGAAAAGAAAGACAAGGTTTATATTTATGCCTTTTAAAAAAGTTCCACTCATGGCCACTAGATGGCATCAATTCAGCATGATAAGCATCACATATTCACACTTGGCTTCACACTGAGGAGGAAAATACACAAGATTAATTTACTCTAAATGTCAGATCTGTGTTTGTCATTCATTCTTAACAGAATATAGCATTTATTTCAGTGAATTGCATTTGGTATTTGGTATTGAAGGCATTTCTATTTTCTGTCAGTTGCATCTACTGGAAAAATGTCATTAAGCTATTGTATTTCACGCAGCTCACACAATTAGATCATGTGAGTATACCCATATGGAGTGTTTTAGGCAATCTCTGGAAACATCTGTGGCACATTTCAAAAATCCAGGTCATTACATAATATTATTCCTTGCTCTAAATTTGTCCTGTTATATTAATAGTGCATAAACTCAATTTAAAGTTCACTGAAATGGACATTTCTTGATGAAAATATGGCAAATAATTCTGGTTTATGACAAAACTGGAATCAACCAAATAGCAAATGATAGTGATTTCGGTTGTTTTGGTCTGCAAAGCCTAAAATTTCCATAGTCCATAAATCTGTAAATGCAGCAGTCTTTGGAATGTATCTGCTTGACTGTTGAGAGATAGTAAAACCATGAGAGTGCTGATCTGTTCATTTTTCATATAAGCTTGGGACTGTGCAAAATCATTGGAAAGTGAAGCCTCTCCCAGCATGCCCCAGGCAACATAAATTGGAAATACCCCAAGAAGGGGTATCACATGTACAGCCATGAACAACTTCCAGTTCACCTGACCTGCATGTTTATGGAGTATGGGAGGAAAATGGACTGCCTGGGGGTTGAGTAAATCAAGGTACGTATCCATGACAGGTCATCATGGTCGCTGTATCATTATGAACAGCTGCATATTGCCACTTAATGAAATTTCCACTGATGGCCATGCAAGCCATCCTATGTGAACAGTTGCATGCTCTGTGAATATATATGAGCAGTAGCAATGACAAGGACTTTATTCCTCCCGTCAGTCATCATCATTTCTCAGAAATCATGACGTGAATCTTTCACATAAGGGTGAAAAACAACTTTGCTGCACTCTAAGGGAGCGAGTGGTGCACATTCAGCCATGAAATTTGTTGAGTGTATAAAATGTCAGATGCAGTCTGTGCCCAACTTTAGGGTTGATGAAACAGAGAAATCTGAAACAGGTCAAAGTCACTGCCTGCTAATTTGTCAGCCATGCATCAAATTCCTTAAATATATATAAAAATGATATATATATTACTATCTTACTATATATTGACGAAAACTCTATGTGTGTGTCTGTTCCACGTTTTTCTCCTCACTGACTTGGTCAATCCATGTGAAATTTGGCACAGTGGTAGAGGGTCATGGGAGGATGTGAATGAAGCAATATTACATCAATTGGCCAAAGGGGGGCGCTATAGCAAACTAATGAAATTGCAAACTTTGAATGGGCATATCTCATGCCCCGTATGTCGTAGAGACATGAAACTTTGCACAGAGATGCCTCTCCTCGTGGGGAACATATTTGCCTCAAGAACCCATATCTTCCGGTTATATAGATTTTCCACCATTTTGAATATTTTTAAAAAACACTTAAACACAATCTCTACCTAGGACGTTTGACCGATGTGCATGAAACTGGGTGAACATAATCTAGGGACCAATATCTAAAGTTCCCTCTTGGCCAAAGTTGGAAAACTTACTAAAATTGAGCTTCTATAAGGCAATGAATATTGCAGAGGGCGTGGCTCATCACATAAAGGTGTATAACATCTCAAGGGTTTCACCGATCACCACGCAACTTTGTAGGCATATGACCACACATAATCTGAGGGGACCCCTCCATTATTGACCCCATCAAACAAAATGGGGGCACTAGAGAGCTAATTTCTTATCTAGGCCTAACCGCCATATCGATTTTTACTTAACTTGGTAGATATGTAGTAGAACAGGATGCCTCAAGGTGACTAAATAAATCAATTGATTAAATGAAGTAACAGTAGAAAGGTGAAAATTAAATTTTACTTGTATTAAGTTGACAACCACAGAAAAGCATAATAAAATTACCAAATGGAAATGTATTGAGTTTCTTCTCCCAATGGCCATATTTCACAGGCATTAATGCTGGTACCAAACAAAACTACATACATCACAGAACATTACAGTGGGAGCAATGGCAGTGTTCTAGTAATGCACAGGTGTCTCGTGTAAAGTCTGATCTTTGGGGTTTATTGAAGTGAAGCCACCCTGACCATATAGTGGTGAATTTATCTTCCTGTATTGTGAGGGAATGTCAACTTTTTCTATTGTATATATTTGATGAACTATGTCTATCCAATCTTCAATCTAGGGAGCCTGGGGCATCAGTCACTTTTGAGTAATGGCTTTTATACATGCAGCCAGCAGCAGAGTTTTCAAAAGGATTCAAACTTTGGATTTTATCTCCTGTGGAATATTGCATAGATATAAAACATCAAATTGGATATTGGATCTGAACACCATCTCTGCAGTGTATTTCAGAGTGATGGCAATAAACAATCAAATAAGCAAACATATTTTTGTGTGTAGAGCCACGCAAATTCCCGAGATCTGCAATATACTCGCTTCTCTGCAGCACTTTTAAATTACAGAGGCATTTTCAGTTAGCAGAGCCCGTGTGGTCATTTCAGTGTGTGGACGCCTAACATTCAGGTACCTTTCTGTCTGCCACAGAGGTATTTGCATACAAGGCAGTATATCAAGTCTCTGTACTTTTCTCATCGAAGTTTGGAGCACTAGTCACCCGGTGGCCAACACACATGGTTCTAGCACTGTTCTTGGGGAATACTAGTCACATAGGCGCTCACTGATGAGCCAGATACTTTCAAGAAGGTACAGCACTCAAACGTAACTACAAACCCTGCACCAGTAGAGGGCAGCAAACACCCTCCACACATGGAAACCCACAGCACACATGTTCCCCCCACTCTCAGGTTACAGCATGTTGTGTGTGCCTATTTCATCCCCAGGTGCTGGACGCACCAATCGATAGTAGCTGAGGGGCTATCCATACCATACTGGACCCGTGTCCTCGAAAGAAGCCCAGGGGAAATTTCTTCAGCTTGATGCTTTGCCTTTCATGACCTACAAATGCATGCCGGTGCCATGTGGTCTTGCTCTTGCCTTCAGGGTTTTTATCAAATGTGTTGAAGCAGCATTAAATCCCCTGCGTTTGAGTACATTTATGTGGATGATTATATTCTATGGGGAAAACACAGATTTGTACCCATCCAGATTATACAGCAATAGAGCGTGAGGTTAGTCGCTGTGTCAGTCACGCTGTTCCACACCATCAGTTCAGATAATAAGTTGTTACTTCGTGACTCCTCACTCAGGAAATACCTCAGCCAACTGGGCATTGGTATTCTCAGTCGTGCCACTTGCTCTGCCTCAAATTGGGGAATTTCAGTGCCATGTTACAGTCATGCATCTGCGCCCTGCCGTGCAAGACCTTCCAAGACCTTAATCTCCAAAATCATGACTCACTGCAGAAATGATCAGTGGCCTAAACTCCCCATCGGGGAGGCAGAGACTGTTTGAGGCTCTCAGTGTGGAGCAACAGTGAAGTTCGAGGAAGTTTGCCTCCACGTAGAGAATCCTCCATGTGGTTTGTGGCAATTGAACCTCCGGGCCTTCAGGCAGAGCTGGAAAATGAGCGCGGGTAGGCTGGCACACATGTCAGAGAAACAGCTTTACTTTAGGTTCCTAAATGTTGCTCTGGTTCTGTTACAAATGATGATATATGACGATGTATTTCATCCTGCAGGTTCTCTGTAGCATTTGGCGTGAGATAAAGTTGGCCGACGATAAAGCTGGATGAACATTTTACGATTGCTTTATTTTCTCCAAGCCAAATCTGCTGAATGACAATTCTGCTTCTTTCTCTTGTGTCTCATACCAGAAAGATCTCTCCTCCTCCTGCTCTCTCTACTGACGAGCTCCTCCTGACATGCACCATAATTTCAGCCCACAGTGCAATGCTTTGGACGTAATAACTACCCGGTATTTGAGAAATTACTTCCTCACTCATTGGCATTCGTTTGACAGTGCCAGGTTAGCAGGAGTGCCAGCAGCAGCAGCAGCCTGAGGCCCACACAAATAACATTCCAGTCACTGAGGGGGTCCTCCTGCAGGACTTGGATTGTCCCTCATCTTGGTGTAAAATGGCATTTCATATCACATCACTCAAATCCCCACACCGTTACACAGTTTAGTGTCAGAGATGACATGAATCCAACCACAGAATTCTCTGCTATTTCCTGGAAATAGCATCATTTTAGTATTAATGTTTACATTAAACCCTCATAATGTGGTAACATGGTACATTAGCTTCTAAAGCTACGTTTTTTTCTGTTTCCACTTGGGAAGAATGAGGTCAAACCCTGTATGACAGTTTTAGCATTGCTACTCTTGGTCGAAGGCCCCACCTCTTTGCTCCTCAATGAATGAACTTTGGTGATCCCCTGACATTCCTAACAGCTTCAGCTGTGCTTTGTTTAGTGCTCATTAGCAAATTTTAGCATGCTAACAAGCTAAACGAAAAACCTTAGCAGTATTGCTGTGAGCACAATAGCATCCTGACCATAGACTGTATACTGGTGGATGAAGCCACCGTGTCGTCTCCCATTGCTTTGTGTGCTGCTGTTTTGAAGCCTTGAGTTTGGCATTTTGGCCGTTGCCATCATGGTTTCCTGGTGCCGAAGTGACCAGGGATGGATCTGACTGGGACTCAGAGGACACTGTGGAAGCAATTTGTCAAACACGAGGTAGCCTCCCCTAAAGCAAACTCGGCTTTATCATCTATTTTACTCAGAATGGGACCATAACTTACAAAATAAACATCATGCTGTATTGAAGCAGATTAAGTCTCGGAACCCATCAGCTATCATCTGCTGACGACAAGCCTCTGGGGACAACGGCAAATAGAAATCCAGTGCAGCTCGGTTATCTGGTGTAAAACTTCCTCTTCCATGTGCCGCTCATTGTTTACATTTTGATTACCAACTTAAGGGAAGGTCCAGACAACATTTCATCTAATCTCTATAAACAAGTATCCGTGTGTAACTGCAGATAAATTAGGGGGAAAAAGCCAATTAAAATCTAAATCAGATAGCCAATGATTCCCAGGCTGCATTTCGGCCAATGCATTACGACTCTTTTGCTTTCCACGCCGAGAGCCTGCAGGCAACCAAAGTCCACTCAGCGTGATACTACTCGGATTACAAACAGAAACCAGAACACCTCTGATACCAAAATCTTCTATCGTTGCTTACAGATTCTGCACAGATAAGCAGACATCTGTTTATAGAGATTAAAGACTTTAAACTAGCAAATGAGACCATCAACTCATTAGAGAAATGTTTACTGAGGTAATAAATGAAGTGAGAAGTAGGGTAACTTTTGTATAAACCTGTATACAATTGGGCTGTTTATGCAGCCAGTGGAAACGCCCCCCGCCAGCTATTAGAAAGAATGCAGGTTTAAGGCACTAACACACTGGCTTCTCCATTAACTTGAATGGAGATAAAATTATTAAATTGTGCAGCTATTCTAGATTTTCCAGATGTTATCAGACAGAATGGATCAAATTCTGATAGTGAAACAAGTCATTGTGCAGGGCTTGTGATGCTAAAAGTTTTTTTTGCAGATGTACAGTATATACCTCTCTTTTGCCATGTAAGTCAATGGGAAAAAGTCGTTTTGGGTCACATGGCGTCATTGGCGTTTGCCTACTATTAAATTTAGCTTCAAAGCCCGGCACACTTCCTGGGGGCCTGCACGTAACCCCTTGATGCTGACGTTAGCATGTAGCTTGGACAACAAGAACAGCCTCACAGAGCCTCTAGTCTAGTTTTATTTGCATTCCTATTTTGTAGTGTTCTTAAACTGTAGGAACAAAAACCAGTCTGGTAGGAAGTGAACCAAAATACACCAGCTTGTATAAATCAGTCTATAGAGCCTCTTTTTTTCTTTGCTTTTTCAGAGCAATATCTGAAATATCACAGTCACGTATTCGATGCCACAAAAACATTTAAAAAGATAAAAATACAAATTACTAAATGATGGCATGCAGGCATTTGGAAAATTGAGATATTCATGACTCACTGATGACTGTTGGGTTGCTAAGCCTACACACACACACACACACACACACACACACACACACACACACACACACAAGGAATAGACTGGCTCTACCTCTTGACCTCAACAGGTAGAGCAAGTCAAGCTTGCTAATAGCTTCTAAATCGAAGCAGGAAGCTTCTTAATGGTACACTCAGAACTCAGAGTGTGGGGGTAAACATGGACTCCGCATCCCTATAAATAGTGAATATGGTCTGTTGTGGCCTCTTTCTGGACTTTTTATGGATGTTTGGTATGAAATGTGACGCACAGTGGGGAAGAGCTGCGTGACGCTGTCTGGTGAGACAATAACGGGAGGGGGGCTGAAAACAAAGACAACGCTGCAGTATTTCTGGCCTGTGTATGAGGATAAAAAAATATCTTATCCAGCAGCCATTACACTGAATCAGTGCCAAACAGTGTTGCAAAGACATCTTGCTGTCGCTCTTACATGTATTTCTTACGAGCATTAGACCACCTCCTCTTGAAATATTCGGTTCATATGCATAAGTAATGGTCATTGATCCAGAGATTAACAGCGCCCAATCTTTGAGTGATGACACACTAGGTAGCGCAGATCTGTCCAGAGCCTCCATACTGAGTGCAGAGGCGGACATGTTGAAGGGTGGCTTCCTGCAGGTCCTCTGGCACCTGGCCATCAGTGCTCCATAGGCTGCCCCCCCGCCAGGCCTCCCAGTCATACATAACCTTTTTCTACACTTTGGTTACGGCACAGCAGAAACACGAAAGCAAGTTGTGTGTGTGTGTGTGTGTGTGTGTGTGTGTGTGTGTGTGTGTTTGGCATTTGTGGAAGAAAAGGGACAGAAGATGAGAGAGACCGAGAAGAAGAAGGAGAGAGGAAAATAGAGGCGAGTCAAAGCAAAGGAGGCAAAGGACACCATGTGTGTCTGCGTGGTGAGTATGTATGATGTGCAAATCAGCCCAGAGCTTTTTGGCACAATAGTTCGTGCATCCTGTAGTCAGCCCACTGACCCATGGTTAAGATTCCTGCATATGTGGCGTTCCTGATGAGAACACAAAAAATGCTTGAATCATTCTGTGTGTCAGGCATCGGAGGAGAACGAAAGAGGATTATAAATGTTCACATGTAAGATCCCAAACATGCAACCTGAAATATTTATCAGTGTGTCACTGTCGGTGACGTATAAAAGAACCCAGTAACGCAGAGTACACTTTTCTGCCTTATGTTTATTCAGTGTCTAAATGTTTTCTCCCCTGTGAGTTTAAAACAACTTAAATTACGTCTCTTCTGCGATGAGAAATGACGATCATTAGATGAATATTATGATCTGCTTATGGACACCCCGGTGGTTTTGGCAGCTGCTGAAGGGAATAAAACGATAACACTTAACGCCTCGAGGAGTTCTTTTTTATGAGCGACAACAACATTTCATTAATGCCCCATCATTTGGATAATGATCTGGCTATAAACTCATTTGTGTTCTCGTATGAGGCATTTTATAAATATGAGTGTCTGTCGCTGTTTGAGCCTCTGGGTCGTCTGATGTTTGTTCCCAACTTGTAACACACCCAATTTTCTCTATGCTGATGTCACATTCGCCTGCGAAAACAAGGGTAATGGTTTGAATAACCTCCATGCTGTTTATGTATTTATTTTCAGTTGATGGTGGAAGTTCTGCTGAGGGTAACAAGATTGCTCAAAAACACATTAAGCTACGATCTCAGTTTGTTAATATACTTAAAATCTAGCTTCTGGAAGACTAAATGTGAAATGAGAGCAAACATTATAGCATGTCATTGCTGGACAACTCCCAAACCACCAGATAATTTCACATAAAAATGCATTTTAAGGTAAAACTGCTGGACAAAAACAGTAAAGCCACAGTGGTGTACAGTCTAGTCACGATTTTTTTCTAACGTTCACAAGACCATTACTGATTCATGGTAACTTCTTCCAGATATTCAAAGAGCACCAGCACCTTTCTTCATGTGTTGCAGCACCTCACAAGATCTGTGGGGACTGGATGGACTCGTTAAAATCACGCTTCGCTGCTTTGCCGTGTTTTGTCATTTCCACTTAATCAAAGAGAGGAGGGGGAGGAAAGGAGGTGAGAGCCGTTTGCTTTAGCTTTTGAGGAAAAATATTGATTTTTTTTTCTTCCCTTTTTTGAGAACGAAATAAAAAGACAAATTACAGAACCGTGCCGCTGAAATGAGGATACCATTTTGAAATGTTCAGATACTTCAAAGACAAGTCCGAAAGGAGATAGAAAGAGTAGAGAGGAGCTTTAAAATTGGGTGTACTACTGATGTGCTGAGAGAAATATCAAACAAAAATATGTGGATTAGTGCGTAAAAAATGATATGATGCTACGTGAAAAAGCAAAACATAGAAACACACATTTCCTCAGTGTGTTCAGAAATAACTCATAGGCTTTAAATTGTACCTGATATGTGATCAAATAAACACATATCCAGTTTAATATGGCACTTTTCTTTACGCCAAGCCTTCCAGAAGAGCAGATGCACACACATCTCTCCGGCATCACGTCCTCTGTTTCATTAAGGTAAAAGGCTACATTAAAAATACATGCTGAGACCTCTCAGACATGCACTTGTGCACACATGACGCTGTTTCCCCTCAAATCCAGGTCATGCCTTTGTGCATTAATCAAAAAGTGCATACTCAATCACTCATGACTCTCTGGAGACTGCGAAACAAGTAACTGATGTAAAGAGGGTGGAAAAAACAAAAGATGAACATACTCACTGTTGACTTTGATCAGATCTCACAGTCTTCTGTGTAAGGGCAGGCTGTGTCTCCTGGTGAGAGCAAAGTTCATTGTTAATCCCTTTGTTTTGCCCGGGGAGCATTCAGGTCAAGTGTGGCACTGAGG
This sequence comes from Epinephelus awoara, assembly GCA_035609425.1. Classification (NCBI taxonomy): domain Eukaryota; kingdom Metazoa; phylum Chordata; class Actinopteri; order Perciformes; family Serranidae; genus Epinephelus; species Epinephelus awoara. Next base: position 22,041,028 of record CM069309.1, read on the forward strand.
AACAGCATCACAACACAGTTGGAGAGAGGATTGAGGTGGATGGGAAAATCCTGCTGACTTGACCCTCGCATGCCAGAGGGGTGCGGGGGGGGAAAAGTGTGAGCACAGAGGCAGAGGAGAAAGCGGACAAAGAGCAGAAGGAGGGTGGACGCCAGGAGGCTTTGGTCATCCCTGCTCAAGAAGCGTAGAGCACAGCATCACGTTCCCCTCGGCCATCCAACGCAGGCACCGTGCATCCAGATGAGAAAAGTATCCTCAAGTTGCAGAGCATCCTTCCCCAGTCATTCATAAATGAGTTGAATGTGCTCAGGAGTCAGAGAAAGAGGACAGGAGAGAACTTTTCCTGCCAGTCTGAGCTGAGCTGGATGAACTGCCTCTCAGCCAAGTTGAGGCAGAATGTCACTGAGAGGCTGCCTGACGCCTGACGCCTGAGCCAAGTCACTGCCACTGCCACACTGCCGCTGCCGCTGCTGCATCTACTCTGGCTGACAGACACAGATGTAGCTGACGTTAGCTAGCTGGGAGGAGAAATTCCCATAGGGCTGAATGGTTCATCATGTTTCGGGACAGTGAGCATGCAGCTCAGACCACAGAGTGTGAGAGGGAGGAAGGAGAGGAGAGGGGAGAAAGGGAGGCGGCTGGGTGGCTTCTAGGGGTTTGTTTTGGAAGGTGTGGGGGCGGGAGGGAGTGTGTGTGTGTGTGTGTGTGTGGAGGTGGTGGTGGTGGTGTTTAGTCAGAGCAGCAGAGCCAAATCCTGTTTTTGTGTGGTTACATCACATAAACCATTAATTACCTCCAATGGCATGTCCTTTGTGTGTGTTTTTTACAGGAAAGCAAGAAGAGACGGTGTTTGAACAGCGTTGTGTGTTATCAGCAAACTCATCTGCAGAGCATAAAACACCACCGCTGCCTTTGTGCTCACATGGGAGAGCTCTGACATGGCTGGGCCAGATAAGCAGACTACTGAAGTGACAGATGTTTTTCATTGGGACATTTGTTATGTGTGTGTTTGTGTGTGTGTGCGTGCATGTGTATATACAGCATGCATGTCATTGTGCTGATTGGGGAATTATTCGCTTGGCATTAGGCAACTGCCCTGGATTGGTGTAAAGTCCTCATATGTTTTAATCCAGATGATGGTTGCTGATCTGTCCCATGAGCTCCCATCAAATCACCAGAGAGAGACACTGATAAATCCACTTGCTGCCAATATATTACTTTGAACTGCAGAACTGTATACTCTAGGTATTTTCCCCTCATTTAATTTATGGCACTGGCTCATATTCACAAGGTCACAGAACAAAACTGGCTCTTGATCTGGTGCTCATTCATCGCAGAGAATTATCAAATTACTCTCGTTTTCTAAGCTCTGGGTATACAGTAAGGCTATTACACTGTATAATCTAATAAAGTAAATCTGGGGGGTCGAGAAAGGATTAACACACTGGGAATAAGAAAAAGAAAATTCCACAACAAACGTTTATTTTTTTTCAGACTTCTTTCTAATTTGTGCTATTTTCTAGTAAAAAACTGGATTAATTCAAATCTTAATTTGCTTTACTTCAAAGGGGACACAAACCAAGACGCCTCTGGGCTAACTGAAAGAAAATGTATTTGCTTGAGAACTATCTGGAATACAATAAAGTACATTTTAAAAAGTAAGTAAAATGTATTTTTATAGCACCTTTTTGAATCACGTCAATCACCCCCATGTTAAAATGGCCAAATGTACAACAGAAATAAACATGTTACCATAACTAATTTGTACATTCATGACCACTGTACGAGGGGTTCATTTTAAGCTCCACCCTCTCACTCAAACATGGTCACTTTTGGCTACACATGCAAAAACAGGAACTATACATGATTAAATGAGTTTATTAAACTCAGACCAAGGGGGCTGCCCATGGACAGGTGCCCCAGATAGTTGGGGGTTTGGTGCCTTGCTCAGGTGAACTGGCACCTCTCCAGCTACAAAAACACATGCCATATTTTGTTTGGATGGGGATTTGAGCTGGCGATACTCCAGTTCCCAACACAAGTCCCTACAGACCGAGCTACTGCCGCCCCAATAGAAAGAATTGCTGACTTTTCTGTCGCAATGTCATGTTACCAGCAATATTTCCCAGGAAAAACGCTGGCTGTCAGGAGTGGACTTCCAAACCAAGATTCGGAAGGTGCCTTTCTGTAAACTTTACTCTGTTTATAAAGCAGGTTCCACCGAGATTTGAACTCGGATCACTGGATTCAAAGTCCAGAGTGCTAACCATTACACCATGGAACCACTGTGACACTGTTGCCTCACATTACTCACATGCATCACATTACTTACATAACATACATACCACTTCTTAACCAAACTATGCTCTTCCATCTAAACCTAACTAGGAGTCTTGCTGCCTAAATCCAACCATGTAGTTCTGATGCAACTGTGACCGCTGTGTCAAGTTCTGCCTGTGACATGCATTGTCTTTTTTCAAACTACACTTCTGTTTTCACAGGAAATGTATCATCTGCATACAGTGTCTTTCAAAATAAGCACACTACATCAGTACAACACTGTGAATTGATGTCTTTTTTCCTTCAACAACAAACTTGGTTACATTTAGCCAACACACACACACACACCAGAGTGGATTTCGGCAACAAAAGCACATGGTTAGGTCTAGGGGGAATAAAAAACAGCGTTGAGCTTTTCAATCTTACAGGAAGTGAATCCCTGCCTCCCCGGTGAAAGTCCTTGGTTATTGGTGCTGGATTTCGACGATTTCGGAATGAGACCAGGTTGATGCGGTCATATGGGTTGGAGGACTTGTTGGATGTGATAAAGTACAGATAAAAGTCAGTCGCCATGCAGTGATATTACGATCCAAATTGTGTAAGGACTTGTGAGTTGACACACAGCCTAAAGCTGCTGCTCTTTGCCCTGTGAAGCAAAGGAAGCTGCTTAGCGGACTATATATAGACGATGCTCCCTCCTATACTTTATATTGACATTTGTCATAATGCAGCTCTCATGCTGAAATGCTTTTACGACTAGGTCAGAGCTGTATGCCAATGACATGATTGATGCGTTGCATGAAAATCCTGTCATGTCTGTTCCTCGGAGCGCCGTATATCCCCACCCGCCCTTCCACCCTCAGCCGTCCACCCTGACAGTCTAATCTAATGCCAATTCCAGGCAGGCGGCCAAAGAACAGACACCTGGCTCATCATTGCTGCTAAATTGCTGACCGACACAAAGTTTAGAGCACAGTCGTGTTTTTTATGTGATGCATTCACACATCAACACTCACACAGAAGTGCAGGTGCGTACACCGACGTGCTGTACAAGCTCATTGATATTGATTTTTTTTCAGGATGCGTCTTATTGATTAAATCACAAAAGTCTTCTGGAAATAATGTCAAGCCTATGCATTATTAACTTTCTCATTAAAAACTGATAATAGATCAGAAACTGAAATGAAGCATATGACCTTTAACACTAAAGCCATAATGGTTTTCCAATACACTGAACCTACAAGTGCTTTTCCTTCCAGATATCTTTTCGGATTTTGATCGTCCTCGCCTCGTCCTCTCTGGAAAACAATATTCTGAAGGCTTCTAATGAAAGCAGATGTTGGGGAAACACTGCTATCATTCAGGCATCTCCACTCTGCTCATCCTGGAGGCATGGATGCTTTTCCACAGGTCACTGTCTGATCACTGCATGCCTGCGAGAGAGACAAGATGGGGGAGGACATCAACACAGCCAGAGATGGAATGCATCTGTCCACAGTCCACGGGGGCTTGCTTATCTCCTGACCCAATTGTGCACCCATATGCTGGCGAAAAAGATCAGCCTCTACATGGTGCAATTCTGATTTTTTTTTTCCTGAGAGTGTTTGCGCTTGAAGTGAAGGACTGTTGATCACTGCTGCTGAAGTGAAACTTTGTAAATGAGCTTCTTTTAGCTGAATACTGCCCTTAGACTTCTTCCTTGATTCGCTATTTGCCAAATTAGGGCTTAGCCTCCATCACTAAAAACGACAAATATCCAGCAGAATAACCTGAAACAATCAATAGCTCACTCCGGAGCTCTCTTTAATCTAGTTGATCCCCAGCGTACGTGTCTCTCCACGCTGGCTGCAAGAATCGACTCTCCTGATGTCCTTCTCTCCTCGAGGCTTTGATGTGCAACAAATGTTTATCTGCCGTCGTGTCTGCCTATTCTTTTTTTCTTTTTTTTCTGTCTCCCTGCGGCCCCGAGCAACAACTCCTTTGTGACATAATGATTTGCCGATACCTTGTACTGTTTCAGTGGATTTACAAGCCCTCCTACTGTGGAGCTGGCTTTTATCCCTGAGTATAAAAGACTTGTTTCTTAGAAGATAAAATACACAGGGTGTTTCTGTTAAAAGCAATGTGCTGCAAAAATACCTTCTTTAAGACCTTTTGATGATTGCGTGATGTTAAAGAATGCTATCCGATATTTGATCAAAGCTATGTTTAGGGTCATGAATGCATAAGTGCCTACCGAAATTAGAATCAAGAAGCCGTATCCATGTCACTGACGAACAGTAAATGAGCAAACCACCAGCTTTGTACTCCTACTCTCCAGTATGTATCAATCAGCCGGGGCTGGGTGGCACATGAGCTCTCCCTCTCTACAATGCAACTTTAATGTTGCCTTGATAGAGGAGATTAGGTGGAAGGCAGCTTTGATTGAGCTGTTATTGTGGACCTGTGGTTTGCACTCCTTTGAGGACATCCAACACCGACTCCTCAGACACTCCTGCGTCAACAACAATGACCTTGTCTGGACGACACACGGGTTAACCTGCATGCGTGCAAGTGTTCGTGTGCCTGTATGAGTGTATTTGTGAGCCATAGCTTTAGAGCATAACCCATACCATGGCAATAATTTCACGTTATCAGATGATCCCAGTTAAGGAGCCAATATACACATGCTTCCACCCTGAGACAAACTTGATTTAAGGGATAGTTCAGATCTTTTTAAGTGGGGTTGTATGAGGTACCTTTCCATAGTCAGACAGTACATTTACATGGACAGTTAAGTTGAGCTATGGGTATTGTTATGGGTAGAGCTCAACTAGGCCATTTAATTGTACTATTGTCCTTATCCCAGTATACAGGCACAGGAGGGGATTTATTTGATTTATTGATCGGAGTATGTCCGACTCAGCTGCGATAGGTGGCAACAGGCCCCTTTTTTATCTTATCTTGTTAGTATGTCCAGTTGACCTATTATGTCACAGACCAAACAAGTTAGCTATGGTTAGCTAGCTGCAAACTGGTAGCATGCTGGACAGCTTTACAGCTCTGTACATTTTGTCGGTCCAGAAATGCACATACTGTGACCAGCTCCTTCTTCTGTAAGGCATTCAATGCAGATTCAGCAATGCAATTCAGAGCTCCCAGGCCTGATTGGGTCTAATTGACTGTATACGTGCATGAGTAACATGTAAGCATTGATTTCAGTCTGACTAACATGTTTACATGTATTTTAAAAGTCTGGTTTTAGTTGGACTAACACAGTAAAACAATTTTCTCTAATGTCATGTAAACATACTGAGTGTATAGTAAATGTCAATCGTCAGTTTGGAGAAGCAGGCTGGAATCTGACTCGGAAGCTCAGCCATGTACTGCTGTCGAGGGGTCGGCAACGAAATGTATTTTAGCCAACTAAAAAAAGTACTACTACTACTTAAAAAATAACCACTGTGAGTTTAAGTGTACGCTATATTTAGAATATTTTCTAGGGCTGTTCTAAATATCAGTCTTTGGACATCAAAGCTTTCGTGTAAAACATCCGCAAACCTTTGATAAAGGGGGTAATAGAGACGAGAACCTCAGTCAGACTTTTATGAAACAGCAGTTTTCAGTTGATACACCTGAAATAATGTGACAATTAATGACTTTGCTGGAAAAAAAAAAGAGCTACGCTGTTGCTTTAACTTTTGTGTGTTTGTGTTTCTGTCATGTCTACGACGTATCCTGTAATGCTTTTGCTTCCACAAAGTGGTAACCACTGTATGTGAATGCATGACTGGATCAGACCTGCATCACTTGATTGAAATAAACTGTAATAAACTGGAGCTTCTGTGCTTTGATTACCTGCTGTAAAACAACACCATCCATTCTGAGGTCATTTTGGTGAAAGTAACATGACATAAATGTGAAGTAACATTAAACCAGCAACTCCCATGTTCAACAGGGCAAAATCATCATTTTTGTCAAAGGACTTTGGCGGCTTTGACGAGAGCAGACACGGGCAACTTTAGTTGCGAGCGGCTTCCTGTTATATTGGTGGAAAAACCTCTCATTATAATGCACACTTAAAAAGAATTTTTTATGTGGGACTTTTTTTTTTTTTAGGTGGCTAACATATGTTTTACAGCTGCCCCCATCCACAGCAGTACACTGCTTCGCTTCTGCATTGGCACTCTTGCTGCTCCTCCAAACTGAGGGCATGCTGACCACCATCTACACTGACTATGGACAAGTAGAAATGGACAACATACATCATATAGAATGGCATGGTGAGGTATTCATCACACACACATAAATATTACTTTAAGAATAGTTCTACAGTTAATGGAAATATGCTTATTTGCCTTCTTGCTGTGAATCAGACAAGAAAATTGATACCGCTCTCATGTCTGTCTGCTCAATATGAAGCTAATACAAGAAGCTAGTTAGCTTAGCTTAGCATAAAGACTGGAAACAGGGGGAAAGAGCTAGCCTGGCTCTGTTTGAAGATAACACAACCACGTGTAAGAATGACTATCTGTGGTTTTATGGGTGGGTTGTGTTCGGGGCTATTTTTTGGCCTTGGAGTCATGGCATCCCCGTGGAGTTGCCAGGCAACTGATTACTTGGTGAACTTTTTTTAAATTTTAGACAGAGCCAGACTAGCTGTCTAATTACTAGCATTTGTCTAATTACACTGTAATTTGTAGGCTGTAATGTAAAGGGTTATCGAACATGTTTATATCTGAATTATTTAAAGAACAGATACAACAGAATAGAGGGAGTACAGAAAGGGTACTTTCACACAGGACAGGTGAACACACACATCATGATGGCATATTTACAAAAAAGAAAACAAGTAAGCACGACTGGATTAGAGTATGTCTCGCATTTCAGGCTAATGACATCACTGAATCGCCGTTGTCTTTGTGTGTGCAGGTGTGTGATACACGTCCGCGCTCATGCGCATACTGACGCAGATCCTGTTGAGGACACTGTGTACAAGATGTCCAGACTCCCTCCCTATCAGGTCGTCCAGTCACCATCCGACTGAATTATTGGTCACTAAAAAGGGTGTCAAGGCTTCAAATGAGCTTGGCCAATGCCGCGGAGAGTCTTATCAGCAGCAGCCAAATTTCCACTGTGTGAAGAGGGAGAAAAAAATGGCACACCTTTTCAACAAAGCTTGCCCCCGCCTGACCCCAGAGAAACAAAGCAGGAGAGAGAAGAGACAGAAAGGAATTGATAAAGGGTGTTTAATATCAGATCCCTCTATTACGCTGCGTGACTGTCTGGACACTGGCCTGCTCTCACGTTGGACTGGATTTGCAGAGCTGTCTGTCTTTTTAATTACTGTAATTCAAGACCACCCGCCGACCGCGTCCATCTGCCCCTCTCTGAGGTGAGAGATGGAAAAATTCTCAAGGAGAGAAGGTATGGCATCCAACCTTCAGTGAAATTGATACATCATGTCCATAATCGTCCTCTGTCGACAAGGGGAAGTACTATTAAATCTTCATTTTCACGTCGATACTCCAAAAGTGTGTTTACTCTTTAGAGAACATTTATACCCAAAGTTCATCCCAGTAACTCTGAGGTTACAAAGCTTGTATCTTTCACCCCATGGTGAGATGAAACTCTTGTGTTCATCCCCAGGACATTGTTCTAATCTGCTTTACTCACATGCTATGCTCTAATAGAGGGGCTGTTTCTCATGCAATATCCCGAGGTATAGCTTGTTTCACTAAGTCCACTATTTCTCACTGTGGGAAAATCTATAAGCCACCAGCCACAGTTTCTGCTCCTGCTGCTTATGAGAGATGACGGTTTTACTCCACGAGGGGAAGTTTTGCAGTCATGTCTTCTGCTTGGTCGGTGGTGGATAAAAAGATGTATCATTTACACCATCATCACAATTTTGTGAAATTTTATTGATTCATGTCTACATTTATTCATTCAGTAATGTTTTCTGTTAGCTTGCACCTTCAAAACCACAACTGTGAATTTTTGTTCGTCACTGTATATATTTAGAGTATGTTCTTCTGTTTTCAGTTTTACTTCAGTTCTAGTATAAAAATACGGTTATTCATATTTTTCTTATTTCATTGTCATCGTCTGCCTCTCTTGGTGTCCTTATGTTGTCTGTTTTGTGATTTCTGTGGCTGCTTCGCTGCTGCAAGACTGCATTTGCCCTTTGTTAATAAAATCTCTATCTACTGAAGATAGAGATTACTTGTTACAATAGTACCTTATGTGTTTTCTTTGTTTGTCTGTATGAGAGTGAGATCATAATATTGATACTACTTTCAATATTGTCTATTTGATATGAAGTTACAGTTCATGCAGCAGCCAGTGAGCTTAGCCTGGCAGCCAATGACACCTAGAAATTTCACTTATATACAACTATTAACATATCTGGCAAGTCGCAAAAAATGTTCATACTCAACGTCAGAGGTGGGACCAGGGTATTTTTTTGCAGGTCAAAGTTAAGTCTCAAGTCTTTGCACTCAATTCCCAAGTCAACAAGCAGGTCCTGAGTCACGCCCCAAGTCGTAAACTTTGAGTTTTGAGTCTTAAACAAGTCAAAATACTGCTGAAAAGTTTGGCTCTGAACCATGGTTGGGAACACGCTGGCTTATTAGCATCAATTTAGCTTGGTTTGTTATTAGCTAGTAACTAGCTTCTAGCATTCTGGACCCCTGACTGAAGGAAGGATAGCGAGGCGTTCTGGTGTCATTCACCACAATGGCTTTATTGCAGTCTTCACAAAACAAAAGGCTCAAGTTCAAGTTAAATCACTAGCCACTGGGGTTAAAGTCCAAGTCAAGCTGCAAGTCTTTTTTTTTAATTTTTGTCAAATGGAGTCTAAGGTCATCAAACCCGTCAAGCTCCCCAGTTCATGTTTATTTGACATCCCCGTGTTTCCTGTTTTATTTTAGTGACCATTGTCTCATTTCAGATCCCACGTCCTGTCAAGTTTCCCTCCTTTGTGATTCCTTGCCCCGCCCTTATGTGTTTCACCTGTGTCTCAATGTGTTTCACCTGTGTCTCATTGTCTCCCTTTTCTTAGAGTATTGAAGTCCTCATCTTCCTCTCCTTTGTTGCCTGATCGTCTTTATCTTTGAGCGAGAGTTCTAGTGGTTTTCCTAGTGTTTCTTTTTGCCCTCTGACCACCTTTTTTGCCTGTCACTTTGGATGCTTTTGCCTGATCACCCGTGTACTGACCTGAGCCTGATCTTTTCCTAACCTTAACCAAAGTGCTCTTGCTGCCTTAACTTAAGATGGGAGTCTTGAAAGACACCCAAATTTCTGGTGTCAAGAACCTGCACTTCGTACAAGCGCCATTGTCCCTTACCACCTCAAGACTATGCGTACATGGATGCAGTGTTTTCGTAACCTGAGAGAAACATCTCTAACATGATCCACGTTAAGACAGCAGTTTAGTAACATGCAAACTTAACTTCTAGGAGACAGTGCTGAGCCTGAAGGATAAAGACTGGAAGCAGGAGAGCCAGCTAGCTTAAAATAAAGTGTGTATATGACTGAACACTATCTCTGCTCACTATTGCATCAACAGCATATACTGTATCTTCCAAACCACATGGCTTTTTGCTCCTGTTTCGGAGATTTTAGCTTGTTTAGGTCAGTTTTATCCTCCTGAACATTTCATGTCTGCTTCAAAAAAAAGGAGACGCACTCCAAACAAAAACAAATGATCCACCAGTTTTTGGTTGAAATTAAATAAATTATTGCTTCAAAGACAGACCACATCCTAGCTCTGGAGTACGAGGACACACATCACATCAAAGCACTTCTACAGTTGCGACTTGTTACTGAATCAAAGATGTGCTCAACTGATGTTGAACAGAGAGAACTTTACACACAACCGCCTCTGCTTTCTCATAGATACAACTTTTTTAATTTGAACATTCACCCTCGAAATTGTGCAGGGGGGCCCGAATGACACTATTACTGCGGATCCTGCTACCAAAAACAGCATGACCCAGTTAAGAATGTGGGTTTGAACAAGTGACACTGAGTTTTCTGCCTCCAACAATGAGAGCGACTGATGACCCACAGGCCTAGTTCAGTATGAGGAGACTTAAAATCGCCCGAAGCTTCTATACAGACATTCACAACAAGAACTGCATATAGAAGCGACTTGTTCATGAGCTGTGAGGTACACCTGTGAGGGTTTTGTGTGACCCGGTGTTATGTTTGTGTGAGAGTCAAAGATAAAGGGAGATAATTTGGCTTCGCAGGTGAGTGGTGTCGCTCCATTAACTGTGATGATTCTCATTTCATCAGAGCAGATCAGACACAAAAGAGATGCCGTCTCCTACCTCTTCACCAGCGCTGACGGACTGCTGCGCTATGATGAGTCAGATGAAGGTCAGAAAGGAAGTGCATGATAAACAGATGCCTCACTGACACCTGAATAATAAGTGTAAAAGTCAAAAGATAATGAGGCGTGACGTGCCATATAGTTTGGAGTTAATAAATGCCATAACCAGGGATACAGTGGAGGATAGTTGCATAGGTCAAGCAACCCACTTTGTGTTTTGCAGCATCCCTTTATCAGAGAATCTGCCCACATTTGCTCAGAGTTTTGAACGCTCCTAAATGCCTCACACTGTTCTCTAATATGAATGAGTAATTATCCGCTCTATATATTTAGTTTTCACCATTTATACACTTGTCCCCCTCATTTGAGTCCACCCACCGCCCACTGGAACATTGAAACTGTCCTCCTTATAAAAACACTGGTACAGTGGTGCGCATCACTCAATGTCACACACACACAAACAAAAAGAAATGAATGCAGTTGAAGAGTTCAACAAGTGAGTGAGCGGTGACTTGGTTTATTCAGATAATTCAAACAATATGGGACTTAAACATGGTACAGTCATTATAAAGTTAAACAATTTAGTTTTGTCCATAATAAAAAAAAAAACCTCCATGCCTATAATAGCTTCGATGTAACCCCTGCCACATTTAGTATGAATATGCAACCTGGTTCAGCCCTCAGCCACATGTCATTAACTCTGCTCATCAAAGATACACTGCTGCCTGTAAAAGGTAATAAAATGAGTCTTCGGCTTGACTACGTTATCAAACAGCTGATACTGTCTTGCTAATGTTGGATAAACCTTGTTCTCGATAGCCAGCCAGGTAAAAGCAAAACTGAACGAACGGATTGGTAGGTTTGTGGCATTTGAAACCAGGCATGTCAATTGGTACACTACAGTTTCAAGGTGAAAATGCTCAGCCATGATGTTGACTGCTTATTTCGCTAATGATATGTCTAGTAGCGTATAAAAAACAGCTTCACTCCGAACTCGTGGAAAACCAGCGCACCAGCAGTGACTTCCGGGGTCAGACAACGACAAAAAAAAGCCGTCCTGGCAGTGTCAAGGGGGAACGCAGCGGGACAACTACGAAAGTTAAGAGGGTGACAAGTCTGAGTGGGGTGAGTGGGAGTGGTAGTGAATGGGTCCAACAACCAACGACCTTTACCCAGGAGACTGGTGTTAGCGTCCTGTTTGATTGGAAAGCAAAACCCAGTTCTTTTTTCCTAAACCCAACCATGTGCTTTTGTTGCCTGAACTAAACCATGTGTGTGTGTTGTTGATTGGAAAAAAAGGCAATTCGTGGTGTTGTACCGTCTTTGTGCATTTATTTTGAAAGACACTGTATGCAAACTGTACAATTCCTGTGAAAACAGAAGTGTATTTTGAAAACACACAATATGTGTAACAGGCTGAAGTTGACACGGCGTCTTAGAACCGTAACAACCAACCCAGCGTACCGTGCATGTCGTATCTTGACGTGGCAAGTCCATGACCAAACATTAATATGTGACGAGGTCAGAGTGAGGATGTGGTGACATCGACTTAACAATTAAACATGACATTTTGTGAAATACACTTTTTTTTTTTTTTTTACCAAGAGTCAGATGAGGAGATCAGCATCACTGATGTGTGTTTGTCAAAAAGGAAACCAAAAGCTGAAGTGTAGAACCAATAGGCTAAGTTATGGAGCTGTTTTAATTCTGTCCACTAAGCTAAGCTAAACTAACCAGCCTCTAACAGCCCAGGCACCCATGTACATTGTTGGCATTGTACGTTTCTACAAACAACAGATATGTTACATTTGTTCGTTTCATACATGAAAGGTTAGGTTAGATTAGATTATTATGTGTATGAGCTGAGTTTCATCAGGATGAGGGGACAGTAAGCTACTGTAGATGGTGTGATACTTGAGATGGCTGCCAAGCAGCAGACAGGAGCTATCCATTGTTCGAGACCAAGAGAAGTGGGTGTTTTCTAAACAGCTGTTTGTAGCGACCAAACCAGGTGTTTAAAACCAAAACATGTTTTCCTTACGCTAACCATGTGTTTTTTGTAGCCTGAATCTGACATAAAAATGAAAATTGACAGCTTAAGTTGAGAAAAGTTCCAACTTAACTGCTTCATATGAGACGTAAAAATGTAAAATATCAGTGGTTTCCAGAAATGTAGGATGCCCACATTTATTCGGGCCACTGTGTTGCTTCTTATTTAGTGCACAGATACGAGAGAGGTATAAATTTACTCATCTAACTCTCAGCAAGAAAGCAGTTTCCTCTGAAATGTATACATTACACACTTTAAAGTTAAAATATATCCCTTTAAAACACCAGCTGACAAACATTATAAAAATGTCTTTATGCAGTTACAGGCGTGAAAGTGGAAAGCATATAAAACACTTACTGCAACAAATGGTTGGACACATTTATTTGGTGAAATTGCTTTTTCCTCTTAGAGCTCACAATACACTGAGATGTCAACGCCCCCAAAAAGGGCTATACAGAACAGAGCCCAGCAGACACATATAAGTGAGCTATAGCATCCACATGAAGCATAAAATGAGAAATGCCCTCACCAGGTATGGTAAGATGGAGGCTGGGGTGGTACAGGGAGCAATAAATGACACAGTTAGTGACAGAGTGGAGCAACAAGCAGCAGAAACACAACGGCAAATCAAAGACGGATCTCATTATGCTGATTTAATGTGATTGGGAAGTGTTTAAATGTGATTGGTAATCAAAGAGTCAGCTGACAGTGAAGCGACTGCGAGAAGTAATGTGATTCATTCATCATTTCAATCAGTGGTAATGAATAGTGTCTTTATGCAGCGGTGGCAAGGGATCAACATTTTTTGGGATGCAAGATAGATAATCAGGTCATAACGCTTGCATATAGACATTTGGTAGTTGTTTTACATTTGTATCCCCTCCATTAGCCTTGTGCCTCACAGCAAACACCCCATAACAACAATAATGCAGAACGGCCGAGTGCATCAGACGTTTGAAGCCATTTAAAATAAAATAGTTTTCTCAGGAAATGCATCTTTGTAGAGAGTTTCATTTTAAATCGCCGCAGTGGATTTGAGCCAGGATTGCTCTTTGCTGAGATTACAGCATTCAGGAAATTCCAATTGTTTCAAATGGACTGTGAGATAGTTTTAATAAGATGCAGCCTCACAGTGAAACATTTTTTTCCCTCTAAGCAAATGCATATCGATCACTGGAGAAGAATGTGCATTTCCTTAGATCACAGAGTTGTTGCCATACTCAGCGCTGATTTAAACATTATTTAAATTGATATTTTATGCAAGATCCAAAGAGGTACTTTCAGAAAAAGCCTGCTGGCTCCTCTTCTTATGTTTTCAAGCCATTCTTCTAATTTCAGCAACTGCTTCTGCTCTTTGAACCTCATCACTTCTTGTTTTTCCTCCTAATTTTCCCTTTCCCTGTTTCAGCCGAGGCTCCACGTTTGTTCTTTAACTAAAAGGTTTCAAAGCTCAACACGGGTTTAGTCGACGAAGAAAGTACACTGAAGAACAGCCACTCTACAAAGCATAGAGCGGCGGAGGCAAATGGCACAGGCAACGATGACTGCTTACTATAAAGGCTCACATCCACCTCCAGGCGATGCCTTTTCCCCCACAGCTGAACATCATTATTCATCAGCAAACCTGTGGAGACAACACAACAGTAAGGGGGAGAAGAAAGGAGAAAGAGTGCCATATAAAAAAATACAAGGCCCATTGGCGCCGTAACACGCATGGCCGTATCCCGTACTTTGAAGGTTTGTTCTTATCGTTGAGAAATTGTAACAATTATAAGATGCTCATTGTGTTTTGGCCACAGAATAAAAACCTAACAGATTCAATCACACTGTAATGTTGCAGTGTGAAGTGAGACTGGCTTGCTTTTCTTGTTTTCCAAATTGAATTCTTCAAGAGTGATTTGCGAAAACTTTGGCTGTCGTTCTGGGCGCCATGCACCGTGGATGATTTCCTTGATTTACCAATACGAGCGGGGGTAGTGTCATTGGTAAGCCAGAAATGGCCTGAGAGCACAAGACCGATGCCAAACCCTGTCACTGAGGTGGATACTGAGCTGCAGCAGCAGTCATTTGAAAACTCTGCCATGCTTGTGCTGAGTAAATCACAAGCCATAAGGAGGATTTTCACTACACTGCTGCTCCGAGGGCTCTGGTCACGCTCGCTGCTCCCAGCCTCTCGGGCACAGACATTTTGCAGAGAAGTGGAGATACAGTCAAGGTCTAGATTAATCTTTGCAAATTAAGCCGCATCTCTCCAAAAGTAGCTTTTACAGGACAAGATTTAACCCATTTTAGGGCAAATGTCACACATCATACCACAATATGACAAAGGGAAAAAAAAACATCAAAAACTACATTAATGTGCCGTGACTCATCTCCATGAGAACAAAAAGAATGTGTTTTGTGTTTTGCACGGTGACTCATTCACTTTTTCCGCCTCCTCTTTCTCGTTCTGTCACTTTCATTCTCGATCTTTCTCCCTCTCTCCGTATCTCTGTCCACATTCCTTGGAAAGCATTTCATGCCTGAGCAAAGTGCATCTGCTTGTCTTCATCCATACCCCATTGCCCTCCGTATGGCCCGAGGTCCACAAGCTTTGAATTTTTCCGGTGACAGACACACTGAGGCTTACCTTAGTTCATGAGGATGCACCTGGGGACCCATGTGTCGACAGTTACACACTCAAAGGCACTACAGAGTAAAGTGCGGTGCACAAGTGCACAAGTGCAGCGACACTAACCTGACGCTCTGATATTCCAGCTATCCATATAGTCGAACATATACACCTCTGTCAGCACCACAGACAGATGACAGACACAAACCCATGCAACACAGCCCAGACTCCGCTCTCCCACTCTTGTCTGTACATATGCTGTCTGGCTCCTGACATTTGCTGTCCAGCAGTGGTGGAGCGGAGCTGTCACAGCGCATCTCATCTGCTCCCTGTCGCACTCACACAGCATCAATCCCCCCCGTGACTCCATACAGCTCAATGGCAAAATGCCTGCGGACAAAGGACGACAGGAGTAATTCTTTAATGGCACAGTCAATGGCAGTGAGAAATTAAAGCACAGCAGTGTGGCATTCAAGCAATGTAACATACAGTATATCTGATCTGACTCAGTGACAGAAGGACATCACAGCGTCCTTGACCCCCAAACCACAGCATGTCACTTCACCTTTGATATACTTTTACTAGGTTTTACAGCTGATTACATGTCTGTACATACATTTATTATATTTTACTTACGTTTTTTACTGTATTTCTATCTTATTTATGTTGTATTTTATCCCATATTTTAACTACTTTATGCTTAGACTCTGATTTTGTTTTTACTTGCGTGATCTTCCTTTTCTTTTTTTGTAATACATATTTCATACGCATTGTTGGAGGGTGCCTGAGACCCTGAAGATTTTCATTGCCAACGACTGCCTCTCTGTAATTGTGCTGTGCGGATGATAAATAAAGAACTTGAACTTGCATGCTTCCAAATCACTGGTGGTATCTCTTGATCCATTATTCATGGCAACCCTGTATTTGTATTGTTCAAAAAAAAAAAAAAAAACCTAGAAAAATCCTGTAATCTTCAATGCCCTGCCACACACTGAAGAAGTGCTGACGCCCAAGATGTTTTTCTGTGTGGTCTTTCCCCCTGTTAAGAAATAAACAAGACTCCACAGCCGTGCTAGGTGCTCACACTCTGTAAGCTGTGTTTAGGCATAGTGGTGCTTTAAGGTAAATGCCACTGCTAGCATGCTCACAGTGGACAGGTCTCCATCCAAATGCAGCATAAGTTTAAACAGAATTTCCAGAAGCTCTGCCAAATACAGTAATAATTGGCATTATGCAAATATTAGGAATTGTTTCATCAATGCAAATGAAAACATGTGGATGGAAACTGCAGTTCCTAGAATGGCCACTTGAGGCTGCCTCCAAAAGTGATTCAATCCCCATAGACACCAATGTTAAAATGCCCAATTTTACAGCAAAAATAAACATGCTTAAAGCCTGGTGCAAAAACAGTTTTGGTCTCTATGGCTCATTTCCCCCTTCATGAACTGTAAGGAGTGTGAAATTTTAAATAACTCACCCATTTATATTTTATTAAGGCTGAAAGTTACGCATAATTAAAGGCAGGCCACTTTCACTGACAGGTTGTCTGCAAGGTGTCATCATCGTCTGTGAGTCCCTGTTGTCCAGATCTGGTCTCTTTCGGCTCCAAAAAACTAAAATGGTGACTGTCACACTGCTGAACTCAAGGCTTCAAAGCAATAGGTAATGTCATGGTAGCTATGTCCATTATTTCATACAGTCTACGGTTGTTCACTGTCTTTTTTTTTTTTTTTTTTTTTATACATGTAATTCAAAACAAATATTTATTCATTATTTATATGTATTAGGCGGCATGTTGGAGCAGTGGTCAGCATTGTGGCTTCACAGCAAGAGGGTTTCTGGTTCAAACCCCGGAGTGGGTGTGGAGCTTGTATGTTCTCCCTGTGTCAGTGTGTGTTTTCTCAGGGTACTCTGGCTTCCTCCCACAGTCCAAAGACATGCAGGTTAATTGGTGACTCTAAATTGCCCGTAGGTGTGAATGTACATCTCTCTCTATGTGTCAGCCCTGTGATAGTCTGGCCACCTGTCCAGGATGTATCCCAAACAGGATAAGCGGTTAAGGAAATGAATGAATTAATATTTATCTATAATGGGATACTTTATTTTCCAAACTTGTTTATTTTTTTTGCTTGTCTGTAGAAATTTAAATGTTTGCATGTTCAGTTCGGCTAACATGTAATTGAAATAAATAAAAGTGCAATAATTGTACCAAACCAAATTTTGGTTTCACATGGGACACAAACAGCAGCCTTCAGGGACAAAGCCCTGTGACTGTTTGACCCCCTCCGTACCACACCAGTTGCTCTGAGCGTCCAATGTTGCTACAGATGGGTTTACACTGGAGTTAGTTGAAAGCTCAGTTTATCTCAAATAGGTGCTAAAGGGTGCCTTATGGGTCAATATCATACACAAAGCATCTCACCAAGCTGCTGTGTTTGACACCCTGGAAATGAGAACAGATTGACCACATAGACATAAAGGCCAATTTCTGTTCTTTTCTTTTTTTCTCTTTTTAGTTGTATATATGTGAAAGAATGAATAATTATTTCCTAAAGGACAGGCACACAGCTGCCTTTAGGTGCCAGACAACAGCAAAGGAGAGTGGGTGCAGTAGCAGAGAGGTCTATTGTGTGACTTTAATATTGTGGCATTAGTAGTGTGGTCAAAAGCATGTGTGCAGAGGGAAACTAAAGGCAGTGTGGAGGCTTTTGATGTCAGGTTCTTTTGTGTGCAAGCCTCATGGCTTTTAATGAGGCAACCTGCCTCATTATCGGAGCTCTCCAAGGCCCTGACACAGCTACATGGTGGGACTGCCTCTACTCACTGTTCTGAAAATTACAGCAGCTTAGCCCCTCACTGGGGCCAGGGGCCAACCTAGTCGCCCTTTCTAATGGCACCCGAGGGACAAAGAGTTGTACATACACATATGTTTGGCCAAAACTAGTTTCAGAGGCGACTCCTTTGCCACTTCCATTAGAGTGAAAGTTTGAGGCGAGGCGTAAATTTGGGATGTTGTCCCCATCGATCAAGTGGACATACTCAGTAAGTTGTGACACAAAGGGGAGCAGTCTTGCCTTTCAGCACAGCCTCTGTTGTGACTGTTCTTTCATTTTGTTTGGCAGTAATTTGCCAGCACGGTTAGCTGGAAATAAAGGTTTTCCCAGTCATGCCAAGAACTGTAGCAGAACTTTAATTTCACCTGGGGATAGCTTAAAAACAGCCCAGCCCAGCAGGGATGGAAAAATCATCTGCAGAATCAAATTAATAAGCTTCACAGCCTGTTAAATTAAGATTAACAACATTGCATTACCTATTTTGTGGCTTTTCCTCAGTTGCTTTAATTGGCCTTTTTAAACGTGGATGTAAATATCAGGTTGTTCTTTAAACCAGATTATTTCCCCCAAGCTCTTTACAGTGACACCTTAATTAACCTTGCCATTATTTTGTTAACCAAGGATGAATTCAGTTGGAATTCAATTTTTTTTTAAACAAAAGCTTTTAATGAAAGCTTTTTTACTCCACAGTCCAGTGTCCCTCTCTTATGTGCTCATTTTAATTTTCTCTCTCTCTCTATTTCTTATGAGCTCAGACCTTTACTTTAATAGAATGAGAAAGATTAACTTAATGAGGGAATAAAGGGATGAAATAATATGTTTGGGGAAGTCAAGTCGGGGAAAAGGTGCCGAATATTTGTTAAAACTAAACAGTTGTGGCATTATGAATTCGTTCTATGGGATAGGCGACTTTCTCCTGCCCTCATCACGGTGCAAACATCTGAAAAATGTCTGTGTTATCTGACCATTAACAACATACAGCAGCTTCCAGTGACCACGCCGTCCTTCAGGCTATACCAGTGGTTTTGCATCTTTTACCCATTCATCAACAAAATGCTCATTTTACCTAACCGCCGTGCATTTTCCCGAAACATAAGTGATACTGACTTGAGTCTTAAAACATTTAGACAGGTAATTCATCACAGAGATCCACAAGTCCGCTTTATTTTACTGACAGTTCTGTTATCATTCCTGTTATATCCTTACTTAATGGTGCATTTACAGACACTGTATCATCCAGTCGAACATCATTTGAGAGCCAAACGCAGAACAGTGCAAGTTTGATAAAAGAAACTACCAGAGTCTCTGTATTTTCAAATTTCCCAGGTAGTGTTTTGTCAGCAGTGTAACAACTGGTGAACCAGGTGAGAGTGGACTCAGGTAAAATAGCACAGTCTTGAATCTAGAATAACCAAATAAGGCCACAGGGAAACAAAAGGCTGGGACGCTTGACACACAAGAAGCTAAGACAAACTGGCACTGAGAGAAAACAAGACACACTAAATACTCTGGTGAGGGGGAGGATAACGAGACACAGGTGAGGTTAATCAGGGCGGGACAGACAATCAGACACAGGTGAAGTCATTAAAAGAGAGAAAACACACAGGGGCAGGAAGTGATCTGAAATGAGGGGAGATGCGAGTTTCAAAGTAAAACAGGAAATGACTGATGTAAAAAACATGACCTAAGAAAAGAGGTCAAAAACTGGAGGCCGCCCTCCAGTTTCCCCCTGGTTTACACCGCAAGCTCTGTCAGCACTGTTACTGTTGTTTATCGCTGTTCATGGAGTTCATACCGTTAGCTGTTAGCCTGCAGTTCAGGCACCTACGTCATGAACCGTTTGTACTGTTTGTTGCACTTGGCCTAAAGTCAAAACAATGAGCTAAAAGATGCTATAAAACTCCTCAGAGCTGAGGGGAACTGCAGAGTCAGGGTTCATTCTCCGTGGGTTTCCCTTGCAGCAACTTTTACATTACATTGTTGATATAAAATTAATGATTAGTGCAGCTTTAAACACACCGCTACACAAGAGTTTGAGAGTCTGACTTTTCAGAGAAGTCCCTTTTCACAACTTCATTATTGTGCAATGACACCATAACTGTCAAAAGTTGCTGTTGTACGAGCATGTTTCAAGTCTATGGCCAGTGGATTTTTCTATCCATCTACATTAATTAAACCCAATCCCTGCCAGGAGAGGAGGCAGGCAGGCTGCTTAATGGTCAAAAAATATGCACAACAGGCAAAAACAGCTAAAACCATAATGATCCTCAGCAGGCCAGGAATAAACAAACAGCTAAATAAACCCATAATGATCACTGTCAAAATTTATTTCAACTATTTTACCTAAATTTGTGTGTGTGTCCACAAACCTATTGGTAAACAGGTTTTATCCTGCGTGGGCATCACCACGAGACATTTCTCGTGACTCCATCTCTTCAATACAGAGAGTTAATCCAGATGATTTAGAAGCTTTTCACAGTCTTCAGAAGATGGGAAGGTGCGAGGAGGTGGACTGGTGCCAGGCACGCCTGGTGAGACCTGTCCTTGACACTGTGGAGGAGGCATCTTAAAAGCTCCTTTGACCCTCCAACTAACTCTTAAGAACCCTTTCAAACTCTCCTAAATGAGAAATTTGCATCTTTTGATTGAATCTATCCTGAATACTGTCAACATTATTCTCACAAACTCAGCGGAAAATTCAGGGTTTTTAATCAAGCAAAGGTCGGTACACGGGTAGTCAGTCACACAGGCAAAAGTATCCAAACACGACAGGCAATAAGGGTGGTCACAGGCAAAAACAGTCAAAAACACACACAGAGGGAACACTAGGGAGACGCTAGTACTCAAGGTTAAAGGCAATCTGGCGACAAACAAGGGGAAGACAGGGACTTAAATAAACTAAGACAAGGGAGACAATGAGACACAGGTGAAACACATTAGGAGGGAAACTTGACAAGACAATGATCACCAAACTAAAACAGGAAACACAGTGATGACAAATGAAGATGAATCTAGGTAACTTGTCGGATTATGACAACTGATAGACTGTATAAAATAATGAATGTAGCCACTGTGACATCACCCATTGGTTTATGATATCTGCCTTAAAGCCTCAAAACTGGCATTTCAACTGTTGCCGTCTTGTTTTTTTGTGGAACCAGAATTAAACATATTTGGATAAGACAGTGGAGATAACCTTAATGCTAGCTGATAGCTTAGTTGGCACGATGCATTTACAGCTATGATTTACTGTGATGATAATAGTAATGCTAATTTTAAACAGGCTTAAAACTATTAAAAGTAAATGTACTTACCTGACAAATGTAATATCCGATTTCTTGGGGGATTTTTGGACAACTAAATGCTAAACTAAACCTTTTTAGGCAACCAAAGTGTTACAATTAACGCAGACTTTCATGAACTGAAAACAGGCTGAAATGGAGAAAGTTAACGTTACGGCTAAATCTGGGGTTACGCCATGGTTATGTTACCAAAGCAACGTTGGTGCCATGGTAACGACTTGTCAACAGACAGCACCCACATGTCACTTAAAGAGGCCACACCCTTCATTTCGCGTAACTTTAAGCCTTAGGGCCTTTTCACACCTAGGTCGTTTGGTCCAGACTTTTGGACTTTCCACTTTGGTCCGCAGGTGTGACAACTATTCCGGACCATGGTCTGGACCTAACGGCCGAAATTTGCTACGGCCAAAAGAGGTGGTCTCGGTCCAGACCAAACGGAACCATGGTCCGGTCCGTTACTAGTGTGAAAGCATTTTTTTGTACGGTTCGGACTTTCGGACCACTGACAGGAAATTCTCGTGCGCCAGTTGTTCATTTCCGCCAGGAGATAACTCAAGTCCACCATCACAAATGAGCCGTCTATCGTAAGAGACCTCAACAGTGGTCGCTCCCGAGTTGGCAGGGCTTTCAGCATCGCTAACATTGCTAGCTGTCTCCTCCTCCTCCTTTCCTGCCGGTGACGATGACGTCTTCGCACAAGGTGTGCATATATATTTTGTGTTTGTACGAGCCGCGAGTATTGTGCTCTATGTTGGTGCTGCAGCTGATAGCAATGCCATGATAGTATGAGTAGCGTGACGATTATTAGAATCGATTCGTTGATTTTCGTGAGGTAATGTTTGTAAACATTTGGGGGATTTCTACCCGCCTACTTGACAACACGCTGACGCCCATTTATAAACCAATCGATGTCAAATACATGTTGACGCAACCCACATAGATGAACGTAACTATGTCATGTAAAGTTCTTTAGTCCGCTCACAGAACTGCAATGTGAAAACCAAGGGACCAAATGTATACAATGTAACAAAAACATGAACCTTGGTCCAGACCTTGGTCTTGGTCTTAATAACATCTAAAAAGGTGAGTTATATAAAAATTTGCCGCTGTTAAGTTGTTATGAAGGGAGAAATTAGCTGTAGACACCAAAAGTGTTTTTGTACCAGGCTGTAAACATGTTTATTTCTGCTGTGAAATTGTTAACACGGAGGTTTATGAGGACTGACTCGCCTCTGGAGCCAGCCTCAAGTGGCCATTCATTGAAGTGCCGTACTTACGCACTGGCTTCATTTTTCAAGCCTGTACATTACTGCTTGATTGCACCATAGATAACACACATTTGTCTGTGCTCTTGTACATATTCAAAATCACACTGTTAATGAAAGTCAATCAAAATACTTCCAAACTAAGAGTGTGTTCATGTGTGTGTGTGTGTGTATGCCCAGACCTGCTGAACCTCATTCCATACTTAGCACAAACAGTAGTCACCCTGCTTGTTCTTGATGAAAATTGCGCTACATAAAAATAGTGTTTGTTGCCCAAAGCTGTGGGCAAGGTGCCGAATGCTAATTAGACGAGATGTCTGTCAGGAGTCCTCAGCGGGCTGATGCCTGCAGGTCATTTACCCAGCAACACCCCAACTCTCAGATAAAGTGTTTATTTTGGGCGTACAGCCAGTGCCCATCATGTGGTCCCTCATCCTACACACAGACAATTTAGCTTCCCGCCATACACCAGCAGATTACTCTCGCATACACACCCACACCATCTCATGAATTTGGCACTAGACCGCACAAGCCCAGCTGAAGTCCCCATTTGGGTGAACCATGCTGTGTTTTGCCTGAAGCAAGTCTTTCCATATTGTTTCAGTTTTACCAGTTTGTGTCGTGATGTTTGAGCCAGAAGCACTGTTGCTTAACTTTGTTGTGAATATGTGTATTGGCATGATATCAAATAAAGAGCAGTAAGTACAGTATGAGGTTCATCAGTGAGATTAGCCCAGTCCAATACCCTTTAAATAATTCACTGATACATATAACGTACAGTGTATCCTTGATGAAAAGAGAGATGAGAGAGGGGAGATGAGAGCGTCAGTCTTAATGGAAAATAAACACAGATGGCCTCCCCCAACTGCTGAGAACTGCTTGGCTGTCAGAAGTGTGGCCTCATACGGCCGGGCCATTGAGTAAATATTAAAAGTGACATCCCTTCAAAAGTTTAAGGATGAACCAGGGCTAATTCATAAAGTGCACTTTGATGGTTTGAAGTGCCATACTTGTCTTTTTAGGAGTCTCACTCAAGCATGAATCTTTAATTTCCATCCTAAATAATGTGCCATGGTTTATTGATGAGATTCACTTTCCTGTGGTGCTGTGTGCTAATTGGTTGAAGTTGCACTAAGCTCCCCGGGTTGAGGGATAAGAGAATAATGCCAAGGTAGCTACTTTGGATAACTCACACAGGTTGTGCTTCTGAAGGACTTGCATGGTGCTGAAAGTGTAGAAAGCTTTGTCAGACTTCTTTGGAAGTAGTTCAAAGCAAACTGCCACTAATTCACTGTGCATATAGCAGTGGCAGTGGCACATGCTACATGTAAATGACCTTAAGTGTGGACCTGGACATGATGCAAATGAGCAGACATCAGATTGTTTCAGTTTTTCCCAGTGAAGATGTCCTAAGCTGCTCCGTGAGTCAGCTAAAAGGCCAAGTGAGGTGACGCTTGTTTGAAAAAACGCTCAAGTCTTCACACTTTGTGGTCAAAATCCTTGCTGACGTCCTTCTTTCTGCTTCCCCTCCAGCAGGGAGTCAACATGGATGAAGAGAGTCATTTATGAGGTTAAGGAAATTATTTAAAAACTGCCTTAGTTATTATTAAGTAATGTAGACACTTAGTCATTAACAGAGGGAGAAATCACAACAGTGCCAAAAAAATGTCATCCCCTTCTTGCCCTGCAACATCACTCCTTATCTGGACAATTTTCCGCACTTCTTCCGCCAGAGTTTGCTCAGTTGCTGAGTAACCAAACTGATGTCATGTAGTTGCTGGTGGGCAGAACTTGGGCAGCGCCAACAACAATACTTGTTGGTACATAAGAAAATACAACTTTGGCACCCTAAAGGCCCAGACTAAATCGACTTCAGAGAACTAGCGAAAACGAAAGCCGACTGTTGGGCCGCCTATCGTCAGCTGTGTCTCGGCCAAAAAGTTGTATATGAACACACTGCAAAGACTACAGCTGATGGCCAACCAACACATACATTCTGCGCCTGCATGAGAGGAAATAACTCTCCACACCAGCAGACAGCAGCAGTCTGTATTTGTCATTCAAAAAGTGAAACAAGAATACCGTCATGTCACTAGTTAGCCAGTTAGCACATTGACAAAACAATCCAATCTTGAAAGGACAAAGCATATTTATCGTGCGCCAGTTAACACAAACCATTAGGGAACGTTTCTGCTAAAGAGCTCATGCTTAGCTCACTAATATTGCCTGATCCTGGTGTCCACTTCCTCCTTTTCACAGCTGTTATCAGCCTGGATTTTCATGTATAACGTTACCAACCATTTTCAAATCATTTTAACATTGGTGCTGCCTGTATTTTGCCCACCAGCAACTATGTGTTACTTCCTTTAGACGCGCACCAGTTGAACAGAAAGAAGTGTAAGTGTGTCTTCCAAATGAAAGAAAATTCATATTTTGTGTTCCTTTAGCACCCAGCTGACAATATTTTTGTATTTTTTTCATTTTGTGTTGAATACAGATATTATAAAACCTTTTAACTTAAGTGTAAGCTGACAAACCTGCTATATTATTTAGCAGCTGTAATTGTTCTTTTCATTCTTTTCATGTATGCATGCACCTTAAGTGTGCCCTTGCACTTACCC
The DNA here is from genome assembly GCA_035609425.1 of Epinephelus awoara. Lineage (NCBI taxonomy): Eukaryota > Metazoa > Chordata > Actinopteri > Perciformes > Serranidae > Epinephelus > Epinephelus awoara. The sequence continues at coordinate 22,066,308 of CM069309.1, forward strand.
CATCTGTTTTATTTATTGCCTAACAACCCCCTCTTTTGCGAACAGCTGAGAAATTAAGTAAGAAATTGTGTGTGAACTCAGTGTACCTAATTAATGTATTCTTTGGGTGATAGGTAGCATAGGTATAATAATGTGTCCTGTAACAACATCTGGTTGAGCCCTACATGCAACGAATGTCCTGAGCCAAAATTTACCCTGAGACGTTATGACATATGCTGTATCCACTCAGCTAAAGAATATTGTATTTGATGGGGATAGGGGTGCTCACACACAGGCTGGGCAAATTACGCACTCAGCTGCACTGATGCAGAAGCTTGTTTGACCACAGGTTTATGTTTCAGATTAACTGAGCTACATTACCATTATCTGCAAGCAGTGCCCCTTTGGCTGAGACTGTGGACTGTGGTCTCGGTTCAGGCATGTACAGTCTCATTTCTGAAAGACAATTCTGCCATATTTGCTTTGAGAAAGTTATATGGAATAAATGCTCATAATTAGTCCCTGCAACGGCACATATGCACTTCAAGGCTGTCAGACTCTGCTTTAGACCATCACTTTGCAAACACGCTACCAATCAAATTTAGCCACAAAGCTATCTATGAGTTTTGGCTGGGACACAAGCCTAGCCTGTAGCTAGCCAAAAATACTTAGACACCATGCTTGATGAACAAACAGTGGAGACCATCTGGATGAGGCGACGCACAGGTAAGGACTGTTAGCTATCGAGCTAGCTAGCAAGCATAAGTCACCGCAGTGAAGCAGCCCAGCCCTCTTGATAAGTGACATTTGTCAACTAGCTAGCCAAAGGTTGTATATGTAATAAATGAATTTACTGTTTGTTTCAGAAAAATGTTTTTGATAAGTGGCAAAGTTGCCTTTCTACACCTCCAATAAGTCTGCTTTATATTTAAAATACATTTCATGTTTGTTTACAATGTGTAATGTTGTCATCCTGATTATTATATTGTAATTAAATGTTGGTTTATTCTGTACACAAGGTGTCTGTCCATCCTGGGAGAGGGATACCTCCTCTGTTGCCCTTCCTGAGGTGTCTTTAACCTTGTCTGCATTAAAGTTTTCTTTGGAGGAGCCTTTCCTCATCTGACCGAGAGTCTAAGGACTAAGGCTGCACGATATTGGAAAAAACTGACATTGCGATTTTTTTATTTTTTATTTTGCAATATATAATGCGATATTAAAACATATAAGAATTTTCACCAGATGACTTAAGGGAAGAAAATTAAAAAATAGTGGCGGGGCTTTAACTCACCACAACTGCAGAGGCTACCAGCTTCGTTTGAAACAGACTACATTATAAAAGGGCCGTTATTTATTAATCCCTCTGTATCTTTATCTACTTTTTATCCGCTCCGTTGCCTTGATAAAGCTAATGCATCGCGCCGTCATTTCAAACTCAACACTTCCTGAACTTGTTTCAAATTAAAAGCCCCTTATAACCTCGGCTGAACGAATCCCTCCATTTTCTAAATGGGCTTTTATTGTGAAACATTTGTAGGAACTTGCTGTGGACGATACAGTAGCTTGAATGTTTGCGTACAGTGCTTCAAATGTAGCTCCTGCCATCTGCTGGCACTTTTAGGTGACTACAACAACATGTCGGCTGGCACATGAACAGACACACTGACTCAAATAATAGTAAAAGTAATAAAAACAGGACAAGAATAACCCGATGACATCACATGTCGTGAAAGACTACCGATGATAATTGGCGAGTACCATCGTGTAGTGTGTCATGTCTGTCAGCCAAGTCATGGCACGATTTTATGACTCCACAATCATGTAATCTCACATAGTGACTTTCAGAACGGGCAGAAAAGTCATGTAGTGTGTACCAGGAATAAATCCTCCTTTACCATTTCTCCCTCTTGCATGTCGCTCATTTTCAGTGTGTGACTGCAGCGTGTGCATGGGAGGGGCTGCTTAGTGCTAAGAGAGGCGAGCGGAGCAAAGAGCTCTCTTTAGAGCTGCTTTTCTGAAGTTTTTTCCCTCTCTCTCTCTCTGTGTGCTTACTCTGATACTTTATCCTTGACTAAGTGAACATACCCGGGCGTACTATAAGAGGAGCAGACTCCGCGAGGAATGTCTGCAGTCATTCGGGCTTTCATAGTCGAGCGCACTTCCGCGTCGTAGTTTCCTGTAAAAATGCCTGAGAAAAATCCCCCGATGTGAAAAATACATGCCAAGCGGAGTTCATGGAGTCTGCGGAGTCCACGCGGACTCAAAGCGGACGTCCGCAAGCCCTGTGCGCGCAAAACTGAGATTTTACGACCGCGCGGACTACGCTCCGCGCACCAATGACTGCTCAGCATGTATTTTTCACATTGGGGGATTTTTCACAGACATTTTTAGAGGAAACTACGACGCGTAAGTGGAAGCCCAAATGACTGCGGACATTCCTCGCTGAGTCCGCTCCGCTTATAGTACGCCTGAGTATGTTCGGGCCTTGAGCTTTGCGCGCACAGGGCTTGCGGACGTCTGCAGAGTCCGAGTATGTTCACAGACACACATCACATGTGTGGAGATACTTCACTTTCCTCTGCTGTGTCAATGTGATGATGTCACCAAATGACGTGTCGACTCGACTTCGACTTTATTGACAGATAAGTCGACATGAAAAAAATCAAAGTCGTTAATGCCCTACTACAGATACATTAAAAGTACTACTACTTTTATGTTTAAATTCTACAAGAAGTTTATATGTCAGTGCTTTCACTTCAAAATCAGGCATGAAAATGGGTCAGGGGTGAAAAAGGTGAGAAGGATACGAGACCCGACACCTGCTCGGGGGTCCCGGGGTTATGCTCCTTGATTGTTTTTTTGGTGGAAAAATGAGCTTCCAAATGCTCACATCTGATTTCTTTTAGATGTACTCTAGTGGTGGTCACATGCAGAATTACAAGATTGCACAAAAACCAAAGTATGAATGTATAACTAAGTGCAAATAAAGTATCTTTACATGTTCACATATGTTGTATAAGAGACAAGACCAGGGGCGGACTGGGACACAAATTCAGCCTGGGACATTCAGGCGCACCAGCCCACACACCAGCCCACACACCGACCCACACACCAGCCCACACACCGACCCACACACCAGCCCACAAGTTTCTACCTATAATCCTCTATATGCGTGTACACACTACACAAACACTGTCCTCAGAATCAACTGCATAAGAAAATCAGCAGTTATTGTTTAATTCCAGACTATAAAATAAATGCAATAATGAATTGGCCACAAATGGCAATGTGCTTATTATTTAACTTAAAATAAGAGCATATGACTCTATCCTAATGCATCTAATTTTATGCACGATATAGTTGTCTGCCCTTTTAGTCAATTTATTACTACAACAAAAAATCCCACTTAATACTACTAAAAATGTTTTCCTCTGGCTAAAATGTAATGCATAGTAGGCTATACCTTCACATTGCACCTGTCATATTTCTGGTCTCATCCTCCTCCCCCTCATTTTGCCAAAACCTTGCTCATTACACATGAACATTAGTTAACGTTGATACACCTGCTGTAATGGCACTGTCGCCTCCAGCTCCATCTCCGTCGTCAGCAACACCAGCAGCCTCGGCACATCAACCAACGCCGCAGCCAAACAGGTCGGGTATTTTGGAGCACTTTGCTGCCTCTTCTTGTGAAGATTTAAGTTTGCTTGGTGTTGGTATTTTAACCACATTTGCATCATTTTATATGATGTAACATAGTCAAGATATTGAATGTACAACCTGATAAAATCAAGTGAAATTAATTTTGGTAATGGGAGATGACCTGGCACACTCAATTTGCCTCATTACATTGAAAGATACAGTAGGAGGCCAGGATTTGTTGAAGGATGTCGACTTTGGTCCTTGTTTGATATGAAAATTCATGGATGCAGAGCCGTGAGACACGTAGCAGCTACAGCTGGGCATGTGAGCTAAAAAATGGGTAACCATACATGAGTAATGGAGGTCAGAAATTGCCTGCTGTTTGTTTTCAGCCATTACGGATGAAAGGACACTCGGGGTAACCCTTGTCTCCCTGTATGCACCAGCAGAGAATAGGGGAGGTCAAAAGCAGCAGCAGACCCAGAATAGCTAGTTATTACAAGCTACATCACGGCCTGTCATTTATCAGCCGCAGAGATGTAGTGGCCGGCCATCACATCCCATTTCTAACAATGACCTCAGCTTCATGGTTGCTGTCGTATTACAACCCCAGTGTTTCATCTGTAGTCAAAAATAACAATATTAAAAGATTCAGAGTGGATACAGCTGCGATTGTATCTTTAATCAATAACTTATTGTTCTATTTATCTCAGCGCAAGATAACTGTGGCAACATAAAACCCATTTCAGATAACAACAAACTTTAATACTGGCTTTGGACTCTGGTGACAACTGCCTGCCTTGTTTTTATGTGCACAATAACCTAAAGCTGTCTAAGCTAACAGCCAAGTCCTGGGGCACAAAATTTAATAAAGCTGAGTGAAAAACAACAGTAAATTGCCTTTATAAGCTCGTGTCATGTGGAAATTACCTGTGGAACGCACTCAAGGCTTTCCACACAGGATTAAATGACATTATTGTATCTGTTTTCCCTTTTCAGTGCTGTCTAGAGCAAAATTATGTAATCGCACACCTCTTTATTAACCTCAGGGCAGCCAAGAGATTTAGAGGTACTTGTGCCATGTGCTGTAGCAGTTTCACTCGATGTTCAGGTTGGCAGCTCTCTTTAGACATCACTCACCGGTTGTGCCTCAGGTGGCAAAGCAATTGCAACTCCCTGATCAAATCATTTTTGCAGATGTTTTAAATCTGTAGATTTGATACCAAGGGTTCCTGGTAACATCTGCATTTTGTATTTTGACAGCAGGGCAACAGGGTAAAACTATGCGTTGCAGCCCTCTGCTTTACCTCCAATACCAGACTGTACAACAGGTTGCTGCCCTCCGCTAACCACTGAATGTAATCTCATCACGCAGCTAAATAGAGCCGGTTGTATCTTAAAATAGCAGAAATGGTTAGCAGTTAATATAGATAGTTTTATCATAATATAATAAATTAGAAGATTATTTTCCCAGACCAGAGAAGATGGTTTTTGTGGTTGCCATGGTCACACCACACACGCTCCCATGCTGAGATAACACTATGAGTGACACAGCAATGGGTTACAAGTCATTTTTCATGGACACCCGACATTAGCTGCTGTGGACGGATGTGACGGGCTACAAGTCAAAGCTGAGCTGGTCTCTACTTTTTCCACCTTCCAAAGATGCAGTCAAGTGTCAACAAAGTGACGGGTCAACAGCGAATGTTAAGGGGATGAAAGTCCGACTGGGTTGGGCGGGAGGGGGTGGGAGACAGCTACATGACAGAGACGGCAAACTAGCCGACAGCATGGCCAAATGCAAGTATGATGCTGAATGTATTAATCTGTGTGGACCTCAAACTAATGACTGAGGAGAACTCTGGACTCCATGGCTGAACCAGTTGAGAACCACTGCTTTAGACCATGCGCTATAGTTCGTTTAAATAGGTCCCTTTTTCTTGTTATTCAGTTCTGTGTGTGGGTGAGTCATACGGCAAACTTTCTCTGTCTCCACATGACCTGCACCACTGTTATGAGAACAAGCAACCAAAGGGCACACACTTTTATCCACTGCTGTGCACAGGCCTACAGCCAGTGACAGAAGGTCCACTGGGACTTCCATTTCCCTTACTCAATACACCCACTGCGCTGATGCTCCAGAAGACACAAGCTGATTCTGGCTAACATCCAGGGAAGAGTAAATGGACCATGAAGTGGAAATCTGAAACTGCTCAGAAGAATGGAGGGAGATCTTGAAAAGCTTTTGAGAGACTTACTTCCGTGTCCTTCCCTGACTCGCATTAGTCAGCATCAGTGTCAACCCCATTCATGCTCTGCCTTGATAATAACATGTATTATTCACAGATAGGAGGAGCAAATATGATTAAAATGTACAATCACTGTCCTCATCCTCATCATCAATCATGTGTTTCTGCTTATGCCAAGAGCTACTGCCAGTTTTTTTTATTGCTGTTCACTGAGCGTGAATCACATGGTTTGATCTACATATAATCATCCTCATCTGTGTTGCATCCTGCTTTGAAAAATTACAGTCAATAAGCTTGTGGGACTTTGAATGACAAGCTTGTGATTAAAAACAAAGGGACAATTACTGCGTACGTTAGCACTCATCGACTACAGTCGCCAACACAATTACCTTTCATAAGAGTCATCCATTTGTTCCTGTGCCAGGCTTGTTTCTTTTGGCTAAGAGAACAATTCAGAGCAAAACTTTTTTGCATTGTTTCCCCTGTAGCAGAAGTTGTCTTTGTTGGAAAACAGCAGGATGGAGGTGAGATTAAAGGTAAGATGGTGACATCCTTGACATGTCTCAAGCTCTATCTCTTTCCTTGCCTCGACAGACTTATTCTTTTTTTCTCGTGGTCTGTCTGATCCTCTGTGTAATGCTCTCATCTGTCTCTCTGCGCTCCAATTCATCTGCAGGCTTAAGCCCTACTATCTTTGGATCATATCTGAGGGTTTGTGGCTTTCAGAAAAACTGAGCATGATCAGGCTTCTGGAGTACATGTGTATTTTTTATTATGTATCAAAAGAATAGTTTGGGGAATATGCTTATTTACTTCCTCACTGTGGACTGGATGAGAAGAACTACTTTCATATCTGTCGGTTTAATGTCTAGGAGGAGAACTATGGTGGCCGACGCGAAATTGAGAATGACCCCTTCTGGAGCCAGTGTTTGGTTTGTCCATTCTGGGCTACTGTACAAAAAACATGCCAGGACCCAGGGCAGAGGACCTGCTCTGTAACAAAAACACAAAAATTATTTAAATATTTTGTTTATTTGGGCTAGTAATTGTATTTGTGCACATAGCATCACCAGAGAGGGAGGGAGGGGGCGAGGGACACTTTGTCCTCATTATATACCTCTTGTATATGAAACGTCTGTGTTGTCGCTGCATCCAGGCGCTGTCTCAGTGTCACACAATAGACTATAGCTACTAAGAAGAACAGCGATGCGCTATGATTCACCTCACACAAACTTGCAAACAAACACTCACCTGACACAATCAAGCCGCTCTGTCTCCCACACATGGAGCGCAGCGCTGGATTGCTCATGTTTTACTGACGTAATTTCATTTATCTCACAGACTGATTTAGCGTAGCACATGCAACATACAGACCGCTGTCGCACTGTAGACAAATTAATAAATTGGCATAGCTTTTCTGAAAAATGGTGTTATGTAACACAACTTGACCCTATACAATGTAAACGGTGCAGACACACAGATAAAAGTAATGTATATATTGCTTGAAAATATATCGATAGATTGTACATAGCCATTAATATCACCCAGCCCTAGGTCAGGGAGGGACTTTTTTTGGTGAAGAGGCAAACGCTGGCATTTAATTGCCTAAATCCCTACAGCTGAAAACACATAAAACAACACACGCAATAATAATAATCTCTTTGCTTAAGTTGAAACTTTATTTCCCACTCTAAACTAAATTTAACATTTAAGTAGCACAGTTAGGTAGGCCTATCCCCAACTGATTGCTACTCCAGAGGAAACTGCATCTAATCACGTCCTTCCATTGACTTTAAAATGTATGCCCTGTCTGAACACCTAGTTAGAGGTGCTAGAAGGCAGATTTTGCAGTCTTGAGACTGCTGCTAGCTTTAGTCTCGTATTAAACGTTAATGGGCAGACATGAAAGAGTTATCGATCCTCTCATCTTACTCTTAACAAAAAGCAAACAAGCATTTGCCGAAATGATGACCCTTTATTTAATGGCTACAATGCAAAACTGTCAGTAGATGAACACATTATGCAATAATCAAAGGTCTATCCCTACACATAATATACAAGCCTGAGCAGTCACATTTGCACACTGCTCTCATTTTCCATTCGTCCTCTCCAGGTATGTTTGGCCGGGTGTCAGAGCAGGATCTGCTCTTGACTTGTCCCTTGCCGTATCAGCGCAATAGAACACCCATGGAGTACGAAGCAGCCTGTTCAGCTTACTTCAACCCTCGCTCAGCATCGTTCACCTCCCATCACTGTCCGTCTGCACTGCTAGCCCTGCAGCATTCAGTTACTCAGCAGCCACGGGCTAAAGTGCCTCTGTCTGACCTTGGACACGAAACAGATCCCCTGGATGAGAACCTAAGACCTAGTTCTCAGCAGAAATCCAAGGACAAGACAGATCATTAATCCAGGGGTGATGTTCAGGCACTTGTTAGGTGATGAAAGTATAAATGGGTTGTTAAATCTATCGGAATTTCAGTACAACAACGTTTGTGGTTTCATTTTCACGAAGAACATTGTTCGGGCAGTAGCCACTTTCAAAGGGATGTGCACTCACATAAAACACGTCAGTTCTTATAGGAGGTCTATCTGAGGAAGATGGATTACAAGATCTGACAGAAGACACTCTTTTCTGTCTTTGAGACAGTAGTGAGTGAAGGGTTTCCCACTCATGCTTTCTAAACCAAAACACTGAGAAGTGCCTCGGTCCAGCGTGCATGTCCCAGAAAAACAACAGAAGAAACTTCACCAACTGCGTTCTCAGACTTCGTGAGTGTAAACAACCCAGATCTATCAATCCCAATCGTTGCACAGCTAGAGGAAAGCCTTAGATGTGGAAGATTCCAAACATTGTGGCTGATGTGTCATTCAAATGGGCTATAAAAGGAACTGCGGTCTTCACATAATACAGCCCACATCAGACCTGGCCTCAAGCCTTCCAGTGAGGGTCAGTAACACCAATAGATAGAACAATTTACTCCAACACCACTGACTCCTCATGGGAGCGCTTATGAGGCTGAAATCCAGTTCAACTGGGTGTTAAGTTCACTGACAGATGTTACGATGACCACTTTTTTAGGGAAAAACGAGGTCATAAAATACAAACTTAAATTTTTTATCACTGTGTCTTTTACACCTGCTGGTGAATTTTTAAATTCACACTGTACGCCTTTATTCTCCCTGTCTTGCTCTTTTTCTGTTGCTCTCCCTCTTTCACACACACACACACACACACACAACACACACATAAAGCCGCACATAAACTCTACTGATGTAAAGTGTGCTTCAGGGAGGAACACATCTGTCAAAGAAGTGGATGCCAGTACTGCAGTGTGTGAACTGAGGACAGAGGGTTTTATGTTAGCATGGAGAGTGCTTACCGCTTTTACACACACTCTCTCTCACACTCACACACACGCACACGCACACACACACACACACACACACACACACACACACACACACACACACACACAGCAATTTCAGGAAAAAGTGCTTTCCTATTTAGTGTACAAGTACATCTTTCCAGAGTAAATCTCACCTCTGTTCCATCTGTTGTAGTGTGTTCTGCACAGATTAGTCCCCGCTGTTTACTGAAGGTCACCACCCTCACTGAATCGGTAAACACTCATTTGTTTTATTTGTAGCTGGCTGTACCTTCCAAATAACAAGTAAAGACAGAATCACTGTGACGTTGCACTAAAAACAACAATCACTTCTGGGTAGACAAGTGGCAATTGATTTCAAGTGATTGCAACTGATTGGTTGGACCTATGTGATGTTTCTGCTGGGCTTTTTTCATGTACTGTGTTCCTTTGCTAGCGTCTTTGATAAACCAAATACACCGACATGGAAGCTACACAATGTACGACTGTGGACAGGGACCGCAGCAAAAAGTGTTTAAGCCACCTAAAAAAATCAGTACCAGTGTGAGTATGTGCTACATTTAAATATTTGCTACCGTACACACGAACTGATGGAGGTAGTGGTAGACCAGCAGCTCCTGTGTTCTGCAGAGTAAAATTACAGTTTTTTTTAATGGAGTCTGGTGGCTTTGATAATACAGCTTCAGTTCCCCTTCAGAAAAGCAGAGCATTTCAATTCGAGCCTGCGCTGGAGCCAGAGGCCTGAGGGGCCCAACAGCCCGACAGCCAGGGCCAGGCTTTTAACCTGCCAATTAGCACACATATTGTATGCATTTAAACAGTGCAAATTGTTCTGTCAATAGAAAACGTTTCTCCATACTGCAATGCCATTAGCGCATTTGATGACACGTCTGATGACGTTTCAAATGACGTTGCATGTGCGACGACTTCCGGTCGGCTGGAAAATGTGAAATAACGCAGAAAAATCGTGGGACTTTTGAAAAATTGCAAGCCCCAGCAAATATTGCGGACTTTTGTTGTATTTGCTTTAATTATTGCAATAATTAATAAGTTCACCAATGATTTCCCACTCGGCTGAACCCTTTACATTGTGATGATGTCACAGATTTTTAAATTGCTTTTCTTGGCTTGAGGAAAGTTTTATGAATATAAAACCAACATAGATCAAGAATTCATGATGGTGTTTTCAGTTCAAGGTGTCCTGTCAACAGTTTTTAAGATGTCTCTTTTATAATTGTTGTCTCTACAGAAAATCATTTTTGGGCCGCAGGGGATTTCTTTGCTGCAATACCACAAGTGGCCACTACAAAAATACTGGAAGCAAGACCGAGCAGCGTTCCTGAGTGCCTGAGCCAGATTCTGTGCGGTGGCAATAGGGAGGTGAAGCCTTGCTATCCAGTTCTTGCCAATACACCTGTCTGACACAATCACAACCAAAGCCACTGACTGTGAGCGCACCGATTGATACACAAAGCGATCAGTCATGATATCAAGGATATTGATTCCTTGTTTCTTTCTTTTTTTGACAACAATCACATCTTGAAGGTTATTAACTACTTTTTAGCTTCCAGCCATGTCACATAGTCTTCATCAGTGGATGGGATTGTTTTAATCAATAGAGCATAAATGATTCTATGATCGATCAGCAACCATTTTGATAAACATTTGTCCTTTATCATCAAAAATATGAATGCGAAACTTGTTCCTAAACTTGTTCCTTTTAGGCTTAAACTGAGACGCTTAAAATGAACAATTAGGTCTCATATTGTGCAGATGATACCCATTTCGTATTTTTTAAATGACACACAGGCAGGTCGTCAATTTTCATGACAATTAAGCCGACGGTAAGTGGCGTGCTGTCCTATCAATCTGTAAGACGAAGTGAAATTGGGTAATCCATTAATGCTGTTGTAAAGGCCATCAGAGTTGATTAAGCTTGTTCAATGAAGAGGGAAATTACCCAAATTACCTCTCTTCCTCTTGATACCGGCTTTAGCTGTTAAGGTGTTGTTTGTTGTGTGATGTGCATGACGGGCTCAAACACTGACAGGATGCATCGACGGGACAATATGCAGTGACTTGTCACCAGTTGGAGGTTTCTCTGCAGGTCGCCAGATGAAGGTGACAGCACGGACCGCGACTCAAGCTGCTCTCTTTTTTCTCCTGACCTGGCTCTGCACAGCGCTGCACACCAGGTGTTGGCAGGCCGGATGCGACTTTCAGCTGCATTACATCAGCAATAGGTTATTGTTCGGGCTCATACAGAGAGGGGAACAGAGGTGAGGCATTACAGCAAGCAAGATTGCAGAAAGATTTTTTTACAGAATGCACCACAGGTAGGAGGCCAATATCTTCAAATTAGCATTTTATGTTCAATCTAATATTGAACCACAGATGTTTACTAAAAGAAAAGCAAATTATTCTATTTTAGAGTCCCCTAAATACTTAAAAGCTGCCAGGTTCTCTGCCTGAAGAGGACAGTGGTGGAATGAAGTGTAAGATGTCTCCAGGGTTGTGTCATCACTGGCCATGTGTCCTGTTTTATTACGGCTCTATGTAAGAGACCAAGCCCCTTGAGTATGTGTGAAGAGCTGTTAGCAACAAGCTGTCCGCTAAATGACATTCTTTCCTTAAGTTGTCTCAGGCAGCGTAATGAAATAACTCTGTAAAGGCACTGTGTCAGAGTTTCTCAAGGGAGTTTGTTTGTTTGTTCTAGGGATGGGCAAAAATTAACAAACAAATCTTTCTGAACAACTCTTTCAGTGTCCAACAAGTATTGGGTCAAGCAGGATTTATACCCTAGGCCACATGTTGATGTGCATCTCCCCATAAATGTAACTACACATTGCGGCAACGCAGACCTCCTGTCTAATTTTTGTAAGCTAAAACCATTTCTCTTAGTGGGACAAAAGCTTTTATTTACTTTAATTTCACAGTTAAGAAACAATAAAGACAATAAAGCCTCCACAAAATAGCACTGAAATCTTGTGTGTGATTTATCCTAGCTTCATTTGAGTAGAGGAAAAGTTTGTCAGTCGCTAGGCTAATTTATACAATGTAAAATGCTGTAGGCTTGTGCTAATAACATTAGCATCTTGTATTTGTTTGGAAAACATGTTTACTATAAGACAGTTATTTTGTCGGTGAACCTTGTGAGTTATAATGGAGCTGAATTTTGTGATGATACCTTTAGTAATTGTTGCTATTGTTCCTGGCTTAATATGAGTGGAGGAAAAGTCCACTAGCCCAATTTATACAATGTAAAATGCCATAGGCTTGTGCCATAAACATGAGCATGTTGTAGTAGTTATAGTGAAACTGATTTGTGTACTTGTGTTTGAGACTGTCTCTATTAAGCCATGTTTAAAGTGTGTTTTGAATCAACTAAATTTTACAGCACTTCACAGAAACCCTCCTGTCGACTAGTGTTTTGGAGGTGTAACTGCAGAGTGACACAGACACACCACAGCACAAGTGTAAATGCTCACAATGGTGTAGGCGAAGTGGCGACTTCAGCCTGTCAACCGTCCAAGTGCTCCTGAATCCCAGCTCGACCTCTAGACCTCCACCAGTCAAGGCCAACAGCGCAATCAAATGCTCCTCTGATGATTATTCTTCTAACTTCAGTGTGTTAATGAGCTTTAAGTTGCAATGTGGAAACAACATTGAGGCTACAATGAAGTGTTGCGTTGTATTTGCTCAGAGCATTTAAACAACTCGGTGATAACGAAGAGCAAAGGGAAAAGATCAGGTGAGCCATGAAATATGATCAGGAACTCATTTTTCAGACTACTCCCACACCACATAAATGCATCACAAGACTTTGGAGATAACTGGGAAGTCTGCTACTCGCCTCGCAAACAATAGATTGGTCATCAGTGACATTTTTGTAACACTTTTTTGACATTCTTACCTTTACACAAGTGGGATGCTGAATCAATGCATTAAAATTGATATGTATATATACATATATATATATATATATATATATATATATATATATATATATATATATACATATATATATGTATATATACTGTATATATATGTATATATATCTATATCTATCTATCTATCTATATATATTAATATATATCTTATATTAATGTAAGGCAAGGCAAGGCACCACCATTCATACACAAGGCAATTCAATGTGCTTTACAGAAGAAATACATTAAAATAAAACATTAAAGGAACAATAAAATTGTGTTTGAGATCATTAGAAACAAAAGCTAAAAGCAAGACAATAAATAGTAAATAAAGCAAACATAAAGCAAAAGCAACAGCAGACAAATATAAAAACAATAGCTACAGATTATCCTAACAATAAATTACATATCTAGTTCACTGGTAAGCTGCAGTAAATGGTAACGTTTTAAGCCCTGATTTAAATGAGTTGACAGTTTCAGCCGACCTCAGACATTCTGGAAGTTTGTTCCACAGGCGGGGAGCATATCAACTAAAGGCTGCTTCACCTTGTTTGGTTTTGATACGGGGAACACTGTTCCAGATGATCTGAGGGGTCTGGGTGCTTCATAATGTACAAGTAAATCAGATATGTATTTAGGCCCGAGACCATTTAGTGCTTTTTAGACAAGTAACACGATTTTAAAGTCTATCCTTTGACACACAGGAAGCCAGTGCAGTGACTTAAGCACTGGTGTAATGTGCTCCACTCTCTTGGTGTTGGTGAGGACTCTGGCAGCAGCGTTCTGGACGAGCTGCAGTTGTCTGATTGATTTTTTACTCAGGCCTGTGAAGACGCCATTACAATAGTCCAGCCTGCTGAAAATGAAAGCATGAACAAGTTTTTCTGTATCTGGTTTAGACAGAAATTCTTTTATTCTTACTATGTTTTTAAGGTGGTAGTAGGTTGATTTAGTAATTGTCTTAATGTGACTATTGAAATTTAGGTCTGAGTCCAGAACTACACCGAGATTTCTGGCTTGGTTTGTAGGTTTTAGTGTCAAGGCGTCAAGGTGAGCACTGACTATTGATCTTTGTTCTTTGGGGCCAAAAACAACTACTTCAGTTTTGTCTGTGTTTAGTTGTAGAAAATTCTGGCACATCCACGTATTGATTTTGTCAATGCACTTATTTAGCAGATGTAGGGGACTGTAGTCATCTGGTGACACTGTTATGAAAAGTTGTGTGTCATCTGCATAAGTATGGTAGGAGATGTTATGATATTCCATAATCTGAGCAAGAGGGAACATATAGATGTTGAACAGAAGAGGCCCAAGAATGGACCCTTGAGGAACTCCACATGTAATTTTTGTTTGCACAGATTCATAATTGCCAAGTGACACAAAGAATTCCCTGTCTTGTAAATAAAATTTAAACCAATTTAGCACAGTGCCAGAAAGTCCCACAAACTTTTCTAGTCTGTCGAGCAGTATCTTATGGTCAACTGTGTCGAATGCAGCACTGAGGTCTAGTAATACCAGAACTGAAATCGTTGATGCATCACTGCTCAGATGAATGTCATTTAAAACTTTTACAAGTGCAGTCTCAGTGCCGTGATGTGCTCGAAATCCAGACTGAAAGGCATCAAAGGAATTGTTTTGCTCCAAGAAGGTGTTAAGTTGCTGAAAAACAACCTTTTCATTGATCTTTCCTAAAAATGGTAGGTTTGATATGGGCCTGTAGTTATTTATTACTGAGGCACCCACATTAGGATTTTTTAAGAGAGGTTTAATGACTTGGAAAAAGGCCTGACTGAAGAGAACAGTTGACTATCAGTAGTATATCTGATGCTACGCAGTTAAAAACATCTTTAAAAAAGCTTGTAGGCAGAGTGTCAAGGCAGCAGATAATAGACCTAAGGTTTCTAACTATGTCTGTCAAAGTAGCATAATTTAATGGGTGAAAAAGTGCCAAATTACCTGGAGTAGTCTTATGAGGCACAGGTGAAATAGCGCTGATGGGTTTGTCAGTCTGTCAACAACAGAAAATAAAGTCTGTGCATTGTTGTTATTTTTGTTGATAGTCTCAGAGAAAAAGGACTGCTGTGCCTTTTTTAGCTCAAAGTTATAGATGTGCAGACTTTCCTTATAGATGTCATAATGAACCTGGAGTTTGGTTTTTCTATATTCTCTTTTTTGAGCTTTTACCCGTGTGGCGTATTATTGTCCATAATATTCAAAGCTTTAGAGCTGAAACTGTGAACCAGATGATTGACAGAGACTGAGGGCAGAGCTGGTGTGGGTGTAAAATCCTGGGTGAATAGTGTACAGGTGTTTTTGTTGATATAGTGTTTTCTGATTACCTCTGTTGTAATTTTACTGGTGTCAGCGGAGATGGCCATTTTAAAGAAAACACAGTATTGATCGGAAAAGGCAACATCAGTCACCACAACCTCAGAAATGTTGAGCCCTTTGGAGATAATTAGATCTACAATATGTCCATTATTGTGTGTTGCCTCTGTTACATGCTGGGAAAGTTCAAAGTTGTCCAGGATGTAGAAAAGTTCTTTCGCACTGCCATCTTTGGGATTATCAATATGAATATCAAAATCACCCACTATAACAACACAGTCAAAATCAATACAAACAGACAATAGTTTAAAAAAGCCATCAACAAAGTGTGCACTATATTGTGGGGGCAACATATTCAAAAGACTCAAACTTCCCATATGACAACTGTTTGCACTGGTAAACATCCTGAAATAAAGTGGCTACTCCACCTCCTTTCCTAACTTCTCTAACTGAGCTGATAAAATGGAAGTTTGGGGGGGCTGATTCAATAAGTACTGCTGCACTGTTGTTTTCATTTAACCAAGATTCAATTCAAAACATAAAATCAAGGTTTCTCTTGATAATAAAATCATTAATTAATAGTGACTTGCCAGCCAGAGATCTGATATTTAATAAAGCTAAGTTTAGTGTACTAACATTGTCTGACACAGTCTGTGGCTGACGCATAACTGGAGTCAGATTAGATAGAGTAGCTGTGCACTTCGAGTACACATTGTTTTTCCTGATGCTCGTCAAAACAGGAATGACAGACCTTGGAAATGACTCTGGCTGATACTTTTCAATTTCAAGATGTGTTTGACCATGCCACCGCCTATTTAAGATCACTGGTATGTTTAAGGAAGCGGCATGGGGTCTGTCTCATCTCTGACAGGCACCTGAGTGATGACGTCTAGGGCTACTATTTAAGAGTTCATCAGTTTGACTGAGCTTTAGTGTGGCAGCTTTAACTAGCTCCTTGATTGGTGAGCGTGGTGGAGAGATGCAGGCTGTCTGTCTCTGTGCCCCGTACTTGTCCTTGGCTCTTATCTGTCCATTCTTGCTTTGGTATGGCATTCCAAGAGCATGACGTAGGTTGACCCCGAGTAGTCTGCATCCAGTGATGTTCGGATGAATCCCATCACGCTGAAAGCGATCTTTACAGTTCCAAAAATCTTAAAATTGTCAATAAACTTTATCCCACGAGTGAAGCACGCCAATGTCAGCCACGTGTTCAGGGCAAGGAGTCTGGTAAAAGACTCCTTGACGTCAGTCTTTGCCATTTTTACATGCTTGGTTATTGAGTCCCCAATCAGGACGGTGTCTGGCTGATCAGATGTGGCCCTGGCCCTGGGTCTAGCAGTGGTTTTGGGGCTATTATTAGCATTTTGGATAGCCTTAATACCACGAGTGTGATTGGCCTGTGTGGGTTCAGTGTAGTTGGTATTGTCACACATTTCATTTGGAGCCAGTGCATCGTACCTGTTCTGCAGAGAGAGTTTAAGTGGTGGGGTGAGCATTGGGACTGATTTCCTGCTGGATTTGCCTTTGCGTCCAACGACATCAGCCCAAGTCCTGGCTGGAGTTGATGCTTTTGGTTGAGCACCAGTCCTGTGCCAGTAGAAAGGGTCGTTTGGGAAGGCCAGTTTGGGAGCCTCTGCAGCTGATCCAGTGGTGTTAGGACATATCCATGGGATTGTGTCAGCCAAGTCGCAGTGGTATGCTCCACATTTGATGTATTTCCATATATAAAAGTCTGTCCATCAGCACCTTGTATGTTAGCTGCTGAGTCAATGAATTGCTCACTCTTATGAATTTGTTGTAGCGTAGAAGTTTTGTGGGGCGGGCAGCACTAACTTCAAATGTACTATAACAGAGTGTCACAGAAAATCCGACATCACATTTTTGCAAATAATAAAAAAAACTCAAAAGGTTCGCTACTTTTACGTGAATCAACTGAAAGAGTGAAAAGCATCGGTCTGCCCATCAGTACTTTGTTCATGTTTTAATTATGATTTACAGTGTTAGACTAAAGTTGCAACACAGCCATGAAGGCAGAGAAAATGTAGGAAATTAACCTTTATGCTCTTGTCACCTGTGGGTAATGTTCTCTGCTCTAATGAACCTCTTGGAGCTGTAGATGGTGGAAACAGCCAGGTTTATTCCCCTCATGGAAAACCCTTCGTACCTCTGGGATAAATAGCAAAGGACAACAGTTAAAAGTCACCTTGTGAGGACAACCCACTTATGCTCTCATGGAAAATCCTCCATTGCTCTCAGAAAAAGCACGTTTACACTTTTTGAAACACAAACTGTACAACAAAGTTATTTAGTGACACAAGTGGATTATAAATTTGTGCAACTAAAATGTCTCTTTCCTAAAATTACATAGAGAACAATGCAAATATAAATCATATACAAAACAAACAGAATTGAAAGCATAGAGGTTTCATATGCTGAACTGTTACTTCCTGTTTGTATATGTCATTTATACAAAAACGTTCATATTTTCACATTGTATTTTAAACACCGGAGGTAAACCAACCATTAAAAACGTTATATCCCCTGTTAAACATATTACAACACAGTAAAATGTACCTGGGATAAATAGCAAAGCACTTCCTGTGGACAACCCGCTCGCGCTCTGTCTGGAGACAGCATCATGCTAGTGTCAGCTAACAGCACACAGATAATGTTTACTAGTAGCAACAATCATAAAAACAATATTTAACCTCATAAAAACATGTCGAACTTGATGACAAACAATTAATATACAAACGGACACAGCTGACTCAACTTCTATGTGATGTTTTAGTAAGTTACCTTTATATTTGTCCACAGACATAAACAAGCCAGTTGCTTTCCTAGCTATGGTAATTACCCACAATCCTCCGCTATTCACTACTTCATGCAGATACTGAGTTTTGACCTTGACAGCAGGTGGCACTGTCGCCCCCTCAACCTGAATATAATCTGAATTTAAAGCAGCACAGACATAGACACACAAAATTTAGTAAGAGGGCACACACAATGACACTATTATCACATTTAGCTGGATTTCATTTAGACCTTATTAGCTATGTTAGACTCTCTTGCAGGAAGTTAGATAAAAAATAAAGGCTACTATTATCTTGGCCGTCTGTTAAATATGATGCTAACAGGCTGCAACAAAGTGAGACACATTGTCTTTTAACAGTAAGTCATTTTTGAAAAAAAAAACTAATCATGTCAATGCCTGAATGTTTGTGTGCAAAAAAACAACAACCAAACAATGCAACATTTGTTCAATGTTTTGTAACTCTGTGGGTTAGAGGTCAATGTTCAAGTAAAAACTGTTTGAAACGGTTCATTCCAATGCCTGAATATGGCTGAGCAAAAACTAAATTGCATACAATGCAAGATTTGTTCATTTATAACTCTGTCTAAATTTTCCCTGCCCCATATTCTAATTCAGGAATGTCCTTTTGTCTGAAGGAACAGTCTCTTACACCCGATTAGCCTGCATGAAATACTGCAATAATACAATAACAAGTCCCAATGTCCTCAAACAGGTACTTCCTAATTAACAGCCTTTCTTGTTGCTTGTTACGGTTGCTAAAATTGGTCAAATCTAAATCCAACTATAAAAGTTGATCAGGTGTTGTAACTTGTCCACTTTTGTGTCAGGATGGGCTGCAGACTGACTTATCAGAAATGACTGCCATGTTGTTTTACATGGATTAGTGTATTGTGCTTTTGCTACCACTAGATGGCACATGAAAATGTCCACAAATGAGGACAACAGGGTCCCAGGAGGACAGACTGTATAAAAGCTCCTCGCTGTAGCTTTGTATTTAGCGGACATCAAGGTAAGAGGAATCACTTTTCTCATCTAACAACCAATGTCAAACTCTTATTTTAAAGATACAAACACAAGGATAGTGTATATTTCTTTGTAATTTTTATAGAGAATATATTTATAGCTTGAGTCATGGTAATGAGTTTAACAAAACCTCACCAGAAATCTCTCCATAGTTTGCCAGCACAAGATACATTACACAAAAACAGATCATGTGTTTGCTGTATTTCAGAGCTGTTTGGTTTATTGGAGACAATTATATGCTGACATGATACTTAAAGCATTAAAAGTCCACATATTTCTTGCTGAAACACGACTAAGCATGTGCCTAAATTCTCTCAACAAGCTACTTGGGAGCAAAATTACAGGCCTAACTTCATTTTGCTGCCAACAAGTTTAACAGACTAGAATTTAATAGGTGTAATATGTCTCCAGTTATTTGATGGCTTAATTGTTGCTATTTCATGTTGAGAATATCCTCCCACAGCTATCACTGCGTCAAATTATTGAGAATGATCATATCAGTGACTTCACACATTATTGTTTTCTCCCGTTGCCATAATGACCACATAATATGCTAAATAATACAGCAGCCCATGTGCTTATTAGAGCGTAGAATATGATATCTGAAACTTTAAATTGAGTTTCCCCTGATATTACTTCAGCTTTACACATTGCACTCAAAACCGTATTAACTATTTACTATTACAGTCACGTCTTTTTAACACAATTAGTGATAACTGTGGCTTTTTAGCAGTTAATATTCATTTTTGGAAGAACGATGCCAGTAAGTCATTTCTTAATTTTGAAAAATATAATTTCCTCTCAGTGTGCTGGAACCATAAAAGCCAACGTACTAGAGCTGTTGCAGGCGTAAGTTGAGGAGGTGAAGAGGCAGAGCTGCTCTCAGCAGCAGGCTGCAGCACTGTGTGGTGCCTGAGGTGTGGTGACATGATGTGAGCTGACAGGTGGCACCATGGGTAATAGGGCTAAAACTCCCATCATGCAGCCTGCTGAGGCCCCGTCCTACCTCTCTGACCAAACCAGAAGTGCACATCTACTTTACACTACTTAGCACACTGTAATTAAAAAGCTGCAGAATGGTCACGGCTGTGATGAAGCTCTGAGGTTTGGGGTGAGTCAGATTAACTCAGAACTAAAGCCAAGGGCTGTTGCACACAGTAGGTATCTTATTTTGAAAGGAGCAGATGTTGCATCTTGCTGATTTTGGGACTGAAGTGACTCAGTGTCTCAGATACAAGCCTTAAAATAACTTATGATGCTGATGTGAACAGGTGGAGGAACAGTTTTAAAAGTTGCAATGTACTTGTGTTAGGTGTATTAGAATGTGGGGTGTGGTCTTGAGTCACATATTTAATGACTTCAGGCTCGTCTTGACGAAATGACTGGTGACTTCAGTTGGACTTGAGTCTTTTGACTTAAAATACCTCCCCCAGGTCCAACAGTTAAAAGTAGGTTATGTTATGTAAAAACTGTGCCACAGATCAATTTATTTATTGTCACTTCCTCAATCAACTAAAATTGTATTAACTAGAATTGTAGTATGCAAAACACGTGGGTCAAAAATTACACACGGAGATGTAACAACTTCCAGCTAAGTTAGACAATTGAAGTGGCACACAGAATGATAAATCACTTTTTTTCATGAACTCTGTTCTAACAAATAAATACAACTTTTAAAAAACAATGATTTTTGTAATTTAATGAAACTTTGCATTATTTCATGCAGGACAGGAAGTCATACGCCCCAACTGTGATCATGTGACAGCCAGCTGATTGGATCATTGTTTCTTATCAGTCACAAATCACAGCCCATTCCCGCACAAGGCGGTCCATTTAAATAAGGCACCGCGCTGCCGCTACTAAAAAAAAACACTACCTCCACTACCCCAGCCTCCATTTTTCTAATTCAGAGTCCTAACATGGCTCTAAGTTCAGAAATTGAGCATAGCGTTCAGGCAGGACACGATGTCAAGCTTAGCTCACATCCCAGTCAGCTGATGGATCACATGATTCCTTTCTACGCAACCAACTGGTGAATCTCATTCAGGGTGTCCTATTTAAACTGCTCTGACCTGCTGTAGGTGTTCCTTGCAGGTGCATGGAAGGGTGGTGAGGTTTGCTCTCTCCACCTTAGACTTATCACATAGGTACGCAGAAGGCAGGAGTGTGCTTTCTCCGCTGTATGCTTTCCATGTAGGCACGTGGAAGAGGCTTTTTGCATTGGCCCGAGGAAAGGCAGATAGAATATAATAGGCAGAATATAATACTGCAAATGGAAATAAAGTTTTCTATGACTAAAGTGTTCCTGACTGAATAATGTCCTGCTTAGGCCCACTCTTGTATACCCCGGGGGGGTTTCTGCTTGTGCTCCTTGTTTTGGCATAGCATGCTGCTTGTCTAAATCCAGGGAGCACCTCAAGAGCTGAGCCCTCACACCAAACGTAACTGTAATTCCATTTGTTGCAGTAACTGGTTAAATCTATGACGAGAGTGTTCCTGACTCAAATATATTATTACTCTGTTGTTAAAATGGCATTTGATTTGGCGGAGATGAAGTGCATTATGACTTCTTTAGGACTCAAAGGACTTGACTTGGAACTTGGGTGTCAAGAATTACGACTTACTTGTGAACTGCAAAACACTGGCTTGGGTCTGGTTCCCAGTGAATGGCACAAACGTGAATGTTTCTTGCATTGATTTCTTTATTTTTTCCCATCAAAAGAAATGCACAGATCAGCAAAGCTACTACATACAAATGGCCATACAATAGCAATTACATTTTTGTTCTTGTTTGAAGGTGTTCAGTAAATTCTGATGTGTCGTTTTTACACTTTGTACCTTGAACATTTGCAGTTATGCTGCATTCAGCAAAAAAGTCGGTCAACTCAAACCAATGCTGTTCTTCCATGTTCAAATGAAAAAGTTCAGCCACAAACTACATATCTGAACAGCTACTTGTTACTGCTCCAGGAGAATTACTGTACTTACATACAATAAAGAAGAAACAAAAGTTTTGCATAGCTTCATTGTAATGTAGATACAGTACTGTAAGGCACTTCATGAAAAAATTAGGCTTTTTTTTTTTTTAATCCTACATAATAAATCCTTTTGCCACTTCATTCTAAAACGTCATCTCAATATGCAAGGTTACATCTGGAAACAAAAAAACTTTTCTCATATCACATTTTTGCGCACTATGTAAATCTACCGAACTCCTCCTCTTTTTCTTTTGGCATTAAGTCTCAAGTTCAACATTCTCAAAATATTGAAGTTGGGTTCTTGTGCATAATATGACTGACACATTGTCCCATAACCCCACACAACCCAGTGTTTCTCAAAAAGACAAAAAAAATTGTGCAATGACTTGGGGTTATGTGGAGTAAAAGGCAACACGCTGTCAAAGACGAGTCCCGAAACAAACAAAACAAAAAAAAACCAAAATGTCTGGGCAAGTAACAGGTCGTATCCTCGTAGACTGGCACTGTACCGACGGTGACGGGTACATCTGACACAGGTGGGAGACGTTTCTCTTTTCTTTAGATAAAAAAGTAGTTTTGTCTCATCCCTCCTCGGGCCAGTCTGAAGCATTGGTGGGATGGCTGCGTCGTGTTGAAGTCCAGCAGCTGCATGTAGGACTACATGTCCCAGCAGCCCACTTGATATGGATAGAGGTAAAGAGGATGCATTGGCTCTATCCAAGCTGATCTTCGTACTGTTTGCGGAAGCAGTCTCCAGCCGGGAAGAAATCCCAGCAGCGCTCCTGGTACATCTTCCACACATATGACTCCTAGAGCCAAACACACACGGACATAAAGGTGTTACCCCAAATTAGAAGTAATAAAGCAATATATACATACATACAAAAAATACTGTGAGACTGGGGCTGAACATTTAAAGCTGGAGTGTAGAACATTTGTGTCCCCCCTCTGGCAGTGAGTTATGTGTTTATAACGTGTATGCCTGCAGGTGAGCTCACCGGATCTCCCCCGCCCTGAGGAGCACTCTTTTTAAGTCTTTTTTAGGATTGAATCCTTCCTCTGAACACAGAGTTTCTTTTTTATCTGAAACATCCACTTCAGAAACTTTGCCTGGACACTCGCTGCCATAGCTTCCGCCATACCCCTTGCTGCCTCTCCATCGCTATGGTCCCCCCCCCACAATCTATATTTTAAGTGTTAACATACATAGTATCAGAGGAAAACATCAGAATCATCCATAGACAAATTAAGCATTCAGTTAATAAATAAATTAAACCCCTCCCCTCTTTTGCTCTGGCTGGTTGACATGAAACGCATCTCTTCCAGTGTGCCCACACCTATAAGAAAGTTGCAACAGATACTGCAGCTGAAACCAAACTCAAACCTCGTCACATACTGGCGTTTGATAATGGTCTTGCCACGTCCACATACAACGTGCAAGGTACGCTGGGTGCGTTGGTTGTTGACGCTCTGGGCAGGGGCGCCGCCAGGGATTTTGGGCCCCATGAAAAGAATTTTTACCGGGCCCTATACACAGCTGGCTGTGAGGCCGTCGAAAATTTTTTATGTTATTTTACATAAAACTATGCATTTTGATGGTATTTTTGACTATCATTCTCATATTTGTGAAAAAAGAACAATCTCTTCCTGGAATGCCACATTCCTCCCTGACAAACCTGAAGAGGATCCTGGACCTGGCTCTGTAGAGTGTATGTGACATAGCCTACATAAATTATATAGTATTTCCTATAATGTAGCCTAACTATTCTAATAGCATCATAGCCACCGTTTCAGGTGGCCTCCCACCATTTTGTTTGCTTTCAGTGATTTGACCAAAAATAACAAAAGAAAATGTGATTTTCACTAACAATCCCCCACTGCTCACTGTTTCCTCTTGTAGGTCTAATTTATCTCCAAAACTGTAGACTCACAGGTGACATACTGTCGACCCTTTGCTTCTTTCTCCTCTCCTAGCTTCCTTTCTTTCTGTTTTTGGCTACCTGATTTTTGAGGCATATTGCCGTCGCCTCCTTACCCGCTGTCTGTGACAAATTACCAGCGCACTGCAGCTGATCCAGTCTGACTGAACCATTTTATGTAAATAGAGAGGGCGGGTGTTAATGTTTCCAAAAGAAGTAAAGTTGTTGTTACCAGTACATTGTAAATAAAATATATTTGTGATTATTAGTTAGTTAATAACTTAGTGTCATATTATTTTTTGTCAGTATTATAATTTTATTAGGCCCCTCTTAATCATGGACCCCTAGAATCCTTCTCCTTTTTCCCCCCTTTTCGGCACCCCAGTTTTGAGGCATACTGCTGTCTCCTCCGCTTTGCCCGCTGTGGCGCTGTCTGTGACAAATCGCCTGTGCGCTACCTGCAGCTGATCCAGTCGGACTGAACCATTTTACGTAAATAGAGGGGGGGAAGGGGGGGCCCTGCAGGGGTTGATGCTTCCAAAACAAATAAAGGTATTGTTACCAGGACATGGAAAATAAAACATGTGTGATTATATGTTAGTTAATAACTTAGTGTCATTATTTTTTTCTGTATTATAATTTCATCATCATTAGGGGCCTCTCTGGGCCCCCCTCCATCATGGGCCCCTAGAATCCGTCTCCTTTACCCCCCCTTTACGGCGCCCCAGGCTCTGGGACACTGTGCCAAGTTCTGCCTGTTGCATGCATCGTCTTCTTTCGAAAATTCTTCTGTTTCCACAGTAAATTTACTGTTTACATACAGTCTCTTTAAAATAAACGCACTACGTCGGTACAACACTGCAAATTGACGTTTTTTACTTCAACAACTGACGAAGAAGAACAGGGTTTGGGTTCATAATAGAGGACGTGAACACTGCTCTCGTGGATGAAGGTCGCTGTTTGTTGAACCCATCCACCAACTCTCCTGCCTTCCCCAGTCAGACTTTGCCACCTTAACTTTCGTCCCTGCACCACCGGGTTAACCCCTGACGCCACTAGGCACCATTAAACTACAACGGCAAACAGTTTTGTATCATGCTGATGTTAAAGGACGCCTTTTTTCGTTGGTTTCTGGCGCTGCCAGTCACTGCCAAAGCGCCGTATTTCGACGACTTCAGAGTGAGAGCGGGCTTAACTCCGATATACTAAGAAATACAGAGAGCTTTCAGTACACAGCTATCAGTGACAAGGGCTTGAATGTTACTGACATTCATCTTTAGGTAAAAGTCCCACACTCCAGCTTTAAATGATTTTATATCAAAATTGCAATTTGAAAAAAAAGTGCAATTTTGGTATTGAAATAGCTGCAATTCTAATTATAATTTAAATAATCAAGACTGTCTTGACAAGCTGTCTTGATTGAGGCAGCAGTAGCTCAGTCCATGGGGATTTGGATTGGGAACTGGAGGGTTGCCGGCTCAAGTCCCTGTCCAGACCAAATATGGAGCGTGGACTGGAGCTGGAGAGGCGCCAATACAAGTCCTAAGCACTGCCAAGGTGCCCCTGAGCACCCTGAATCACCAACTGCTCGGGGCACCTGTCCAAGGCAGCCCCCTCACTCTGACTTCTCTCCATGTAATGCAAGTATAGGTCCTGTTTGTGCATGTGTGTGTATTTCGGGTGTGTGTCTATATGACAGCACAGAGAAAAAATTGACTTTGCCCTTGCGGATTAATAAAGTTTATCTTCTTCTTCTGGGAAATGAAAGTTTAATTTGATGACCATTGATTTGGTGGCAATAATGCCAGCTGCCATTACAGTGTCATTGACATTTATGTCGGGTTTACTCAGCTGTAGTCAAATAACGTTAATTCTGTGAATTAACGAAGCAAAAATTAATTGTTGCTATACGTTGGTCATGCAGTCACTCTTTCAGTGCCTTTGTTTTTTTGAACATCAATTCAGAACCTCACTTTTCAACTTTAACGCACATCATATCTTTGTTTTCCTTCCAGGATTCAGCCCTCTGAAGCTGTTGAACGTGACTTACGGGCAGCCCCTCTTATCAGAAATGACAAAATATGCAGTTGGCACTTTCATGAATATATTTGAATATCAATATCATGTCAAGTTCTACCACAAATGTAATATCCTAATAAATGTGAGCTAAATTGGTTCATTTTTCTATTGAACGCTGGACTGAAACAATAAGCTACTAATTTTGATCTGATTCTATTAATGTAGAAACAAGATATGTTTGTGATAATGCTTGATACAATCATATCTTATTTGATACCAGGGGGACCATAAATTCAGGTTTTTAATTGAGTTGAAGGAAAAATAACCGCAATTTAAATTCAACAGAGTTATTGCTCTGAAAAATTTCATTCAGTCCCAGCAGAGACAGACAGACAGACAGCACATTATCTCTGACAGTGACAGGATAATAACTTTCGGTTGGTTGAAGATTCCTCAGAGAAAGGTCAGTGGTGGGAGTCATACTGTACCTGGCCAGTGTGCTCTGTCTCGTCCTTGTTGATAAGGTACATCAGGAAAAACCTTTAGAGAGAGCCAGGCCATTGAGACAAAACAAAAATGTCAGACCCAAAAAGAAAACACAAGACAAGCTTTCACACTCTCCTACATAAATATTTGAGAGTTCATTTGATTTCCCCGACACCATGTTAACAGGAAATGTCACACACTGTGTTACTAGGAGACAATTTCTGACGCAAGTGTCAAACAAAGTAACACCATCTCGTCTCAACACCAAATCACCTGTTGTTTCCCAAATCCAGTGTAAATGGCAACGGGCCGCTGTATCTCTGCGGGCATCGCAGCCTGCCAAATCCTGATGAATACTGTATGAGAGCACGCTATCACAAACCTATTTTCCAATAAAGTTCATGGCATTAAATAGTAATGAAGCAACATAATGAGGTCGCTCTCATATCCTCCGGCCAGCTGACTGTGAGCGCAAATGGACTGAGACTCTCTATTGTCACGGGCATTACACAGAAACACTGGATAAGCAGGGAGTGCAGGGGAAACACGGAGACAGATGGAAACGAATACCTGAAGGGATCTAGTGTTCTGGATCACTGGGGCTATTAGTGACTGTGGCCCTGGGGCTGTGGTGATGTGCTAAAGCCATCAATCATGTGGTTAAATTACAGAAACGAGGCAACACATGTTGGCGTGAGACAGTAATGATTATTACATTTGCAGCGAAAACTAAAAAGGTTACGTAAAATGCTCCGAAGTGGGATACTCACAGGTAGTTGGCCAAATTGTGCTCTTGTAAGGTGTGAGTCTCGAAGCCGTGAGGTGTGGTGTCAAAGTAGTCGTTACCGATCCCACAAATGAAACACTTTGTCTGGGGACAGAAAATGAAAAGATAATGAGAGCACCTGCACTCTGTTGGACATTTGGCACTTTCTTTAAAGGGGCGCTCCACTCATTTTACCCATTAAGATCAGCTTACTCGTCATGGTTAGTACTACTCAGCCTGTGAACAGTTCTGTAGTGTAATCTGAGCTTTTGTCAAGTCTGAGAAAATAATGACGATGATGTAATCAGGGCAGAGATGGGTAGAAATACATCAGGAAATATCTTGTTACGAATTACAAACACTTGCTCATCAAATGAATGAAAATAAATAACAAAATATTGGAATTTGAATTTGGACATGACATTCAAAAATACAAAAAAACCCACTATACAAACTGCTATTACCACATTTTAGACATGTAGTAGCTTAAATATGGATCTCACCATAACCCCCTTACATTAAAAACATGACCTCTGCCAACTGACCACATCACAGGATGTCTTATAAGTGAGGGGCATCATATTTAGGGGTATACGCTTGGTGGTTTCTGTCAGTCAAATGCCTCATTTCAACTGCATGTCACAGCTTGTCTCCACTTGACTCACTTTTGGTACCAGTGGTCTCATTTATAAACAGTGCGTCCGCACAAAACAAGGCCTGAAAGAGGGGTACGCCACTTCCCACTCAAGGGTTGTGAAACTTTGACCCATGCTTACGAACATTTTGAAGACGGGAGATTGTCGACGCACAGTGAGGTGGACTGTAGAATTTGTGAATATTTTTTGCCGCATGCCATTGTTGGCTTTTGTTCCTACATGCATTTTTATTATGGAAACTGTGCATTGTTCTATAAATAAGACCCCAGATCCTTTTCTATATTTCATTTTTCAATTTGATTCTCAGCAGATCGCCGTAGCACCGCCACGTGAAATTGCAGTAAAATGCCTGCACTTTGCCAACTCTACGGCATAGTCTTACAAGCTGCCTTTTTTGAAAATCCGGGATAAGTAAATAAGGAAAGTGCAGTTGCTATTGACGGCAGCTTGGCTATTTAACACTAGCAGGTTTGTCCAGGATCTCTCTGACCACCCTCTAGTGTTAGCTCAGCTCACTTGAAACTGCGACCGAGTTGGTACCAACAAAAGTATCTGGTGCTATGGACAACTTTTGTTGATGGAAAACCAAAAAAGAGTGAGTCAAGTTGAGTAGACCCGTGTGGCACCATGCACTGGAAATGTGGCAAAAGCGACTACTGACTGACAAACAGCCAAATGCAACCTGGGGAACTGAACAGTCTGGCTGCTTCTTTCAGGTGACACCATTAAACCATAAACCATTACAGCAGAGTATGATACAGTACAGAATGGTAGGCGAGAAAGAGAAGCGTCCCCCAATACAAACAACAACCTGAACAAAAGTATCCTTTCTTTGTGTGACCCCTAACACTGCAGTCCAGGGGAACATAGTACATACAGTAAATACAGTGTCTTCAGTTTAAACCTGGGGATAAAGAAGTGTCTTTTCTGAGAATGAAATGAGATTAAATGATATATTTTTAAGTATTTCAAATACACAAATACAAGCTATTAAATTTTTTTGTCACAAATTACATCTTATTTTTTCTGTTCAGCAAAATCCAAACTAAAAAACACTCAAAACTCATTAAATACACATTTTAAAAGAAATGTACTTGTAATATCGCCCGTCTCTCCACCAGGGTTATCTGGGCTAGCCTCACTCACTCACTCATGTTTTAAACTAAATATTTATTTTCCCCTGTCACTGCAATCTCTTCAGGACCAAAAAGTGTGCTCTGACCTTCATCTGACTGACTGTTGCTTAGAAGACTGAAGAGAGATGGAGGGCTCAAAAAACAAAAGTAGGCCACATGTCTAAACTCAAGATGTCCTGAGAGGAAAGGAATTTCCTTTTCTGACAGACAGTGTTAAAGTTAAGGGGCTAACTTTCTGTAAAGTATACCAGACTTAGTATGATGTCGGGACAATTTAGGAAGCCGGTATACATGCTGAAGATTAATCCCTTCTTTGTCTTTGTTATAGCTCTATCGGTGGCTTCAGTCAGTTGTGTATCCCTGCTGAGTATTAACCTCTCTCCTTCCCATCCTCAACCCACCCCTGCTTCCACTGAAACCCCTTCAGCACTCCATAGGTCAGATGTATGGGTGAGAATTAAATCTCCTCTCACCTCCATATCCTCTTTGACTTGTTCCTGCTGGTCTCTCAGCTCTCCAAAGGCATCAATGATCAAACCTGAAACCACACAGAACCTGCTGTGAGCACGTCATATACACTGTAACTGTGTAACCACAACCTCACACCATTCACTTCCTAAAGACACAGTGTGGAGTGTAATGTTGATCTACTGTTGTGATGAGGTGTACTCTGGGAGGAATATCAGTCTTTGCATTGGTGGCTATAAAATCGTCATACAGCAGGTTTTGTTGATGTAATCTCAGGATATTTTGTGTGGTGGAAAAATACACTACAACCACAGGCTGTAGAAGTAATGGACGTAGCCTCTGGGTGTGAAAAGGGAAGGCAATGCATAAGCGCCTTAAACCTGCATTCTTTCTAAAGACCACTCCACTGGTTACAAAGAGAAAAGTCAATGAAAAATGACCCTACTTCTCACTTGATTTATTTCTAGGGGTGCAAGGTATTGGATTTTTTGCCAATATCCGATATGCCGATATTTAACAACTCATTTGACCGATAACGGATATCGATATATCCAGTTTTCTCCCTACCTAAATTTAGTGATAATCAAGTCTCTTCTGTAGTGCAATTAAGATCATAGTATGCATGCATGCTCTTATCATGATGGCCGACAAGCAGATTGAGACATGAAATACAATACGTTTCCATGTATGTAAAATTCATTCATTGTGCAAAGTAAGAAAAAGCATGTTGGACGATTCTGTTTATTTTAAAGCCGATATAGGCCAGTACTGATGACATGCCAATTTTATCGTGCACTATTTATTTTGCAAATGAGTTCATGGTCTCAATCGCTAGTTTAAAGTCATTGCCAATACATGACAGCATGATGCTCATTTTGTAAACTGTGGTCCCATTTAGAGAAAACAGACAATAAAGCAGGATATACGTTAGGGTGTGGCTACCTTGTGATTGTCAAGTCGCTACAACAGCAACCTGTCAATCAGGACAAAGGCGTAGCTATGCGTATCCTGCCCCACCCTCTCATCCAAATATGGTCACTTCTGGCTCCAAAAACCAAGATGGCAACGGACAAACTGCCAACTCAAAACACCAGCTGCTAACCAATGAGTGACATCAAATTGGCTACACCCCTGTCTGTTATACAGTCTATAATAATAATAATAATAATAATGATACATTTTATTTGTTAGGGCGCCTTTCAAGCCACTCAAGGTCGCCTTACAGCAAAGATCAATCAATTAATTAATCAATTTTACAATATCACAAATCACAATTTGCCTCACAGGACTTTACAGCATACGACATCCCTCTGTCCTTGGACCCTCACAGCGGATAAGGAAAAACTCGCCAAAAAACAACTTTACCGGGGAAAAAAAAAGATAGACTATGACTAACTATGACACAAAAAAACAAACACGACGCCTTCTCCCTCCACTTCCAAAAAAGATGTCTGAGCTTTTGTCACTATTGGCTAGAACACTAATATTAACCAACTGGAAATCAGCAGTATCTCCGTTTTACAGCGATTGGATAAGAGACATCCTTTATTCTCTTACATTGGAAAAAAATCAGACTTTCGTTATGTGGTTATGCAAAAATATGGCGTCCATTCTTCCAGTTAGTTAAGAGGACTCATTTTCCACTCGTTCTTGATTGATGCAAGTTTTGTGGTTTGGATGGGTTCCGTTACTGTGTTTGTCATGACATAGGTGATATGCTGCTGTACTGACCATTAGTGTCTACTGTGGACACGGTTTACTGTTAGCTGAACGATGTAGTGTTTTATTTCTTCTTCTTTTTATGTTCACTGTTGTGATGTTTCAGAGTGTGAGCACAACGCTGGCACTCACCCTGGATGATGGCCAGGAGGATGACAATGACGAAGAAGAAGAAGGTGATGTCAAAAAGGATGCGGTAGAGCTCATAGGGGTCACCAGCCGGGTCCTCGATCTCGTCCCCAATGCCCCCTCCGGCTCTCACCCCGACGTACATGTGGAACAGGTAACACTGTGGAAACACAGAGGGAAGGTGAGTACCGACCTCTTTAAGTCAGTGTTGGTGTCTTGGTGTGTGTAAAATGAAATAATATGAGTGATGGATACTTACAGTCATCATGTCATCACACTTCATATCTGGCTCATCCTCATCCTCGCTCTTGTTGTAGAACTTCCTGAAGAAGTTGAAGGCCACCACAGTGTAGAGGTAGACCACAACTGCCAGCAGGCCCACTGTCAGCACCAGCTTGAGAGAAACACAGACAGCGGTCAGTAAAAGATAACAAACCTCCTGCCTTTTTTATGTGCCTGGTGTAGAAACACACTACACACAGCTGCCAACTCCCTCTTGTTTATTAAAAAAAGTAGTCTAATCCTCATGAGGTACACGATGGGATAACCGGGGGCGAGAGAAGAGAAGGGAACTTCAAATGAGTGCAAAGGATGGGAGAGTTGAGCACAGTAACCAGTCACACATATCATTTTTATATTCATAGAAATAAATGTTTACATTGATGTTTAATTCCATGCACAAGCAGCTCCTCCACTGATGAATCTAAACAGCAACAACAGTGGCAGCAGCAATAAACCGCACTTGGATTGACGGTGTGATTGATCTGCCCACAGGCAGCTGAGTGGGGGAGGTGTCGGCGATTCCTCGCGGCCTCGCCATTTGGGTGCATTTTTCACCCTTGGAGATTGAGGTGACATTAAATTTTGATTTGTGCCTCTGGTCAGTTGACATGAGAACCCCCCCTGCAAAAACTGAAAGTCAGAATTGGGAGTGAAATGAAGGCAATTGAGCCATTTGAACTGAAATGTCAAAGGACGCTGGGTGCATCGAAATTTACATTTCGTCACAGTGACATTTACGTGTCCTCGCTTCCTCCACTCTCTCTTTTGCCTCAGTTTTTCCAATGACGAGGAGGGATACAATTATTCAATATAAAGTTACAAGAATTGACGACACAAAATATTTACCCATTTCAACACACACATTTTTTTAAAGAAGAAAAAAAAGACACAAAGTACCAGAGGCCTTTCCTTTTGGTCCAGCGCTCCTTTGACTCAGTGAGCTTTAGCACTGTATTTCAAAGTGAGCACTGTCCAATTAGAGGTGGTGAAATTTTAAATGTTTGTAATGTAAATGCCTCGCCTTTCGTTTTCTGTTGTCTTTGCTGACGGACCACGGGCCAGCCGCGTTAACATTTGGAAACAAGCCCACCGCCCACACTCCAGTATCCACTGGTTTCTTAGCTGCTCTGCTCTGCACACTATCTGGGTCGTGAGGGAGCTAACATTAGCTAGCTAGCTAGCAGCACCACTAATTCTGTGATTAAAGCTGGTAATGCCGTCAGTGTGGCGAAACGTGTTCCTGCAGAAACATTGTGTCCACCCTCCGGTCTCCACCCAGGTGGCCCCAGTGAGTACGCTGCCTCATTTTGAACCGCAAAGCCTTTAAATGATGTTTACAATGTTAGCACCACTAAATGTGCTGACGCTGCTAACAGTAGTATTAAGGGTGTTTTAAAGCCCAAAAGTGAGCCTCACAATGTTTCTGTATAAACATTGTGCCCACCCTCGGGTTTCCCACAAGGTCACCCCAGTGAGTAAGCGGTCTCTTGAACTGCAAAATCCTATTAGCATTGTTTGCTATGTTAGCACCACTAGCTGTGCTGACACCGCTAATGGTGGTAACACAGTTGACACTGCTTAAGGGGGTTTTACAGCCCAAAACTGAACCTCTAACTCATTGGGGTGAGCTGAGGGAAGACCAGGGGGTGGGCACAATGTCTCTACAGCAAAACTCTTGAGTTAGGATGGCGTTACTAGCCAAAATGGTAGAATGAACGGTGCTGCTAACACTAGCTAGGTTCTACCAGACCCAGGTGGTGCACAGTGCAGTAAACTTAAGAGTCGCAAAATTAACCTATTAACCAATTAATTTAACTGTTGACGAGCAGAGTTTGTGGTGGATTTGCCTATTTATTTATGTTGTTTTGGATATCTTAGGATCTACTTGTGGTTTTGTGTCTCTTGTTGTAAGTTTGTGTGATCATTTTGTGTTTAATGTCTGTTTGTAGTTATTTTATGTCTTTTTAGACATTTTGTGTCTCTTTGTTGTCATTTTGTTTCTGTTTGTAGTTATCATTTGTCTCTTTGAGGTCATTTTGTGTAATTTATGGTAGTTTTTGTCTCTTTAAATTTATTTTGTGCCTCTTTGCAGTTCCTTTGCATCACTTTGTGGTCTTTTTGTGTCTCTTTGTAGTCAATGTGAGTCTCTTCCTGGTCGGTGCATGTTAATTTGAGTGACATTTTGCAGGTGAAGGCCAGGGGGACCCCCTGACACTTTGGACCCCTGGGCCTGTGCCCGTTAGGCCGATTTAGTAATCTATCCATAATATCAAGGCTTGACTGCCCAATTTTGCCTCAGTCTTTCTGTCAAAAAATGCTTCAAGGTGCTTTAAGTTTGACGAACAAAATACATGAAATCCTACACAATTCTGTTTTTGTTCCTTTGTTCTTTTTAAAATAATCTGTCAAAAAAATCAAGCAATAGATAATAGATAATAGATAATTGTTGTTTATGCTGCCATCTAAAGCAAACTGAAACATCATACATTCATTCTGCCTTAACTGACAGAGCTGACAACAGACTTGACACCAGTATTATCAAAAATGCCATCAGTGGGACAGGAATACAGAATCTGTGATAAGAGTGGCTTGTGGTTGCACATCAGGGAATAATCAGGCGGTGGTTACAGCCCAACCCTGACCACTAACTCTGCAGTGACCCCTGCTGCTTGAAAGAAGACCTGCATCCTCCTCATCCTCACCTGTTTGCCGTTATGTGTGACAGAGGAGAGGATGGTGCGGAGGGTCTTGAACCCCATTGCAATGTCCAGCAGATGAGCAGCGAAGAAGAAGTTGTTGTAGTGGCCCAGGATGGACATGGTGGTGTACCACACTAGATACAGGAAGGACTGGTGAAGAAACAAAATGAGATGATGATCAGGATCCATCTGTCCTGTCATAATATCATCAATCAACCCATCCATCCAGCCATCCATCGAATCATTGACTCTGCCATGCATTAAAACCACAAAACACAGCCATTAATCATCCCAAACTGTACTCAGACTCACATTGTCTGTAAACACCACTCCCATTTTCCAGATGTGGTACTTAGTGTCGATTGAGCTTAACCTGGCAAAGAAAGAAAGGTTGATATGAGCGCCCCGTATTTTCTATTTGACCTCTATTTTTGCTTAAATCTGTTCTAGCCTGACTTTTCTTTATCTGTCTGATCTCTCACCATGACACCAGAGAAGCTTCCTTGGCAACAGTTTCCTCTGTAGGGTTGAAATCCAGGGCACTCTTGTCCAACCCCAGCAGCTCTGCTATCCTCTCAGCTCCATACAGATCTCCATACTTTTTGATCACCTACAAACAGCAGCAAAAAATAAACAGAATTACACGAGTAAGTATGATCAGAATGGTTTCATGGTGTGTTTGCATAACAGATGACACAAAAGTTACACCTACTTTGCGTTTGACAAATTTATCCCAGTAGTTGTTGGGGAAGGAACTGGTAAAAACAGAGAAAGAAATCAGCGTTAATCTTTCGGTTATAAAAGACTCCGACTCAGAGCTGTACTGTCGTTGACTTACGGAGTATTGATGACCAGTCTGTCCCACTGTCCTTTGATGTCATCATCCGATGGCTGCTCCGTGATGTAAAGGCCGGCAAACTCTAACTTCCTGGCTATCTCCTTCTCACGTTTGAACACCACCAGGGGCACCTTGGACACGAAGGGAAATTTGGCTGCATTATTAGTGCAATTAACAACATTAGTGAGGCTTGAGACACGTATTTCTGACCAAACCCGACCCGAGTCTGAGAAAGTAGTAACCCAGCATGACCTGAACTCAACAGGCAGCCTTTTTAGTCCTATACCATTAATATCCCTGCATGGTTTTTGGTAGTTTTGAACCTCCAAAAGGTAAGGCTTATCTAGGCTACATGAATATTTGCGGCCTGAAATAGCCTATGTGTTGTGTTCATGCCTTGTTAGGTAAAAAAAACAAACCCAAGGCCCAAACATGAAGTAGCAGAACAAACACAGTAGGTCTATTTTTATGTTGTTACTGTACCTTTAGGTAGTAGTATCCCACTACACACAGGAACGATATGATTGTGTGCAGTATAGCCAGACAGCGAAGTGTTGGCGCCATGTAACCTGTGCTCTCCTGCAGGACGAAATACTCAAGTGCACCCTCATCCTCCTCCTCCTCCCCTGTTCTGCCTCGGCCATCCCAGGGGTCTTCATCGTCCGAGTAATCACCTGTCACCTGAAAACAACGCAACATTTAAAAGTGTTTACCAAAGCATATTCTGTCCTTATACTGTACATATTATGACACCTTAATTTCAAGCTTACTTTGTAGAAGAGCAGAATGAAGTTGATAGCAAAGGCAACAAAAAGTGCCAGGAAACGGAGGTTGTAGAAGTTTCTGGCCAGGTAATTCTGCAAAATAATAGTTCCTGTGTAAACTGTATGTATGCAGCAAGCTCATCTGTACTTTCAACATGCTTAAGCTAATAGTTCCGGTGTTATTTTTTTAAGACAGGTGCGAAGGAAATATCTGACCAGCATCTTAGTCTGGTAGACTTCCAAGCCAGCGAAGAAGCTGGCCATGAAGGCCTCCGGTGGTTCCTTCTTCTGGCCGAGCCTCTTCTTCGGGGCTTTCTTCTCCTCTACCGAAGGTTCTGGAGGGGCTTCGTCTTTGGCCTTGTCATGGTCCTTCTTCTCGCCATCTTCTGAACTGCAATGATAATGTCTCTATTAGTGGCAGACAGATACATGCTGATGCAAGGTCACAGATACACACACACACACACACACACATATGCATATGTGACCTATGGCAAGAATAAAACCAGACAGGCACAGTACACCCAGGCTGAATCCAAACGTCCAGACTTCCAAAGAGTCAGCTTGGGATGCACACTTCGCCGGACTTCACTGATTTCAGTTCCCACAATTAATTGCAAAACAAGCGTGACGTAGTTTTTTTCCCCAATAGTCTACAGTTATTGTAGCCCATTAAAACACTACTTCAGTCAGGTAGACCAGAAATAATATTCAGTCATATCATGACACAGAAATACATACAGGTATAGGCTGAAGAGGAAATGAAAATACATGTTATCATTGCAGCCTAACAGGCTGTGCAGAGTAATGCCAGATATATAAGCTAGAAAATTGGCTGAAAAACAGCAAAAGGAGGTCTTCTAATCTAAGTAATACCCTGTTTATTTAGTCATAGTCCGGTCCTTGTTTACAAACATTTCTGCTTTTGAACATGTGAAGACTATTATATAGAGATGTACGAATATCATTTTGTTCAGTCACAAAAAAGCCTTTACATGGGATTTATATCTTGTTTTCTGCAGGGACAGATGAGCAGACAGAATATGACAGCAGCGATCACTGGGTACATGACTAGTTGCTGCTTGAACGTTTCCATGGCAACGAGTTAAATAGACTTGAGGCCTGTCTATCAGCAGCAGTCTGTGCGTCGCAGACTTAATGTGATGACAGTGAACATGTCACATTATGTACAACTGAAGTCCGCGAGGGCTCAGTCTGTAAGTCCAGAGGGACGTTTGGATTCAGCCCCAGAGTCGAGCCTTAGAACTCATCCACATTCACATCCCATCAGGAGTTAAAGGTTAAGTTCAGTATTTTCTAACCCAAATGTTTTTTTCTGTTTTTATTTCTGAAATTTGTCCAGTATTGAGTGAGGGCGCTGCAGGTGCAAAACAGGCTGCAATGTAACCATTAAGGGCATACTACCACCGTCAGTTTATGTGCAACGAAAGTGCTTGTTTTTGACACTGACGGGATCAGATTACTATTAAAAATGTGTGACAACTTATAGGAAGGACTTTACAGACAAAAACATTTGTTTAACCAGAAAAAGCCCTGACATTTCTATGTCCAAAGATTCCACCAGATTCCATTTAATTAAACAGTAATTTTATTGTATAGAGCCAGCATATTTTCATATCGAATTGGATGACTTAAGGGTTTATTTCAACCAAACCAAAATACAAACAAAATAAGAGTTTATTTAAATGGAAGCTGGTGGGTTTAGCAATAATGTTTTTGGGGTTGTTTCTGGTTAAACTGCTGTTTTTGGTTTAGGACTGTTTTTATTTAATCATACCTGTGTTTTTTATTTCTCTGTGAAACACTTTGGACAACATTTATTGATTTTAAATGTGCTCTATAAATAAATCTGACTTGACTTGCCTTAAACTAAAAGGATCTTACTTTAAAAAAAAAAAGTTTATGTCTGCAGGGATCTTTTCCATAAGTTGTCAGACACTCAGGATAATAATCTGATCCTGTCAGTGACAAAAACAACCACTTTTAATGTAAACAGGCCCTCAGTGGTAACATTGCAACCTGGACACATTTCAGAAATTGTTGTTACCACTAGTCACTTAGACATAAAAACAGAAAGTAAGTTCCAGATGGAAAATATCAAACTTTCTCTTTAACTTAAATCCTGTTAAATATCTGATATTTTTCATACTTGATGCTCCTTCGAAAATCTGAAAATCTTTCACTACATGAACTATAAAGCAGACACTGTTGCAGACAGTGAAACACTCTGCGCCATCAGAAAATGCTTTAAGATATAAATGACATAAAAAACATATCAGTTGCAACTCTTCTGAGGATAATTAATGAAAAAAAACACTCACTCTCCTTTTTCTGAATCAGATTTGTAGTCTCCATTTACAGCCCTCTTCTTTGCAGCCAACTATAACAAAGACATGAGCATCAGTCACTTAAACAGTTTGTACAAATATAACAACAAATGTGTTTCAAGACACGTCAATTCTAATGTTGTAGTGTCTCTAGAGTCTGTCAGTTTAGACATGATTAGGAGTAGAAGTACTAAACTAATTGGCTTTATAATGAGTACTGACCTGTGCCTTCTTCTGCTTGACAGCGCTTGCTATGGATGGAGCATCTCCCACCACCACCTCAGACACATCCCCCAAACCTGGCTCAGTCCCGTGCTTTCCCTCTTTCTTTGGCTGTATGTTCAGCAACTCAGCCATCAGGTCTGCCTCTCCTGCCTCTCCTTGAGCCATCTGACCCATCTCCGCCAACGCTGACGCTTCACTCGCCTCCATTTTCTCCATCTCCAACACGTCCCCGTGGATCCCAAACTGAGTGGGGTCTGGCATGTTTCCTAAAATGTCCGTCACCTTCATGTTCTTGGCCCCTTCAACGAGGCCGCCCCCGAACATAGTGGTCCACAAGATGTGGAAGAAACCCCAAATTAGGCTGTAGACAAAGTGAAAGAGTCCTGTGATGATCATCCAGAAGAAAGAGAAGAAGCCTCGCACCATCTCCTTAATGCTCATCTTCCTGAATTTTCTGTACTGCCGCCTCATGCTTTTGAGAGTGAGCAGCTGGCGGAAGTGGCAGAGACTCTTTTTCATGGAGATGCAGGCGACTGTAAAAGCTGAAGAAGACTCCAGCATCACACTCTCCTCGTCTTCCTCTTCCTGGTGTTCCACCACGCTCTGGTTGTCGTCCTCATCTTCCTCTGGACGCTCCACTGGGTCTGGCTCGGAAATCTGAGAGGCTAGCTGCATCTCAAAGATGGTGTCTTCGCAGAAGTTGACAAACAGTTCCATCTTCTCGCTCTCCCCGCCTTCGTTGACGACATCGAAGATAAACTGCCGCTTTGACTCTTTCACCTGAGGCTTTTCCCACTGGGTGCGACTCGACTCAGTGATCTCAAAGTAAACTCTCTCAATGCGCTTGGCACCACCCATGATCTCAATACGACCCAAGTAAGGCTCAAAGTAGCTGAGGACACTCTCAGCCAGGTCGAGGAAGGTTGAGAGGCGAGCATCGTGAGGCATATGCTCGGAGAGGTTAGTCAGCAGCACAGCTACATTAAAGCCAATGTCCTTGGCGGGTTCATGAAATCTCTCCACAAACTGCTCGTAGTTGAACATGTCGTTCTCGTCGGCCTCGGCGCACGAGAGAAGAAACTCAATCTCAGACTGGGAATACTGTTTCTGGTTCTCCATAGACTTTTGGAAATCTTTCTTTGAGATGACCCCTTTACTTTCGGGGTCGTACTCCTTAAAGCTGTCCGAGGTAGTCAGGTCCTTTAACTTGAGGAACATGTCAAAAAATTTTAGGATCATCTCCACGTTGCTGGAAGATTCCACCAAGGTGTCCACCATTTGTTTGCCAATAGTGCCATTGACAACGTTACCTGTGAAGAAACGGAGGAAGAGACCAAAGCAAAGGTCAGTACAAATAATAACAGGCAACACTCAGGCAGATTCAAGGAGCAGTGTCTAGGACATAGTGGCATCTAGTGGTGAAGATTGCAGAGGGCAACAAACTGAAACTTCTCCCGTGTGCCAAGCGAGCTCCTGGTTAGAATTCCTTCAGTGTTCATTGTTCAGGAGGATTTTAACGCGAACTGAATTATCCAAAGAGGTCTCTTCCTCTCCAAAACAAACAGACTAGGTGATTCAACTGGTAAAAACACTAAAAAAAGCAGTTTCACGTCACAAATCAATGTTTCTCCTACACTGATTGGCTCACTGCAGACAGGCTGCTAGCCTTGCACCTGTCAACATGTGCGCACCTTTTTTTCTGATAACTTAAGATCCTGGTTCAAATGAAGATTCAGGAGGTTTTTACCAAGAGCCAAATTATCCTCAGAGGTCTCTTACTCTTGAAAGGACCAGGGGCCGGTTGTACAAAACACCTTAAGCTGAGATTCTTAAAGTTTTAGTTAAAATTTCCTCAAAATAAAACAGGTTGCACGGAACACCCTTAAGTCTTCTCTTTAAGGCTTCCTTAAAATGTTCACTTCAGTATATATGGTTTGCTCCCTGTCTTGGTCCTGTACTTAAGGAATCCCTAGATGTCTGCACAAAAGATCTGAGCAACCGAAGCAAGGTAAAAAAAAAAGAGCAAAAAACTTAATTGCAACATGACCCAGTTTATGGTGATAAATGAAAGAAAAACTAAGAGAAGATTTGAATGAATTAATTTTCATTGCAATTTCCTCCTACAATCATTTTCTGTTTTCTGGAAATTGGGGATCAAATTTACTTTGTAGTTTGTGCTTTCTATGATTGTATTCCTCCAACAGTGTAATCTTTTCCTCCCCTGACCAAGATGGTTTTCTTGTCTTGTCTTTCTGCCATTTTTCATAGTCTAACTATACGCCAATTTTTTGAGACGATAATAGGCATCACAAGTGTGAGTCAAGGCAAACAAACAATCTCCATGGAAACGTTTTTCATTAACTAAGGAACCTTTTCGGGGATTCAGTGCAACTGTGTTAGTCCCTCAGCTAAGGAGAAATTAAGCCTTAAGTGTCATACTTATCGAGAAAACTTAAGGTGTTTTGTGCAACCAGACCCAGATAATTTAAACCAGTTAAAACCCTAATTAATCGGTTTTTCAAGGCTGTTTGGCTCATCTATGATGGCTGAAAACATGACTCGTCCTATCCAGAGTCAGTGTTTTGTTTTCTGTCCTGGGCTATTCTGGTGGTGCAACATGGTGGATCTGTAGACGAGAACCAGCCGCCTGTGTGGATATAAACAGCTCATTCTAAAGTAACAAAAACACAACAATTCTTATTTTCAGGTGATTATACACTAAATAAAACATACTTACTATATTACATTCCATTTCAGCCAATATATCCCCCTCTCTTACAAACTGAACCTTTAAGCAAAGCTGCTTTGGTAAATATCTGATCACACTGCAAGCAAACAAAGCTGTTTAATGAAAGTCATGAAAGACACAATCCTATCCTATGCTATCCTGCAAACTAATATGATGAATCATCAAAAGTAAACCTTCGAGAAGAGAGAGCATCATGACGATCATGTCCTTCTGCAGGTCCAGCAGCTCCTTCAATAATTCAATCTGACTGGAGTCCTGTGAGGAGAAGACAAAAAAAGGAAACCTTGTGACTCACACTGCACTATATCACACAGACTACTGATGGCCTGCCTGTTAGAGTACGGCCATGCTGTCTAATATCCCTGAGAGATCAAGGCTGCCTTAGATTGTTAGGACCCACGATGGCCCTGCCGGGGGCCCAGAAGGGCCTTCTATGTAACATCCATCCATCAACACCAGGGTTAATGTTATTTTACTGTCTAAGAGCAGATGGCTAGGTCAGTCTGACTCATTTAGGGTCTCTATGGAGTCTGTATTCAGCATGCCATAAATCTGAGGCGTACTTTGATGTGCTAAATCCAAACCCGTCCACCTGTGCTCTCCCTCATATAGGCTTCTACTGTCCTTTCTCATGACCATGAGATAAGGTTAAATGGCTGAATTCCATCCCATTCCTTGGTTATTGGGCGGGAAGGAAATATTATGGATTTGATGGAGTCATACATCATATAGCTGAGTGGAATGACATATGTAA
Source organism: Epinephelus awoara (assembly GCA_035609425.1). Classification (NCBI taxonomy): domain Eukaryota; kingdom Metazoa; phylum Chordata; class Actinopteri; order Perciformes; family Serranidae; genus Epinephelus; species Epinephelus awoara. The sequence continues at coordinate 22,108,594 of CM069309.1, forward strand.
TTGTGCAGTAGCCTGAGGTTATTCCTGAGCTTGGAGAGACCTCTAGTGGCCACAGATATTTTAAAGGAGCCTGATAACACCTACAACTGGTGGGTAAAGTACTCATTTTTTTACTTAAGTAGCAGTACTACCACTCTGTAATCCTTTTCTATATCTATACAGTAAACCTGCCCAATAAAGGCAAAAAATGTCATCTTTTTTCAGAAATGTAATCTAGTAGTTGATCCAGTGGAGCTAATTTTAACCACTTTATACACTGACGAGCACTGTAATCTAAAATACATATTTTAGATATTTTATGTGTAAAGTCTTAATCTATAACTATATTAGTAGCTGTCAAGTTCGTGAAGCAGATTAAAAAGGACAATATTTCCTCCTGGTAGCTTCAAAGGTAGCTTAAAATAGAAATAATTAAGTACAAGTACCAAGTTCTGTTCCAAACCACAGCAGCATCACTGCTTTATTGCGGACAAAAGTACAAACCTGAGATAACTTCATCTGCATGTTGGCAAAAACATGTAAGAAGCCCACCACTGCGTCCCACAGCCTGCTGTGAGCCAGACTCTGCTGGTTCCCAATACACGGACCCTGGAGCACACAGCATAGGGTAGGTACAGAGAGAGGAGAGATTATTACAAAGCATTATAATCAGTCTTTTAAGCTCAGGTTTTTAATTAGTGCATGTTGTGGTGCAGTGTGTTGTGATATGGTACCTGTATATACTCAGTTAAAGAGTTGAAGACCTGCTTGGCCACTGCCAGCGCTTTGGAAAAGTTTCTTTGACCTGCCTCATCTATAATATCTTTACCAGAGTAGTACCAGTAGAAATCACTGATGGATTCCTAAAAGAAGACACGACAAAAATGATTTAGCCCATTAAAGAGCAGTGATGAATCTATATCTGACTGTAATAACATCCCACCTGGAGTCTTAGTAAGTAGTCTACAGTACTAATGATGATGTTGACTGTAGTTGTGTTTCCTGTCTGAGTCCTCAGGAAGTTCTGAAAATCTAAAAGAGACAAGAAAAATAAGATGGAAAAAATAACTGGTTGTAGTTGAGTACATTCCCAACACCAAACATCTAAAACAGTGACATGCAGCTTATTTTAAAAGTGCCTAGCAGGCTCTTTTTCTTTTGCCAAGTAGAGTTTCTACATTAACTTTTCTTTACAGGGGATAGTAATTGCTAAGAACTTACACTGATACTCTTTGGTAGCTGAGGATAGCTACCGATAGCTACTGGGGAAAACAAAAGCGCTATGGTTTATGCACTTGCTTTGTGTCATAAATCGAGCTTTTATTTTCCCGGAAGGTCGTACCCGGTGTATAATGAAGGCAAGGCTTATAGAGAAGCAATCTAAATGCTGATGGTGTCATTATTCTGTAGCCGGTACAGCGCAATCAACACTTCATAATGATTAGTTAAAGCAAAAAACTTGTCTATTTCCACTTTAAGTTTGGTTTATGGAGAAGTGTCCACCTACCATTGTTGTGGCCCTCACAGAGAAGCTGCAGAAACCTAAAGAGATCCTTAGTGAACTCATCATTCTGCAGTACCTTGGAACCTGAGGACAGGAAACGAGATTAACTGCCCCTTTCAGTGATAAGAAGGTCAGAGACCCATCATTTTAATGTCAGTACAGGCATAAGGGCTTGCATAGCTTTCACTTCCTCATAAAGCTGCTGTCTAGCTGTCATACGGCATCAAATTATGTGCACTATAATAGAGGTTCAGAACACACAGAGGAGGTATAGTGCATCATCTCACAAATGAAAACAAGGTTTATAATAGGGATAAAACCGAGCTCTGTTGTTAAACACCAGCAAAGCTTTGTTGCATCTTACAGACAAAGCTTCGGGGGATTTATTTCTTATTACACGCTGGTTAGTATCATCAAAATTAATAAAATAATAAAAGGTCCCACACAAATGACAAGCACTGACTTCTTACAAACGAAGAAGTGGAGAGATTTGAGTCAGTTTAGGGCACCTGACCATGGACTGAACAATCTATCCAGATGTCATAGAAGAAGCATGCATGCGTTCCTTCAGTCCAAGGTACAAAGAAGGAGGTTGTATTGCATTCAGGATAAGGGAAGAGGAGGAGGAGGAGGAGGAGGGAGGGGGACAGAGGGTAGAGAAGGACTGGAAGGGGATGAGGAGAGGGAGGAAGGCGTTGATCGGAGAGCAATCAAGATGTCAGCATTGCATAAAATGAGTAGAATCTAAACCATGTATTTACCCCGCTCACTCACGTTGACTGCGACCGATGAGATAAAAAACATGATCAGAAGAAAACAAACAAACAAAACAAAAGCAGACATAAGCAAAGGAGAAGACATTGATATTCAATCAGAAGAAGTAGGAACAGGAAAGAGTGATAGCGCTATAGATATATATATCTTTACATACTCACATTGATTGGCGACAGAGACATGCGGTTACAATTAGACAAAGTCTTAAAGTACAGTCTGCTCGCTAGGCAGGTGTTTAGACTACAGGTTAGACAGACTAACAGTTACCATCACTTATGCCTGAGCTTATGAGGTGAGAATGAGCTGAGTATGCATGAGAGAAACTTATAAATTTATATACTGTATGTAACCCATCAGATCAAATAGAGACCTCTGATTAAATGTGCAGTTTTCATGTGGATGTACTCGTGACTGTGAGTGCTTTTACGTGGCAGACAAGGCCCAGACAGGACTTAGACATACAGTAGCACAGGTTTACCTGCATGATGATGACCAACAACATGACACACAAGACGCACGTGACATGAAGATGGGCTCGCGCAACAGCAAACTAAAGAGCAGATGTTTCGTCAAGCTAACGCTGCGTCATTCGTCTTGCAGCCCATTACAAGCCTGACTAAAGGACGGTAACGCCATGAATGAGACACAACATGCCACAATACGATTTCTACATGGGTCCTCGGTGGTATCTCTGATGGCGTGCGCTGTGGTTTGGGCCACATCTGAAACACTGAATGGCTGAAAACTTTTAGTGTTGCTAAAGGAAAAAGGGTCCATCTGCTGCACAAATAAAGCTATAAATTTCATAAGCTCTGTTTTATTGTCAGTTCGCAAAGATACTCTCAGATCTGCAGTAGATCAGCATTTAGCAGCAACACAGTGTAGCACATAAACTGCTGAACTCTTAGTATTGAGGTTCTGTCTATACACAAAGCATAAAATCATTCTGTGCCGCAGATATTGACTTGTAAGCTTCTTATTCAGTAACACATTAGGGCCATAAATATATTGCATCAGCATGATTAAAAGTCTCAGTCGCTTATATTGTTGGTAAATCAACGACTAGGACGGTCTCAGAGACGTTTACCATGTTTGTTATCCTCACTTACTTGATCCTTCTTCAGTAACCATCCCCAAACCTTCAGCTTTATTTTGCCTTTCAAATGCATTTAAGTCCAAAACACTGTAAGAGACAAAATACAAAGCTTAAGTTATGATTATTTCTGTATTCTGTATATCTGCAACATGTATCTAAAAGGGGCATTCCAGAAATTTAGCACTGCACTTAGACAACAGTTACATGTAATGGTCAAAGAACAGTCGTCAATATCTTGACTTTTAGACCCCAGTATAGGTCAATATATAAAGGTCAATAGTTCAAAAACGTCTGTTTGTTAAAGAGGTTTGTGTTTGTTCATTGTGTGTCAGCCTTGACAAAGCTCCACCAGAGCCACAGAAGACAACTTGCTAAGCAGTACTTCCTGTGACTAGTCATTGACCTTTAAAGGTGGAAGCTGCAATTCTGAGGAAAGATTGTTGATATTTGAACGCAACACCCAAATACACCCCTCCCGTCAGTGCCCCTTTTGAAGCGCCCCTCTGGCTCCCAATGCCTTCCTCTCTCTATACATCAATGGCCTTTCCCAGTCTCATGCACAAGCACAAACATCCCCCTGTTGTTGATTGGTTGGAATAGTGTTGTGTTGTTGTTTGTTTCCAATTTACAGAGCTGGGGTTGTGTATGAACACTAGGGCTGGGTGTCAGTACTCAATACTTCAATACCATTACCCCAAACACATTCGAGTCTGCATCGACCTCTCCTCTTCAAAACACTCATCAAAACCCATCTTTTCAAAACGTCTTTTAATGTGTGAATGATGTGTGTATTTTACTGTAGTCTACTTTGTGATCGCTTTTAACTGATGTTAATTGTCTTTGAGTACTATGAAAAGCGCTCAAAAAATGAAATGTATTATTATTTTAAATATTAATGCATCTACCTAAAGAACCCAGTACCAAGAAGTATAGAAACAACGCCTGCATTTGATCCTTTTTTCAACAGGGATCTGATTCCAGGCCATCCTGACTCGCTGTCGGATCAACAAACTTTCTGTTGCTGCCATGTCTGGAGCCACTCTCATCCCAGTGGTCAGTTCAACATCTGCCCAGTTAGCACGAGCTAACACAGCAGGAGCAGCTATCACTCAAAAGTGAGCCATTAAACGCTCCGAGCAAACTCACATAGATACCAAAGTGTCTCAACTTCAACGTTAAACCTGTTATTATCTTTAATTTTGACCTATGGTGCTAATAGTTAGCCCTGTCACTGTGTGTGTGCAGCTGGGCGGACTCTCACAACTGTCCCCAGCGCAGAGCTCGCTCTTCCACAGCAGCAACTACAACCCATGCAAAGTGTGGTGTGGTGAGGTCCAGTGTGGTGTATTTGACAGTTAGCAGTTTAGCGTGCCAAAATACCACCAAAACTTCCAAAAATATGGCTCTACTACATGCCGCTCCTTTCACATTATGGGCATCAAATAACATACTCTGTGAGTATAATGGAACTAGATTTGAATCCTTGACTTCCCCTTTAAATTGCAGTTCAGAAATAAAAACAAAAAGCAAATCACGTGTTTTGTGTGTGATAAGTGATGACTGGCTGCATTTACCTGCAAGACATCATCAGTCCGGACAAACTTTTAAAAAAGCCGACATCTCTTTTTTCCTTCAGGTAGTCCAACATTTTCTGCATCAAGATAAAAGCACAATAGATGAGCTGGTGCTAAAGATGCTGTTAACAAAACAGATTGTCGACTGACATGTACCTGCTGCACCAGAATGTTTCCCCCGTTGAGGATGGAGATGCCTAGTTTGAGGGTGAAAGTCACAATAGCACCAAGTCGACCTGATGACCACAAATCACACATCACACAGTGGCGACACTAAAAGGCGGCAGTTATAAGAAGGCGGACAGATGAATGTGTCTCTTCATACCTTTGCTGGCACTGATCATCTGAAGCACCATCTCTGCAGCTCCTCGATCGTGTAGTCTGGCCTGCTGATACAGCATCTTCTGCTTCTCCATTTCCTTTTCCTGTTTTAAAATGATGATACAGTAAAGCACCACTTCTGAACATGGTTTTAAGACAAAGTGAAATGGAGAGCAGTAATCCTGAGAAATCAATAGCACCTCAAATGTTTTCTCTTTTCCTTCCTCATCTTCTTCTTCACCTTCATCACAACTCTGAAAGAGAAAGCAGGATGTCAAACCTGTGAAATTACACACACATTTCAGGAAAAGCAATATAGAGAATGCGTTACCTTTGCCATCATATCTGCATATGCAATATACAAGGGATCCTCTTCCAAAGAACTAAAAAGGGAGATAGACATCTGATGGTTAGACCATGCGTAGCACCCAATCACACCTCATATTTATAATGATAAGCAAGTTTTAGCAGCTATATTTATAGTCACTGAAATATATGCACGGCAGGACTACAGAGAATACTAAAAAACTGTGTTTTTGTCCCAGTTTTAATATATGGTGATGATTTAGCTTAATGCAGCTTTTTATTAGCTCAGAGGCAAGCCAAATCTATTATGTAGCACAGATGGAGCAGAGTGTGTTGGTGCCAGGTGGCCAGGTGTGTGACAGTGAGTGTGTATTCACCTGCACTCAGTCAGAGCGTTGTGGCTGAAATGCAGAATGAGCTGGTGAAGAGGGTCTGGCTGCTTTCTGACGACCTCCTCTTCCTCCTCCTGCACTTTGGGCTGCGTTTTCTGGACAAACCCATGCGAGTAAATACTGCAGCTCAGGCATGTCGTCTTAGTGTCAACTAAATACTTCATATTAACAGTGGTTACAGTGGCATTTTACAGTCACTTAACTATACATCACTTACCTTCAGAGAATCAGGTTGTATCAGAGAAAAACAGTGATAGGATACATTGATAGCATGCGGAGAGTACACTACAAGCACGAGCATGGACAGGCACATCCACACACATGCTGGCACACACATGCACACCCAGTGGTATTATGGATCCTACCGCTTTTCTTGGCAAATCCTGCCCTAGAGCGCTCACACCCACTAGTATGTGGACACCGGAGGAATGCTGACAGAGGGCCCTCAACCGTGAGCACAAGCCTCGCCCGCCTCGCACCCTTTTCCATCACATTAGCTCGGGTCCTTGAACTGCTTCTTATCAGGACTCACTGATGTCATCATGGTTCGCACCTTAGGTTAAGAACAACCTGATATTTTTGGTTTCCAACTGTGTTCAGAATTAGATGTGGGAACCAAAACGGAAAAGGGATATTTCTGGTTCTCTGGCAGAGGAGCAGAGCACAGCCTGTGTCGTTGGGGCTTGCTGAAGGCTGCTTAGAGGCTGTGGGACAGAACCTGGCAGCCAAGAGTCAAGCCAGGGTCCACAGAGCATGCAGGAGAACCAGAAGGAGGGCAGGAAGTCTGCATGGTCCGTGCCCATGGCTGAAGGCCTGCTGTCGGCTGTCCACAAGTGTTCCCACACCCCCGGATATGGACTCTCCAACCTGTTCTTTGCGGACCCTGGCTCTCATCTCACCCAGTATAACTGCCTCTCCAGCCCAGATCTTCACAAGTAAAACATATATAAAGAGTTTATAAAATATGATGTTTTGTGATAATAGGTGTGATTATAGCTGTCAAAATCAACACTCTTACATTGTCTTGCATGAGCATGGACACCTGGCAAATCCTTGTGCTTAAATGCCTCACATGAAGTGTCTGGCCAAGAAAAGCAGTGGGATCCATAATATTGCCCCCCCCCCCACACACACACAAACACACACACACACACACACACACACACAGTGGATGATGATCAGCAGTGTTATAGCAGGAGAATGGAGTTAAGCATGACTCTCCATGAGCCCAGTTTACACTTTATCAAAGACTTCCTATCATTTTACAAAAGATTAGAGACTGATCATGATATCAGACACACTGGAACTACTTTTTCTGCAGAGCTGATGCATATATGTGTGCTTGGTTGGCTGGAGCACAAAGTTCTTCAACTCTCACACCCTTAACTTCTTATGTGGTGCCCTGTGGCTTTCATTTCCAATAATGTAAAAAAGATTAGATTTTTAAAAGTTGTATTAATTTGAATTTTATCTTTATTATTGAAAAAGAAAAAAAAAACTACACCCAAGGGCACAGTGGGGTATGTGGAGTTCCAGCGTGCCTTCATGATAGCCTCTTGTCCCAGATCAGAAAACTGAATTCATTAAACTCTATTTTATAAATCCTTTAAGCGTTTTAATCAATCTCTGCATATTATGCTGTAGGTTATCATGGGCTGCAAAGTGCAAAAGTATTTTTGAAGCACTTTGTGAAGTTGTAAAGAAAGCAGCTGCTGTACGTGCTGGTTTCCCTCTGTTTTCTTTACAAGTTCAATGCATGACTGTGATGTTTTGTGAGTGTACAAATTTAAGAAAGACACCACAACTTTCAGAAATTTCACAGGTAAGTCGAAGCATCGAGGCGGGATAGATGCTCTCTTACCCATGTTGGATGGGACACGGTGGTCGAAATACATCAGCTGGCTCTGACATCAGCGGTGATGTCATGCTTGCCAAAAATGGGACGTCTGGTTGAAAAACATCGAATGGATGACTAAGTGCGACCCAGTGGTACGTGGTGGAACTGGGGCACTTAAAACAATGACGCAAGTACAAGGAAAGTGGTGCTGGAGGCGCGACGCTCAGCTCCCCGCAGCACACGGGTACCAATAAGAGGGCACTGGGGGGTGACACAAGTACTTACTGCAAGATCCTGCACTAGCTTCTCCTCAAAAGAGTACTCCTCTGTTTCTATCCATATTCTCTGATAGGCCAGGAGGAAGAGGTTAATAGAGCGATGCCTATAAGGGTGAGAGGAGATTAGCCTGGGTTAGGTAGGAGCAGAGCAAAGGAAGGGCGATAGACCCCTTTAGGAGAGCTTAATGCTGGTTAGTTTAGGACACTGGCTCATCCAACTGGTCACCTCAAAGGAAACTGTCGCTTTTAAATACAGAAATGTGACGTACATGCTCTCTGCTCTCTGCTCTCTGGTCACATCCGCATGCGGAAATTGCAAATCTAGACTTTTATATTATATTAAGTACCCACATATCTGCACATCAGCAACAGTTAATGGAAATGTTTGACATTCAAGGAAATTCGCTTACTGCTTTCTTGATGAGAGTGAGAATATTAACACCACTCTCACATCTGTATGCTAAAAGCTAATACCAGGAGAGGACAAGCTTAGAAATGCTTAGTGATTGGAAGCAGGTGGAAACAGCTAGCCTGGCTCTGTCCAAAAGTAAATAAAACATCCACCTGAGCAACTCTAAAGCTCATCTGCCTTTGTACAGACTAAACAAACAAATTCAGTGAGCTCTAAGGTGTGTACAGACCAAACTTGAAGCTAATTTTTCACATGGTGTGATTAGCTACATAAGAGTGCAAAAATGCTAACACTTCGTTTCCACTTAGATACGGAGACGAGGCACCCCTAAGTCCATTCATTCCCATGGGAATCTCTGTGATATCCGATGTGCCCCCCCTCCATGATGCTTTGGTCCAGAATTTGCCTCAGTTACATTAAAAAAACGGACCTTTTGTGGCCTTGGCCGGAAAATTTGCCGGCACTGAGACACTGCCGCTATCAGACAGAACAAAAGAAGAGAGGGCGCGTAAGTGAGCAAAAGCCATAGGACAACATGGTGACTGCTGAAAGTATGTATTTGTTACCTGATTCCAGCTATTGGTTGCACTTTCCTACAAGCCAAGTCAGCACTAATGTTAGCGTTAGCTGCCTTCTCCAGTTACCTAGCAAAACTGTAACTCCAAAAATACACTCCTTAGAGGTGCTGCTAGGCTGATTTGTTTTTTACCTTCTGACAGAGCCAAGCTAGCTGTTTCCTGCTACCAGTCTTTATGCTAAGCTAAGCTAAGCTAATTGCTTTTTGCTCTGTTTTACATACAGATATGAGAGTGGTCTCAATCATCTCCTGTAACTCTCAGCAGCAGAAAAGCAATTATGAATATCTCCCAAAATGTCTAACCATTCCTTGAACAGATACAGACCAGTGGAAAAACCAGTGGGAATATTTAAATGGGAGTTACATTTGTTGCACAGACCGTGCCTGCAGGAAGGCGAGGGGAAGTTAGGAAAGGTGTGCAAGGTGGTACAGTAGCAACATTGAATCAGCACTACGTTACCGTCAGCATGGAGAGCAGACTGTCATAGTCTGTGTTCTCATGCATTATCTCCAGCCAAATATGTCGGTAGGATTTCAGGAAGTAATTATTATTTTTGTGCCTGAGGGGATGAGGTACAATAGAGTTGTGACACTGAGGAGACAACAAAGGCTGAACAGAGAGACAAAGAGAAAAGATGACATCTGAATGCGTGAAACTCCGACAGAGTCGACATTATCCAGACGCTTCACATCCAGCCCTCAAACACAAATCTATTAACCCAAACAAAACAAACATTTGTGCCTGCATTGTAAATACTGCCTAATAATTATTAGGTATGCTGTGTCATATTTCACTGTCAGCAGCTTTGAATAAATGAGTCATGCTGTCAGGCAGGCGGGCGGCATCGTCTCAGCACATATTGAAGATGGCCACCCCCAGGTTGGGCCTCATAATTGTTTTCCTCCCTACTGTAGCTCTCTGCCTGACTTCCTGTGATTGAGTTACAGAGCAGCAGGGCATGAAATTGCTAGTGTCCCTTTTTTTTCCTACTCCTTGATAACAGCTGCGGGCCAGACATTTGTCCTACAAACGGAGGGAGGAAGGCTGTGCATTAATGCAGGGTCAGGACCCAAGAAGACAGAGAAATGGGGGTTGTGAGTCAGACAAGAAGAAGAAGAAGAAGAAGAGAGTGAGGTGGTGTTTGGCAAACACACATAAAGGTGATGTTACAACACTTGCCACACCATTTCCTGTTTACTAGTTGTACCACAAGGAGCTCTTTGCGACTTTAGAATGAGGGGTGCTCAACATGTTTTTGGGGTAAAAACATTCTGGCAAAGATGTAGCAGCTGAAAGTCTTATGTAAGCACTCATACCTTGGCAGATTATATAGTGGAGCCATGCGGAAGCACGCCACAACCGCTCGCTTCCTCTGCTTGGACAGCAACTTCTGCCATACACATTTCTTAGACCTCAACGGCTGCTCCACCTGACAGGAGTAGAAGAAATCAGTGTAAGGATTATGTGATTAATCAACACTGGGATACCATTCTCTCCCAGGTAAACTCATCTCTGAGTATTGGCATTTTCATCAGACTTTTCCTCAGTGCTACTATTTCTTTGGTAGTGCATCATGAACCTGACTGTGACTGAGTGCAAAGAGAAGCGCAGTAGAGGGGGGTCAGAAGCGGTCAAGCGTCCCAGTGCAAATTTTCTGTCAAGGATTACTGCAAGTTGTGTTTTCTCACCCACGTCAAACCAAGTAAAAAGCAAAGGGTGCAATGCTTTATGCTTTTTTTGTGGCTGTATCAATCAAAGTGCACAAGGAAAAGATATGGTTCAAGGTTGTTTTGTGATCCGACAATATACTGTACACACAGGGCTATAAATGCCTGGAGCTTTCACTATGTGAAGTGATGAATGAAGTGGGGAGTGTGGAGGTCGGTATATCCAATGCAGATGTCCGGGGCTCTCATTTATAAACATTGCATACGCACAAAACGAGGCCTGAAAGAGGCGTATGCAATTTCCTACTGAAAAGTTGTGATCTATAAGGACAGACTTGATGGGAGAAACTTTGACCTATGCTTACGAACTTTTTGGAGACGGGATATAGGGTGGATGCCTGACTGTAGAAATTGTCTGTGTATTTTTTGGTGCATGCCACTGTTGGCTTTTGTCCGTATGTACATTTTTAGTATGGACCCTACGCACTATTTTATAAATGAGACCCCTGGGCCTGACTAGTGGATGAACTTGTCCATATTTCGCAAGCTATAGCAATACATTCATGGATGAAAACCGTAATCATTAATTAAACCAAAATTCCATACAGTTTCATTCATGTCAAAACTAATTACCGTGTCATCATACATGGAAATAAATTGAGAACAATAATAATATAATGCTTCAATCAGGTACATTACTGACAGGCGCGTTAACTCTGTTAATAACGCACCTTTATTGTCAATATTATGACAATAAGCAAAAAAATATTTGTTAAAATTGTATTTCATGAATTACCTTTGTTTTAAAATCAAATCTCTTAGTTTCACATGTGTGAAATGTCTCACAACGATTACTTTAATTGGGTGCTTCACCAATTGATTTGAACAGCGCATGGATTTGTCGTTTTTGGTCGGGATCCTGTTCTGGGATCCATGCAGGAGTCTGCCCTAAAATATAAATCACCGGCAGCATATCTGACGTGTCATTAGCTGTATGATTGGTGACCCTGCACCTTCACAGTTGTTTAATGAAATAACAAGCCCCCAGGTGTCATTAGCAGCTCATAATATGCTTAAGAATGTGTGAATGCTTGAGCCTGACCTGCTCCAGGTTGAAGACAGCAGCAGAGATCCTCTGAATACGGTCCACCACCCTGTCAGGGTCAGGAGGCCCCTCGCCTCTCATTGCTATGTCCTTGTACAGGTTTAGCTGCCACCTCACTGCAGGGTCCTCTGACTGAGAGTGAGTCACAAAGAAAGATGTGAAATAAAAAGTCTTCAGAAGCTGATAACCTCTAACAGTCATGATACTGATCTCGACGTGCTCACCTTTTCTCGAAGATGCAGATTCTGCCGAATGTGATCTTTGACCTCTTCGTCTGTGTCTCTCTGATAAACAGTAGCAGGAATATAAATGTGTGAAGCTTTATAACTGAGAAGAGACCTGTGTCAAATGTGTAGCCAGTGCTTGGTCACATAAAAGTTGTCTCACCAGGAGGTAGCGAGTCTTGGCCAGAGAGATGAGCTCCTGGTCTCCTGGCGTACACATGTTGAGGCCGATTGGCAGCATCTTCTTCAGAGCGGCCACAATCAGAGAGGTCTGGATGGAGTAGAACTCACCACGCCTTTTCTTGTGTTTCCTCTCCTGGTCTTGCCCTCCCGACTGGAAAAAAAACCACGGCATTAACCTCAGACAACTCAAAGTGGTGAGCATAAAAAGTAATGGCGGCTTAATAAGCTGGGCTTTTAACATAATACCTACTGTTTTCCCATTTTGCTGAGATTAATGTTGCACTAAAGCGCTTGCTTTCAACATTTAAACTGATACCTTAACAGCATATTATTGGAGCTTATTGCACAGCAGGAGCACTCCCACTGTATTTGAACAAAAGCCAAAGGCAACTGAGGCATTTATTTTTTCAGGCCTGGCAAAATCTGTGACCAGGCTGAATCTGTGCCACTGAGGCATTAAGAAGTTTCACACCTCAGCTGAAAAGCAGAGCTGTTCAAAGCAAAGCTGTTGGAACAGCAAGATGTTACCAGTGAAAGAAAACTGCACTTTTTGTGCCAAATTGAAGCAGCTGGCTCAGTGAAAACACTAATTTCCATATTAATATACAGATATATACTATATATATAAAACACAGACACACACACACACACACACACACACACACACACACACACACAGTCTTATCACACATCGGCTACAACATAATATAGCTTGCAGTAATTACTGGCCAATCACACCGGGGTACCACAATCCATCAACTGCCAACACAACAGTGGCGTGTGATCATATGAGTTTCTACAGAAGGGCTGGGCGTCATTACTCCTGATGAGATGTGTTCCGCCCATGAGGCAATGAGGAATGAGCAAAGTTACCATGTCACACATGGTGATGAATGGAGACCACAAATAATCAGGTGACAGAATATATACCGTATCTACACTACAGACTATATAGCACAGCGGCACAAGCTATTGGCTTTTCTGCTCGGCGACGGCAGCGTATAAGCCAATAAGCTGGCGGGTAAACGGCACATGCACTGCGTCACTCTACCTTCTCCTTAAAGGACTGTTTGAGACAGAGAGAGAGAGAGAGAGAGAGAAAGGCAGATAGAAGAAAAAAAGAATGAGAGAGCAATTAATGGAGGCGCACAGTCCTCACATGCACTGCAATGAAAACCATTTGTTTGCCTTTAAACAGCTAAACCAGGCAGACAAGAAATGAAATGTTCTAACCCCTGTAAAGCTGAAGAGGGCTGAAGGTATGAATGTTAGTTTACGTCATCTGCTGTAAGAAGCACGCATGCAGAAATTCAAACACGCACACACATACACACAGTCACTGTTGCTATTAACAAAGAGGTTATCTACTCCTCTCGCTCATGTTTGATGCAAGCAGGGGTCTTGTTTGTCACATGTATGCACATAGTTGCTCTGAGATCACCCTGGGCATTTTACATGTTAAAGGAATGGTGCAGATTTTTTGAAGTGGGGTTGTATGAGATACCTATCCATAGTGTGTCAGTGGCGGCCTGTATGCTCAGGGTAAACGCTACGCAATGTACAGTTATGGACGAAGGCAGCCAAAAATATTTTAGCCACCTAAAAACATCACTATCAATTTATTGTACGCTATATTCAGAATACTTGCATCACTTTAACTTGTTGCAGACAGCAAAATCATAAACAGCTTCAGTTCCCCATCTATGCTCTTGTCAATGCCACAAGACACATTTAAAAAAACAGTAATTATAGCTTGCTGAACACAGGAGCTGCTAAAAGAGTAAAAAATATTCTAAATATAGCGTACACTTAAACTGATGTTGATGTGTTCATGTGGCTAAAATACAATTTGTTGCCAGCCCTGTCCACAGCAGTACATCGCTTAGCTTCCGACCACCATCTTCTGTATGTAACACACTGACTATGAATAACTACTACTACTAAAAACCCACATTAAGAGATCTGAACTCTCTTTACCATACACAAAGGTGGTGGCTTTATTATTTGTGGATCTTTTTCAACTTTCTCACACACGCTCACTGGGTCAAGGTGCCACTATACACAACTTAAAAGGTTTTAATCTGCTGCTGAACGAGGACATAAAGTTGGCAGTGCTGAGAGGAGGTGGAAAAATACAAAACCTACCTTAGCCATCTTGGTTTTACTATCTCCAGTCAAGAAGGAAAGGTTGTTGATTTCATTCTGGACCACAAAGTTCTGCTCCTCTCTTTTGAAATTCTGGAGAAAGACAAATATCAAAGAAAGATCAGTGTTATAGTTCATAAAGGATGTCTTGTGTGTGTAGCTACACATGAACAGAGTTGAGAGAACTTACGTGTGATTTGCACCAGAGGATAAATATCTCAGCCACCATTCTGAAGAGCTCATTGGAGTCAGCGTCTGGTTCTTTTAGCCACCTCGACCTGCAGCAAAAGGGAGATATTAATACACGCCTCTGTTTTTTTTCTGCAGGCCAAAACAACTTCATCATCCTCTACTCAGTTAGCTCACCTGTTGTTGTCCACATAGCGGATAAGCATGGGGTAGAAGGCGTACAGGTCTCTGCAGAGAACGGCAAACTCGTCCAGGATGAGCAGCTCGGCCTCCTGGGTGTCTCCCTTACTGTCTGCCTTCAGCAGCTCCTCCTCGGACACCACCTTCACCGTCTTCTTCTTCAGCTTCTCCAGTGTAGGCAGGAAGTGGCTCTTCAGCAGGTCTGCACGGGCCTTGCCGATGATGGGCTGCACGTAGACTGAATGGTGGAAGAGATAGAAAATGTTACTTCCCCACAGTTGTTCACTTTTATTTTAAATGTTTAGGTATATCTCAAAGCTGCCAGTATTTTAGTGACATTTTCATATAATTTTAATTTTTTTTCCAAACAACTGTATTCCATATTAGCAATTTAACCATGAACATTTTACATTGGCTAAATTTCCTGTTCTAAACTCAGACATACAGCTCCCATACTAATTTTTCTGGGCAGTTCTAGGCAGTTTTATTCATACACAAGGCAACAACTCAAAAAAACAATTTGTTTCAAAATTAAAACAATTCATGAAATACAAAAAATACAACTTAAATTTAAAAAAGAAAAAAGAGATAAAACTGCAAAAGAATGAGTAAAAATTATTCAATATATTTTAAATTATAATAACTATATCATGACAATAAGACCTTGGGTTTTCAAAATGTTATTATTTTCACAACAGTTAAAATAATGTCCAACAAATATTAATAAAATGTCCAAAAAATTATTCATAAAATGTCAGATATGCCATTAGAAAAATGTCCGACGTATATTGATAAAATGTCTGAAAAATTCAAAATAAAATTTCAGAAAAATTATTAATAAAATGACCGACAAAGATCATTAAAGACTCTGACTAATATCAATAAAATGTCCATAAAATATGCGAAATATTAGTAATGAAATGTCCGAAAAATTATTCATAACATTTCCGACATATATTTATTAAATATCCAAAAAACTATTAATAAAATGTCTGAAATATTATTTAAAAATTGTCTGACAAATAATAATAAAATATCCGAAAAAATATTAATAAAATATCCCAAATATTACTAATAAAATTCCCAAAAAACATTGATAATATGTTTGACAAATATCAATAAAATGTCAAAAAAATATTATTAATAAATTGTCTGAAATGTTATGAATTAAATGCTCCAAAAAGTGTTACCAACATTATTATTTAACATAAAAAATTATTATTAAAATGTCCAAATAACTATTATTAAAATGTATGACAAACATAAATGAAATATCAAAAAAATAATACATAGATGTCAGTAAAAATATTAATAAAATATCAGAAATATTATGCATAAAATCACCGACATATTATTAATAAAATGTACGTTAAAAGTTTAAAGCGCTCGAGAATATAATCGCGACAACAACTACATTTTTGAAAAAAGACAATGGTAGTTAGCATGAGCAGCAGACAGTTATGCTTACAACGCTGAATGGCCAATGGGAGCCAACATTAGATTAGTCAATTCTGCAGGTCCTTTGGATCATGCAGGATTCCTTCGAGATGCTACAACAACTCTACCCACCTGCAATCCTCTTCATCCAGGAGGCCTCATCGATGCCCAGGTTGTTGTTGAGGATCTTGAGGATGTTGCCGAGAATGAGACTGAGGTTCTCTGAGGTGACGGTGGTGCAGCAGACGCTGCCCCCGCTGGCTGGCTGGTTCTCAGGCCCCCTCTCCCACCAGTAGGACAGATAGTTACACAGCATGGGCAGCACCACCTCGATAACGTGGGGCATCTCCGTGTACCGCGCCCCAGACTCTGCCATGTCGTTGATGTCCTTCATCAGACCGTCCAGGCGCGGCATCCCGGGACACATCTCCTCGACTGAGTCTGGTATGCCTAGGACTAAAAAGACCACATGGGATTTACACGATTACCACAAAAACGGTACAGCGAGAGGGTCATTATTGCAAAATAATAAAAGACCCCGACACTTCCTGCATATCCCTTATACAGTATGACTCACTGGCTCGTTCTCTGGCACTCTTGGTGTTAAAGACGGAGCAGGGGTTGTACGTGTTGAGCATCGGCTCCAGGAAGGCCACAGGCATGGTCCCAGCCAGCGTGGCCAGGCACTGACCGAGAGCTGGTAGCTGTCTGAGGGACACAGAGAGGATGAGAGTTGGTTGAAGCTGCATTGAATATAGGCGACTGAGGTTTTGACACAGTGTGGAAGCTGAGATACCTTTCTACATAAATGTTTTTCCCGGTACCCAGTGCATACAGACTGGTCAGGATGCGATAGCAAGACACCTGGACATCATCCACTGAAAAATACAGAAAATGAAGAGTTGCTTATTATCATGCTTATTTATATTTATAGGATGAACTTCACTGTACTTTTGTATACGTGAGCGATAGCTATGATGGTGTCAGGATGTCAGAAGCATTGTAAAACAATTAACTTGACGTCGACTCCAGTTTTTTAGCAGCTGCTCCAAAATACGTTTGATCATTCCTGTGCCGTCGGGACTCACAGAGCAGGTCGACTCCAAAGTGGTGTTGAGTGATGTGTTCAAACAGAGCGGTTAAGATGGGGAGCAGTGCTACGGTGGTGTAGTTGATATTCTGCGACACCCCTTTCATCTGGGAGCGAGAGTGAGTGAACTTTCCCAGCTTCAGGTTCTCAAACGTCTTCTCCAGGTCCTCTGCGGCGTTCTCGAAGAACGTCCTCAGCCCAACCCTCACCAGCTCCGAGCCCGACTTCATCACCGTCCTGTTGGAGTGAGAGGGAGCCGTGATAAACGAGTGAAGACAAATGAGGAGATACGCAAGGGCAGGGCTATAATAAACCGCTGGATACCCCTCGGTATGCAAAGGAGAACACTGTTTACCCACAGTAGGACACGGTCACATATGCAATTACTTCACTCTCGCAGTCTGTGAAGGTTTTAGTCATGAAATATGAGACGTGAGTATCAAACTGACCGCCCTTACACCGAAGAATCAATGATTTATGAAATGAATTAGGTGAATATTTAAATCCAAGGTGAGTTTACCAATGTTGTGGACATACTGTGTAACACTCTGAAAAAGCACAACGCATTAATATGATTAGTCCGTCCATTTTCAGCATTTCACAGTTCATAACATAGCTAAATGAATTACCCATTGTTAAGCCTTGATGTGTCCCACTAGGAAGGAGAAATGAAAGACAGCGTCTGTGGGCATCAGCTGTAGCTCTCCAGCACAAACAAGACACAATAATACATTGCTCATTTAGCCTCATTATGTATGTGTGAGCTGCATTAACAAACAGTACACTGTCTCTAAAGAACACTATAAGCCTCAGGCAACATGTGCTGTATGAAATTTGTTTTGCTTATTTAAATGCCAGAGGATGCTCTTTGTTAATGCCAGCGCCTCCCATAAGACACTGTGGTAATAACTGTTTCAAAGAAAATGTTCATGACGAATATGCTCCTCTTGAGGGACCTACAGAGGAAAGATTCTACGTCAGTGTAAAGGGGAAATTTAATTTGTGTCTTAAATAATCAAAGTTTATATAGTCAGTGTCAAACTTTTTCTTTTCATTTCAACAAGAACACTTAGAGGTGCCAGACTCCCTCTGACAGCTGAGTGCTGCCGGATTTGCGCTCACCTGGTGTCCAACGTGTGTGCCAGGATGTGCAGACAGCTGACGATGGTGGTGGAGTCGCTCCCTACAAGATAACACAAAAGACTTCAGTTTGACATGAACACACACAACCACACACTGTCATCCATGTTTAAGGGGCTTTCTGCACCTGAACTGAGCCCCTCATGACCACAGTGAGCTCATGTCTGTGTGTGTGCCAATCAAATGGGTGGGCTAAGGGTTCACTTAGATGTGGTATGGTTAGTAGATCAATATCTAGTTACAACTTCAGGTGGATGTGGGATATCCAGTGTGGTTAAGGGCACAGTTAAAGTATTGAATTTAGTCATTTAGTTCATTGATTCAAATATCAGAGCCTCAAAAATCTAAATAATCAATCATCATTTTGGTAGTAGGGTCTCAAGTTTCTGTTTAAAATGTTTGGAAATATGCATTATATGCATTTGCTTTATCGAGAGTTAGCTGAGAAGATGGAAACCACTTTTCCATCTCTACAATAAATGTGAAGCAACAGGGCAGCCTGGCTCTGTCCAACAGTAAGAAAGCCAGCTACAGAAGCCTCTAAAACTCAACAGTTACCATGTTATACCTTATGTGTTTAATATATCATTAATAAAAGCGCAGTTTTACAGTAAAATGCTGCAGTATTTGGTATCTTGTACGTTAACATGTTAACCACAAAGCTTTTAGGTTTGCTTTGGACTCACAACTATATTTAAGGCCACTGTTAATAAAGTCCTTAAGACAAGACACCCACGAGAAACAAAAATGCGTTTCCAAGAACCATCTTAAAGGTCCAGTGTGTAGGATTTAGGGGATCTAATGGCAGAAGCTGAATATAATATTCATAATTGTATTTTTTTATTAGGGTATAGTCACCTGAAGCTAAAAATTGTTGTGCTTTCTTAAAGCAGTAACCTCCGGGACTGAAAATTGAAGCCAACTTGGAAGTGCCAAAAACTGCAGTTCCTTGAATGGCCACTTGAGGCTGGCTCCATGAGCGAGTCATTCCCATAGATCCCCACATTAAAATGCCTGACTTTACAGCAGAAAAAAACATGTTTACAGCCTGGTACAAAAATGGTTTTGGTCTCTATAGCTAATTTCAACATTCATGCACAGGGGGTGAATTTTTATATAACTCACCCATTTACGTTTTACTTAGGCTTAAAGTTATGCATAACAAAGGGTGCATAACCAAGGTGTCAAAACAATCTATGAGCCAGATCTTGCACCTTCATAGCTCTACCCTCTTGTCCAAATGTGGTCCTTCTGGCTCCAAAAACCAAGATGGCAACAGCCAAAATGGCGAACTAGAGGCTTTAAAACAGGAGTCAACAAACCAATGGGTGACGCCACAGTGGTTACATCCATTTATCTTAAAGTCTATGATTTTCATTAGCTTAGAATGAGCCTGTCATACATAGGGAGCAGGTCTTTTCTCATGGAGCACGCCATGGCCCACCACCATGTTTCTAAAGTAGCTGAGAACAGACAAACCAAACACCAGCTCTAGATAGGGCCTTTAAGGTTGAAGTGAAGTTCTCTACATGCTTGGAAAAGGAAGGGTGGTCGTGTTGGGGGGCATTCAGTTGACTGCAATCTGCAACCTCACCACTAGATGCCAGTATCTCCTACACACTGGCCCTTTAAGACCTTATAGCACTGATTTTTTACAACACATACTCACATGCACACACACACATTTCTGACCAGTCACTATTCATCATCTTACCAAAGAGAGAAATCCTATGTCTGACAAGAGCTGCCAGTTTACAAAACAGGCTGGAGGTGTGATGGACAGAAAGGAAGGAAGGAAATCAGACAGTTACAATAAGTCTTAGAGAAAGAGATTAGTGAATTAAGATTATAGGAGTTTAAGATTTTTAATAAAGAATAGTAAAGAATTACTGTCACGCCATATTGCTGAAAGTGAATGCTTTGTACCTGGTGACCATCTCCTTCTCCTTGTTGGAGGCGTAACCGCTGCTGCTCAGGTTTTTATTGGGGGAGGAGAGGAAGTAGAGAGAGTGGTTCTTGAAGTACTGGTCGATGAGAGGAAGGAGAACCTGAAGGAGGATATTGATAAAGACGAGATCACATCAGGTTGTTGGAATTTAATTTAAAAGAGTTATCTATATATGTACAGCCGCTGTATTTATATCACATTCTTACTTTGGCAAAAAACTTGATTTCTTGTTCATGAGGAGACCTGTCTGTTTTGCCACTGGCGGCCATTGCCTCTGGATTGAGAGCAAAAAATGCATCTTTAATAGTGAGGAACAAGACTACTTTAAGTCTCTTGTAGTTAGGTCGTACGTAATATCACCATACCCAAGTGAGCAATGAACTCCTGAGCTGAGTCGACATACTTTAGCAGCTTCTTGAGGAACCTATAGGCAAACCTCTTCTCCATGGAAGAAGAGTCCTGCTCTAAGTCCTTCAAACCTCTGCAACACAATAAGATATGAGCTAGAAATCAACTCTTTAACTATGAAATGGGAAATTATTGAGCAGTGTTAAGTTTCTGTAGGATGTCAACATGCTAATGTAGAACCAGCATCTTGAAATTGTTGACCTTGTGATGCTGTAGCCATTGATCTGCAGGAAGCGAAAAAGCTCCTGAGCCTTCTCCCGATCTCTGGCTTTCTCCTTGGCTGTCAGCGTGTCGTAGGGCACCAGCAGAGGGTGCGTTCCCCCGCCTGAAAGCAAAGGCAGTCCAGTGTAAATAAGACTTGATCGGCCACTGTGTGTCTGTGTAAAACAGATGGTGACATGAAGTGGATGCACCACTCAGCTGAACCTATTTAGTCAAAGGCCGGCGAGCAGGACACACACATACGCTCAGAGGCACATATTAACACCACAACAAGCCAGTGGCACTTTACATCCACTCACATGTCTCGTCCTCGCTGTTTTACAGGTATCTGTGTGTAATATGTGCCTATGACTGACTTCATACTCAAATCACCTCTGCTTCCAAGCTCACTCTTCTTCTTCTTGGCCCAGATGTTATGGTAATTTTCAGCCACCACCTCCACCATCCCCTTGGACCAAAGACAAAAGATGCATCTCGGTAAGGAGCATGTCCCGCCCACGTTACTTATTCACATTCAGGAAATACAGCTCTTCATCTTGTATTCAGACTGAGAGGTAGTTTGATGTAAAAAAAAAAAAAAGAAAAGCCTGACAAAACAGAAGTGAGGTCACTCACCTGCAATTCTCTGGAGAGAACCACGTTGCTTGTGTCTATTGGGCTTGGATTGAAGCCGTTTGCCTGGAAGTGTTCAAAAAGGTGCAGATTTACAGTGACACAACGTGCGCTATTAGTTATGAATCAACAGTTTGATAACACAAGATTTAGCATTTGTTAAAGGATTATTCTGTGTCTTTAGGCTTTGAGTCTATTATGCTAGGAGATTAGCAGCAGAATCAGCTTTGTTTCCACGGTAAATAACTGCCAGATCTGAATGTTTACAACTGCATACAGTAACTGCTGACAAGTGGTGCTTGTCCTAACAGTGAGAGAATGTGAACTGATATCAGCTGTAAGCCCGGGGCAGAGATCAGCTCAGCTAAAAACAGGAATTATGATGATTAAAAACAAAAACAAAATATATCTACATGTTTGTCTTAAAAGGGACAGTTCACCCCAACATCAAAAATAGTAGTGCTATCTAGCAGTCCAGATTGTTTCTGTGTGTGTTACAGCATGTTTGAGATATGGGTCATAGAGATGTCTGCCTTCTCTTGAAAATTATGAAACTATATGGCACTCAGCGTGTGGTGCTCAAAGCACCAAAAAATAAATTCGAAAAACTCAACAGCAATGTCTCTTTGGAGAAATCCTGACCCACTTACTCAAGATAATCCACAGACCTTGTTGTGAGCAGTTTTATTTTGGAGCTACTTTCTTTCTATAGAACTACACCACAACAGAATTACTGCACAGAAGACAGCTTGCATCCACTCATGCACCTCAGGCTCAGGCTCAGGCTCATGAGAGCGCAAGATGTAAATATCAATGGCGTCATCCTCAGCTGAGATGAAATGACTAGCTCAGTGATGCTAAGTGAGCTAGCAGTAGATGCATGCTTCCTTCTTCGCAGTGTTACAGTTGGCGGATGTGCTTTAGTGTAAAAGAAAATAGTTCCTACATGAAACTGCTAACAGCAAGGTCTGTGGATTTTTGTTTTGTCTTTGGCGTTTCGAGCCCCACAAGCCAGATGCCATCTAGTTCCATTATATTTGAGAGAAGGCAGACATCTCTGTGGCTGATATCTTCAACAACTCACACCAAATCAATCTACACTGATAAATAGCACAACAGCTAAGAGGAAAAGTATGGATTATTGATTATGGGAGTGAACTAATATAGTTTTGCTGTTGTTAAACGTGGTCTCCAATTAATCAATAAATCAATATGTTTCATGAATTCAAGGTAAAACAGCATAACTAAGGTGGGATTTATACTTCCGCATTGAATCGACACCATACCTACGCCATAGCCTGACGTGCATCTCCCAAGAAATGTAACTAAACATCACAGCGATGCAGATCTCCTGTCTATTTCTGTAAGCTGAAACCATTTCCCTTAGTGGAAACAAAGATTTTATTAACTTTAATTTCACAGACAAGAAACAATAAATTGTGTAGACAAAAGGCCTCCATAAAAATTGCTGTTGCTGTTGTTCCTGGCTTCATATGAGTAGAGGAAAAGTCTGGTAGCCGCTAGGCTAATTTATACAATGTAAAATTCCAAAGGCTTGTCCTAATAACATTAGGATGTTGTATATGTGGCGAACATGTGTCCAGATAAAGGCAAGTGTTTGTCTGTGAATGCTGCGAGTTATAGTGACTCTGATTTGTGTACTTGTGTGTGAAATTATCTCTATTAAGCCATGTTTAATGTGTATTTAATGTGTGTTTTGAATCGACTAAACTTTATAGCACTTCACAGAAACCCTGTCGCCGACTAGTGCTTTGGAGGTGTAACTGCAGAGTGACACAGACACACCACCACACAAGTAAAAATGTTCACAACGGCGTAGGCGATGTGCGTAGACTACGGCGTAGGGTCTGCCACACAAGTATAAATACTACTTAAAACTATAGTGCGTAACTTCTCCAGGTCCGTAAATGTCCATTTCACCCAAGCCACTACTAGAGGAGATGACACAATGCTGACTAAGCCGATCGGCTCCTAACATCTTGGTATTTTTCAATATATATCATTTTTACTTTGCGTGTGGACCGGCGACATTCCCACACTGGCGCACAGGAAATGCTTCCTCACAACAAGAAGGGCAGGGGCAGGAAGAGTGGAGAGTGTCATAGCAAGAGGTAGAGCGCAGGTAGAAAGAGAAAGCAACATGGCGGAGAAGCAGCCGGTCACTTTGCTTCTTAGCAAAGAAGGAAAGTGACCGACGGAGAAGGCAAACAACGATTTGTATTGGCGTCGCTTTTCCTCGGTGGAGAGCCCTGAAGGAAGAAATTGGGCTGAGGGCAGACACGGATGTTGCCTTGCTGCTGTTGGATAAGTAAGTGACTTGGTTTTTAATTATATTATGAGTAGTATGAGTTGCTGTTACGTGTACTGGACCTAGTACTTTATTATTTTCTTGGAAATGGTGCTATGAACGTAATGTAATGTTAGCAGCCTGGTGCTCGCCACGTTGTGTAGCATTGTGTACATGGTGTGAAGCAAGTGTTACTCTGTTTACACGGTGTGTGGCGACTGGCGAGTGTTACTCTGTGTACATGGCAGTGCCGCCGGCTTATTAGTTGTAATAATGCATTATCTGCTGGGAGGCGACAGAGGTTACGCACTATAGCTTTAGCGGGTTTACAAATGGTTTTGTGGGTGAAGTATTCCTTAAGGGGGAAATAGACAGAAATAGAAATTTTGTCCATGAAAGACTAAGATTTTATTTTCAGGCATTAAAAATAAGATTTGTTTATCATCATACTTCATAATAGAAAAAGACAGTGTTGTGGAGAAACAGACATCATTTATGACCATTATATTTCTAACATACCTTAGCTACAAAACATTATTAATGGTCTGATAATAAATCTTTTGTTTCAAATGTTTTTGGAAGACAATCACATTTATTTACATCAGTGTATGTCTCTGCCATATTCTTCTGCACTGTACCTGTGAAGCCTGAGAAATCTTACGCATTTTCTCAGTCTCCCTCTGCTGATACATGCTCTCTCCATCCTTGGTCCTGTCGATGCTCCAGCCCATTGCCAGCATACACTTCAGGGACTCTCTAATTGGCCATCTGTAAATCTCTTTCTCCTGAAGCACACAGACAGAAATACAGAACAAGGACTACAGCCCCGAAGCCTCAATCTCTTCAGCGTTACCCTCCTTCACAAATCTCACATTCACCATTTTGTACCTTCTCTGTCAGGGCTTTGTAGACTCTGAGCTGAGGGTGAATCTTGGCCTTCTCATCCACACAGTCACCATATTTCCATCCCAGCAGCACCTGAGGCACAAGCACAGAGGGATGTACAAGGGTGAAAGCAATCTTCATTGCCTTCACAGTCCCCTAAGGACGTGATTTATTATTTGAAAGACTGGGCAAGAGATTAAGTACGCATAACACATTAAAGAGTCATGGTACATTCAGTTCTTGCTGTTCTCAGCTCTCGCTAAATTTTTTGACAGATGCAACAATGCAGGCTAAGCAGTTGGCACAAAAGAAAGCAGGGGCCTTCTACAGCCGAGACGTGCATAATTATTGTCAGCATGCCCAGAGGATCCCTTCCAACAGAAAGGAAGCCTTACCAACAGAAACAATGCTGTGATATTAGAAAAAAACAATAGCAAGATATTGATTTGAATTGATTTTTTTCACTTCGATATGGCTGCTTCTCCGCAGTATTTCTTTTCAGACATTTTAAGTACCCTCTCCTTTCCTTACAACACTCATGACTTGTTCCAAGTCGAATACTGTTCAATTTAATACCTATTTCCGCAGGTGAAAGCTCTTATTTTTGGCCTTACCTTCTCTGCTGACCACTTCTCATGGCAGTGCTCTGCGTATTTGTTGGCAAAGTGCTCTAGCTTCTCTGGAAGAGCAATGCTGGGGAAAAAAATGCAACAATTACTCAACTTCTGCATTAAAATGCATGTTACTGAATTTATGCACAGTCATGCATGCCATCAATTCTATGATATAGTAAGACAAGCTGATACTATATATCTTATTGACGTCTGGCTCTGGCACAGCTTACTTAGCAGCATTGATGGGTTTGGGGTCAAAGTTGCCCTGAGCATCTACAGAAACAGGCTTCTCCACAGTGGTACTAATGGAGGCGTCCACGTAGTCCGGTGGCAAAGCTCCAGCTATGGCACTGAGGCAAGGCATGGCCATCTTGAACAGCTCTGCATCATATTTCTGCATGGTGAGAGACAGAAAGCAATGATTAAAATCTAAGTATAGTTGTGTAAATTGTCTTCTTATTTAACAAATACAATTAATGATCAGCTGTTCATTTAAGGTGGGACTTAAATAAAGCTACACAGCCTCTCCAGTGAAAGTGTAACAGTGCAGTGGGACCAGGAGAGGAGACGTTAATGAAGAATTATTCTAAAAGCTGGGGAACCAGTGCGCTAGAGGCTTTGGATCAATGATGGCTGTCCAGTTATTGATGTTTTCAGGCCGGCCCTTTGCACAGCCTCCTTTCATGAGTAGGCATTTAGTGAGATGCGCTGAGTTCAGCCCTCTGCATCACAAACAGACCTCAAGATGTTTGTGCCAACGAGTCCCTCGAATACATACATGGTAATTACCTCCGCCAAAGAGGTTATGTTTTCGCCAGTGTTGGTCTGTTTGTCTGTTTGTTTGTCTGCAAAATAACTCAAAAAAGTTATGAACACATTTTGATGAATTTTTCAGGAAAGGTAGAGCATGGGACCAGGAAGAGATGATACAGTTTTGGTGGTGATCGGTTAAAGCAAAGTGGATAAAATAATAAAATAGTGCTACATAGCACTGTGTATTCACCGAGTTGTAGAATAGACTAGGGATGTTCGATATTGGCTTTTTTACCGATATCCTATATACCAATATTGTCCAACTCTTAATTTCCGATACTGATATCAACCGATACCGATATATGCAGGCCCCCCCTCAGAAAAAAAAAAGAAAAGAAAAACTAAATCATTTTAGGCAACTAACATTACACATATAACAAACAAACAAATATATCTCAAAAACTATACACCACATCTCTCATATTTTGACATTTTGAGTGAGAGGAGAAGTAGCTCAAGAGTTTGATGTATAATATGTGCATGCTGTGTAAAAGTTGTGTCATTAAAAAAGTAAAAACCGATACCGATAATTTCCGATATTACATTTTAATGCCAATATCGGCCGATAATATCGGTAGGCAGATAATATCGGACATCTCTAGAATGGTGTGCCAAACGTGCGCCACCAATTGGCAGTGGCGAGCAGGCCTACTTGGGCTCGTCAGGAATACATAAAGTCTATCGTCTGACTGAATGGGGGTTTTCCTGACTCAATGACACGGTATGTTCAAGACGCTGCTGTTGATTAAAACTGCCTCCCAACTGTTTTGGCCATGCACACGCTTAAACAAAATAGTGCTAAATAGCGTTTTCATAGTCAATCTGTAAGGAACGTTTTAGAAGGTTAGATTCATTCCATGACCAGACGTGCGCCACCGGTTGGCAGTGGCGAGCATGCTAGGCTCCCTGCAATATCAAAAATAATATCACAAAATAAATACACCACAGTGTCTCCATGGTGAAGGCATATAACCTAATAATGAAAGTGATGCATATAACCTACAGTAATTGTGATGCAGTCTGCAAAATCTGATGCGGGGGGGTAATCACCTACTTGGCGGAAGTCTGCACTCTCTGAGTGCTTTTCTAGTTAAGACTGTGATGACTTAGGGGACTTTAATTTAACTGTTTATGGCTTTTGTAGTCAATTTGTGGCGTTACAATCTCTTATATCATTTCTTACATCCATTATATCTCTTACAAAATGCTTTTTTTTAGATTAAGTAGATGTCAGCCTTTTGCCAAATACATGTTAATGTAGCATAATGAAGTCACAACAGAGAGGCGAAGTCACTCCCTTCCGGTCAGAGTTGCCAACTTGGCGACTTTCTTGATAGATTTAGCTACTTTTTAGACCCTCTTAGCGACGTTATTTTTAAAAAAGCGACTAGCGATAAATATAATGAGACCATCTGAGAAGAGAGAAATTCTGTCTTCTGTCATCAGCGTGGGGTCAGGCCTGTCTCTCCTCGTGCGCTGTGCAGTAGGTGTGGGACAGGCAGGAGAGGAGGAGATGCGGCTCGCCACGAGAGTTCAGTTGTAGTGATGTTGTTTCTATGGTAACATTTACACCCATGCACTGTGGATTTACACACACCATAAGTGGTGCACTATAGCATCAGCACCAAAGATCTCATGCCATTCAAATAATAAGTAGTTCTCCTCGTGTGTCGTGTCTGGTTTTACTTCCTGTCTTTGTGTGTTTTCCCGCCTGTTTTCTGTCACACCTGTCTCGTTAGGCCTTCCCTGTTCCCAGAGTCTTCCCTTCACACCTGTTCTGTATTAGTAAACCCTTGTTGGTTGCCAATCCCCATGTCCCTCCTTTTGCCTGCGTCCTCCTACTCCAGCTGTGTCTCGTTATTATGATTCGTTTTCTGTGCATATACCTGTGTGTTTGCTTTTGTTCCTAGTCAGTTCGCCTGTGTTCTTGGTGTTGTTCCCTGTTTCGTTTCCTTCCTGGTGTCTGGTGTTCTGTTTGGATTTTTCACCTGAGGTCATGGTATTATGCCAGTTGATTTAAGTTAAGTTTTGGATCTTCTGTCATTTGGACTTTCAGTTTCCTGCCTGTCCTGGATGTTTTGTATCAGCTTTATTAAATCTTGCTTATTGTTAAACCTTAAACCTGCCTCCTGCTCTGCATTTGGGCCCTTCCTGAACTGATTCAAACAAACAACAACAAACTACTACTATCTTGACTTGCAAAATAATATTTTAAATTAAAAAACGTCATGTGTGACTCAAGGCGAAATTCAAACACATCTTATCACTGACTACAGTGCACATTTTTTCCGAGGTCAAACTGTGGTGTGCTGCAGGGCAGGGACTTCATCTCTCTATAAAATTGCAAAGAAAAAGGAAAAAAGGTTGAGTGACCCCTCACCCTCTGGGACAGAGAATCAAACACTCCCCAGAAGATTTTCTTGGTGAGCAGCAGTTCATCTTCAGATGCTGTTCCGTAGCTGCCCCAGCCCGACGGGAGGCAGTAGTACTTCCAGTTCTGCTCGTAGTGGTTGGTAAGCAGCTGGAGGACACACACAGGGCAAAGGTCAAGACAAGCAGAGTAATAAATATACAGAATTTAGTAGCCTGTACAAATGCTCAAGACTCACTGGCAGTGGGCCATGCATGTATCACTAATATGAAAGGAAATCAGACTCAGCACGAATGAAATCCAAATGTGCACATGCAGCTATAGAGCAAGCGTGCGAACCATCTCACAGGCCAGTCACAACCTATTACATCTACAGTATTTCTCTGGTGTGTTCCAGACGGATTGAGTGGAGCAGTGGAGCCAACAAGCCTGTAATCACACAGTCCAATACTTCATCCCCTTGTTTTCCCTCCTGCAGCTGCCCACTTCCTCCACAGCAGATGATTAATACCGTGGGTGTTAGAAATGTGCACCTCTGAGTGTGTGTGTGTGTCTGAGGGCAGAGGTGTATGCCAGTAAGATTACATTAAAGGTGCACCTGCAATAGAGCTGGTGGAAATTAGTTGTTGTGTACCTCCCCACCAAGCTGACAATCTAATTAAACAAGGAACAAAGCAGCAACCACACAGACAAAAACAAAAGTTAGATTATGTAGAAAGTAAAAGCAAACAGATAATGAGGCAGACGGGAAACTAAAACTAAAACTAAACTAAAGCTGAGGCATGCGAGCCGACCAACATGCAGAAGAGATAAAGGCAAGACACAGGATAGCAAAGGGATTTTAAAAAAAAAGAGTGAGAGAAGTGAAGAAATTGTTGCCCACTCTGAGAGGCATCTTGCAGTAATCAGTCAGCAAGGGCACATCAAAGACGAGGCGGCGCAGGAGCTGCTGCAGCATGGAGGGACGAAGGTGCCTGCAGAATAAGGTAAGAGAGAGATAAGAGTGCTGCTGCTGCTGCCCTGAGCTGCCTTTAACCACAGCGTCTTCAGACTCTGACCACTTTTTTCACACTGATTTAGAGGGATATTTAGGAAACCTGGCCCTGAGCTCGGATAGAGTTTTTGTTAGAAAGCAGATAAAATGTACTGTTGATCTTTTGCTGTTCCTGCCAGCTGAGATACCACAAGTGTTTGGTGTAGTCAAAAAGGAAAACCTCGAAAAACTTTTAACTGTACTAATACAAAGTTTCCTCTGCTCCTTACTTGCAGACAGCCAGCAGGCACTCCTCTATGGCGTCTCTCTGGGCCTTGGTGAGTGACCGGCCCTTAGAAAGGCGGTAGATGGTGTGCAGAGTGGAGTCGATGAGGGTGGCGTGGTGCTCGGTGCCGGCAAACAGAGGGGCGCAGCGGGTCAGGAGTGGGAGCATGGCGGAGCCAATGTAGCGGTTCATTGCCAGGGCCGTCTCTGTCGTACACAGACCCTCCTGTGGGAAGAACGGGTCACAGGTCATACAACATGTGGCAGTGGGGACATTACTTAATTTAAAGTGAGACTACGTAATCTCAGAAAGAAGAAATAACAGTCTCCCTCCGAGAAAAGAAACGGTTTGTGTTGCTAGATGATTTGCTGCTATGGCCAGCGACACAAGCCTCGTTTCCACCAAGCAGTTCAGTTCATTTCAGTTCGTTACACATTAGAAAGGTTATATTTGCATTTCCACTGTCAAAAGTTGTGGAAGATACCAATAGGACAATTCCACTCCATCTTGTTTTTTAGTGCCTACCACACTGATCTGATTTCAAAAGGCAGAGCTAGAGACACTGCAGTCTGCTGACAGGTCAAAAGAGAGTCGTAACTCTTCCTCTACAAGGACTTGATGCACAAAAAAGCCTGTTTTTTTGTTCTGAAGATGTTGGTGTGCAGCCTTGTACCATCAACAATCAGTGAGGTGCAGATGTTTCCCTGCATTGTCTGTGAAGATACAGCGAGCGCTGG
Source organism: Epinephelus awoara (assembly GCA_035609425.1). Taxonomy (NCBI): domain Eukaryota; kingdom Metazoa; phylum Chordata; class Actinopteri; order Perciformes; family Serranidae; genus Epinephelus; species Epinephelus awoara. The sequence goes on from CM069309.1 coordinate 22,139,182, forward strand.
ATGAAGCAGTGACACAGCTTCTATCCTGTAGCAAACTGATGCTAAATAGATCTAGAGCTTCGGCACATGTCCGTACGATTATGTACCAATTCTAAGGGTACTATATCAAAAGTGTGTGGTGGAAACGTGTAATAATACTGGCTAATCTTCGCATACCTAACATAGATATTCCTGTGTAACTAACATCACTGAGTCAGGCCACTAACTTTAAATGGTAAAATTGTAAATGGACTGCACTTGTATAGCCTTTCTCTAGTCTTGTGACCACCACCTGCCGTCGTTAGCATCCAGCCCAGCGAGTGGTGGCACTACCAAAACGAACAAAGAACTCCACTATATCTTTATATAGCAAATAGTTGTTTGCTGCCACATTAATGGTCTGAATGTCAGAACCTTTAAAATATGTTTTAGAATTTACAATTATCTTGTAATGGTTACTTGTGGGCTACTTGTTACAGTGACAACTGTTCAACAAAAGTGACAAAGTTTTGCTCTAAAACAAAAGACTACATTTGATGATCTTTTTCAAAGAATACAGTTCGAATAAACAAATTATCTGGTTAACAGGTTTGCAAAACATGTAAGCAAGCCAAGCTAAAGAAAGCATGGGATTATTACAACCACACTCAACACTTGAAAAGATTCCCAATTTCCAGACCATCACACATGCTGCATCGAATAAATTAGCATGAGTACAGTCTCTGTCAGTGTGTACAGCTCTGCCTGATGTCAGAGATGATATTCTTAGCTTTCTGCCACAGTAACACTGTTGACCAGGACAGACATGTCTACAGCAAAAGAAGCCTCTCCTTGCTGTCTAGGCCCTAACATTACTGCACTGCACACATCTAACACACACACTGGGAATCGGCTCGTAAAATAGCTGACTTCACTGCAGGCCAGGTGCTCAGAATGACTTCACTCCCTTGTGTGCTGCTGCGCTTTAAATAAACGTTTTATCATATTATGTGATGATGGATTCATTTTAGCCACAAGTCTGCACACTATGGATTTGAGAGTTTAGAGCTGAGCAAGCCGTCAGCTCCATAAACATTTTGTTGATAAATAAGAGTACAGAACGATTAAATGAATCAGCCAAAGAGCAACTTGAACCATGGTCTAATGAGGAGCTCCTCATTAGTATAAAGGGTTGCCCAATATTATTGATCATGAAACTCCTTGATGAAGTTCATATTACATTCATTACTCCTGTGTTGTTGTCAGCTTAACCCACCGTATCCAGAGAGGTAGCAGCCCTCAGGTCAGGAAGAAAGCCCACTTCCAGCAGGTGAAGCAGAAAGCTCTGGTCCTCGATACCATACACCCTGTCCAAAAACAGCACCATGGGGGCCTTGTGGTCCGGACAGAAGCAGGCGGACATGTCTGGCTCAGTCACCGACCCATCTGAGAGAGATTGAGACAGGGAGAGAAAGGCACAACATGTAGAGTAAACCACTCAGGTGTGAATCAGTGAAATACCCAGAGAACAGCCCACAGTGCATAATGGCAAGTCTTTTCTGATTAGGGGACTCGTGTGTATTCATTAGGCGGCATGCAGCAGCATGCGGATGAGAGTTTTCTGGTGCTGGAGCCACGGCCTGCTGTCTTCGCTCTTGGCGTGCTGACAGAGCTCGTGTGTGTGTGGCGGTGCTCTGGGCAGCAAATTTAAGAGGCGAGTCTTGCCATGCTTATGCAGATCAATCAATAGAGCAAGACAGCTCGCTATAGAAATGATCTGGCTTACTCAGAGCTATGGGAGTGTGCAGTAAAGCGTTGTGCTGATTAAAAAGGCATGAGCAGTGAAATGTAATCAATAACTTTCCGCCTTGCTCTGAATGTGCAGAGTTTCGTAAACCATTGTACCTTTACACGAGCTAGACATCCTGTAGTAGCATGCAAATGTGTCCTCTGATGGAAGGATAATGCCCCGATCAGACAGAGCGCTTCTGCAGCTTCAGTTGTTAGTAGGCACCTACTGAATCACCTGTCCTTAGCTTAACTGCTATTTTGCTGTGAAGTAAACTTCCAGATCTGTTGCATACAAAACTGACACTTGCTCCACCTGTGATTGACGGTGAGAGGCTTTTCCCAAATAGTACGTTGGTCACAGGGAAACAAAGAACTTTTTTCAACTTGAGGGCATTTAAGGCGCTCCTGCAAAAACATGAGGTGCTCAGCAACACAAAAGCAGCTAGCAAAACTCTCGCCGGAGAAAAAGCCACTCCGAGCTGCTAAAACGAGCTCTGATCTGAGCCTAGTGGTGTGCAGTACACTGCTGTGTGTTACGAGAGTGAACATCCTGACCAGTACCTTTGTTGGTGATGGGCATCTTGAGCGGTATGCTAATAATTCCCACAAGATCTTCCGTAGGCACCAAAGAGCGCAGGATTGCACGAATCCGCAGAGCTTCACCTTTCCCCTTGTTGATGAGCTAAAGAAAAGAAAAATAAATGAAGATCTGTGCAAGAAAAACAACAAATACATTCACAATTTCCGTCAAACGTACATGCATCTCTGGGGCGCAGCGCCCCAACAGGTCAATGAGAGCAGAGTAGAAGGACATGATGGCATTGCCCATGTGCACCACCTCTTCCTCATCCTCGCCATCAGCAGATCTAACAGTGGGAAAATCAAAGAGTTGAGGAAGAGCAGAAAAGGAAAAGAGACGGCAACAAAGCTAATCTTTGGGGTAAGTCCTCAGTATTGATTTGATCGGTTTTGCTTACACATCAGAGCTGACTCCATGCACAGAGCCCGGCAGGTCAAGAGCCGGCGTCTCAGAGATCTTGATGGCTTCCTTCATGGCCGCCAACAGGCCGTTCCCTCCCTCCCCCCTCAGGGCAGGTCCGAAACACTCTGGACGACGGATGAGCAGCTTGACCACGACGCTGGAATTCTCCTCCACGCTCTCGCCTGGAAAACACATAATTATACATAAAAGAACATACATAATGTGAGCAAGAAAACACAGCAGTTCTTACATAAACACACCACTATCTCTAAGCTTCCAGGTAGACTGTGCCTTGAGCAGCTGAAGGTAAAGGTCTGTCAAACCTTGTTGGAGCTTTGCTAACCTTTGAATAGAGATACAGTAAAATAATTAACCCGAAAGAAAGAAAGACCGAATAATAACTTCAGTCATACCGTTGACAAAGACAGCAAACCGCAAGAAGGAAAGGTAACGCTCCCCCTCAATGGGGTTCCAGCCGATGTCTGGGTAACCTTTAGACAGGAGCATTGGACAACTCTGGAGACCACAGCCTGCTAGGTAGGTGACCACCTTCGAGTGAGGCACATACATAACACATGTAAATCAATACTTTTATTGACACTGTCTTTACATCAAGCAGATAAACAGCATGAAGACATGAGTGTTACCTTGTCTAGATCAGGTTCCTCTAGTGCCAGAGCTAGGCCGTTGTTATCCATGACAGAGGAAGCGGCCACATCTAGAGGGGTGGAGCCCCTCATAGCTGGTGAAGCTACAACACAGAGGACACTTCAGAATCAACCATTAATTCTATTGTATGTCATATTAGCTTGTGCAAACAGCAGGGGGTGGTGTTACCAAAATATCACTGGTAGCTGATCTGCCAACAGCTGGTTAGTGTTAAAGGAAAGTTTCCTCTATCAGTCTGCTTTCATCTAGGTTCCACAGGGTTTATGGGAACCAGTTTATATAGCGATGTGCATAAGCATATAAATACTGTGGTTAGAGCTTGGCTATTTTTATATTTTTAAGATTTCAACCTTTGATTTTGGATTTGCTTTTACTCTTACATAACTCCTGTCACCTGTTTGATGAGCAATCTGACGTGTGCGTATGTGTGTTTGTGCATTTTTGACTGGGTGCGTGCGTGTGTGTGTGTGCAGCCAGGGGAGACACTCTCCCGCCCCAGCAGGGTGCTCTCTGAGACTGTGGCACCGCCATCTTCTAACAGAATGGGAGATGAGACGCTCTCTCTTCGCTGACAGATTCTCGGCGCTCTGACTCACAATTAAACACACGTCTTCAGAGGTGCGAGGCTAATATATGTGAGCTCACAGGCGCAGAACAAGTCCAATGATGGCAAAAGGGTGACTACAATGCATCACCCATACTAATGAGAATGCTGGCTGTTTGTCTTTCATCCGTCCTAGAGGTGGTTTTACAGGTGTGTTTGACCACTGACAAGCGTGAAACTACACCATAAGCCCAATAACATTACAACCTTTGCTCCTAGCACTTAACCCTTTAGGTTCCGTTTTGCAAGTTCATATATAGGGTAAGGGTGTCCTGATTCTAGAGGGGTGGGGCAAAGGGTTAGGGATACACAGCCCTTTAAACAAAGCTTTTTCTGAGGTTTAACACTAAACAGAGAGTATTGCAACCCAAAGATGTATTTTCTTCATTAATAGATTTAAAAACAGCCATCATAATGTCTTAGTTTAATGTCATTACAATGTATCGTGGTCCTTTTCTTTATAAGAAGCGTAACAACTGCTCGTAGTAATTTGTGCATGACAGTTGCATTTTGACATATTTTCACGTCGCATTCCCCCTTTGATGACATATGACACGTGAAATGTAGCTAAAGTCTCCTCCAAAATCAGTGCAGACTAGCAGGGTAGGAGGACGAGTTGCAATAACAATAGCCTACAGAAAACCGCCAGCAGAGGTGCACTGTTAGGAAAGGCAAACCAGGCAAATGTTACAATTGGGAAAAAGAGGCCCCCGATGGCACATTTTCCAATGACAACTATAAACCCCTTAAAACTCCTATAAAGGCGCTATATAGTGCACCTCTGCTGCCCCTAGAGAGAAAAAGAGAAGAGACAGAGAGAGAGAGAGAGAGAGAGTGTGTGTGTGTGTGTTTGTGTGTGTGTGTGTGTGCATGCGCCTGTGATGATGACAGTGAGGCTGCAGCGACCAGAGCAGAAAGTATGAAGCTAAACATAGCACTGCTGTGTGTGGACAGTTATTTTCCAGGCTATTTTCAGTGAATCAATGCTACAACTCCTCAAGACTCGAGCCAAGTCCCCATGACTAGCTTGTCACCCGCTCATTAAAGTGAGGAAGTTTAGCCCCAAAGTTAGAGAGCGAAGTTAGCTTCCCACTGGACCCTGACCAGGCTCACTTGGGCTCACCTTGTTAAGATGGACCAGCTATTCTCACTTAAGTGACAGAGACATAGAGAGGTGTACCCACCCAGGCCCACGCTGCTATTCTCCAGTAGGTAGCTGAGGTGGTCGAACATGGCTTTCTGGTTCTGACGGCTGATGCGGCAGAAGTAGCACAGGAAGCGACAGCAGCTGGCCACCATCTTGGGGAAGGCAATTTCCTGTGGAATGGCACAAGGACTAAGTAGGGTTGTAGACAGTTGTTGTTATATCACAACAAAGACAAAGCGTAGGTGTCCAAAATATTTCTCGGACATCCGTCTTATGTATTGTAAACCTGCATTTTTTCCTAATGACACTTGTATACACGTCTAAATCTCTAGACTCAGGTGTTCTTCGACACAGCGTGATGTTCATTTTGTAAATTATTGTCTCATTTAGAGTAAAGTAGACGATAAAGTAAGGTATGTTTTAGGATGTGGCAACCTTGTGATTGACAAGGCAGGATCATGGCGAGCTGAAGCAATGTGTGTCCTCCCCAGCTCCATCGTCTCGTCCAAATATGGTCACTTGCGGCGCCAAAAAACAACAAGATGGCAGCCAAAATGTCAACTTTGAGGCTTCAGGATGGTAGTCCACACACCAATGGGTGGTGTCATGGTGGCTACATCCACTTCTTTCATACAGTATGTTATGAAACAAACAAACAAAAAACAGCGATTTGCCACCGAATAGTTTTGGAGAGATTGTTGCTTGATTCTGGGGCGCTGAGTTTATTGTAATGACTTTCTGCAGGCTTGTATCTATAATGTCTCCCGAATGTCTTCGTTGCTAATTAACGTCTAAAGGCCTGACACCTTCACACGCTGCCAGCCAGCCTCACTCTGCCCTTTCTGCCCTCCATCCCAGACTCTGGTGCTGTCAGCCTGAGGAGAGAGCCCACCTACTGGGACCACGTCTTCATTAATGCGCACTCGCAAATGATAACACACAAAACTGGATCAAAACACAAACTTTCTCAGTGAGCAACATCAATTTTGGCGAGGTGATACAGTGAGCCCTGTGGGTGCCTCTTTAACGGCCTGTGGAGGCCGACAGAGATATAGAGGAAGATATTGTTTAACCTGGGAGTTGTGTCCTCCGAGCACATTGACCATGACCTCCATAACAGTCTCGTGCATGCCCAGTATTCTCATTAGGTTGGGGTGCTGATAGAAGACTTTGTTGTTCATGATGTCACTGGAGAGGAGAAAAGACACAATGGTTACATTCACTCAAAAGTTGAGCTTATACTCAAACATGTTTAACACAAGCAGAGCCCCTCTGAGGAGACCACTACCTACCCAAGTCCATCAATCATGAGCTTCTCCTCCTCCTTCCCCATACGAACAGACAGCAAAGATCTGATCTGACCGAGGGCGGCCAGGAGGTTGATGGTGTCCTGGACCGAGGCAGCACTGATGGTGTAAGTCTTCCTCATGGCCCGGAGGAGCTCCCCGATGCTGTCGTACTGCCTCCTCAGTAGACTGAACATCTTGCGGACCAGCTCTGAATCCAGGATGTGACACTCCTGAGCCCAGCTGACCATCGTCTGAGAGATCAGCTCCTTCAGATTAGCTGGGGAGAAAGTTGGGTAAAGATGACTAAGTTTCCTCATAGGGCAAATTTGTTTCATGACAATAAGTGTATTTTCTACAAACTTTCAAATGGATATTTTATTGACTTAAAATGTCTTAAACATATTCTTGTGACCATTTAAACAAGTGAATCACCTCTGACTGGAGACTGACTACACTTGGAATTAGATATAGTGTGTCTCACACTTAAAATTATCATGTTTTTTTTTTTTTTTTTGTGGGAACAGAAAGCCTTTTCATAAAACGCTGAAAGGGCATTCCAGTGATTAGTCGCAATTTCACAAACCTGGACTTGCAAAAGATCGATTTTTATTCAGAAAGGATGGGGCAAAAACAACATAGGAACAGTTGAGATGTCCTGAAACTGGTTTAAAAACACTGAATTCTGCACTTCCAATGCAACTCATGAGATAAAAAAAACAGTGGGATGGTCCCACTTAACCCTTAAATGTGTTTCATCACGATACAATATCATATTGATTCTTTGGACAACGATATGATGTCTGTCGATACTACAAAGTCTGCCACGATACAGTTTCGATTTGATGCGATTCAGGGGCCTGTGATTGACATGAGACAGTATTATCTGCCCATATGACACAATCAATTCCAGAAGAATCCTAAAGTTCACTTTAAACTGACTCCACTAACATTAAACAGCACATGGGATAAGTTAACCTTCAGGCCTTCCTGCAAGGAAGTTCTTCTTGGGAAGACAACTTTTCATTTTAACTCAAACGGTCATCTCAACTGCAGGACTATCTGTCTTAAAGCCCTGAAGACAAACTTCTTCAAACAGCCATAAAACATGGACCAACAATAACATTGTTTAACAGAAGTATGAAATTCAGCTCAGAAATAACTGTTGGGGTTCAGACAAAACTTTTTTTTTTATTTTGCTAATGACCCATTATTAGCTTTAGCATGTTTACATGGCATAAATTAACATAGCGGCCGGTTGTCCTGTGTTTTCTCCGAAATCCAAAATATTTCCACACTGCTGATTTATTCCCGAGCAAATAACAGTATCCTCATCGTCATCCTCTTGACTGCTTTTCATCTGCCTACCGCTCTTTGACAGTGACACAGACACAAACTGAAAGCATACCCTAAAGATGACAATATGGATCAATGTTTTCACTTTGCATCGATGATACTGGATCGTTAATCATTGAATCAATATATCGATGCAGATCAATGGATCGTTAAACCCCTAACATTTCCTCACTCTTTCCTATTTCGACTCTGCACAGAGGAGGGTCGCCTTGTGCAGGAGCACCTGCACCTCCCCCACTGTGATCTCTTCCTCACCTCTTGGGCTCTTCTCTCTGCTCCCAGTTTGGCTCTATGAACCCCACCATCTGCTCGCAGCAGGCAAACCGGACTTTTTCCGTCACGGCAGAGGACGCAAGAGCCTGCCTGATAATTCTGGTTCGTAACTGAGAGAGCAATGTTAGACTGTTTTACCTAGTGTACAAGCAAGTAAGCTAATGTCCCTGGAAACGATGCTGATGAAAGCAGCAAGAGTGACTCAAAGCAGTAAAGATTTGCGCGATAAAAAGAAGACGAGCTGAAAGAGGCTAAAATGCTCAGTAGAGAGGACCTGCAGAGCTGGATAATAATTCTCTGCAGGTTCATCGATACAAATGAGCTCTGTGACATGACACACAGCCATGTGATCAATTGTTACGATGAAAATATTGATTAGTGCAGCTTTAATGTTGCACAGTAAATATAGTGTAGTATCATCCTACGCTATGCTGCTTTCAACGGCCATCAAAGCTACATCCTTACTATAAACTTATAATATAGATTATAGCAGCAACAACAAAGGTTTGGGGTGGCTGTGGATGTATTAATTGTAAATGGGAATATTGGCTTTTCTAATTTTCATTAGTGAGATGAGATTTGCCTTTAAAATAGCACAGAAAGATTTACTTCAGCAGCAAAGTGCCCGCTGCATTGTCTTGTAATCCCTACTGCGTATCATTGGTCGTAAGAGAAAAATACACTGCAACCCTCCTCCATTAACTGAGGTCACACCGAGGCACCTCTCCCTTAAACACACAGACGTTAACACACACACACGCAACACAAAGCTCTATTAGACTGACGTTAAAAGGTCCTCTGCTCGACTGGGTGCTCCCTTTATTCCCAAACTGCCTCTGTGATGCAAATAAGACATTGAGCACACACACAAAAAAAGACATGTAGCTGCTTCAAAGTCTTTCGCATGGCTTAAGTCAAGCTAATACGACTGCACACATGTATTCGTCAGCTCTATGAGCCCCAGCTTCTAAAGGAGAGGCAATCAGCTGTGTTTTAATGATGTCAGAGTTTTTCTGTTCTCTTGGAAAACAAACATTCATTCATGAAAATGCACGTTTTCAGCAGAGCGGAGAGGAAACCCTGTTATGTAACGGAGTACGCAGGGGAAGTGGACACGGTATTAATAGTTCTGTACAGTACAATATTTTGCTTCTGTGGTTAAAGTGAGACATTTGTTTGGACAGCTCGTATGTGGGTTACCCTTAAGGCTTCATTAAGGCTGGATCAATACGGAGTGTGGGTGCTGGTGTGCACATAAATTTGTGAGTCCGGGGTATGAATACACACAGGAGAGAAAGACGTCAATTAAACAACTCGGAACCATAAAATATTGAGCCATTTATACGCCATTGATTTTCTTAAAAGTATTGCAATTAGGTGATTGTGTTTTTAAGACCCCTGCATCTGTTTGGTTGATTACATCTGTTGGTTTCCCAAAGACTATTTGACGCAAGGCTGTCAATCACTGCAAGTGTGTGTGTGTGTGTGTGTGATGGGTGGGGAGCCAGCAGAATGTCACAGTCAGCGGTAACCGATCCTGCCACCGAGAGTCGCGTGGGTGTCGGAGAAAGGGCAGAAGCACCAGCTTGCTCCAAAATGAGAAGCGACATTTCTTCCTCTCAGCCAAGATGCTTCACAACACCTGACTCTCATTCTGTCACACTATCAAACACGCCTGCTCGTTCCATCCCTCTCTGTTTTGCTCTTGAATACACCCCTCCAGCACTCTGCCCTCACTACACCCAAACAAACAAATCAGACCGGTGCAGTGTTACGCTGATGGGAGCCAGCGGTTTTTCATGATGTGAGGGTTTACACACAATCCCCTGTGCGCTCACACACACTTGTGCGAGGCAAGTCATCATGTCTGAGCATTAAATGCTTCTGGTGGATAAACCATTCATCAGTGGAGGAAAACGACTTCTGCGCTCCTCTTACTTCATCCCCGTGAAATAATGGCAAAGACGGTGGCGCCTTTTGTATCTTCGGGCTCTCACTGTGCAACGAGGAGAAGTTATAGCTGCAGTAACAGTGCGGGATATATCATGTCATCTTCACTCTGGCCATCCTCCTGCCTCCTGGCAAACCCTCTTCTCATATAAGATTTTATTTTGGTTTTTCAACATATATACCAACTGTCACATACACTCCTCACACACTGTGCCTACAAAAATATACATCTGATTCCAAACAAAATAGGACAAATCATAAACTATCAACATGACCAAACATAATATATACTAAGCAAACGAGCTCAGTGGTTTGTGACCAAATATCTGCGAAACATTTCCAGACAGGTACCTTTCGCGACACTGTTTACATACAGTTTTTTCACACTGGCTCCCAATCAGGGATTTTGATGTGTCACACACTTGTAAATCCTACGCATAAACAGCAACAAATAGGTTCCCTGTGAAGGTTTTTTAAATTAAATTAAATTACATTTTTTAGCCAAAGTTTGCCTCTTTTGCGGAAATGAGTGTAAAAATTAATTCAGAACTTTTTGAATAGGCCCAGTTAAATATAGCCATAATAATGTGTGGTTATTACAAAACGGCACACCATGTGAGAACCACTGCTGTGCCCACATATGAGCTGTGGTTGAGACTGTGATTATAATAAAGATAGAGGAGGTGTGTTCGATAAGACCTGGGACCCTGTAATGAAATTCTTCCAGAGTAATGCTGTGTTCACATGGAATCTGACAGATGTGAGACGGCAAAGAGGATATCATGTTAGTGGACTAGAGCAGGAAGGTATAATGAGGTGAGGGCAGCAGGCAATATCAGCGATGGTAACAGTAGAAGGCTTTGCTGTTCAAGGTAAAAAATATTTTAACTTCCTGTCGTCCTCCATGACGGAATTTACAACACACGTCTACACACTTTTGTACTTTTTAAAGAAAAATTGCTACGTATTTCATTTAACTATGATTGTTTTTGTTCATATCTTTGTCCTTCTCTCAAAAAATAATAAACACATATTCTAAGAAAGTCAGACACTACATCTTAATCTACGTCACCAAAACCACTGGAAGGAAAAAAGATGAACATACATGGCCTCCGTATCAAGCTTCAACACCAACGTACAGTATATATAATCTCAAAATTATTCAAAGAAGAAACACTTTCGGCAGATAAGAGAATTTGCCCGCAGAGATTGTAAATTATTCCACTCCCTTCTCTCGCTTTCTGACGCCTCTAGCTGCCACAGAAGTCGATGTGACGGTCCTGAACTGCAGCTGCCACCACACACCAGCCTTCTAATCAATCAGCCCATACACATCAGCCTGCAGAGACCACCGCCACCAAAGCACTCTTTTAAGGGAAATACAAACTCCTCTATTTTCATCCAGCCTTGCTCCTTGGAGATCAGCGTGGCGGTCTTATGTGCTCCACGTCAGGGTCACACCAAATCCCCGCGGAGAGATTGCCTTTCAGCATCACATATTTCAGACCAAATTTATCCATGTGCAACTTGGCCACTTCCTGTTGCCAGCATTGCTTTTAAGAATAGACAGGGGATGGTATGGTGTTGGTCAATTTCTTCGAGGGGGTTTCAGAAGCAATAAAATACCCTTATTCACATTGGTTAGTCTCTATCTAGGTAATTAAAAACACGTCTTGTTTTATAGCCAGAGCAAGGTAATTCTCAGAAAAGGTTATAAATAAGAGAAAGCTGCTGCCATAAATAGAGACTCACGCTAATAAATAAAACCCAAACAGTGAGAGGCAGTTTCACGTAACACACTGCTGTCCATATTGAAGACCAACACAACAAGCAGACTGCGTTTGCTACCAGTTAAGTCATAATTTGCAATCACCCACTTGATTGGTCCCTCACACAGAGTGCAGAGTGCTACTTGAGATAGAAAATTAGATATAGCTTGTTCTGCATTTATACTGTTGTGGCACCGCGGTTATTGAATACTGTGATTGAAATGGTTTTTTGTTCCGGTGTGTGTGTTCACGATTGTGCCGCCAGGCCAGTGCATGTCCATATGTGTCTATGGGTTTAATCAGGTGAAGGATTTGGTTTTATCACCAATGTTTTTTCCTTTCATCGCTCCTCTCTCATCTCCCCGGAGCGGCAGACAGAAGACGCTCTTCACTCCAGAGCCTCTCCTCCACACCGGCTCCATATTACCATAACGAAATTGAAAAGAAATTGAAATGGAAATGACTGCCACCCGGTGACTCAGTCCACATGACACTGGCAGACAAATAGAGGCAAGAGCGAGGGTGCTGGAGCTGCAGTACAGGAGCTTCTGCTTTTAATTCTCGTCTCCCTCTAAGCTAAGAACACGGAGAGAGAGAGAGAGAGAGATCGTACAGAAAGAAGTGAAAACACCATAAACAAGCAGAATTCAGCGGAGAGTAAAGTGATAAGTTGTGTGTGTAAGAGCTTGTGCTTTTATGGGAAAATAACAAATATTGCTCAGGCAGTATAACAAGAGAACAACTTCAATGTCAAAAACATTTGTCTTGGCAAGTTTTGGAGACTGCGACTTGGTAATAAAAACTTATGAAGAGAAAAAGTTTCCTAAAACTTTAAAGCTCCAGAGTGTAGAATTTAGTGGCGTCTATTGCCAGAAATGGTGTATAGTATTTATAACCGTGTTTTCATTAGTTAACAATCACCTGGAAATAAGCATTGTTATTTTTTTTAGCTTAGAATGAGCTGTATATATCTGTGCCGTCTGCCAGAGTCCGCCATGTTGTTCTACAGTAGGGGTGTGCCATGTCATCTCACTCACAACAATACCGGCATAATTTTTAATATCATATGAAAAATTCATATCGTGATACTCGCGATATTTCGACTTGTTGACATATTGACATCATACTGTTACCCACGTCAACAACAAACGTGACTGTAAGCTAAATTATTACAGACTTCATGGTGGTTCCATCGGCACATGCCGCTCGACAAATAAGTACATATATGTGAATGTGTGATAGTTATCATAGCATAACTTCCTGACACAGGTCACAGCGTGATGATTAGAGGAGAGATGGGACAGCATAAAGGTTCAGGTGAGAAAAAAAACAACTAAATCAATTATGATTTTGCTGAAAGAAGGAAATCACCTGTTGATTTATATATAAAGATCCCAGGGTACATTTTGTTTTTGTATTTGGGAGCTGTTTAAATGTGTAATTTGTGGTAAATTTTATTTTGTTAAACTATTAATATTGTATACAGAATCTGAATCTCACTCTGAGTTAGTGTTGTTGTTTACAAACAAAAGAAATGAGAGATAATTTTATGTCGTTATCACTTATTTTTTTGCGATTCTATGTTCTTAAATTAATTTATTATTTAATAAATGTAATATTTTCTATACACACATATATATATATATATACATATATATATAATTTTATTTTATTTTTTTCCCTAATTTGTCATTGTCAAAAATATCGTTATCACAAAAATACCATGAAATATTGTGATATTATTTTAGGGCCATATTGCCCACCCATATTTTACAGTAGCCCAGAATGGACAAACCAAACACTGGCGACAGATAAGGCCATTCACGTGTTTGCATTTTGGGGTTTTTGCATAGTTGTTCTCTGACACACAATCTGCATGCACACTGGACCTTTAATGCTCACTGTTCTTGCTGCTGTTTAAGTATGTAGCTACTACTGGATCAACTTTCTAGAAAATTAATTTAGATCAGAAACTAAATATGAACATGTGCATGAAAAAGCTTTAACCCACATCCTCCAGTCCAGTCAGAAATGTGTTTGTCACCCGGGTAGACTGATACAGGAGGTTCACAGCAGCTTCGCTAATATTATCAAGCAATAAAAACAGTGACTTCCTCACATGGTGCAGCTTGTTCCTTCTCTGTGGGCTCCTCCGCTTTGTGAGCCTGGCCTTTGATCTTGTTCACCAGCATCATGAGGCGGCCTCTGATCGATGTATCTTGCTCGTATTCGTCTTCCTCCATAGGGATCCCTGCGCAACACAAACACAAACAGCGCACAGAGCATATTACAGCAATACCTCTGCTCTCCCTGTGGGGTTAGCACACATGTCATGTGTATGATGCGTCGCACTGGATGTGCAGCATCTCCTATTTCTTGGCAAATTTCAAGTTGTTTTTCATTGTTCTGTATGTGGAGGGTGGAGTGGCAGGTCGGCGTTACTGTATGTGGCGTGGCTGAAACTGCCATTAGATTGGTTGTACCACAGAGGGCTGAGCAAGTCAATTATTTATCAAAACATCAAGATGTCAGAGCAATGTGAGAAGCACTGAACTATAACTTCTGTGCCGGAAGATAGAGGGAGATGCAGAGAAGGAAAAAGAATTTCTGAGAGCAATGACTGGAACAATTCAGCTGACAGAAACACACAACTTTATATGTTTTTTATATATTTTCTATTAGATTTTCTCCATGTTAATAATTTTCCACCCACGCTGCAAGTTCATGCTGCCTTTGGAAAACGTCTGTAATAAATTCTACAATCAATAGCAGCAATATAAGATGTATCTGCATCAAGTGAAATACAATAATGCATGTTTCATGATAAAGATAAAGCTGCTCATAAATGTTTCTCAAGAGCAGCATCTCACCACAGTGGAGCTGCAGCTGGTTGTGAAAATCATACAGTTCCTCCTGGATGTCTGTCGGACACGGACAGTCCTCGCCCATACTGAAGGTCAGCAGCATGTTGATCTAAAGTATGGAAACACAAGAAATGCATAAACAATGTCTGGTAATTCCTTATCTCTCTGGTCCCTCTCTTCTTTCAGCAGCAATCGCCTTAACATGATGTGATCTCATTGTCGGATTCACAAGAAAAAAACAGCTTAAGTGGCCAATTCTCCCTCGGCACTCACAGACCGAAGGACACTATGACAAGTCATTAAAGTAGCTGTGAAGCACTGAACTCCATCTCCAGCTGTGACCCTAAAGGGCTACTGTATGTGTGTGTGTGTGTGTGTGTGTGTGTGTGTGTGTGTGTGTGTGTGTGTGTGTGTGTGTGTGTGTGTGTGTGTGTGTGTGCTGGCGCTCACTGGAGCAATGACACCACAGAGAAGAGGGATGAATTTGCCTTGAGGCTTTGTTCCAACACGCACAAAAGAGAGTGCTTGCAACATTTGAAGAGAGGACCGGCGCTCGTTCACCCTGGGACCAAAATGAGGGAATTTTTCATGAAGCAAAAACTAAAAAGGGAATCTGAGGATGGGGAGCGAAATTAGCCATGTATGTGGAAAATTACTGGAGTTATGTAACAGCTTCCCCTCTGAATTATCCAGTTTCATGCATCATTTGAAGCAGTGAGCCTCCAGGCTTTCCTTTTGGTCAGTTGTCATCGTGTGGTATGTGCTTTACTGTGAGATCTAACTGATGCACAGCTCCTGTTATCGACTCTCTGTGGCTGGTTTGCACCTTTCGGTCACATGAGCATCACTATGGTCACATGGCAGACATGTGAGAGTCGTCAGAATCACCTAAACAGAGGTGCAAATTGTTGTGAAAGTGCCGGGATAGAAATGACAACTGCACCTTAAGTAGGGGGAAAGAGCCTTACCTAAGACTTCATCTTAAAGAAGCAGAAGTACATTTCTCCAGTTGAAAATGTACATCTTGTTACACATAAGAGAGTGCATGATGTGGTTTTCATGATAGTGCAGGGTAGATGCTGTTTCAATATCTTTCATTTGTACAGTTCTGGCAGGTTAGCATAGATCAGTGGTTATCAAAATGTTTAAACCACAGATGATGATCAGAGCTTTCCTCAGGAGTGTGTGGGAGTGTGCAGACTGTGTTTGACTGACATCTTCCACACTCTCCAGTGGGCTTTGTTGCACCTGCTGTGGTGGTACAAATGACACCTTTATTTTCATCATTCTTGCTGCTCATCTTATTGCTCGAGCTCAAACTGAGCAGTGGTTTAATGAGCCAGGATGCGCGAATACACCTGTGCAGGTGTACAGGGCTTTTAAGTACGCTAATGGAATCAATGTAGCTATTTCATTCTGTTTAAAATGTGAAAGTTGCTTATACTTTAATTATTTAAGGGCAAAAAACACAAAAGCGACATCATGCCTCACGTTATTAATATGGAGATGTCAGGGTTAATTGCTAATTTTTTCCATTTTCCATTTCTATTTCATCATGTAATATATAGATAAAACATAAAAATGTAGTTATTTAAATGTTGCCTGGTTCCTGATGCAGAAAATGTACAGCTAGCACAACAACTAACCTTTTGCTAAGCCCCGCCCCATTGTGATGGTCCAACAAGCTGTCGCAGTATGCATGGAGCCCACACATTCACTAACTGCACTCCCTGAAGAGATATTATCATATTTTTGTAAAAATGAAACAGTGACTCCAGAGAGAAGCAGACAGAGGGGTCTACAGTCTGTGTTTGAAGGATATATCCAGGATGTCAAGCTGACTCAGCAGCAACAACTGGTTAAAAGATAAGGGGTGCTGGTGGCTTAGTGGTAGAGCAGGCGCCCCATGTACAAGGTTGTTGCTGCAGAGGCCCGGGTTCGACTCCAGCCCGTGGCCCTTTGCTGCATGTCACTCCATCTCTCTCTCTCTCCCTCCCCCCTTCACACTTGTCTGTCCTATACATTAAAGCCTACACCCTGAACTGGTTTGTAAGTACAATTACCTCAGTGTTTCTAAACACCTTTATCTCCCACCCAGCAGCCTTAAGTCACCTATGACCTCATCTCACCTGCTCTTGAGGGGGCGATCTAAACTCCTTGGTCTTCTTTGCCGTGACAGCAGCCGACATGTTGAGGGCCAGCATCAGCTCATTGTAGCGGAACTTCTGGTTGTACTGCAGCTTGGAGACGAAGCTGTCGGAGAAAGACACGATGGCCTCGATTCTGTGCTTCAACTCGCAGTCGCAGAAATAGTGAAGCAGCTCGCACATCTGGGGAACAGACAGGGGGAGGAGACAGACAACAAATACCGTTGCATCACTGTTGCGCACCTAGATACAGCTGTTACGAGCAAGTCTATTAGGAATACATACAAACAGCCATATGGCTTCACATCATTCCACTTATTAAAGAAACATTTAAGAGATCATTTGTTCAATATGAGATAGAGCCATTTCATATCTGACTGACTCCTGAATGGGTCTATTACAGTGATGGAGCATGGACTGAGAGCACAGCTGTGTAGGCTTTGGGAATCGACACTTATAGATGCAGATGTTAATTGATTACACATGTTGTGGTGATTTGCATCGGTGGTTTACACTGAGGTTTAACACATATACGATGATGATGCCATAACTGTTCATACCTGTCGTTTGACGGGCTCAGGCAGCCTCTTCTCCAGCAGTCCTTTCAGTGGCTGTTTAGCCTCTTTGGCTGCCTCCTCTTCTCCAGCTTCCACTGCCTTCTCCTCAGCTCCTGTGAGCCCTTCTTTGTCTGTGGCCCCTGAGGACCCCTCCTCACGTGCCTCTCTGAAAACATTGGGGTCAATGAGCAGTAAGATCTTATGGACGTCCTCGCTACCTAGCACACCCATAGTCAGCAAGGTGCTGATGAGTTTCAAGATTGGCACAAACTGGTACTCCACGCCTCCTCCTACGGGATCTCGGATATGGGGGCCTCCACCCTGAACGGCCTCAGTCAACATTGAAATTGCTTTCTCTTTCAATGCATCCAGTGGGATCTGGGGACTATAGAAATGTTGCTCCCGTTTGGTGCTGATGAAACAGGGCGGCGCAAAGTTGAGGCGGGGTTTGAGCGAGGTACTAAGGCCCACCCCTGGCGGGAGGTGCTTTTTTGAAGCGTCGGAGAAGAGACGAATGGAACGCGTCTCAGCCGTGACGGGAATGATGAACTCGTCTTTCATCATGAGCCGCGCCTCTTTTGCCGTCTCCAGATGTGTGCTGATCAGGACATTGTAGAAGCCCTCGCGTAACATGCCCGACAGGTACTGATTGTCGATGGTGTACAAGAGCTGGGATTGGTCCAGGTGGCTGCAGAGGGCGTGAGCCACACGGGTGTTGCCCAGAGCGCAGAGGGCACAGTAGAGCTTCAGGGTGTGGTAGTGAAATTTCCTCATGTCCTCCTGCTCAGACAGCTCCATGATGTCCACACACCTTTGAAAAGAAGGGAGAAAAGATCACCAAAATACGTACTGATGTTCTTCAGGCTATTTAGAGGAGAGACAAGTGTTATTTACCACACAAGACACCAAATAAAAGTAGACAAAGGTTCCCCCTCTGTGGAGTACACCTCATGTATGCTAATTCACACAAATAGAACTAGAAAAGTTCACACGGTTGGATGCAGATCTGCCTCTGTCACTCAAACTGTATTTGCTATCTTGTTTGCTGATGATACTGGTGTTTCTGTCTCACAAAAGTTCTGAATTTCTATTAAAGTTAATTAACACAGAGATGTGCTAGGTTGCAAATTGGTAAGCGAATAAGACAACTAATTTTATATTTTTTGCAGCTAAAAACAAGAATTACTCCAGAGACAAGGCAGAGATAAATATAGATGGTGTACTCGTCACTTAACTCTCTAGCACCCATCTTTTAGGTGTCTCTTGGTGTTGACTTAGTTGCAAGCAGCACATTGACTTCTTCTCAAAATATATTGGGATTATTTGCAAGGTGGGTGCCATGACAAACCCAAAAAGTTTTCTTATGCTTTATTATAGCTTAATATATCCATATCTTTTCTATTACAGTATTGTAAAGGTCAACAATTTTGTCATGCCCATCTGGCCACATTTTCTTCTGCAGAAATGGTTTGTTAGAGTTGCTACATTTCCTAGTTTTAGACAGCCACCGGCCTCACTGTTTCATGAACTGCAAAGCTGATCCGTTTATGACACTAACAGATTGCAAATTTGTGAATTTGATTACAAAGCCATCTGCAAGATTGAAAACTTACCTATAGTTTCTGGAAATATTTTCACTTCAACTTAGATCTTCACTCTTATCAGACCAGAGAACTCAGTAACCTTCACATTTCCCCTGTTAAAACCTGCCAAGTCAACAGCCAACGACCCATGATTATACCTATGATTAATTAGCTGTCAGTACTTGGGGAAAAAAAAATCTAAAAAGTAATTTTTTTAGATAATCCTTGAACTGGCATTTAGGTTATGTACAGTCTTTATTTCCTGTGAGTTACTTACTTTGTTCTATTTATAATTATCTAAGTTCATATTACTTTTCTTATTGGTATTTAACTTTTTTTAAGTAACGACATATTTAAAATTGTTTTCAGTTTAAGTTTGTTTTATTGATTATAAAATGTTATAATCAAAACTAAGTGAGACCCACTTTAGCCTTGCAGAGCCTCTGTTAATAATCTGCCCAATTCAATTTTAGTTATAAAGCCCAATATCACAAATCACAATTTGTGCCAGAGGGGTTTGCAGCATATGACATCCAACTGTCCTTGGACTCTCAGAAGAGATAAGAGATAAAATTCTCCCAAAAGAACCTTTAACAGCAGAAAGAATTATGACACCACAGATCGAGCAACTGAGGAGGAATCCCTCTTCCAGGACAGAAAGACGTGCAATAGATGTCATGTATAAAGTGTAAAGTTACAGTAATCCATATGTTGGATATGTCCGTATTGCTAATGTTCTTTTTTATGTGTTATTAAGGAAATCAAATCAGCTCTCCGCCAGGTGTGGCTGGGAGAATATGGGTGGGGAGGGGAAGTGCAGGGCAGGCTTAGTGTCCAGTGTGTGTGCCTGACAGTAGTGGAATTATCAGTGTTTTTGTATGGTATAGTCTCAGTGTTCTTTTAGATGCACAGAATACTGTGATGGTATTTTAACCAAGCATACTGGGTTCATCTAGCTGTATAAACTTAATAAGGAAACAATAAACAGGATGATAACTCCAAACTTCTCAATCTAAACAATGCTATTTTTTCAACTGAACCTCACTTAATTGTCCCTCCAGGCTCCTTTACAGTTAAGATGATTTTTTTCATCTCTTATTGTGCCTACCTTTAGTTTGAAACCAAACAAACTTTTTATGGGTGTCAGTTTTTGAGCCACGACAAAAGCTACAACGTGGCCTGCTACAGACCAGTTTAGGCTTTTTCAACCTAGCTAACTGACAGAAATGCCTTTTGCTCCATGATTTTGTTGATCGTTTTGATTGTTTTGATTTCACTGAAACCATGAGAGGTCCTTGAGCATACAGTCATGAATGTGCAGGAAAATGTTAGGCTGATTGGTCTAGTAGTATGGGAGATTAGTTGCGGACAAACATATGCACACACACGCGCGACAGAATGCATGATAGCCTTTAGGCTTAGACCTGGCGGAGATAATGAATAAATGTGTCATATAGGCAGAATACGCCATGTACTGCACCTGTTCTCCTCAGGTATATGTACGGCCAACATCTGCAGGGGCTCCATACACTGGACCACCCATCCATGCCTCTCACTGACCCTCGCTGTTTCCACCTTGAGGAAGATGTTGGGCATGCGGCTCCACAGCACTGCGTTGATGGTCTGGACATCCAGACGGGGCGGACACTGGGGCACCGGGTTCTTATGTTCACTCTTAAAGATGGCAGATGACAAAGGCATGGCATTCTGGAGAGGGCAAACAAACACGGAAGGAGTGATTATAGGAAAAACAAGCAATTAAAAGGCTTTGGACGCCCTTTTGCCACCCTGATCCCCACACTCTCACTTTTGGCTACACTTTAAAAAAGAACAGAGACTAATTTTGAACTGCGTGAACAAATGACACTGTCGTTGTTCCAAAGAAGTCACAATCTGTGAGTTATTTGTCATGTTTATTGTGTCAGTGCCACCTTTCTTGCTTAGTCACGCAATCTTCTCTTTTATTTTCCTCCAAACAACTGACACAGGTGCCCTTCCTGTTTGGGAAGCTCTCAGTATCTTTGATGCAGACACAAGCGTGCAATAATATTATCCTAGTGCACCTAGCTGGAGGGTGGGAAGCTGCATAATCCTGTGTGGGGGTTGCATCTCTGAAGACAGTGTGAGGTAGAATAAGGTGCTGCGGGAAAGGTTAAAATGAAAGGAGCATACTGTGAGCAGTAAAAGTTGCATTTCCTCCATCAATACTGTGTGCTTCTTTCTTGTACATTGTTATGGCAGACATCATATATGAAACAACAGTCAGGGGACTCCACCTTTATTTTAGCCAGCTCGAACTGGAAGAGGTTAGGGCTGGTGGGTCGTACAAACACAGCAGGGAAAAGCTTGGTGTTTGGTTCCACCTGGAGCGGAGAGAAAACAGCAGCGAGTTAGAAACGGGTCTAAACAGAAAGTACACATCAAACGCTTGAGAGGCAGCGAGAGAGCTTGAGTTGCAGAAAGCAGCTTAATGACGCATCATCAAACTTCACTGCTTAGTATGTGTACGCATGATCATTGGTGAGAGCGGCGGTCGGCAGGATGACTCAGCGCCGGGTGAAGCCGCACGGAGTTTTAGTGAGGGGGAACATAAGAAGATTATACCCTTTCGAAAGGTTCTTTAAGATTTAGCTCTCAGAGTACATCTGAGCAGGCGAGTTCTCAGTCTGAAATTCAACAATACAGACGTCACCACTCTGATAGGAGAATATGCAAAGATGAGTTAATCTCAAGTTCAACAGGAAAAGTGCAGACTGGGAGAGAGATGAATATATGGACAGTTTGACAGGAAGTGATTGAGACTTATAGTTGGATCGACACTTCAATGAATAAATGAGTGGACAGGCACAATCACATTGAAACTTAAAGGTATACCATATGGGATTTTCCTAGAAAACAATGTATAGACCCAAATAATCCCTCTTAATCATCACTTATGACCCATTAGAATGATTTTACTCCTATTTGGTGTGTTTGGGACATTCTTTGGTGTTTAGCCCCCAGCCAATAACAGCTTGCAGGTTAGGTTAGGACTTTATAAAAAGGTAGCCAAACCATAAGCAGCACACATCCAACAGAAAGGGGTGAAAACTGCGGACACAGCGCCTTAAAAGTGCAAATATAGCGAAGTGAAATGCCAAGTTGACAAAGCTCATTCCAAAACGAGAGTACATCTGGGGTTGGCTTTCAGTTTAACTTGCACTGGCAAGCACTGAAGGAGAGGATGGAGATGAAGAGCGACGCAGAGTTGGCCTGTTTTCTGTTGGACAGGTAGGTGCCGGCGGTTAGCTCCGTTAGCTTGCTAAAATAGCAGCTTTTGCATAACAATAAATGTAACAATCCTACAACAGCACAGCAGCTTGCAGTGCATGTACAAGCAGTGTAGGGAGGAGGGGCAAGTTTGAAAGATGGTTAACGAACAATATTTTAAAATCCTGCAAAGCATACCTTTAAAATAACCTTACATACTCTGCAAGCTTGGATTATTCCTTTAGGTTTCACAACCCGTGTACTCAGTACCTGGTAGGATGTGGATATCTCCTTGCCATTGACAGTGAACGTCACCATGCCGGTTGCCAGGTCAATGAGACAGCCGATCTCCAGGTCCACGTTGCTGCGACTCGAGGCGTGCGCAGCGTTGGTCACATCACCGCCCCACACCATGTAGCAGTTACTCCTCTTCACACTATTAGAGCGCAAGTATCAGTCAAGTGTTTAAAGTAAAGAACCTTTAACAGTTGCTAAAGGAAGTGGGTTTACCTAAAAAGCTGTCTCACCTCTCATGAACTCGTCCTCGCTCGTCACCCAGGGTTACAGTGACCGATCGGTTTTTACTGAGGTTGAAGTTGTTGCTATGGTAATGGTAGTCAGGGGTGACCCATCCAACCCACACACCGGTGGGGTCCTGACCGGCGAAGACCCTCACTGAGTGGTAGTACTGTAACGACAAATGCAAGAGTTAGCCAACGCTGTCGCTGTTGAGACCAAATGGTTGTAAAAATATAAATTCTTAAATACCGCAGTGATGCTGCTGTAGTCCACTCGTCTGCTCTCATCACTGTGCCGCACAGATCTCAATGGATATCTGTGGGAAACCAGATTCAGCAGGTGATTATTGAGTGCAAACAGGCTGACGGATATTTTAGCTCCGTCTGATAAGAACAAACATCTTTAGCCACATCAACATTACTTCAGATATTTGCATACTACCTGACACTGATCTATGGTGCACTTGATGTCATGATTGTCAATAATGTAAAAGTGGATCAGCAAATGTGCACATTACGGCTGATGCATTGGAAGGAGTTGTTTTCAGTATGGGATAAACTCCTGATTTTCTGAGTACCTGTGTTTGACTTTTAGCGTGTCCTCCTCGTGGACTCCATTCATGTCTACAACAGGATTGATTTTGAAGAAGGAGTGGAACTCTACAGGCATGCTGAGGCGACAGAACACCATATCAGCGTTGCTGTTCTGGGTGCCAAACGTCTTGTGGGTGACTTTAAGACACGGGGGGCTGTCTACGGTGCCGTCAATCCTGGTTACCTGCAAACAGGAAGAAAGTCTTTGCATCTAACTGTGAACCATGAAATCTCTGCCTGTCTGTCTGTCTCTTCTTTGCACATCTCAAGAGCCGTTCATCAGATTTACTTCACACTTGGCAGGTGTATTCCCGGGGAACCAAGGACGTGCAGTGTCGAATTTGGTGCAATTTGGACAAGTGACACGTTCAATATGAATAAACTTTGAGTAAACAAGAAAACAAGGCTATCAAAAGCAGCGGGGGCAGGGCTTCAGGGCAGAGGTGACAAGTAACGAAGTACAAATACTTCGTTACTGTACTTAAGTAGATTTTTCAGGTATCTGTACTTTACTTGAGTATTTATTTTTCTGATGACTTTTTACTTTTACTCCCTACATTTATACACAAAAATATGTACTTTCTACTCCTTATATTGTAAAAACAGGCTCGTTACTTTTCTTTAAAAAAAAAAAATCCACAGATGATAACACGACGTAAAAGCCATACGTACGAGTACGTAAAAGACGTGACCAGCTCGAGAGGGAAAGAGGGAGAAGAAGAGGGTGGGGACAGGTGACCGCGGGAAGAAGTCGAGTGAGAGGGGCAGTGAGGCCGAGAACTTGGTCGTAGCAGCGACATGGAGGAAGGAAGTGAGGCGGGGAGTATTGCGGAGTCTGCCGACGGCAACGTTTCGGAGGACTCGGACATTCCCCATCCGTGGCCGTATTTAAAAGAGTTGTTCGTTGTTGTCGGCTCCAAAAAGGACTCATGGCGTATGCGCTGTGTGCTGTGTCAACCGAAAAACCACGAGCTGCTGGCGTTCAAGAATTCGCCGTCGAATCTGAAGAAACACATACAGGTAAGGTGTAAATTCTGTTGTTATCATTAGCTTTTTGAGGATTTTTTTTTTCAAGTCCGTTTCAATGTTAGCAATGTTGTGTGTACACGTGTTAATTTTGATAGCTAACGCTAGCTAGCTCTCGGTTTAAAAAACAAAACAAGGCAGTTTACTGCTGTGCGGCTGTGCCACTGATGTGAGACGTTACTTTTCAGGGCTATCTGCCATAAAGGTTTAGGGGTTTAATGGTAGTTTGTGTAAAATAAATTAATAAATTAAAGTAAACACATTTCTGGCAGAAAAAGGCTTTATGTTGGTAGCCCTGAAGGCTAACGTCGCCTGTGGGGGACATTCCTATGTTCTAACATTTTTTTTCTTCACTGAAAATTAATGTTAGGCCGTGGGAACATAGGCATGGTCCCCCAACCCCCTCCTCCCCCTCCTCTTCCTCCCTCCCCTCCCCCTGTGTGCCACTAGTTGTCAGCTCCCCACAAAAGACAAGTTAGACATTTATATAACAACCATAATTCTGTCAGGCTGACCACATGTCTCTTTTTTGTGTGTGTCCGTGTTTTGTTTTGTCACTCCCAGAGAAAGCACGTGACTCACCTGGACAGATACAAAAACCTGACTGCACCTGCTTTGAAGAGGAAGTCCACCTCAGATGAAGGCACATCCAAGCAACTTAAGCTGTGGGACACCAAAAGAGTGTCACAGAAAACTGTGGATGAAGCCATTCTGAACTTTGTCATTCAAGGTCTGCACCCTCTCAGTATTGTCCAACAGCAGGGTTTTAAAACTCTAGTGCATCACCTGCAACCGGATGTGGTTGTAATGTCCCGAGGCACTATGAAAAACAAAGTTGAGAAAGTAACACTGGAAATGAAGAAGAATCTGAAGGCTGCTATGAGTGAGGTTGAGTTTATTGCTACGACTACTGATTGCTGGACTGCACACAGACGGAGTTTCCTCGGAGTCACAGCACACTGGATAGAGCCTGAAACAATGGACAGATGCTCTGCTGCATTAGCATGTAAACAGCTCAAAGGGTCACACACATTTTCTGTACTTGCTGGTGTCCTGAATGACATTCACACAGAGTACAACATCCGTGACAAGATAGTCCGTACAACCACTGATAATGGCTCGAATTTTATTAAAGCCTTTCGAGTCTACGGAGAGCCAGATGAAAATAATAACCAGATTCCACTTGAGGAGGCAAGGCTGAGTGAAACGGCAGAAAGAGAGAACAGTGAAGGAGAGGAAGAGGAGGAAAACATTGACCATCTTGAGTTTGTTGATGCAGGAACCTTGTTGGAAGAAGATGACGGCCTGGAATACCAACTGCCGAGGCATCATCGCTGTGCCTGCCACCTTCTCAACCTGGTGTCAACAGTTGATGTTTCAGAAGCAAATTCCAACTCCGTCTACAAGCGAATCTCTCGTTCAGCATTTTCAAAGTGCTGGAGTCTATGGAACAAAAGTGGAAGATCCACTATAGCTGCTGAAATAATTGAAGAAAAATGCAAACTCCAGCTCTTGCGGCCAAATGAGACAAGGTGGAATTCTCTTTTCCTGGCTGTGGAGAGGATTGTGAGGATCATGAGAGAACAAGGAGAAGGAGCCGTTACAGCTGTGTGCAGTGTGCTAAAAATTCCAATGTGAGTAGCTTTCATTTTCACACCTTTATTATTATTATTATTATTATTATTATTGTTATTGTTATTGTTATTATTATTGTTATTATTATTATTATGTATTATTATTAATAATACATTTTTGACTTTTTGTAACCACAGATGTTGTGTTTAAAATTTTGTTTCCTGACAGGTTCGTTCCTGCTGAGATAGCTTTTCTCGCAGAATATGTCAAGACAATGAGCCCCTTTGCGAAGGCTGTTGATCTTCTCCAGGGAGAGGCCAGTGTGCAGATGGGATGGCTGGTACCCACAATAACACTTCTCAAGACTAAGCTACAGAACCTTCGACTTTCCTCCAAGTTCTGTGTGCCTTTAGTGGATGCACTTCAAGCTGGACTTGATAGACGATTTGGGCAGATGCTTGCAGATCCAGAACTCATTGCTGCGGCCATACTCGTCCCCAGATTTAGGACATGCTGGATAAGTGATGACGACACCCTTAAACTTGGTATGTAATGAAACATTTGCTAATGAGATAATGAGGGAAATTTTGGAATCTGAATTATCCATAACACACTGGGTAATTGTCATACAGTAACAAGGGAAAGTCACATCATTTCAACAAATAACAATCCTATGCTAAAAGTGCTGAAAATTAAAAAGAAATCCTCTGTGGTTTTGTGTTCCATAGGCTTGGACTTCATCAAAAGCCATCTGAAGGAGGGACCTATGGTGCATCCAAGTGACACTTCCCATTCTTCAGAGGAAGATGACTTCTTTTCCCCCATCAAGCAGGGAAATGTACAAGAAAACTCCAAGCAGCTAGATTCCTACCTCGCATGCCCAGATGACACCATGGATGTCCTTAAGTCTTTCCCAGCAGTCTGCAACTTATCACTGAAACTCAACACACCCCTTCCTGCCTCAGCAGCATGCGAGAGGCTTTTCAGCACTGCTGGGCTGATTTTCAGACCCAAAAGGGCACGCCTTGATTCAAAGAACTTTGAGAACCAGCTTCTGCTTAGGCTGAATAAGAGATTTTGGTAGTCTTGTAGAGATGAGTGAATTTCTCACAAAAGAAAAATAGACTGGATTAGACTTGAAGTTGTCATGATCATAATGTTTCAAGTTCTGTTGCTGTTTGCATATTGCTGTAAAGTAAGGCATCAAACTGCTAGTTTTTCGATATATAGTAAAAGATACACATTCTGTTAAATAGTAATTTATGGTTCAGTATGTACCTGTTACACTTGCGTTTATATACAGCTGACATAATTTCACACTGCGATAACAGTGTAATAAGTTCCATGGGTTCATATTCATGCCATGGTTACATATGTTGTAGAGATATGTCACAGAAGCAGTTGATTTGTTTTATTGTGAACAACAGAGCAGAACAGGAGAACCTGATTAATCTGTAACATGTTAAACTAAAAAATACTGTTGACTTTAATGTCAAAATCCACTTTGGATGCATTCATTGCCTTTTTTGTGTAATGCTTGAACCCATTACATATGTGTGTTTTGGGGTCACGATTCAGTACGTTTTCAGTACAGAGAAAAATAAAAATGTAGAAAATAACATTGGTCTTTTGTTATTAAGAGTGTAAACATCTACCATGGCTTACTGGTCATAACTATTATTGATTACAGTTTGGTTGTGCTGCAATGGAAAAAGAAAACGACCTATAGTATTCAGAGTAACAAATCTGTTAACAGTTATCCAGATACTCATGCAGTACCTCTGGTCAGTTCAATCTTGATTATTCTGTCAGAACTTTTTTCGTTAAACACAATTATCAAAGGATGTATTGTGTTTAATTGATGGCAAAAATTCATTTTTACTTTTTACTTTTACTTTGAAAGTACATTTCAAAGCCTGTACTTTCTTACTTTTACTTGAGTAAAGAAGTTGAATCAGTACTTCTACTTTTACCAGAGTATTCTTTTGCACATGTATCTGCACTTCTACTTAAGTACAGAATATGAGTACTTTTGCCACCTCTGCTTCAGGGCTAGACTTTATTTTTACTGCTGGATGCTGGATAAACAAATATTACAACTGAACTCTTCACTTCCCTGGAGTCAATGAGCAAACAGCCTACAGTGACAGCACCACTCTGCTATTGCAACTAATTAATAACACTAATAATGTTAATGCCCGCAAAATACCTCGGCTAATAAAACCCATGCTCTACGTCATAACTGCGGTGGTCAAAGCAATTTTAGACTAGTTTTAGAAAATAATACCTCTGCTACTACAAATTTTCATTGGTGTTTTGACCATGGGTAGCCCTGACTTGAGTGTGTGTTTCAGGGACGGAATGAGTGACTTGGGGGCCCCAGGCAAACACCATCTTGCTTTGCTTTTCATCCATCCATTTTCAACTGTTTATCCAAAGCCAGGTTGCGGCGGCAGCAGGCCGAGCAAAGCATTCCAGATGTCCCTGTCCCCAGCAACACTTTCCAGCTCCTCCTGGGGGACCCCAAGGCGTTCCCAGGCCGGACAAGATATGCAATCCCTCCAGCGTGTCCTGAGGTCTGCCCCGTGGCTTCCTACCAGTGGGACGTGCCTGGACACCTTCAACAGAAAGCGCCCAGGAGGCATCCTGATCAGACGCGCAAACCACCTCAACTGACCCCTTTTAGATGCGAAGGAGCTTCCGGCTCTGCTCTCTCTTCACTACAATGGTCCAGCACAGTGCAGCATCACTGCAGATGCTGCACCAAGCTTCACTTTTAACCCTTTCTCTAATGTTCTTTGGCAGTGGTAGAAGAAGTCCTTCAAACGTTTCATGGTATGAGTGGTTCTTGAGAAAACTGCAAGCAGCAACACCACAGGTCAAGCAATCGGCCCGTACCCAACAGGCATCTTTTGAACGGGCACTGCACTACTTCATCTTATGATAAGTGTCAAATTTGACCAACAAATACAGTATGTCACAGCTTTTGTTCTTACCGCAATGTGATTGTGGTCCTTCGGCACATTGACGAACGTTGGCAGACGCTTGCTGAACCACATGGTGACCTCTCGGTTCATGTTCACAGCAAAGGGTTCGAACCCCTCCTGAAGGCCGCACATGGTGTAGTACTTGAAGGTGCTGGCATCTTTCCCCAGATTCATACGGCCCACCTGGGACAGACCGAGACTACACACCGGAATAAACCCTGAAGGACAGCCAGAGGAAGCAAAGGAGGGAGAGGTAAAGAGAAGAGAATAAATAGCCTCTAAGAACACACACAGCAGGAGGGGAGGGAAAATCAATCCAGCTTTTGCAAAAAGGCAATTTACAAGTGTCACATTAAATAAGGGTGATTTCGTTACAGGGAGCCACTTATTTTTCACTTACATCCCCAGCATGGTCATTCTAGGTTAAAGCTCCCTGCTCTGCATGTGAAGGCTTTGTTAAAAGATGAGTGACCTACTACTTTTTCTACAATTATCAGTCTGACATGCCCCGACCTTAAATGACTGGCTCTGCCACACACACATCACATGTAAAAGTTCTCACCGTCCTCAGTTTCAAAGTCAGTGAAGCAGAGTTCAGAGCCCTTGGTGGTGATGAGGATCTCTCCGTTGAGGGTGAAGATCATGGACTTGTCCTCCATGTTGATCATACAGCCCACCACGTCACCAGCGTGCCAGCACCGCCCGAACAAACGGCTGCCCATGTTCAGACAGTGACCCTGTGTACAGCATGTGTACAAACATAAGGGAAAACACCAGGAGCAGACTGTAGAATATATTTTACAAATAAATGCCCATCTCTAGTCATTAATTCTCAATTTTAGTCTTTCCTAAAATTAGTTATGAAATTGACTATTAATACAAAGGATTATTTGAGTTGACAGTTTACCCTGTATCCATCGAAGACGAAAGCGAGCTCATCAGTGCCAAGCTCCACATCTGGCTTACATCCAGGTCTGGCCCAGCCCACTCTCATGTCTCCTCCTGTCACAGCCTCAAATTCAAAGTACCACTTCCCAGTCTTCACTGCGTAGGTCCTCTCCACTCTAAAGAAGCGGATCTTGTCAATGCTGAGCCGCTCAACCACTTGTCCTGCCGGGTGTAAGGGAGGACAGCCACAGTGTCAGGCTGTGGATTGCTGCTTCAAAATCCATCAAAAGCCCCTCAAACAAATATGGAAATTGATAATGGTACCATTAATTGCTACAGCCTAACATTGGGTGAGATTATAGGCAATCATTTCACGCCCCTATTTTCTTTCACTGTGGACTGAAAGGGAGTGGGAGGCAGGATCCTTTATCTAGACTGGAAAATTAAGTCACACTTGTCAGGACATAACATTTTCCCTCCATTCTCTGTAACGAGCTTTTTATCACGTACTGTATAATTTGAACGTCTGTGAGTTTAGATAGGCGCAAGTCCACGAGTCAGACTCACCACCTTCCTGATCTGAAGGCTCGATGTTGTATCCGTAGCCAATCAGAGTGCGGATGGCCTCCCGCAGGCTGTCCCTGTTCGACTTCTTGGTGCGCTCATCCAGCAGAACATAGGGAACCAGGCGAGGGTTGCGCTTACTCTTCAGATCCTGCAGAGAGGAGAGACAGTCAGAGGCGATTTCATGCAGGAAAAAACAACCTAACTATTCCAGCTATCTCATCAATTCAACTGTGGGCCAGCTCTCCACTGTTTGTTACAACTGTGCTGTCAGTCCCTGTAATTAAGAAGTTAATTGTCCATTATTGCCAATGTGCTTGGTGCTGCTGCTGCCCATCACATCCTCTATCTTCCCTGTGTCAGTCCCCATAGCATCTCTCCCACTGGGGGTCGAGGCGCAGCCGCGGAAGTATCACATTAAAACTACTTAAGCAGATTTGTGGAGCTTAATTTGAAATCTTGTGCTGGTTATACAGATCACAGGCTGTTTTGTTTGGTCTGGCATAACAGCCTTTCCTGATATCACTAAAGGGCTTAACTCAAAATCTTGTGAGTGCTGGTCAGCTAGCCGCTTTCATGTTATCAGCTACGACCTCTGAGCCACAAACTGTTCAGAAAATATGGCCAATCATCTTACTGATGCTGTTAACTTTGTATCTGACATGAAATCCTGCATCCGCCCCCTGGCCACCAATGTCAAACCCCTGCAATCTTCAACCAGAATCGGAACTTTGACCCTTGTACCAACGTGCTTCTTCCAACTCTGCAACATCACCAAATTAAATCAATGCTATTAACAAGAGATCTAGAAGTAAAAATCCACACCCTCATCTTTTCACACCAAGGCTCTTGCAATGCTCCCCAGCAGGACGTCAGCAAAGGCATGCGGTCACAAGAGGTTCCCACCGCCGAATCAAAACGGGATTAGATTCCTTAAGGAGACTTCAGGATAAGAGAGTAACTCCAGAATCTGCGCGAAGTCCCCAATGAGGCCGTGTCTCAAGCCCATTGTAGACAAGAGGTTCCAGACGTAAAAGTGGATTCATTCATGTGTTAGAATACAGGCACAAGTTTTTATGCCACGTGTCGTGCCATGATTCAGTTTAGTGCGCACGACAAAAGGAGATCTTGCCTTTTGTTGATTTGGATTGTATACATTTTCTAACCGTGTGATACAGTGTTTAAGTATAATGACCGGAATAAGATGAGGATATATAGAAATAGGACATTGAGTCCTTTTGTTTTTCTGTTCTTTGGATTCTCAATAAACCTCGTAAACTTTTTCCCTGCCTCATGTGAGTACCGTGGATCTCCAGATAAGGAGCAGAAACACGAGTCAAACCTGAGACACTTCACAAACTAGGTGGCCTGGGAACTGTTATATGTTTAAACAGCCACTATCCCTATACCACCTGTGGGCCACTGAGATCATCCGACCAAGGTCTCTTATTTATACCCAACTCCTTTCACAAATCCAAGGGCAATTGCGCTTTGCTGTTAGGATTCTGTCCCTTTCTGTTTATGCCATATGACTTACTTTTCTGCATCTGTACCCTGTGAGGCACTTTGTAACGTTGTTTTAAAAGCTGCTTTATGAATAAAATCATAGTAAACATCTGCTTTCAAGATAGATGCCGAGGTTTGTAACTGTGCAAGCAAACACGTAGGTGTAACCTTGGCTGCTTACACTGATTTAATTTGCAAACAAATTGGAAAAATGGCCATTTACCTTTCACATTAAGTTTCTTTTAAGCTGAACATTTGCTGCTTATTCTGAATTTATGGGAACTCTTCACACCTCTTCACTTATCTCTATCCAGACTCTTACTTTCGTCCAGGGCCCAGCATTCAAACAGAAAGCCACTTTTTCCACAGAATTAGCAAAACAGCGCAAAATGGATGAGCGTTCATTTATTTAATGTGGGGAGAATTATTAGACCTAGTAATATTTTACAAAATGCATCAAATCATTTCTCAATAAATGTTGTAAATTATGCTTTTTAAATGAAATGCAAAAGTTTTTTTTTTTACTAAAACCAGCCACCCTGTGACCACAGAAACAAGAGTAATTTCATATTGTACTGAAATAAATACTTTCCACTGGGATGACACATCACATCATGGCAGAAAATAGCAGTGGGAAATGAATGATTTCAGGAGAGTGTGTTTTATCCAATTTCATGGCACGCTACCAAAATACACCAAAACCCGATTAACGAGAGCTAGCAGTCGGTGTGTTCAGTTTTCGCTCATCAGATGAGAAGAGGTGTGCTGTATCGAGTGTGTTCTGCACAATATGTTCTGTGTCTTGTTGCCCTTTACTGCACAACATCTTGCTGTATATTGAATGATGACATATAGCTGGGAAATGTCAGACTAACAAAGCGTCTGTGCACAGGTAAGGTAGAGACTGTATGGGAGGTGGATTAATGAAGCATGAAGGAGAATCTGAGCACATAAAAAATACAGAAGCAAAGCTGGACACAGAGGAAAGAAGACAAACATGCCTCTTTTTCTTTACTTTTTTTCATTAAAATAATGGCTTGTTTTGGTCACAGCCTACTGTGTATGAATCCGTGCAGTGTACCTGCTGAATGCCATAGGTCCATCCCTGTTTGATGCGGTCCTTGGCCCACACGTTGTGAGCATTCTCTGCCAGTTTGTCCACCAGCAGCTCCTGACCCGGAGTCAGTTTGATGTCAGACAGGTCCAGAGGAGACGGCTTATAACCATTGGACATCATGTAGCTGGAGGAAAAAAGATGATGAAAAAAGTTATGAAAGTAATAAAGCGTAAATCCACCAGGATGGGTTTGTCCACATGGATAGCCTGATATAAATCTTTATGGCAGCACATGCAATATTAACACTGAATATATTGTTTCTAGGTTTACACACCTTCTGATTCACCATTTACCTTCATTAAATGATGATTAAAGTAAAATTCATTCTCACCAACTACTATCTCTTTTCAATTATTGGCTCGGTCACAAACAGCAACTACCATGTTAGTATTATTAGATCTGGATACCAGACCCTAACATGGTACCTATTCAGTCAATGAGAACTGCTAGCTTAGCGCATACACCATACAGCTACTGTAGCTAAGGTTATGTGTCGAGTTCAATCACTGGGTAGTCCAGTGCTGTTATCCATAGTCCTCATCATCATCATCGACATTCTAATAATTAAAGTCATGAGTGTGTTGAACGTTGTTGTAACGCTAGCTTAATGGCTGGCATGAGTCGCTCATAGCGGCTCCACGTAATAAGCTGGACCAATACTGAAATATATCATATCATATGTTCTGATGGACTGGTAAATCCGAGCATGCACACTTACTTCTTAGGGAGTTTAATCTTTTTGAGGGAGCCCTCAGCATTTGGATTGACCTGAACTACACGACAGCCCAACGCCAGCAGGGTCCTGCAGAGGACGAACAGCAGAAAGTGAGTGAACGAATGAAGCTTCAGATGGTGTTTAATCCACACCATGACATTTTGAATTGACAGTGCATGTAGATTTAACAGTTACGATGTAGGGGCTGGGAGTGTTCAAATGAAGCAGTGATGGGTTAAATTGTGCATGTCCTAATCTATCAGGAGAAAGAGGCCAAAGAATATTCAGAGGAGTGCACTGAGTGTGAAGTGCTTTTGACAAATTTTCTTCACACCTTGTGAGAGGACAAAGTGACAGTAAAAATGAGTTCCATGTCACTCAGAAACGCATCGGTGTCACCGAGATGCGCCATAGATCAAGATTAATAACAGCAAACCCTCAATGTTCTCCTGTATCATTTAAAGAGCATTTATGTAAAGCACTTGTAATAAGTCTCAGTGGGACCTTCATCAGCGGAAACAAGTGTTGTGCAGAGTGCTGACGGGTGGAAAAAGGACCGCCAAGACTTGTTTGGTTGAGCGGCGCAGGAAATGGAAATTTCCTAACCCTCAAGTGACAGCCAGTATCATTCCCAGGGTATCAAATCCAGCCGCTTTGTCACAGGCTTCAGCATGTGATATTAATGCCAAAAGTCCCATTTCCACCGAACACTTTCGGTATGGTACCTTTGGAACCAAAAGTAACCCTATAGACATGGTGCCTAGAGTTTCCACCACAAACAGATCTGTGTGCTAAGTACCCCAAAATGGGGACGGTACGGAACAGTTGCATTGGTACCAATGTTTTTTTTGTCATAACATTACACAATTTACGTATGGTTATTGCGCACTGATGTCACTCACATGATGTCACATTACATTAATAAATAAACTAATTTAAAGCCAAAACATGACCCTAACTGCAACTGTTTCACAACCTCAACCACATGTTTCAATGTGTTTCAGTTTTGCGTCACATAGATACACTTGAGTGTGCCCTGTGTGTCACTATGAGGCGCAGAGGGGCATAACAAAGCTTCAGTATTTGACACCCTGGGTATGAGGACAAGCTACAAGTGAGGGTCATACCTGTCCACAGGCATATGTGCATTTATTGTTGTCTTACAGATACTTTCTTTTGTGATGCGCCTCGTTAATGCTCATAAAAAGCTGTCTAAAACAAACTAAAAAAGAATCAGATCTTCATATTTTTTTTGTTTGTAATGAATCTGTCTGTTTCTCGCTGTCATCCGTCCCACACTCGCTTTCTTCTTCTCCTCAAAATCAAAAGTACCGTGGAGAAAATCAATCCTTAAAGCTCAACGTACTTCAGAGTTTCTGTTGACATCTGCAGATTGTAGTTCTTTTCAGTTTCTGGCAGCTTGGAGAAATCCACGAGGCACGGGTGCTGCCGCTTATTATCGTCCCTTATCTGTGAGAAAAAGAACAGTCGCAGAAATCATATTCCAGCTTCCCTTTGTTGTCTGTAACTTTGGCCCACAGTCACTCTATTTGTATGTGCACCATGTGGGAAAGTTTACTAAATATATGCATATGAAATGCACAGCCTTGTAAGTCAGTGCCATTGTGAACCAACAAGGAGAGGAGAATGTGGTTTAAATACAGGGTGCTACTGGGTGCAGTGATAAGACAGTGTACTCTAGTGAACATGTTATGAAGGAGGAACAAGGGAGCATGTTTTCTTGGGGGAGATAGAAAGGTGTGCGACTGGAATACCAAGCGAGAGAGGTGTTATGCCTCTCTCGAGGCCAAATAATCCCTTTGGCAATGCTGCTCAGAGGAGGCGGCATGGCAATGGCGGATGTTTACCAAGAAAACATGCGGAGCTGCGTACAGATATGCAGCTGTGTGTGTGGGTCCAATGAACACCAGCCAGCTCTTTTGTGAATAGTACAAGAACTCTGTGGGAAATCTCTCCTCTGGCAGTTCTTCCTTTTACAGAATTACATTTGCGGAACGAAACAACACAAAAAAGGTATTTTTATGCAACTAAATAATGAGTGGCTCGTTGCTTATTGGCTCTGCTGAATGAGCTCCTGTGTAACCACATCCAAAATTAAAATACAGCTAATACTATTTGCACCATAGCCATCTTTTAGGGCTGCAGAACATATTGTTTCATTATCATTTTCACGGTGTCCTGCGCGATACACAGATCCTGAAACGACTGTGACTTTATATTCAGAGATTTTCTGAGTTAGTTGAAATGGCACCTTAAAATGTAACCATGTTTCTTATGTTTAAAGATTCTTTTATTCTTTAATTCACCAAGCAATTTGTTGTATTTTAGCAGTACACTAAAAGCAGCAGCAGCTGAAAGCATGACTTTTATATGCAAAGTTCAAGGTCATTAGATATCACATTCTTTCCTTGTATCATGCTGTGCAGTGAGTGCACCCCCACTAGTTCTCACTATTTAACATATTTGTGCCCCTGAACTTGAAGGGAAACTTTGGTATTTTTCGAGCTGGACTCTACTGTCCCATGTTTTTGTGTCCATGTGATTACTAAAGACAACTGTTTGTCAATGAACAATGGTTCAGTACTGAGAGAGGCCGCTGCAGCCACAGTGGCAAAACAGGCTGCATCGCAATCCCCACGGGTAATTGTGCATCGTCAGTTTACATGCACTAAATTAAAAGTTTGTTTTTCCTCTGAGAGACTCAGGTTGTTATTAGAAGGACCCTTTGGAGAAATGAAACATATTTTTTTTAATCTTGCGTCGGTGCTTTTTGTTCTCAAGCGAGGTGACTCACTGCAGGAAAAACAACAACACAAAGAGAGTTAGTGCTATCTAAAATATTTTCAATGTCATGGCTGAATATTCAGCTGGTTTCATCAATGTGGGAAAGTGGGTCAGTAAAAGGTAAGAAAAATGTTTCATTTTTCTGTCGTGTCCTTCCCTCAATGTTTTCAGACATTTATAATAACAGTCTGAGCCTAAGTGGCAAAAACAAGCACTTTTATTAGCTGTTAATTGATGATGCACAGTTGTCTGTAGGATTACACTGCAGCAGGATGACACTGGAAACCCTGTGGAGCCAGAGCAGGCCGAAAATACTGAGGGCAGCATTGTGAAGAGAGGCGGTGTGTTTCGCTCGGTGCTGCAAGGCCTCTTCTAGCCCTTGGTTGGTGCTGGACATCCGACAACCTGCTTAGAACCGTCCACCCACCATGTCTGCAATCAAGTGTTGAAATGGCTCCCTGGATCCTGTGTTTAAATGCGTATCCCAGCATCAGATTCTGATGAGCCAACGTCAGCATAACCGTACGTATTCTCTCTCAATACTGGACCACTGTCACAAAGTGTTGTCCCCAGTTGTCTCTTGGACCCAAAAACACAGGAAAATAGAGTCCAGCTTAAAAAATACCAAAGTAAGTAAGATAAACTTCTTCAGTTCAGATTTTATTTCATTTCACACTCTCCAAATACCCTCACCTTAAGTTAAAGATTCGAGGTGCTGGAAAGGTTGAAGGCCTGTATAAATCCGATATACATTTGTATTATAGACATAAGAGCTGCATATTGTTGTTTGTGTTGTCATCTGTTCCTTTAAGGGCAAAACAGGTCACTTTGGCATTATCCTTTAGCTAATGTACAATAAACCAAGAACGTCATCGACGGAGGCAAAAAGGACAAACTAATTTTTTTTTACTATATAAATTTCTAGTTAAATGACATTAATGATTAAAGAACTTTGTGTTTTTCAACTGATCATACTGAAAATATACAGTAGGCGTTCTGTTTCTGTGTTACAATATTCACTATCTTGTAAAGAGAAACAGAAGCCGGTTAGCTTAGCATAAAAAATAAAAGTTCTTGTTGTTTTTTTGTTAACTTTGAACAGAGCCAGGCGAGCTGTTTTCCCCTACAAGTCTTTATGGTAAGCTAAGATAAGCTAAGAGCGTACTATTGATCTTCTCATATAACTCTCAGCTCAAAAACAAACAAGCATTTTACCCAAAATGTCAAACTATAAATGCATCATAAAAGCGACCCCTGGGTTTACATTTGGATGACGGATTATGTCTTTAAAGAATCAATTAAACTTGTTTTAAACAAGGAAAAACTAAATGCAGACAATTAAAAAAACGAGCTCTCCTCTTGGTTTATTGCCGCACAGGAACTGCCGAAGCACCCCGTTCTGCCCTTTGGGTGAGACAATACTTTGTAATTCATGACTTCTACTAAAACACAGACACAATGACTCCGCTACCTGAAAACAAACTTGGAATGAAGCATCTAAATGAGTGGTATGAAAAGCATCGAACATGGGAAATGAGAATTTTCTTTTCCACTTACCCTCTTTTTGGTGTGAACCGCAAATTATAAAAGAGAAAGCAAGATGACGTACAGGCTTTTGATGACTCAGTTCTAATACTGCCAACAACTAATGCATTTAAAGCTGCTCTTTAACCCAAATCTGTTCAGAAAATGTGTAACTGTGATGTTTATTTGTCCAGAAACATGGCAAAATGCAGAGTGATGATTTTGGAAGTAAAATCGGAATATGCCTCACCTTGCCGTACGACCAGCCCAGCTCAATTTTATTCATGCCCCACAGTTCGTGGATGTTCTCCGCCAGCTTGTCTCGGACCTTCTCTAAATGAGGCGGCATAACAATCTGAGGAAAAAGGCAAAGTGTGAATCTAACTGAAACATTAAACAATGAGAGAGTTATTGAGATGTTTGTCTGAAGGTCTCCTGTTAGTGTACCTGGCTAGTTTCAACAGGTGTGGGGATGAAGGAGGCCTGCGACATGAACTGCGTGGTGCCCAGCAGATCTCGGACTCCATCGGCATCCCTCTTGTACTCTTTCACCGGCTCCACCTTCATCTTCTCTTTCGGCAGCAGAGCTTCGTAACACGGCGCGTAACTCGACGGAGGCAGGAACTTAAAGTCACCATGTCGGCCACCCAACAGGAAGCGCACCCTGATGAGATAAAATGTTATTAAATCTATTATTTTTCATGCTTAAATTGTGGAAGGAAAAAAGCTAATTAACTGGAGGGAAAGAGTGTGTAGATATAAATTATATATCTAATCATAAATGATAATCGGGAAGCTATTAATGAAAGAAGCATCCAGTGAAAAGAAAACCTGCCGTGCAGCTAAATGTAACTGTTTTTCCTCCTCTAAATCCACTTCAATCAGTTCCAGCCTCTGCTCTAACAGGGACAAGTTTAGCTCGGAGACAGAGAGAAAAAAAGAAAAACGTCGCAGGCCATCACTGTGAAGAGGCTCTCCGGAGGCCGCCCAAAATAGCTACTCAAGTAGTAGTGGTGACGCAACCAGGCCCATTCTGACTGCAGCCCTCAATTATTGAGGAGTGAGGATGTGTGCCTGTCATTTTCTGGCACGTTTAATTCCGTGGAGATGTTCACCCTGTTCAGTGGGTCAGATTCAAGTACAAGCTCGGAGGTGCTGTAACCCGCACAGAA
Source organism: Epinephelus awoara (assembly GCA_035609425.1). Taxonomy (NCBI): domain Eukaryota; kingdom Metazoa; phylum Chordata; class Actinopteri; order Perciformes; family Serranidae; genus Epinephelus; species Epinephelus awoara. Next base: position 22,178,358 of record CM069309.1, read on the forward strand.
GTGGTTAGAAGGTGGCGCTTTACATATGAGATGTTGAACTTTGACTTTGATTGAAATGTCTCAGCAACTGCAGGATGGATCGCTATGAAATTTGGTGCGGACGTTCATATCCCCTCAGCATGAATTGTGATAAACTTGTGACCCCCTGACACTTCATCTAGTGCCATCATCAAGTCAAAGCATTGATAACTAACAACAACAACATAACAACAATAACCACAATTTAAAAAAAACAAAAAACAACCCAACACCAATGATATAATGCCGTTTGAATGGTAAAAATCCATTGAGCCCCTGCAGAGAAATATGTCTAACATCAAGAAAACTGTCTTGCTCACAAATCTGAGAGCATAGGTTTCAAAGAGTATAACATGAGGTGCAAATAAACTCTAGGTGGGTGATTTCAACATATTGACTCAGGGAAACATACATTGAACATTGGACCTACGGCAAAAACATGCTGACAACAAAACATTGCTGAAAACATAAAACCTTTTGAAAGGTCTCCTTAATGTGTCATACTAAGAGGATATTGAGCTGGGGAACACAGGACACTGGAAACATAGATACGTTCCCCATGGCTGCTGGGTTGTTGACTGATGAAACAAAGCCTACACCACCACAGCGGATAAGTTACCTCAAGATATTTCAGCATCTTTGAAAGGCAATGTTATGTTGCTGTAACACTTTGAGGAAAATAGTCGAGTCCACTCTGGTTCCTTTACGAAACGAAACTTGCTGAATCACATGCGACTTTCAATTCCCTCTCCACTGCTCGTACACTGTCAGGTACGGTACTTTCTGAGAATTAATTTTCATCAGGTAACAAGGATTGAATTCTCTTTTAAATGGCTGACATGACCAAATAAAACCAGGCCAGCCTCCTGGTGTCGAGTGTCTGTGGGCTTCAAAGAGGGAAAGCTGCTAATGCAAAGTGCTGCTTTGCTCTACAAAGTCAGAGTCGATCATGGAATCATGGGAAAACTGCTGGAGCATGAAATTCCATTTTCAAGTCTTGTCAATCACACTATCTGCGGTCGCCATGGCAACAGAGCAGAATACGAAGCCAGCCTATTTTACCTGTGTCCAATCTCAAGGCTCTGAGGATTAATGAATTTGGACCAGACTGAGTGGGTGGATTAGACGGATTTCATGCAGGGCAGTGTTTGTGCGAGCGGCATATTTCTATATTTCTCTTTTGGCTTGTCCGTCTCACCTGCCTGTGCTTCTGCGTGTGGCAGAATGTGTGTTCGTCTGAAACAACACGCACGAGAAACAAATAAAACACTCACTTGACCCCTGCGGAGAAGCTGACGACAGGAAAGAAGAGGCCGTCTGTGTTGAAATTTTCGAACATTCCCTGAACGGGCTGTCCGTTGATCCTGAAAGAGATGCTGGGAGCTCCCAGGTCCAGACAACAGCTCACCACATCCTCTGAGGTCAGGATGTGCTGGTTCATGGACGCAACCGCCCGCGGGATACGACCTGTGCGGGACACACACACAGTTATGTGAAATACAACCCAGTGAGTGATGCTGGCACAGATCATGTCCGTCTCACACACACACACACAGGACCGAACACACAACTGCGTACACACAGCTACACACTCTGGGCAAGGAGATCATCCCCGCAGGGTACTGATCCTGTCTAGACACAACCTGGCTGTAGCCCATTGTTAGCTTATTATGATATCATCTGAGCTACGCACTAACACGGTATTTTCTTCCCCTACTGACCTGACCAGAGGTGGAGTCCATCAAAACCATACGAGTAGAGGTCATCTCCGACTCCATTGCCTCCCCATCCCTCTCCTCCTCCAGGGTAGGGAGCGTAGCCTTTAGTGTTGGCCCAGCCCACCCTCAGGTGGGAGGGCTCGCTGGTCACAAAGTGGTCCACCTGGTCAATCATCAGCTCGTAGTACCACTTCTTATACTGAGCCGAGCCCTCGCACACCCCCAAGAAGATGTTCGGTCTCATACTGGCAATGAAGCGAAACATGAAATCATTAGTTATCCCTCCGAGGCAGGGAGATAGCCTCAGATAGTGCCATTTTCATTTGTAATAGCTTGTATTTTTTCTGAAAACTAATGAATAAGTCCACCCTCAGGAAAAGTTAATTCAATTTGCTTCTAATGTATTTTGTTCAAGAAGTTCCTTAAAAGTGACGATATCGAGGCAGAGTGCAGCAGATCACTTCACTGGTGTCAAGAGAATGATCCAAAGAGATATGTGAGATTAAATTTTAGAGTTAAAATGATCTCACTCTCACCAAAATGCTTCCTTTCATTGTGCAAAGTGAAACTATCTAAGGATAATATGATATAATGGGATATATAAACGCTAGGCACAACCTCAGCCACTTCATTTTCCCAAACTATGATGTCATGGTTGAGCACACATGCACCACAGTCCAATTTACAGACTATGTTGTCAGGTGTTCATGGTCCATGCTCAACATGTAGTTTTAGATGTGTACATCGTACACTCAATTACATGGTCCACAGATTGGAAGGCTGAATGCACACACACCCACAGAGGAATGGTCAGGGCATGTAATGCGAGTATTTAAGTAGAGATTTCCATATCACTTAATTAAACCCAGCTGCACCACACAAGCTAGTTCTTACCTAATAATTAGTTATTGCTAAATACGTACACTCAGTAATTAACAACTATCCAAATGTAGCACAAGGTCCAACCAAATATCAGGAAAAACAGCAAAACAAAACATGAACTTAAGATGAATTTATACTTGTGCATCAGCTCTATGCAGAGCCTACGTTGTAGCTTGTATATGGCCTATACTTTTGTGAGCATTTATACTTGTGCGGTGGTGTGTGTTTCACTCTGCAGTTACATTTCCAAACACTAGTCAGCGGTGGGGTTTCTTTGAAGTGCTGTAAAGTTTAGTTGATTCCAAACACACTCAAAACATACAATAAACATAGCTTAATAGCTCCACAAAATACAAATATAACACGCTAACATTATTAGCACAAGCCTATGGCATTTTACGTTGTATAAATTAGCCTAGCGACTAGGGGAGATAGATGCCAAAGTATAAATCACACACAAGACTTAAAATGCTATTTTTGTGGAGGCTTTATTGTCTTCACAATTGTTTCTTATCTGTGAAATAAAAGTTAATAAAAGCTTCGTTTCCATTGAGGGAAATGGTTTCAGCTTACATAAATTTACAGGAGCTCTTCGTCGCCGCAACGTGTAGTTACATTTCTGGGGAGGTGCACGTCAAGCTATGGCACAGGGTCTGATGTTTTTTATGTGCAAATTGATGCGCAAATTTTAAAAGTGCAGAAAAATGTGGCTGTAAACACACCTACTGTTTTGTAGCTAACTGCATCAACTGACAAAGCTGATGTTAGCTTGCGAATATATGACCTGTTTAGAAGAGTAAAACGAGTAGTATAGTTCACACATTGACCTGACAATCAAAATTTGTTCAATATTGATGTAAACTGGGAAGATTTCATGAAAACGACATTAAACCTCAAATTATAAAACTTTTATCCATCAAAGGACCTAGCGATACGGTGCTAACCTAGCTTAAGTCAAATCAGTGAGGTTAGCATAATGAAATATTTTCAGTTTGCTAACTCTGAAATACATTTTTCCATCTATGCATCACATACAAATAAAAAAAGTCATACAGTACCAAAATCACAAAAGACATAAGAATAGACGTACATATTAAACAATATATTTTAGATATCACTCACCTGCTTTAAACTGTTATATTTTGAGGTTATATTGGCTTCTAATGATGAAGTGACTTCCTGTTTGTATTATTGATAACATAGCGATGGACTCATGAATAACTAGTGCAACCCAATCCTGCACACCAACAACAGACGAGGACTTAAATCACTTGGTAGCAAATGAGACCTTTGCTCCCTATTTCTAGCCACTGCATTTGCAAATGCAATTCTGAAATGCAGATTAAAAAAAAAAAAGAAAAAGAAAAACCTAAAATATCAAGGAAGCATGATGTTGAAAGGAGACGTGCTGAGTGTAAGGCCATCTAACCTCTGGACATCATTGACCAGCTGGGTTTGCAGCAGCAGATCTCTCTTGGGCAGCAAGTGATCACAGATTAGGTTCTGATTGGTTCGCACTGCTACGCCATTACACACACACAGCGAGCAGAGCACATCCAGAATCTAAAACAGAAAGTGGAGGCAGCAGGGAGGAAAATAAGCATCAATATCAAGAGGAAGAGCACAACACAGCTGATTTCACATTGACCTTATTTCCCCTGATTAAACCCTGGATATGAATCTGTGACTTTCCAGAAATTACTTATCATCTTTGTCCCCTTCACTGTCGAGGTTGCTGCTCTAGGGACAGATTCCTTCCATGCAACCACGGCATAATTACTCAGAGATGCTTATTGGGGGCAAAAACATGTCCAATAATATTCCTTTGATGTTAGCTTAGCAAAACTGTAGAATTAAATGGACTGGAAAGTTCAGCCAAGGGCGACGGGCCAGAGCACCTATGCTTTATCAATGGACCTTTTCTCCTGCTTCCAGAGCTAAATTATACACTCAGGCTGATTTATGACCCGGGCCAGCCGACTGCCTGCACCTGGTCTCATTTCACTGTTAAACTGATTGATTCATGATGGGGACACTCTGCAACCAAACCCCCAGGAAGCGTCTGTCAAAGATGGAAGTTTGTATGCTGGTAGAAGGTAAGCACAATGAATTAGCAGCTACAGACAAGAAGAGGTGACAAAGAGGCCCAAAGGGAACTGTTATGGAAATGAATGTGCATCCAGTGAAGCATTTTGGTGAGCCTAATGAGAAAAGAACTGAAGATGGCTGGATGCAAGATAAACAAGCACTTTAGGTGGTTTTCATGTGCGTTCTTGCTTGACTAAAAGTTTTTGACAACATCCGAGTCACTGCTGACATTTCAGTAAATCTTACTGGTCCAGTGTGCAGGATTTAGAGGCATCTATTGGCAGAAATAGAACATCATTTTCACAATTAAGTTTTATCAGCTTATAATCACCTGAAAATAAGGACCATTGTGTTTTCAATATCATAGCATGGCGGGTCCTCTTCCATGAAGTCTGTCATGTTGTTTTTATGGTTGCCCAGAACAGACAAACCAAACACTGGCTCTAGATAGGGCCAATAGTGTTTTCACATTAGCCACCATAGTTCTCCTACACACTCTCCTACACTCACCACTAGATGCCACTAGATCCAACACACTAGACCTTTAAAAGCAATGTTTGACATTTTGGAAAACACTGCTTACTTACTTGCTTTCTTGCTGAGATTTAAATAATAAGATTAATACTACCTTTACGCCTTGAGGTAAAATTAAACGGGAGCCAGCTCAGCCTGTTAGCTTAGCTTCGTAGCTTAACAGAAACAAGGGGAAACAGCTAATCTGGCTCTCTCCAAATTAAATAGCAAAATCCACCTAACAGCACCTCTAAAGCTCACTGATTAATGTGTCAAATCTCAGTTGTCTAATGTGGACAAAAACAAAGTTTAAGAATGACATTCTGTGATTTAACAGGGGTTATGTGCCGGACTATTTCTTGGTAAGGAGCATAGACTGGATAATAAAGATGGATGACAGAACAGCTCCCCAGAAGTGAAGCCAAAACATCTTGATTGCCCTCTGGTGGATAGCTGCAGTATACGTCATACAACCCACCCCTTTCATGTTAGTGGATGGGACATGGGCCAGACTAAAATATCGAAGTATACGTTTAAGAGATTTTTCCCAAAGATGGTTTCAGCATCAATCCCCAAATGTTAACAATTGATTATATAATGTTTATTAATAATGTGATGTAGACGGAATGAAAGAGGCAGAACTCAACCACTAGAGCAGTGCGGCACCCGGACAGTCTACATCTTGGACACACGAGAGTGAAACTCAAAAATCTTTTTCGCAAAAGTCAGCAGTTGCAAGCATGTTTTATTTAATGTCTAAATAATTACATTTGAGATGAACGTTAACGTTAACCAAAACCCCTACACCTGGTCTGCTCAGCGTCTATAACGTAAACAAAACAGTGGAGCATGCTGCCTCCCCCTCATTTTGTTATTCCTATACAGGCAGGGGACTGTAAGGTGCTCTCAAAATGATCAATTAATAAATTAATTAATTGAATTTTTGCAATAAAAAGGCTGCCGACCATTTACTATTCAATAGTATGTAGTAATTTCATACTTTTTCCAGTGTAACACTACAGTATGCAATCAGTGGACACTACGGCGGAAAAAATATCACACGAAAGATTAGTGTGTGCAACCTCAGATGGATACAATGCGACTGGTTTTATAACTTGGGTGTGGAAGCATTTTGGCTGAAAGGTTGAAGGGAAAGGGGACCTGCACAGGAGCCACACTGTAACCAGCCACACAGGAAATTCATCTGTTAATTTAATTATGGATCACTACAAATACAGTGCGCTATGTTTTAAAGTAGCAAGTAGTCACACAGTGAGAAAAATGTGATGCATGTTTGTTTTTCTGATAAGCTTGGTTTTAATGACTAATTTGATGCTCTAAAAAGGAGGCTTGACATCATGATTGACAACTTCGTGTGTCAATATGTGTGCTTGCAATCAATGGTGCTGCTCACGATTGGTTGCACAGGTGTATGGGAGAAAACTCAATCCTGCCATAATTGCTACTGCACAGACTCTGGCTCCAAATTATGCCACCAGCGCAAGATGGCAGCAGCCATATCCAGGATATTCTGGCTTCATTTTTGTACAGTGGGGGTAAGCGGAGACATGTCATCCAACTTTATCTACAGTCTGTGTAGATAAAGTTATGTGCAACCAGCAGAGACTCCAGGAAGCTACTGGTCTCGGGGGATGGTACAGATTTTGTTACCTTTGGCGAGAGCCAGGCTAGCTAGAAGAGGAAGATATACTTTATTCAATTTATTTCACTCTATTGTCAAATAAACACAGGCCTGAAATACACACACATGCACAAAGAGGACCTATACATGCATGGACTGGCACCTCGGGGGTGCTCAGGAGGCAAACCCATATTTGGTCCCAACAGGGACTTGAGCCGGCGACCCACCAGTTTCCAACCCCAGTCCCTTTGGTCTGAGCTACTGCTGCCCCAGTAGTCTTTAAGCTAAGCTAAGCTAATTGAAAGCAGGCTCCAGCTACATGTTTAACTTACTGACGAACGCTTTGTACAGATTATCTCATCTGACTCAGCGAGAAAGCAAATAAGCGCAAGTGTTCATTTACAAAAATATTTCACTGTTTTATTACCTTGTTCTAATTTGCAGTTTCAGTATGTGGTTTCTTTTCACCATCTTTATATTCCACTCGGGTTCAATCCACATTCTCCTTGAGCCCTGATGTGTCATTATCTTACATCACAGCAGAGATGGTACCCACAGATTTACATTCGACTATAGAGGCAAGACTTGCTGCTCACCTTGTGGTTGCGTCCGTGCTTGTAGAGCAGTGATATGATGGACTTGATGTGTCCTCTCTGGATGATGTTGAGGGCCTCTGGGCTCTCAATTAGAATGCAGTGCAGAACTTCCAGAATGCCTGCACAGCCGCAAATTCATCAATTAGTTAACACCCACAGAAGAGAAAGACACACCAGAGGACACTCGTCAAAGAGATATCCGGCCCGCATAGATTAACAGGGAACACTGTTCCCACACTGCTGCTGCTTCACTCACTATATAATTTCTGGGCAAGCAGTGTCATCTTTTTACATCCTTTAAGACTCATGTCCCTGTCGATGAGTGCTGCATTGCTGTGAAAGGAAAGCTTTGTGATGTCTCTGACGGAGAAAATGCAAGTTATCTCGCACGTTGCACTGGAGGCTCAGTGTGTTATGAGAATGGTAATGAGCATACCTGAAGAAGACTCCAGTCTCTCCAGCTTGCTCACCAGCCAGTCTAAGTTGTTGGAGAACTGGGTGCAGTTGTTTCTGTTCCCTCGGATCAACGCAGCTGCAGAGCACAAGCAAGGTGCGCATGAGACAATTTCACGGGAAAGAAAACAGTTTTTGTCCCGAGCGGTTTGATGGATCCCCTTCAGTAAAACAGCAAAAACAATGTCACCCAAAGGTGGATACCTTAAATAAGCTGAGGAAGGTTCTGCTTTGACACCCTAATACATATTAATTTGGAAGGTGCCTAAGATAGAGGGAGGGAATGACACAAGGAGAGAAAAGACATAAACGCAAGCGAGAAACACACCCACATATGTCCTAGGGAAAAAAAAAAGAAAAAAGACAGGGTCACCCATCGCAGACAGACAGGGAAGAAAGGAGGGAGGCGTCCCAAATCCACTTAGCGCTGCGCCGGAGCAGGTGTGTGAAGGAGGGAACGGGGGAAGAGAGAGACGTGGCTAGAAAACTAATACAAGCCAGGGGGTGAAATCAGTGTAAATAAGAGTGTGAAGGACACACTTGGAGGGCAGAGGGGCTTCAGTGTGGCAGCATTTAAGATAAACTTTACATATGGGCCGTCCGCATTCTTAGAGATATTCCATATCTGAATCATGACAGGAAAAAATCATGCATGCTCGCAAATGCATCTTTAATGTCACAACCGGTGAAGGAAATGTTCCAGCCAAACACTGTATTCATCAGATGCAGCAGGAGACAGCAGACAGAGAGGGAGAGCAAGAAATGTGTATTTTACCCTGCCAGATCACTTTAGCGAGATACATCTATATCTGACGGAGCATATGCTGGCAGTGCAAGAGGTTAAAGTGATTTTGCAAAGGCACGGCTGATGACATTGTGCTATAGGAACACAAAGAGCACAGCGAGAACAAGGACATGAAACGGAAAACAGCACTGTGATGAGGATTGACATTCAGTGGCTAAAAGGCCATCTGGCCAACAGGGGACGCCCCAAATTATGTGTGTGTGTGTGTGTGTGTGTGTGTGTGGTGACTGATCTTGTTGTGCACATCACATAAACTGGAAGGCTCTTCTGAATGCAGCAGGCTAAATGCCATCAAGTCTTTCTCCTCAACAAATGTTGGAGATGGGGTATTTACTGTATGGTGTGTGTGTGCATGTGTGTCAACCCAAATTTTGGCAACCTCTGAATTCAATTCTCCACTGTGGCATCTGTTAAAGGCTGGTTAAATATCAGGTCAGCGCACTTCTTCATCACCACTGAAGCCACTTTATTGCCAAACAACGACTCCCGTCTCTGTGATTGATTGCAGTCGGGGATCAGTTTAAGAGTGTGTGTGCGCATATGTGTGTGTGGTAGACCGGCTCCTTACCCAGCAGCTCATACAGCAGGTTGAGAATGTCTTTCCAGGCTGTCCCGGCCTCTGACCCCGCACACTCCCCGAAGTGGGCGGCGCTGTTGTAGACGTTCAGGCGGTCGATACAGTTGGACACCAGCGTCAGCATGCCCTAATAAACACACATGAAAATAACCAAAATATGACATGCATTTTATACACATCATATTAATAACAATAATTAGTACGACAACTTAATTTGGTGAGCTCTTTTTCTGCAGCATTCAATTACTCGACCATCTTGAACGCAGCCCCGATGGCTCTCCACTGTCCCATTTGGTGGTGGTGTCATGGTGATTTATACCACGGAGACATATCTATTGTGATCAGATATGCTAAATGGGTGCCGTGAAAAGACAAAATGGAAATTGCCGATGATTTATAATGCCAGGAAAAATCATGAGTCAGCCGTCTACATTGACAAATTGACCTTCTAAGTGCAATGCATTAGGGGTGGGACGAAGATGTGTCGTTATCATAGAGAGACAGGTAAATAAGCTGAGAGATGAACTGCTGAAATATGCATAATTTGCAAATATTGGAAGAACCAGAAATGCACTCATGTTTCAATGAGCTAATTCACATTCATGTATGCTGGCTTGGGAATATGGTGACACATTGCTGTAGCCGGGAGGGATTAAAGGGACAGTTCAGCCCAAAATCAAAATGACATATTTCCTCTTACCTGCCCTTACCTAACCAAACCGAGATTTATCAGTCTGGATTGTTTTGGTGTAAGTTGCGAGTGCTGGAGATTTAAGCCGTAGAGATGTCTGCCTTCTCTCACATATAATGGACCTAGAAGGCACTCGGCCTGTGGTGCTCAAAGCATCACAAACATGTTTTAAGAACTGAACAGCCGTGTCCCTTTTTCCAAAAATCATGACCCAGTTACACAAGATAATCCACAAATCTAACTGTGAGCAATTTGATGTGGGAACTACTTTATGTGCTAGTGGCGCTAGGTGAGCTAGCAGCAGATGCACGCTTCCTTCTGCTCCGTGATACCGTTGGTGGATGTACATCAGTAGAAAGAAAACAGTTCGTACATGAAACTGCTCACAACAAGGTCTGAGGATTATCTTCAGTAACTGATCTAGTTTCTAGAAAGAGACATTGCTGTTGAGTTTTTCAATTTATTTTTTTTATGGCGCTTTGAGCACCACAAACAGAATGCCATCTAGTTCCATTGTATTCAAGAGAAGGCAGACATCTCTACAGACGATATCTCCAGCACTTGGCAACTCACACCAAAACGATCTAAACCGATAAATAGGACTACATGTAAGAGGAAAAGAATGTATTTTTGATTTTGGGGTGAGTTGTCCCTTTAAGGTGGGTATGGTTAGTTGACATCATAGGCCCCCTCAGTAAGGCAGCTGACATTTTGTAATTGATGAAAGCAATTTAGGTTCTAGAGGCTTAGCAGAAAGCCTCAGTGCACCCGTGCCAGCCTCAGGAAAACTTATAACACCAGAACTGCTGACACCTTCAGATGCAATGCCTCCAAATACAAGATGGCATTGAAACACACCACAAAGAATCAATTGCTTTCGCCTTTCACATACTTTGTCTTTTGCAAGTTTGCCGCTGCTCTGCGGCTCACTCATACGTGCAAGTCACTTACTAAAATTGCCTCAATCACAAGTCAAGCTCTTTACTCCAGGGGGCTTTTAATATTTTGCTGCACTGCGGAACAGCTCGCTGTGTTATTAATTGATATTTCATGGACTGTTGGTTTGCTGCGCCGTCCTTTAAACGGTGAAACTCACTTCCTGTTTGAATAGGTTCTGCCGGTTCTTGAGTGAGCGCAGCTTGATCTGCCTTTCTTCGTGCTCCAGCTCAGCGTCAGGGAGCTGGAAATAGGTGATGAGGTCATTGAGAGTTTGAAGGACCTCCTCGACAGGCAGCGCGACCAGTGCTCTATTCTTAACACCCAGACAATCCAGGTCTCTGGGAGGGAGAGACAGAGAGGGCACAGCGACGTCAACACACAAATAACCCCTCATTACAGGCACGACAGCAGTCCCCACTTACGTTCATGATCATGTATAGCTTTCAAAATACACCCATTCATCACAATAACCTCCTGGTAAAGACACTCTAATTTGGGAGGCTGAGCAGACTTGCGGAGCGGCTGTGATGACTAACACAATGTTTAGCCCACAGGTTCATCCATGCTGAAATGCTGATTTCCGCTGGCCCGCTAAAAATAGCTCCTGTCGTACGCGTGGGAGGGGTGCGGGGGGAGATGTATGTGTCACAGCCGCAGGGGAGGCTGACAGACTCTCACATGTTCCCGCCATGAGTGGCCCACGAGCCCGACCCAGGGGACAGCGGGCCGTTTGATAACAAATAAGGGCACTGGAAGCATCCACTTACGTGCTCCACGGCTCCCTTTTTCATAGCTGGCAGTGCGTAGCCGTGACACCGCTGCAATGTTTGCCATTTGGAAACGCATGACTGGACCACTGAGTGAGCTGTCTGGGGCTTTGGCACCCCACTCAGTCAAAACTCACAGGCCCAGAGCTTACCTCTCCACTGGGTGCGTTTGCAATCTGGAGGGACGTTACATCACGAGTGTGTGGACTGTGTGAGAGTCTGCTGGGCTTTGAGATGTCTGGTTCTTAGGCATCATCTGTAATTTGATGATGCAGTCGGGGACTCTTTTGTTTTATCATCTCTACCAATTATGCTCCGCCGTCATCAGCGTGGCACTTACGCAACTTGTACCGATGACAGGACATTCTGCAGATTACCCTCATAAAGTGGCTCAAGACAAATGTGAACTGTAATTTGGTTTAATTGGGCAATTTGTGCAATCACGTCACCCTGTGCATCGGTGAGGGACAGTTACTGCAAGCATACCTGATGAATCGGTTGAAGAGTAATGTGGTGTTGCGGATGATTCGTGCGGCACGGGACTCCTCGTGTTGACAGCGCTGCAGGGTCAACCCGTCATCCATGTGACCTTCCGAATGCAGGCACGCCTTGAGAGGGCATGACAGGAGGAGAAAGAGTGTGAGACATTGTCATGAGACGATACAGGCCCCCCCAACAAAAGGAAGAGGAAGCAATTTAATGGAGCGAGAGCGTCCAGCCATCGTCAGCCAGCGCTGAGCCACAATGTCTGGAACACAGGTGCTGACACTACAGGCTATCTGGCTGTGTTTACACGGAGGACACATTGTCACGCACATGATCGCGCGCACACCTCCATCACGTCTGCCACAATAGCCAAGGGACAAGGTTTATATTTAGTGGAGGTAGAGGCACGGACTAATAGACAATAATCTTAACTCAATCAACTCATTACCCTCAAAATAATTATCCGCTCCAAGGAATCTCATTTATTTATTAATTTTGTTTGTTTTTCTATGTGCTCTGCATCTCAAGACGCAACAGTGTGCATGCCCCGTGTTTGCCTCTGCTTACTCGTCTCTTGAGAGGACCCAGACGGGCAGATTTGACATCAGGTGCCTGGTAGGAGAGCCAGAGTCCCGTGGCCACGTGCATGATGAAGCAGAGCGAGTCCCCGTATTTAATCTCCGCCACTCCCATGCCCTCGATGTCCCGCTTGGGGCTCTGCTCCAGCTTCTCCTGCGCAGGGGGAGGAGAAGATGAACACGTCAAAGCTGTCAGTGTGGAGCTCATGAGCGCGCTGGCACAAAAAAATAAACATTCAGACAGTGCATGCAGATTTGTTCCTAATCAACCACCAACCAAATGTCAGCTGCATCTGCTGTTTGTGGCTCTATCCATCGCAGTGGGATAGCTGCATGTTTTGCCGTTAGGATCAGACATAACTGAAACCCATAATCGACATGAGGGCCTCTGTGATAAACAACTTCACTTATTCTGTAATACATGCTTTAAATCCACATTGGAAGGGTCACTAATTGGCTCACGATCACTGGCCATATCTAGAAACTCCATTACACAGAGTAAGGCTAAATGGACGGTTCAGTCAGAGTCAGCAAGTTCAGCTGAATTAACCTCTACGGTGTAGCTTTCACTGGTCCAATAATTCTTGTAATTTTCATTGTCCTTGGAAAATTGGTGATTTTCCAGTTCAAGGGGAGTGGGCGGTTCATTTGTAAAGCTCTGTAACTCCTTCCCGCTGACGTTTAATGAGGAGGTGTGTGGTTAATCCCATGTGAGGCGGGTCACCTTGAGGAACAGCGGGGGAGTCAAGAGAATACACGCTGCGCCCTTGTGTGCGTGCGTGTGTCCTAACCTTTGAGGCTCTGAAGCAGAAGGCGGTGGCGATGGTGTCGGACCTCTCCCGATCCTGTAGCACCAACCCCCTGTCGTCAGTCAGGGCCAAGTAGTGACCCGTGGTCAGGTGCCGCAGTCGAAAGGGCTGGCCCCAGCGGATGTGGCTCCCGCTCCAGCTGTCAAGGTCAAACACACACATTGAAATGAAGCAAACACACAAGGAGAAAAAGGTGCGTTTCATAAACCCCGGAAGCTTAATATCCGTTAATTAGTCGATCTAAACAACGCTGCCAGCTGTTAATTATCTCGCGTGCCATGCGGTGGAATAATTAGCAAACAGCTGAAAACTTTTCTCTAATCATTCACTTTTGTTTCTGCTCGGAAAAGTCAAAACAAACCAGGGTTGAAAACACAGTAGATGTGACAAATATCGTATTTGACACAAGATTTGTAACGGACAAAGGAAAGGCTGCATCCCTGTGAGGCTGTAAAATAGCCAGCATCAAAGAGGAGACAGAGAAAGGGAGAGCGACAGGAGAAGAGAGAGAGGAGGGGAGACGGAGGAATAAAGAGACAGAGAGGCCACAGTGCAGCATTAAATCATAGGTAGGGAGAGGGAGGAAAGGACAAAGGGGAGCAGATACAGAGAAACAGGTGGGATGGAAAAATAGAAGAATGATGGAAAATAAAAAAAAAGGTAGTGAGAAACAGGAAGGAAAAGAAATAGATAAAATCATGCGAAACACAACCCACCTGATTCGGAGCGGCTCCAGCCTCCACAAGGACCTGGCCTTGGCACCGGCTTTACCCGTCTCATAGTTGACTATCCTGGGGATGCCAGAGAAGCATGAGTGGGTGTCTGTCTGTGGATGCTTTTAAACGTCTAGCCACCACTGATACTGTCAAGGTCATTCATCCTGGCTCAGACGAACACCACCTCTTTACTCTCATTTGTCACGGCGATATTCACCGGGAGGGTGTGCATGTACACATAAACACTGGCTGTATTTGCTCTGCCGTCTGCGGCATCACATCCTTCAAACAGAGACATGTGCGCCCTGATAACCCACAGCTACACTGTCTATCAGCGATATGGGTGACTGGGTCCAGAGATAAAAGAAATCGCTCATCACCCCCTCGCTGACAGCTTGGAGTGTGTTTGATCTGCCCCAGAAAAATGTAAGAGCTCTAAAACAGCTTGCTCCCTCTGTTGAATTTCAAGGACAACAGTGGGAGAAAAAGCCAAAGCGGGGAAATAGTATCCAATCCCGCCTCCATATTCGCCGTGCTCTGTTCTAAAAATAGACACCATGTGGTTATGTGTGTTTGTGCCCAGGAGGAACACACATCTCCTGGCACCTGGCTGAGTGTGAATGGGCCTTACCCGCTGTTTTGACCCACTTCGAGCCCAGTGTGCCATTTTTTCCGCGGCCTACCTTATCTGTGTTGGCACCGAGCATCTATACTGTAGATAAAAATAACACAGCAGCCATTTTGGCTCCCCGGAGAGCCGAGTGTCACGGCGGTCAGAGGCATTTTTATGAAGCAAAGTGGGGGCTGAGGGAACTATGGGTAACTCGCAGGTCAGTTAGCTTCTCTTGTGCTACATAACTGCTTTGCCTTCACTGAAGGGTGACTCCTAATGCTGCAGTGTGGTTTGCTTCGCACCTCTGCTGTTCTTCACTCTGGTCTGATCCCGGTATGGCCACTACCTCGTCGTGTCCGTGGAACAGCCGCATCACATGACCACCCAACAGGTAGCCTATTGGAAGACAAAGGACAGAAGATTTAGATAAAGTGGCTGTGAATGCATGTGATCTCATAGATGCAATCTAAAAAAGGTGGACTATCTGGATCACAAATGTGGGTTGTATTTTACGACGCAGTTTTGCATTTAGGTTTTCTTCTTAAGTTCTCAACAAAGCAATCCAAACAGATCCGATTTTGGAAAATGTTGGTTATTCTGACATGAAAAGGAGTCATCCATTGATGCCTATTAAAATACTTTTATAAGGGCCTGGAAGACCATTGGGACACTGTCTGCACACTTTAAAAATAGTAGCTTGCTCCCAATTAAGATGGCTTTTAAATAAGGATGTATCAGATTTAATGTATGTTGCGGGTTCCGAGTGTCATCCCCCTACCTCCCATTTCCCTTTGTTGAATGTGTGCAAACAATAAAACTGTTAATAATAAAATAATACGCTGGAAATAATCAGAACCATGATTTTAAAAAACAGTTTAATGAGATGCTTTTTAACAAATAGAGCAGCGAAATTTATTTAATTCTGAAACACACTGTTTTAAAATAATTGGGTGCCTCTCCTCAACTAACTGCTGAAAATTGGAGGAAAAAAAAAACGTGAAGAAAAAATAGAGTTTTGTGTGTACCTTCTTCTATGTTGCTGCCGGAGCAGATGGGATGGACGTTCCACAGGGTTTGCATGAAAGAAGCATCCACCTGGATGTTGCCGTTGGAGATGGATAAGTGCTGCGGAAAAGAAGGGAAGATTACACACGGCATTTACTTATTTGCATACATCAACACCAGGTACAGTGCATGGGCTTATCTGTCAGAGAGGATGTAAAGATGTTTTTATTATGAGAAATCTCTTCTGTTCGATATTGAACCTGTCAGATTAAGACTATATTAAACATTTTGTTTGTGAATAAATCTCTCAAGGATAATCCGATAGCAAACAAATGTGTGCTCTGCAGGAAGATCGACACTGGATTTCTGATATCTGGTAAATTAAACCATTTATTCAACATCAGATGTGATGTTGACTTGTCAGACAGAGTTCAGCTGAAGTTTCTGTAATCGTTTATCATCCAGTTTATCACTGAGTGCTGAGAGAACCATAAACATGACGGGCAGATGCCTTGAGTGCTTGGGGATTTATACCATCTGGGGGGCTGTAATGCTATGTGTATGTGTGTGTATGAGTGGGTGTGTTTTTCCCCACTTCTGTGTGCCCAAAAAACAAATTTTGTGACAGCTGTGTCCTGATCATCCCTCTCCAGAGTCCCTCCGCAGCCCTTAGGTGCCGTCCCCACATACCACTGTGTGGGTGACAGCAGGGACAGACTACCCGATTGACATTGGTGACTGTAAGGCGATAGTGGTCATCTGGCCGTGCCCCTGCCGCCACTGGGGGGGTAAACACAGCCTGCTGGCTGCTGTCACCAACTTCATGTATCACAAGGGACATGTTTCCAGGGTTTAACATTGCACAGTGCTATGATGCTAAGCTTGGAGGGCAGGAGGACATGTTAGTAAAAGACGAAGCCTACTGCTGAAAAGGTCAGATCAGGAGTGCAATAGGAACATAATCATTATTGATGGCGGAGCGACGTGGGGATGTGACATGGATGAAAACAAGAGAGGCTCATTTGAACTGGCACTGGCAGCATAATCCACCAAACCAGACCTTGCCAGTGCAGATCTAATTTTGCTTTTGCAGCCGTGCAATCATCCAGAGGGAAAAAGTTGTTGCTTTTACCGTTAAAGCCTCCTGCAGGAGTGAGGTCATGGGGAGGGTGCAGCATGTAGTAACAGGATTGGGATAATCTGGAATTTTGTCACATCAGGGGAAGCAGAGTTGATGCTCTCCTGCTAAGACCTCTATAATATGCACACACACACACACACACACATGTACACACAGTGGCTACTGCTTCAAGGATCAAAAGGCAAACAATCAACTTACAAGGTATCGCTCTGAGGACACGCTGACGAGGATGAGGTCGTCACCGATGCGCACTTTCTCCCCCTCGGATCTCTGTTTTGAGGCAGGGTGGATCGTCCACCAACAGGCCTCACCTACAATGATACACACACACACACACATATGTAAGCTGGAAGCAAATAGTCCAAAAGTCTTGCCTTAATTTAAACAACCAGATATAGTAAACTGCTTGAGAGCACCATAGTGCTACTGTCTGACTGTCATCTGCAGTTACTAATGACACAATAAGGCAAGAGCAGGCAAAAATGAGAATGTGGATGCATGTGGCTGCACCATGGCAACAATCTTTTTAAGTCATACGAAGGCGACTGCTCATCGGTTATATGGTGCGAAATAAAAAATAATGCAAATGTGCAGCAAAGATGTAATCAGCGGCGACAAAAGCACCACACTGTCTGTCTACAGTGCTCCACGGGGGAATATTAACTGAGATAACACAGGCTTATGAACAAATACGGAGCAGAGACAGAGAGATAAAGAGAGGGAGGGCTCGCAGACAGCAGACAGATATAGACAGAGAGAAAGAAACCAAACAGACGGACATGGGAACAAAGACGGGGATAGACAAAGAGGGACAGAGCCGGCGAGAATGAAAGAGGGAGAAAGAGGTGGATAAAAGCAAACTGTACGGAGCTTTTCTTCTACCTGTTGAATCCTCCTGCAGGCCGACATCAAAGGACAGCTTATCTGTCTGCGACCTTGATGTCTTCAAACAGGCCAGGTACTGTGGTCAACAGACACATCAAACCACACAAGATGGAGCTGTTACACACGCTCCTCGGCGGAAGACCTCACCTGACATATACTTAAATTGCTAATGGCGTTTTTTTTAGTGTGTAAGATTTAGGGGGATACATCGGCAAAAATGGAATATAATGTAATAAGAATGTTCCCTTTAGTGTATAATCACTGAATTTAAGAATAGTAGTGTTTCCTGAACTATGAACACTGAAGGAATGCTAACCGGGAGAAGTTTCAGCTTGTTGCAGTGTGCAATCCTCACCACTAGATGCCACTAAATCCCCCAAGATCTGACACACTATTCCTTGTAATCCAGTTTTTGTGATAATCTGGTTTGAATTTCCTTTTTCATGATCCATGAGCTGACATTAATTGCGTGCAATCTCTTACCATGGAGCTGAAGGAATGCCGGAGGAGAATGGCATGTCCGTACAGAAGGGTCTTGTGTCCGCCGCTCTGCGCTGCCTACAGAGATCATTCACACACACACAGACACACAGACACATAGTTACATGTCAGCTCAAGCTCCTGACAGAACAGCCCCAGTGATCTCCCTCCAACCGCTTCAATCGACACCCGACCTCTGACACTGAATGTTGACCTCAGCGAGGACCTCCTCGCCAGCGATGATGACCTCAAGCCACATATCTCCTGGGGAGGGTTTTTGCCACCCCATCTCTCTCTCAATGAAGACATGCAATCTGACTGGCCACAGGAGATGGTGTTTCTGGCTCCTGTATCCGTGCGCGAACAGGATACGGGCTCATCTTTCCAGCACTCCGACTACAGGAATGTGGGAAGGATGCACAGCTACTGTCAGTCTCCGATGCAATGTCAACATTAGCAGGGGGTGACTCCACCGCTTATGGGGTTGGGTAAAGATGCAGGAGGGGAACAAATGGTAAATCTCTACAGGTAGAGATGCAAAAGGGGGATAAAGACGAGTTTTGGTTGTTTTTTCTTCGGCAAGCAGCTCCCATGTTACTCACCTTCCTTATGAGCCTCTAGGAAGCATTAAGGTAAGAAAGAGTGTCATTATTCAGAAGGAACTATTGTTCTCCTGAGCCTCTCCCCCTGCCTCCGCCTTATTTTAGTCTCTGGTACAAATGATTTAAGTCCCGAGGGCACACCAGATTGTCAAAAAGTCAATTTTTTGAGAGGGATTAAGGAAAACAAGTTGACTCCCATTCTTTGGCATTTCACAAAGCAATGCCATTGGCACAAGACACAGAAAATCATTTCTGTAACAATGCCAAACAGTTTATGTCACATTAAACTGAAACTACAACCACTGCAGGACACTGATGATGTGTAGTCAAGACTTCTGCTCCAGCTCGGTAGATTTCCATCAAAATTAGAGTCTTATAATTATCTAAGAGATACATGAATCATGGCAGTGTTTCTTGAAAACATCCTACCATGCACAGCCTCTCTCTCCTTCTGTTTCATTTTCTATCTGTTCTTTCTCCCTCTATCCCCCCCTCCATTGGCTGCTGGGACAATAGCCGGCCTGTGATTTGATGCAGTTGTGTCATGCAGACTGCAGCACTGGCTTCCAGGCTTCTTCTGTGCTCCTGGCTACTGCTATATGCTGGCTGAGGTACTGAGCTTAATGCGGCGAGGCACATCCAGCTGCAATCACCACGACCAATAAACCCAAGCCTTCCGCTCACTTCCTTATCCCACGGCTGTCGACTGCATTATACAGATAGAGAGTACACTGAGGGGAATTGTGGCTCATGTCAGTAAGAGAAAGGAATCTTCTGCATGTGGAGACACATTGCGGCAAAAAAAAAAATTCAATACACCTTGAGCAAGTGAAATGAGTGAAACTGTATTACCCTCAGCTCACTGAACCGTGAAGGAGAAGACGATTGGATCAAAGAGGTGTAAGAGAAAAAACACTCGTGCTGTATCTCTTGTCCAGCTGTTGTACACAAGTGACATGTTCATATCAATTTAAAGGCGTGACATTTAGCAGGGCGCTGCCTCCTGGTGTGTGTACCCTGCAGCAGACTACACGTGTGTGTGTATGTGTGTGTGTGTGTGTGTGTGTGGCTGCAGTGTTGTGGTTTCTCTCAATAGAGGGGGGGTGGGAATAGCCACAAGCTAACACCAAGCATGAGCAGAAAGAGATGGCAGAGGAAAAGAAACACGAGCACGCCAGATGTCGTCAGAGCAGCTGTGTCTCATAACTCGCCCCTTTGACCAGCGACCCCAACATCAAACAGGTCAGCGCTTTTTGGACGAGTGACGACATATTCACACAGAGTGGTCGCCGGTGGATACAGAGATAAAAGAAGGTTGGCATTTACACCAGTTGTAAGTGTGTTGTCTTCGCATGTCGTCCTCTGTCCCCTCTGCATCTCAGCGCCTTCCGCCTAAAACCGCCTGAACTACCGATTCGCTCCAGCCACTTGTCTATTGATAAGCCCATCTGTTCAAAGACGTATTGATCTCCGAGCCTCAGCCGAGACATATTCAACCTCCATTTCCCCTTTAATGGCGCTTCCTCCGGTGACATTTCAGCGCGGGCGAAGAATGATGAATAGGAAGACAATATCGAAAACAGATAAAAGTGAGTAGAGAGAAAACAGTGTAGTAACACAATACAAATGGTCAATGCAGGCCATCTAAAAGTCTCCGGGGTCTTTGATACAAAGGCACAAAAGGAGTGAAAGGTTAAGGCACAGATTTCTGAGATGAGTAAATCTTCCAAGTAGTCTTATAGAAAGTATGAAATGCAACAACATTAAAGTCCAACTGAAATCACATTTAGTTATCCATTTTTGTACTCAACTATAGTGGTTGATATTTTTAAGCATTAATAGTGTTATATTACTGAGAGGAGAAATTAAGGTCTCTTTGGATCACAAAAGCTCATTGTCTTGGCTGAGCTCCGGCCGGGGATGGGGACACAGTAAGCTGTAGCTAACCAACTATTCCCGAACATAGTTGTTAGCAGTGATATTAGAGTACAGACCACAGTGACATACAAATGGACAGAAGTAACATTTACAGGTACTTTTACATGCTATTTAATGTGTTGCTAAGTAGCTATCTAACCTGGAAGCTAACATTAGCAGTGCACCTTTCCCTGGTGAACGTTTGTTTGGTTACTCGTTCAACAAGCTACGGACAAGATGTGTGTTTTTGCTTATGAGTTAGATAGGAAGCACAGATAGCCCGCGTCAAGTAATATGCCACATTGTGCTTATACCTCTAGCAGCTCATTTGCCTGACTGGCCAAGTGGTAAAAAACTAATTTAAGACATTGTTTCTTCCGGTGCTGATGATGGAAATAGCTAAGGAGTGAGCCATCTCGTGTCCTTCTCATCTCTGTTGAAAGTTGCACATGCACAGTTGTGGGGCAGAAAAAGAACTATAGTAGATAAAGTTTATGAGCTGAAGCGCACGTAAGTAGAGCTGGGCGATGACTGTAACAATGTACGATATATCATTATATTTTTTAGGCAAGATATAGATTTAGATAACACCATTTATATCAATATAGGATCAAGTTGTGTTACGTAAACCGTGTGCATCTCTCCTCTCTTACACTCTCCGCTCTCTCTCTCTCTAGCCTAGTGTGTGACAGTGAGAGAGCGCCTGGATGCAGCGACAGATGTCTTTAAAAAATGCAGCGAAAACACAGTCGTTTCATTTACAAGATGTATATAACGCGGACAAAGTGTCTTGGGCTTCTTCCCTCCCTTAGTCTCTCTGTTAATGCTATGTGCATTAATGACATAAATAGGCTAAAAAAATACAAATAATTTGAATAATTTTCTGGCACGAGATTCATTTTAAAGGCCATGGAAAATTACTCTTTATCTCCCCCCACAAAGATTTTTAATTGCTCTAAATTTTAATTACAATTGATTTAGACCTTTGTATTTGTGGCGTTTAAAATGTGGCTTTGACTTGCATCTGCACATGTAGCCAATTTCTTAGAAAATACTGAGATATTTATTGTGTATCAGCCTAAAAGATAGATATGAATTTTTGTCCATATCACCCAGCCCTACAAGCTAGCACTTTAACTATCCTAGATACAGGTGTTTGGTTGGGTGGCGTAAGAGGATGTGGGCAAAACACCAACTATGTATTGCGCAGTTTTCCCCAGGTTTGAGAGCAAAGTGGATAAAGGGGAGTTGTTATTCAAAGGCATATGGAGTTTCTGAAAAATGTCACAACATAATTAACTTTAGTCTTTGTTATCATTTAATAACTGCTAATACAGTAAAGAATTTCTACAGGGGCAAGTAGAAACTGACTTTGGGCAAGTAGGTTTCTGACTCACTCGCGACTGAAAAAAACCCCCAGTAATGTTAAATGCTGAGGAGACTTTAGGAGGAAAACTAATGTGAGTTTGTGTTTAGAGTCTGTGGCTTTTGTGTTGTGTAACACGCTGCTGTCTGGCTGTTAGTCAGTGTGACCATCTGCCTGGAAAGAAAAGGTGACAACACTGCTTTATGCAAATATGCTTCAAAGTGAGCAATATCATTGTCTGTATGGAGAGAAGTTCTTCATCTGCACAGACAGAGAAGGTTTTTTTCTCTCTAGATGCCTTTGATTTTGCACTAATATATTGTTGTTAATTATTCCTTTATTGGCCATAAACAATCTTAAAGTACTCATACAGCAGATGTGTAAAAAGAAAGTGAGAAAGATGTGTTATATTTTGATGCTTAGGCAATTTGTTCTTGAAGCTTTCATGCCAGTAAAGCCCTTTGAACTGAAAGTTCAACTGATGACTGCAAAGATAGAAGGTGCCATCACGAAACCAAAAAATAAAAAATATAATTGGTTTCTGATATTTTTAAAAGGAGAACATGTGATTTATAGAGCAAAAATACATGCATTTTAATTTCAGTGGGACTTTAAGTGTTATGTTAAGGCCTTAAAAAGGGGCTGATGCATGAGGGATGAGGCTGAACGTGTCCATTTGAGCTTTAATTTAGCGTTTAATATTTCTGAGCACCCTTTCTCTCTGCTGCGGCCCATAATTCCCCGCCAGCTAGCTCTTAAACTCCCCACAGCAGCAGTGGAACCAATGCTCTTGACTTCTATCATTTGGCTGCACAGACAGTCCACTGTGACAAAGCTCTCGCCCTGAAACATCCATTTATCTCAGGAGGTGAGTCGATGAAAATGAGCCTTAACAAGTGAGGATTCATGAAGATTCTCACCATCATTAACCACGTGGCATTAGAGGGCAAAGTGGCTAAAGCTGACTCAAAGTCACCTGAGAGCCTCTTAGGACTAAATCGCTCATGATGGTTTCCTGTTGCGCTGCAGAAATCTTAGTCTCAGCTGTTTGCATCCTCTCATAACATCGTATCGTGAAGTAAAGAGTGAGTACAAGAAAATACTGTGACAAATGAGAGCTTATCCTACGTGGTGGGGTTTGCATAAAACAAATGACACCGCAATGAATATCTATCTGAATGCCCCCGAGGACAAGACTAATGTTAATCTGACGCTAATCCAGCGTCGGCGCTGCTCCACTTCTCCAGCAGCAGAAAGTGAGTTGTGTGAGAGTTAATGTTTGCAGGAAACCTTATTGGGAAGTCTATACGAACCTCTATTTGTCTCTGTCAGCTCGGCGGGAGCTCAGACGCAATCTTCTCGCCCAGTGTACACAAAAAATCCATAGGATCATCAGTTATTTCAAAGCACGGGCTCGGGCGTTACCATAAACCACCATTCTTAACGATTTATGATGTAAAGACAAATATTCAGTGGTGACATGTTGTGTATTGTGACTAATCTACTGCGTCATGCACTGGCGGGGATGAGAGGGGAATGGTATGAGTGGTGAACATACCCATCGGTCCGGGCCGCGTGTCTATCATGCGGAAGATGGAGATTATACACAGAGAATAGAAGATAAAGATGGGAGAGTTACACATCTGTCACAGCAATGAGAGAGAGAAGCAAACACACTTGCAAGACAACTAAAACAACATCAGGAGCAGAGATTACAGTGATGAATGAGTGTTTGATTACAAATTCAGTCACATAGTATTGATAAAAAAAAGCCAAATCTGCTGTCAGATGCTCTGTTTGTTTGTAGGATGCTTATTAAGCAAAGCAAAGTACGTACGTGCTAAATGATGCTGTTTTCCTTCAAGCTTTGGTGTTAATCAAATGGGCTAAAGGCTGCAGTAATTCCAGGGCATCCCCTTCATCCTCATTAATATTCATAGGGGCCCGGCCTCTCCGCAGTCGGGGTCCTCAGGCCACTGTAATGGGCCTGTTTTGCCCATTAATCTCTTTATAGTGACTGAACAAGTTACAAGTATTCAACTTAGCTAACTGCGTTCATTACATTAAACTGCTTTACAACCTCCTCTTTGGGATGGACACACAGTACATGACTCAGGGATGAGTTGAAGTATGGATTGTCAATGTGTCCCTTGTCCGCGTGTGTGTGTGTGTGTGTGTTCATCATCACTCACCCCTTCACTGTTCTGTCCACTCTTAGCCAGCATCTCCTGCAGGGCCCGTACTGACAGAGACTGCTCCAGCACAAAGGTACAGATGCACAGGTCTGGAGGAACATACTGCAACAACAGACAAGTGGGTTACAAATTAACACAGTTTTTTTTTAAGGCCACTTTTATTTACTCCACACACAGTATTCACACTTGAGCTCTCATTGTAGAAGTTAGTTCACAGTAATAGTTCCAAGCCGCACAAAGCAGATTTTTACAGCCTATAAAAGGGCTACACGTGTCCTTTTGGTGCCCATGTTTGCCATTTGGGCTGTTCACACTGGACGTGCCGTGGTGCCCAGCTCGGCAGCCAGCTCACAATCTGCAGTGATAGATTCAGCTTCTGGTTTATTTTTTTATGCAAGCTGCAAACCACTTTGGCAAGAAAACGCACTAATAATCTATCATGAACACTATGAAAGATATTTATGATATAAATTAGAAAATATGCATCCCATGCTTCCACATATTTGTCAGCTGTGTCTAAACAGAGAGCGAGAGAGACAATCAGACGCCTACACAGACAGAGACAGAGCTCTACGTGTGATAAGAAAAGAGCAGAGGAGCAGTATCACTTGCTGACCAGCAGAGAAATGAGCTTCTGGTGAGAACAGCCAGCCGACTGCTATTATTGGGGCACTTCCACATCCAGTGCGAACACAGCCCCAAACTGTTGGACTCAAAGTGTTTTTTTCCACTTAAATCTTTATTTAAACAATATTTGTGACATTGACATTATTATTCCAGTCCAGTGTCTAATTTTTGAGTCTTCTATAAAGTCCATTTCTTCCATTTTCTTTATAGTTGTGCGTCTTGTAGTCCCAATATGTGTGGCCGTTTCTTCCACAATTGTTAGCCACTGGTCCTTCGTTGGTGGTGTTTTTTTTACCCCAGTTCCTAGTGATAGCTTTCTTGCTTGGGACTAGCAATATTTTGATCGAATATCTATCACTTGCAAGAACATTTTCTTCATAAAATGTACACAGATAAAGCACCAAACAACAATTAGGAAGTTCAAATCCTAGTATGTGTTTAAGCTCTTTCCATACCGTCTCTTAAAATACAGCTCTTGTAGCACTCTCACCAACCTTTCTGGCAACTGTGGAGATGCTTGCTTTTCAGTTTTGGTGTAATAAAGAAACAAATCAATCCGTGAGAATTCCCTCCCTGTTTGTGAATTAGTCGCTGAGTGGTGTATCTTCCACATATTATGCCAATCTTTGTCTGAAATTTCTACATTGAGTTATTTCTCCCATTTCACCTTTATATATTCAATTAAATAGTTGTCGTTTGTGTTCAGTCCTTGATATAGCGCCAAAATGATTCTATGTTACTTCCCTGTTATGCTTTATTTATGATTCCATGAAGTGTTTTTACACTATCTCCTCTCTCTGGCCATTTAAAGGAAAGAAAAGGGCATTTAGGTCGATGAAATGTTCAGTTTTTCCATTTTTCGGGTGATGAAATTTTTGAAACTGTTATCTCATGCTGCAGTATGAGTCCACCATGATGCCAATTGCCCACTGCAGCTTTAAACCTGCTGTTTTAGGGGGGGTTAAACGAATACAAGCTGCAAACACAACTCTTTTTAAAGTCTATATGTAAAAATATTTAGCCATCAGTTAGTTATTTGCACATTTAGAAAATACAGAGCAACATTTGCATTCATTTAGAGTCATGTATGTGTCCATCTGGCACACAGAAGCCCAGTATTCACTTTCCTTCCTCTGTTTTTGGCCTTCACAAGCTCCTGAGAGCAATATCTTGAGACTCACTGACTAGACCTGGTATAAGGTGTTTCTGTGCAGAGACTGCAGGGTAAAGGAAGCACCGTCTCAGTACAGTATGTACTGTACAGCATGTCCTCACACCCAAAAAGTCAAGACTACTATTCTCAGAGAGCACCCTACTTACTGTATATTGGCCCAACATGCTTCTTTTATAACCAAAGCATTATTAATGAAATGATGACCGCAGCCACCTGTCCGCCCTCCATCAATCTTCATCTTCATTTCGCATGTAAAGAACTTTTTGCTGCTTAAGCAATATATACACATATAGTCAGAAAAATGAAAAGTGCTCCCTGAATCCGCCGGGATATTTCTGATTAGATGTCCACTCATAATATCTGTGCTGACTGCTGCATTTTTACAGCACTTGAACCAAGTTCGTCTTAATCAAGTGGGCGATATTCATTAAAAGGTACTTTAAAAACAGATTAAGCGCTCTCAGGTCAGCCCGCGCTCAGATAAGCCAGGTCTTGGACAGAGTGCTGTTAGACAAACGGAGAAGATGCCAAATCGTGTCCCAAACCGGGACAGAAGAGGATACGGGAGATTCAGTGACAGAATGAGGGAAGCAGGGATGGAGATATTGTGGGGAAATGGCTACAAGATTAATTATATCAACCTAAACACCTGCCCTGGCCTCCTTACTGAGTATCTCAACTCGTCCCAAACTGGTTCATTCACACAGGTAAATCTAACCTCATTTTGCAAACTTCACACAACCCAGTTTTTAGGGTGAACCGACAACAGATTCACAGCCGTAGCAATGTGATCATTAAAATCTGTCATGTCGAAGTATAGTTGCTCCAGGCGAGACGGTGGAAACGCTTCAGTGAAAACAAACAGAGACGACTTGATTTACAGCAACACATGCCAGCGTGTTGGAATCCGACAATAGTGCTTCCAGATTGTCTCGTTGGCCGACTGCAGACTCCACACACTCCACAGTCGCTTTATTTAGACATCAACTTGAATGATTTGTTTTATTTTGAGAGATGGGATGAATAAATTTTCATCCTAACTGTCTCATTTGTGCCATTGTCATGCACACATGCAGAGGAACACTCAACACTACCAAAGGAGTAGTTTCTCTTCTGCAGAGACTTCTATTCGAAGATACCCAATATTACTCATATCTGTCTATTAAAGATGTTATAATGTATATTAATATATTAACAATGGATCACATGACTACTTGCAAGTAAAATGTAGCACTCGAAGTGATGAACCAACAGAGAATTATCACCTGACTCTGCAGTTTCAGCTTCACTGCTTAAAAAGAAACTTTCAGCTCAGTGTTTTGGCTCTAAAAATGACTGTACGACACCTGCGTGGCATCAAACGGCAGCCAGACACAGTAAGTGAGTGAGAAGGATTTAGCAGCTATAATGCAACATATTTCCCTCATGAGTAAGAGGAGATCAAACAGAGCTAAAAGGAGGGCTTGCATGACTCCAAAGAGAGCGAATAACTCTCCACATCTACTAGGTGTGGAAATAGTCAGTGAAAACTGGCTCAGACTGGCAATTCATGTAAATGCCAGATGGGCCGGCCCACCTAGTAGGCCACGAGGCCACCAACAGCAATGTGGGGTAAAAATTGTGGGCAAAAAATGACCTGCTGGCAATGGCCCACTTGATGTTGGAACAGCCCATCTGATTAGCGGTTACACGGTCCCAAAATTGTCAATAAAGCAGGTGTACTGACCATCGTCACCTTGCGCCCACCCCTTCAAGTGGATCTGTCCATGTAATGTCAGAGAATGAAATCAGGACAGAAAGAAGGAGTGGAGTTGAATGAAAATGTAAATGAAATGGATGATCAAGGACTGAAAAAGTGAAAAGGTGGAGCATTAAAAGGCCAGAGATGACACAAAAAAAAAAAATCTCAAGGCTGATGCTGCAAAATGTTTTAAGATAATACATTTACTACTCAAAAATAACATTGTCACCTTGATGAAAACAGTGCCACAAAAAATCCTGCTCTTGCTGTGCTTTTAACCTGTTGTTTACTTTGCAAGCACAAAATGTTTCACAAACTGAAGACAGTTAACATTTTCATTTCTGACGGTGATTCCATTGAAAGTGTGTCCTCATACAAATTCTTGGGTAGACAGATAGATGACAAGCTTTCATTCAATGTACATATTGCTACTTTTTTGTCTGTGATTGAATACAGTGACATATTGTATATGCATGCAACCTCCTCCATTTTACATAGCCTTGATTCAGTGTACCACGCATCTCTATGTTTTATTACAAGTACAAAGCCACTTACTCATCACTGCATTCTTTATGATTGGTGGGTTGGACATCACTGACCACTGGTAGAAAACAACACTGGTATATTTTTATCTATAAAGCAATATTGGGCAAACTTCCAGCTATCTCTGCAGCCTTCTGTGTCTCAGCTCTGGTAGTTACCAGCTACGCTCCTCCAGGTGGTTGCTTTTTAATGAAGCCCAGGCTTTAACAGATCTGGGGAACATTTCCTACTCTGCACCTTGGACGTGGAACAATCTTCAAAAAGATCTAAAATTAGAAACACTTATATTCATTGATGAACTTAAAAGCATCACAAAGAATGTGGTGACAGACACATGTGCTTGTTTTATTGTGAATTTTTGTATCATATGTTGGATCTGTTGCAATTTAAATGTGTTTTGATTGGGTACTGCCTCGGCCAGGTCTCTCTTGTAAAAGAGATTTTCAATCTCAGTAGGACTTCCTGGTTAAATAAAGATTAAATTAAATAAAAATTAAACTTTATAAACTTTATAAACACTATGAAAAATGTATAATTAAAAGTGCCTTGTAGTAAATGCTGCAAACATAGTACAAAGCGTTCGGCTATTCTAGGCAAAAATTGCCAGAGAATTTTGGTCCCAGTCTGGTCCTGTTTGTCACTATAGTGGTCACAGGGTACAGGTCTTGGTGTGATCTTTGATTAGGATCTAAGCTTCAAGGCCCACATTAACAAGGTGACAAAAACATAACTTTTCCACCTCAGAAACATTGCAAGTTTTGGCCATTTCTAAATAAAAAAAAGATGTCAAGAAATTATTTCACGCCTTTATTTCAAGCTGCCTCGACTGCTATAACGCACTTGTTACTGGCCGTTATTTTGCTTTGGACAAAGCCATGCTAGCTGTTTCCACTCTTTATGCTAAGCTAACTGTATCCTTCACATTCAGCTTCATATTTAATGGATAGATATGAGAGTGGTATCAAACTCTCAACGTGAAAGTGAAGAAGTATATCGCCTAATATGTCAAACTATTCACCCTTGAATATACAACACCTGCACGTCCCCTATAATCTGTACACTATATAACACATTCTCAACATGCTGTTTGGCTGTGTATGCCTCAGCCTTCCCGCTAGCAGTGTCACTGTAGAGAAATTATGATAAAATAAAAAGTCTGTTGGGAAGCCATCCAGCCCCGCCCTCATCTCTCTGGATGACTAACAGCTGACCTTTGCTCTCTCCGGGTGCAGGACGGTAACAGTTGGTGGGGAGGGGACTGCCTGGAGAGAGCAAGGCAGTTAGATGAAGGTCTAGAAGAGCTGGAGGGGGTGATGAGTGTCCAGCCCTGTCAGGATGTCCTCTTACAAGGCGCAGCGAGGGGACAGATTTACAGCAGCCTGGCCATGCCCTGATGTTCGGTTTATGACCAATAGCGTAATGAGCAAAAGAGCGTAGATAGATAGTGGGCAGGGATAGATGGTGTCTTTGTTTCTGTCTCTAGCGAGGAGGTCAAAACGGGTTAAAGCTGATCGCCCAGAGGAGGTGACCTCATGCTCCGCTATTCGTTTTCAGCTTAATTTGAGGAGCAACTGAATCTGTTAAATGAAGCGGCGAAGACGAGAGCCAAGACAAATAATTTGCAAATAACAACTGGTCTGTTTGCGTGTGTGAGGAAATGTGTCTTGATTCACGCACTGTACGCACAACAAAGACACAGTATCGCCATTGCGGTTTGTTGGCATCTACCCTCCAGTGGTCGTATCATTGAGTCACTGACAGGCGAGAGCTGCTGGTGATATATCACAATCAACCAGCTTCTCACAGGCTGATTGATGTCGCCATTTAAACTGTACACACTCTAAATCAACCTCGTCCTGTGGTTTGATTCTGTGCCCCATTACTGGACTAGTTCACCAAGGAAAGTGTCCGATTCACTTGTACGGACCTTCTAAATTGTCATCTCTTTTTTTTTCTTGATCCCAAAGGTGGGGTGATGCCATTTCATAAAATAAAATTTAAAAAAACGCAGGCAATGAAGACAAAGTGCCAGATAGGGAGAACATCCATCACACCTGTCAGGTGTAATTACCATCCAATATGGGGTGAAAGCCTCACCTCCCTCTGCACCTAATACCCGCCCAACATACACACATATACAGTTGTTGAAAGGACAGAAGATTAACGCCTGGAGTGCACGGACCTTTCATTCACTCTTCATCCCCCGGCCTCTTTTCCCTGAAAAGCATCTGTGTGTCTCTCACACATTCGCACGCTGTCTGTCTGGTGTCATAGCTCGAGCGAAATGAATCTCGGACAATACTAATGGATTATGATTAAAAGACAATCAATGCGGAAAAAGCCCATTAGGCTTGCTGTCAACAGGCGTTGCTATGGGAAAACACTAATGCCAGATAAGCGGCAAAGCAGCAGAGGCCAGTGAAAGGTGAGAGCATCTTAGGATTGTTACCATCCTCTTCAGCCGCCAATCATCGCTCAGTTATTTCTGCCTAATGACTTGATCACTAGCATATTGCAGAACAAGGCTGAGGATGTGCTTCGTAATTTTCATAATTTGTTACATAAAAATGCAATAAAGGTGGCAACCTGCCGATTACAAAGGCAAACAATTACACTGAACTCAACTGTCTCAATTAAAACTTTGCACTTAGCCGCAGCGAATGCGTCAGCAGCTACAGCTACTGCTCAGCTGCAATAAAGCTGTAGGCAATTAGAGCCAACGACAGCACTGTTTATGAAACAATCCATCAAACACGTCCAGGGGCGTAATTTCCGGGAATTATCATCTGACGGCGGGCCCACGGAGATGCCACGTCGTCCCTGAACCCCTCGGAAGAAAAGCTCATCAAGAAAGGCTGCGGTGGATGTGAGCTGTTATTCCAGCTTTGATGGCGTGCTGAGCTGCCTCTCAGTGCGTCTCCGCTCAGCTTCACTGAGTCTTTGCTGGACCTAAACGAGGATGTACTAAATGGATGTTTGGTTTCCATGGAGCTCTCGTCTGTGTGAACGCATCCTTTCATCTGTTTCACTTTTCTGCGAACTGCTCCATGTAACATTTGTTAATTCTATTCAGCATGTGCGAGTGTGTGTAGTTGATTATACAACCGGAGAGAAAACAAACTCCATCAAATGAAGTAGATGAGTTTTAATCAAGGAGGTGAGCAGAGACACCTCACACCAATAACATGCATCTCTGTGTTCCACTGAATGTTTTTCACATCAAAGAGAATCAAGCGGTGCAACGGTGCCGTCTCTGTGCCTACCTTTGCCTCAGATGTGGGCTCCAGGTAACACAGCCGATTGCCCAGCCCCTCAGCAGCCAGGCAGAACTTGCGATTCTCCTTCTGGATGCAGGCCACGCACTGGAGCACCACTTCATCATCCTGTCAAGACAAAACGGACTTCAGTCTGTGTGTCTGTGCATGCGAGTGTGAGTGTGTGCGTCATGTCCCGAGAGTACCCCACTTCACCCACACACATGCTCACCCTGGTCTATTGATCATGGGAGACTCTTGTGCCACTAAAAATGTTACGTCTCTGGTTATTTGTCACCACAGTGGAGGAGCAACAGGAAACTGCTCGACGAAATAACACAACTCAAAATATAACCATTATCTGAGAACCACTGAGTAGTCCTCATTAGGGATGCTCCTAACAAGGAATTTTCTATGATTTTTAAATGTAAGTTTAAACTTCGACTAGTCAACTAGTATAAAAGTAACAAAACACTCAGAACACAGCCAACATTGAGCACAATTTAATCTATCTGGTTAAGCATCCATCCATCCATTCATTTTCATATGCTTATCCAGGGCAGCAGGCCAAGCAAAGCCCCCCAGACGTCCCTCTCCCCAAAAATGTTTTCCAGCTCCTCCTGAGGGACCCCAAGGTGTTCCCAGGCCAAATGAGATATGTAATCCCTCCGGGATGTTCTGGGTCTACCCGGGGGCCTCCTACCAGTGGGATGTCCCCAGAACACCTCCAACACGAGGCGCTCAGGAGGCATCCTGATCAGATGCCCAAACCACTTCAACTGACGCCTTTTGACGTGAAGGAGCAGCGGCTCTACTCCAAGCTCCCTCCAGATGGCAGAGCCCCATTCTCCAAAAAAAAAGATTTGAAATCGTTAACCTAATAAACCTCTAAATTCTACTGAAATATGCGGCACTTTGCATCATGCATTACAAACATAGCACATTATCCCAAATAACATGAAAACAACTCCCTAATAAAAGGTAACAAAAACATTTATTGAAAACAGTATTCTGTAGGAAAATAAATAGTTAGTAAACATGCCTGATTATTACAATGGCATTTTCATTAGTGAATGCAATCGCATAACATAATACTAATTTCAAAGATAAGTTTAATAACCGAGTATTGTGGTGCTGATTAGCAAAGGCAGCAACGTTTCATCAGCTAGTCGACTAATCACGCACATCCCAAGTCCTTATAGCGGTGTCACCTTTTGTTTTTCCTTGACTTCAAAACACCAGAAAGAAGCTGTACAACCACAAAAAATGACTTGTATAATTTGCTGCATATCTTTTAAATCTAGAAATCTTGGCATTTTTGACACAGTTATGCTGATGATCAGCTTCCTTATCTTAAAACCTCTGTACTTTGGGTAGTGTGACATCACATTTTGATGAAGAGTTTCCTCTGAATTTTTATCAGAGACTGTATCATAAAGATGGCCAACATGACAGCCCCGAAAAAAGTGAAGCCAAAACATCTCTATTGCCCCCTGGTGGCTGGCTGCAGTAGGTCATGAACATTGTTTCTGTCATTTTAAGTAGTTATCATCACATTAGTGTTGGTTTAAGTGTTAATTCTGATAAGTTTGATTATAATTAGTTATTTGTAGGGCTGGGCAATATGAAGATATCATATCATTATCAAGATATGAGACTATATATTAAAATTTTGAAAAAAGACTGATTTTGTCTCCCAGTCCTAGCATTAATGAAGTGCTTTTGAGGAGATTTAAAAAATATCAAGATATATATTGTGTATTGAGATATACCCTAAATATATCATGATATAATTTTCAGGACATATCGGCCAGTCCTAATTATTTGATGCAATAGCTGATTTACAGCTGTGTGTGCCAGTCGACTGCATGGGACCAATGGCACTGCTCGCTTGTGGTCGTACAGCCGTAAACACGATATTATGGAGAGCCCTACTGTGTAGACTCTGGCTCCAAATTATGTCACTTTACTACACTGGGAGGTACAGTAGTAGAAACGGATTGTCCATCTTTATATACATCTTTATTAACCTAGCACATGTAAGATTCAAGTAGCAGACCATATTGTACTAAAACTTTAAAACTAAACAGTCAACTGTACCACAAAGTGTTAATTCTAACACCTAACACATATTCCCCTCCTTCACAAGTTATCCTTTTTTCTCTGCCTCCGCCTGGCTAATTGGGAGGATTTCCCATCTAAATGTGATGATCAAAAAGAGACCAACCATGGCTGATCCCTTTGAGTCAACCCAATCTCCTTTAGGCTGTTTACTCTGTTTATATGGTACAAATGAGTCGATTGATTGGAGCGTTACACGTTTAAAAAAAAAAAAATAATGGTCTGAGCTAATTAATACATTTATGTATGTAAAGAGGAAGCATTGTGAGGCTTTGATGCTGCATTAGTAATTATGTATGAAATTATGTCTGCATATATTTGAGCATGTAAGCCTGCATTTTTTATACTTCTGGATATGTTCATCACAGAAAAGTCTTGTTGGACACATTAGATCGAGTTCTTTGATTGGTCCAAAATGCAATCACACTTAATCTGAATACAGTGTCACAAGAATCTAAATGCAACCATTAGAGAGTGAAAATCTATATTTGCTAATAATTATGGCTGTCTTACGCTGATATATAGATTAGAGAATTGCAGCAAGTGACTATCAGACAAGCCTTTTAAATATAATATTAGCATCAGCACAAACAGCCATTGGCACAGGGATAATGAAGGACTTTGTAAAAGTAACCATCTAATCAATGATTAACAACATTATCCACAGCATTTCACCACTGTGTTTAAGTCAAAGAAAGGCATAAGCAGAAACCATACATAACTAAACAATTAAATCTTTAATGCAAACAAGCCATGTGGGTATTACGCCTGTTTCATAGCGTATCAGTTGTAGCAGTTATATAAGTCAGCAGAGGCAGGTGTAGTACAGAGCAATTCTCCCAATATGCGTCCTTTTGGGAGAGCAAGGGCTGAAAACAAACATCTGATGCTGCTGTTGTGTAAATGGCTTGATTATGTTTATAGTGTTGGCCCTGTAAACGCTGAATTGGACATAGTTACTCTTCACGATAGCAGAGCAAGCAGAAATGTGCTGATATGGGCCGCTGTGGGATGGGGATGGGGGGGTGGGGGTTCTGCACAATGGCCAGCTGCATTATTTAATGTAAGGGGGATTGTGCTGAGAGCAGAGTGCAGCAGTAGTAGTAGTAACAGTAAAGCACTCCATTATAGTGTAGCATGATGCACGAGAGAGAGGGAGAGACAAAAAGAGAGAGTGAAATAAAGATGACTAGCATCGTCTCTGAGTGCATGTGCGTGTACAGCTTTGTTCGTAACATTTGTGGGTTTAGTAGCGCAGCATGAAAATCAATATGACAGGCCTCAGGCCCCTCAAAACGCACGCATGACACTATTTCTTTTTTTCTTTTGGAGCTGATGCTCACGTGTGCCTTGGATGTGGCCCAGGGAGAGCTTCATATTCAAAGCACACTGTGAGGTTTTGTCTATGAAGAAAAAGAAATTGTGTCTTTCAGGATAATACCACATTCATTTGTAATGTGGTAAAAAAAAAAGTTTGTCTTGTAATATTATTGACTTTTGATTATGAACGAATGAATTAACTTACATCATGACTACTAATTTACACAATGTAAAATGCCATAGGCTTGTGCTAAGAACGTTAGCATCTTATATTTGTTTAGAAAACGTGGTTAGCGTTTGAAACTTGTTTTGTCGGTGAACCGCGAGTTGTAATGGAGCCAAATTTTGTAACATTACCTTTGTTAAGTGCTGCTGTTGTTCCTGGCTTTATATGAGTAGAGGAAAAGTCCACTAGCCACTAGGCTACTTTATACAATGTAAAATGCCATGCACTTGTGCTAAAAAACATTAGCATGTTGTATTTGTGGGGAAAATGTGTCCAGCAAAAGACAATTGCTTTGTCTGTGAATGCTGCGAGTTATAGTGAAGCTGAATGAAGAGTTATGCCACTTTCATCTCATATCAGGGTCAGTCTTGTCACCCATACGCTATTAGTCTGATGACAATTTTACATCTGGGGGCAATAGCCAGTGCTTCAATTTTCGGGGTTTCCAATGTGACCAGCAGATATCTGGATAATGGATATCCGAGCAGAGATTTCCTCTTCCATTTGCTGGTCACTGTTTGCACAACTCAGAACACACTGGCTATCAGTCTGACAACGATTAGCCTCTTGGTAATCTCTACAGGTACAGTGCATGCATATGCATGTAAAAAAAAAAGCTAATAAAAAGCTCAATTGTCACCAGATGATAGCCAATGGGTTGGCAGGTTACATTGTGGCTAATCCAATTTGCTTCTTTTGCTCTCCACATAGACTGGTTACCTGAATGCAAACAAAGCCCGCACAAACGTGAATGGTCAATACTACCTAGTAGGGTTGAAACAGTATCTGGTGCATAATAATAAACTAACCAGTATGAGTATCATCCAAGTAAATGTGTCAGTATCGGTTCTTGTAACAAAAGAAAATCCTCATTTGGGTACAATAAATGTCTTCAATCTCTGACTCTTGTGATCAAAAAATGATCTGAAGCTTAATACTGAATTTCTTCTGTAAATAGTTTTCTAATAAATAACAAATATAGCAATATAGTAAATGCAAATTGGTGGAGGAACAGACATTGACAGAAGTCCGAGTGATGTGAAGGAATTTCTGGATTGTCCATAAGTAATACAATTAATAATAACATATTTTCTGTATTCAAATCTTCATGATTAT
The DNA here is from genome assembly GCA_035609425.1 of Epinephelus awoara. NCBI lineage: Eukaryota > Metazoa > Chordata > Actinopteri > Perciformes > Serranidae > Epinephelus > Epinephelus awoara. The sequence continues at coordinate 22,214,962 of CM069309.1, forward strand.
CACTATCAAAAAGCAGCATTGAATGCTTTACTTGTATTTTTAGGCAATATCACCATCAGTCCATCATTATAATACACAGTATGGGATATATCTGTACAGCAGGATGCCAATACAATTTGGATCATACTGACTGCTGGAACCGATTGTGCCATTGATGAGACTGTTGACTTTGGATAATGCTAACAGTCTTGGATCAATATGAAAATGTTATTCAACTCAGATGCAGATTGAAATGAATAGCCCTCTACGGTAAATCAACACTTGGCTGGGATGGAACATGCAATCAGTCCCTCTGTTGGAGGAGCGAGTATGGGGTTGATTTGGGCAATATAAGGACAGCATCGATCCATGCACTGCATTCCTGCCTGTCTGAGTGCCAAGATGCACACAACACACACACACACATTCACAAGCTTCTCTTTAAACAGAGAGGCTAGCTCTCACGTCTCTGGGTCTGTCTTGCCCACGATTCGGCCTCTTCCCCATGCCAACCCCCACACTGAAGTACAATTACATCTCTGACGTTGTTTCTCTCTCTGTCTCTTCCCCTCTTCGTCACTACCCCCTCTTACTCACTCATCCCCCACTGCACCTGGCTGCTACAGAGGAGGAGGAGGGGGGACTCACCGCTATCAATCATTCATAAAGTCAGGCGCTAAGTGATGGCAGTCAGACTGGAAGGAAAGAAGATGCTCTCCTCAATTTGGAGATGGGTCAGTTTACAAAATCTGAAGAAAACATCAGACTTTAGGGAATTCAGCAACTTTTGGCTGACTACACAAAGATCTCTATAGCTACAATGAGAAAGGTCAAGCAGAATCGGAGTGCTGTACAGAGCCAGAGACAAACTGGAACTTTCTGTCGGAGGTAAAGAAACCTAATTCAAATCATCACGTTTACTTTTGTAAAATGCAAATGGGTAAAAATACAGCTCTTCAATATGACCTTTCTCAACACTATGTTGTGTGGTTCACCTTTTATTTATCTAGACTGATGCAAGGCCGAGAGTAAAGCCATGCTAGCAGCTCTGTGAGGTTGTATTTAGGCCCAGTGGTGCTTTATAGTTCCAGTGTGTGGGATTCAGGGGCATCTATTGGCAGAGGTGGAATATAATAATCATGACTATGTTTTCATCAGTTTATAATCACCTGAAAATAAGGATCATTTTCATTGCCTCATAATTAACCGTTTATATCTACATACGGGGCGCAAATTTGCTAATCCTAAAATAGCCAGAGACACACCCTATGCTCCCTATGATTGGCTAGTAGGCCTACTCATTGCCTTTGTTGATTGAATTGGGTAGGGTTAGGCAAGAGGAGTGGGATTGGTTAGGACAGGAATAAGAATGTCATGGTAAGCTCATCAGAGGCAGAGTAAGGTGGGCCATTTCTTCGCTCTGCAAGGATTCGCAAATTCGCATATGGTGCGGTTCCTCTCCCAGTCTGTCATGTTGTCCTACAGTAGCCCAGAATGGACAAAGAAAACAGTGGCTCTAGGCCATTTGTGTATTTGCATTTTCGTGACAACCACCGTAATCCTCCTACACGCTTGGCACAAGGAAGAAGTTTCAGTTCAGAGAGGTGTGTGGAAGAGGGTTTCTGTGTAGGCCTAGGAAAGACAGAGAGGCCCCAGAACAGAGCCATACCACCAAATATAATAGTGCAAATGGAAATAAAGTTTTCTTTGACTAAAGTGTTCCTGACTGAAGTACAAATTTAACTTTTCGCACCATCTTAGTTTAGCATGTTGGCATGCTTACATTTACTAATTAGTTTGAAACACAAAGTACAGCTGAGGCTAATGACAACTGTCATTAGTTTTCCAAGTATTTCAACATAAATTTGAAAATGGCACTAGAAGCAAATTAAGAGGATCAGTAAAGTGTTTATAATTCATCCTGTGTGTACAGAATTTCATGGCAATCTATGCAATAGCTGTTGAGATACTTGCTGGCTAAAAAACCTTCAATATGAGTGAATTAAAATGCAGAGGCGACTATCATCACCAATGTGACATCAGAGCTTCAGCTCTCTGTAGATTAAAGGACACAATAATTCTTTAAACAATGTGAGAAGTGAGCTGAGTGTCCAAGGGCACCTTGAGATTTAATTCCACTCTATCATAATACACCCCCTCTCATACAGTATCCTCTCACTCTGTCTTTTGTTCTGTGTAAATACATGCTTTTGTCATCTCCACTGTGTATACGTGTATGTAGATGTGTGTCTGTGTGCGTGTGTGTCTGTGTGTGCACAACAACAATAACGTAAAACTCCTATGAGACTTGTGTGAGTAACGCTGGAGCATATCAATGAGTGGGCCATGATGACAAGCTTATTTTCTCTGTTTCAACCAATCGCGTGCTCCTGGTGCACAGGCAAATAATGACGTTGGTGGAGAATTCTGCATAGTGACAGGTAGGCAGGCACGCCAAAGGTCCCTCAACAGTGAGCCAGTCAACCAATGAATTCAGGCTGAGGTGAAAGACACTTTCCCCTGTAAACCACCACAGTCCTGAGAGTGTAAACCTGCCGGTGCTGCCCTACAGGCCTGACCCTGTAGTGCTGCTGGCATGGACTTATTCACAAACAATACTGCATCTAAATAAATTATTATTATTGATGATAGTAAGGAGTGATTACAGAGTTTAGAGGCACATAGTGGGTTGTTAATGCCTCGTGAAAAAATAATCCTGGCATTAGGCCTGTTATAAATGTGCAATTATTTAAAGAGCATTTCTTTTCTCTCCTTCTCTGCTCAGTTTTTGTTATGCACATATAGTTTTTGATTCCAGCCCTCCAGACAACAAAGATGAGAAATCCAGGGTTTGTGGAGTGTACTTATTCTGGTGAAGGCTCCCTCTTAAGTGCTGGAATAAGTAGACGCGGCCTGAACCAAAACGCTCTCAGGAGGAGTCTGGAGTATCTAAGCCTTTGGTTTGAAGAGATGTCTAAAGCATTTTCAGCAGGTAGTGCAGTGCAGTGCATGCCATCAGCTCATGGAGAGAGACTCTTACCACCTTATCGTGCACTGCGCAGGGCTGCAGTGCTTTGCCAATGTATTCTCAAGTACATCCTGGAGGCGCTACAACAACTACTGTAAAGCCGGAGTCACAAACTATCTTACAGACACAAACAAGCTGGAGCAAGAGAGGCAAAGAGCAAAGTACCTCTTTGCAGGAAAACAAGATTCCTCAGTATTTCATGTGTTGCTCCAATGGCTCCCATAAGGCTTTTATTACCACTGCTTGCACTATGTTGCACCCGGCACTCTATACTTATGACGTTACCGTCCCTTATTTTCTTTCATGTAAGATATTCTACCTCAAGTTTAAAGCATCAGTGCTGCAGAGAAAGTAAACACTGCATAATAATGAGGACTTTGGGTGTACAGTGTGACAACTCCCATAGGATAGGAACAACATGACATCCTGTTTAAATCCATGAAACAGATTTTGGCTTCTTGATGCTTTGACACCCGACAGAGCCAGGAGCCATGCATCCATGTCAACAACATGCTCCCTTAAAATATGGTAAACAAAAGCTTGCACATAAAGCTAAATTGCAAAAAATTGCATCAACCCAAACTCAACTCAACACAGACTGTGTGTGCCAGAGTCTGAAAAAAATGCATCGGTGTGAAAGGGTTTGTAAATATAAAGGAGTTCATAAAGAAAAGGCAATTACACCTCCTGTTAAGAAGAAATTGCCATTGCTAAGTATGCCCCATCAAAGTAAAGGCTTGGTGGTGATAAAATCCAGACTCCACTCCTGCAGCTGCAGCAGCTCTCTGCTCCCTGCCTCACTCTTTGAGGTCAGATTTGCTCTGTCTTCTTCGGCTTGATCCTGTGCCAAAGAATCAACAGCAAACTGATCCGAGGGTGGCACCGAGCAGCCCTCTGGGAGGAGGTTGAAGGGTATGGCAGCGCAAGCGAGAGGAGAGGAGGAGGAGGTGGAGGGGGGGGAAGAAGCACATAGAGTGATGGAAAAGATCCTGCAAGCAAAGCCAATGCACCACACACACACACACACACACACACACACGCAAACACAGCAGACCACAGCACTTGCCTCCACTTGCCTTTGTCCCCGTGTGACATCATTCTACACTGTACTGGCTAATAAGGCTCCATCATCACCAGGGGCCTGCTGCCAGTCAACACTGTACAGAAGCTGGCTCACACGCCGAGACTTTGTTCTGGACAGATTGATACAGCTGGTCGGGCACTGCAGAACAAAATACAGCTGGGCAGTGGTTGCACCCCCTACATGCTTTCACTCCCACCTTGTCCTTCTCCTCTCACACCCACTCACACAGAGGAGGTAAGACCAGGTGTTTCCCAGGCTATTAGAAGGCTATTCACAGCAGTAACGGGAGAGAAGAGGACTGCAGTCTATGATGCACTATTTAAACATGGGGGAATTATTGGCCTAACCATCCGTTAATGCTTCCTGGTCATGTTAGGTGTAGATTAAACATGTCAAATATGATGTAACATTATGTGCAGTACATTTTTATTCCTTTTCCAAGAGGCATCATCGACCTGTGAATCACAAGAATCCAAAAGGAGTTAGGACCAGGTCAACATGGCAGCGCAACATGGCAATCTCCATAGACAAGGACCCACTCCCCATGTAAATTTAAACTGCTCATTTTACGGTTACGAGAGCAAAATGATTCTTAATTTCAGGTGATTACAGAATACAGAAAATATACATATTATATTATATTCCACTCCACACACTAAACCTTTACAGTCTCCCTCCAGGCACATTTTAAAATACTAATACTTCTATTTTGTTGGTGGGGACATGGTTTCCCCACAAAAAAATTAGTTAAAAACTATAATTACTGCCTTCCTGTTGTATGCTTCCACAACCCAGTTAAGTTTCTCTTACAGTTTACATCTATGTCTGTGAAAACATAGATGCTTCACACACATCTTCCCCCCGATCTGTACACCACCAATTCAGTATCTGACCAAATGCCTTTTTCTTTTGTTCCTGAGTTATGACGTTGAGAAATGGCCTGAGAAGTCTTTTTGCAGAATATTATGATGTCACAGTGAAGCTAAGGTCACAGTGACCTTTGACTTTCGACCACCAAATTCTAATCAATTCAGTCTTAAATCCAAAGTCGACGTTTGTGCCAAATTTGAAGAAATTCCCTAAAGGTGTCCTCGAGATAAAAAGAATGAGATGGATGCAAGGTTACAGTGACATTGACCTTTGGCTATCAAAATCTTCTTAATTAATCGATGAGTCCAGGTGAATATTCGCGCTAAATTTGAAGGAATTCCCTAAAGGTAATCTTGACATATTGCGTTCACAGGGATAGGCTATGATGGACGAGGTCACAGTGACCTTTGACCAACAAAAGCTAATCAGTTCATGATAGAGTCCAAGTGGACGTTTGTGCCAAATTTGAAGAAGTTCCCTCGAGGCATTCTTAAAACATTGTGTTCACAAAAATGGGGCGGATGGACAACCTGTAAATATAATCCCTCCAGCCGTGGCTATCGATGTTGCAGAAGATTAAAGTTAGCATTAGAGGAAACATCCGAGAAATTCAGCCACACATGTATGAGCCTCAGCCAAACCCAGACTCAGATGAAGAGTCTGTTGTGCACCAAAGTTGGTGACGAGCAAACTAATCAGATTGGTAAGTGTAGTTAGCATCTTTTATTTATGTTGTTTGTTAGCTTCTTAGCTTTCAGGCTAACTGGCAGTGACTGACTCAGTTGTGAAACATATAATAATATCTGCTACCATGGGGTATTTAGTAGCTAGTGGAAGATACTGTAGCTTCGGTCCAGTTTACTTCTAAAAACTGCACACTCTACCATGTTTGTTGTCAAAACTTTCACTATGTTAATGCTAACTCTGCTTTCTGTATTGGTAAGTCCGCTCTGTGCTGGACATTTTAGGTTGTGTCACCATGTCAGTGCGTGTTTCCTGCATTAGACAGCAACATACCTAGTCCAGCTTGGCACAACCAAACTTTGCACAGATACATATCAGTACAGTCAGGGTCAGTTATTTTGGGTGGGAGACATGAACATAAGTAAAACACATTTGGTATTTATAGGCTGAGATACTTAAATTAAATTTTCATGGTGCAATCTGATGTAGAAAACGACTTGTTTGAAAAGTTACTCAGAACTTATGAAGGACATTTCGCAGAAATTTAGAGGCGGATTTATCAATCCCTGGTCCATCAGACTGTATTTATTAATGACAATCAAATCAAGGTCACTTTCTTAAAGCCAACACTTGGACTGAAACTATTTGCAAGACAATAATTGCAGCAGGATATCTCCTTTTTGCATCGCTTCCTACAGTCCTCCAGTATCAAATGAAGCACTGTAGACAAATGTTTGTTCTAGAATATTCTGGTAGAGATTACACATGCTTTGTGCTGGCTTACTGTTGAAATGATTCATAGACTTGTAGCTTAATGCTCTCTCACACTGTGGTGTGACACCAGCAGAGATGGAAAGAGCAAGACGAAAAAAAAAAACCTTGGACTCGAGGAGCGAAGCTTTGTTCTCGTGACTCAGTGTTGCTGTGTAAATGGGAGCGCTAATGCTCATCTTGAGGCACACTGCTGAACACACTGCCCCCAGAGCACAGACAGAGCGAGCGATGGAGAGAGAGAAAGGGAGAAAGAAAGGCAAACAGAGCGACGGAGAGCACAAGGAGCTCGCACACACAAACATACACATCATTAAAATCCACAGGCCAGAGTGACACCGTAAATTAATCTCGCCGTTTCAGCTAAAATTTTAGCCTGCTTTAAAAGCTCTGCTAAGGGTGCTGAGGATGACAGCTTTACACCTTGTTACTGAACAGTGTCGGTGGCCAGTCGCTGGCACAGAATGCATGCAGCTGCACTGTGGACTGCACTGGCATGGATACAAAGCGTAGTTTCGAGAACCATTAAACACATTTCCTCTTTGTACGCAGTGTGCTCTACCTGTAGATCCAAACTTAGAAGCTGCAAATATCAGGTCAAGAAATTCAAGTTTGTTTACATATATACAATGTGCAATATCGCAATGGACGTTACGGCAGCATTTCCTGAACCAGCCCAACCTCTATATTTACAGCAACACTTATCTCTCTTTTTCAGCTTGGTTTGAGATAAGGTAATTGGCTGAAAAGTCCACCCATGCACAGTCGACTTTCTAAGATTAATAAACAAGAAATACAACTGCGAAATAATCTAATCTGCCGTGGTTCAATAGTCCCATCCATATTTGATGCTCTCAGGTTGTTTGTGTGTCTAACAGTCATCTGGCACATACTGCACTTCAGACCTGGACTGCCTAATCACTGTAGGCAATCTAATTACACAATCACCATACACTCACACTATACAGCTGTGAACAGCGGCAGCCATATGGACAGAGGCAATCCATCTCGGAGATTAGACGGGTATGGCGATCACTGTGAGCCAAATAGCTCCGGGTGAAAAATGGCTACATCTTAAACTGCACAGAAGCTTTGTAGCTGCTGTTAGCTTCAAAATGTTTGGAGTATATCAGAGCGTAGACGTTACGTAAAAGTTACGGTATTAGTCCGTGAAAAATGAGGGCTGCTGCTACAGGTCATGTGAGGAGAAAGTTTATGAAACAAGTGTTGCTAAGTGAGCCCTGCAGGCAGATCAAACCCCTCCCAGGTCTGAAGGCATTAAGGCTGTCTGCATGCCTCAGTACCAAAGGAGCAGAGGGGGGCTGTAAAGTGTTTCATTGCACCTAGCAGCAGTGCTTCTCCTCCCTGGCGGTGGCTTTAATGTGAAAGGCTAAGTAAGCATTTTCATCACTTCCTTGCTTTAGGCTTCCACTGTCCATACTATTGAACAGAAACAGGAAAAAACATGGCGATGAGACGTCTCTGTAATGTTTTTAGGTGCTGTGACATGAGACAATGACTATCGAAGATTGGGCGAGTATTGCATTTTTTCCCTGACTGCATGATGGCACTGGGGATGCTCAGGGGCAATATGTGACAGTGCTATAGCTGGGGCTTGCACCGGAGAGACAAAAGGAACAAACTACTTGTGAATCCCTTTGCTTCCTCTCCACAAAGTAGCCTACATTACCGGGGGAATTGAGACTTTTTGTGGCGGAACACAGAGAAGGTAAAATAGGCTGCTTCTACTTTCTGACAAGCAACGTGTTGTATTTTTAGAAGAAGAGCCTTCCTGGAGGTCCGAAGGGAGAGCAGCACTAACAGGTGCATTTGTAACCATCCTGCGTCCAGGGAGGCAAAGCCTGACTCACTTTTTCAGTTGCGTGATGCTAGAGAGAGTCCGAATTGGTGTGGAGATGGAAATTGCATTTTACTTTCGGGTCAAGAAAGTGGAAGTACTGTATATGTGACCTAGAATATCAAATAGAGCAGTGATTGCAGGTGTTTCGGCCACGTCACAGCCTGTGGATTGGTTAATCCAAAAGGACAGGATGCCGTGTCATTTGCTATATCAAACTAGAAAGGTTCGATGTCTACAATATATAAGCTACCTGTCAATGCTTAAAAGAAATAGTTTGACAAATTGGGAAATAGGCTCATTGGCTTTCTTGCCGAGAGTCAGATAAGACTGGAACTGGAGCTAGGCCATGCTTAAAAGCGAAGAAGGCAGTGACACTGTATTTCCGGATGTAGTAGGCTATACACAAACATAGATACTCTCGATAAAGAGGAGATTACAATTTTATGTCTTTTAAGATCTCGGCAGAGGAAAAGGCGTTGTCTCCGCCGCCATCGGAGATGGCCTGACCTCACGTTCACGGTCTCTAGTGTTCATGTCAATATTGCATCTCGTGCATGCGTCACGTTACCTTGTGTCAAAGTGAGCGGTCTAAGCACCAAATGGCCGCAAAATACACATAGCAGCCAAGATGTATACGCGCACGCGTCTGCTGCAAGAATACTTCTCGCATAAGTCTCTCTATGCGAAGCTACATGTAAGCTAACCATCTGCAAGTTCCAGCTCCATATTTCACAGACATGAAAGTAGTTTAGATCTTCTCATCTAACAAGAAAGCAAATACCCATATTTCTTATAGTTTTAAACTACTCATCAAACCATCTTGTGCAAGTATGTTTATATTTCGGCCATGCTGGGTAATGGACACGTGACCCACTCACTATACATCCGACAATTCCAAAGCTCCAAAGGAAACATTGCCCTTAACAACTGGCTTTTGCAAAGAAAGACACAGTTTTGTAATCTAAATAGATTATCTGACCACAAACTGGAGAAATAAATGTCAGAAATGATGTTCTGCAGAGGCCTGGACAGCATAAGCGTATTATACCTATTCCTATAACAGTGATCGCAGTGTCAGCTTCTCACAGATAAAAATATCCATTGTCCTTTAAGGCCTGACCTGACTAAAAATCTTCAGAGCACTCATCCACATGCTCGCACAGAGGAGAGCTGAGATTGAACCGCAGCTGAGACACCGCCGTGTCAAACTCTATTTGTTCGTGGGCTGGTGACAATGCCCAGGTGAAGGGTTCTGGTGTCAAAGCTAAAGCACAGCTGAGACTCCCAGAAAAGGATCACACAGGAGGAGAGAAGGCAGATAGAAAGAGCGAGTGCTAAAATAGTCTGAGCTGGTGACAATTGCCAAATTTAGGGACATATCACCTTGAGCAACATGTCAAGAAAAAGCAGCTAAAAAAAAAAAAACAGACATCTCCCCTCATCCGGGCTCAGAGTCAGGAGACAGGCTCTTGTAGGGCAATTTTTACCGCATCAAATATCAACCCGCAGCACTCTGATTTGTCATATACTTCAGGAAGAGGCCATTAAGAGCTTGGTGAGGCACTTTTGAAGTGTCAGCTCCTCAGCTATACTGCCACAGAAACACTTCTGTAAGTTGGGAGGGAGTGCTACCAGGGGCTGAGAGAAACTGAGCAATGCTGCAGCGATACTAAACTCAGCGGGGGAATAAAAAAATGCTACACTATCTCTTTGCGTTCCCTCACCTGCAGGGCTAGACACAGAGCTACAGCATATTGCCATGTTAGCAGGGAACACTCTCGAAAAGTGCAAACATGTTGGATGCTGATGAGGGCAACGTGGGTTGAGCGTGCGCTGGCATGCGTGTGTGTGTCGTTACGAGTGTCCTCGCTATTCATGAATCTTCAACCCTGCTCGCTGGCAAGGCAGGAGAGTGCATTTCTTTATAACACACATCGTTGACTCTGCAGCAACAAGACCCAATAAAGAGGGTAATATCTCCTTGTCTGTGCTGGCGTGGTGCAACGCAGAGGTTGTTAAAGAGGTATGAATCTTTTATGAGGTGGGAAACGCCACCGTTGTCAATATCAGATGAAAAGCCTGAGACTCTGGCACCTGCCTAAAGGGGCTACATCTCTGGATTTTCTCAACACAGCAATTGTTGTAGTGCCGGATTCACCTATGTGTGAAGACCCTGCAAATGACTCAATTACACACCCTATGTGGAGTCAATAAGATGCTTCAGTAACATGCACTGGCGGCACTGGGAGTACCTTGCCCACTACAGCATGAGGACTTGGGATTACAGTTTCAGAAGACCGTAGAGGTTTGTTTAAAAACTCCTTAAACTCAGAGGAAGACACTCAACTTTCTCTGACAAACTGAGCCTCACCAACAGCAGACTGCAGCAGTAAACACTCCTCTAAATGGCCTATTAGGGGCACAGTGGGGAGACAGAACATTGGACATAATTACGGCAGATACCAGAACTGCTTTATGTGGGAGGAGAGTGATTCACAAGCACGGCCAAAAGTAGTGAGCGTTTTAATGATTTTTATCCATGGTAAAATGTTTGAAACACTGACACTGTTTCTGTGGTAACAGGGCTGTCGGATGTAAATGTAGGGAAATCCTAACATGTATCAGTTGAACAATATTTACTGCCACTTAAATAAGGTATGTTCTCAAGAAGTGAAAACGAGACTGTCTCTTGGTTTGGTTTAAACTGCATCAGCCTCATGTTTCTAATGTGTACATAACTATATAACTGTGTCCGCTCTACCACATGAGTAATTAGAACACATCTTCACGGAAAGCGCTGTTTGGTCAAGGCTCCAGATTCCGATTTTAATCTGTTTTATCCGTCAGAAAGTTTTAAATGAGCCAAACTTTTTCTCGCTGGATGGATTTGGTGCCACCTCTGCAGCTAATTAGAATCGAAGAGGTGATTCTTTGGTTTAGTTTCTGGTAAAATGGGAGCAAACAGTGACACCTTGGAGGAGGATATAATTGATGCAGTGCAGCAAATCACACTGTGTAGCAACTCATCATCAAATGATTGAGAAAACAAAGATAAACCTGAGAAAGCCTGACAACATCGGGACGACTCACCAAAAGAAGTAAGCCTATGAAGCCTATGAAACAAGTGTCATACAGTAAAGCCCTGTACATACTCCGCAAGAACAGAGAAATTTGTTCATTTTCTGTAAAGGCCTTGACACATAATTGATCTATTGTTCAAGAATAATTATTATAAAAGTAATAAACATCTGGTTAAGATAAACAATTGATCAAATGTCCCATTTTTGCTGAGCAACATTTTTGTGTAAAAGGAATTAAAGGCCTGTCCCATATCGACACCTGTCCCTAATGTAAGACTGTTGAGTTCAGTGATTTAAGCAAATAATAGCCCGGGCTACTCATTGAATTTTTACGGTATTTGCTTTCTCGCCGAGAGGTAGATGAGAAGATCCATAGACAGCAGGCAGTTAGCTTAGCTTAGCACAAATGCTGCCTTCAAATGGGGTTGTGTTTCCTGTGTTCACAAGAATAGTCCATGTGAACGTCCCGCTGTAGTGTTTAGATGATTTCAGGAGTAGAAATGTTCTGAAAGCTTCGATTTAATGAGTTGTGACATGTTTGTTGACATTTTCAGAGATGGCAAAGGTCATGACAGTTCATTTTAGTGTACGGTAAGTTGACATGTTGTAATTTTAGCTGTATCCCAGCTAGTACAGGGTGTCTACAGGTATCAGGCAGCTACATTTAATGCTATGTAAGACCCGCTCGAGACACCTTTTAACCACATTTAGGACAGATTTTTGGAAAAATTAGTTTTACTTATTTAACTATCACAGGTAAGCATTGCAGGCGAGTAAAATGTGGTCTTATGCAGAGGTAGGTGTTACGTTCAGAATATGGTTATTAGAGTGAAATACATTGATCTACATTTTGCAAACAGGTGCATGTATGAAGTGAGATGACAGTATTATAGTTTTTCAAGATTTGTAACATTAGAAATGTAAACTTTAACATAGGAAAGCAGAATTTAAGGACACCCTGCAGTAATGTGGGCAGGGGAGATCTGGCGTTCTGTCAGTGTAGAAATTATATCATGCATTACACCTTTGGAATACCACGCTGCAATGTCCAGTCAGCAACCCACTGGAGGAGACAGCAAGCACCTCTAAAGCTCAATTATTAAGATTTTGCATAATTCTTTACATTTAGATAGATGCTAGCTTTATGCTACCTATGCTAACTAGCTCCAAACAATATTTAATAAATATGAGAGGTACACTGATCAAAGGACGTGACATCACGCAAGTAAACCATGCAGTATTTTGAAACTACATCTAAAACAACAGCCCAGGCAGTGCTAAGTTTTATGAATGTACTTGCACTCTTTGAGACTTAGCAACAACAACAAAAAGACAGAGATAATTTTAGAGGGAAAGGTGAGAAAGCAACACACCAGTAAAATTTGTGGAGGGCACATATTTTCTACTACCAGTGACTAATGGATAGCCACAGCCTTTTGGAGAGCAGCATATTCAGAAATACAGCCTCGTATGTGTGAGCCAACATTAACTGCCAAGAAGCGATGGCAAAGGGAAGCAGAGATGCAGAGACGGCCCTGCTGGCTATGGAGGAGGCAGCAACTAACAACAGGCTAACAGTGGCTGGTGGTGGTGAAGCCTATGTTGCAAGTGCACACATAGCCTTATGGTATTTTTGGGTTAAAATTAAACAGGATGGCACATGGAGAACAACACCGAAGCTCTGAATCACACAATGGTTGTGCTAATGTGCTGCAGGATACATAAAGCTAACCAGTAAGTGGATATTGTGCTCAACATATGTTTCAGACATTAATTTGGGTAATATGAGTTACACAGACCAAAGCAAGTGGCTAATACATCCTTTATCACCCACAAAATGAGCAGCAATGTTTTAAAGTAACAGGAGTGGTGTGCAACAATGTTATGTTTGCATGTTTTCTGTATGCTGTCAGTGGAGCCTGCAGGATTAATTACACTGCATTGTTGTTGGTCCAGAGCAGCCATCCGTGGCCATCAGGAGGTGGCCGAAGCACAAGGGAAGTTACCGAGACCCAAAAGGGCTATGACTCATCGACATCAGCGCTATTTGTAAAGATAAGGGAGAAAAATCATTTTGCCTCTGAATAAAGTGAACTGTGCCAGGGAAGAATTGGTTCGGGAACAATAGGTATTTTGTCCCCGGTGTGAATAACAATTAGGTTGTTACACACAAAAGGGAATCCAATAGGTGTTATTTATTTGAATGTACTAAGAAACAACACAACTCATTTGAACAGGTACAGTATGCGAGTCCATTCACTTGTCAGGACGCCTTTCTTTAAGCAAATGTTATGATGTTATGATGAAGTTTGTTACACATAGATGTGCATAAAATAAATGTGTCTGTGTTTTATCTCTGATTACAGGCAGGAAGACATGAACTGTTCATATAATTAACTTCTGTAAATCCTGTTATTGTTTTCACTCAGGTTCAAACTAGATAAACACACACTATAGTGTAAGAGATAAAGTCAAGTCCTTCTGAAAGGTGCCCGCAAGACGGAGAGTCACCTTTGGTGGCGTGTATTTCCTGGAGCTTCACGTTGTTGTATTGTGTTGTATTGTGGTCGTAGTAGCCGAGGTGTTTCAGACCAGGGGTTTGGGAGGTGTTTTGGAAAGAGTTTTAGTCCGACTACCTGCAGCAATAGTGTTCTTGTCATTTTGTCATCTTGTCATATTGACAAAATCAAAGTAATGGGAATATTTTCAGCTGCTAAAATAAGCTTTTCCAACTAGCTTGCTGCTGTTTGACGTGCGTGCGCAACACAACGATTACTAAATGAGTCCAATAAAGTGACTTGTATTTCAAGTCAGTAGTGAGCTGTTTGGTTTTAGAGTAACTGTAATATTATTAGTGAAATTTCATTAGTAATTGGACGTTACATAACTCGTTACTGCCCAACACTACTGGCTGTAGAGGTGTCAGTCGACCGTATCACTACACAGGTCCTCCACAATCTACTATCTGCTAACGTTACAGCACAGCCAAGGAGGGCGCCATTAATGTTTTCATCTTGTGCTGTCAAAAGCACGAGCCTCTCGTCCATGAACAGATGCACACTTCCTTCTGCGTGATGGTGGAGTTGGCCGGTGTAGTTCGATAGAAAGAAAATAGTTCTTATGTGAAACTGCTCATTACAAGGTCTCTGGATCTTGAATAACTGGGTTATGATATCGGGAAAAAGACATTGCTGTTGAGTTTTTCAATTCTTCTTTATTTGTTTTTGGCACATGAGCAACACAATCTAAGTGCTACCTCAATTATATTCAAGAGAAGGCAGACATCTTTCTGGCCGATATCTACAACACTCAGCAACTCACACCAAAACAATCTAGAGTGATAACAAGCACTACAGGTACGTATTAAAAATCACACCTCTGAATTTGTCTTTAGTTCATTGCTCATGATTTGCTTATTTACTTACTAATTTATGGAAATGTTGTATGGGTCAAAGGACTAATATATGTGTTCAAAAACAATTTAGATGATCACTTAATGTATTTTGAGTCCACGTTAGTCAGCATTGTCACATCAAGGCTCGCCACCCTCTGATTCTATAGTTGCAAACATAAACAGCAGACATGTTGGAGGTCTAGAACCAAAGAGAAAAGAACAGCAGGGTCTTCTTTGGAAGAAAGCGTCCTACACTGCCTCATTAAATATTCATACTCTGAAACACCAGATCAATCAGGCCTGCTTACTGCATGCCACTGACATTACTGAGGAAATTTCTTCATTTGGTGGCGCGATCAATAGCTCATTACAGCAGCTTTACACTGGGTTGTCTCTGGGCAGGCCTGCTGGCTTAATTCCCTCTACATCACAGGCCTATCTTATCTGTCTATCTTCATCACGCAACACAGAGAAACAGCCCTCTGCTGAACAACACTTCCACACTGAACCTTACACCAACTTACTTTTCTGCGAGTTGAGTTTTTTCAATGAGTCTCAGGCGATGTTAATGGGAGATATGAGGGAAATCAATACCGCGGCGGGGATATGGAAGTATATACGTGTGCAGTGCAGAAAAGAGAATGTATTTGATCAATACCATGCCTTATACATGGTATAACTTTGCATTCTGAGAAGTTTTAAGGCAACTCGTCCAGGAAAACCACTATGTATCAGTTCGATTTCACACTTGAGCAGGAATAAATAAATTACATTGAAATATAGAAAATCAAGCAATCTCGTGCAGCTCATCTCAGAATAGATACAGTAACAGCTGGGGAAAACATATGGCAAAAACACCATGTAAGAGAATATTCCCTGTGACAATCTGCATGAAAAGAGGATGTTTTCTTGGCTTCATGAGATCACTTCTTCACAAAGTTATTTCGAAGTGAATCTCTGCGCTGAAATCTGCACCATTATGCTCAAAAAGCCTTTCGGTGGCTAATGAAACTGAGCTATTACTTTTTTAATTCAACCATGAAATGACAGCAGACCTCATCATAATAACATTAAAGCTCCCCTCCTTAGTGTCAAGTAGAATGCGATGATGTGCTGAACTGAATTCCCATCAGTGGGAATAATTTCATGGTGATCTCTAGTAATTATACACGGGGCAAGTGACAGAGTAACAGGAGGAGCCGAATATGAAGCAAGTCGGCCGTACTTGTAGCGCTAAAATCATACAAGTATCGGCTTAGATGTAGGACAAACTTGGGGAATTTTTTTAAGGCATATGATGAAAGGTCAGGCAATAACCTGGAAAACTCGTGCTTTGACCTAACTAAAGACACTGCTGTAGAGTTTTATGGTAAGAATAGTGTATGTCTCTGACTGCACACTGCAGATCAAGGGCACCTTTAGTTGCCTCTGGGCC
Organism: Epinephelus awoara; assembly: GCA_035609425.1. NCBI lineage: Eukaryota > Metazoa > Chordata > Actinopteri > Perciformes > Serranidae > Epinephelus > Epinephelus awoara. The sequence goes on from CM069309.1 coordinate 22,231,148, forward strand.
AGCATGGAGCCGTTAAATGCAGCCTCCACCCTCACAGGATCTCTCACATCACACTGGAGGTAGCATCCTTCACGAAAGATGCAGCACAGCATACACACACACGGTACATGTCATGCAAACCCATAAGAGATTACAATGGATTTAATGATAATCAAGTGAAAAGCAGGAAAAATATGCAAAAACAGAAAAGCAAAAGAGGGCAACAGCAACAACATAACAAGAAAGTGACACCCAGCAGGGAATTCACAGAGACATAAGTGTGTGAGGAAGCAGGAAGCTCTGGCACTGATGTCAGGGGCATGTAGTAATGCCAAAATGAACACTTAACTGCTTTACGGCCTTTTTTTTTTTTTTTTCCTCTGATGTGGTTAATGTTTTGGTCTGCCGGTTTGGCTCGTTGCATTACTTCTGTTTTGCCGCATCGTCAGCCGTCGCCTGGATGCAAAGTGAGACCGGTGCCCTCACATAAACAAGCCAAGTGCTGCCACAGTGCATTAGTCACAGCCCTAGTCTGGCCTTTTCAAAGTCCCTACTCCCACTCGAACTGCTAATGGATCACCAAAATCTGATATACGCCAGAAGGGATCCTTGCAACGGAGAAGCTGTGCAAGTGTGCCTGTGCATAAATGGTCATACTGTATGCTGTGTTTTTCATAATAATACATTAGACCTATATAGCATTTTTGAGTTCTCAAAGATGCTTTACATACTGTTGCATAACAACAAATAAAGACTGGAAGAGATGAAGTGTAAAATGAACAAAAAGATTTAGAATAAAACCGTGTTGCCAGGGGAATAAAAACATGGAAGGTAAGTTGGAAAAGGCAAGTCTGAAGAGGTGGGTTTTGAGGATCTTTCTGTATGATGACAATGTGGGAGCATTTTTAATGTGGTTTGGTACTGAGTTCAACAGAGAGCGGATGGCGACTGAAAATGTGCCGTCTTCCCAGGTTTGGTGCTTGGTCCTGATGTGGTCAACATGTGGATGGAAGAGAAGGTGGGGTCAAAGATGACTCCAGATTTGAAGACTGGGTTAAGGGGTTGACAATTGAGCCATTAACATTAAGTGCAAAATCCTGGGTGGCGCAGGTAAGGCATACTAGGCCAATGATTAAGATTTCTGACTTATCAAAGTTGAGTTTAAGAAGGTTTCTTTGCATCCATATTTTGATGTCCATTACGGAGGTGGGAGGAGGGTGGAGTGAAAGGCAGCAGTGATGGTCTTGCAGGAGATCTAGAGTTTAGAATCATCGGCATAAAAGGCATAAACAGGAAGCCATGGCGGGGGAAGATCTGACCATGTGGTAGCATGTATAGGCAGAAGAGAAGGGGACCAAGTACTGAACCCTGAGGGACACCATTGGTAACAGGATAACAGCAACTATGGTCGATTTATTTGAGATTAACTGATGCCTGTTGGAGAGGTAGCACTGGAAACAGGAGAAGGCAGTACCAGTAATACCGAGGGTGGATTTGAGGCATGTGCTGAGTGTGGAATGGTTAATGGTGTCACAGACAGCTCCGAGGTAAAGAAGGATGAGCGTGCTGATGAAACCAAAATCCAAGGATCACAATAAGTCATTTAAACTTTGATCAAAGCAGTCTCAGAGCTATGTTTGAGCGGACCCAGACTGAAAAGGCTTGTAAGTCATTGGGGGAAAAATGAGATTTGATCTTATTGGCTGTTTCCAGTACTTTCGACAGGACAGGCACGTTGAAAATGAGCCTGTAGTTATCAGGGGAGTCAGGTTGCAGTCCAGGTTTTTGAGTTTTGGGGTTTTACTAATAAGTGGCCGCCTGTCAGGATGGTTATACAAGTTAAAACACATAAAAAAAAGCTGAGTGAAACAAGAACAAAAGTTTCCTAACATCCCCTCCTCTTCCTCATCTCTCCGTCTGCTCTAATGAAACAACGCACAGTAGGCAAGCAATTCATTTAGAAAACTACTCTTACATAATGAGCAGCCTGAGCTATGTAACCATAAGCTGATATTTTATTCACTATAGTGCTTATAATGAAGCCAGTGCTGCTTGAGTTTGAGCATCTGAGGACATATCCAATTTCCAAACAGGACGGACAAAGTTCCTGTAGAATATGCGGCCTTATTAAAGTGTCGACGTGGACCCTTTGCCCCCTCTGACATTAAACAGCAGTTTGGGGGAAGCTTTGCTCCGACTCTCCTGGCTCACAATCAGCACTGTTCCTCTTCCTGTAACATCAAATTACCCATGGCTGAGATACCCTCGCTCTTTCCCTCTCTTCCTTTCCTCCCACTGAGTTGGCTTTATAGGCAGCAGTCCGGCAGGGGTAATTTCTGCTACCACTCCAGGGAAATTACTTTGTGCTGTTGGAGAAAAGGCAGTTTGTGAACTGCTTTATCAAGCTCCTTGACTCCAATAACAAGCAACATTTGGATGCCGGCATGAAATATACAGCCTTTACATATCCTCACAGACAGCGTGCCACTTAGTGTCGGCGATGTAAAAGCAAGTTTAGAGTCAGCGCATATGCATGCGTGTATGTTTTTGGACAGACATATGTGCATCCATTTGAGCATTTGTTTCTGCAGGACTGGGTGTAGTCATGTATTGCAGAGAAATGAGTGTCTATATATGTGTGCATGGACATACTCGTGTGTGTATCTGTTCCTCTACACTGAGCAGTTCAGCTGTGCCTTGCTGGGACTGATGAATAATTTCTGCACTGTGCTCTGCTGTGGCACGTCTGGTGCAGCCTGACTGCACCACACAGCTACAGCTCCGCATTTGCATTCAACACACACACGCGCACACACACACACACACATACGCTTTTACACTCATGAACACCAAGCTCGCTCACTGCGCCCCATCCCAACACCATCCAGCCTGTCAGCTGCTTCCCTGTGTGGAGGGATGCAACAAGCTGCTGCTAAGCCCTTTTTAAAGCAACAGCAGTTTCCTTTAGTCAATGACATCCCAATTCTTCTCCCCGGGTTACATCTGGGGGAAAATGCTCCCTGCGAATCCGACAAATGGGAACAGAAAAAGCCAAGCGAGCAAACGATTAAATCCACAAGTCTCATGATGCTTGTTCTGAAACTGAAAAAAAACAAAAAACAGAAATCCTGATTGTGAATTGGTTTGGCATTTAAGTTCAGGCCCAGAAAGGAGGAGAAGTGGTGCTGAAATGTCAGCGCTTTTTTGGAGTGGCAGCCATGCTGATGTGGTGACCTCTATGTGCTGTGGTTGAAAGGTTGGGGGGACTGCGGGACAAATGAGGAGGAGGTATCAGCTTTTCCTGAGTGACAGGAAAGGACGTTTTAAAGATCGCTGCCATTCCTGGGGGTGGGTAAGCGTCTCTGTGCCAAAATAAGAAGAATCCATCACATACTGTATCTTGTATGTCTGACACCTAAAGGTAGTGTGTTTGCATCTCTGTTGACATGTTGACACTGTTAGTTGTTGGGTAAAATATGGCTGATTACTAAGAGACATCTCCTTGTTAAAGTGTCTTGAAACTTGGACATTAATAAGGAGTTCCAATCAAAAAATGACTAAAATAATTAACACAAAAACAAGAACACCCCTGCCTCGTTTACCTCAAACTACAGCCAGTTGTGCATCTGTGAGCAACTTAATAAAGGGAAACCACAAGCAGCAGCGCCAGTGATATGTGCAACCAAACACCTCCTACTGTCTCGGGGTCTTTCTGGAAGACCTCCAGCGCTCTGCTCCTTCATCTGTCCTAGACGAGTGTGTATTTTCAGACATGATACGCCTCTCGATGCATTTTACCATACATGAGCAGATCATGCAACCATCTATCTTTGTCAGCAGTGAAGAGCGTTCCTCTCTGTACAAGCACTGCCAGGCATTTTCCAATCTTAAACTCATTTTCAGCGTAAGAAATGCACTTTTAATACACGAAAAGAGAGCCAAGAAGAGCAAACAGAGCCTGTTTAGCGCTAAATAATAGGGTCTTTTTATGAGTGCATAATACAGTCTGTGTCCAACAAGTAAGGCAGCATTAGTAACCTGGCTCCGGTGCAGCAGCACTGTTTATTACTAAATGTTGTCCTCGCTTCATTTGCATGGACCTTTGCTGCTGCACAGGAACCCTGGGGTGACTGTCTGGACAGGCAGCCTACACTGCCAGGCTGTGAATATATGATAATACAGCATGCACACTGGGTCAGAACATTTTTGCTCAAAGAGATGCTCCAAAAGCAAGCCTTTTACTTAAAGACTTAAAGTCAAATCACAGTGTTTGTGCTGCCAGCCTGTCAAATACCAGACAATCATGACGACGGTGAGGCAAGGTGCATGTATAAGTTTGACATGGGACATTAGTGCTGTCAACTTCTGGAGACAGGGACTGCAGAAGAGACAATAGCTGTCAGTGAGCGATGCGCAAAACAATAGAGCACTATCACCGCCTGTAACATCTGCAAGAAGGCAGAGGGTTATCTAAGGCTATAGGATACAGCAACATCTGGGAGGTAAGTGACAGGCAATCGACAGTAATAAACCCCACACGCAAGGTAGACCGTGAAAAAAAAAAAGGAGCCACACATATTTCCACAGGCACCGGAGCGGCGCTTCAAGTGCAAGCGGCAGGAAATGTACTCACAGTCCTGAGGAACTGGATTTCATCCTCTCCTTCTCCACCTTCAGCCATGGCTGCAAAGGAGCCTGTTCAGACTCGGGAAGCCTCCGCTGGCTCCTCTCTCCTGTCGATATTAGCATATATAGCTAATCCACGGCCATACAGCGGGGGAGACTACCGCAGCATGTGTCACTCAAGCCCCTGTGCTCACCGCCCGGAGGAGGAGTGTGTGTCAGCAGCAGCATCGGTGGGCTGGAGCAACTGGGGACGGTGTGGCGGGGAAACAGGGTGAAGCCAAGTCGTGTAGCCGAGAGACAGCAGCGGGGTCTTTATCTTCGACGTCACCGGCGGACCTTATTAATGCGAGCGTGGAAGCGCGAATATTCAAACATAAAAGCGTTAAATGCTGTGAAATAAACACTGGCGAACCGGAAACTCGACAGTGTTTTTGTTTTCCCGCCCTATCTCCAGGCAAAACACAGTAATGTGTGAAAAGGAAATCGACAGGATGCAGGAAGGTCCTGATCAGCACCATGGCCAGCACTGCATAGCGCACACATGCCATTCACTATAGGTACAACTATAATGTGTATATCTCAGCATTAGCGTCCATATATTTATACACACTTAATGTTATTAACATCCACACATCCTTCAATATCAACACAAATCCAATTCCTGCAACTACAAATTACATTTTTTTTGCCCTACAACACACTGTTTGCCATAATGCAGCTATTAAATATTGTTGTTATTTATATATTACATTATAGAAAATCTCAAAAAAACACATCCCACCCTGCAAAACTGACATTTAATCGCACATGCTAAACTATTTAAAACATTATGATTGGATGAATAGCAGCCGTTCAATTATTTAACATTAAATGAGATTAAATGCAGTGAAAAATTAATGAATGCAATGTGGGGAATTTTTCTTTTTTCTTTTATGGAGTGAACAGAGGCACAGAATCAGATCAAGCTGGTCTTTGGTTACTCATTGTTAAAATCAAAGTTGACCCTCAGCTGAGCTCTAATGGCGCCCTCCCATCGCCACAGCTACCTTAAATAAACACAACCTGGTTTACTGCCTTATATTAATGCGATGCCGCCCTCTAGTGTCTAAGCTGTGACATGACACCTGCCCTCCTGATGGTGGATGTTTGCTTCACTCATTTAAGTCTCTTTTTTTGAGGCACTTGATCCTTCCCTTCACTTTACTCAGTCATACCCACTTCTTTTCAAGTAAATCTCCCTGTCTTAATTATATATGAACATAACAAAAATATCAAAGAAATTATTAACTTCATAACTTCATTAACTGCTGCACATTACTCTGAGTCTGTTACACTTACACGTGTCCCCCAATAAATAAATAAATAAAGTGCATTAAATGATAACAGAATGATTATTATGTGTAAAGATAAAATTTAATTCTTGAAGTCCATCATAACAGTGTGGAAGTGTTCCTCCTAATATGTTACATCTGCACAGAGTATAGGCTGGAAGTCCCAAGGTCAGAATGGAAGACACCTCCTTAAGTGGCTGAGAATGACCACGCCATGATCGTGTGGGACTTCCAGATCCAGACTGACACCCTGGTGATGGCTAACCAAACAGAAAATTGGTCGATCAACAAACAACAGAAGAAAGCAGTGGTGATAGATGTAGCAAACCCAAGCGACGGCAACACCAGGAAGATGTGGAGAGTAAAGGAAACAGGAAGAAGTAAGTGGTGCCAGTAAGAGTGGGAGAGTTGCTCCAGCAGATTCCAGGTACAACATCTGAGGTCTGTGTCCATAACAGTGCAGTCCCAGGACACTGCGCAGAACCCTCAAATTCTCTGAACATGCTTGTATGTGTGTATATTTGTATTTTTTTCTGAAAATGTTTTGCCCTTTCTAGTTTACATTTTTTCTGTCTGTAATCTAAGTCATTGTGACTGTCAAATTCAACAAAATGTAATTCACAAAAATAAAGATATACCTGAAAATACATCTAGACTGAAAACATAACATCCTTGGCCAAGATTGATGATTCAAGGAAACTCCTGTTCTAAAATTAAACAGGTCAGTGGAATAATAGTGATGCACACTTTGACCACTAGGTGTCTCTGTTTCGTAAGAAATGGCACCACCTCGGGCCACTGAACAGCAGGTACTTTCACACACACTTCTCTCTCTGAGGATGCAGCAAAACACACTAATGTAAGCCTGTGAGACACTGGAGATTGTTCCGACTGTTAAATTAAATTAATGTCGGCTAAACTTCGCCCCCACTCCCCTCGCTGCACAGACTTAAACCGATCACATGGCCTACCTGCGAGCTGCAGCTGCACTGACTCAAACTGTGGGCTGCGATAAACACTGAGAAACCAATCAGGCAGCAGCGAGCCGGCGCTGAGTTTATCTATTGGACCGAAGTCGTGTCAATCACAGCAGACGAGCCCTGTGAAGCAGCGGTGAGCAGTGGCTGGCTGCAGTGCAAGAGATGTGAAGAATTATTTGCCATGCCACAGATTCGGGTAAGTAACAGTTTATATTTGACAAAGTGCTGCTGAGCTTTCACCTGCTGCAGGTGCACTTTACTATAACGTACTTTCAGCTTCTAATTAAGCATATGACATTGACCTGACGCTGTTATGATGCTAATGCGGAGTTTTGTGCATTAAATATTCATTCACAATAAATGCAAGTGCATATTTTTGGATGTTAGTTGCAGCTGGCAGCTGTAAAGCCTGCAGGAGAGTGTAAACAGGGCTGCCATCTTAACACTGACAACTGCACTCGGGCTTGTTGCAAGGTGACAGTAACCCACGGGATTATGTTATGATGTAAACAGTTCAGAGAGGTTGCCAAATGTTGAGGGGATCCATTGAAGCACATGTGAAAAATGTGCGTCTGTTTTGCTTGTAAACGTCTCAATCGGCTGCCGTAGCATTGGCCTCTGCATGTGTCGTCACCTTGTGTGACACTCTGAGGTTTTATGCGGCAGCAGCTTGTGAAATGTTGATGAAATGCGGTTTAGAGATGTTTCATGTGCTCATACAACAATGCCGAAGGGGGGGATGAAGATAGGATGGGGTTAGGGAGGTATAATAGAGTCATTGTCTTGTTTAATGTCTGCAGTGCTGCATCTTGTTTAGTTTTTAATTAGCAAATTGGTTTGACAGTGAAATATGGAGGGCCCATTGTTGGGAAAGGAACTAACTAGCTCTGCAGTAGCACCCAAGAATGTCTGTGTTGAAAATGTAAAGATTGTATTTTATGTAAAGTTTTAACTGGCATCAGAAGTGCATTTAAGTCACCAGGAGGACTAACATGTTATTGGACATGTCTGTAGATTTACAGCTGTGTGCGTCTTTCTCTCTGACAGTATCTGGACAGGCCAGGTGATGAATAGCCACAGACCCTCCTCTACAATCCGAGCCCACTCACTCCGCCTGGGGGCCGACCACTTCCAGAGCGCTTGAGTGATTACCATGGCACCCATCATGGAGGGCACACACACCGTGTTGCTCCTGTATGCACCCATCCGTGAGCTGAGCAACATCAGCCTGTATTTCCCCAAGAGGCGGGCCCCGAGCTTCAAATACAAGAGCCGCACCCCTCATTCAGGAAGGGCCGGTAATGACCATGACCGGGGAAAGGAGGATCTCGCCGCGTCCGAACAAAGGGGCCAGTCTTCGTGCTCCTCGGGCGAACTCCTCATCTCCCAGCAGGCAACAAAGGAGGCAGTTGCAGAGCTCTGCTGGCTGGCGGCGGAGCACCACCAGTTGCTGGCGGATCTCTTATCGCTGTGCAGGGAATGCGCCGTCAAAGTCAGGATGGGTAACCAGGATGGGAAACTCCAGGATTACATGGAGGGTCAGGAGGTTCACCTCGGGGGTCAGGTTCTCAGCAGCAGCAGCAACAACATTTCTCTCACGGTGTCTCCAGAGCAGAAGACAGCTAAGAGCAAGAAGCTGAAGAAGCTGGAGTGCAAGAAGTTTGACAGTGCTGAGGAGTTCCTGCACAGTAAGATGAAGGAGAAGGTTACATCTGTTCAGCATCCTGGCTCCACATCTTCAGCCTCAGTAACGCAGCAGATCCCAGGTGCTCCAGCCTCAGGCCATCTTACTGACAGCCCAGCCACTGGCTCTTTTGTCAGCGCAGTCAGTAACCCCATCCTGCCCATGGAGGAACCCTTCCAGATCTCTCGTGAGGGTTGGGACTTCATGGAGGACAACCGGACGTATGACCCTGACATGGATTTCTGCAGTGACTTCTCAGAGTACGACGGCGAGTTGGGTTATGACTCGTCATACTGCAACCTGATGGAGGGTCTGACCAGACGGGAAAGCGGGAGCAACCTTCGGCCACTGAAGAGGTCGGATTCCTTGGGTGAGACATTATCTGACAATTCGTCAACGGTCAAGTATGGTGAACTCAACCAGAGTGACAAAGGGGTGAGGGTGGTGGCCAAAGTGCAGGATGTGGAAGGGAGGGTGCAACATGTCAGCCATACAAGCTCAGGGTTGCATCCAGGGACTAGCAGCTGCCAGCAGCAGTACGGAGAGTGGAGAGGACCAAACAGAGACCACCTGCTGGGAGTCAATAAAGAAAAGACAGGTAACAGGCTTTCTGAGGGACTACGCCTGCCCCTATCCCATACCACCCAACCTAACCCCCCAGGCAAATCCCACACAAAGAGCCCCTCTTCCCCATCTCTCGCCGGGGTCTTCAACACATCCTTCCCTGCCTCCAACAGTCTCCAGAGCATGTCCCCGGTCCTGTCCCCTCTGTCCTCCAAGCAGGCAAGCCCGCAGCTCAACCACCGCATTGTTCTGCTCTCAGATAAGGACGTGGAACACGAACGAGACAGCTCCAGCAACACTGACGAGCCCAAACTCTTCACCGAGGTCATCGACAAGAACGGCAACAAGCGCACCGTCACCCGTCTGGATCTGAACCTCAGCAGGCGGCCCAGCAACTGCAAGTGGAACTCCTCCAGCAACTCCACAACAACAGGTGAGCCATTAGAAATCACACCGCACTGATTCATGTTCACGCTCCCCGCCTTGATGCGAATGTCGACACAAGGGCTTTTATCATCTTAGTGGTATGAAGCGTTTGTCAGAATGTGCCCTTCATCTTGCTTTGCTGCTGCTGGATTTCAAAGAACAGAACAAGAAAAGGATGCCTTGAGAGAGAGTCAAGTTGAGTGTGTGTGTTTGAGATTGTTATTGAAATGCTGCAACAATTACTCTGCAGCATTTTACCTGACAAAGGGAGTTTGACTTTGTCACTTCGTCCGTTATCTAACAAACTGGTAAGCTTAATAAATTAGCACTGCTTTCCAAAATGTCTCTGCTAGTCCTGTTAGTCTCCTGTCCTGGCTAAGACGTGTGACCACAAATTAAAAACTACCCAGCAGAGTTGAACAAGGGGCAAGCAGGGCCTGAGAATGGTCTAGCTGATGATCCATTTTAACTCTCTCAGCGCCGCCAGGAAGGCAGAGATTAGTGGGAGTGTCTCAGATCAAAGGCTCAAAGTTGACACGGGGTTCGACCTGACCGGGGTTCTCGTGAGCACGGTGTTAACTGAAGCATTGCCAATTTGGACTTTGAGGGATCCTCTGTCCCTCCCCTAAACCCACATCCTCTCTAGTTCACAGGAAACTGACAAAGGATCAGGGACCCAGCGGGCACAGGGGTTACACAGAAAGGGATTAGAGTTTCCTTGTTTGCAGAACTCATTGACTCTCTCCGTAACATGGACCACTGTATCTTCTACTTGTGTTTAACAGTTTTAAGCACAGGAGGCCTTAGCATTGTTGCATTAGCTGCCTCTGTAACGTGGCTCATCATCCCTTTCAGTCAGTGTGACACAATCTTTGCTGCAGCAGCTGCAAACAGATGGCCTTACATTGATTATGTAATTTACTAATAGACCTTGGATAACGGTTGTATGTTACTCTGTCAGTGTAGACAGTTTGACCCTTAATTCAAGAGCTATGCTGCATTTTTAAGGAAGCTCCAGAGTATTGGAGCTGTTACATCACAGGCCAGCACTAGCTCAAACGATACAGCCTGCGATGCTCAGCTCAGCAGCAGGCGGAGGGAGGAGGACAGCTGAGCTGGTGGATGGAGCTTTACTCATGTGGAGATGATACGGATCAATGCCCACTGAAATGATGCTTTTCCCTGTGTGTCCTCACCTGGGTATTCTCACACACATAACCCACACGTGTGGCGTCAGACCACACCCCTTTTTTATTAAATTCTATGTTCTCACAAGTGCAAAAAAAAAAAAAGGTGATATGAGCACTGTTTTTTAATTTCCTGAGCATGGGTCTGGGCAAATAACAAAGTCCCTATCTCACTCCATGATATTATAACCTGTAACCTGTGTGTGTGAGACTGACAGAGCATGATACACCTCCATTGTTGCCTACTTCATGTCAGCCAAATGCATCATGCTGCAAACTCCTCACACTGAAGGCTTAAACCTCCTATCTTACAAAAGATCCCTCTGTCTTTTTGCTGCATCTTAGCTGTTTACCAGCTCGGCCTTGTGCCGCTCGATAATTGAATACACTTCAGATGTTAACACAGATAAACGAACATCACAGGGTCCGGCCAGCAGGGCTAAGTGGGTCAGTGTGAAGGCTGGCCCTTCATGGTTTGCAAATGTCCAACTAATTATGATCGGAGCTCTTTAATCTGTGCTCTCTTATTGAAGCTCCATGCTTATTAATGAGTGCGATTATGCAGATGGGAACGGCAATTTAAAAGTAATAAATTCTCTTGTTTGCTTCATGTGCTAATGTTCCAGCACTGCAGTGTGTGGAACAGGAAACCCTGTGTATTTGCGAAAGATGTGCGTGTGGTTGTTATATGTGCATCTGTTAGTTTCTTTGTACTGTATGTTCCTTGTTTACTTATACTTACCAGCTTTTTAGCATTTTAAAGCTGAACAAGAAACCTAAAGAGGACATTTGATGCTCATTTTTAAGTTCATACTTGTGTTTAATGTTTCTACTAAAACACATTTACATGTTTTAATGCTCAAAAAACACTTTATTTTTTCTCAGACTGTCTGTGCTGGATCATATGCATTCGCTCTTTGTCTGCAACGCTCCATTTAGTGCCTGTGTCTTTAAGTTACTCTCCCATGAAAAGCCCAGTCTGCTCTGATTGGTCAGCGTTTTCAGGTCTTCTGTTTCTCAGTGTGTCTGCTCTGTCACAGAGCCTGTTTAGACCAAGTCTAAACGACCACTAAGACACATGGTGATCCCATCACACATGCCACTTGCTGAGGTAGTCTGGGAACCATTTGACCACATATCTTTTGTAGTGTAAACACTAATGCGTCATGATGCAAGGACTATGTCATTGGTGCAGGACTTGGTGGTTGTTTTGGTAACAGTGTGTTAAAAGCTCTCTAACTTTTCCATTTTATGCTGAGTTGGATGAAGTGTTGTGTGACCATGCCTTGTTTTGCCCTGTGGAAGGAGATGTGTTGAATTCTGCTGACTGATATCTCCAGCTGTACTGACACAACCTCTAAGGTGACTATGATTGCAGAGAATGAGCTCTGTGGCAAACAGAAGTTTATGATACTTAGACATTTTGTGCAAGATAATATTCACAAATGAGTCACTTTAGGATGTTTGAAGCAGAAAAGGTGAAACTTTGCCCCCACAGCAGGGCTGTAAATGCGCGATGACATTCTGTAGTCTAATTTAGCCACTTGTTAGCAACCACCATTTTAAACACCTAAAAGCTTAAAAATTCACAAGTGGAGTATTCACTGACCTAATTTATGGCGGAGAACAAACCACTAAAGTCTCTTAAACTTGTGTTAATCACAGACCTTAATTCAGGCATCTCACCAAAAACCCACTGGCTTTTGAGATGAGGGAACCAGGAGCACTAAGATGTAACCCAATTATTAGGTATTAGGACTCATTTCTGCACCAATCCACTGCAGCCAGTAAACAGTAACAGAGAATAGTGTGACTTTTAACCATCAGATCATACTTGAGCAGGAGTCTGATCTGACAGCAGGGAGAAAAATAACATCGGCAACCAAGATTACAAGTGTCCCTGCTGTTAGCATGTAGCTTTATGTGGCAGTGTGGGCAACATTTTCAGTACCATTCCTGGAGCAGATGACCACTAGCTTTATCTGTGTGCTGTTAAGTGCTGAGCAGGTAGTCTACAGTGGGTTTTAAGAGCTTTTATATTTGCCTGCGGCTAGAAATGATGCAGAGAGCGGTGAGACTGAACCAAAACAGTTAAGCTGTGGTCCAGAAAACCGAAACAATTTGCTAAAAGATGCTTTAAAATCCTCCAGAGAGTATCTGTGGCCTCTTCACTAAAAGCAACCTTTTTCACATTACACTGAGCCACTATCGTTATAAGAGTATTGATCATAGCTGCTTTTAAACAATCAGCCATTAGTGTCGCTCTCTGTGTCTCCCCGTCCCCGTCCCTCCCTCCATCCCCTACTTATTTTATTGTCTAACATATGGCAGGCAACACCATAATCAGATTACCCAATACGTTCCTGCAAGGTCATATGAAACTGATCATCGCAGAGCAAGAGTGCATCATCCCAATCTCCCTGCTAGCTGTCATTCACCACAAAGTGCACTGCCATGCAGCATTGTTCCACCCAGTGAAGACAACAGCCAGCTCTATTCACATAATGAAGTGGATTCTGCCAAAACAGGCTAAGAGAGCCTCTCTCTCAGTCTGTCTCACGGTGTTGCTCTGCAGAGAAACAGGGCACAAAGGTCTCTCTCATACGATGTGTAACTTGTTTTCTTTAATAAATGACTGCTACGCTACCACCTCGGCAAATGTTAGCTATGCTCTGCCTCATGCAGGAGAGGCTTCTCCATAATGTCCCATTATTTTAAACATGCAGTGGACTGGAGCGCACATAACCAAATTTCCTGTCTCCCAGTCAATGCCCTGCCAGGCCCAATGAACGCACCCTTCCTTCTTCCTCAGTTCTCTGTATCCCATCAGCCTCCAGAACCGCATTTCAAATGAGTAATGATGTCTGTGTGAGCATCGTGTCATGCTACATTGCTGCTCTGGCCCTCAAAGCTACGCAGCACTCATCCTGGAGTTTCCACTTGTGGCTACCCCTCACATGGACCTTAGCACCGACGGCCAGACCAGTGAGTCAATCAGCCAGCCTGACAGCCGTGCACGGCCGACGAGCCCGCTGTGACGGGCGCAAAAGAAACAGGGTGATTTATAAATCCTGCATTTTTCATGATTTACATAAAAGTCTATGATCCTTCTTGCTGGCTGAAAGTGATGGAGGGGGGTGGAGGCTGCCAGATGCACTCAGCATGCCACATGGCCCAGTTCTTTTACTTTGAATGATGAGGTTATAGATTTTTAGCGGATAAAATAGGGCAGAGTGGGCAAAGCTGTTTCTCTAATAAGAAGGAAAATCTGTAGCTTGAGAGGACATATCATGTTAATTTGCAAAAGCTCCGTTTATGGATATGCATATCGATGTTCCTCCTTTTCCTCGCTTGCAGTAGTCGCTTATTGATATCAAAGAGATCACTCATTGGTGCTTTCGCTTCTAGTGATTTCACGTCTGCTCTGTTGTGTTCAGTAACAGCCTCCGCTAAGCTTCCTCCGACCACTGGATGAGTGATGACCAGCCGACAGAGTGAGAGGTGGATTCATCACCCCTGACAACACCCACCTGTCAGGATCAGACACGAGGCGGCCTCTGAGCCGCGCCGAACACAGATACTTTATTGTTAAAATCACAATGCTCACGGTAGCACGGAAACACCCATGCTGTCTGACAGCGGCTCGCTCACAAGCTGTGATTTTCACTGTCAAATTACTGCACTGTCAGTCTACACCTGCAGGTCTGCTGCAAGCAAACACCTGCATGTACTGTGTAAAGTGTCTTTGCTGAAGTGTTGCCTGTATGACAGACCCAATCCCATCTGCACCCTGTGTCCCCTTAGATATGGACACTGTGGCTCAGGCTCAGCTTTCAGAGCAGCAGGGGGGAGATTAAATAGCAATAAACTCACAGTTGTCCCCAGGGACAGTGAACTTAAGCCCTGCATGTGTGTGTCTGTGCATGTGTGAGTGTGGTGCCTTCATTCCCTAATGCATCTAAGAGTTGCTTCTCCATATCTGTTTACTGTCATTACATTCCAGTGTTGCGCATTGCTTCACTATGCCTTGTTACTGGAAGTGACAGGAGAGCTTCACTGCAGTGTGCGACTACAGGGAGAGATGCATGCATTGTTTTCTGCCTGTCCAGACGGGGGCAGTGTGGGCCACCTTACACTTGTTTAATGGAGGTGACTGATTGGCACACATGCACAACATCAAGATTGTTTAGCTGTAGTTATGTTTTGGTAGTCATGAAGGATCAGTAGGTGTTCGTTGTTTGCCTTTAATAAATACTTAAGTTAGAATTGTGGAGAGAGCTGTTTCCTTCCTTGGCCTGGAGCAGGCTTAACTCTGCATTTGGAAGTGTCCCAACTCACAGTCAGCAGTTCCCACTGCAGGGCCATGCAGCGCAGCATTATCATAATGAAAAGTTATTAATCTAATCCTTTTTTTTCCCCCCGCTGTCCAAGTCCTAGATAACTGGAGGGACTGCAGGCATTGCTGCTGTCTCATAATGACTGATTGTGGTGGAGTACTGAAGCTGAATTTCAATGCTTCCATTTTTTAATGAAGCCCCCCCAGTTAGTTTTGTGTGTGTGGGCTCATAACTGAATTTAAAGCACTTGGCTGAGACACTGGGGGAGCTATACAAGGGGACTTCCGAGGCTGCTGTGCGGCAGTACAGTAATACTGTACGTCCTCTTCAAGGATACATCACAAAGGGAAGTTATTGGATATGTTAGCAGCATATCGAACAGTAAGCGATCTGATTTTTCTCAGTTTGCAGCTCATAAATCTCCCCAAGCCGGTCAAGGCGTTGTCTTACAGCTGGAGGAAATTCAGGTCAACAAGCTTAAAGATCAGCCCCCCTCCCCCACTACTTCCTTTTCTTCTGACTCATTCTTTCACCTCACTGCGCTATATCTTCCAAGTCGCACTTTTCCACCATTTTTCTTGCATGTCTGATTGTTTTGAGGCAGTAAATGCTTGCATCAAGGCAAGATATATCATGTTTTTGTGCGCGTGAGAAGAATGTGAAATTGCATTGCTGCTCCTGCGCCCTGAGTGCCTTCTGTGTGAGGCGCTGGCCTGGTTCCTGAAGTTAATATCATGTGACTTGTGCGGGGCGTAGCGCATGGGGACGGTTCTGCAGGTTGAGGCTGTGTCTGCTGTCACTGAGCAGTAAATATTAAAGGCCAGGTGCTCTGAAATGCACAGAATGGATCCAAACGCCAGCACACTGCAGCAAAGACACCACAGAGGGAGAGATTATATTTAAATTTTGAAATGTACTCTGTTTTCTAAGCAGTGCTTATCAACATAGCTCACACACCACTCTCTGTGTGACTGCCTGGTCAGGAGAGGGCAGTCTTTCCCAATCTAAATTAAGGTTAAGTGCTGCATTTTCACCCCTCAGGGGCCTTTGGATGACAAACGCTCACACAGACTCCACACACCCATGCAGCTGACCTTACTGTAGCACAGTGGCTAGGATCTTTTTTTTTTTGTTGAGGCCAGTGCTCTGCAGCCATTTTTCCTTATTGGATCATTCAAGCTTTCTGCTGGTGTCGACGATGGGAGCAGAGCTGGCTAAGTGCTGATAAAAATAGCCGTGTGCCCTGAAGCCTGCAGCAAAACATTGGTCTCTCTTGCTTGATGCTAAAAGATCCTGATGCCTGCTTGCTAACTGGTCCCACTCTTGTTCCCCATGCAGGTTACACAGCCTCAGTCAGTGCTGCTCATTCAGCCTCATCAGCAATGATCACACTTATTATTCTGCTGTGTTTTTCCACGCTATGCTCCCTTGCTCAACAGAGAGTGCTAATTACCCTGTGGTGGTGTGTTTGTTTGTTTCTGTATAGAGGATTCCCTCTTGCGTCAGGATGATATTTGGATGCTGGATGGCGATGACCCTCAGGAGCCTCTTTCTCGTGTTCCACGCCCAGATCACCTGGACTTCCTACGCATCACACCACCTGAGGATGACATCATGGGGGACACACCCTACTGTCCCAAGCTGGAATGCACGGTGAGGGCCCTCAAGCAGGACAAACACGAATCTCAGTAAACAGATATCTGCAA
Organism: Epinephelus awoara; assembly: GCA_035609425.1. Classification (NCBI taxonomy): domain Eukaryota; kingdom Metazoa; phylum Chordata; class Actinopteri; order Perciformes; family Serranidae; genus Epinephelus; species Epinephelus awoara. The sequence continues at coordinate 22,247,968 of CM069309.1, forward strand.
CGGGACAAGATTTTAGTATCGGAAGTGTTCTGGTTACTGTTTCTAGTCTGTTTGTAGTCTGAGTAGTATCACATTTCAGCAGGCTTTGGTTGCGTGAAGGTAAACAGTCCATGTGGGGAGCAAAAGAGGAGGAACGCATCTAGGAGCCCATCAGCAACTGTCTGACAACTATTTAGCTTTATATTAGCTTTACTGAACTGGCTCAGTCGTAGATGTCTTCTCTCAAAGTCAAGTCCGTTCCTGTGTCTCAAGTTGCTAATCAGACTGTAAACAATGAGTAGTGCACAACAGAAGAAGTCTTGGCCTGGATATCATTATCTGGAGTCGCTTGATTGGCCGTTGCCCCTGGAGGCCATCGCTAGACCGAAAGCCAATGGGTTCCAAAATTGCACAAACACTTACAGAGCAAAATTAGTTGCAATGTGTAGGAGCATTCGCAATTAGTTGACAAGTCAATTAAACGTTGCTATCCTTGCTAGTATGCACCAGAAATACAAGTGGGTTAAACTTAAATATTAAAGTTAATAGTATGTTAAGCGATTGCATTTACTCAGTGAAAATGCTATTGTTATAATGAGGCAAGTTTCCTAAAGATTTACTCCTAAAGAATATTATTTTTAATAAATGTTATTTATTAGCTTTTATTTAGGGAGCTGTTGTCATGTTTGTTAGGATGACATGCAATGTTCAAAATGCACGGTGCAAAGTGCCAAACATCTCAGTAGTAACTGAAAAATGTGACTAACAATTAGGGGTGGAAAAAATCGATACAGCAAAGTATCGTGATATTTTTGCGTGGCAATATGGTATCGTCAAACAGTGCCGATTTTTTTTAATTATAAATTATTAATATGACAAATAAAATGAAACTTTAAATATCCTGCTAGAATAATACAATCACTTGCTTTTTTGGGGGCGGCTCTGCAGTTGAAAAAAAGGTATTAAATCGCAATATATTTCAATATATATTATCGCAATACTGAGGATATCACAATATTATTGTATCTTAACTTAAATATCATGATAATATGATATTGTGGAGCCTCTGGTGATTCCTACCCCTACTAACGATTTCAGATGGCTCTTATAATATGCACAATATTTTTTCGGACAGTGTGTACCCTTAAAGTCTAAACTGTGTTAAATCTAACTGTTTTCTCTGTGTTTTTCTACTTCCGTTGAACCATCAGGGAAATTAGTCATGAGGAACATCCCTTGTAATGTGTATTTTAACACCCAGAGTAGTGTACCATAACAATCTTTTTTCCCTCCCCTCGTGGGACTTGTGGGTATTTCTCTCCAATCGGGCATTCAACCACCTGATCATGAATTCTTAGGAATGGATTAACAGGTCATGGATTCTAATCTGTCGGCTGGGGTCCTGAGCCAAAACCGACTGAGATCACTCCACTCAAACCTCTTTCGTTTAGAGCAAAGACAGGAAAAGCTCTCCCTCTCTTTGAGCATTTCCAGAACATTTTTTCAACCTTGCTGTGAAAGCTGTGGGCTGTTAGCAGTAATTAGAGTGATTTGTCTTTGTTATTGAGAAGAAGTTGCAACAGGATCTTTTGCTGGCCACAGTGCATGCGCCTGATGTAACCTTGTGTGTGTGTCTAAAAAGAAGCCTGCAGCAAACAACACATAGTTTGTTTCCAGTTGTTTGTAGGTTGTAATGTGTAGTACAGTGACAGAAGCACCTAACTGAACTTCTTAATCTATCTGAGATGGAATGATGTAGGAAACTATTTCCATCTCTACGTCTGTCCAGATTCCAACATGCTGTCTGGCAAAGGCGTTCATTCCTGTTGCAGATGAGGCAGATTATCTGGGTGTGGCTTTAGGCGGGCAGTCTATCAACGCAAGCCACGCATTGTTCTCCCAAGAAGACACAATAACTGCCCTGACTGCGAGTATGATCAGTTAACATACCAGCACAAAGGCCAGAATTAGACTCTCTGTATTGTTGTGAAAGTAACAGCCACCTCACATACTTCATACTTCAGTGTCACCGTCATCTATTTGCATGTCATTACAAAGACACACACCTCTGTTGGGCGTGATGTATTCTCAGTGTGTTGTAACAGCTGAACACACACATGGAGGGTTGTGACAACACACAGGTTTTTAGATCTGTGGTGTTTGCATGATCTGCAACTTGTAAAAGAATGATTTCACCTCTGTTTTGAGCTTGTGTGTCGGATCTGTGTTCACGTCAGCAGTGACTCTCATACAACCTCTGGTGGGGGATTTACTGTGTGTGTATACAGCACCACTGCTCTTACATAACCTAATTCCTCAGTCACAGAGGCCCCCTTCCTATATGTGGGTTTCTTTAGATCAAGAGAAAAAATAATCGCCTATCTTAGGAAAATGCAATCACTGCACGACAGTTTCTATTCGTAAGACATTTCCGATGTTAAATTATAGCAGTGGCAAAGACATACACTTTTACAATAGTATTTCCATCATGCAGTTCTCTTGCTGCGTTCATTACCTCCATTCACTATTTTGAATCTTGAAAAATGTCACTTCCTCCTATTTGTCTTCCACTTGTGTTTCCTGTAGCATCATAATTAATTATTAGCCCTGGTCCTGTGTCAGGGAGACAATGGCATTTGAAAATGTTCAATGTAGGGCAGTCGTAAAACTGGATTAAAAACATTTGAAAAGCAGCCTGTAGAAATGTGCCCTTTGCTCCTGCTTAGATCGTGCTCAATCAGGCAGTGTGAAGGAATGCATTCACGGACGCTGACCTTTGGTTTCTAAGGGCAACCACAGTCTGAAGACTGTTGTGTTTCACTCACTACTTTCTTGACATTTATTCAAAATCAATAGGTATAGGCATCAAAGGTTAGAGCAAGTTAAAGGAAGGATAAGCTAAAACATAATTATAATTTCTCCTAACAAACTGTTAAGCTTTCGCACACTGACTGTACTGCCTGTTGCTAGCTTGTCAGGCTAAGCTAATGTTAGCTTGCTGAAACTTTTCTTCCGTAAACTAAAAAGTTTCATCAAAACTAAATTTCCAGTTTGTCAGTGCTCACTATACAGAGACTCAAGGTAAGTGAATTTGAATGTATTTTTTCTCTAACTGTTCTGTGTTGGTGTTCATGAGCTGCTAATTATACATGTTAGCCTCTTAGCATGTTAGCTTGAGCTGGATAAGGCCAGACTCACTAATCACCTCATTTTAAGCCCTGTATTGCAGTAGCTCACCACTTGCTGGTGCAGTGCTGGGCTAATGGACCTGTGCAGCTCTCCACCTGACCACAGACTGACACAGACTGACTCGCACTCTGTGTTTACTCTGTTACCTCAGCAAGTGAGCAGAGGTAATCAGACACCTGCGGAGCCGGGCTCTGCAGGTCTCCTCCCAGGAAGGGAGGAACCTGAAGGGAGGCGTCACCAGACTGGGTCGACCAGTGAGACACATTTTCTTTCCCAACCTGAGGGGTTTTTTTCTCACACAGCAGCACACAGGGCTTTCCTGTAAACTGGGAGACAAGTTACAGAAGGAAGAGACAAACTGTTCAGCCGTGGACTCTAGACTGTGTACCGGCACATGGAGGAGGATAACCCACAACTTTATGGATTGTACCGCTCAACTTGTCGGAATAATTGGGAATGCTTTTGTGAAAGGCAGGTGAACTCTGCTCTCCCAGGGAGATTACAGCAAGACATGCTTCCAGCCACTGAACAGCTTGACTTCACTTCCAGCGTCATGGGAATCTTGTTCACACAGAGGAGGCTGACCTGGACAACATACAGTCAGTAGTAGACTTTATACGACAGTATGAACGTCTGCTACGTGGAACCTGTTTTGCATGTCACTTAACAGGAATACAGGATAGTGTTGTTGTAATTCGCACCCTCCTGGACAAGGTAAGAGGAGCCTGGGAGATTTGTCCATACAAAGGCCTTTTGTTCCCAGCCAACGGCAGAAGTGGAATAGGAGCAGCTTGGATAACTGGAGGTGGGGATATTTGTGACGTTTTCAATGAACACTTTGGTAGTGCTGCTACCTGTTTCGTATCTGACTCTTTGCTCTTAGTCAGCGAGACACTTGAGGCACAAATGGACAGTGTCAGTAATAACTCAGATGGACCGGAGAAGCAGCCCGCTGGTTCAATCCTGAACGTCTTTGGTAGCTTCTTTGGCCGAGATAGAGCCACCCCTTCAGACATGGAGTCGGCAGTACTGATGTCTTACAAGGAGCTGTCACATGAGGAGAATCCTCTTCCTGACGTTGGTGAGGCTACTGACAGTGAGAACAAGCCCAAACACAGGGAAGACATGCATCAGGATAATGTGGCAGCTTCCCGTGATGCAGGGCAGAGGGCTGAATCACAAGTTGAAAAAGCAGCTGGAGCCTCAGTTGACCATGATCTGGTCCGAGTTACTAGAGTAGAAACGTATATTGACAATGAGGAAAACGAGGAGGAGAAGGCGGCCCGCAGCAGCACTAGTCTGTTGGAGATGCTTGCCAAGACCAGGGAGCCTGCCCTACCTAAGGAAGACAGTAATACAAAGGAGCATGGTGATGGAGAAGAGAAAAAAGATGCCAGTGAGACAGAGGCCAAGTACCAAGTGCCTGTGTTTAGAACACACAAACTTAAGGAGAGATCACGCATAGAGGCTATTTTATATTCAGACAGGTTTACCAAAAGAACTGATCATAAGAGAGTTCTGATCTCTCCAGTTTCCAACGAAGGAGATGGCAGCAGTCCCAGAGAGAGCACCACCAGCTTGTCCTCAGACGTAGAAACAGCAAGTACAGGAGAGAAGAGTAAAGACAATGTGGGAGCAGATGAGAGTGAAGAGTTTACCGGTATAGATTGTTCTCTGCCTGTTCCTTCCATCATCTCTGGACAAAACGCTGTGGAGGCATCAGGTCATGATGCTGCTACAGCCTCACCTTCAAAGGAGGATGTAGACAGTGCACTAAAGGATAAGACAAGTGAGCAAAGATCTGAGGTTGATAAGGGGACAGAGGAGCCTCAATCCAGCAAGGTGTCCTCCTCTGTTCCCTCGAGCCCTAAGACTCCTGAAGTTTCAGTTCAGTCATCCTCCAGTCCAAAGGAGCAGTCAGACTCTGCTGATAAACAAAATACAAGAAAGTCGCTGTCATCTGCACCTGAAGAATCCCCAGGAGACATCCAACCAAGTGCCAGTCCTGTCTCAAAGCACACAACTCCTGCAAAGACTCCAGAACCAAAAACACCTCCAGCTTCATCTGTTTCCCCTTCTTCTACTTCCACCACCGCCTCCCCATCGAGGGGCACGCCGCTGTCTTCGCCCCCTTCCTTCCAGATGCCAGCGCTCTTCAGTGGGTTGCGGGTGCTGAAGAAAGGAGCAGTGGGGGAAGAGAGGGAGACTGTGTCAGAGATCAAACAGAGGGAGAAGGATGCTGACCTGGCCCTGCTGAACCTGAAGAAGACGGTCAACAAAGCCAAGCTCTTCCCTGAGCAGAAGGCAACCACTCCAGTTAAAAAACACGCAGAGCCTAAACCCGTAGGAGAAACTAAAAGCAATGTAATGGGACAACTCAGTCAACTGCTCAACCTAGACAACCAAGATGAGACCAAAAAGTCAGATGATCCTGATTCTGAACACAGCAGAAAAGACTCTGAGAATGGAGAAAAAGTTCTAGGTCCAGAAACCCCTACAACCACACCAGAGAAAAAGAAAACCTCAGACCTGGCCTACGAAACCTTTAGGAACATCTTCGGCCCCAAAACTGTCAAAAAGGAAAAAACTGACGAGGTGGATCTGGAGGCAGTGAAGAAGAGAATCAAGAATGACAAGGAAAATCTGAGGTCTATTTTTGAGAGAACCTCCAGATCCCCCAGCAAGGAATCAGCAGCCAGCAGTCCCACAGAGGCTACTGTATGAACTATTTTCATCTTTCGTTCTAGAAATCTAAGTTGCACATGTGGTTTGCCAAAGACAGGAAACTGATGAGGCAAATTGGTGCTGTTTCATTGCATTGTCAGACTGACGTTTTTGCACGTATTGTCTCCCCACAGACGGAGGTCACGTCCCCTACAGACAGCGAGGACAGGACCCCAGGGCGTCTTCAGGCTGTGTGGCCCCCACCCAAACCTAAAGATGAGGAAGAGAAGGTGGGGCTCAAATACACCGAGGCAGGTAAGAGCCACAAGCTTGTTGCTTTAGACACTGTTGTCTGACCTCACACTGGGCAAGGGCTGTTGCAGCTATAGTATTTACACCATTGTATTTATGAATGGATCTCTTGAAAGAAAAGTAGATCCACCACAACCTTTAAGCACTCACACTTTAAAGCTCTGTGACAAGTCATGCAGAGCTACCTAAGTATCATCAGCAGGGTGTAATACATCCTTTAAATCCACTTAAGAACACAGTGAGTCTGTGTCTGCACCTTAATGCCGCTGTTTGCGTGGTTGCTGTTTCGTGGCACCACAGGATCGCATGTGTGGGTGTCAGAGGTAAAAAAAAACATTTAATGGAATCAAGTATACTCTGGGCAGCACGCCATGTTTGGCCCACCTCGTACTCTAAAGGTGTAATGACACACAGATAGGTTAAAAGCACACACACGGCTGCAGATGGGCTGATTGAATTACAAAGTATAAAGCTTTCCTTTCATGTTCTGGGTACAGTGAATTGTGTTGAGCTAAAAACGTACAGTGCAGTGCAACAGCTGTTGGGTGTTGTGCGTGGTGCAGCGTCATCCCTGAGAATAGATTAGGACTAGCGAGTGTGGATTATTCTGGTGATTGTGCTCCATGATCAGGGTTTGCTCTTGTGTAAGAGAATAGTGTGTGGAACTTCAGAAGCAGAGCAAAAGTCAAAACTGTGCGCCATATAGATAAACCAACACACGCATTCATAACATATGTATTCTTTATGTATTCTTTTTAACACTACTTCACCACACATATGGTGCTAGATAAAAGCACTATTTGATTAGTGCAAATAATTGACTGTTAAGTAGAGCTACAGTAGCTTAAATTGATTTATTAATCAGCTGATCTCTAATTATTGATTCAGATTAATCATTGTTGCAGTACAATGTTACTCATGCCGCAAAGTGTGGGTCTATTGATAGTCTATGCTAATGCATCAGTCCCAAACAGAAGCATGTGATCTTCTTTTAAGTCTTAAAGGAATATTTCATCCACAAAATCATTTGTGTATCAATAATTTACCCTGTGATACCTTGAATTCATGAATACAACTTTGTTTTTCTCACATGCCTCCATGGTGAACGAAGAATCCAAAAACAGTACTTCATGAACACATGCATTTTTGCCAAAACCTTACAGTTTAAAGCACTTCTGCATAAACAGTTGATTAGTCAACGATTAGTGCAATTGAACAAGCAGCGTTCAAACACTAATGCTTGCCCAGGCACACTACTTGTAAGGAAGTGTTTTGTGAAGTTTTAGCAAGATGCATGTGTTTGGGAAGCACTGAGGACTCAACTGGATACACAAGACCTGGAGTATATTGTATGAGTTTTAGAAGAGTTTGTGAACAGATTTTTTGATATAGTTTTGCTGTTGTTAAATGCATCCCTCTTTTACTCCAATTCATCAAGAATTTTCTGTTTTTGGATTCTTCGTTCACTGTGGAGGCATGTCACAAAAGCAATATGCCAGTTTGAGGCATACCTTGAAATTAAAGTTGACGGTTATCATACCCTGTACATTTGCTTATCTATAACATTGAAAAAAAAAGCAACTGGACAGAGAATCTCCCCTTTATTTTAGTTATTTCCTTAGGGGAGACTTTTTACACATACTTCCTTTTAATAAAATGGAAAAAGTTTTAATTATTGTAATAAAACATTTGTTCAACCAACAATAACCCTTCCGATTTCCGAGGGTCATTCTGATTAATAATGATATAAATTCTGTAATACCCTGATACAGTGACGCCACAATATTTTCTGAGACGGTTATTGTACCGTGAAAATCTCATACTGTTGCAACCCTACTGATAAATCGAAGTGAAGTCTCAAAACTGTACAAATGAGCTCCAACGTCAACAGCCTAGTCTGCAAATAAAATGAAGTAAAAGCTTGACAGCAGGTGACAGACATCTTTATGAGGATGAGACATTCAGGTGTACACTATGTAACCTAACCTTGTAGTTTAGGATACAGATGCTATACAAAGGATATGGCATAGTTCTGACAAAGTGACTTAATACTACTGTAACATCATGGACATAAATCATGTTGTGGGTGATCTTATCACTTCATTGCCTTCATCTTCTTATTAGAGCCAAGACATCAGCTTTTTCGTTTGTTTTTTTGTTTTGACCTGACAAGATGTTTTGTTTTGCCTTCCATTTGAGCCAGCAGTATGATGTAAAACCTGTTGGTTGAGTTGTCAGTGCGGCCCTTTTAAAGTGAAAGTGACCCACCCTTCTGTAGAATCTTACCACTTAACACAAGTGCATCTCGTTGGTATGCCTCTGCTCTCACAGGTTAGCGTGATAATGATTTACCTTACCAGTCTATTAGCAAGTAGCTCAACAAACATAACTCTAACCCTCTGAGTAAATAACCACAGGCAATCAGCTGTGATTACTGTATTAAATTAAGCACACACGCCACTGTATATTTAATAAATCAAAGTGAATTTGTCGTCATACAAGTGTCCTTGTTCTGCCTCCTTTCAGAGCACCAGGCTGCCCTCTTGCAGCTGAAGAGAGAGTGCAAGGAAGATCTGGAGAGGATGCATGTAAGTTATCGTATGACTTTAGCAGACATGTTATAACACTGACTGAAAAGGTATTACACACTGGAGAAAACTTGTCCAGACACCTTTTATTAGGGCCAGCAAGTTGAAGGAAGTAAAGTGAGGAAGCTCTTACAAACAATGTTGATCAGAAACAACTAGCATTTGGGATTTGTGAAGTAAGGTTAAGCAGTATGTTTGTGCTAATAATTGCTGTGTGTGAAACGTACGAACAGCACATTTATAAAAGTAAATGAATTTATAAAGTAATTAAAAGGTCGGAGGATCTTCAGTCATCTGACAGAGCAGTTGACTCTCCTGAACACAAGATGGCACTAAGTAAACATGAAATGTTCAAGTGCTGCAGCTGGACTGGTGTTTAACAGCAGGAGAAGCTTTGACATGTCACAAGTTTGGAAGTTACCCAGTGCTGTGTGTATAAAATGTCTTTTGAAGGTAAACTGTTAGTGAAACTGTTCATTTAATAAGGTTAGGTTTTTGTACATTCAAAGTCCATATACATAGGTTAAAAAATAAAAATGAAATAAAATAAAAATAAATCAGAGTCAAATTTCTGCCAGTAGTAGTTGTAGTGTGTCATAATTAAGATATACTGTATATGGCATTTGGCTGCAATCTTCAAGTACACAAACAACAAATTAATCAGACCGGAGGATGAACATTTAATGAGTAAACCATTAAAAACATAAAATCTTTAAATTACCAAACTGTTTTTAGTAATGGCTTAATGTCCTGATGTGACTGTAGTGACATATGATATAATATAATATGAAACATGTCTTTAAAAGAGACTAGAATTTTATTTATCATGTATAATAATATGTCTTCCAAACACACAGATTTCTGTAATGGATGTCCCCTTTGTCTCCAGTATGATTGCTCTCTCCAAATCCATTTTAAATGATGGCTAATTCCTCAAAAGGCAAAGTTAGGAGCAGTGTTTCACAGGTGTCTTTCGTCTGTCGAGAGCAATCATGAGCCACACTTATCATATACCCTTGGAAAAACTGAAAGAACATAGCTGCGGCCGTGTTACACAATTTGTACCACTGATAAATTGCTTTATGGACTGTTTCCTTGCAGAGTCTGACCTCAGTATTGGTTTCTCAGCCTGTCTGCTTAAAGCCTTTAATTTGACATCGACCTTTTAGAGGACCGATGCTGACACTGAGAAACATGTACCGCAGTCAGCCCACAAGAAAGGCTAGGAACGTGCCTAATGCTATTTCTGAACTGACATGAGCTAATAAGGAACATGTGTAGGATTTATGGCAAAACAATTTCCTCTCTGTATCAAATCAATACTTCGCTTTGGTGGGATTGTTTTTCATTGTTCGAAATGTCAGATGAAAACTAGACCAGATTGTCGCTGTGAGAGTCCAATATGAACCTCCGATTGAGGATAAATTTAGGGGAGAAAAAAAATAATATTATTGTTATTTTCAACCAAGAATCACGTTCAAGTAGACCTCTTGGATGAATAATTAAACACTTACACCAAGTTCATTCAAGGAAACATATTGCCAGTCACCTAATATGATCTTTTTTTATCATATGATGGGAAGAGACGGAAGTTCTGATACTCTGCATTTGTTTTGTCTCTGGCTGCTCTGTCTTACAGTCCGACTTTGAGCTTCAAATCTTCCAAGTGCGAGGTGAGCACGCTGTCGCAATATCACACCTGGAAGATGTCATCGCTAAGTTGCAAAGAGACAAGGGGTATACTACAGGTCAGGAGCGCGAGGTCCGCCATGTTGCTGTGTCTACAACAGATGACCTGACACCTAAGACCTGTCGCACCGTGAGCATCCAAACAGACAGGGAGACCTTCATCAAGAGCCCTGAGGGCAACGGTGGCGGGCTCGCTCAAAGCCCCAACCAGAACGTGCCGAAAAAACTAAACCTGGACTCTATCGGACTAAATCTAAAAGCTGGAACGGCCCCAGGGCCTCCTGGACCACCCCCGCCGCCACCACCACCACCACCTCCTCCCCCTCTCCCACCAGGCCTCTCAGGACCACCACCTCCACCTCCTCCTCCCCCTCCTCCCCCTTTGCCAGGCAACACTGGCGCGCCGCCACCACCCCCTCCGCCACCCCCACTCCCTGGAGGTGGTCCGCCGCCCCCACCACCTCCCCCTCCCCCACCTGGCCTACCTGGAGCTGGTCCACCTCCTCCTCCCCCTCCTCCAGGCGGTGGCCCGCCACCTCCTCCCCCTATGGGGGGCTTCAGTTTCAGCCCGAACGTGGAGAAGGCCCCACGGAAAAGTGCCGTTGAGCCGGCCTGTCCCATGAAGCCTCTGTACTGGACCAGGATACAGATCCAGGACACTAAGTATGTGGAAGTTTGCTTCAATTCACTCATATTGCTTTTTAAGGACAATTGATAACAACTTGGGTCTTGTTTTCAGTGTTTTAGCCGTTTCAGTTTGTAATAACAATGCACAAATATCTGGGAATGCAGCAGCACTACTATGAAGAAGTCTGACTGGACAAGAAACACTCCAGATTTATTTAAAGTAGGAGTAAAGACAAGAATTACAGCCCAAACTGTCTCTTGTAAACATTCAACACAATTTACAGACTGACTTCCAACCACAGTTGTGTGCACACAATTTTCCTGTGCAGTGAGGGATTCTTGTCAGCATTTCAGTGGTGCTCAATTTAATATTTGACCAATAACTAAAGACTGTTGGCTTTCTAATAACCTCTCTAATCATCTGAGCAGTGATTTCTTGCCCCATTAAAGTTAATGTAGAGATGTTGCCATGCTCCCAGATATAAGAAATTTTTATGGTGAGTATCATGTTATTATTGTGTAACTTGTAAAAATGATGGCCAGAACTACAAAAATAAGACCCAAAATGTAATAAAGTGGAAATATCCGTTAAAGGGACAGTTCACCCCAAATCAGAAGTACATATTTATTCATACTTTAGGGTGATTTCAGACCTAGAGTTCGCTTGTTTTAGTCCGAATCAGGGACTAATTTTGTTACAAAGTTGCATGATTGCCTAGAGTTGTCTCATGCTCTCACGGGAGCATTTACAAGCGGACCAGATCAAATGCCTTGTGTGAGACAGCTGCTCTTGATTGGTCAGAATTTCCATGCGGGAAAATTTCAGGAGGTAAACAAAACGTTGAAGAAGAGTACACTTGTAAGATAAATGTGACACTTTCTAATGTCACAGTGGAGGGACAACTACGCAGGCTGATTTTAGCACTGGTCATCGTGGACTATATTGCTGTCATTGTTCATTTTAGGCAAACCATACAGTTTGAAAACGAGGCGCGGCTCCAACTAGAAACCAATGTTTTGATGCATTGGATGCGCTGAATGCGTAAGGCAGTACAGGAGGAGAAGAACATTAATATTGCTGTAACATTAGCTAGCTCAGTAGGTGTACACTTCTTCCGTGCAGTGATATGGTCAGCGGGTGTAGATTATGGAAAGAAAAAAGGTCTGTAGATTATTTTTAGTAACTGGGTCATGATTTCTCGAAAGAGGCATTGCTGTTGAGTTTTTCAAATGTATTTATTTAGCGCTTTGAGCAGCACAAGCTAAGTGCTGTCTGGTTCCATTACATTTGAGAGAAGGCAGACATCTCTACAGCTGATCTCTCCAACACTCGGCAGCTAACACTAAAACAATCTAGATGGTAAAAAGGAAAAATATGTATTTTTGATTTGGGGGTGAACTGTCCCTTTAAGCAGTCATCATGCAGAATTATTACTAGCACACAAAACTCAAATTATGGTTCCTTATACTTGCATTTCTTTTCCCTGAACTAATTTAAACCTAAGGCTACAGGGAGCCTGATGCTAGCTAACCTCAGCTGATGTTTGTATTTATCCTTTATTAGCTTAATAATTGACTGAACAACCTCATTTTCATTTAAGATTTGGCAGATTACTGCAGCATGTCATCAGAGTGGCGTTTAGAGAGCCCGGGGAGATGACAAAGGGAAGTTGCAGGAGTGAAATAGTTATCCCAGCGCTAATGAAGTTCTGGGCTTCATTGACCCTGCTCTAATGGGGTCTGTGTCTGGCCCTGAACACTCCTGTTCAGAGAGATATCAAAGATATAGTTGGTGCACAATGCTGCCTCGTCCACTGGCCCTATTGAGATACTGTGTAATTGTAAGTGGATTATCCAGCCCATTTACAGTGGCTGTGGTTGCTGCCTCTGAGTGCCAGGCTTCAAGCTTTATGGCCTTGTATTTCCATGGCTGGATTATTGGGGGAAACTGAGTTGTGGTTCGCACTCTTTCCCTCTGGTCCTGGCCCAGTGCTGGAGGACTGAGCGACTACACTACAGCAGTTTCATGTCAGCTATAAATTTAACTGTAAAGGGCCACGTTAAGGGGCATTAAATGGGTCAGATGTTTAACTATAGTTGGATCAGCTGTGTGATCTCTGTTAATGGTGTGAGGTTCTGAGTTATGAGGGGGAACAGTGTAAGGTTTGAAATGATGCCAGGTGTTTAAATGCAAGCCGAAACGCAAAGTGCGGTTGGCGGCGTACTGGACAAAACTTTCTTGGGAAGCTGCATAAAGAAAAGGGGAACAGAGCTTTAGGGGGGGAACTCAATTATAGCCATAATCCGGTCAATTAGAAAAGTTGTCTTGCATGGAAATATTTCTTGGGGTTTGGATGTAATTTTCTTTTCCAAGATAGTTTCCTGCACAGTTGGGTCCAGAGTCGGAGGCTGCTCGTTGAACTTATTTTCCTCAGTGTCTCGAAAAGGAGTGCAAAATCAAAGGCGGATTTCGGGACAGTATTATTATGTCTTCAACAGAAAACCTCTTGGCTGCCCCAGATGAATACTCTCACCACTGCAATGGGAGGCCAACTGCTTGCAGAAACTTTTGGACTTACTCGACCCTGATTGAGTCACTGGCAGTGCAGTTGATTATTCTGGTATTAAAGCCATGATAAGACCGCCAGCGCTGTTAGTGTGCTGCGTCCAGGTTCCTTTTCTCATAGTTAATTGGCCTCGACTTGGGGGGAATGACCTGCCAGTCTCATGAACTCACAGATGAGATGCTATGTCATTAAACAACGACCACCTGCAACCATGGACAGATTACTGCCTGGGCCTACTGTGCACAGGCCCAAGAACTTTAGGTTACTTTCGTAACCCCAGTTAGCATAAGTGAGATGTCTCACTATGGGATACGCCTCCCTGCGTATTCCTCAGAACCATTTATCTCATTACGCCAATCCTGATTGGCTCGCGATTGCGACGGCAGCATCAGGTGGATCCACCTACCATTAAATAGCCTGCTACGACGCAGCATTATTCAAAATAATCATCAGCTAATCAGGATTGGTGTAATGAGACAGGGAGGCGTATCCGATAGTGAGACATCGAAACACATGCTATGAATGAGAACCCAAACACTACTGACCAGGAAGACCCTCCAAAAGACCACAAAGACATGCAAAGAAATTGCAAGTAGACAAAATTAACGGCAAAAATGGGCAAAACAGACACAAAATAATCTCAAAGAGACAGAAAAAGGACTAGAAAGACATGCAAAACAAAAACAAGGTAAAACCACCACAAAGTCTGTGCCTTGCCCCTATGTAGGAGAGGTGGTGGGGCCTTTTACATACCTTTGCCCAGGGTCCGATTGTCTCATGATCCGCCCATGCCTGGGATGTGTGAAAAGATATTGGAAACAAGTACTCAGGCAGTGTATTACAGATGTCGTCGTTCCAGAATCTTTTTTTTTGTGTGTGTGTGTGTGGGGGGAGAGAGAGTAAATTTAATTTGTTAGTAAGCCATTTGATGTCTGTTTTATTAAGAGACTTAGAGAAGGAAAGCAGAGACAGATGTGATGGTAACAGCAACAGACGGCCGAACTCCTGAACATCCTTTTGACTTCAGACACCTCTTGTTCTTATTTCTGCCTCTGTTTGTTTTTTCCGTGTTACTCAGCAACTTCTGAAACACAACACAATCGCGCCCCCCCCCCCTTGTTCTTGTGCGTTCGCTGGAAATGATCCTTTATTACAGAAACGAGCTTGTCTTAAACTTTTTGTTATTTTTATCACCTAGCTCATAAACAGTGCTTTTTAAAGTTGAGATTGCAGAGATTCCTGCCAAGTTTTTGTGGGACAGCGAAATGGAAAAAACTGGAAGCAGTGGGCAGGTTGAATAAACATCAAATGAGCTTCCACAAATAGAACACACAATTTGTTTAGCTCAAGGAAAGTAGCTTAGATGTTTCTAGCTTGCCCTCTGAGCTATTGTCGTTGTGAGTCTCAGTTTTGATGCTTGGATTTAAAGCTAAAACAGCATAAATCAAAATCTTTGTTTCGTTTTCCAGCAACAACACCCTCTGGGGTTCTCTGCAGGAGCCAAACATCGTCAACGCCAATGAGTTTGAGGATCTTTTCTCCAAGGCCACGCTACAGCCGAAGAAGAAGCCCCTGTCGGACACCTATGAGAAGAAAGCCAAAACTAAGAAGGTAGATTCAGTTTCTCCAATTACTTCGTCCAGTTTGGCTTACACCCTCTAATTGTCTCACTTTCTCCTCGACGCCGATTGCATAGAAAGTACAATTAATTTGCATTTGATTATCTTGTGCACTTTGTCTCTGGCTGCAGCCACCTGAGGGCGTTGTTTGCATGCTTTCCTATCAAGCTTTGTTTAAAAAAGGCTTTTTGTACGCTGTCACGTTCAATCATAAATCAATGAAAGAAATAACAAGAGGTCGAACCTGGAAGAAATGGATTGCGACTCTCGTCAGGTCCTCCTCCAGATTGTTGCTTGCAGTTGCCAGGTTATGCTGGGCCAACACCAAACATCAGTTTATGAGTTCACTCCCTTGTTTTTTTTCTGTGGAAGCCAGGCTCACTGTGCAGGATTGTAACATAGGTAGGGCTTCAGAATTATGTTGTTTTTACCATCTGCTTAAGCTTCGAAGTTTAAAGATAAAGCAAGTCGAGAAAAGTCAGCAAAGGCGTGCGTTTGTGCCAGATTGATCTATCGTTCCCCCCACCCTCCAAAGACACTTGTTGACGTCTTGTCAAATGTTGCAACTCTGCAGCTCTGCTGCAGCCAGCGCTGCGTCAGCATCCTGGCTGCCTCGTGGTCCTCACTGTGGCGTCCAAGCAGTTAAAAATCGGCCACTGCCCCAGACTCTCCCCTCTAAATCCATACACATCCCCTATTCTGATCAATTTGTTAAGGCTCCACTCCGCTCCAGAGGGCCACAATGTGTGTGTGGTTGTGTGTGCACGTCTTCTCCTGTCCTTGATCTCCATCCTTAGATCTCATCCCTTCAGTCTGGTCACTCCAAAGCGACTAACTGTCCAACATTTGATCCAACTCAGACAGCCACATCCAGACACAAATCTTGCCAACTGTCTCTTGTCTGGGCTTACATCAGCCTGGAAGATGTTTGACCCCACTAATGGAAACACTGTTCAAATTCATATCAATCTAAAAGGTCCAACATAGCATTTGGCTTTTTTTTTTATTTGAGACAATGCACCGTGTGGTCTCTAGTTTAGATACTGTGCACTGGCTGGGTTTGATATCTGTGTTTAGACATTTTGTTCCCAGCACTGTGATTAGACAGGAGTCTTACATTTAATATAAAGGTCTGTGTTTAGAGCCAGCGAGAGCATTCAGAGTCCAACTCTACGATTAAAGAGGGGAAGTGAATACGTGAAGGCATGGTTGTTTTCACCCCGCTCGCAAGTCCAACTCGCTGGAGAGGTCGTCAAAATGAAAGAAACTTGTTTACTTAATCATTTTTTATCCCTGAAAGTTTATACTCTGAGTTAAAGGGAGAGAAATCATTTGAGAGAGAAATCATCTGAATCATCAGCTGATGATGGCTTCCAAGAAGTTCAGCTGGTTAACGGCTGGGAAAGAAAAGAAGGGAAGCACAGGACAAAGAGAAGCAGATTTTTTTGGGAGGAAGGGATAAGAGTGGGGTTTAAGACTGGGTGCTACTGAGAAGACGAGGAATGGATAATAAAAGTGGACTGAATGGGGGGTAAAATGCAAATCAGACAAATTGGATGGCTTTTCTTTTTCTTTTATTTACATTTTCAGCCGATGTCCCATAGTTTTAACCCTTTTTATATGGTTAGGTACGACTCCTCAATTTTATGCCTAAAGATAATTTTTAATATTAATTGATCTACAGGTTATTTTCTTAATTAGTGAATGAGTTGGTCTGTAGGATGTCACCAGAGTTCCTGCATGCATGTACATCTGTCGTCGTCATCTTTTTCTTCTTCTACTATTTCTACTTTCTCCTGCACATCTCACTACCCATACTAGCATACTATATAGGATGCCAGAAAAATATTTAGTATGTCCCAATACATAGTATGTGAAATACAGTATGCCAAAAAACCCAGGATGTTCTACTACATCTGGTCCAATTTTGCAGTGTACAAGCCAGCATGCTTTTTTGGCTATTCTGACCCACAATCCTCTGCACAGCAGTTGATGCGTCACATCAGTGGAGCCACAGAGAGATGACAGCTTGACAGCTCATTGACAGCTGTCAGAAGTTGCAGTGACAGATGACAGTGAATTCAAAAAACAAAATACCAGTCAAATAGTAATCATAGGAATTTTGATTAAGTGGGAAAAAATGACCATAAATATTATATATTATAATTAATAACTGACATGGAACTGCAGATGTAATTTCACTGTCGCAAATATAAAATGTCAGAATCTACAATCTGTGCCGTTATAACTTTAAAGTTAAACTCGAACATTGCAAAGTAACAACTGCAGAGCTCTCCTGGTTGATGCCGTCTCTTGCAAACTTGGTAAGTGGTGTTTGTTTTATCCCCATGGTAACAGATATAAAATACTGCATGCAACAGTACGTACTTTTTAAGGGCAACTGCAGTATCTACTAAAAAGAAAAACTATAAAACCGTTTGGAACACACCCTTCTTCTTGGCCTTCTTCTTCTTGGCCTTCCTCTTTGCCTTATTTGTCTTCCTCGCTTTTTTATGTTTTATGGCAGTTGGCATCCGCAAGTGTTGCACTACCACCATCGGCAAATTGTCCCTTGCCCCATCTATTCCAGCGCTGCCTTGGCATGTGTGAATAGGCACAAGACCGGAATATACTTGACTGTAGTGCATGTATGAATCGTGAAAATCAGTCACGGTAGCTGAGAGGTTATACCAGTAATTTAGCTAGATCTATGACTATTGAACTATAACTACATTCAATTTTTGCTTTAAAATGACTTCAAGAAGATTAATCGTCAAAAAAGTTGCTGACTAATTTTTAGACAGTCGGCTACTTGATTGATTGAATAATTGTTTCAGCTCTAGTCCTAATTAGAGCGTTCTTAGTGAAATCTTCACGTTTGATAAATACCTGGCCAGGCAGGCTGCCTTACTCTGCAGAGTCCGACCAGACAGTAGTCTCTGTCCCTCCCGTCCTTGACAACACACACTCCGAATCTGCACAGAATTCAGCTACAGTGTTGCCATTGAATCAGTGTGTGAGAGTGTTACAGTTACCTTGTTTGTTTGTCTCTGCCTGTGTTTGTGTATGCACTGACGTGTGTGTGTTTCTGTGTGCTGGAACGCGCGTGTGTGTGTGTTTGAGATGACGGCACGTCCTCACGAGCCATTATGCACTTGCTCAGAAAGTGTTGCCAGATCATGCTAACACCACAGCCCGGGGCCGTGTGCGGCGAGAGGAGATGAGTGGGAGGGAATGGAATGTGTGTGTACATTATGCATATGAGCCACTTCCCCGCTTTCCAACAACTCCACACGCCGAAAAGTTGAAACTCGGGGATCATGCGGCCGATGCCTACATGAGCAAGTTAATCTTTATCATGTGTGCCATAGAAAAATCAAAGCTCTTGTTTACTCTGGAGCCCTTTCTCTCTCTCTGCTGATTAGCATATCAAAGCGGAGAAGATGACATGGAAGAGAGCTCTCCCACCCAAGCAGAGCAGACCGGACCGGACTGGACCAGGGGTATAATTGCAGGCATG
Organism: Epinephelus awoara; assembly: GCA_035609425.1. NCBI lineage: Eukaryota > Metazoa > Chordata > Actinopteri > Perciformes > Serranidae > Epinephelus > Epinephelus awoara. Next base: position 22,266,722 of record CM069309.1, read on the forward strand.
TGGCTCTACTCCACTGGCTCGAGGAGGCAATGAAGACGGGGCACCTATAGGAGTGGGGGGTTGCGGTGGAGAGGATGGGCATGTCGGTGCATTCTTGATTGAGGGATTAGAAGAAAGGGAGGGATGAAGAAATCAATCGAGCTTAATCTGCTGTTGAGTTTGTGTGCTTGCAAAAATGCACATCCGTAAACACCAAAACAGCAGTTTCCTCTAGCCACATAAATCAAACCTGTATCAAGTTTATACATAGCGGATCTCCTTAAACAAACAGCAGCTTTAACAGAGTTATGGGAATGACTTATGAGCAATCGTGCGTTTATTAAAGACATATTTGAAGCTCGGGCTCTGACGTAGGAGAGTGGGTGTAAGATTAACACCGCTGGGTGAGACTGGGGTTGCTGCGTGTATCGTAGGTGGTTATTGATGGGAAGTCTTGATCCAGTTGTTATTGTAATATCTGCCTGGGTGATTCCAGACAGATAGTCAGACAGACAGTCACCGCGGAGCAGGCTGGCTGCTCAGCCATGGTTGTGTAAACTATCCGCTCGGCTCTGAACCTGCATCACCCTGCCCACCTCGCCTAACATCAGCCACCTGCTTCAGCTCAAACTGCCCGACACTCCCTGTGTCTCCCTCCTTGATTGTGTTTATTTTCTTAGGGCTGCTCGCTTTTTCACTCTCTTCTCCCCTTCCCTTTGACCTGTCCTTGTTATTCAACTGTGCACAGCAAATTTCTAAAACAAAAGTTCTGCGTTTGCCCACAGGAGGGAGCCGTTAGATGTCTACCTGTCTCAGCATCAGCATCACGCGGCTCCCTCCTCTTCCCCGAGCTGTTTGCGTGTCTGAAACCAAGCATCCAGCATCACTTGTCTTTTCTCATTAACGTAACTGTTTAGGCTAATTGGCGAGTTCTGCAGCCACAGCGAGCGGGAAGGGTTCCTGGGCTGCTTTTAGTGTGGCCCGTCCAAAGTGGTTAATTAGAGGTGTTGGGAAAGCCTGGTGCTCAGCCGTCTCAAGTCCCCAGAGTGGGAGATCCCCAGTGATCCAGGTAATAGAGCTAGAAGCAGCATGGCACCCACTAACGCCCTGTAATGCAATACCCACTTCTAAGGCTTCTGCTCTCCAGCTCCCACTGGACAGCCCAGTAGCCGACAACGCCATAATACCTAATGAAGAAGCCTGACACATTAACTTTTAGAGCAGGGCTTTACCTTGCCAAAACTCTCTCTGGCTTTACGGCTAATTCAGTCATAAGTAATTGTGACCACGTGTAGGCACAAATAAAAATCCTGTGAATTTATAGTTTGTTATAAAAGCCCCGCTTCTCTGTGCCTTGCTCTTCTAGACTGTCCTTTTATGGTGCCACTTTTGCCTTTGTACTTTCACTGCGACTTGATATTTTTTGATTATATCTCACACATGTTCTTCGGTAAACTGGAGGAGGTGCGTTTCTTCTGTTTTAACTTTGCCCCCTCATTGATGTAACCTGACAAAGTGCGTCCCGGCTATGTGTGCGTGCTCCGCGTTTCCCCAGTCGTTGGCATCACGATGATGGGTTATGACAATGTGTGTTGATTAGTCTGGTCGTTTGGGTCAATCCGGATGATTCCCAGGCTGCTTAGACTAACCGGGCCCTTCAGGCGCTCTGTCTCGCTCATCATCTATCATCTGCTCCCACAGCCGGGGGAAGTGACTAAGTGATTTTCAGGCGGCCTCTCATCACAGAAATGAACTTTTTATTCACCATCTGTTCCTCAGTTTGTTTTATGTCTGTGTTTGAGTAATGGCGCTGATGATAAATATAGGTGTGAAGACATCTGAGGTGTAATTTGGAGTGAGGATATAAAGCCGTATCAGATTTTAAAGTCATTAACAGTAATATTAGTTCAAATTCAAAACTAACATCATACAAAATAGTATAAAAGGGATAGTTCAGATTTTTTTCAAGTAGGATTGTAGGAGCTACTTATCCATAGACCGTATATTACAAACAGTCGATGTCTGCCTCTACGCTCTCAGTTTGGAGAAGCAGGCTGGAGTACGGACACTGAAGCTAAGCAATGTACTGCTGAGGATGGGGCAACAGCAAAATGTATTTTAGCTACCTAAAAGAAGAGACACTTAAAAAAAAAAAACTATAACAGGTTAAGTGTACGCTATATTAAGAGTATTTCCATTGTTTTACCGTTCTCTCAGAAAGTTCTCGTCGAAGCCACCAGACTCCATTGACAAAACCAGTAATTTTAGCTCACTGAACACAGGAGCTGCTGGTCTACCGCTGCTGTGATCAGTTAGTTAGTTAGTTGGTGGTATTGTGTGACTTTGGTGAATCCAAAATACCCCTTTAAAATGCCAAAGTCACACATTTACACAAGTAAACTATCTGATCGAGGCAACAGTAGACAAACAGCTCCTTTGTTCAGCAACGTTAAATTACTAATTTTCTCAATGGAGTCTGGCTTTGAAGAGACCAATATAACGGCTTTAGTTCCCCTTCGCAATTCACTATCTGACATTAAGGTTAAACAGTGAAAATATTATAAATATAGCGTACACTTCTACTGATATTTATTTTTTTAGATGTGACTTTTTTTAAGTTACTGAAATGCATTTTATTGCTGACCCATCCACAGCAGTACATTGCTTATCTTCCATGTTAGACAGCCTATTTCTTCAAACTGAGGGCGTCACGACTGACTTCTGTTGTATGTAATACACTGAGTATGGATAAGTAATAATACAACCCCACTTCAGAAGATCCAAACAGTCCCTTTAATGGACATAAGTGATGTTCTCCTCCCAATAATGAGTCACTATCCTGTTAACCTAAAAAAAAAATAGAATTAACTGAAGATGTGGCAATCGGCTTAAGCCTTATTAACTGAAATGAAGACTGTGGATTTTACACTAAACCCCACTAATATTCTTCAGTGTAATGATTAATATTTAATGGTGTGAATTCTCTTTTTTCACCAGATTGTCAAGCTGCTGGACGGGAAGCGTTCACAAGCGGTCGGCATCCTCATATCGAGCCTGCATCTGGAGATGAAGGACATTCAGCAAGGTGAGAAATATTTTCTGATGTCAGTCTGTTCAACATTTCTAGATGCTTGCGCACTTTGATATTTAAATCTCTTTATAGAAAATGAGCTCCTATTTAGATTCAACAGCAATAAAGTGAATTTACGGTCCAGTTTAACGATAAATTGAGGAAGACTCCTGATGAAATGCAGATGGAGTTATTTTTAGAGATGAGATAGCGAGCCCTGCAGCAGAGAGTAATTTCCAGCCTCTTGACAGCTACTAATTTGTAACCAGAGACACTTTTTTCCCTGATTAATTTGTGTTTCAAGTGGAACATGGATGATTTTTCCAGTTACCACTGTGGGAAAGAAAAAATGCCTCGATTTGTCAAAATGTGAGACGGCAACACTGGGATGAAAGCTGCTTTTCAGTTTTCCTGTCAGGCTACTTGAAATCCCTGCTGCACTGGTTAAAATCAAATTGCCATCTCCTTCATTTGAGGAGCTGCATGGATTGATTGCATACTTGGCTGTTCTGTGAAAAATGCAGGCATGTGTGTGTGTGTGTGTGTAAACACATAATATTTGTGCTGGGGACAGCGTAGATGGGCCAGGAATTGGTCCTGTCCTGGGACTGTGGCGGAGAGTGCCTGCCGCCTCCTAGTCTGAGCATGCGGCCAGCAGATCTGTTTATTGTAGCCAGTGACGGTTTCCACAAGCCTAATGGGACTGACACCCCACTAATGATCTAAGCATGTACAAAACCACCTTCCACAGTTAGCAGACACTGTGCTACCACATAAAACCACCTCAAACACAAGCCAAACAGCACACAGCACCAGGACGCCCATTTTGTTTAGATTTTTTTTTCCTCCCTTCCCTTCAGTGCTTTTCTCTCCGTTTGTAGAGGTGGTTTGGTAAAACACCCAGCGTGAGGCTGCTTCCTTGTGCCTTAATAGGGGTTGTATGTGAAATGGACAGTTTGAATCTGACAATGAAGGACAGCACCTTAATAAGCACTTCTAAGGCCTCCGGTCCCTGGCCTCGCCTGCTTGCCTCCCCTTTGTTGCCAAATTAAAAGGACATGGGACATGTAATGTAATTAGAGCTACTAGGGAGGGAGAGAGCGAGGGAAGGAGGGGAGTAGAGAAGGTGGCACTCTAGGTGGAGGGAGAGAGGGGGTCAACTGCACCCGCCAGAGTGACTGGGGGACCTCAAAGGCCACCATGGTTCAAGGGCAAAGGGAGGCTCACCCCCACACACCACCTCACCACACACACATACACACGTTCACACACCACACATGCCCTTCCACACTAAAGCCGATGAGTGAAAAGTGGAAGGAGAGGGTGTGAGGCGGTTGGCAGGCAGGCTTTGATCTGTCGGTGTGGAGAGATATCCGGCTCCCCTCGGATCAGAGTGCTCCTGTGCACTCTGGAGCAGGCCCCCCTTTGGTGTGTGATTGACGGCTGCATGGCTGAGGGACTGAATAATCCACTCTAATAAGATGTAGGAAATGGACCTCCAGCATTCTCTCTGATCCAGACATTGGGACCACATTGACAGCTTCTCTGCAACGGGAACAGCTGGGAACCAAAATGCAAAGTATTGCCTTGTTAGCTGGGAGCAGTGTGTGATTGAAAAGATGAAGGTGGTGTTGTTTAAATTGTTTTATTTACTTGTTGTGGTACAATACACAGTCGGTATGGAACTGATACTAAAACCTGCACCTTTTTACACTTCTATAAACATGATTTTCTACCTGACACAATTTTCCAAACCTATGCCTAAGTGTTTAAAGTACCATCTTTTAATTTTGGCAGTGTTGAGTTAACAAAATTATGATTTAAAACCTAATTTAAGTTAACAAGACGAGAATTATTAAGGCAAGGCTGTAGGACAATTTTCAAATTGGTGTCACTGAATAATTGTCACATGAGGCTACAGTGGCTGGTATTCAAAGGTTAATGTTCATATGTTAAGAAGCTAATGTACTGTTTGCTAATGCTAGCAAACTTTTGCTTATTTTTGTTATATACCGTACATTGTACGACTGTTATTATATATTCTTCAAATTACTGTCACTGAATATTGTCACATGTAGATACAGTGGCTGGCATTCAGCAAAGGTTACCCAGTTTTTCTTATGTTTGTATGTTATGCTAATGTAATTTTAGCTAATGTTACAAAACAAGAAAGGTTTTGTGATGACATGGCTTTTTTGACACTTGTAGCTGAATTCACATTATGATCTCTAATCAGACCGTATGGGGGTTTGATACCACTGAGTCTGCATCAGTTCTTTGTGACAGTGATGTTTTGTCACATTGAATGACTGATTTGAGACCAGTAGGTGGTGTGCAACCCTCCTCGGCTGACACCAGCCAGACAACTGTCAGCTGATCCAGCAGCACTGGAGCCATCCTCCCTCAGCGAGCCATAAACCAGTGACACCTCTCAGACACAGAACAGGAGTCACTTATTCTTTCTGCGCCGTCCTCTACGCTCTGCCTTCCCTGCACTCTTTCGTTTTTTCTATGTGAGTCAAGTTAAACAAACAGGCAGCCCGTAGGTGAAGCAGGTCAAGAAACTTCCTTCGTTTTCGTTGCATTTCTCAGTCCTATCGTGTCTAAATCACCATCTCTGCCAGCCTTTATTTACCCTTTTCTCTTTCTTCCTTTTTCCCTCCTCCTGCATCCTCTTGTTTCTCGCTTGGCTCACCTTCTCCTGCCTCGCTCTAAAAATCATTACAGTCAGCTGTTGTGGTTCTAGCTGTGGGCTCAGAGGTTAAGCAGTTTCAGGCTCTCTGTCTTGAGCCAGTGTTGGCCCAGGATATGTGGTCTCGGACCAAGTCTGACCCACATATATCTGCCTCTACAGCCTGGCCACACTCCCAGCTTCACCACCTTCAGCTAATGTTCTAAATTACGTGTATAATTCAACTATATGGCCATTGGATGATGTGTTGTGGTTGTTGGTGCAGTGTACATGTGAGTAGACACAACTTTAGCAAAATTTCAGAAAAAAAACAAGTGTTCTTGAAGCACTGGCAGCACTTAAAAGTAGCACGCTTTGGCTAAGATCTTATCCATTTATAAGACTGACTGCTTATAAAGACTGTCTTTACTGTTCCAGCTGTTCTGACTGTGGACAACTCTGTGGTGGATTTGGAGACCATTGAGGCTTTATATGAAAATGTAAGTATGAAGGAGCACCCTGTCTGAGGTAATAAAAAAGGAGAAACATAAGGCTGTAAAGTCATCTGACAGATTTAAAAGAGAATAGTGAAACCTTATTATTTTTATTGCTGTAGTATGCGTCCTATTATCCGTGCAAATATATATATTTTTTATCCTTGCGCAGCATCTTGCACTCCAACAGTTACACTACCTGCACTGCTTCCTACTGTATGTCATTCTCTTACTGAGCATATTCAGCAGTGTTGAGCTACATCTTGATTTTGGATTTGTGTGTCTTCACAGAGGGCCACTAGCGATGAGATGGCCAAGATAACGAGTCATTATGAGAAATCTAAAGACGATGAAGTCAAACTGCTGGACAAACCTGAACAGTAAGATCACTGCTATCGAAATGTTTAAAAAAAAAAATGTTTCAATACTCCACAAAGAAAAGTATGTATTAATGAATCATGATATATAACTATGATTAATTTGACAGATACTGTAAATTAAGATGAGTTTAGGCGTTGAGTTTAGGTCTATCAGTATGTATTAGCCTCATATTTCACCTGTTAATTTGATTTTGCTAAATTGAATAAATTTACACGGCTGTCTGAGATGTATCAATTAATGAAAAACAACAGGAAGTTATTCCAGTATTAATTATTTATCAGATTATATTGTATAGATTATATTAAAAATGTCTAGGTCATTTTTGTCCCTTTAAAAAAATGAAGAATTAATTAGTATTGGTAGGACTAAGTATCGGTACTTGACACCTTTAAAGGATTGACCGAAGTAACCCAGTACCAAGTATTAAAACATCTCCTGTCAAATGATTTCAACGTTTTTGTGTCAGGGTCTGATCCCAAACCTCTCAGACTCCCCAACAGATCAGCAAACTTTCAGTTGCTGCCATCACTGGAGCCACATTTCGACTTCTGCCCGGTTAGCACAAGCCAACACAGCAGCAGCGGCTAACATCCAACACCGAGCTATTAAACAGTCCCAATACATCAACGTTGAAGTGGCTCAACTCTGTCGTTAAACCATTTAGTAACCATTAGGAGACGCTAGCTGGGTGATGCTAACTGTTAGCTCTGTTGCTGGGTGTGTGCAGCTGGGCAGACTCTCACCAACTGTCCTCGGTGTGCAGCAGCAGCTACAACCCAAATAGTCTGTGGTGGGGTGAAGTTAAGAGTGGTGAATTTGACAGAGTTGCCAGTTCAACTTGCTGGAATGCCACCAAAATATTTGAAAGTATGGCTATGCTACATGCCACTACATTCAAATTACACTTAACAAATAAATTACTCTATTGGTATCGTATTCCTTCAAGGTTACTGGTATTGGTACTGGTATTATAATTTTTTTTAAATGACTGTAAATATGGTACAAAACATGGTCAACATTTATTTACAGATTAGGGCATCATTTGTCTATTCCCTCAAAATCTAAATTATTTGATGTGTAGTCCACTACAACTTTGTGTGTGTGGTAACATATGCATTAATGGACATTGCTTCAGTAGTTCCTGTCAGGGTCAAGTAGTCCGAGTCAGTTAACGAGGCAAGGACCCGGCGGTGCCGCTCAGCCTGGCCTTCCTATTTCCATGTTTGACCAGAGCTGTCACTGCGGCTGCCCAAGTCATCCCTACTCAGCGTCTACCTCCATCAGCAGGGCCTAATCACACAGGATGTTACCGCTCCACTCCCCTCTGACACGGCACTGTTTACATAAGTCGTCCCGCATCAGGCTGGAGCTACCTTTGATCAATCTCCGTGCGCCGCTCGTTGCTCTCCCTCCACCCGACCCCGTGGACCTTTAAAACCCAGCCGAGCAGCACCGCTCATGACTATCAGCTGCCAGTGAACAGCAACATTGACTCAGCCGGCCTGCATGGGGAAGCGCGGCCTGCCAAGGACCCAAAATAGTTCTTCCTGTTAGACATTTTGTTTAATTCTGTCATAACACATCACACCCCATTCTCTTCCACCGCCGCCTCCTCCTCCCCTTTTGTTTTCCAGGTTTCTCTATGAGCTCTCCCAGATTCCCAACTTCGAGGGCCGAGCGCACTGCATCATCTTCCAGTCAGTGTTCCTCGATACCATCTCCTCCATTCGTCGCAAGGTGGAGGTCATCTCGAATGTCAGCAAAGTAAGAACATCATGTCAACAAACAGCGCTTCAGAAAGGTGTCATTAAGCTCCGTGAAGGTTTACTAACTTAAAGAACATGTTTGTGTGTATCTGTGTCAGGAGCTGTTAGAGTGTGACGCCTTGCGGGATGTTTTGGGTCTTGTTCTGGCCTTTGGGAACTATATGAACGGAGGGAACAGGACAAGAGGTCAGGCTGATGGCTTTGGACTGGAGATCCTCCCCAAACTAAAGGACGTCAAGAGCAGGGTAACACATCACTCATAATCATAAAAAATGGGAATTCTTCTTTCCAGGAAGTCTGATATTTTCAAGAGTATTTTTTTCTCTTAAGGACAACTTTGGTATTTTTCAGTGTAGACCCTATTTTCCCATGTTTTTGTGTCTCAGTTACTAATAGAGACAACAGTTTTTGAAATTGGTCCAGTATTGAGAGAGACCACTGCAGCCACAGCAGCAAAACTCGCTGCAGTGTAATCCCTGCGGGCAATTGTGCATCAATTTACGTCCATTGTGCTGCGCTTGTTTTGCCACAAACAGGCTCAGATTGTTATTATAAGTGTCTGACAGCATTACGGAAAGGACCCTGCAGAGAAATTAAACATTTTTCCTTACCCTACACTGGTTTGTTTGTTATTGTGACAAAGTTTCGCTCAAGGAGAGGCCTCGTTCTGAAATCTCGCAAGAGATGACTTGTTGCAGAAAAGACAACACTGGAAATGTTGAGAGTTGGTGAGAGGAGCAGCAAGAAGAGTTCTTGTTATCTAAAAGATTTTCAAAGTAAGACAAAGAATAGAATAGTCCAAAAGATTTCAGACCAAGATTTTTCCTGGGTTTAGACTTGGTTACATACACTAACAAACTGACCGGATAAGTGAAGGATGAGGAAAACGTTTCATTTCTTTGAAGGTTTTTTTTTCTGTTATATTGTCAGACATTTCTAATAACAATCTGAGCCTGTCAGTGGCAAAAACAAGCACTTTTAGTTGACCTTAAATGGTAGCAGACTAACCCACTAACACTACATGTTACCTGTTTTTCCGCTGTGGCTGCAGCGGTCTCTTTGTGAACAGGTTCCAAAATACTGAAGGTTCCCAAAATTGGGGGAAAGTTTGCCATTATTACCAGATAAATATTAGCAACATAGGTCTGTACATATTAGAGTGATATATTAACATGTAATGTGAAGTATAATTAACTTTCCTTCCTCAGGACAATTGTATCAACCTGGTGGAGTATGTGGTTTTATACTACCTGCGTAACTTTGACAAGGTAAGGCACCGTCAGTCAGATTCACACAATATTACACTCTTAAACCATCTGTCACTCAACACTTTCATGTTTGTTCCTACATTCAAGAACGCCGGCACAGAAAAGAGCGTGTTCCCAATGCCAGAGCCTCAGGATTTCTTCCAGGCTGGTCAAGTTAAGTTTGAAGACCTCACCAAGGACATCAGGAAGCTGAAGAGAGATCTGACTGGTAGGACATGCCCCACTGTATAAGTGCATTCATTTTCACTATGGGTGTCGAGGCTCAAACCGTACACCACATAGCATTTTAGTGCTTAGGTCACATTTGTTTCATTGTAAATCAGTCAGGGTAATTGTATACAGTAACATCTTTCACCAGAGCAGTTTGAATGTAAATGTAACATCCCATGTACTCTTCCTGCCCTCTGAAGAGGTTTGCGGGTGTATTAAGGACCTCGGATGGCCTGAGGCGGCGTTTCCAGACATTGTATGTCTAACCGCCATGTCATCATAACATCACAGCCTCTCCTCTTTTGGGACCAGTGATAGAAACATCTACACCACTTTGTTCTAGAGCACCGAAAAGCAGGAGTAAAACCCAGAAAGCAAATTTTAGGTCACTGATAAAGCATCAGAGTGATACTGCAGATTGATCTTGGTGCTCAAAGCGCGTGGGCGCCGAGCCACTCAGTAACCCAGCCAGCCAGCCAGTCAGTCTTGGTCAGGGCGATGCGGAGGTTAAAGGCGATGCCCCCCAGTGCCCCTGGTGTCTGTGGTTATTTAAATCAACCAATAATACGGCATATGAAAGCAATTAGATATGCTCCGCAGCTCTCCCCTACGTTTTTTAGATTGCTGTTAAAGCCCTCTCCTCTCTGACCCGGGGGAAAAATACAAAGAGTCTACTAAAGTACCCAGACCCACCTCAAGCTGTCAGTCATTTATTAGGAAAAATAGAAGACCTGAAGACAATAAATGCAACACAAGGGCCCTCGTATTTGATCTCTGCTGCAGCGCAGTCTGGCACAGTAGTCCTCGGGGGTATTAGCATCACAGGGCGAGCGTCGGATTGTAGATGTTTGGTGAGCTCCACCTCTGACTTCCACCATTTTTATCCTCTCCAGCCGCCAGGAATAAATATTTATGCCTGGCTATTATAAACCAGCCTAAAGAAAGCAAGTGGTCTTAATTATAACGCTAACACAGATCACTTTCATCCACATTGTGAATTGTGCCTGACACTGAGAGGCTAACACTGAATCACGCTTTGGTTTACTCGCGCTGTTCAACTGAGACGAGCCAGGCTGCCTGATCCTGAGGTGGCGACTGCAGTGGTCGGCGGTGTCTTGCCCTCCAGGCTTGGGTCAAAGGTCAGGAGACTCAGCACTAGCAGTGTCTCCTAGCTTCTTAGACAACATCAATGGATGCCTCTCTCATACGAATACTGTATTTAAAGTGGCATAGCAGTGTGTTTGCAGACGTGATGACATTTCTGTGCTTTGCTGCGTGTGTGTGTGTGCGGCGTGTAGTCATCAGTGATGCTCAAGAGCGGCTCCCCGTTCGCTTGGCTGCCCTTTCCTTCACTGGCTTGTGCAGAAACATGATCCTCTTTTGATGGGGCTTCCTGTTTGGGGAGAGGGTGATGACCTCTCGCTGTGCTCCTCTCAGGGGGAGAGGGATGAGTGGGAGGCCATGAGGAGGACCCAGACCTACTGTAGGACTCTCAGCTCACATAAAGACAAATCATTTTTCAAATCATGTATATTTGTTCAATTATCTTCAGCACCCATCACCCAAACCAGTCATTACATTTATCTTTAAAATCTCTTACAACTGCAGCTCTATCACGAGGAGCCACTGATCAAACTTGAAGTTGTATTTTCAGACCAGTGAGTACCCACATAAAGATCCCTCAAACTGCCGTGTAATTGGACTAGACAGAGAGTCAGGGACGCTACCGAATGAAATAGGATCAAATAAAAAGAAACAGTCAGAGCTCATTTGCTGCTCAGGGGAGTTTAGTGTTTCACAGAAGGCCTGGCCCGGGTTAGGCATTCATCACTGTGGCAAATCAGACAGTGTCCTGATTTTAAATGGCCTTTAATGTCAGGTTCAGGCAGGGCCTTTAGCCTGAGATCTGTTTTACGACGGAGGCTCCGCTCAGAACGGCGTGTGTGAAGTCGGTGTGCTGAGGTGCAGTCGCTGCTCGTCTCACCAAACAGGAGAAAAGTAGTGCTGGATTTTGGGATATTTGTCAGTGATTGGTGCAAATGGCATGCACTTTAATTATAGGGCTACGCAGAACACTTCATTCATAACATCAAATGCTGCACAGCTTTTTTTTTTAATTTTGCATTTGTATTCATTCTATTTAAACCTGTTTTTCTCTGCACAGTTGCAGATTAGGCTATATTTATTAGTATTATGCTATTTGTAGAATTAGATTCCAGGAGTCCCTGTGTATGATTGTTTCTCACTTGTGTAATCCAAACATTTCCAGTAACTCCAGAGCCAAGTCAAAATGTATTGAAAAAAGATAAATGTAATTGTTTCCAAATTTCCAACACGTTTTAATTAAAGAAATGTTCCGCTTCAGTCCATATTTGTTGGTGTTTAGCCTTTCAAAAACAAGATTTTCACTGCAAATTGAGGATCTTTTATTTTTATTTTTTTAGGGTGATGGCACCAGACATTTGAAAACCTCAATAGAAGCGTTCAATGTTATAAAAAAAAAAAAAAAAAAAAAAAAAAAAGATAAATAAATAGCATTGGGTACAGCCTTGTTTGATATTGAGTCAAATCTGTTCAAAGTTTTTTCCAAATTTTATAAAAACGTTGATTAAATAAGTTAATAGTTCAGGCCAGCCATTGGAAATTGTGGACAAGTGGACTTTTTTTAAATCGAGCTCCTCATCCACACCAGTTTCAGCACCACCAATGGTCCTCAGACCTTTTCATGGGCCTCCCCTGGACCTTGATTTAGGGTCATCTGTACCCTTTCACCCTCTTCCACCACCAGCAGGCTTGAACCCATAGGACGATTATAGACAAATACTGCTCTGACTATTCATAAAAATCTTTCACAAGGCAGCACCGGAGTGATTTTGATGCTCCCTGCATCCAAATTTTAACAAGAGTTAATGCTTCGTGTCATGTTGTAAGCCCTGCCTCATGTTTCTACCTGTCAGCACTGTGTTCTCCAGCAAAGATTTATGAGAAAGGTTATAGTTTGATCGATACGGGTTGATTTATGAAGAGTGGGAAGGGGAGAGTGTGTCTTACCTTTCCCTGCGGAGGCAGTCTCCTGGCTGGCCTCACTGAGGGGGGACAGGAGGCTTAATCCCATAGAAAGGGGAGCTGGAAGTCTGACAGTCTGCTGGAATTGGAGATAATTGGGGATCAGTGAGAGAATTTTACTTTCCAGGTATAAATAACTAGAATATGCCAGTGCTGGAGCTGGTTTTATCGCTGATAAAGCAGTAAAACATCTTCCAGAGTACGTACAAAAGGTTCAGCATCTGATTCTACATGCAGGAATATGTACAACAAGGAATCACCGTGTTCTCCCTTCTGATAGTTTGTTCCCTCAGTGTTTACTTTTAATAATGACCCAGAGCCACAGAGTCGGGAGGTGGCTGGGCGTTTCTGAGACAGACACATTCATCACACAGCTAGTTCACTCATCTTGCGGTGCTCCGCAGGCTCCCCATCCACTGCTTAAGCATTTTCTCTAATCCACACACACAGTTGTGCATTGTCTCGGTGTGCTGTGATTTCCTGGTAGCTGCAGTGGGGGCTGCGGTTAAATCGCAAGTACATATTGACATCAAAGTCGCCCAATTGTTTTTTTGCAAACCGCACAGGGTAAATCCTGGAGCAGAAGTCTGTCTCTTTTGTTTGTTTTTCTTCCCGTTTACTCCACCACCACCACCCTGTTTATCCGCAGCTGTTGTCATGTATTACACAATAGCTGGTCGACAATCTCCCATTCGGATATGATGGATTGAGCAATGATTCCTCAGGAGAAATAGATGCATGTTTGTAAGTGTTGGAGTGTCTCAAGATAACCGCTCTGATTCAGTCTGTGTGTATTCCCACAGTGTGGTGTGCTGTACCTGTGGCTGTGGATGTGTTTGCTCAGATCTAGCTCAGGACATGTTCCAACTTCGTCTGTTTTTGCTGGTTTAACACAGTCCACAAAAACCAAATCAATCTGTGACTGTGACTCTGGGTACAAACACTGGCTTGACGAATTATTTCTAGCCATACAGATATTCACAGAGCCTTTGATCAGTGATGTCGTCCTAATGGAGAATACATTCCCGCTCCCAAAGATGCTGAGTCCACTGCCCGTGATCTCATCTGTTTTCCCCTTATAGCAACAGTGGAAGGGCTTTAAAGATCGGCTGCTGTGGCTCCCATCATGATCCTGTCTGTCTGCGGCGGGACGCTGGTCCTCTGCGGACAGAGGGCTTGACGGGACGAGCTGTGCCACCAGCAGCCGAGGGGCGACACTGTGGTGCAGTCGTGGTTGTAAACTGGAAAATCAGCTGTGTTTTCCTCGCTGGTCACAAACAGAGAGGAGAAGCTGTTGTAACTGTGGAAAGTAGGGGTCATGCAGTTTGTTTTGTTCGACACATACATATGAATTGTGTCAACCTAGTGTATATTATTTTTTTATTAAATGTTACATTAATCAAGATGATCTCATTTGCTCCTGGAGTATTGTATATATGAAAGTGCTGATTGTACATATACATAATTATTGTGTGAACAGTTTGATTTGTCATTTCAGTAGAATTAAGACAAAAACTACCAGTAATAATGTCAGTAACTAAATTGTGACCAAGCATGCTGCTGTTCAGTATAGAGATATATCTATATATGCATTTAGATTATGAGACTAGTCTACATCTACTAGTAATAGTAATAGTCAGTGAGAACGTCAATACAAGATGTGTTTTTGAATTTTTTGTCTCAAATTTTCCTTTAAATTCAAACTTTTTCTCTACAAAGATATAAATTAATTACATGTTCACTCTAAAGTGGAGTTGATTGAACCAGTGATTGATTAAAATATTTAAAGTTACAGTTCAAACTGAGTCAGAGGGTATTTTTGGATGGATCCATGTGCTTGTTTTGTTACTGAGCCCTTTAATAGCAATTATATGCCATCTGGTCAACATTACACACTTGGCTCAAATTTTGAAAAGTACACAAATAAAATTTACTCCAATCAAAGTAATAACTCACAAGCCCACATGAACAAATGACACAGTTTATGTTTCTCATCATTTTATTTTCTCCATATCTAGACAGCCCATTGACACAGATATTAAAAACAGGTTTTAAAATACTCTAAACTTTTAAAATACTTTTTTTAGATTTAAGTTAGACACAAAAACATATGTCATAAGTTGTCATATCTTTTGCTGAATCTGATTTATTTTGTTTGTGGAGCTTTTTGTGCAGCATATTCACAATCACAGCTTCATAAACACACTTCAGCTTTATTTGTGACCAATAAAGACTTTTTAATATTCCAGGTAAAGGCCTTTGAAATGTAAGGTCTTCCATCTGACCTGCTGCATGGCGTCAGTCTTTACTCGCAGTAGAATCCTCCTTTTGAACACACTCCTCTAAAAAATGTATCATCACTCCAAGACAATGTCTCAAAGCAGAGCTTTTAGTTTTTATTCTTTACAGCTGCTGTGTTTTTGTGGGTTTCCTTCTTGCGGCCTCTGCTGTCTGGACCACATTTGGAAGAGAGCCGCCTCTAAATTGTAGACTTGCTGTTTTGAACACTGTTTTAATGGGTCCTTTTGAGTTGGGGGATTTCTGGTAAGGAAACGCGGTTTGTCCATACAGGATATGTTGACGTGTTTGCATGGTTGCTGATTTCTGTTTTTTATTTTGATCACCGCCGCCCTCTCACTATCAGTGAATTTAAGAAGTGTCCTGGAATCCAGACGGTGAGGCTGTGTGTCGTTACTCCTCAATTTTAATGCGCAGACATGGTGTTTCCTGCCTGATTTATTAAGACAGCCAATAAATAAAAGATGTAATAGACTGAGTTCACCGAGCTGCAGGTGCAGCAGCTCCACGTGCGAACACATGAGGGCCAAACTCGGATCTAACAGCAGCGACGCCGTCGAGTGAGACAGCGGCCAGACTTGTTAATGCTTGTTGTGTTGCGGAACTGTTATGCTATGCAGTCATAAGCAAGTTGAGGTATTTATTGCAGCCATTAATGACTTACAGGTTTGAGGAATATGCCGAAGTTCTTCTTTACCAGGCGTCTGTGTGTATAGTAGGGATTACAGTTGAGAGGAAATAGAGAAGGTTCATCTGGAACACGCTCAGTCACGGCTGTTTCCTCTTGAGCTTGTGTGAGTTGGGTCATTTGGCACCAAACCCATCCGCAAACAGCAAACACATCTGCTGCGCTCACATGGACGGACAGGTCTGAAGGCAGAATACACAGTGGAAATCTGTCTTTGACTACACCTTCCCAGGGTTCAACATTGAGACCTCAAAAACAGCAACATGTTAAACACCCAGTTTCATCTCCCCTCCATCGCTGTTGTCATTGTCTGTTCATGTAACAAGGGGAGTGTGTCTGTGGCTTCCATTGTGGCACATTTGGTTAGTCTGTGTGTTTATTTTCAGCAGACGTCACAGTGTCTCAAAACACTTAACAAAACAAGAAAAAGACTTGGCCCTCGCTTGTTTCGAATTATCTCCTTTTTATCCTCATCACATTTCAGGAATCCAACACCATGTTATTAATTAGCTTGTTTATATCCCCACATAACTCTCTCTCTTCTTAACATTTAGTTCTTTTTTTTTTGCATTACCTCTATAAAAAGGTATTTATATTATTCATCATTTCCCTCTGTTCTCTTTTCTGCTCTCTCTATCAGCTTGTGAGAAGAACGTGCAGAAGGTGTGCGCTAACTCATCAGATGAGCACCTCCAGCCCTTCAAGGAGAAGATGGAAGGATTTATCTCTGCTGGTGAGTCGAGACTTTTTATCTAAATTGCAGACACGGAAATATTATGGAAACATTGTTCCATACATGGTTTATGAGTTAAAATGTGTATCTGTTTTTGAAAGATATTTATGGAGGCTTTTTGCCTTTATTTGTTTGGACAGCTATAGCATGAAGGGAGAGAGAGATGGGGAATGATGCAGGACGATGCCTTTGTACATGGGAGGTCAGCCCTAGCCACAGAGCTACTGGACGCCCCAAATGTGTATCAGTTTTGCTCTGTACTTCTTAAATTCTAAATTTTTGGGAAATGATGGCCACGATAAAGAAACAGAAAGTGCAAAAGCAGTGACCCTTTGGCAACCAAAAGACGAAGACGAAGACATTGTGAGACTTTGTGTTTGAATGTATTCGTGTAATCTTTGACTCCTGTGAAGCACTTTTTCACTGATGTAATCACAAATCTGCCTTGAGTTGTGTCAGTCAAGAGAAGGCATCTTCAATGACACATGATGACATGCACAAGATCTTGCTGTCAGACTGATAATAGATGTTGCCCTCAGTCCTGCTCATATGCTGCCTTGTCTCATGTAACGCTGTGAAGGACCTTGAAGAAAATTCTCAGTGTCTTCAAAGATGAAACATTCATTTGGACAGAGGATTTACAGCCGAGGAGACAGTCATGAAAGTGAGCTAACAGAGCTACAAAAGCCCCCATTTCACCCAGACAGCAGCATGGGACCTTTAAAAAGAGAAAGGTATAATTATGTTTTTTGCCATGTCAGACAGTCAGCTGGGTGGTGCAGAATCTGCCTCGTAGTGTGTGTGTGTGTGTGTGTGTGTGTGTGTGTATGTTTGTTCTTGCTGGGAGAGGGCGTCTTGGTGCGCTGTAAGACAGCATGAGGACAGGAGTCTACAGGCCTGTAGAAGGGATCACATTGCCTCTAACATGGTTCTCATGTACTCTCGGCTGCCATAAAGCTGGCAGGACATCTCTGGCCGCGGCCTTGTAAAGACTGGCCGGCCTCAGTGGATCAGGCCTGGGGACCACCGGGACAGGCCCCTGACACACAATCATCCTCTCACTTTCTGTCCCCTTTCTGACCAAGACACTGGTCTTCCCACCCGTTATTATAGTTGTCATATCTGCCTCTGAACTGGTAGTGCTCTGTTAAAGTACCCTGACTTTGTGCCTCATATAGTGGAAAGAATCAGGTCTACAAACTGCACATTGGGGGGATAAGTTTTACTGGAAACACACATAAAAAGAAAGAAAGGTGCACAGAATCCCTCCACGCCTAAGTCCCTTTCAACCTTCATAACTTTTGTTCTGGCAGGGTGTAAGAATTTAAACACAAGTGCTCTGGTTGGTAAATTAATGAAGGTAACTGTGTACACATTTTCATGACTTACGGCTTACTTATCATTAAAGTGATGGTCAGCGCCGGCCATTAGACACCCATATGCTGCTCTACATTTGTTTCACCGAAGCTTTATTATACACAAACCTTCCCCCGCATCCGTGTGAATGCCATTAAGGCGTCTCCGTTTGCCACAGATGGCTCCATCTCTTTCTCCTGCTGTCACATAAATGTGGCACCAGATTCAGGTCACTTGGCCAGTTTTGAGTCCACCTGCTTGCAATATCTGTCCTGAAGGCTTGGCACTGGTGCCTGTGGGCAAGGATCCGGCAGCATTTTGTGTTGTTATTAAAATCCTGTCAGCCTGTAGGCTTTGAGTTGATATCAGTACAAGGCGTTTAAAGAGACTTGTCTTGTGCCAGTACCTCTCTACCTCGATGAAGTTGCCATTATCATACAATTATACTGTATATTGCAGCGTGTACAGCAGCCTGTAGAGCGATGCTGTCAGCAGATAAACCAGAAGGGTCTGAAAGGGTTGGTTCACACGCAGCTCTCAGAGTTATTATTGGAACATTCCTACCAAAGAAAAAGTCACTACAAAATTGCACACAACTAGATGATTGGAGTGTTTAGGGAACTTGTTTCTGGATGTTCTAGATGAGAATTTGGTGTTGATTTTCTTTTTGACACAGTTGTTTTTTGGGGCTTTTGCATGTATTAGTTTATAGAGTTACATTAAAGTTAAAACAAGAGACACAGGCAGAGAACATGGGAAGAGAGAAAGATGGTTATGATGTGCAGCAAAGGTCAGTTAGCACCACTAGGCAACCAGGATTCCTTCTGTTAAATATTTACTGTGAGCACCACAAACAAAATTGTGTTAATCTCAACTATATTGATGTGGAGGCAGAAATCTGAGAGGTGAATATCTAAAAGCATCCTTTTGGTCATTTGGCTGGAACCCTTTAAAACTGCTTTTTGTCATATTTGCCAAAACTGTCACAATATTCTAAGAGAAACACGTGAGACAGAGCTGAGCAGTCTCTAACGCGGCTGCCAATCATGTCAATCACGGCTCATGAACTGCGGTCACAAATCTTTATCAAGATTCTGTCACTGCATTGCCTATTTCTCACCTCAAATGTGTTTACAAACATATTTTAGTGTACTGTTTAGCTGTAAAATGAGAACATTTGTGACACAGGTGCCATAGTGGAAACAGTGGACTGAAGTACCTGAACTAATATTCTCATATAACAGCCAAACAGTACACTAAAATATGTTTCTGAGAATATTTGGGGTGAGAAATAGGTAATGCAGTAACAGAATCAGTGCTGCCTAGTTTGACCGTTTGATCGCACTTCACAAAAGGAACTGACATGATTGACAGCTGTGTTAGAGACTCCTTGGCTCTGATTGGTTGTTTGGTTAACGCGCAGTAAGGCTATTAGAATCCCTACAAGGCAATAGGGTAGTCAGAGGAAGGATTTTTTTTTTGCAGATTATCCGTCTCATACTTCTTTCAGATTATAGTGACAGTTTCAGCAAAATGGACAAAAGTTATGTTTTATAATACTCACCAGCCGAGGCCTTAAGTATAAGGACTTAGGGCGTGATGCAATGTGTGTCATGTGTTAATCAGTATCAAGTCACAACATCTTCTCTAAGTTTTAGTGACGGAGCAATATGTTTCAATATCACACGAGGACCAGACTTCATTTCAGGACTAATTTCCTGCCTTACTTGCAGCAGGGAGTGGTGAAACAGACTCACTGTCATAAAAGAGTCAGATGAGGTATCTTACCAGGAGATTGTGTCCATATGTTTAAAGTACAATTCCTGAAAATATGTTTGTTATTGCACACTGAGCCTGTGCTGGGATTGCGTATCCTTGTAATGTAAATCTGCCATGACATTGTTCTACTGTAGTTAGTTTATCCTCCGTAACTACTCCTGAGTGCTAAAGCCTCCCCTGAGCTTTGGTCAGTATCAGAATATTTGGAAGCTTTCAGAACCACTGTGGTTGCCACTGGCTACAAAGCGGCATTGATTTGCAACGGCACATCTTGAACATAAACTTTCCAGTGGGATACTTGTAAACCTTTCCTTTCATAAACAGAATTCCTCGAGCCGTTGCCCATGCTTTGAGAGGAGTGGTGCGTAATCATCGTTTCGTGATGATTCCATGACTTCAAAAGGCAAAACAAAGCAACAGCTCCTCACATCAAAGAGCGGCTGAGGCTCTTAAACTCTGACTCATTGGTGAATGAGTGAATTTCTCACCCAGGTAACAACTCAGGAGGCTGACCACAGATGCATGTGTTTGACACATGATTTTAGATATTGAAATTAACGGTTAGGTACGACTTCTTCCTTATACACGAGGATCAAAGTGTAGCAGTGAATCCACAGATAAAGACGTGTGTTTCTGAGTAGCACTGACCCGTAACCTAACCTGTGGAGAGGCTCACAGCGGGGCCTGCAGGTGAACCCAAACGCCCTGTGCTCTGCCTCTTAAACTTGCCTGTGTGATCTCTCCCAGATCTAACAGGGGATACCTCCGAAATCCAGTGATCCGTCCTCTTGTAAGGCTGTTCCTGTGCTTGTCCCATCGCTGCTTGTGTTCTGGTTTTGAGCCGAGTCCTCTCCTCTACCCTCTACAGTTTATTTCTCTTTATATCTTCAGAACAATTCTCTAGCATAAGGTCAAAACAATGTGGCGTTTCAACGTCTAATCAACCACCTTTTCGTTTCCCTTTTTAATAGAAGTTCTTTGAAACCTCTGGGGATACTCTTACGGGCATATTTTTCGTGTTGAATACAAGCCACGACTAATTGAAAACAAATTTCTGCTTTTAATCTGGGCTCGTGTTAGTCTCATTTCGCTGGCTCCCTTAGGAAATACATGTGTATCATCACATCCTCAGGCCTTCTTTGTTGTTAGTGAGTCAGCCCCCAATAACTAAAATTCCACTTGTTCACATGACTGTGAATTACGTAGACGGAGTAGAATTTGCAGATAAAAACTGTCCAAGGAGGCTGTTTTTGATGAAGTCTTTGAGATGGTCGAATAGAGGTGGTGTGGGGAGACGGAGAGGGATGCTTTGTGGAAATCCTCAAGGTCCTCAGCATCCCTCTTAGACTGCCCTCCATCTCTTTGTTATCTGGCTGCTTAGGTACAGCAGCGGTTTGGGAAAGTGTGTCAGAGTTTTAAAGCCCTAATTTATTGTCCCTCTCAGCATGCAAATCTCATAACTTTCTAGTTAGCGACTACTGGTTTCATGTTTACACAGGGAGCGGAGGAAGAGAAACTTCACACATCCTCTCTCTCTCTGGGCCACTCTCCCTCTCCCTCCCTCAGCCTGTCGGCTCCAGTGCCACCTCTGCACAGTCGCACCAGAGGGGTACCTCAGGCGCCAGCCTGACCCCCACTGAGACTAACGCCATTGGTCACGGCCCCTCTACTCTTCCCCCCTCCTCCGTCTATCCCAGACATGGCCACAACCTTCCTTCATTAGGTTTACCTCAGCCCCCTTTGCCCACATACATGTAAAAAAAAAAAAGAGTAAAAGTAAAAGGGGTGGTTGGTCAGAGGCTTAAGCTCACCTTCTCCCAAAAGACCCCCAAACCTGCCTTTGAACAATTTTTTGGAGACTTCCCCCTCTTAAATCTTCAAGTAGGAAAGGTCCCCCATCATTGTAAAAAGGATGAATCTGGAAAAATGCAATAAATCTGAGATCACAGGCACTCTCTGGCCCTAGATAAATTCTTGCACCTCGGCCTGGCCCGCCGCACACATCTGCCTTGCATTTAGACACTTTTACATGGCAGGAGTCCACAGGAGCCTTCAGTTCCCAAGCCTTTCTGCTCAACCCTGCGCCCCTGCTCCAACACGCACACGTATGTCGACACAGGCACCTCGGCAAACAAACCACCGCTCCCCGCCCCGTGCCCGGGCGTCACAGGTTCGCACTCTCATGCGTCAACACTCAGAAGCATGGCAAACTTTACAATGTGCTGAACTGTCACTTGGATCACACGCTCACTGTGTCACTGACATCTCAACCCAGAGCCCTTCTTCTTCTTCTTTTCTTCCTGTTTGACCACTCTAAGGACGGCTGATGAACACAGCGTCCCCCTCTGGACCTGCTGGTGTTGCTGGGCTCAGTTCTCAGTGGCTGTCAGTGGAAACATTTAGTTATCCATGTCACCAAAAGCTCCATAATCCACCCTATTACATAATTTAATCCAATATTTTCTCTTTTTTTTTCAGCTCAAAAGGATCATTCAGCTGAAGAGGAGCGACTCAATTCAGCACAGAGGAGGTAAGACACCAACTTAAACAACCCCAAGCAGAGATACATTCAGAATTATGAATGAAAATATTTACATTTTCTGTAGATTTCACTCCTCAACAAGGGAGTCAGGGGTTGCAAACATCACATAGCAGTTATTTAGCATGCTTAGATAATACAGCTGGTTTCTGACAGCACTAATGCTTTCTGTTTGTATAGTTGAACATAGTTATTAGCAGCAGCTGATAAGGTTTCCAGTAAAGAGGGGCTTCATTCACAGCACTGTGTTGAGAAATTCCATTTACCGTTTCATATACGCAGTATTTTGAGTATTTCTACACCTGTTCTAACGTCTAGGCTTTTTGCAATCTGTCTTAAAGACAAATAAACATCCTTGTCAGAGACAGCAGGGGATTTCTACACACACACACACACATAATGTGCAGTGTACTGTATTTTCAGCCTGAACGCCCTGTGCTTCCTCCCCTGCAGTTCCTATCATTCTTATCTGCCATGTTTTGTGCAGAAGACTCCCGAGAGTTTTGGGAGAGATTTATAGACGTAAGACACACTGGCAGCCGCTGTGCTCGCCGTCCGAGCGAAATCATATCTGGAACATTTCATATTGGAAAAAGATGGTGGAGCAGACAAACAAAGCAAATAGATTATTTTTGCCTTGTTTGGATAGAGAGCAGAATTGTTTGCTTTATATCGCAACTCTTCCACTTCCAAAATAAATCACGATCGCACATAAAGGAGAAAGTGAAAGACGCCGGACGCAGGAAAATGGAAACTATAAACAATTAGGAAGTTGATTGCTTTGGACAATGCTATAACTCAGCGCACGGCTCCAAACTGTTCTGTTTCATGTTGCTGTTTTTAAGCCAAGAGAATCGCTGTACCTCTCGCTCTCTGTCCTGGTCCCTCACCCCCACCCTCGCCATGTAGTGATATCTCTACCTGCTAAACTGGACTGGTGTGTGTGTGTGTGTGTGTGTGTGTGTGTGTGTGTGTGTGCGCGCCTTC
This sequence comes from Epinephelus awoara, assembly GCA_035609425.1. Classification (NCBI taxonomy): domain Eukaryota; kingdom Metazoa; phylum Chordata; class Actinopteri; order Perciformes; family Serranidae; genus Epinephelus; species Epinephelus awoara. The sequence continues at coordinate 22,290,007 of CM069309.1, forward strand.
TCGTGCATGAGTGACACCACTGTAATGAAGGCGTTGAACTTGGAGGGGAATATTGATCAAAAGGGCCCCGCAGCTGACAGCACCTTTGCCTTTAATGAAGTTTTCCTTTAATTTCATCTAAAGAGGGGGCTGGCTGACTGGCGCTAGGTATAGCAGGCGGGAGGAGGGAGGGGGGGGCTCTTTCTCAGGTTCCCACAGAGCCACCTCGTAAAAGTGACACGCTGTTGATGAATATGGGCGTCAGCGGGCTCACCGGGCCCTGGGTGGGCTCTCACATCTGCACTGGATGAGAGATCCTCGCACAAACATACACAACAGCAGCAGTGGCCGCAACATTATGGTGTTAATAAAGGAAATAGACAACACATCCTCAGTGCTACCTAATACCTCAGCCTCGTGAGGAGTCAGTGAGATTAGACTGCTGTGAGTCCAAGTCAACCTCCAGTGGGAGGGATATTGACAAAATCTGAGCTGGTTTCAACTGAAATGTGGAGAAACTGTCAGTATACTATTTTCTTATTTTCTTTCTCGTTTGGTCTTTAAATTGTAAGAAAAGGTTAAAAAATAATGTCGATCACAATTTCCAGAGATAGTTTGTGGGTTTGTTTGACCAACAGTCAAAACAATTGAAAGAAGAATTTGTGATTTTTGTATCTTATGCAATTAAGATTGAGACGGTTTCTAATATAAAATAGACTTTCATCGTTGTAATATGTAATACTATTTTATTTAGGCAAGATACTTGTATGGCTGCCTGTCTAGACTACATTTAATATTGTGAAGTTTGGCATCTTTACTGTTTTTTTATGTTTGGAGAAAGATATTTTTAGATGCCTAAAACTAAGTATTTTAAATGAGCATATTTCAAAAAATGTGAAAAGGTAGCATATTCTAAATTTAAAGTAAAGGATAAAAAAAATGTTCACATTTCACTTGTTTAATTGGCTCACATTAAAATAAAACGTGCATCTCAGAGCTTCATCAGAACATCTGAACACTACTTTTTCATACATTTTGGAGAATATGTTCATTAGATTTTAGGTTTAGCACTCTGAGCTCCATTGTTGGAGCGCAAGTATAATGAATATTAAAGATATTATTCGAAATATTTGTATCTGAACTCTGATATTCTAGGAAATACACACACACACACACACATATATATACATACATATATATATATATATACACATATTAGCCACGCTCGCAGTGTGGCTCTACAGATGTCACTTGGTCGATTGGTCCACCACTTTGGTCCAAACTGAAATATCTCACCAACTATTGGAACTATTGGACAACTATTAACGGATTGCCATATCATTTTGTATAATCATTAATGTTGCCTACTGGAGGAATTATAATAACTTTCATGACCCTTTACCATTTCATTTAGTGACATTATCAGGTCAAAGTTTAAATTTGTCCAATAATTTATTTTCTGAACTGATACCTGTAAAATGAATGACATTCCAGTCAGCCTCAGCTGTAATTTGCGTTTGGTGCAAACTAGCTAATTTTAGCATGCTAACAAGGTAAACCAAGTTGTGAACGTGCCTGCTAAACATCAGCATGTTAGCATTGTGATTGAAAGCACAACTGTAATCTTTTTCCAGTGTTGATACCATCTATATGTAATCACATATAACGTAGCTGATGTCAGTGCAGAGGCCTTAAGCAAAATCTTTCACACATGTGAAACTAGATTTTTTGTTGGCCTTAATACTAATTACTCAAGATGTCATTCCAGTGAGATGTCTTTGTAGCACAGTTATTTGGCCCGTCCGTGGCAAGTGGCAATGCCTTTCCCTCAACATGCAGTTCTAATTTGTCTGCTTCATGTTTGGGTTCACTGAGGTTTTCTGGTTCTGTCCTCAGTTCCGTCTCATTAAGTTCCCTTCTCCCACATCATGCTCAATTTCATTTGGCCCAACCGCCTCCTCTACAGTCACCATGAAGTCATGCTTTCATAGATGCTAGCCCGTAAGTTATTCTACTCGCGCAATTGTATGACGACAATGGCACAAAACGTCTTAGTGCCTCTGCTGAACCAGACGACAACATCGAGTTTACTTCTGTAATCTTTTTGCTGGGGAAACAAAGGAATGCAGAGTTGCCTGTCCAAATATTTCCCTGATTCTCACGGCTGCTCATGGTTTTGTAATGGGTCTTTTTTTATAGCTGTCAGTGAGGAATGCCGGCTGTGGGTGCTGCAGTAAACCCTCTCACGGCAATGGCATCATAGCATGGATTACAGAAGTGTGTGTGTTTGTGTGCGTCTGTGTGTACAAGCGCAATTGTTCTGCGCTCGCAAATGAACAAAGGTCCGCTTGATTTTGTTTATGTTTCATAGGTATACTCACATGTGTGAGTGTGTGTGCATCTGTTTTGAGTGAAGCTTTTGTGTATCTGCTTGTTGCATATGCTCGGGAGGGTGAAAAGGAAAAAGCGCCGTTGCTTGATTTGTGCATGCTTTGACATGATGACCCAGGGTCAGCAGAGGAGCTGATGGAGAGGAGACCCTGTTCATCATGCCAGACCAGGCCTGGCTGCAACAAAGCTACCTGGGACGGAAGGTCTGCTCGGCCAGTCTAAACATCCCAGAGCCTCTGATTTCTTTTCTAGCGTGCAGGATGATCTACAGCGTTCTCCTTTTTTTTTGAGCACCTCAGCATCACTGGGAAATGGGAAGCAGGCTCGTGCAGAAGCGCTTTTCTTCTCAGCTTTTAGTACACCGTCTGCGCAGCATATTGTGCTATTTCACTCCGCAGGAACATGTCTTAGATTAGCGTCGCAAAAAGCCACCTAGCATCTGGAGGTCAGAGCCTGATCTGGGTGTCAATGAGACAGGGAGCATCGCTTGAATCATAGCACCCTTTTGTCAATCCTCTGACAGGCACGGCTAGAAAATGTCTTTCATGTTTGGGTTAGGGAGGGAATCTGACGCAGCGGGCTGCTTCACATGCCATGTGTGTGCTGCTGGGAGCCATGCAAAGAGTTCAGATTTGGTTACAATTGAATTAGGCTCAGGAGCTGGCCTACAACAGCGCTGCAGTCCCATCAGCAGAAAACAGAAAATCCAGAATCTGTTTATTCCCACAGATGTGATGTTTTTCTGTGTGCACACCTGTCTGACTGAGCTCACATGTGCATGTATCACATTCACATCTTTGGGTGTCTGCCAATAGATCCTGGAGGTGTATGTGTGATTTCCACAGTCGTGTGTGTGTGTGTGTGTGTGTGTGTGTGTGTGTGTGTGTGTGCGTGTGCATGTGTGCGTGTGTGCGTGTGTGCCTGTTCTTGGCTGCCTCTGTCTCCTCTGGCAGTCTTCCCCGGCAGGCTGTGGAGGTCAATGTGATAATGGAGCCACCGCTACTGGCTCTCCCCTGTGGCCCAGCAGGGTGGACACTCTCCTTCCAGCTCTGTGTCTCACCTCTCTGTCTGACTCTACATCCATCATTTTCTGCGTGCGCTGTGTCTGTATCGGACTCTTACCCTCTATTTATCTGTTTTTCTTGGGCCATACACACCTTAGCTTCCTTGTGCTTGTGGGTCGTTTTTTTGGAAAGCAGTCTGAGGTCATTTATAAGTGTCCATGTGTGATAAGACAGCGTTATGTGCCTCTGTTCTGTTTTCTCAATGCAGTTTCCAGGACATGGTGAACTACTTTGGGGTTAAGCCAAAGAGCGGGGAGAAAGAAGTGACCCCGAGTTTTGTGTTCATGCTATGGTACGAGTTTTGCAACGACTTCAAGAACTCCTGGATACGACAGAACAAGAACATCTCCAAGGAGAGGTGAGTTTGATTCTGTGGCGGTTGCTCCATTTGTAGATTGACACATAAAGATTACCATTTAACCTGTGAATGTCATGGGCATTTACCAGGCAAAACGGGTCTAATGAAAGATGTTTTTGAGTTGCATTTTGGGATATGCTGGACCGAAAATGTAGAATGAAGAGTCTGAATATCTCTCCGTCATCTGCGTAGATTTTTACCATTTTGTTTTAAATCTGACACTTCATGGTCACCCAGCTTAGGGGTCGTATTTCCTCGTTTTTTATCTTATACATAATGTTAAAATGTCAGATATTCATTTTAAATGTGGCCAAAGTTTCAAAAAAATGAGGTAAACATATGTAAAACTGATCCCTGTGGGCAAAAAACATTCAGAAATATCAGTTTCCAACTGTTCTTTCTAATTCCGAGACAACAGATAGTGAGAGATTTCTTTATTTGGTCTCATGTATCTGCTCCAGGCACATTATTGCAAGTGTTTACATTGCACACTGCTACATGGAGCTACATGCTAACATCAGGGAAACCAGTGTTGGTCATTTCTCCCCAGTTTCAGATGGTATTCCTGCTGGAACATGTCCAGCTTTGAAGATTTAGGTTTATGTTTTATAATAGAAAGTGCTGTGACATCAGACATTGGTGCACTGCTTAGGTAGAGGACAGGCAACTGGAGGAAAAGACTACCAACGCTGCACAAACGCGTACGGCTGTTTCAGTTGATCAAGTTTGTAAAAAACAAAGACCACTTGAAATCACAATAGTAGGACACACTGAGAATCAATTTAGTCCTCTAGACGTTTGAACGCTTTCAATGGCTCACAGTGTGACGTTAGTGACATTAAAAGGGTCTGTAGGACAAAGTCATTTCTAACAACGATTGTGTCTACACGAGGCAAATTGGTCAAGTTGTGGGAAAAATCACTTTTATTCATTTTGTATGGATCTCATCAAACATGTGTTTCAATTTTCTGAAGATACCTGCTGCCAACAGGTTCATCCAACTCTTTTATGTATTCACTTTCCTCTATCCAGTTCACACAGTACATAGATTTATCACTTCCTGCCCTCCATCTGAATTTTGCGTGTCGTAATAGACCTGTGATTGCAAACAACCTATTAATGGTCATAAAACATGACTGATATTCTCTTTAAAGTGAGATGTTTAGTCTCTGGTGGAAAGATTTCTGTAAAATATCTTGTTTCTCAGTCAGTGGATGGGTCGTGCTTCTTCTCCGTCACCTTCCGATAGGTGCTTAATGACCTCTACACATCACGTCAAATTAACACTAATTGTGATGTGCAGATATGCTGAATTAAAGCAGAGGGGGAGGGCCCCAAAGAGGAGGCAAACAGGAGTAGCTGAGGCCTCGGCCCTCTGTCTGAAGGACTGGGGCCTGAATTTATGATGTTTCCTCTGACCTGAGGCGTCACGTCGGGGGGAGGCATTCCACCGAGGGATGGCAGACCCTCCTGGCGGCCGCCTGGCTTTACTAGCAGGCGTTATGGGAGAACTGATAAACACTGTAATGATGCTGGACATGCAGCCTAAAGGGCAGGAGCGCTGCACGTGCAGAGAGATGATAACGGGATTGACGCTGTTCTGCCAAACTGCGTGGTCATTGTGGGTTCATGGCTCCTCACACTCAGAAGTTGTCATGTCGTGAAACTTAAATTTAGTGTCCCGCAATCATCGCTATCTGTGAGATGGAGAATCATGTGTGCTGTAATCATAATCGTGCCCCACGTTACTCACAGCTGATTGTGCTTATGTACAATTAACTTTATTTTAAATACTGTTTGCGCACTCATAAAAGCCAAGTGTTTTTTAAAGGCTGCCTCATTATCTCATCAACCCACTGTCATTCTCTACTGCTTCTCACTTACAGGGCTTTCACTGACCGCAAACTCCTGAGAGGATCTGTGTGTGTGTGTGTGTGTGTGTGTGTAAGACTCTACATGGCTCCATGACACAGGGCGCCCCAGGGAGATACTTAAATGTCTTGCCCTTACAAACAGCTTCACTGGAACACAGTGATGAGAGGCTTCTGACTTTATATTGTTTTCACGAGTTTCATGATTTAGCTCCAAAGGTGTCAGTGTGTGCGTTTTGTTTTAAAGGGTCTGCAGATATCAAGTCCTCGTGTATGTTTTCCCCCCACATAGGTTGAAGGAAGCCCAAGAAAACATCAAGAAGATCACGGCAGAGAAAAGAGTGGAAACCAAGAAGATCAATGCCAACAGTCTGGTAAGAGCTGATCTGCATACAGCTGCTCTTTCTTGTCTCTGCGCTGAAATCGATACACTGAATCTTCTTGCGCTTCTCGCCAACAGAAAGAGAGGCTGCGGCAGAAGGAAGCTGGCGTGTCTTCCAGCTGAGTGAAACGGCGAGTGACACAGCAGAGGAGGAAACGAGGAGTGGTTGGAGGAGATCAGAAAGCGCGCAGGCCTCATCTCTCCTGCGTTTAACCACCTGCCTCAACAACAGCAGACTGGCCTCTGCGCCCTGTACGGACACAATAAAACCTCGCTGGACTCTTACTACTCCCACTGCCGTATCTCTGCCCCTACTAACACCCTCCCACCCATCCCCACCCTCCCCTCCCCTCCCCTCCCCTCCCCTCCACCACCCTCATGTTGAGCATTTTCTGTCTGCTGTACAGATTGAAGCCGGGCCTGCAGCGAGGATGCATGGCTGACACAGCCCAAGTGATGAGAGCCTCAAAGGCCAAAGGTTGATCTCATTCATCCAGCAGGGCGCGACCTCTGAGTGCCCAGCTTGTGAAAGGTCTCAAGGGGTCAGTGCGACTGAAAACAGCTGACACATCCAAGAGGCTCCTTCTAGTTCTACGAGAGCTGTGTTTCTTCTAAGCTGTAGCAGGATGATGAAGCTACATATTCAAAGTTTTATGGCGTGGTAGTTGCTGTTATGTGGACAGATACGGCTGCCTGAAGACGAAAATCCCCGTCGACAAAACAGATCTCTGTCTCTGGAAGTGGTAAAAAAGGCAGTTGCGAGCATTCTTTGCTGTAGCGAATAGCGTTTCATTCACCACGGCTCATTAGAAGTCTTGTAAATATGTCTTTGTCGTAGCATCGGCAGGGACCGTGCAGCGTTGTGGAGCATGATAAATGATCCACGCTGGGCTTCAGATGAAGACGTGTTGCGTATAAAACTCGTGGAGGTTTCACTGTGTTGTGTAGCACTGCACCAGACTGACCTCTCCTGGGTGACGGCCAGAGAGGAGCAGAACCTGGCAGCGAGCCCCGGCCCCCCCCCTCCCCTCACACGCACATAAACATGTACTTAAAAACATCCGAGTTTTGGCCGTGCACCCACTCACCCAAGATATTAAAACACACATTATGCAAAATTGGAACTCCTTCATTGAGTGCTGTGCGTCACGTTACGTCCAGCACACCTTTAAGCACTTTACTGCTTGCAGTAGCTGTGTGTCGTAGCTCGCTATAAAGCCACACTCCCCTGTTCTGCTAACTGCTTGCATTTTTTTTAAAATGTCTTGCACTTTTTTTGCACCTCTTTTCCTATGCAAGGGGACGTCCCTCCTTGTTAGGTGATGATTAGATTTTTATTTCTAAGAAAGCCTATTAAAGTGTGTTTTATTTTCTCTAATGTAAGATGTAACCACACTCCTGTGTCACTCAAGAAAAGTCTATTTATGTAAGGAAAGATTTATTTTCTGCCAAAAAAAAAAGCATCAGCTTTGTTCCCTTTACAGGATGTATTTGTATGAGTTGTAATAGGCTGAGAAGCTTCCTCAGAGGTCGGTCAGATGAAAGATATATTTTCACATGGATGATACTTGTAATGTCGTGCCCACTGATGTATGTACGCGATGATTTGTGGAATTTAAAGAATTTGAATGAAGCCTTTTCTGTTCCGTTTTGGAGGAATGAGGGTTGTGTTTTGAGTATGGAGAACGTTAACGCATATCACCTGAAGCCATGTGAGTTGTTATACCTCAGACAGACTTCCATTATCAAACGATCCGTAAAACTGCACCTTGGATTACTTTTTTGTTACCCTCCAAAGTCTTTCACATGTGCCATTTATTTTGTAAAAAAAAAAAGATATTTAATAAACTGCTATGTTTTACTTAAGAGGGTTTGAAAAGAAAAAAAAAAAAGAGCTGATACTGACCAAGGAACTGCTGTAGCCTCAAATGTATGTATGTCGGTTCATGTAACCTTCAGTAGCTCTCGTATAGGTGCTCTGTAATTTTATGGAATTGTTTTAAATTTCAAGAATAAACTACTGGATGCCGAAACAAACTGGACCAGCGTCTCTGAATTTTCTTCTGTCAACACCTCCGTTAGGCAGGCTTTTTAGAAGCGCCGAGCAGATGTGTTATTTATGTAAGAAACTTGAGTCATCAAAGAGGATCTGATGACTCAGAATTCAGCTGCAGCAGCCTCATTTTTAGACGTTTAAACTTGTTCCTTAAAGACTCCTATTTTAGGAATCTTCCAGTTGGGAATGTGTCATGTTAGTTGAACTTTCTTAGGAGATTCTGGCACATTTTATGAGATGGACATTTGAGTGTTTTAGACTGTTTGTTGTATCACTAAAATACCAGCAGTCATTCTGTGCCTTAGTATGGAGAGTTAGGACCTGGTTTCACATATTTACAGTCAGCTAAAAAACTGCTAGATTCATTTTTGATTGTTCTCAACTTTGCCTTTGTTTTACACCTGTGGGGATTCCCATTTTATCACGTTTATTATTCAAACATCAAATTAATCCTACAGATTGTGGCTTAGACCACATATTTATTAGAAGGGCAGTAGTGGAAAATAAAGTACATTTACTCAAGTACTGTACTTAAATACAATTTTGAGGTAGAGTATATGCATTTCCTGCAACTTTATACTTCTTCTCCACTTCATCTCAAAGGGAAATATTGTGCTTTCACTCCACTATATGTATTTTAAAATGTAGTTACTTAATAATCAACTAATTTATTATAATGCGATATTTATATTTAAATAAAACTTAATTGCTCTGTTAGGGAAATAAATTACATAAAATAGTTTAAAAATTAGCTCTTTGTTAAGCTGGTGAACACAATGCATTAATAATTAATTTAATAATGTTTATTTATCCTGACAAGGCCCATTAATTACTTAAAATGTATTTTGATGCCAATACTTTTTTTTATTTGAGTAAAAATTTGAATGCAGAATATTTCTTCTGCAGCAGAGCTACATTACTTTATTCTTCCACCTCTGTGTTAGGATGATAATAAATATGGTTGACTGAGGAATGATGCCTTTTCTATATAAGAAAAAAAAAATCTCCACTGTTTGAGACATATTTATGAAACAGAAAATTGGAGAAATTCCACATCATTTGCACTTGAACGCCACATTCCCCCTGTTCAGACCTCTGATAGATTTGCGAGCCATGTAACACACACACACTGAAGTTAAATAACCTAATTTAAAGGGATAATTGGAGCAGGTAGCTGCATGTTTAATCATTAAACTGACTGCTTTTACGATGACATTTATTCCAGGCTCTGAGCGCAATGTCTCCACAAGCTGCGGCTGCACGCAGGAGGAACGCAGCACATGATCAGAGCAGAATTTAACATTCATTGAACACACCTTCCTAATTTACATCAGATGTAAAGCAGCAGATGATGTACACAATATTCCAACATCCGTTTATTTTATGTTTCCATGGATAATTTAATCAAAGGGATAAACAAAACCGGTTACATCAAAGATGGCTTTACATCTGACAACTATTTAACCTCGATACTGTAGAAACCATCGCTGTACACTGTCCGCTCAAACTAACACAGAAGCCTCTACAAAGTCTTTGCAACTCAGTTGGCACCAAACGTTAAAAAGAAAATAGCTGATAAACTTCGAAATTCACAGAAAGATTCTTGAAATGTCGAAATAAAATCACATTTTTTCCATTTACAAATGTCGCAGCTCATCCGTCAAATTCCACACAGTGGAAACATCCAGTTAAACAAACTAAAAATATGCACACAAATTTTTTTTTTTTTAAATGGACGGGAATGTTTTCCTGTCACACAAAGCGTTTTTATTTATTAAATAAACCGGGGTTATGCAGTCCTCTCGGGGTGGGGAAGCCGTGCGTAAAACGTGCCCATTCCAAGTTCCCGTGCGGTGATGCTTTGCTTCAAACTTGGCAAACTGGTGAGGAGTAAAATGTTGGTTGCAGCTCATAAGTCGCATGTCCATATTTGTTCACACGTTGTGCAAGAAGAGGATCATTGTAGCCTTCGTGGATGCTTCTTCCTAAGTGGAGACAGGCACGTGTTCTTGGCTGTGACCGCCTGTCTTTATTTTAAATCCTGTCCGCAAAGAGTGAGAATATTAAAAAGACGCACAACATTTCTTTAGTCCAGGTCTATGGATATACAGCGGCACTGTTTGACGCGCTGGATGCGTTTCTTCTTGGTGGGTGGCTGCTGGTCCGGACAGTTTAAAGTAAAAGTCATGGTGGTAAAACGCTTTGGCTTGCAAAACGAACAGGACTGGAAGGCACCCTCCTCCCTGCGGATGTGCCGCGGGATGTAGAAGGAGTTGCACTGTCCGTAACAGAAGCGGTTGATGATGGTGCGGCTGACGCAGCCCTCCTCGTGGATGGTCTGCTTGAGAGGCTGCGTCTTGCACCAGTCCCGTTTCAAATACTGGCGCTCCGTCACATGTAAAGCTTCCTGGCTGGACTCCAGCACCTCGTCGGCCGGTGAGGATGAGCCCTGCCTCTGGCGGGACCCGGAGCCCGCCTGCGGAGGCTGCGGTTGCTGCTCCGATTCGTTTGGGTTGTTTTTGTCAGGATGAGGAATGGCGCCTTGTGAACCTCGGTTTCTTTTGGAATCCACGGGAGAGGAGAGCAGCCCCATGATGAAAACCATACTGCAGAAGATACGCGTTGAGTTGGCCATCCTTGGGGAGAAGGAGAAAATAATTCATCACATATACCGTTTCAACTCTGGACGGGTTACGCACAGCTGTCAAGGCTTTTACGCTGCGTAAAAACGCACAGATAGGGCTCGGTTTGAAGAACAAAAACACACGCAAATCCAGACTATTGAGCAAAACCTATATAATTTCATATCTGAATGATGTCAGTCTAAATATCTGACTGAAAAATATAATGTCTCTTATGTTCCCATACTTTGTAAGGCTGTAAATTATCTGTTATGCACTTGAATGCAATCAAATTTAGCCAAAGTGAACGCATATAAACCTTCCCCTAAGTTTAATAAACCATCTGCGTATCCACACATGCGCACCAGTGGATAACAAGTATGCAGTTTTGTAATTTCTAACCCATAAACCAAATAAAGTTCAGAATGTAAGTGTCGGCAGGCGCCACGCATGGGCATTATATTCCCAAACAGTCCAAATTAACTCACCTGTTCGAGCCTCCACTGCCACAAGTGCGATGATCTGATCCCGTCACTCCTCTACGGCACCTTCCGATGTGATAGGCACCTACTGCTGTCGACTGTACACTGGCGGGGCTGTGGATGGGTGGGAGACTAACCGCCCCATAGACAGGGGCCAGGGGGTTTAATACAAATTGCTCCAGCGCCGGACTGTCTCCCTTTTAAATGTCTGCCAGCTGAGATGTGCACAACAGTTCCCTCTACATTATTGGCTAAGCACGATGTAGAGAAAATCAAAACTATCCGCCCCCTCAACACTTCCCTGAACCCACTTCAAGAAAACAGACAACCGAGGAACAGCGAGGGCAGGCAGGGAGGAGGAGGAGGAGGAGGAGGAAGAAGAAGAAGAAGAGGAGGGGGGCGAGACGAGCAGAGAGCGGACAGGCCTTAAGTTTAAGCGCACATGGAAAAAGTAAAACTCATCTTTTTCCTTTTTTTAATCAAAAGGCGCATGATGATAATACTGTGCTATATATCACAGATTTAAAACTGAAACGAGGCGTTCAGAGTCCTCACGTAAATTATGAACATGCAATCCAAGGATTCTTAGAAACAAGACTGGGAAGATCAGGATCGCAGTGACCTATGGTAGGGTGTATATACTGTATTCCTTGCTGCATTATATAGCCATAGCCCTTTAGTTAATTACTGTACATGTCCCCAGTGTATGTTTATTTGCGTATGCCCAAATTAGGCTACAATACAAATGAGTTATCAGTAAATTGAGGTGAACGTCTTTTATCAGCACTATGGTAAAAGTAATGACAGGAAGTTATTGGTACCTCGTTCTAGTGCAGCACCTTTAATATACTGTTTATAAAATGTAAAAGTGTTTTTGTTGGTAATTAAATCATTAACTGATGCTTTTTAAACTATTAAGATCAACTGTTGGGTTGCCAGGTTGTGAACTGTCCCTCTGGCTCTTCCTTTATGTTGAGTAAAACGCAGTTATACATGTTGGAAATGTATTTAAAAAATGCTTGCACTAGTAAACCATACCTTTGGAGTTATAACTGTTAATGAGTTGTTGATTGGTTGATTTTGGTCAGGATAGGCTGCAGGTTTTTCCAAAAGGTTACCCCCCTGTTATAGTAACTACTTGATTAACTAAATCAAATAAATCTTAACTTAGACCTGTTGTCCTCGTTTGTGGACACTTTTTTTGTGCCATCAAGCGGTAGCGGGAGCTCAATACACTAATCCATGTAAAAACAAGACGGCAGCCATCTCTGCCAAGTCAGTCTGCAGCTGATCCAGACACAAAGGTGGACAAGATCCAAAACCTGATCACATTTTATGGTTGAAACTTGTTTGTATCTTGATATGGCAACAAATTTGACCAATTTTAGCAACAGTAACAAGCTAAGACATTGTTTATTAGGAAGCCCAGCTCGCAAGATTAGAATAGTTTCACCTAGTTTGTTTTATTTTTTCTACATTTCAGAAAGGGGAAGTGAACCTGTTGAACACATGGCCTCAGCCCAACCACCTAGTGTGTAATATGTGTCATAGTGCAACGTCTGATCGTGGAGATTCAGACCAATAAAACAGAGTGTGCTTCTATCACTGCAGTGGAAAAATAATCACAATAATGATAAGAAGAAGCAGCTCCTGCAGTAACACAGATTTCATCCAGGTCCAATCTATCCTACTGCACATGAAAAGCATGCGATCCTCCCAGTAGGCTGTGGAGAATAAATCTCAAGGAATGATTTTGACCTTCACCTCTCCACTGTCTACTCTTCAGATTCTTTACAGGAAAAAAAATGCCTCGGCCATTCACCTCTTTCATGTCAACATAAGTCACTGAGCCGGATCCGTTCAGCCCTCTCAGTAGTAGCTGGGCGTTTCAGATACCTGATTTTACCCTGAGCCAAAAGTACATTTTTTATATCCCGAAGGAATCTCCAGAGACGCAAATGATATCTTTTCAAATGTACCGGAGCCAACTCTGTTCAGAGAATGCTGCAAACAAGCAGAATTACTTTATATCAAGATGTAGTTGCAACAGGTCACTCTGGGGTTTTGACAGAGTAAATTCCTGAGCCTTACTCCAGTATGAACAGTTTACTGAACATGTCAGTCTAGTGGGTGTATGACTCCCCCTTGTGGCTCCAACTGTTGCCAATAATTTACACAAACCAGAGGATTCAACTGAAGAGAAACAAGTAGGTGTATGGTGTTTGATTTTATTTGTCTGAAGCAGTTCACAAGGCAAAACATTTTACGGGCTGATGGTTTTGAAATGAACGGACTGCGATAGACAAGATTATGTGATCAATACTGTTTGGCTTTTTTTTTTGTCATAAAATCCAACAAAGGTGCATTTTTCCCATCTTTTTGTTCCTGACAAGAAACAGTTAGAAAAATATTCTGTAATGAAGAAACATCTGCAGCTTCAGTAAACAGTTTAACATCTAGCTAAGATTAGATATAAAATGCATAAATAAAAAGCTTAAGACTTGATCTAAACATTTCCAGTCATACCATCGATCACATTTCACATAATTTGGCCTGCACGCTACAGTCTACACACTACGCAACAGTCCTGTAGGCGGATCCTAAACTTAAGGCATATGAACATCTCCCATTAAGGCCCTAACACAACACATCCAGCACCTATTGTAGCTAATAATAAATTAAAACCCCTGAAAATATGGATAACATAAGAAGAAATGTTTTATGTCATATCATCCTAGCAGACAGAGGCTGCATAGTGAGGAGGAAACGTAAAAGATTTTAAGCTATAAATCTACAGGCTTGGTGGCAGACAGCAGTCGTACCTGGTTGAGGGGGTTTTTAGGTGAGCCTCTGTAATAGTTCATGTCCTTCTCTACTACCTGCTGCACGAGAGGCTTCGGAGCTCCTGATAGCTCAGAGTCAAAACAGTCCACTTTGGTCTTTGCCTGGACCTTGTTGGTCACATCGCCCAGAGCACACACTTTGGACTTCCGGGCCAAGGTGCTTGGCTTCTTGGGTGGGACGGGAGGTGGGTTCTTTTTGGGCAAAACACTGTTGGACAGTCCCTCTTGTGTGTCTCCGTGGTAAGGCTGGAGCTGTGGGCAAGGGGAGAGGCCACTCTCCAGACTCACTGCCTTCACCACCTGACTGCTGCGGCCGATGGTAGCGGGTCTCCTGCTCTCCCCCAGCAGAGAGTTGATCCTGCGGACGGTCTGGCGCACGGGGGTGCGCTGGAACTTGAGCGGTGATCTGATTTGCTTGGCGTTGGAGCGTCTGGGAGAACGAAGGGTGAGCCTGTTGAAGTGATGAACGTGGTCCAACACCCGCCGCTTCTCATTCTCCAGACTGCATTGCTGTTGGTTTTGGATGCTGATAACACCGTCTGGGGAAGATTCATTTTCTTCATGTACCGCGCTGACTGTAGTACCAGTCTTAGGAGGTGTACTGAACTCATGTCTTAGATCACGGCCCAGCTTGTATGGAGTGGACTGCAGTCCAGAGGGGACACCCAGTTTGAAGTGAGCAGGACTCTGGATATCCAGAGCTTCAATCAACCTGCTGCAGTTCACCTGCTCCACCTCCTCTTCACTGTCTCCCACCATAGAGCTGTTATGGCTACTGACAGGAGCAGCACAGACAGAAACGTTATCAGCTTGTACTGCTGAAGGACGGTATTCACCGGACTCAAAAATGACACTGTCAATATGTAAAGGCGATAAAGCGGCAATTTCAATCTGGCCAAAGGTAATGTTCTGTTCATTAGCCAGAAGGCTCTGCTGGGTGGGACACCTGTCGGCCTCTGCTTCCACAGAAATAACTGTCGGAGTCTCTGGTGGAGGAACTAAGAGGATGTCTGGTAGTTTTGTTGCGTTTGTCCCCGCAGAGTTGCAGGGCTCCTGTATGACGGCCTGGAGATCACTGCCGGACTCTGTGAAGGCCTTCTTTATTTTCAGCAGGGTGGGGCCCGTTTGGCTCTGGGCTTCAGTAACACAGCCCTCGCTCTCTAGGCTCTCAGCGCTGGAGGCACAACACAGCTTCTTGGGAAAGCTGGCCATCGCTGGGGGCTTTGATACGATAGCTGGCTCAGATAGGTAGGTGTTCTTTAGGCACATGTTCATAGGGGTTTCAGTGAAAGACCCTCCGGTGAAAGCCTGGGCTCCCAAAGGAGTCTCCCCGCTCCATGAGGTCCGGTGGGCACTTGAGTCACATTGGGGGGTCAGCAAGTTGTCTTCAGACTTACTGATGTATTTGGAGCCTGAAAAACAAAGGGAGATATAAGCAAGTATAACAATCCAAAAGACTACTGGAATAGAAATATTCTTTACTAGCAGTTAATTTGACTTCTTCACGATACTCACTTTTGGATTCTGCTTTTCTCGGCAGAACCGCTGGACTGAACTCTGTCTCTTTGGTGAAACAAAAACTGGTGGTGCTCTCCTGAGTGGCAAGTCGCCAGCCAACGGCCTCAGATGCCTTTATCACCAGCATGGAATGAGAAATGAAAGATGACAGAGCTTAAGTGTTATTTTTGTTAAGAAGGACCCCACAGGTGTTACCCAGAATGCAACATTAGGATGTTAATAAAATGACCGCTGGGGTTAGTTCTTCAGAGGATGATAAAAGTCACTCAGAAGAAACAAGATAGTGGAGGTGTTGATCATCAACTCTTTATTAAGTCATGAATATACATAAAACTATAGAGCATTAGAAAGTTATGTAACGTAAACAGCTCACCCAATGTACCCAAAACAGGTTACAGTCTTTTATTTATATACTATATAGTATATAATAACATTCTTTCACCTGAGTGCTTGACATAGTAAATCTCATAGGACATAACCCTGTGGCTTTGTACCATACAAGTATGTACACATCTTATTTTGTAATATTACAAATATGAAAAAAACAATCTTTTTTAAAAAACTGTGCATGCTTTATTTTAAGAAATGTTAAATGTTAGCGACTGAAAGTAAACTTTCAAGAGTGTTACACAATAAGAAAGTGCTAATGTGCAACAATTAACCCCAACAACACCCCATGTGCAAACGTCGTCTTGATTTGAACACAGTTAATTGCAGCATATGCCTGAATGCAACTGATTAAAACCATCTGCTAGCGTCTATCTGTGAACCAGATAAGTAGAATGTGAAGTCTATCTGACAACCACACTTACAGCCTCCTTGCTGCTCTTCCCCAGGCTAAAACGCATGCGCAGGGACTTGCGTGGTGCTTCTTTCTTGCCGACTTTGGGTGAAAAGCAGCCTGCTCTT
This sequence comes from Epinephelus awoara, assembly GCA_035609425.1. Classification (NCBI taxonomy): domain Eukaryota; kingdom Metazoa; phylum Chordata; class Actinopteri; order Perciformes; family Serranidae; genus Epinephelus; species Epinephelus awoara. The sequence goes on from CM069309.1 coordinate 22,306,481, forward strand.
CCAGATTCAACTCTGAAAAGGAGGTACATTCAAACAATCACCAGCATAAGATAAGAGTGACATGAAGGTGAGGTTAATGTTTTACTCTTATCCCTCTAAATTCTATGTGGCAGCACGTCTGCTGTATCTCCCTGACAGACAAACATTTTGTAAATTCTGAAGGACAACTGGAGGGCAAAAAAATCGTGTACCTGTTGATGGCATTTCTGTTGCTAAGTCGTCGGCTCTTCCTCCTCGAAGAGACAGCCGACTGCCTTCTAGACTTCCCTGCCGACGACAGTGTATTTTGGGAAGAATCCAACACCCCCGAAGCACTGTATGCTTAAAGAGAAAATAAAAACATGTAAACATGCTTTTGCGATACCAGAATAATTGATTCCCAAATCACCACCAATACCTGATCCAGGCGTGGAGGTCCCGCTGAACAAAGTATTGGGAAGTAATTCTATCCCAAGGGTCTTTTTGACAGATCTACGTTTCTTGTTTGAGAATCCAAAAGAGTGGCCAGATTCCAAAGGAAGCTTTCTCTTTGAGGTTGGTGTTGCAATCACAGGAGTGGCAGAGGAAAAGACTGGCAAAATCACAAGAGGAATTAATATCTTCAGATGTACAGTATAAGATTTGCTGTTTTTATATGTGAAAACATTCCAAAGATGATTCGGGGCAAAAGCGCTGGCAAGAGTTAGCAAGGACCGACTGAAATTTGCAGCAGATGATCCATGCAAATGACAGGCAGACAGGCAATGAAAACAAAAGCCAATAGGGACATTCAAAACAAGGCATAATTTCACATTATTCATGTTCATAACCAATGCGAGTTGTGGATCAGAAGATTAAAGTGGAAATAGACAAAGTTTTTGCTTTAATTTATCATTATGAAGTCAGTGTTAATTGCACTGTAATGGCTATGGAATAATGACACCATCAGCATTTAAAACCATAAGCGATCAGTTTGTCTTTACGACAGTGTTGCCAACAGTAGTACCAGTAAAAGTTGTCTGTTTCCACTTTAAACATGAAGTAAATTAAAGAGTTTGATTTCTGTGTGAAGAACAGGAAGCTTGCTGTTTCATGTGTGTAGCAGACGGATAAATGGAGTATCATCAAGCTGTATGACAGGCAACGTTATCTCATCTGACCTCAGTACCTACCAAGACTGTCTGACTGGGTGGCACTTGTGGGTGTTCTATTAGTTTTTATCTTATTCAGAGCACCATTGACCATTTCTGAAATATGAGACAAACCGAACCATAAACAGTATTTACTGACGGTGCTAGTGGAATTTATCTGGCCAGTCTGAGATCTGATTTAAATCTTTGCGTATCGCAGCTTTCACCAATTAAACAAATCTCTGATAGTATCTTACCTCCGAAGCTGCGCCTCTGCCTTCTCTTCATCCCTGAGTTTAAATCCAGCTCCTCAAGTCCATCATGACTGGGGGACAGAACCCCCGCCTCACAGCCCATCATGGCTGGAACTTTCTCTTGAAGAAACTGCGGTAACACACCTGTGACACACAGACACAGCAAAATAGTTAGGGCTAGGAAAACTTCAGTGTAGACTGACATACAGATGACCTGCAGGTAAGATGCCTCAAGTCATACCAAAGTTGTTGGCATTCTCTATGAAGCAGTGCACTATGGCTGCCTGGAGCTTGAGGCGTTTCTCAGTGTTGGCGTTCATCTTCTCTGTACCGTCTCCAGTGTGAAGGATGTTGGGAGCCAAGATTACAGATAAGTTGCTGCTATCCATTTTATTCTCTGCACTCCTGTGATTAAGCAAAGAAAAACAGCAGTAATGTAATTATGAAGATGAAGGTGAAAAGACCGTATTTAATTGTAAATAATTAAGTGGGGGGAGAAATGTTAAACATAACAAAGGCACCTCTTAGACACATTATGTAGGAAGTCAAAAAAGTATCGCAGGACGCTTAGGTTTTTGTCGGGTAGCACACAAGACAGCAGCATGGTGGCAGAGGTCCTATCTTCCTCGGTGGTGAGCTGCTGGGCCTTGAGGAAGGCCTCCTGCAGCTCTGTGGGCAACACGGGCTCCGGCAATTCCCTGAAGAACTGCTTCAGCAGCCCAGCCACGTCACAGGGAAGCGCAGTGGACAGGCACTCATCACCCGCATCCAGTTTTGCCTGAACACACAGACAAAACGCACTCTGAAAAACACTCTGCTGTGGTAGACCTCTCTCAGGGTCAAGATGCCGCAGTGAATGCAAGGTCAACTTCAGCCATCACTCACCCTGAGTGCTTTCAGGCGAACGACAGAGCCTGACTTTCTGAACAGCCCCTCTGTGTCGACATGCGCCAGCAGTATCATGCATGCGTCGACCAGGAAGCTAAAGAGGCAGTAAAAAAAATCATTAGTATAAGATGTACAACAACACGGGACAAGAAATAACTTGTCGACTGTACGCTTGAGTTAAATTAAATAAGCATGCCAACTTGCCTTGGCACGCTCCCACATTCCATATTATAGTAGGGTAAGCTCTCCAGGGACACCCCGAAAACCTTTGTCTGAGGGAACAAACAAATGATAAAAATAAGGCATTGAAGGTTAGATTTCAAGCAGGAAGGCTGAACAATAAGCCAAATAAAGTTTGTAGCATTCGTTTTTGATTACCACATTGAAGGCATTGTCTGCAAATGCAGAAGTTCAGTGTTCATTTGAAAAGTCACAGTCTCTTGCAACACACCTTGTGACTCCTGTGAGCCAATTACAAGCAAAGTGCACAAGAAACAAACAGTGCCTTCAGAGTTATTGAATTGCCAGACATTAAATTAAGTATGGCATATCCTGTAGAGAATTAACTGTCCTATAAATTACTTCTATTTCTAAAATGGTCAAAAACACCACTACAGTGTGTGGTAAAGATTTATGAGAAAGCATTGCCCCTTTGTGTCCTGTTAGATTTGGCTTTCTATGGCTGGTTAAGAAATTTATGGTGTGAATAATCACGAGAACAGCCAAACAAAGCACTTGTAGAGACTGACATGTGTGACAACAGCGTGCGAACAAACGGGTCTCGTCACTGGGGTCAGGCTTTCAGTAATATGCAAATTGGATTCAATTGTCTAAACAATAGCATGTCCAAGGCTGATACTGTGGGCTTGTTGATTCTTGGTCTCTCATAACAGATTGCCAAGCTCAAAGTTTCAGAGTCACAGAGTATGGTAATGATGCTGCGCATTTGTAGTTGGTTTTCTTTCCACTTACCGAGCTGCTGGTTGCTGACTTGAAGCTGGCTGCTTTGTTTTTGTTCCAGTTCTTTGTCTTTATCCCATATGCTGCCCGGAGGTGTTGCACAGCCACGAGACGCATCACGTTTTTCTCCATGACTTTCATTTTACACTTCTATCTTGTACTTTCAAATAAGCCCTAACAACTGCTTCACTCTCTTCTGGCAGTGGCCACAGTAACGTTACACTGACATTCACAGCTGTATCAGTTCTGCCCTCCTGAGTCTTCCTTAATTTATCACTTTCACCAAACCTAAGTCATCGTCACGTGGATCTTAACTGCTCACAAGACGCTTAATCCTCACAACTATTCGCCAGCTGTGACCTCGACAGTAACACCTACAAAGTTACTTGATGTTAACGACTTGGCTAACGTCACATTATGGAGCGCCTCACTACGGGATAGCTTCGTGCTCCAGTTGCAATGCAGTTAGCTCGCTAACGTTAGCCAGCTAGCAAGTCACATTAGCGTATTCACAAGCCGCATACGAAAAAATAAAAACAGCTTCTCTGCGTAGCACGACTTACATTTGGTGTTAACGTCTTCTCAAACGGCAGACTGTATGCGTTATATCGATTTAACTCGTTAGCTAGCTGGCTAACTGCACTGTGCTGTGGTTAGCTCGTCAGGTCGGTTGCCAGGATGTCTGTTTCCGCAGAGCATTCAAACGGCGGCGCTCCCTACGCTCTGCGCTGTGATTGGCTGCTAACGGTTCGAATAACAGTCTAAGGGGCGTGTGTTTTATGCAGCAGGGCAGCCCCAGCGGGCGGGGTGGTTTCTGTGCTACCAGATTAACCTTCAAGTGGACGCTCCGTGACAACCGGTTGACTCGGTGAATAAAGCAGTCGCATCTTTAAAATGGAAAAATGTACAACCGTGTGATTGTCTATTCTAATAATAATGTGTACACTGTAACAGACAAACACCCATGTTTGATTAGCTTCTAATTATTTGATGTTTTGTGCACCTTTTGCACATGATGCATAGCCTCTGTGTTCACCATTTCATAATTCTTTTGAATACAATATTAATTATTATATTACGTTTACTGACATAGCTTAAAACAGAAAAAGAAGACTGAAAAATGTCAGATTAGCAGGGCCAGTCCTCATGGATATCATGACAAAGAGATTAATCAAATACTGTAAAGCAACAAATGATGACAAGACTGTGTATTGCACAATAAATTTAACTTAATGTTAACTGGCTTCAAGAGAACCATCAAGTCTAATATCATGTGCAAAATGTCCTCATCTGTGGCAAGAGCCCTTTTCAGTCCAAATCCTTCACTGCTCACATTGTTTAAAGCTGTATCAAATTACTGTGTCTGGAGAGGGAGGAAAGTATTTTCAAGTTTCTCAAGTGAATGTTCACTTCTGTCTTTAACCACTAGGTGGAAACACCACCACCCATGTTATAGTAAACTCTGATCATTCAGGTGAGGGCATAAAGGTTGTTTGAGGCAACATGACACACAGTCTGTGGTGTATATGCAGAAATCTACCAGTATATACATAATTATTTTGTGTGTTTGCTTTGATGTGATAAAGCACATTACAGGGGATAACTCTCACAAGGGCTTATCTTTATTACAACAGAACATACACATATATATATATACAGGAGGCAACAACGTTCGAATGCATGGACGGAAGGAGGTTGGCTGTGTGTTTAGAAGCATTTCCTGTGGACAATGGAGGGGCCGGCCTCATCGTACTCCTGCTTGCTGATCCACATCTGCTGGAAGGTGGACAGGGAAGCCAGGATGGAGCCACCGATCCAGACAGAGTACTTCCTCTCAGGTGGGGCAATGATCTAGGTAAGGAGTAGACACCATTTAAGTCTCACTGACTGTTCAAGCGCATTGTTAATTAACTAAATGACCTAAAATCATTGCAGGTCTGTCACCTTAATCTTCATGGTGCTGGGGGCCAGAGCTGTGATCTCCTTCTGCATGCGGTCAGCAATACCAGGGTACATGGTGGTACCACCAGACAGCACATTGTTGGCGTACAGGTCCTTACGGATGTCAATGTCACACTTCATGATGCTGTTGTAGGCGGTCTCATGGATACCAGCAGACTCCATACCTGGTAGAGGACAAGTAGAGGAGATGAGTTTTGTCTGAGAAAAAGCACTGCATTTTTTTAGATATGTCAAAAAACAAATGCAACCAATTGCTCACCAATGAAAGAAGGCTGGAAGAGGGTCTCTGGGCAACGGAAACGCTCATTACCAATGGTGATGACCTGACCGTCGGGCAGCTCATAGCTCTTTTCCAGGGAGGAGGAGGAGGCAGCGGTGGCCATCTCATTCTCAAAGTCAAGAGCCACGTAGCACAGCTTCTCCTTGATGTCACGCACAATCTCACGCTCAGCTATGAAGCACAAAGTTCACGTGTTGAGAAACAGCACTTACACACCTCTCATTAAACAAATCAACCATGATGACGTAGACCTACCAGTTGTGACGAAGGAGTAGCCACGCTCAGTCAGGATCTTCATCAGGTAGTCAGTCAGGTCACGACCGGCCAGATCCAGACGCATGATGGCGTGTGGCAGAGCGTAACCCTCATAGATGGGGACGTTGTGGGTCACACCATCACCAGAGTCCAGCACGATACCTTTAACAAGCAGAGAAGGACCACAGTGAGTCAGCTATGCATGCCTGTGAAGGTTTGCCCTCTGCAAGTATGTCTCACATCATAAACTATACAATGCTGCTGACATCACATGGCACACACCCAGCAGCAGACAGATTAACACCTCCCCTTGACAATAAGGTAGGAATCTATCTGTTGATGACACCCTCTGAGTGTAAATGTTCAACACTTTCTCCCTTGCTGTTCAATTTCCTCTTATTTTAGCTCACTGTGTATCTAACCACTGACTAAATTGAGAAAAAGCTGCAATGTACTGACCGGTGGTACGGCCAGAGGCGTACAGGGACAGCACTGCCTGGATGGCCACGTACATGGCGGGAACGTTGAATGTCTCAAACATGATCTGCAAGAACACGTAAGCAGAACATTAAAGGTTTGTCTTAAGCTGAAGACAAATATGTGAAAGCAGAGCAGAGGGTAGTGAGGGTAAAATACCTGGGTCATCTTCTCCCTATTGGCTTTGGGGTTCAGGGGGGCCTCAGTAAGCAGGGTGGGGTGCTCCTCAGGGGCCACACGCAGCTCATTGTAAAAGGTGTGGTGCCAGATCTGACAGGCGAGAAAGAACAGCTGATCGTCAGGACTGAAACAACTCAACTGAACAAACGACAGCCAGGTTCTCCAAATATAAGCAGCTGTGGCGGCCAGGCTGTGAATTCTCAAGGATGCGGAAGGTCGGCTGCCGTGAATGTTGTAAATGAGTCTCACTGTCAACACACACCTTCTCCATATCATCCCAGTTGGTGATGATGCCATGCTCGATGGGGTACTTCAAGGTCAGGATACCCCTCTTGCTCTGGGCCTCATCACCTACGTAGCTGTCCTTCTGACCCATACCCACCATCACACCCTGAGGGGAGACGCATAAGAGGAACATAAGACATAGGAAGATGCTTCTCTTACTCACACTTCAGCGATAGAGGAGTTGGTTTTTTTTAGCGTACCTGGTGGCGGGGCCTTCCAACAATGGAAGGGAAGACAGCACGGGGAGCGTCATCTCCGGCAAATCCAGCCTTGACCAAGCCAGAGCCGTTGTCGCACACAAGGGCGGTGGTCTCGTCGTCGTCACACATGATTAGACTTTCCTGGGGTGGTCTAAAATTTGAGGGGTGGGGTAGAAACGCAAGGAGGTTTAGAGTAGGTGTTAGGAGCAGCTGTCTAAACTGCCAGTCATAGAATGAATAGCACAAAAGCCTGTTATAATTAAACAATCACAGACACTTTATCACTGGAGTGGCTAAAGATGTGATGACGTGACTAGCCCATGGACTAACATAATTAATAAGTGTATTAGCTGTGATTCAGAGCGCCTTTGAAGACCTGCCAACACTCTGTCATAGCTGCTCTAAAGTTATTATCACTTCCAAACACTGATACAACTCAATGGGGGCTATTTATAGAGAGCTAATTAGACATGCCTTTGGGTGCTATTTTAGTCCCAGCTTTGTGGTACAACTACTGATACCATATCACCCCAGCCGTGATTGTTCCCGGGACATCTCAGAGCTGCTGAGGTAGCACCAAAAAGGGGCATAACACAGAGACCTGGGATCTATTTTAAGCTAAGCACCCACACTGTGCTTAACAGGGTGAAACAAGTGACACATGGATCTCCTGCTATTTCAGGTCTGAGAGGGCTTGTCTGAGAGCCAGGCCAGCACCCATCTGTCTACACACTGTGACACTTTTGTTTTACTACATGGCTCCATGCCCCAGCTGCCTATTAACTTCATTCATTGGCACATGGGTGAATCTGGCCAACTGCTCCCCCGCTGATCCAAGTAATACTTCCACAGGATATGTTTGAGAGTTTCAACAGAAACTGTCCATAGCACAGAGTGTATTTATCACATAAAATAACATCATATAATATGCTAATTTCAATATCTCATGGCAGCCAATGTAGCGTAACCAGTAACTTCAGTTTTAACCTCACTCACATGTTCAGTTAGTCATTATTACAACACATGAAAACCATCAGCTAAAGGTACATGATTCATTCATTCATTCATTCATTGAAGCCTCATCAGCTCAAAGCACAACCAATGGACTTTGTGAAACTCATCACACAAAAGACAGATATCCAGAGCAAACCAGAGAGACAAGTTGTGAAATGTACTCACCAAGGTGCACTGGTAGGCGGATGCTTCCACTGGGACAGAGGCTGAGGGTGAGAAGAGCCCCTTAAATAAGACCCAGACCGGGTCTGGGGACCAGGGGCGGGGCCAGGGGGTTCACACAAGTCCAAATAAGAGCTGGCAGCAAAAAAATCAACAAGCCACAGGAAGGTGTTTTACATACATGGATGGGGCTTCTCTACAGTGAAGTCACTTGGATGACACAGTTTTAATGAAATGTTGGTGGGGAATAAAAAGTGTTGAAGTTAATTGATTATTAGTGGATTTAAGAGGACAATTTAATTGCTGACATTAACATAAAAGTAATCTGCATTTCTAAGATGAAAGTTTGCCTCATGGACCTATAATTTAATACATTAAAACAATGCATGTTTGCATGTTCTGCAGTATAATTTCTTTATAGCCTTGCAATCAATAATCAGACAAGGTGAATGCCATGCAATCAGAGTTTTAAAATACTGTATTTCCTGTTGCTCTGATGCTCATATGTCATATCTCTTAGGAGCTTTTTTTCTATACTCAGAGGGCTCACTTTGATGACCCAGTCAGAGCAGCGCCACTCCTGTCTTGTTAAGGAGATGAAAACATTGCATATGTCTGTGAACCACGCTGCTGGTATGTGCTCTGAGCCTCCTCAACAGCGTGGAACAGCTGATGGTAACGCCAGCCGGGCTCTGTGTGGGATCTGGCTGTCTGAGTGGCCTGTCGGTGTCGGTGCTCCCAGCTGATTGGCTCAGCTGTCTCCTTTTATGGTGAGCAACTGAGTCATTAATGAGCGGCCACTGAGGTTCCCGAGCCGCAGGCCTGCAAAGAGGAGGCCCATATTTGTGCCACCCACTTTTCCATATATTATTCTTGATGTACAGTGTGCCTTATGTGGTAATACACTCATCTATGCGGGAATGATACACACATTTGACAGATTATTTGTTGATATGACATAATTCCCAGGGAAGATATCATATATGGTCAGATCTCAGGGAGCACCATTCATGTATTTGTAATAATAAAAGCAATTTATTGATTCAGGTCTTCAGGTGAAGAAGAGTGACTCAGATGTGAAAGAGCAGCATGGTGTGAGGTTGTGTTATATCAAAGCCGGAGGTATGTGAGAGCATTCCTCTGCTGCAGGCTGCCCCACCAGATACAGTCTCCTATATTTAGCTGTGTTACCTCTCTATCTCCACAGATAGGAGCTGGATGCAGCCGAAGCATCTCGTAGTTATTTGCATGCCAAGGATGATTTTCATAGATTGGATTAATATTGTTTTGATACATGAACAAAGGATATGTGATTCATGGTCAGGCTTTTCTGCCAAGCAACAGTGACAGACAGCGCTCACTCTTACACCATATTATGGGGGAACTCCATTAAGGTCAGTTTACCAGCCAAGAGGGGCTTGAAAGGTGTTTAAAGTCACAACACAGAGCTGCATTACAAAGTGGAGGCGTGGAGTTTAAAAAAACGTGGCATTAGCTTGGTAGAGTCCACTGTGGGAGGTGCAGGATCCAGTGTTTTGGGATGCTAAAGGTCAGGATATCTCAGCCTCTGTTGCATCAGTTTTGACTGTTCTTTTGAAATCTTTTTATTGTGAGTCCCATAATTTTATGGAAGCATGCTAAATCACTGCATAAGGGTGGGCTGATGTCAGTGACTCTGATTAGGACTGCAGCATAGAAACACTGTAAAACCTTTGTATCTGGTAGGACTGATAAAGCCCCATGTAGCTTTCTTGTCTGGCAAGGAGGTCACTTTAAGTATCCTGTGTAGCCTGGGTGAGCTAATTGAAATTTAACAAAACCGACTACCCTGGTAATAGATGGAGGAAATGCTCCATTACATTACCTATTGCCCATGACATAAGCTGGACTTGGAGTTACAAAGGGACAGTTCACTCAAAAAATCAATCACAATAAAACAGTTAGTGGGTGTGGATCAGTATAAAGAAAATGGTCTGTGGATTTACTCAAGTAACATGATTTCTGGAAATAGACATTGGTGCTGAGTTGTTGTTTTTGTTTTTTTCAAATTTATTTTATTTTTCGTGCTTTGAGCACCACAAGCCAAGTGCTGTCTAGTTCCACTATATCCAAGAGAAGTCATTCAACTCTACAGCCGATATTTCCAACCCTCAGAAACTCAAAACAATCCAGACTGATAAAAAACCCTAAAGCTAAGCATAAATATGTATTTTCAGTTTTGGGGTGAACTGTCCCTTTAAAGAAAAATGTAGTTGCCTATATCAGAGGTAGGTTGAAAATTAATGTCAGTATTAACAAAAAATGTCCTGAAATGTTTTAATTTACTTATTTAATTGAGATTATTAATTTGACTCACTGTTACAGTATTTTTTTTTCTTTAAGGTGTAGATGGCCATACCAGACAAAGGTGAGGTCATAAAGTCTCCAGTGAATCTTATTAACCCTTTATAAGATTGCTTTTTGTGATTATGTATCTTACTCACTCCGTTGTATTTCTTATTTATTTAACTATGTTTTTAATATAGATGACAGAGAATGTGTTCTTTCTGGATGAGATAAGAATGGATGTTGACTGGAGCAGCTGGAGAACACTGGTTGCCTTTCTTAAAGTGCACTGAGTAAGCAATCCTCTCAAGACTACCAAAGAACCAGTCATAACATTACGTGTTGATAAACGGATGTTAACTTTACACATTTAGATAGTATTTATTATAGAAACCCTCTTGAATATTGTTCCATTTTCATATATATATTCATTCCATCATTAGAGGCCAGATTCAACAATATAGCTACCAACAAAGTGAAGGCTGCATCACTGTGTCCAACATTACACATTACTTGTTCTTCTGTTTCATAGGTCAGGCCTCTTCTGTGTTGCTGGCACTCCTGGGCAGCTGAGAGTGGATATCAACCCACCAGTCATCCCAGGAAAACCTCCACACCACCCTCTTCCCCCACCAGCCAAAAAGATGAGGACCAGCCCTGGCCCGACCAGCACAGAGGACACTGTTACCATTTGCTTCTTCTGCTGATGGATTTAGGACACCGCTCACCCACACAGGAAGCTGTCACCACCAATCAAGAAAGACAGACAGTTCAGGCTCAATGAAAGAAAACTTCTTAAAGTAAAACAATACTTAGTTTATTACACTGAATAAAGTATGTGTGGTGGTTGCGAACTGTTTATTTCCTGGATAATACAATGCAGTGACTGTCAGACAAACTTGGTGAATATTTCTTTATATTAGAGACATTAACACAATATTTCATATATAATTCAGAAATCTAACAATGTATGACAGCCTATTTAAATTTAAAATTACTGTGCAAACTATGATTTAGAGAAGTCAAGTCAAGTATGTCAAAATGATAGACAGAGTGCTGTTCATTGTTGTTGTGGAAAAGCTTGTTATGATGAGGCCACAAACAATACAGCCATTGAAAAACTTCACTGAGAATGCATTGCACAATATCAAAATAAAAATATGATGTGACGAGGCCATTTCACAACCTTTAGACTATTCTAAAGGTAAACTATCTTTAAACCATTTCGTCTTGAATCCAAGACTGACCATGACAGACCATGCCAGATCAGACTGCATTTTCAGTCTGCCACCAATGTATCCTCCTCCCTCTATAGACCGTTTCAAACTGGACAACATTCTAAATCGGTCCCTTTGTATTTCCTGTTTGAATGAAACAGTCCATAATGCACAGATATTGACCTGCCATTTTGTGAATACTTCAGATCATGCCTAACACCCTTTGTAAATATGGAGAAGTTTATTCCTTCCCAGCAAAAGTTATAGTCGGATACACATTATTTCACACAGCCGTTTTGGTCTGCCACATAATCAGAGGCATAAGGTAGTTACAACGGGCCCAGTGCACGCTATTACGACGGGCCCTAAGGTACACTAGTTACTTGTTATATGCCTTAACTCGCTACTATAAAATCTTATCAACACATGATCAATATATATATGGAAAAAATATAAGAAGAAATAAGGGATTATTCATCGAATAGTATAGTTTTATAGTTTGTGTAGAGTGAGCATATATCCCATAACATATTTTGTGATAAATGCTACTACCTTTTCAAAGGCATTATAGCAATTGGCAAATTGAGTTTTTCTTTGAACACAGGCATATCTCTAAGGTAGCAATCTAAATTACTCACAAGGACCTGCTTTCTGCTTAACATGTAGTTGGAGGGCCCACTCTCCCTATGGGCCCCCTGACTCCATGGGCCCCAGAGCAATCGCCCTGCCTGCACTGTCTGCACATAATGTATCCCCTCTCTGTAATGCACAAATGATTCCCTGATTAGATATTTGATTTTGAATCATTCAGATCATGCTTATAGGCTACTTGTTGAGAGAGATGTGGACTCCAGTCAGACTCCAGTCACAAATTTGATGGTTTCAGAATTGACAAAACAAAAAAAAAAGACTTGCATCTCAAAAATACACATTTTGAAAAGAATTAATTCTTTAAAATGTAATATATTACTGCTCTGTTGTTAACCTATCATTACATTTAGTGAAGAGGGCGTTATGACTTGTTTAGGACTCGAAATTCAATGTTCAGGACTTGAGACTTAACTTGGGACTTGTGTGCAAAGACTTGAGACTTCACTGTGACTTGTAAAACAATGACTTGGTCCCAAATCTGCTTGTGAATATTCATAGACATATGGTGAATATTGAGAAGTTAGTTATTTCCTGTACATTCTGTTCCCAGCATCAGCTCAGTGTAACTACTGCCCCCTACAGGCCACTGCACGAAGAACAACGTGATGACGTTTCACCTGCGACGCCGCTTGCGACAGCCATGCGCCACTTGGCAGCACAGTTGCTTCAGCCTGCCGTGCTGTCGCCTGCGTGTATGTGATAAGTTATCGACTGCGTAGTGCTTAATGGCAGCTCTGTGAATACCTGCTAAAGCTTGGAGGTAACAAAGTGACAGAGGAGCGGAGGAGGAGGGCGGTGAGTGCAGCGGAGAGCCGAGCGGAGCCCCTTCTTCCTCCTCCTTCCTCCTGACGGCTGTTAGTGTGTGACAGGACAGGAGCACTGCCATGTAGCCGAGGCAGAAGAATGAGCGGTCAGCACACTCCAGCAGCAGCAGAGGGGACAGACGACTACACGGTCCAACAGGAAAATGAGCTGCAGGCTCTCGCGTCTATCTTTGGAGATGACTTCCAGGATCTGCGGAGCAACGACCCGTGGAAGGTAGCTAGAGGTGTTAGCTGAATGCATAGCCTGTAGGCAGTGATGGGGGAAAGTTGACACGTCGTTATCACTGTCAGCTGCAGTTATCCGAGGTGATCACATCATCAGTGAGGGTGTGCTGGCTGTGTTTTCAGGTTAAAAGGCCTCCAGAGGTGCACCTCTGCCTGCGGCCCAACGGGCTGAACAATGGACAGGAGTGCTACGTGACTGTGGACTTGCAGGTCAAATGCCCACCGACATACCCAGACGCGTGAGTGCTGACCTCTGACCTTTGTCATGTTTTCACTGTTCCCATAATCCCCACTGCACTACAGAGTGTCCATACACATAGTAGGCAGCTGCTCCAAAAAAAGTGAGGGAAGTCTTTTCTACCATGCTGCTCCTGTCTCTAAATGATCTTTTGCAATGTAAACTATGTCTATAGGACACTTATTCATTGTCTGTCCACATACTGAGGCATCCTGGACACTACTGGTCAGAGAAATGCATGTTTAAGATGCCTTTATCTTATTCTTATGCTCTCTAAATAACTGCAAACTTAAATTTTTTGGTAACCCTAAATTATTCTTTATTTGTAAGATGTGGTGGTGCAGGAAAAAATGCTTACTTAAATTACTTCTTAAAAAACAACTCCAAAAAACATAAACGAGCAAAAGATATTTATCTGAATGTGGGATTATAACTTGTGGCTGATGACACAGCAGTTAGATTGTATCAGACAGAAATGCCTCTGGCAACCTTGTTTCTGCCAACAAAACAACTCTTCATTATTTTTTTAATTGACATTTTCTATACATATATTCACAGTATCATACTATTAAAATATTGTTTTTGCACAGTGCAGGTACTGATGCTGTATTACTTGTATTATTTCTGACTGATGATGCAACAAAGAAGATAAAAACAGCAGCTTTGATGCACAAAAATGGCACATCTTATGGCAGCAGCATTGGCAAGCTTATTTATGTTTCTTATTTATTCCCAGTTATAGTCCCAAAATAGTGTCTTGTGCTTTTGGATACTGAGGTTTTTGCTGAGAGTGTCTTGTGTCAAAGCATGTGACTGTGAAGTCAATAAAGCACCACTCATGCTTGGAGCAAAAATTGTTTTCTTGTGTATTCAAAACAGAGTTAATGGCTTTGCCCAATATTACATTGTGTTGGATTTGGATAACTCTTAGTCGCAAATCCCCCAGAAGAAAAAGGCATTAAAAAAGGAAAAAAAAAAACAGTCTAAGAGTGCCTGTCATAGGAGACCCAAAATGCATCTGCAGCAGCTGTTAATGCGACTGTCAAGTGCCAAAGCTTGCTCTTTGATCAGATAGTTCCAGATTTAAATCAAAATGTTTGCATATTTTAAAGGATTTACTCAGGCAAAGGTCTTGTACAGAAGCTTGGGCTGCATCAATAGGCTAGAAAGGCAATAATGTGCTGTCAGAGGCCCGTGCTGCCTCCACCTCCACCTCCACCTCTCTCTGTCTGTCTTTTTTTAGCATCGTCTGCTCTGTATATTTCCACATTACCGGGTTCTTCTAAGCCTGCCAACTACAGTTTGTCTGATACCGTACAAGCTAGAAATCAGAGTTATAAAAACAGCTTGTACTGTGTTGAATGTCAGAGATTTGACTGGATTGATTCACTGATTTTGGACTTAATGTCTGACCAATAGGAACTAGCACATGACCACACTATATACAGTACAGCTTTAAGGAGATAGGACAAGAGGCTAGAAGTGCTGCCAAGGAAATTTACTAGATCACAAAAATGGAGGGAAAATTGCTGGAAAAGGTGTTTTACTACACACTCTCACAAATCCCACTGCGTGAACGACCCCTGTTTGCTGGAGACACTGCGGAAACCAAAATGCAAATGCCCACCATGTCTTCTGGGACTGGCCTGTAATTAAAGACTATTGGAGAGGGACACACGAAGCCCCGCAAGATATTTTCAAGAAAGTACGTTTATATTTTTTGGGTGTATACCCCAAGAATGGCTGAAAAGAGACGGATAGCTGATGATGGCTGGAAAAAGACTCCTACCAGGACATGGCTGTCAGAGGAGAGCCCAACTGAAAATGGATGGATGGACATTACATTGGACATTTAGAAAATGGAGAAGATAACAGCATTTCTGAGCCATATATTAGAACAATTTGTGTTGTTGTTGGGAAAATGTTGGGAAAAATGGGTTAACTGTGTAACACCATAGGCCTGATTTTATTTTATTTTAATTGTTCTTTTAATTGTGATTTTTTGCTACAAATTATTGATTATCTTGTAAGAAAAAGATCACTACATAACTTTTCTTTTTTTTTTTAAATTTTGTTTAATTTTGTTATTTTATTATTATTATTGTTTTATTTATTTATTTATCTTTATTTTTCTGTCTGTGTACCTCTGTAAAGACTGCTGGGGGTTCTGTGATAAACATGAATGCCTGATGTATACAGTGTATGTTTAATGTTAAATGCCAATAAAAAGCAAATTACAAAAAAGGACTGTCACGACTAAGTGACTATCAAGATTTGTCCACTCACTAATAACTAACTAAAAACATTTTTATCCACATGAGCGCACATGACTTGGGAAATGGAGATGTTGAGAAAGACGCTGCATATTTCTCTACAGGCCAAACTACGGCTTTTTAACATTCCAGGAAAAGTATTACCTGACAGTAGTCCAGGCACAATCAGAACAAAAATCCTCTTTAGTTGTAAAAGTCATCTCACTGTTTTGACCAGTGATCCGTCACTCTTGGTAACTCACATGTTGTGACACCTTCAGGCCTCCGGAGCTGGAGCTGAATAATGCCAAAGGTCTGTCCAACGAAAACCTCCAAAACCTCCAGACTGAACTCACCAAGCTGGCAGCAGCTCGATGTGGGGAGGTGAGCGTGCACACACACAAACACACACATACACATACACACACAGATACAAGTACAAACACAGATTGCCTTTAAACCTACCTACCTGTCCACCCTAGGTGATGATTTATGAGCTGGCAGACTACATCCAGGGCTTCCTGAGCGAGCACAACAAGCCCCCGTCGAGCTCCTTCCATGAGGAGATGCTGAAGAACCAGCGGAGGCAGCAGGAGAAGCGAGCCCAGGAGGAGCAGCAGAAGATGGACCAGCGGCGCAGGCAGGAGGAGGAGATGGTGAGGAGGAGAGACGCTCATGTTGGATTAGTTTTATCTGGGGTTTTGCACTTATGTTATTTCTAAGTGATTTGTCCGGCCCATTCATGAAGGATCTTAAATGTCCTCTTGTGGGAGCTGTAATGTTAATCCTATCTGTTCTGTGTAATTGAAACTAAATAATTACAGCTAATACTGTGAACAAGAAGCAGAAAACCCATCAGCTAATTAATAGGTGATAAGTCGCCAGATATTCTACACTTTAATGTTACTACACACAGAAGACCTCTGAGTTTTGGGAATGATACAGGGTAGGCTTTTTTCTTGCCTGACCTGTAAAGATTTGACAAACTATGCCCCCTTTTGGTATTTCCCTAAATAACCAAACCATACACAACTGACATAAGCTCTAGTTAAATGGGATGTTTACTGAAGTATTTTTCATTCATGCAGGAAAAAGAGATCATGGCTGAAATCCAAAGACGAGAGGAGGAGAAACGAGAGGAAAAGAGAAGAAAGGAGATAGCCAAACAGGTGTCTGTAAAACATACACAGTTTATCTTATATTGCCTGCAAATCAACATAAATGGAGTTGTAATTGAACATCTGTGTGGTTTCTATATTCACAGGAGCGACTTGAGAGTATGGAGCAGCCAGTCCTTGCTAACGCCTCCCCGCTAGGCAGGAGCCCACCCAGCCCAGGTAGAGCCACTCCTGAACTGATAGAAGCCAAGAGAGCAGCTATTAACCGCCGCCGGACTACCTCGAATACACGCCACAGGTACACGGCAAACCAACTGATGCATTTCGCATTAAAGAAACTTGTAACAAAGCTTAAAGTTGCATCTGTTTTCCCAGACGTGACACCGTTAATGAAGACAACCCCCGCTCACAGGAGCTCCTTCACTTCAACAGCAGCACTTTTGGAGAACTTGCTGTCCACAGAGGGAAAAGTTTAGGTGAGAGCTGACGCATAAGTCGCTCATTTCACCCAGGTACCCACTGTGTATGCTTAAATCTGTGTTCATGTTGTAACAGGAGAAAGTGAAAGGCTGCGGCGTAATGTTTATTACGGATTTGAGGCGAACTCAGGAGACTTTGTCGTGGTCTACGAGTGGTCGCTGCGCTGGAACAAGAAGAAGAGCAAGTTCTTCACCAGCCAGGAGAAAGGAAGGATTGAGAACTGCAAAAAGCAGGCAAGTAGACAAGGAAGCAGGTGTTATCATTAAGAATGAAGTGATTAAGTAATGTATTTGACTTCTGAAATTCCATTTCCTGTGTAGATCCACGGGGCAGAAAATGAGTTCAACTCCCTCCTGCGGCTGGATCACCCAAACTTGGTGCACTACATGGCGCTGAGCTCCACAGAGAAGGAGGACTGCCTCGTGGTTAACCTGCTGGTGGAGCATGTGGCTGGCATCAACCTGACCCAAAGCCTCACTGCCCACGCTCCGGTCCCTCTGGATAAACTGTGCCACTACACGGCCCAGCTGCTGGCCGCCCTCGACTATCTTCACTCAAACTCTGTGGTGCACAAACAGCTGGGGGCCTCCAGCGTGCTGGTGGACTCCGAGGGCAACATCCGACTGACTGATTACAGCTTATCGAAGAGGTTTGCCGATATCTGCAAAGAGGACATTTTTGAGCAAGCCCACGTGCGTTTCTCAGAGGAAACGGTGATGCCGACCAAAACGGGCAAGAAGGGGGACGTGTGGAACTTGGGGCTGATGCTGCTGGGTCTGAGTCAGGGGAAGGAGGTGAAGGAGTATCCAGTGACGGTGCCAGCCAGCCTGCCTGCTGACTTCCAGGATTTCCTCCACAAGTATGTATGGATGGATACCTCACCATGTACCAGTGCGTCAGCCCATCTACTATCAGTCATGTGCTGCATGCGCTCCAGTAGTGCTGACAGTCTTCCAGAGCTTACTGTTTACTTACAACCATTTAAATTTACCATTTGTTTCATTTTAACATTAGTCCAGACCCCCAAAATATTTAACTTGCTGCATTGTAAGACCAAGAAAAGCAGAATATTAAATGATCACTCAGTTCATTTTCTCAATTTGATCGATTAACTGACTTATCGCTGCAGCTCTACACTGAGACATATACCGCCTTAAACTTAAGAGAGTTTCATGTCTCTCTGAGTTGATTTTCATGCCGTACAGTGATGAAGGGAAATCAGTGACTGCCATTTGGATTATACAGACTGTTTCTTTGTTTCCGGTGCTGTATATCTGTTCTGTGTTGTCAGCAGACTACCAGCACACTGTGGATGTGTGCCATAGCCTAGATTGTTCTTGTCTTTCATACTGTACACTGTGTATTTGTCATAGGTGTGTGTGCCTGAATGATGCTGAACGCTGGACGGCCCAACAGCTTTTGGACCACTCCTTCCTCAAGCCTCCATCACCTAAAAACCTGCCACACCAACAGGAAACAAGCCCAGAAGGTGATATACACGTCCATATGCAGTGTGGAAAGGAGGACAAAAAATTAGCAACACATTTGAGAATGAAGTACAACAGAGCCACAATGTGCAACCAAAGTATCCTAAAATTGGGTCAGCGGCCAGCAGGTTTCTGTGGAAAAACTGGACCACATAATTGTCCAAAAGTGGGTCCTGGGTCTGTTCTGAATGGACCACATGTGACTCTGAAACGTGTTAAGTTTGTCAAAATCACACCTTATTTTAAGCCAAGTGCCGTTTCCTGCTGTAGAGTCAGTGACTAACAGACAGCTACTTAGCAGAGACAGCAAACTAGCTTGACGAAATGGCCAAATGCAAGTATGATGCTGAATATATTAAACTGTGTTGACCTTGAACTAATGACTAAGGAGTAATCTGGACCCCATGGCTGGACCAGTTGGGAACCACTGATCTAGTCCATAAAATGTTAGAACTTATTAAAAAATGTGCATCAGAATAAGCAAGGTAACATCTTGACACACCTTGTTTTGTTAAACAATAGGAAGACTAGTCCATACCCACTGAGTGCACAGTTGCCCACGTACAGTTTCACATGGTGTGTGTTTGGGATACAGGTCATAGGAAATTGCAGATTAGATAGTCAACTTAACCCATTAAGAAGAGCAATGTGTTTTTGTGAATTTGATAGTACGATTGCTTTATTGAAAGTACAGTAGTACCATTGCCAGTCGTGGGATAGTTAGTGGGCTAAAACTGTACATTAGTAGTTGAGGTAGCACGTTGAAAGGCAGATAGTTAAAGTGTTTATATGTTGTATTGACTTAAATGTGGGGCGCACTGACAGAATGACACACTGACAGTTTCCGTGATTATGTACAGCAGACCATACCATAACTTAGTCATACCAAAAATTAGGAAAAAAACAAACAAACATTGGGCCACAGGGGGAGCCACAGCGATTGGTCGCATTTTAGCCCTTTTTAAGCATTTTTCTGTTGTTATAGCGCCACCCAGTTGCCAATTAGAGTTAAATGTCTCCAGTCACCTTGAGGCGTCCTGTTCTACATATCTACCAAGTTTAGTAAAAATCTATATGGTCGTCAAGCCTAGATAAGAAATCAGCTCTCTAGCGCCCCCATTGTGTTTGATTGGGTCTATAATGGAGGGGTCCCCTCAGACTATGTGTGGTCATATGCCAACTTTTGCCAAGAGGGAACTTTAGATATTGGTCCCTAGATTATGTTCACCAAGTTTCATGAAGATCGGTCAAACTTCCTAGGAAGAGATCGATTTTAAGTGTTTTTTAAAAAATATTCAAAATGGTGGAAAATCTATATTACCGGAAGTTATGAGTTCTTGAGGCAAATGTGTTCCCCACGAGGAGAGGCATCTCTGTGCAAAGTTTCATGTCTCTACGACATACGGGGCATGAGATATGCCCATTCAAAGTCTGCAATTTCAATCGGTTGCTATAGCGTCCCCCTTTGGCCAATTGATGTAATATTGCTTCATTCGCATCCTCCCATGACCCTCTGCCACTGTGCCAAATTTCACATGGATTGACCAAGTCAGTGAGGAGAAAAACGTGGAACAGACACACACACACACATACACACACAGTTTTTTCGTCATTATATAGTAAGATATTCAGTTTAACAGCAGCAAATGCTCACATTTGAGAAGGTGGAAGCAGAGTGCATTTTTGCTCAATAGATGAAATAAACGATGAATCAGTTGCAATTGTATTATTGAAATTGTTGCAGAATAATTTTCCGTTTATTGACTAATTAAAGAATTGACTACATTTTACAGCACTTGTATTTATTGCAGGGTCATAATGTTGTATTACATTGCATTGTCCAGGTGTTTTAATTTTCTGCACGATCAGTGTATACAGTGTAAAAACGAGGGAAACTGATCCCACCCCCCCAAATTTTTGGTGCACACAATCCAGGAAACAAAGAAATTGATAAATGAGAAAGATCATCTGCACCAAGACAATCCAATAATTGGTCTGGCTTGGTTTGTTTTTTGTCATCTCAGATCCTGCGGTGGACTTTCCATCATCAGTCATCCCACGCAGCCACATCCTCAATGCTCCCTTCAGCACCGGGGTGCAGAGGCAGTTTTCTAGATACTTCAACGAGTTTGAGGAACTCCAGCTTCTTGGAAAAGGGGCCTTTGGTGCTGTAATTAAGGTGGGCTCTTCAGCCTTATCTGGAGGTGATGTTACAGTGGCAAAAAAGTTGTCTGTGATTTCTTTATGTCCTCGTTTTCACTTTCCTTCTCCAGGTTCAGAATAACCTTGATGGTTGCTACTACGCTGTAAAGCGCATCCAGGTCAACCCGGCCAGTAAACAGTTCAGACGCATCAAAGGCGAGGTCACGCTGCTCTCCCGCCTCAACCATGAGAATATCGTCCGCTACTACAACGCGTGGATTGAGCGACACGAGACGCCCCCTGTAGGGGTGCTGAGCAACACTGACAGCTCTGAGCCTTTTTGCTCCCCTGACAAGCCCCCTCAGCACAAAGAGTCTCCGCGGAGCATCAACGAGCTGGGCCTTGCCGATAACGTGGAGGACATTGCGCCGCCTCCGGCTCTGTCCAGCTCGGTGGAGTGGTCCACCTCCATCGAGAAATCCTCCAGTGCCAAATGTGGTGGACAGCAGTCGAGCGACGAAGAGGATGATGATGAGGAAGAAGATGTGTTTGGCGCTTCTTTTTTGTAAGTATTTTTTTAGAGGCAGTAAGTCCAGCAAGACTTTCACTATCTTCACTAACTTTTTTTTTTTCTTCTTCTTCCAGGCCGTCAGATAGTGACTCAAGTAGTGACATCATTTTCGACAATGGCGACGATGAAAGCACAGACGAGATGTCACAGGTTTGAATATTTACACTAGATCATTCATTCACTCATTAGTGTTTGTCAGAGCAACAAACATGATTTTTCCTCTTGCAGGGTGAGCCTAGCAAAAGGCCCGTGATCGACACAACGGAGAGCATGGACTCAGATCGACCCCCCCTTATTGCACATTACTTGTACATACAAGTAAGCCTCACCTCTGTGCTCCGTTTCTTTACCACTAGAGATCTCTGCCTGACATCTAATGCATGTCTTCTGTTCCCGACAGATGGAATACTGTGAAAAGAGCACTTTAAGAGACACGATAGATCAGAGCCTGCACCGGGACCAGACTCGCTTATGGAGACTCTTCAGGGAAATACTGGATGGCCTCGCTTACATCCACGAGCAGGTGTTTAATCTATGTGTGCTTATGTGTTTAAGTGTCCACCCTTCATTAAAGATCATAAGCCCATTTACCACGGAAGTGTCTGCTTAACGCAAGGATCACACTAAGAAATCCAAGCCATGTGCTTCTCATACTTAAATATAACATAAATGTTAACAAGGAGGACGCCATGTTTTCAATTACCCATGAACCAGCAGAGCTCTTCATCTATCCTCCCCTCTTTCAGGGTATGATTCACAGGGACTTGAAGCCCGTCAACATCTTCCTCGACTCGCAGGACCACGTGAAGATTGGGGACTTTGGCCTGGCCACAGACCATCCTGCTAATGTGGTGCGCATTAAACCTCATGTGGTATTCATTTAACAGGCTGCACTGTGGCTGCTTGTGCATATATTTAATGCATAATTCCGTTGACGAAGACATTATGAACTTCAGGAGATACTCTTATCTCTCTCAGGCTGCAGGTAAATTTGAAGTGGAAGACGTTGGCTCAGCAGTGATGCCCAAACCGGACCCGACAGGTGCAGAAAGTTTAAACACATTAACACAGTGTACTGAGATTTGTCTGATATTCACGTTCTTCCCTGACACTTTGTGCTGCTTTTGCTTCACTACTCTGCAGGTAACATGACAGGCATGGTTGGCACTGCGCTTTACGTCAGTCCGGAGGTTCAAGGAAACACCAAAGCCACCTACAACCAAGTAAGATGCCAGATTTTTATTGAAAAATAGATTTAATTAAAGCTTGTGCAGCTGCTCGTGACTTTTGTTATTTAACTGTTCTCTCTGTTGTCAGAAAGTCGACCTGTTCAGCCTGGGCATCATCCTCTTTGAGATGTCCTATCGGCCCATGACCACAGGGTCCGAGCGCATCTCTGTCCTGAGCCAGCTGCGTGTGGTACGTCCATGTTCAGAAGAGTGCAATCCATGTAGGTAATTGAAACTGGCTTTTTACTGACCTCGTCTCTCTTAACGCTGCAGGAGCCCATGATCTTCCCCGAGGACTTTAATGCGTATGAGCAAGGAACACAGGTGAGGACGCTGCAGCATTTTGATTTGAGTCTTTTCCCTCTCTGTTCTAAAGTTAACACCAGAATGGTTCTCTGTGATTCGTCTTCGTGTCTGTCAGAAGAAGGTGATTGAGTGGCTGTTGAACCACGACCCGGCGCTGCGGCCGACCGCCCAGGAGCTGCTGAAGAGTGAACTGCTGCCTCCGCCACAGATGGAGGAGTCGGAGCTGCATGAGGTGCTGCAGCACACCATGGCCAATATCAACGGCAAGGCCTACCGCACCATGGTGGGCCAGCTGTTTGCCCAGAACACCTCTCCGGTCATGGACTACACCTATGACATAGATCTACACAAGGTGAGGCTGCTGCTGGAGTTGAGTTGGTTCAAGTGTTTGCATTTATTTAAATACAGCACATGTGGTGTTTAAAGTAGGAAAAATATTAGATATACTTTGTTCAAGACCAGAGGGAAGGTCATGTGTCTGACATTTAAACATTTAGGGAATTTATGAGTCATATGAGAGTTTGTAAACAGATGTTTTAATATAGTTTGCTGTTGTTAGACACGCCCCCCTATGACTTCAATTCATCAAGAATTTTGTCCATGTTTGGATCCTTAGTTCATCATGGAGGCACGTGAGGAAAGCCAAGTTTTCTTCACAAATTCTACTTCACACAGGATGAGTAATTGATACACAAATGGTCATTTGGGGAATGAAGTATTCTTTTAGGTATGGAAGACTTATATGTGTTTTGGGTGTGTGTAAATATAAGTGTAAAGCTACAGTAAAAAGTTGGCTCATACTAAGCAAGTAGTTCCTCGTTCTTCCTGAAGATGTCACTGCAGACATATGCATAGCAGCCCCAACCCCTCAGTGCTCCTTCACTCATCTGCTCCGTATATTCGACGAGCAGAAGGCCTGTTAGTGCTTAATCGATGTCTCCAGATCCCTAACAGAGGCTGTTTGTTTGGTCTCCCTCCAGGGCAGCTTCAGCTTCAGCAGTGCCAAATTGCAGCAGCATGTGTATGAAACAATCACCAGGATCTTCAAGAAGCACGGTGAGTACACTACGCTACACTACACCACCTGGCCTGTTTGGTGTGTGCGTGTGAACGCGAGCCTTTGTTGACACTCCACTGCAAACCACTTGGACTCCTGACCCTGCTGTAAGCCCTGTTTTCGGGACCCTGACATCTGCTCCAGTGAGTGGCAGCTAAACAATAAGCGCACTGTTGGGCAGCGCAGATTCTGTGCAGGTGCTGGTGTTATTTCTGCGCACGCCGCTGATGATGTCCAGCTGTACTTATTTGTTTACGCTCGGTTCGTCTTGGCTCGCATGCATCATCTCTTTTAGGGGCGAGGGTTGTGTTGTCTTATGCAGATGTAGCAGTAATACACCATGTTTGTTTTCAGGTGCGGTGCGTCTCCAGACACCGCTGCTTCTCCCCAGAAACAGGAAGCTGTACGAAGGCAGCGAGCTGGCCTGCTTCATGGACCACAGCGGAATGCTGGTTACACTGCCCTATGACCTTCGCGTGAGCCCAACACACGCACACACTTTACACGTGCAGGCGTGCATGTCCGTGCTTGCACACAAACACTAATTACACAAGTATTTGCATTAGCACATGCAAACACACACACACCCACACACAAACACACACAGTGTGAGGCTGCAATCAGCAGCCGCCTTAAGATCCTGCTACCTCAGGAAACCCTGAGGACTAAATGGTTGTTTCCACACTGTGATTGATTACAGCCTGGTATGCACTGACTTCACTGTCATTACGCGGGGCACCCAATGTCTCGCCTCTCTTTTTACTTTAGATGGCGTTTTCAAGGTTCATCGCTCGCAATAATATAACTCACCTGAAGAGGTAAAGTTTAATGATTTAACACATTGTTATAGTGATTTAAAAAAACAAAACTCTACTCAAAATGATGACATTGTTTTCTGCATATATTTCTGCTTATGTGGAAGTCACATACCGTTGCAACTCTAGTAGCTAAATTAGGAAGATGGTGAAAAATTTTGAAACAATGATTGTATTTTTGTTCCATAATAAGTCAAATCAACATCAAATGAAACAGTTTGCTCATCCAGGAAGCCTTATCACAAGTAGTGCTGGTGCTTTTGAGTCTACATGAAAACTGACATCCCTGTTGAGAATAAACACGTGTCTGTGTTCCTCTCACTCCTTCTCAAGGTACAGCATCGAACGCGTATTCCGCCCCAGGAAGCTGGATCGGGCGCACCCGAGGGAGCTTCTGGAGTGTGCCTTTGACATCGTCACACCCGTCACTAACAGCCTTCTCCCTGATGCCGAGACTATTTACACCATCTCTGAGATAATCCAGGAGTTCCCCGTGCTTCAGGTCACGCACATGAACTGTATTTTAAATGATCCAGTGCGCTGCTGCCTTGTCTCGATTCACATTCAGAACATTTTTTCGAGTGGTTGGATGCATCATTGTTCCTTATTTTCCTACAGATGCCAACATGACAACCTGTCCTGTCGTTGTTTTTTCCCTTTTCACTTCCCCGCTCACATTCCCAACATACCAAAGTATGTGTAAGCCTGACAGATTTACACTGTATTTATTATTTGTATAGTGAATCTGGTATGCGCAGCTCGGTCCACTTCCTTCCCTGCCTCCCAGTACAATCCATTTCCTGTCCACATAACCCAGTGCTGCGTCAGTCTCCAGTCGCAGCTCTCCTTGCACGCTTCTTGAACCCGGTCACCTCAGGGTCTGGCCTCTGGTTCATCCCTCGTAGATCCTGTTTCTGATCCCCTCCACCACCCTGCTCTTTGTGTGAAAGCTTTTAAGAATACGTGAGTCAGGCAGAATGAGAGGGCAGCCGGACACAACAGTCATTATTCACTCAGGCGCTCATTGTACAGCAGTGCTCTTGGTTTTGACTGTAATTGCAGCTGAGAGGGTTAAAGGTGTGCTTGTGTGTGTTTTGTGACCACAGGAAAGGAACTATAACATTTACCTGAACCACACCAGCTTGTTGAAGGCCATCCTTCTCCACAGCGGAGTCCCTGAGGACAAACTGAGCCAGGCCTCAATGATACTGTGTGACGCCATGGTCAGTGCAGGTCACACATGCATCACAGATGTTGTTCACATTGCGTGACTGTTGCTGATATGCTGGTATGAACATAAGTAATAGTTTTCTTCCCCAAAATAGCAGTGGTAACATTCCTATGGCCCCTTTTTTTCCGTTTGCCCCAGAGCGAGAAGCTGACCAAACGTGAGGTGGAGGCAAAGTTCTGCAACTTTTCCCTGTCAACCAACAGCGTAAGTGTCCGCTGGGTGCACTAACCTCCTGTAAAAACAATCAGTGCCGCCGCAGCACACTTGCTCTCACTCGTAAACACTGAGATCCCTCCTATGTTGCGTACAGTTGCAGACGCTGTACAAGTACATAGAGCAGAAGGGGAGTCTGCAGGACCTGGCGCCACTGCTGACATCCCTCACCAAACAGAAGACTGCCGTCACCCAGCTGGCTAAGCAGGGCCTCAAGGACCTGGAGGAGCTCACAATGCTGCTGCGTAGACTGGGAGTTAAACTGCAGGTGATTTGGATTCTGGGTGAATGAATGTTTAAAGAACTGTGTATGTCTTCCCCCCTTTAACGCAGATTTATCCTCTCTATAGGTGGTGGTTAACTTAGGCTTGGTGTACAAGGTGCAGCATCACTCTGGGGTCATTTTCCAGTTTGTTGCTTTCATTAGGAAACGCAAACGAACTGTGCCGGACATAGTGGCCGCTGGAGGACGCTACGACCACTTGGTAGGTTTTACTGCCATTCATCCACATTTTTGCATGTATGTGAGCCACATTTCTTCCATCTCAACAACAGCTCTTGTGTCTGTGCCCCATTAACTCCATATGAAGCGGTGCTGGTGCTGCAGTCTACGTGGTACCTTTATGTGCTTTGTTCTCTGTGCTCCTAGATCCTGGAGTTTCGTGGGCCAGCGTCCACAGTGCCAGTACGTTCTGCGGTGGGGGCCAGTGTGGCCTTGGACAAAGTCTGTGCTGCTATGGCCAACATGGAGGAGCCAGTGAGACACACACACACACACATACACACACTTAGACAGACGCACAGACACAAGTGGGATCTTGACATTCCTAATCATTGTAATGAAGGAGCAGCAGACAGCTACATATTTAATGATGCCTTATTACAGCAGTCGGCCGCCACACAGCCACTTTTAGAAACATGTTAATAACTATGATCACTGTGACTTGACGCCATGGAGATATTTTTGGAGGTGCATCGTTTTCCATATTTCATAATGTGTAATGATTTGCTGAGAGAACTGCATGTAGGTGTGAAGACAGAGAAGGGCAATGAAATGACTCATTTTATAACAAAGAAGTTATTTTAGCACAGTTTACTGCAACTTTCAGTTTTTGACAGTTTCTACATTCTCTGTTTTTTCTCTGTATCAGCCACCAGTGAGCTCATGTGATGCTCTGGTGGTCCCAGTGGGGCATTCGTCAATGTCCAGAGCCATCAATGTCATCCAGAAGCTGTGGAGCACAGGTGTCTCTGCAGACATCGCCTATGATGTCTCCCAGGTGAGCGGCCTGCCTGATAGACCTGCCCTTTTTAGACCTTTGTAATTGTCCATGTTTCTGGATGGTTCTGGTAATCCACGGTTTCAGACTGTGCACACATCCCAACCTCAACAAGACAGCCCATATCGTCACTCAACCCGAACACAGACAGTGACTCTGCTCTGCCGCCGCAGGAACAGGACAGCACGTCACATTCCCACCAACACACCAGTCCAATCCACACCATAAAGCACACACCTCCTTCCCTTCTCTCACCATAGTCCTCTGCTCTGTCAGATGGGCATATAGGAAAGGAATCACAAGGTTAAATGGCACCGTCCAGGATTTAGCAAGTTTTTGGTGAACCAAAGGACATTACAGTTCCTGATACCATGTAGGAAAGTGATGCAGCACAGAGGTCATCCAGTTTGTTTTCCAACACCTTTACAATGGGTAGCTGGTTGCTAGTTCAGCTGGTGTCCATTCTTCTCCATGTTTCCTCGATGTTTATGATGTTTATATTTGAAAACCTCAACATTTTTAGTTGGCAGGAGGAGAGTTTACAGACTGTTGAGTTATTTTCCTCATCCTGATGAGTAACCTGAAGCCACGTGCTACCAAGCCAACCACAAAAAGCACCACCAAGACTTGCAAAATTGCACAAATTAAGCAAAGCTGAAACAGACGGTTGGAATCACCCACACCTATCAAATCAAATTCGATTTGAAGGTGCTTTTTTTGTAATCATAGTTAGGCGTACATTCTGTTTTATTTGCCAAAATACATTGTGCAAATCCTTCAAGCCTTACAGAAGTGTAGAGTTTATTTCCTTCCACATACAGCATTAGATTAGATTAGAAAGTCTTTATTGTCCCCGAGGGGCAATTTGATGTGCAACAGCAGTCGACAACCAAATTCACACCATAAAAACAGTACAATACATTTAGTAGCATTTACAAATATTTTTTTAACATTTTGAAACCCGCATTGATGTTTGCTTGCTAGCAGTCGTCTTCCTCCCTTCCTCTGCTGGTGCATTTGTTGGCACATTGACAGCACCTGGAGTTCTGTGGAATAGTGTGAAACCATTGGTAGGAATGGGTACCCTGTCAACTGTGTGCTAGTTGAAAAAGCACATTAGTGGTTGGAATTGGTCTGCAGTGAAACTTTTACACTATGAACATACATGTTGCCTGCATTTATAAATGACAAAAATGAGATCTTTTTCACATATATCAAGTTAAGCATGAGAACCAAATGTGCCATAAAGTTTTGTAAGCTTCTCATGTTTTTTTTATTTTTTTTTAAGAAAATGTTGAATTGAAAATAACTAAGTGTCAACAGTCAACATGAAAAGAAGCGATGGTGTTGTAAAAATGCACAACAAACATTCAGCATAACAGACCTAGTCACGCCAGAGCTATTAAGGCTCAACCCTGAATAAATCTCAGCTAAAGGAAACAGAGTGGACTTTTGATTAAGTCACTCCCTTATTGTTGCTTCCGGACCTGCGAAAGGAAGGAATCAGCAGAGAGGACGTAGCTTCAGCAGCACGGTACATGGAGTCCATTTAGTGTCCATCCACTAATAACTATGTAAGTGAGACCTCGTGTTTGTTGTTAAACAAGCACTCGACTACCTTTCTGACCTTGTAGATCCCTGAATAGGAAGTAGCCTTTGTGTAAAATGTTTGATTTCCCTCATGTTCTGTAGTAACTTCATCCCCCCTACAGAGGGCAACACATGACTTCCGTTCTTGAGGGAAAAAGCCCCTAATCTGTCAGCAACAGACTTATCGTGACGGCATCAGAAATAGTAAACATACTGGAGAATGAGCTGCACTTTGTGGTTTCACTTGAAAGAGGCTCACAGGCCATATTGGGACAATACAGTGCGGGGTCATTTCTGCAATAATCGACTCAGTCATCTGTTAGACAAGCTGCCAATAAACTTTTATGATTAGCTCTTGTTCGGGGGAAACAGTCACGCTGAGATCAGTCCCTTCAAAGTGAAGTTATTTATCTTCTGGTCCAGCACTCCGCATGCCATAGCGCTGTCACATTCTTCATGTTTATGTGACAAACTGATCTCAGCCTTGTGTTTGTGTGTTGGTGTAAACGCCCTCCCTGGCATACTGCTGCACTCAAAATTTGAATACTCCTTGTGTCTTTTTCCTCCTTTTACTCCTAACAACCTATTGTTTTAACTTTCCACTTGTGCAGCGGACAAGTGTTCACTTTTAATGGTCGTCATTGTCTTTTGTACTGGCACAGGACATAAGTGATTGGCCACCTTCGTTTCCCCTTACAAGTCCTTAGAAGCATTTAAGAAAGGTTGGCTGAAAACAAGCGGCATCATGTCCAAACTGTCGACAGTTTGTGTGTGTGTGTGTATTTGCTGATTATGTATGCAGTTGGTGCCTTGACCAGTGGCGAGATGCTGAGAACACCTAGTTCGGACCTCTTCGCCCATCCCTCCCCCCTCGCTAGACTTTTGTTAACACCTTTCACATGCTGGCCTCATAACAGGCCCGAATGTGCAGCTTTAATTCATCCTCAGGAGACGGTTCCACTCTTTTAGCTTTTATTAGCCAAATATGGCAAACCCCTTCCACATGCGGTCAGCTTAGGCGCATGGCCCAGAGCCGCCCACCGTCCCCTCAGGCAATAGCTTACCTTTGACTTAATTTGTTCTGTCAATGAGAAAGCTGTAAGAAAAGAGGAAGTTCTAGTGCTTACATTATGACGAGACAAACTGACACATGCACACAAACATACTTGTGGTACACAGAAGGGTTTGTTGTGCACCACAGTTAGCCTGTCCAGCGGAGCAGCCAGATGAAACTCACTGGCTGAATTAATTGGGCTGACATAAACATATACATGCATACAAACTGTCATGGTTGAATGCTTTACCTGAATACACTTTGGTTTGGGTTGTGGCTCCCAGCACGTCGCACACCCACACTCTGGTTCCAAGCAAAACTCAAACTGTAGGAGAATTTTTTAAGCCGCGAGTCCAGTGTTCCCCGAGAATGAGCTTTTTCCTACCTTAATGTCAAACTTGACTTACAATTCTTTTAGTAATGGAAGAAAACACACAACCCGCAACCCGCAACCGCCTTCTGGCCGCCATCCTCAAGCCCCAACACTCACTACGTTTTCATGCAGGAAATATTATTTTTTCTTCTCTTATTCTGAAAGAAGATAACAATTCTAGTAAGCTGTTTACACGGCTAATGAAAATTAATATTCCACCAATAATCCCGTTGATATATTTGTCAGAGTCCTAACGATGGCAGACTTGTTGGACTTTACAAACACAGCCTCTCTCTTTCATTCCTTCAACCACCTTGAAAAGGTTGGTTGTGCGATATTTGGGCCTATCCAGAAAACCATTGATACCCAAGTCTTTATAATACATATAAAAGTAGGTGTGTTTGTTCTTCTGACCAGAAACATGGGCTTTTCTTTTGGGCATCCATCTCTGCTCCAGCCTTGCAAACTGTTGGGGAGTGTGTTTGTTTACAGCATATTCATGACAATGCACCGAGCTGACTGTAAACAGACAAGAGGCTGTGTGTTGCAAACTGCTATAAAAAACACAATTGAGACGCTGTATATATGTTAAATCATACCGGCATATCCCACATGTCTCATTCGGAAAATGCTAAATTCAGAAAAAGGCCTTATTTGGAATATCTAAACAGAACATGCTGTTTACATGACCCGTATCAAATTTAGAATACTGTCATATTGGGAATAATAGAGGAATATTGATGTGCATGTAAACGCAGCCAGTGAAACATGAGGAAAGGTCATTACTGAGCCGCTGCAACAAGAGCTCTAGCAGTGAATGGCTCACATGTGCAGTATGTTGTGGAAATGATCGTTCTCAGATATTGTCAGTCATTTTTATGTCCTTGTAGCTAAGCTGAGTTGCACCCTTTAAATCACCACTTGCATTGTGCACGTGCGTAATTCAGCCTGTTGTCATTTTGTGTGTTTAGTCTCAGGAGACGTTGATGGAGCACTGCAGGCTGGCTGGCATCAACTGCATGGCCCTGGTCTCGGACAAGGAGGGGAACTATGTGAAGGTAAACCAGCCTTACTGTGCAGCAAAGCATTGTGCAGCGTTTTCCAATAGGGCTGCACAATGTGTCATTTTTTAAATCGTTATCATGATATAAAATTGGGTGATAAACACGTTTTGAAAAACTGCAATATTGCACTCAGGGATTTTTTGGGTTCGTTGCCATTAGGTGCCATTTGTTCAATAAAATAACGTTGGAGATAATTTCCTTTCATTCATTAGTGTAACAAGCAGTTTGTTGTGTTTTAGCAGTGTACTGAAAACAGAAAGGCAGAGCTGAGTACTCTTTAATATCTGTTTATTACTCCAATTTAATATTGTTATCGCAGCAGTCAGTGTTATCGCATGTCTCGTATTTTCCTCATATCCTGCAGCCCAGACTTATCGGGAAGTCCATTGACGCCTGAAATCATTAGACCGTAATACATTTTGAGAAAGCAGTGTCTTTTTTTTTTACACACGAGAGCAGCTCTTCTGTGAGTAGCATCGCAGCTCGTGATTCTTTTCAAACTGTTTTGATAAGAAAGAATTATGGGAACATTGTATACATGTTAAAGTCGTTTGCACTCCTCAGGTCAAGTCCTTCGAGAAGGACAGACAGTCTGAGAAACGGATTCACGAGTCGGACTTGGTGGACCACATCATTCAGAAATGTCGGACCAAATTCTCAGAGGAGAGAAACATCAGGTAAAGACATTCTGGTTTAATGTGCGGCTCAGATGTCTGAATGATGTAAGGGAGGGGGGGAGGTGTTCTTATATAATGTTGTCTTTGTGCCCCTGCAGAGAAATCTCTGAGAGCATGTCTCAGAACCCGAAAGGATCACTGCTCAACACCACAGGTCTGATATCACCACTTAATTTTTATAGTCACACCTCTGTTTTCATACACTTGTGCTGCAGTGTTAAGTCATTTAACAAAATATTGTGATCAATGTGGCATCTGTGCAGTATGGCTGATCCCAGTGTTGCTAACTGATTTGTTACTCATAGTGCTGTATAATTAGTGCCATAGAAGAAGAAGTGTAACATTCCACCTTCTGACATGCACACAGGTAGCATCAAACTGTTAATTAAATTGTATAGTAGTCAAACAAAGGTAGTTTTCACTCATTAGACGGTGTAAATGTGAGATTAAGGTGTGACTAATTAGTGTCTCGTGATTGGAACAAATGTGGAAATGGTCCTTTTGTCTGTCTGCAGGTTCATCGGAGCAGCATGGGAGCAGCAGCATCATGAACATGAATGTGAACGTCATCAGCCCGGAAAAAGTTTCTGCCAGTGCGAGACGACGCTACGAGACTCATGTTGGTGACACACACACACACACACACACACACTTCATTCTGCTTTATTTTTGATAATTGTCGCTGGTGAATAATAGCTCTCTAAAGTGCAGCTTAGAATTGAATTCAAACTCAAGTAGGTTTTTGAAAAATTAAAGTGCTTTTATTGTCATGGCATGGTCATGTTAGTCTTAAAAAAAAAACTAAAACAGCTGACGTCATTCGGCATCAAGCCTCCCTAATGAACGCCTGATGCTGAAATGCATCTGAGTTTGTATGTAACTCTTAAATGACCATGCCGTGACAATAAAAACATTTTAACTGTTTAAAAATAGACTGCATGGAATTTTTTTTTTTTGTAATTTTTGTGTCAGCGTGTATCCTCATCTGAAGAGCACCGCAAACAAACTCAGTTAAAGTACAGGAAGTGCTCCGACCCAAACATTTTTTCAAGCAGGTTATTTTTTTACTTCGGATATAAAGAGAGGTTGTCTCCTCATAACTGCACTCGCCTTTATTTGAAACCACAAAAGCTTTGATGCAGGATATACAGTGTTTGTGCATTCTGCACACAGTTCTAAAGTGTGTTCACCCATTCATATTAAAGCAGAGCCGTGTCATATCCTTTAAAAGACCAGTTCTTCGCTTCCATTGTCCACTGACCCACACCAACAGTAGTCTCTCCGTCATGTATTCGCTTCCTCTTTGCGTCTGTGTGCTTGTCTTAAACACTGGAGCATTTACTTAATGGACTTGCACTTGTATAGTGCGTTTCTAATCTTCCGACCACTTAAAGCACTTTCACACTACATTTCACATTCACCCATTCACACGCTGGTAGCCGAGGCTACCATATAAGGTGCCACACACCCGCACAGCCATCGGGAGCAATTTGGGGTTCATTTCCTTGAGGCGGGGATCAAACCGCTCATCTTCCGAATGCTGGACTACCTGCTTTACCTTCTCAGCCACAGCCGCCCCATACTGTCATTGTCTTTAACAATATGGCGCCTGTAACTGTAGACCAGGACATTGGTTTGCCTATAAAAGGAGTGCACGTGATGATTTTCTTCCTGTAATTTCATTCTGATCATGGGAACAACTAATATTTACTTCTACCCTTCTCCATTTATTTATTTCCTACTTTGTTTCTCTTCAACTCTTTCTCTCTCACACAGATCCAGACCAGATTACAGACTCTCGGTAGCAATTTGCAGAACAGGAGCAATGACATTGAAGTCCTAGCAGTAAGTCATTTGTTTGTTTACCCCTTTATCCCTCCCAATCCCAGCTCCCCTTTTCTGCTCTCCCACCTTATCTCTTGAATTCATGTGTGAAATCGCAGAGCGAGAAAGGGGGCCTTTGATAGCTAAAACCGCAAACATCACTGGGAGCAGCCCTTTTATAGTGATTTGTCTGACGCTAAAATCCCCTGCTGGAGGTTAAGATGGCTGTGAATCCATTCCAGTCGCTACAGAACAATGAACACTAAACAGAAGGCAGTCACCGTGTCATTTCGGGGGGACGCAAATGGCTGCCATATTGAGTTTATTTGTGGTTGCGTTGTAGATTTATGGCCAGATATTCTCAAAGTAAATCATCCCTGCTTGTCTTATTTACCATGTCGCCGCATATTCCAAATACATTTGTCACCCCTGTTGGGGTCTGGATTGCATCAGCGACACAACAGTAAATACAAGTTATTGAAACATAATCACCTTGATTCCGGTAAGCAGTTGCGAGAGGCGTATAAGTCTTCATTGCTGCATGTCAGCAGCCGCTTGTCTATCAGTCTGAGTGGAACACAGCACTACTCATTTTCCAATGATAAATCCAGGAGGCCATTAGGCCCTTCCTGTAAAAGGGACATGGAGTGCTTTCAGGCCTAGCGAGGGCATTGTGCAAGTGGAATTATAAGTAATTTACTGATGTCAGAGCGAACTGGATTATCTTGTGTTGAAAGAATTACACAAGCTATCGGGCAGCGGGTGCAACGCTTGATATTTTTAGCTAGATATGTTTGTGGGATTGTTGCGATGTGAGATAAGGCACCATTGTGTCTTTGTGTAACCTTGCTTGTTTTGTATCCCACAGGTGGACCTGCTGAAGGAAACGCTGATCAACTTCCTGTCCCTGGAGGTTGGTTCCCTAACAGCTTCATCAAGACCTTTGCAGAGTTAATAAAAGGCCTCATCCTTGATGAATAGTGGGACGGGTTGAGGGAAGTGGAAAGAACGGCCAATAGAGGTCAAGATCGCAGACAGGAAGAGGGGATCCCGTCTGCTTCCTTACAGTCCTGATGGGGAGCGGAGTGAGGGAACACCCCTGGCTTTTTCCAACGCTTAACAGTCTAACTTGCACGCCGTTAACTAGGCTCACATATGGGGCAGACACGCACTACAGTTAACAAAACGCATACTTGAGAGGTGTTAATATTCACATTCCAAACTCCTGACCAAAGCTGCACTCATAAAAACCTCAGAGCAGA
The DNA here is from genome assembly GCA_035609425.1 of Epinephelus awoara. Taxonomy (NCBI): domain Eukaryota; kingdom Metazoa; phylum Chordata; class Actinopteri; order Perciformes; family Serranidae; genus Epinephelus; species Epinephelus awoara. The sequence continues at coordinate 22,342,012 of CM069309.1, forward strand.
GGTTTTAAAAAAACCCCAACTTAAATTATATTGTGCTAAGAAACATGAAGAAAGCTGAAAAAAGCTCTTAACACCACTGTTATATAAGCGTAAGCCTCCACTCCATAAATGAATGGGCCACCTATACAGTGAGTCGGCCCCTTACAGCACATGTGTCAAAGAAAACACGTTGAGTATATAAAAGGCATGACAATACACAGTGGGTATAGCCAGGCGTGCAGGAAAGGCCTGTTTTAAATATGGCAAATTACCCCAAGTCACACAAGCAGCCAAGGAAATCTATAAACCCTCTGTAGCTTTGTGACTCCACTGGCCCGCTACACTTGACATGCAAAAATATACTCCAAGGCTGCACATATGAAACCCCATTTATTCCTCCGAAATGCCGTCTAGTTTGAGCAAGGAGAAAAGGTTGAGTTGGATAGTCTCTGCAATTTTTGACCTTTGTTTGATGTCAATGATTTTGTCACCTAGCTGCCACGTTCCCATTTTGTTGCATTAAACTCTCTCTCTCTTTTTTTCCCTTCTCTGCAGTTTGATAGCGAAGAGCAGTTCAACAGCAGCGTGAAGACTCTGCTGTCTCGTCTCCCCAAGCAGCGCTACCTGAAGTCCATCTGCGAAGAGATCCACCATTTTAAAATTACAAAAAAGTGAGTAGGGTGCCTCTGCAGGTTTGTGTAGTCCCGAACTTTTGAGTTCCTTGTGCCACTACCGTCAAAGTGAAATAAATTGTTGCAGATCTTATGTTTCCTGCCAGTAAATTTGTGTTTCCTAGAAAAGCGAAGGCAAGACCCACCCTACTAGTACTTGTTAAGCTCAGTTCAGACTAAAGATTAGCGACAAGACGAGCTGAAACAGGCAACTACTTGCAATGCGACGTCCTGTAGGGTTCTAAAAACCTGCTGGTTCACACCAATGCGACTAGATGAGATGGTGTATCATCTCTATGCAACAACTCTCTGTACTTCTGTTCTGATTTCCTGCTTTTCAGTTTTATTTTGTGGCTGAATCTAATTTGTAGCTTCTTAAAATATGAAGGAGGATAGTGATAGTGAGATGCTGGCTACAGTTGCGTTTGTAGTCGTGGTGAAACGGCGACAAACATATGGCGAGCATCAGATGGATTATAAGCGGATTGGCTGTAGAGACAGGTAACGTTCTAAAACCGCTTCATCTCGTCCTGAATCTTTGATCTAAACTGGCTTTACCTTCATTGGCTGGGTTGGTGATACCGAGTGGAAACAGGCTCACATTATACCAACCAATGAGATATTTTAAACAGGGCCAACATGAATGACCAACCAGCATTACCTTTGAACCATTTAATTGACAAACAATATTTAGATGAATGTGAAACTGTTTTTAAACGTCATTTGTACATGCACAGCCTTGTCTTGAGTGTCAAAATGTTTTCATTTAAACCCCCCCTTTAAAAGTAAAGAAACAGCAGGAACTTTACACTGCACAGACTTTTCCGAGCAAACCTTCACAGACGTCTCGTCTCAGCAGGAGTCCTTTTGGAAGATGAGCCACAGACCCCACGGTCTCTCCTTTCTGCTGACCCCCACAGGTTTCCATCCACTACCGACTTATTTTTAATAAAATGAAACCCGAGGCAAACAGAGGAATACATTAAAGACCACTTAAAAAGGCAGACTTCCTTTTACGGGCAGCTGCCACTCCAAAGCTCCGACCAAGCCCACACACTCCAGGTGTAACAGTGACAGTCAGTCCTTCAAAGGGAGCTGTAATACGGATAACTACTGCTTTGCAGAACATCAAATCCTCAGCTGATCCCATTTCCTGAGGTGAAATCTGGAGGATTTGCCTTGTTTGGTCTTCTGATGTCTGTCTCTTAACACCCAAGTTGATTGACATAGACTGCAGCTTGAGGAGGGGGCGGGTTAACTTCATCCATTGCTGTGGTTGTGGATGGAGCGGTTGATATTCCCAAGCTTCCCAGCAGAACATTTTTGTTTTTTTTCAAAGCCAAGGCTAAATCCTCAGTGTTTGAGCTTCTAGTGTTGTGACGCTTGTGAATGCCAATAGAGAGCAACCCTGTGAGGGATTCAGCGGATTTACTCTTTCATGAATGAGATGGCAACGAAAAAAAAGAAAGAAATCAAAGCTTCTCTTTCTGGCTTCCCGTCCGTCTCTCCAGAGCAGTTGGTTTTAATTTCCTGTCTCTGCTGTGTGTTTGATTTGCCATTTAGGGGGGAAAAAAGTCTCTACTGATAAATGAGCATCACAGAGGCAACAATGGATATATTCAGCATGTGTTTGTTTAGTTGTTTTCTTCCAACGTGGGGCGCAGGCAACTGACGCCAGATGAGTGGGCTAAAGGTCTCGTGCAGTCACCTGGCTGCAGCAACACCACAAACTAAACTTATCCCAAGGGCTTCGCAATCACTGAGCTTTCCTTTCAGCCAGCACTACTGTTGGCACGTCCTGTATGTACGACGTTTATATCCAATGCTCTTCACACGGCTACAATAGGGCTGCAACTACTGTTTATTTTCATTGTTGATTAATTTGTCGATTATTTTCTCAAGTAATCGATTAATTGTTTGGTCCATAAAATGGTGAAAAATGTGGATCAGTGTTTACCAAAGCCCAAAATGACGTCCCCAGATGTCTTGTTGTGTCCATGACCCAAAGATATTTTGACATTTTTAATTGGAATGATTCAAACTAATTAATCAATTAGTTGACAACTAAACCCTAAATTGTTGCAGCTCTGCGGAACTCAACATGCTCACAATGACAACGATAGCTTGTTGATGTAAAGCAGGTGCTGTGTTGCCGTATTCACCATTAATTTAGCGTGTTAGCATGCTAATTTGCTAATTAGCTCTAAACACAGTACAGCTGAGGCTGATGGGAATGTCATTAGTTTGGCATGTATTTGGTCACAATAATATAATGGTATTGGACAAGTTCGAATTTTGACCTGATGATGGCGCTACGTGAAAAGTGATGGGATCATCAAACTGTTACAGTTCGCGCTGAGGGGAGCATTAATGTCCCCTCAGGATGAATTAGATGTCAGCAATGTGGCTAACATCTGGAGAGGAGCAATATTTTAAGCACTATTGAAACTAAGTGGAGTAATTTTGACCTGTCTTTTTTTTTGTAATAACCGATTTTAATTTCTGCACTTAGTTCTGGGACTTAGTTACTCTGGACACGGACTCTTGGCAGGGTTGAATCCTGTGTTATTTTACCCAGACTCACCTCTTTATCTCGAGCAATCTAAGCTCTTGGAAACCCTCCCGGCTAAATTTCATGGCATTGTCCTGATTTTGAAATGTCCCATTTGGAAGGTCTCCACTGTGTTTTTTAATATTCTTTCACGTCTCATAACTGACAGATGTGTCCTTTCGCAGGGTGGCTGTGGTGGTCTTGTACAGCTACAAGGACGACTACTACAAGATCCTCCTCTAAAGACCTGGGAGATGTCCCCCTTAGCTCGAGACTCAGTGGACTCCCAGGGACTGTTTTCATGCTTGGACTTACAGAATCAGCTTGAAGAATGACAGACTCATAAAGTTTCTTTTTTGGAAACCGGAGCCCCAAAGAGACACGTTTTTATTTACCACGTTGAATGGTAATTCAGCTGTTGAACCCAAAATAACTGTCACAAAACCTTCCAGTGTTTTGTGGTCTTTCTCAGACGAACCTGGACGAGAGGTTTACTTGACTTTACTGCCTTAACAGAAGCTGGAAAAGAAAGGGCTTTTTACTGAGGATTATGTGTCATGAAGGCAACAGTTTTACATTTCTATTTAGCATCAGGATCAATAGGAGGAATAAATCACCTTTTCCCAACAGGAGCTGTGATTTTGTGTCTGTTATAATTCTACATGTGTGTGTAAGTCACCCATTTTAAGCTTAGTATTACCTCATAAGCTAATGCTTATCTTTATTTTAACTGATACTTGCAAATCCACAAGGTTCCCACAGATCTTTAAAAAGTCTTAGAAGGCATTTCATTCATTCATCTAACAGTAAGGCCTTAATTAGTATCGAAACATCTTACATCAGTCTTTCAAAAGTCTTAAAAATGCTATGACATGGCAAATTGGATTGTGCGAATCATTTTGTTTGACATTGGGTATCAAGTCTCAAGGTAACTGATATCATTTATTTTAAAAAAACATAATTTACCTCTTGGTTTAAGGTCATGCAGGTCATAATAGTGGAGTCACCAACACTCATATTTTGTTTCCAGCCTGAATGGTTAGAGCAGAGGATCCATTGTCCGCTAGCTAGCTGTCACTTTGCCCGGGAGAAGTGCAGATTCATTGATGCAGTGCAATGCAGTGCAAACAAGGCCTGGTGTAAATTTTGCAAAAAGCTTTTCAAACTCAGCACAATGGGAATCATGGCAGTGGAACCTCACATGCAAAGTGAGAACTACAAAATCGCCAAGAAATGCCAAGTGTTGACAAGCTCTGTTTCACGCCACGAGACAAAAACCATCATGCTGTGTGTTACAGTAACCATTTGGACAAAATTACCCCAGACCCTAAGAAACCGATGTCAGCTCATGTTTTTTCTTTTCCCTTCAATTTTGGTTATTGTAAAATTGGTCTTAAATTTCATTGTGAGTGGCATTTTAAAGTCTTAAATCTTGCTTGCCTTGAGCTGCAGGAACCCTTATTGAATTATCACTCGATTGAGACATTTATTCATTCATTTTCTGTAACCGCTTATCCTATCGGGGGTTGTGGGGGGCTGGAGCCTATCGCAGCTGACATTGGGCAAGAGGCAGGGTACACCCTGGACAGGTTACTAGACTATCACAGGGCTGACACATAGAGACAGACAACCATTCATGCTCGCATTCACACCTAGGGGCAATTTAGAGTCACCAATTCACCTGCATGTCTTTGGACTGTGGGAGGAAGCTGGAGTACCTGGAGAAAACCCACACTGACACAGGGAGAACACGCAAACTCCACACAGAAGGGCTCCTCCATCCTGGGATTCGAACCCCCACCCTGGATTCAAACTGGGAACCACTGCAACACTATGCCATCATTTGAGACAGGTTGAGAATGTTTGAGAATTTGTGAAAATATGTCAAGTCAAATATCACTACTTTTGCTCTGAAGGCCTGGGAAACTGACCCTAATATTTACTTCATTGATCTTCCGGAGAAGCTTCCTCACCTTGAAGTTTATGAGCGAGCTTTGACGGACAAGTCAGAACAACAACATGATCTGCACTGAAGATAATCCAGGTTTCCAGGTCTGACCTGCGTGACATTTTTCAGGCTTTTAATAGCCCACTGGATAAATAAGAGGTCTTCTTACTCCCCACTAGCTCTCAAATCTCAGAGGACCCCCCTCAGAAACGACCTACTACCACTAAACACATCTGCAAGTGCTACTGAGATAAGAGAACAAGGGGAAACGATCAGATTTAAAGCAACTACGAGAAGACAAAGTCCCATTTGGAGCACAACTCCAAAACCAGATGTGCATGAGCCCGCAAATCTGCGAGTGAAGTTAAAAACCACTAACAGATACCATCTTGAATGACATCACTGCACTTTGGGGAATTGTTCCTCCCACCCAGTTTAAAGTATCATCCATGCGGGGGCCACCTTGGTTCACACATTTATTTTCAAAATAAGTGTAAATGTTACAGTTCATCATCTAGGAAACATATTTACAGGTTTTGCAACAGTAAAATAAATAAGGTTGTATAGAATATAGCAGATAGAAATGGTAAATAGTCTACAATGTACAGCAGCTTTGGCTACCAAGAGTTCATTTTTCCAAAAAAAAAAAAAAAAAAAAATTTAAAAAAAAATCTCAAACTATAGTTTAGTAATAATAAATAAAGCTATGTGAAAAAATAAATAAGGTACTCTTCTGTCCTACTAATTTAAACTACTTTTTTTTCTTTTTTTTAACACATAGAAGAACAAAGAATTGCGTAAGCTTTTACAGTCGCCTCTTGATTTTAAAGCACATGGTCATGATTCAAACAGACACAAATCTACTGAGTTACTAAAACACTTCAATATAAATTGGTCTCCAACCAATTTTGGCATCAGAAAGGTCTTTGTGTTGAGAGAATTGGCAATGGATTGAGATCTCTGATCCAAAACCTTTTCCTATGAAACCCCAGTTTGTTTCGTAATGCTTCTCAGAGTCTACCCTTCCCCCCGTACTGATCAGATTGGTACAGAGCCTCTAGCTGCAACAGCGTGTTCACTTGAGTGGTTTAACATCTCCGTGGGCTTAATATGCCTATATCAAATCCCTGATTAGGGACTTTATCCCTACAAGAATCCTGCAGGGAGCTTTCTTTAAAAAAAAAAAAAAAAAAAATACACTGGCTCCAAAGAAAAGTGCTACGTCTCTAACATGCTCAGACGCTGTAATGTGTACCATTATGTACAGGTTCTAGCTAGCTCCACTTACACTCTCCACGACACATTAATCATTTGAATATGAAGCGTTGAAAACTGTCTTTACAGCACAATTTGTTCATCTCAATACTGGGGAATATACAGCGATCGGCTACAACATTAAAACCACAGACAGGTGTAGTGAATGACATTGATCTTCTTGTTACAATGCCTGGTAACCTTGGGTCCTGGGATTCATGTGGCACTTTAACACGCTGTTAGAGACCAAGTGCACCCCCTCCTCATGGCACTCTCAAATGGCCCCCTCCAAGAGCTCAAGGCATCGACCTGGCCTCCGAATCCCCCAGATCCCAATTCAATCAAGCATCTGTGGGACATGCTGGTACCCCTGAGGTCCTTCGTTCGTGCCTTGACAAGTCAGAGCAAAGTCCGATCCACAATGGGACCTCTGACCAGTTGAGGGACGGACACAGGACCTCTGGGTGTGTCCTGAGATGTCTGTCACCAGGGCATTGGTGGTGGATCCTCTGAGTCCTATGAGTTGTGAGGTGAAGTACATCCCACGGATACTCGATCGGAATTGGGATGTGTGGAGTTCGGAGGCCAGATCAATGTCTTGAGAGTGGCATGATGCATTGAAAGGGTAGGTGGTGTGTGTGTAAGGTGGACCCAGGGTTTCCCAGCAGAACATTGCATTGTAACGAGATGATCAAAGTTGTTTCATGTTGTGGCTGATTGGCGTGTAACTGTTTTTAGATTCTTTATATTGCCTAACACAGTTATTAAAGGAAAACAAGATATGCATTAAGGCTCTAGAATTAAGGCTTTTAAATGAATCAATACTATCACCAGCATTCAGTGTGAACAGTAGCTCCACACGCACACAGCTGTGAATGAAGTTAGGAGTGAGTCATGGTATCGGAGACATTCCTCATAGGTCCAGATGAAGCGTCTGGCATCACTCTGCAGTCAATAAAAATGACGTTGTTCCTGGATGAACATCGCTTTAACCTTGCAATTTGTGTGATGATGAAGTACGACTGATTCTTTCTGGTCGGCTGAGACTCAGGGGAAAGTTAAAGACTATTGGCTACTGAATTGCCGATGAGTTCAGAGAGGGAGTTCACATATTTCACTTTGTAGAATTGTGGTTTGCTGTCAGAGTTTTTCTGAATGGAATGCCTCGGTCGTTTGAAGGTAGAAATTGTTCGGGGAGCGGGTCCTTCTTGAACTTGATCACGGGAATGTTTAGACCGGCATTTTCAAAATGTTTCAATCTGGCCCCACGGAGACACCCATGATAAAAACGAGAGGTGGCCAAGAACAACACTACGACTAGTACAAATACTGTAGAAATATACAAAAGCTAAGATGGAAACCACACATTCTAAAGCAGGGGGTTGGATCTTGGGGTGATATAAAGCCTGTTGACTTACAATGATTTGGCTGCTGATCCAACTGGATTATCAGTTCCTTTGGCCTCCCTGCTGCAAAAAAATGATTACATCCATGAAGCACTGCTGACCTCAGGGGGAGCAGCATCCTCTACACCCCCTCGTAACTACAGCCCATCCCTTGCCCTAAAGCTTTTTATGCTCCTCTTACTGCCTCAAAGTTCCAGTTTCAAAAGGAGGCAACAATAAGCATTAATATTACAATGTTCACAGTCAAAGTCTGATTCTGACAGAGGAGCTCCTCTGGCTGCCTCCTTCTCTGTTTTAAAGCAGAGCCCGGAGTGGCTGTGTCCTTTATGCGTCCACCCGTCCATCCACCTCCCAGCGTCTCACCTCACCACAAAGATCCAAACATAGAAGAATATGGACACAGATTAAAAGAAACAGAGGTCAGTTGCTTTGTCTCTTGTAGAGCATCCTCGGTTTCACACAGACAGAAGGGTGGGAACAAGGCGGCACCCAAGGTATGTGTGTGTGCACTGTTTGCACTAATCACCATGGAGACAACAGTGAGAGAGAGTGGGAGGTGTCGGACAGCTCTGATCTGCAGAGTTTTCGCTGTGTTTTTTGTTGTTGTTGTGTGTGTGTTTGTTTTAGCGCGGCGTCCAGTCGTTGCCCATGCTCAGCTTGGCCCTGGGGATGGTCAGCTTGTCCGCACAGGAGGAGCTCATTTCTGGGGAGAAGTGGATGATGCCGCAGTCGTTCTTTACGTTCTGGAATTTGTTCTCCTTGGAGGGCTCCATGTAGACCACCGAGTTCTTGTTTATGTGCTTCTTTAGGATCACCGTCTAGGCAGGCAAAGGAGAAAGAACATGATCCCTTGATGTTAGACTGAAGCCATAGTTCAGGTCTTGATAGCTAGTAGGTGATAAAAGCTTCTGACAATACTAACTCTGATTGTGATTCTGATTCCACGACTAATTATGACTTTCTGACGATGCAGTCTCATTTCATGGTAGAGTTGTAGATTTTTTTCATGGCTTCCAATTAAAAGGGCAGGACAAAGGGAAACTTGGGATGCACCAATTAATCGGCCAAACATCTGCATCAGCTGATATTTGCGTTGTTGAATGCCATCAGCAAAATAGATGACATTCACCAACCACAGTGGCCGATGTTTTATCTGCTGTGTCACATCAAGTTGCCCAGGCTAAAATGCAGGGCTCCAGACTAACCTTGTCCTGTCGCCCTGGGGATAATAGATAACATGTTTGGGGTGAACATAGACCTTTCACGGTGATGCCTTCAGGTGTACAAAAGGGGGATTAAACAAGAAAAAAACACCACTGATTATTGCTGTACCGGCCAAATTGTTACTTGAAACATTGGTATTCCAGAGTTCCACAATCAGGCCATCCCTTGGGGACAGATTAATCCTAATGTCATGACGACTTTAGCACTAGTTCTAGCAGAAGATGGAAGATGAAGGAAAACTCCCAATGACCCATCCACACATTAACATTGTCCACACCGTTATTTGTACGAGTGGCTCTGTGTAATTTAGCACAATTAAAGCCTTCAAAACTATCAGCTGATGTCGCAATCTACAGATAACTCCTCACCTTCTTCGGTGCACTGTAGCAGGACATCTGCACCCACTTCTTCTTCTTGTTGATGAGCAACGCCACGACGAGGAAGATGATGATGGCAAGGAGGAGCCCTGCCAGGATCCAGGCTGCTGACTGGTAGATGAGAGCCATCTCTGTTTGGCTGGGATATATCTCACCCAAACCTGGCTCATCTGTAGAACACACAGACAACGTTGTTATCTGATATCCAATAGCTGTTTCATTAACATACCCACATTGTTTAACAAATCTAAATTGAAAACAGCTTATTTCTTTGCTTTTGGCAGAAATTAAAGCTGGGAGTCTCAGGAGAGATCATGTTTAGCCAGTGTCCATTAATCTTATTGTTTTAGTTCAACATGAGTTAGTATAAGTTTCACTCATTTATCAAGTCAGCCCAAACACCCTTTATTAGTATAAACATTTGCAGGGGCTGGCAGGGAGAGTACACACAGTGACGCCAATAACTAGGATGGGGTTACTACTACAGAGTGTATTGAATGGAATAGGGAGAGGAGTGTGTGTGGAGGGATTAAATGAACAGGTACCTGTTTCAGCAATGATGGGCGGTACTGTGACAGTGGTGACCCACACTGCACTCTCCACTGTAATGGTGGCCGTTGTCTTGGGGGCGTTGGTGGACACCATCACCGGCACTGACGTTGTAATTTCTGTTCAAACAGGAATGAGATCAATTACCTCTATCACTGATGTAATGCAAAACCTTCAAGACATAAACATTTCAGATGATGAGTTAGTGTATGAAGTCAGCGGTGTCTCAGTGGATAAACTGCTTTCATCGAAACGGTCCCCTTAACTTCCACTGTACTGCTTTGTAAGGGCATTACGTCAAAAGCTCTGTTTTCCACTGGGCAAATAACAAAAACAAAGGCCAGAAAACGGCTACATATCAGGGTGAACAATGGGAGCCTATGCTGAGGTTTTCCTCTATAGGAAAAGCTGACATGGAGCTTTGCCTTCCTGTGCCGCCACAGAGAGAGAGCGTTGCGGGGCCGATTCAGCCGGCGACAGGAAACACGTGTGAATGTGCGGATGCTTGAGGAATGTTTTCGCTGCGAGCGTGTGTGTGTGTGTATGTCACATGGAATGTTGTTGCGAATGATGGTGTTTGCCCATGAAGCGCCAGAGTGGCGATGTCTAACGAACAAACACACACACATTCTGTCTGGAAACCGGCATTCCCTCAGTTACGCCCTGTTTTTGACATGTAGCATTATGAATTAGAACTTTCCCAACAACAGGCTGTGCCTTGTTCCAGTGGTACCACTTATTACGAAAAGCACATCTGTGACAGTTCTTGTTCTGAGCTTGTGGAAGTGTTACATAAACTACATTTTAGTACGCAATATAAACCATATTTAGAATGCATCAACTCAAAGGTGAGAATATTTTTAGTGTAATAAAAATACTCAGAGCCGCACTTTGGCACAAATACTAATAAAGGCAGCTTTCTCTTTAATGAGACGCACCTAAATACTCACCGAGACAGTGTGGGCAGCACTGGCCCTTGCGTAAGACGGGCACCCTGCAGTTGGCAGCCGGACAGCGCTGAGAGAAACACTGAATGGTGCCGTTGTTGCAGGTGCAGCTGGTGCAGGCGTTGGCCTTCCAGGAGTCCCCGGCCAGCAGCACGTCTCCGTCGCTGGTTATGCAGTACTCCTGCTGGCTGTTGTTCACTGGCAGCAAGGGGCTCAGCGTCTCCTCTGTGGTTGCACACAAGTATAAATACGGTTAATGATGAAAATACACAAAGGTTAAGGTAAGACATGGGGCTGTGGGCTGAGTCATGTTACAGCCTCTTTCCCTCACTTAACAGGAGTTGGCAGTGTAAGATTATAGCTGAAGTTAAGCTCATAGAGAGATGCCATTTTCAAAGTAAAACTAGAATTATTGCCTTGCAGTTGTATGCCTCCACATACTGGTCAAGTTACACTTGCAGTTTACATGCATGTCTATGAACACATGGATGCTTCACACACATCAAATCAGAATCTGGCCCGAGATATGACGTTGAGCAATGGACAGTTCTTATGTCACACTGAAGTTGACCTTTGACCTTCTGGATATAAAATGTCATCACTTCACCGTTATTTCCTATTATTGTGTGATATTTTGTCATAATTAGCAAATTAATTCTTAAGTTATGGCCAAAAACATGTTTTGTGAGGTCACAGTGACCTTTGACCTTTGACTTCCAAACTCTGACCTGTTCATTCTGAAGTCCAAGTGGACGTTTGTGCCAAATTTGAGGAAACTCTCTCAAGGCCCTCTTAAGACACTGCATTTACGAGACTAAGATGGATGCAAGGTCACAGGGACCTTGACCTTTGAAATCTTATCAGTTCATCCTTGAGTCCAAGTGAACCTTTGTGCCAAATTTGGAAAAACTCCCTTAAGGTGTTCTTGACATATCACGTTCACAAGAATGGGATGTATGGATGTACAGTTGAAGGGACAACCCGAAAACATAATGCTCAGTGTGTCAATGCAGAGGCATGAAAAGTATCTCTGAGTTATAAATAACTCCACAGAGCAGCCTACTTCTTCATGACTCCCGCATTTATCCCATCTGTGTAAAATCTCAATCTGCTAAAGTTATTAAGCCTTTAGGGTTACGTTGAAGATAAGATCATTTACTGTATGTTAAACACAACACAAGTGACTCCATATGGCAGATGTCAGTTCAGTAGAAGGCCTTATCTCTCCGTCTCTTCAGTCCCCCGCAGGCCTGAGATCTATGGCCCTCTCATGACTAAAGACTTTGGGTAGCTTGTACACACTGCCCTACCCTATTGTACACATACATCATAGGGCCTGTCAGTGAGATGTGTATTATTCCCACATTCCTGGTGACCAGGCCCATACATATATCAAAGGCTGGCCTCTGACAATCTGCTTTTGTGAAGGGAGATGCAGCGATAAGGCGGTCCGGCATTCTCAAGGAGCGGCTCTCAGGCGCAGTCATGCATTGCTGATTTGTGGGCCTCATACTCAGGAGTGCTTGGGATATGTTGACTCTAAGTGTGTGCGAAGAAGCTTGAGTGTTTGGGTACAGTTGTAAATAAAATATGTGTGCGGTTTTGCCTCGACATTTGTGTCAAAGTTTATTCCCATAACCGGAGCAATAGCACAGATTTAGTGAAATTAGTTACATTCCCGCCCCTCCAGCTATAAGAGAGTTGGATGAAGCTCAGTTGCGGGCTGCTGGGTGAGAGCGGTCCACATGTGCTGCTGCCTGCCTGGAGGATCACTATGTAAATCCAACCGGTCTGGGCTGGTTTCTTTATGAGTCTGTGTGCCTGACATAAAGCTGCCCGACAGAGTGCAACAGGCAAGACCTTCCAAAAACCACATGCTGATAGCACATCCAAAACAGCTTTATACTTCCCTACCCACAACCCAAACTTCTGTGGCCTGCTGAGTTTCATCTAAAATCACCCCTGCTTTCCTGTTTTCACTTACCTGGGCACACGTGGCAACAGGTGTCCTTGTTCCTGATTGGTGTCTGGCAGAGGGCCGGGGGACACACTTCGGTGTCGCACAGGACACGTCCCTTCCTGCAGGTGCATCGTGTGCACTCGTCCAGGTTCCAGGTCTCCCCCTCCACGTAAAACTCCCCCCCAGGTGCTCTGCACACCACCATGTCCATCCCCTCTGGCTGGCCGCTGCCTGACTCATCTACAGTAGAAAGAGGAGCGAGGAAAAGAGAGGAAACAGTCATGTGTATGCTATCAAATTCACATTCTGGTCTGTGCCAAACAAACATTCACTCAGCCCCAAACAATAACTGCTACACGATGAGTGAGACAATCATCCTGAGAATGTACACAGTCATAGGTTACTAGAATAAAGATCCATGGGAGACCATTAGCCATTAAAAAGAAGCCTCGGGCAGTTTTGGGTGGTGTCCAAGTTGTGTTTTGACACTAGTTTAGTTAAAAACATCTTTCTGTCCAGCAGAGTAGCAGACATCTGCAAAGAGTTAGCCTGTTGTCCCCTGACTGCAAAGTGTGTGTAGCTTCTGAAAGTTGTAGACATTCTTTCACTCCTAAATATTTGAACAGCCAACTGAGTCACTCCTCCATAAATATCCTGCATGAGTCGGAGGGTTGTGGATAAAAAAATAAAAAAAGTGTGGGTGTGGATCAGTGTGCATTCCATTTTTAGAGAAACAGACAGAGACTGTGTGTTTGAGAGTTTAAGTAGTCAGCAAGTCAACGCGATATGGAGCTACATGCTCCACACACACACACCTCCCCACACGTGGGGCAAGTTCAATCTGAAAACAGTGTACAGGGCTGAACGTGTTTCTTCAAAACGGTGTGAAATGGTGTGCAACAAGCTTTTCTCTCATTTGGTGGGTGTGTCAGAGGTGTTGCCCAATCAGCAGTGACGTGTATATGAACCCCAGCTTTTGTAAAATTGCCCAAACCCAGTCAGTGTGAGGAGGGTGAGATAACGAATTAGACCTCAGCCATTGTTTTGGAAATGAAAACAAAGGTTTTGCCCACTGATATCCAAACACACATCTCTTCCTATGTCTCCATATGGCTTTGTTAGCTAATACAACCCACATATAGCAAAAGGCTGCTTCATATGACTGGTGTAGCTGGCTGGTCTCCCAAAGTATCATTTGACTGGATGATTTTTTGTAACACCCCTAAGTACAGGATGAATCGTCAAACATTTGAAACCGTTTTACAGAAAGAGAAAAGTTCCGATACTTAATTTTGGACATATATTCGGCATATAATGATGAATAAACAATTTAAAATGGGGACACAGGATTGAAAGTGATTTTTCATTTCACTGGGTCTTTAAAACTTGGGTCTCATTTTTGTATTTTTGGCCATCATTTTTATTGGCGGTTTGTTAAATGCTGTCTCACTGTGTGATGCATTTCTTGCCAAACAATTATTCTTCTGAGAAATGTCACCCCATTTCCAGATATCAACAACAAACTTGTTGAATACAATGTTCTTGTAAAACTACACAATAAGACCCAAGATGTAATAAAGAGAGCATAGTGTTAGTTCAGGCAGGACACAATGTCAGGCTCAGCTCCCATCCCAGCTACATCAGCTGATCTCAAAAAGCCCAATCAACTGATGGAGCAGCTGGTTGATGAAGGGAGTCTGCTGATAGATCACATGATTCCTGCTGCTCTCCCTGCTTTAGGCTTTCCATGTAGGCACATGGAAGGGCAGAGAGGTGTGCTCTCTCCGCCTTAGGCTTGCTACGTAGGCGCGTAGAAGATGCTTTCTGCATAGCCCCAAGGAAAGGCAGAGAGGCCCCAGAACAGAGCCATACCGCTATATATAAAAATACATCCTTTAAAACTGGATATAATTTAAAACTGTTATTATTCTTTAAAATACCGTCACATTTGAATCGTAGAGACATACCTTCACATGTTGGGCAACACTGTTCAGGCCTCACAACCGGATTAGAACAGCTGGGCACAGGGCAGGATATGAGCACACACATCTCCCGTCCAGAGTGGCAGTAGCAGTCACGGCAACCATCGTGCCAACCGTCACCTTCCTCGTACCGGTGCCCATTAGAGGTGAGGCAATAGCTGGGCATCGGGGCCGGAGCAGTGGTGCTTGGGACGTGGCCACTTTCTGGAGTGACAAAGATGAAAGGCACAGACATTACTGGGGGATGCTGAGGGTTTGTGGAACAGTTGTGCAAAACTTCAAAAAGCAACACAGCCTGCTATGGTAGGGAACCTTGTAAATTCTCTGTGGAAATTTCATTAAGTACATTTATGATTTACAGTAAAATGGACCAGTATTGCTGTCTTAGGTCCAATTTCATTAGAGGCTAAAGTGGTAATGGTTCCATATACTGGAACATTCACCAGTCAGAAATTGTTAATCTTCCTTTATTGCATACTTATGTTCTAATAATCAATGTATAATCCAGCCGCAAAAAAAAAGCTTAATAAATTCCAACAATTTTAGTCTAAAAAAAAAAACTAAAAAACTTTGTAGCTTAAAGGCATGCAGACATTATGAAGGGCTAAAGTTGCCAGTAAGTGGGCCCCAGCATGTGTTAAACTCAACATGGCTCTTAAAATTTGGAGGGATCCACTGGGATCTGGAGAACACGGTGAACTGTACAACGCTCAGTTCAGGCAGATGTTTCTTGTCTCTTCTCTTTCATTTAAATCTTGAAAAAAACACACTAAAAAAACAGACTTCCAAAAAAACTTTCCTATCCCTAAATATTTTAACAGTCCACAGAGAGACTGATACAAGAGTTTCCAAATCAGGTAAATAGCAGTTTATTTGCAGTGGGCGCTGGTCTGTGCGTGTTTGTGCAGATGAGGAGCCAGCTGCACTGATCACCTCACCATTCAGGAAAACCACAAGTATATTTGAATCTGAAATATTTATAATGACGCTAAACTGGCAGAATAAACACATAACATAAAATGTGGTGCAGCATAAATATGGCATCTGCATACTCGCTTTAAACTTTGGGGCTGAGGGAATCTAATTAGAGTTGCACACACAGCCCCTGGATGAAGATAAACACCAACAAGAACCAAAACAAGCACACATTAAAGGCACCTCAGCAGAGCAGCAGAAGGTCACAGGAAATCAAGCTGCAGCTTAGTGGCAGCAATTCAACTCTGTTAACAGAGCTCTCCTATCTCCTTCCATCCTCTAACCTGTACACTGCTTGACCTTGTGGTGCAACTGTAATCATGTATCGGGAGGAATTTGTGAAGAAAACTTTGTTTGTACAGTGAACGAAGAATCCAAAAACAGAGAAAATTCTTGATAAACCGCAGTAAAAGGGGGATTGCATTTAACATGGCAACCCTATATCAAAACATCAGTTACAAACTCTTGCACAATTCATGCAGAATAATCAGATCCAATCCATTTATCCAGTCAAATGCTCAGTACTTTCCAAACATGCATGTTCACTAAAACCTTACTATTTGAAACACTTACGCACACAAGTAGCGTGCCTCGGCAAGAGCGTGCATTCCACTGAGCAGAGTACAAATGCACGCACTCTCATGCACTTCTCATGTGTGTTTGTTGGTGACTGTTAATGCGTTAGTATTTTAAAGGAGCAGTGTGTGGGATTTAGTGGCCAAAATTACACATTAAAAGCAACTGAAACTTCTCCATTGTGAACTCCCATGTAGGATTCCTTCAGTGTTCATTGTTTGGGAGGTTTTAATCGGGAGCTGAATTCTCCACAGAGGTCTCTTCCTCACTGAAACACTGAATAAAGCAGTTTCATAGTAAAAATCAACATTTTTCCAATGCTGTTCGGCTCATTGCGAGGGACACTGCTAACTATGGTGGCTGACTCAAAAACCCAAATGGTCCTGTCTAGAGCCAGTGTTTGGTTTGTCCAATCTGGGCTACTGTAAAAACATGGCCGTGCAACATAGCAGACTCTGTGGACAAGAAACTGCTCCCTATGTAGATGAACATGGAGGCATACGAGAAAAAGAAAGCTATCTTGACAAATTCAATGTAACACGGGGCGAGTAATTGATATACAGATGCTAATTTTGTTGGTGAAGTGCTCCTTTAAGATGCAGCAAGAATCATTTTAAAGTATGGATACTATATTGATATATCATATGGATATGGATACTAAGAGATATGTTATGTTTGAGTCAAAATTTTGGCCTGAGACTAGTGGCAGAGGGAAGGTCAATATCTCGCCATAGTCGATTTCTATACAAGAGCTCAGCTACCTTTACACATGCAGATGGAGCAGCCCTTCCTGTTCTGTCGATAGCCGTCGCTGCAGTGCTTGTCACAGGTGAAGGGAGGACACTTGACACAGCGGCACATTTCACACCCATGCTTGTTCCTCCTGCAGGGCAACAAACATACACATGATGAAGCACACACATGCACACATAAAGGTCCAAGCTACTTCTGTGCAGCTCAAATAATAAAAAATAGACGAACAATGAGGATACCTCCAGGATGAACAGAGGTCTGTGGAGCAATATGGTGTTGTGACTGAGCGAAACCCAGATGCTCCAGTCGGTATAATCAACATCTGGACCTGCTTTCCCCCTCTCTATATTAGCTGCCTTTGAAGAAGGCCAAATAAAAGGCCAACACGTGACATCCCTGTGGTTTGCACATCATACCAACCCAAAGACTCTGGAAGGAGCGATCTAAAGCCAATTCAGATGCTTCCAATTCACCCTGCTGCCATCCTTATTGCTCCAAAAGCCTCTGGCTGACATACAATAGCACCAAAGATAAGAGCTAATGTAGGCATGCTGATTGGAGAGTACAGAGAAGAGAGGGCAAACAAACAGAGGGGGCTGAGGCCTTCTGATGGTCAGGTGAATTAAGAGAGGATTTAACCGACCAGAATGAAACATGTCAGAGAAAAACAACATTAAAGGGATATTATCAAATTGAAAGGGAGAGGAGCAGAAGTGCGGAGGCTAAAAATAGGACCAGTTGGATCCAATTATCTGCCTAATAAAACATGAATGAGCTGCAGGTTGATAAATTGTGAAAAAACCCAGATGAAAGAATGACCTGTATCTACACTTTTCACATTCTGGACACCCTCTCTCTTCCCCCCTATCTCTTTCAGCCTCTGTCAGCCTCCCTAGTGTCTTTCCCTCAAGGTAAGTGATGATACCCATTTTATGAAGCATTGGCCTCATTAGGCCCGGGTAATGACTCTATTAATCTTCATCTGCCGGGGCAGTATAAATAAAAGAAGCCCTCGAGCCCATGGATGCCACTGCGTCCCATAAAGAGGACGGAGCATCTCAGGCTCAGCAAACAGAGGACCCTATCTATGCTGAAACAGCAATAACAGCTATTGAAACAACACTGCGAGGGCTCGGCCAGCGCCTCACTGTACAAATACAGAGACAGAGAGTGCTGTGACCTTAGAGCAAGGCTTTGTTTAAAGATGGTGTGTGGAATGCCAAGCAGCGCTATGGGCTCCAGGGGGATAGAGGGGGCTTGGGGAGGCTCTAGGGGCCCCGGGGCCCTGGGGACTGCTGGCTTGGCACAATTTCCAGTGTGCAGCAACTGTGATGGCCAGAGGAATGCCATTCATGACCCTGTGAGGTCACAGTGATGATTTTGAGCTATAAAGGATAGTAAACACAACTTTGGTCATAGAGCTAACTTGAGAATGTCCTTCATCTGGTCTGTTAACACAAGAGAGGAGTGCTCAGCACATGGTTACACACAGTTTACATTCATTCTGCTTCGGAGGCCTGCGTCTTTAGTTTTGGATATGTTCATTACAGTACTCACAGGATGTCATCAATACAACCAGTGTAAACACAGAGACCCTTTGTGCCTTTTGTTTCTTTGTGGTGGCTGCATGCAGAGGTCCTGTGTGAGAAGACAGATCTGCACTGTCAGGCTGGCAAGCTCTCACAGGATTTCAGACTTCTGAGGCTAGACCTAAACAGCTACTTATGAAGGATAAAGCCAGGACTTCCTGCTTCTTCTTTTCCCCACAGGGTCCCCCTCATCCTCTCTCCTTTCCTCGCTCCTCTGGTCTCCTCTTCTCTGGTATCCTGGGCAGACATATCGGGCCCATCTTGAGCCTTGGCTCCGCGGCACGCATGGTTGAGATACCCGAAAGAATCCCAACTGTATACGTTTCATAAAGGCCGCTTTTGTCCTGATGTGTTTTTGATCGTTGTTTTGAGACGGAACGATGATTTATGAAATGAGAGTGGTGCCTGGGGACCAAGCAGTCCCGGTAGAGAACACTTCCAGATGTTTGATTGGGTTAAATGGGATTAGGAGGAGAGGAATTGCAAGGGGGCTGAGAGGCTGGTGAGGACCTCACAGTGAATTACTCACACACAAACATGCACAAACACAGATTCAGAGACCTGGGATTGGCCACCAAGGTAGGCCCTTTGATCTTGGATGCCAAACTACTGTTGCAATAGCCTGGTTGACTTCCTTTTGACTAGGACCAAACAGGCACTTGATAATGTATCAGACTTCTCATTCAACCATAGCAGTTTAAACACAGGAGGAGAAATCTTTGTCAAAACTGGGAAAGGCTGTTTAATTGTAGCATCACTGGGAAAAAATCCCATGATAAACTTTGAGCATGTTGTAATGCAAGTGGACTGAGAGGAGTCTAGACTTCTGCACTTCCTCTTGGCTCTGTTTTCAGGCTTTAGACAATCTAGCCTGTGACAGCAGACTTTGGCAAATCACAGGTCATTTCAGAGGGAGGGCGTTCCTACTGACTGTTCTACAAATGCAGACACGTGTGTGCATGTCCCCTTTGGGAGCATGATTCAGTGGCGGAGATATTGGAGAAGCGTTTCAGAGATGGACAGAAAAATGTTGCTGACGTTAGAGGCTAGAACCTCAAATCACAGTGTGTCCTCTGCTGCTCTCCCTACCGATACAAACCACCTCGCTAGAGGGGGACTGGAGCAGCAGCTACAGAGACGGACCCCAGTCAGTGGCCGCAGTGACCTGAATCCAACCAGCACAAACCCCAGCTCTGGGGGACCGTCAAGCCCTGACTCCCTGCCAGATCAACAAACTTTATGTTATTCTGTTTTTACTGTTAACACAGGTTAGTCCTGGTGCTGCCACCAGCTACCAGACTGCTGTGACAACTAGCTAGATTTCTGCCTGTCCCAGCTTTAATGGAATCTATTAAATGTATGAGCTTAGTGTATAGTTTCCTCATATATCTGCATGTCACATCACTGTACTTAGGGGATGAGAAACCCACAGGGTCACTGGGCGTACTTACACATATCCATAGGGGCAGGTCTTGGTGCAGGACAAAGGTCGGCATTTGGGCACAGGGATGCTGCACTCGCACACCTCACAGCCATAATCGTCTCTCTCGTACCCCATTGGGCATTGCAGGGAACAGTATTTTCCCAGGTCAGGGCAGGAGTCATCTGAAATAGTTGAGGGAGAGGTCATTTGATCACGAGCACAACAATTCATCATCAGTTGCTATGGGGCTGCTCACAGGAACATTCTTGTGACAGAGAAACTTGCAAAGGCAGTAGCCATGTACGCAAAGAAGCTGTCACGAATATAGGTATGTCTTGTATTGCTGTCAAAACCAAGTGGTTGTCATACTGCTTTGACATTAGCATGAGCACATAGGTAAATACAACACTGTTTGTCCAGCGTTATAATGCAAATCTGCAGGAGGCAGCATGTAATGAATCACATTCATGCTTCTGCAAGCCGCTCCCTGAAACATTAACCCTTTAGCTTCAACATAAAGAGTAAAGCAGACTTACTGTTGAGACAATGGCAGAGCAGACATCCATTTTTGTCTTGTTGGAAGCCGTACGGGCAATCACTCCCTGAGAGTGAGCAGTTTTCCAGGGGAGGGCATAGTATGGGGCTGACTGTCTCATAAGAAGGCTCTGGAAAACAAAAGAGACGATGGAGGGTAAGAACTTTGCATGAGAGCAACAACAAAGAACAAACTGTGATTTCTTTTATGATTTCCTTTCTGTTTTTTTTTTCAATATGTGTGGAGGATGCCCTCAGGTGTTATATCTCATCGATGCTTTTGGTGCCAACTGTAATAGCTACCTATTTACACTGCTCTTATTTTTGGAGTAAACAGCAATTACACATAAATGTAGAGCAATTACACCAGGGTGGGTCGCACTGTAAGGGGTATTATACCTCACCATCTTATTGTGTGGAACTGTCTCCCATTAATAAGCTGAACGTTTCTAAAGAGTATAGCTGTAGGACTGCCAGCGAAAACAATGGGGTGTCCCCTGGACTGAAGTTCGACAGCCCAGACCCTCTTGAATCAGAGCCAGCTTTATTGTGAAGCCACAATAAAGGATGAGGAGAGCTGGGAATACACAGACCTAGCACCACAGCAATTCCCGTCAAACGCCTCTCGCCACGTTCTGTGGGAGGAGCAGCCCAACGAGCTGTAACTAATTACGCTCACAAAAAAAGGATCCACTTCAATTATGCGGCCTCCTGCGTTAAAAGCACGGCGCAGCCTCACACACACAGGTGGGTCTCATTTTGGCGGGCAAGGGTAATAAAGGAACACAAAGAACCCTGCAGCTTGAAGAATGCTTCGTGGCCTCCCCTTTAATGAGCCCATGCCGACATGGCCTCTGTAGCAAAGCTGCGGGGCCACAGGAGCCTCCGACATGTGGTATGTGGCTTAATATGAACCTCATATCTGTATGAGCTATATATTAGATATGATAAATACAAAAAAGCACCTTCACAGAAGGGACAGCACTCTCCAGGGATCTTGACAGGGTACTGGCAGCTCTGTTTGCAGGCCATGGCCGTGCAGTGCGGTTCTCCATCCACACACTGACAAAAGGTGCAGTCGTCCTCTTTCCACTGCTCCTCATGGGCCCGCAGCTTATTATTCACCCAGCAACTGGCCTTAGTGCTGTCCATCGACAGTAACTCCACATCTGTGGGGAAAGGAAGAGACATAAATATCTTGGGTTAGGGAATCTTTGATGTGCTCTTTGCAAAGTCACATGTAAAGCTTGATTTTCCAATGGATGTAACTCAAACCCAAAGCTACGGCCCAATGTACCTTATACTACATCCTGTACTGTAATTGAATTAACAGGAGACAGAGGGAGAGCAGAGCTGAGGGAAGCAGGATACTCCATGAGGGAGCTAACAAGATATGGAAACTGGCTTGTTACCAAAAGCTGTTGGATTT
The DNA here is from genome assembly GCA_035609425.1 of Epinephelus awoara. NCBI lineage: Eukaryota > Metazoa > Chordata > Actinopteri > Perciformes > Serranidae > Epinephelus > Epinephelus awoara. Next base: position 22,364,139 of record CM069309.1, read on the forward strand.
TAGCTGACTTATCAAAATTCATAAGTGGGGAGAGGCCTCCTGGCTTTGCGACAACATACATAGAGATTTAAGTTGAAAAGAGACAGACAAGTTTTAGGGTATCACTGTGTCGTCCTGAGAGAGATTTGATCATTGTAAACACAGCAAGTGTAATGACATCCATAACTGCTGGTCCCCACAGTGTCTACTCACCTTTTGGCTGACAGTCTGAACTCATCCATGTGAGTTTCAGCTGTGAGGCCTATGGTCAAAGGCTAGGTCTAGATCCAGTATCTGGAACTCAGTACCCTTTTTCCAATGCTCAACTCCCTTTGTAATTACAAAAATGTAATTTTTGAACAAGCTCCTAAGGTGATGTAGTAGACCAAAAAGAAATTCTGCCTCTCTAGTCTTTTCCATGCACACATAAAGCTTATCTTCTGTCTCTGATTGTCTGTCTGCTTGTGTGTGTCTACTTGTCTAGCAGTGACACTGGGCTATTACTAATAGACCAGATGTTGAAACTAACACAGCACATTGGCACTGCGGCAATAGTTTTGGCTGTGGAGCTCTGTCCCTCAGGTACCGAAATTGGGCACTGATGGATTTAACATTGATCCGAACTCGGTGGTACCAACGTCATTTGGTCGGTACCCTTAAAAGTATCATACTCAATTGTATGGTACTCAACCCTAGCTGGGTCAGAGTCTGATATCATAAATTTCACCACAAAGCTAACAAAGTACTTTGCATAGAAAGCTACATTTTAGATCAGCCATTAGTAGCCATTAGTCTTAAGGAGGAACTATAAAGTTTGAGACAGTTTAAAAGCCAATCTGTAAAGGCATTCGGCTCAGCTTGAGGTCATGTATGATGCCTGAGCCCAGCACTAGGAGATTTTTTTTTCCATTTACTGTAAACAGTTTTAATAGTTTTTTTTGCACTGTTTATTGGTAACAGAGGCAGGTTAGAAGGTGGTCTTAGAATTTTCCCCGTGTGTCAGTGTGAAACAAAGGTGCGTTCATATTTCTGTGTGTTTATGTGTTTGGTGCAGCTTTACTGAATCTGTGTCAGAGGGAGAAAGGGTGCTGTGTATTGTTCACAGGAGTCCAATTTGCCCTATCTGATCCCGGCTGAGTTTTGGCTGCTGAGGTCCCATCCATCTGGTGGTGATTAACCTGAACAGGACCTATTTTTCTCTCTTTCTCTGCTTCACTGTGTACATCTCACATATGCTGTACCATGACCCTTATAATGAAACTTTAAAGGGTCACTCCAGGGTTTTAACATTTTACTTCCACGAGGCTGGCTGACTCATGACAGACAGATTAAAAACAAGAGTAGTCTGAAGTGATGCAGCAGATGTCCAGCCATCCAGACTATTTGTCCAAAATACTTAAGCCCTCCAAACTCTGAGGCCTACACTTCCCATAATGCATCTTTCAATTTGCTTCATGTTAAAAATATGTTGTCTCCAAGTCCATGATGAGAAATAAACTTTGTAGTACAATCTCATACAAAAAATGCTAGTTTCAGCGAGTTTTCAGTGTAAAAAACTTGCTACACATTGACTTACTATGCAGATGACTACCAGATTTATTTTGGTAAATTGTGTCTTTATTGAACCTGTATTTAGTGATTTTTTTTGGCCACTTAGGTCAAACTGTGTTCTCAGATTGTATTGTACATTACACCTAAACCCTTGATCCACTGTTAATGTAGAAAGATTGATTAGTACAGGTTAAAGTATAATCACAACCAGGTAAACTTAAATACATTTCTTAATCCAGATTAAGAGCATTACAACCAATGTTCTTCGCAGTGAGCCATGCAGTTAAGTAAGAGCAGCTTTCCATAAGTAAAAGATGAAAGCATTCCATACCATCTAAACGCCTACATATTCCAGGTGTACCTCCAACACAGACCTAACACGATCTCCTCTGCAGTCTTGCTCTTTGTCTTCTTCCTTTGCTCTCATGCGACCTAACTGTAGCCAAGCAGGCAGAGGCTAAAACTGGCTTCCCACCTCAATCCACTGGCTTCTGGCAGACTGTAATGTGGTCGCCATATGCGCTGCAAACCGATTTTTTTTAACAACTGCTCATATCAGAGCTCCCTACCTGGCTTTGAACACACGTGTTTTGCAATTGGGTCCCCCCCATTAAGCCAGTGCCAGATATTACAAAGCCAAGCCCTACACTCTGAAGAGGGATTTTATGTTCTTAAGTCTCCCAAGTGGAAATGAATACCGGGCTGGTGCTTTAGCGGACGTCTTGTATGCCAGGCATGTTAACAACTACTTATATGAGGAAGCCATTAAGGTAGGGTCACTAGAGGTAAGTGTCAGGCATGATGGATTTTGATATCACCTCTGCCTCTCCTGCATCAGCTTTCCACTCTGCCAGCTGGCCACACAGGCCTTCTTGTCTGTGCCACATCACCTGTGGCTTAAACCTCAGAAGCACAAGTATAGAACAAAATCTCCCAATTCCATTGCAATGATTGGCAAATTGAAGAATTAAGTTGCCAATGAAAACTGTATAAGAAAAGTGGACGTGGCCTTCGGGTGTGAAAAGTGAAGCCAATGCAAAAGTGCCTGAAACCAGGTGGCTACTGCACTGGTTGCAAAAGATGTCTGATTGTATAGAAGTCAATGAGAAAATGACCCTACTTCTCACTTTATTTATTTCCTCAGTAAAGTCTCAAGTCTACTTGATGGTCATTTTGTAATTTATGGTCCTACTTGAAGTAAAATGCATGTTAAAGCATGGTATGTTTTAGGGGGTGGCTAACTTATGATTGACAAGTTGCTACCATGGCGACCTGTCAATCAAGATAGAGGTGTAATTGTGCTAATGCTCTCCACCCTCTCGTCCAAACATGGTCACTTCTGGCTCCAAAAAACCTAGATAGCGACGGCCAAAGTGCCAAACTCAAGGCTTCAAAACTGCCCACAAACCACTGGGTGACATCACAGTGCCTACATCCACTCTTTTATACAGTCCATGTATGTCACATCTTAACAACATAATAAGATAAAGGTGTGTACCTATGCAGACAGGGCAACACTCGCCCTCAGGAATGTAGAAGTTTTCACAGTCCAGTTCAGCGCACTCTGCCTTGGAGCAGAAGGAGATTCCTCCTCGGCACTGACACAGCCAACAGGGGTCCATGCGGTACACCTCACCCTCGGAAAACTCCTTCCCATTGTGGACGCACTTGGGAGTGACTGAGGAGAAGAACAAGAAAGAAAAGAATCAGACATCACGTGAGGATGGTAATGCTTTACACACTCTGCAGATGACGAATAGGGCACAGTGCTCTGTCAGGTGTCCATCACATTTGGCAAAGATTAACACAAGGATTTTCTCCTTGTGACTTTATGACAGAAAAATGCAGTTTTCAATCGCACATGTCAAGCTTGATCAGTGAGAGACTATCACGATGGTATACAATCAATTACAAATTCATAAACACATCCATTCATTTTTCTGCAATTGATGGAAATGTTTATCTGAACCAAATGGTGCTGAGGCAGACACTGGTGGCTGAGGTTAAGCCTGCGGGCTGGAATGGCATTTATCAGACAATGAAGCCAAGTCCATGAGGAGGAATTTCACAGGGATCTATCAAGTCTTGAAAAGGCGTCGAACTCTTGCAGTGGCGGGTAAAAGAAAACAGTAGTGGGTCTGAGGCTTTGGCAGAATCTGGGCTCAGTGTGCTGGTGGCAGGTGGAGTGAATCAATGCTCCGGCCTGCCTTTCCCAAAAGCATCTTAGAACCTTGCTGTGTTCCCACTACTATCAAATAAAATGAGCTTAGTTACAGCCCCTTTGGAAAACTAAGGTCTGGTCTTGTGTCCAAACAAGTAAAGTACCAGTAAAGACCAGAATACAAACGGAAAACCTTGCACACAGGGACAGGGACAGGGACAGTTCAATATCAAAACCACATATTTTCATTTGCACGTATGGGTACTTCTCTGGCTACAAAGTGAATGTGGACAAAACAATGGCTATGGATATAGGTGGTAAAATTTCAGAAACAGTCAAGCTTCAGAGCAGATTCAAATGGCCAAAAGATCAAATATCTCAAAATTACAATCCCCTCATCGTTAGAAAAGTTGTGTGACGCAAACTACAAAAACATGGTCCAAAACATTAGTAAGGATTTGGACCGATGGTCAACACTTCCACTATCTCTGTTCGGCCGGATCGAAAGTGTACGCATGAATGTATTGCCTAAGCTTCTTTATCCATTTCAGATGTTACCTACTGATATTCCTAAATCCACATTTGATCAATTGGACAAGTTTATCTCAAAATTTATATGGCAAGGAAGCCATAGAATTAGACTAAAAACACCGCAGCTTTGTAAACCACATGGAGGGCTCAAACTCCCGAACTTAAGATATTATGCTTGGGCTGCACAGTTAAAACCTTTAACAACAAGGATTTAGAATCTTTCCTGTCCACGTTGGCTCAATATAGAAAAAAAACTAAAACTTGTGTATGGCCCCTACAGACGCCACCTTTCCGAGACAGCCCCTAATGGAAACTCAAATGGGTGAATGGACTAGAGCCACAGTTAAAATCTGGAGTAAAATAAAACTGTTATTTGGATTGCCTATGGCAATATCACCCTCCCATACCTGTGGTGCTATCTATCGGTCTAGACTGTTGGGGTGTGAGTCGCCTAGTGTTGGAGATATCAGCCGTAGAGATTCATTTGAATATAATGGAACTAGACGGCACTCGGCTTGTGGTGCTCAAAGCGCCAGAAAAATACTTTTAAAAAACTCAACAGCAATGTTTCTTTCCAGAAACAATGGTCCAGTTACTTAAGAAAATCCACAGGCCATGTTTTGAGTAGTTTCAATGTAGGAACTACTTTACCAGCTAACACTACTACAAAATAAGGCCTTATAATTGACAAATGGGTAAACTATTTACATCAAAAGTATATAATTTTTCTGTTGAGTTTTTATACAAGAGTCCCTTGTGCTTCTATTGCAATCCTATCCTAGCAGAATATATACATTGTAGAAAGTAAACAATTGTCCACCAAGTTTCCTTTTATCAGTATGAATCTACCTTCTTTATCAGTAACCATGGATACATGTTTCATAGGCTACTCTTCCAGAAATCAGTACAACTACCCCTCTTGTATGTTTTCGTGTGGGTTTCCTGCAATGAGTTTATTTCCAGTTAATAAACTCATTGTTACTTTTGGTTTCCAGTCTTTTAATAGTGGGGTGACCTCTTGTTGACACAGAAATGCTTTCAGTATATTCTCCTCCATGCTGGTGAACACCGCGTCATCTCCAATGGTGGCTATCTGAAGTCCCTGCGCCCTCAGCTCCTGTGCGGCCACCTGTGCGTCCTCGAAGGTGTGCGGACCAGTGCACTATTGAATTCGGATTTCGGTGAAAGGTTTTTGGAATCAGATGTCTTTCTCTTTGAGTGCTTCTCTAATTCCCCCATACACTCTTGACCTTGGAGTAGCATCGGATCCTGGCCTCTTTGTCAGAGTTTCATGTGCACGCTGATATTGAAGTAACTTACTGTCGGGTAAGAGGAGCTCCGTTGTTAGCAAGCTTTCCATAAACTTAATCATCGAATTGAATCGAAATCTGCTTTCCAGATCGGTAACTATATCCTGCAGCCTGCGTTGTTCCTTCAACAGACACAGTAGTGCCTCTTTAGTCACAGCACTGCTTGCTTCCATATCGGAGATGCATTCCTCCACCTCAACAACAGCCTGGCCTTGAGTTTGGGGTGTCATGCTGACCTCAGATAGCCTCCGGTTAAGCTCGTGTTTTAGTGTTCTTCATTCAAGTCCCTCCTTAAATCCTCTTTAAGCTCAGAAATAACCGTCTGTATATCTTTTTTGAAGACCAAGAATTCTTCGAAAACATTTCATGGAGCAGATGGGCTCTTCTCTCCTAACATTAGACGCCATGTTCTTCATCTGAAGGCTCCTCTTGGTCTTTTTTCAATCCCGAGCATGGCTTCACTTGAAGTCCTGCTGTTGAGTTTTTCAAACGTATTTTTTGGCGCCCTAAGCACAAGCCGAGTGCCATCTAGTCCCATTATATTGGAGAGAAGGCAGACATCTCTACAGTGAACACTCAGCAGCTCACACCAAATTGATTGACATTTATATAGCACTACAGGTAAGAGGAAAAATATGTATATTTGATTTTGGGGTGAACTCTCCCTTTAAAGTTTTCTGAATCCGTGCATAAATGTCTGAGTGCATAATATCTATAATACCATCCGAAGTTTCAGTTTCAACAAAATGATTAATTATTTAAAATGAATGGTGGTAGTTTTGTAGCTGAAGGAGAAGTAAGATTACAGCATGACATCTCAATGGTAATACTAGATTTACACATTCAAACGCACCACATTGGTTTGGGTGACTCAACTTTCTAAGACCTTAACAAACCACACAGCACTTTTTCATCAAACACACTCCTACATTAGGGGAGTGAGGCAATGTGGTTATGTAAGAAAGTCTCCAGACTCATAGACGAGTAGCTACACTAGTTAGGCGAGTAAATGCATTGCACAGATGCAAGCAGATGTGGGGGCCAGCGGTTGCTATAAATGAGAGGCGAGGGTTACAGCGGCATCTGTACACCATACCTTTGGGTGCAGACTTATAACGTCTGCGCCGATGACCCCATGCCTCCTGACAACCAGCACTGTGCTCTAATACAAAGCAGGTGGGCTTTGAGTTGAAAGTAGAGCGGGATTTGTTGATCTTTTATTCTCTTCATTGCCATCTTCTTGTTCCATTCTTTCTTTTCCTCTCTGCCTCTCTCAGTATTCCTGCCGTCCTGCTTTGCGTGCAGCAAAACCAAGCAGAGAAAATGCAATAAGCACTTTAGCTGGCCGAAATCAAAAGGCACGGCAACGTTTTTTAACGCTCACAGAAGCAATAGGAAGTCACATGAGAGGATGCTCACATGTGATTTCCGCAGTGTTTGTTAATGGTAATCCCTAAAACAACTTGCGGCACAGAGTCTAAATTCCAATCATGCTTTGTGATGTTCAGGCATCTCTAAATTGAGGTGAGGATTGGATGTGGAGATGTGCATGGGCTATAAAAGATTGACCCAAAGCTTTTCTAAATTTTCAATTCATAATGGACTGTCATGCTGACGCTTCTCGTGGTTTACAAGCGAATGAAGCAAAACCGCAGTGGGGAAACTTGAGTTTTTCCCAGAGAAGAAGAATGATGGGATTTATTAAAATCAACTTCGCAGTGATACTGTTGATCAGCTCAGAATATCAAATGACAGGGAAGAAATACGAGTTTAACTTGTGCCACAAAAACAACCGCTCATCAGTGCCTGAGGACATGCTTGTTGCGTGTTTATAACAAACTCAAGCTGAGCCCCCTGAGAACCGTTATGGTAGTGATGTCAGCCTTATTGCTTAACACTGGCGTAAATCTCAAAAGAACATGTGCTGTCCCGAACCTACTCTGCATCCAGGGCTCACTATGGGGGACATGATGCGGAATCTGTGCCAGCTAAAGTATTGATAAACAGCAGACCACGGCTAAACAGGACCAAACAGGATCATCAGTAGCATCAGATGACATCAGGTCAGGACGGTGCTGCCAGGTTTGCTCTGCCACCCAGATACAGCCATTCTCCGGCCAACAGTGGAAAGAGTCTATCATCGACTGAGGCCAAAACACACAGGTGGGATTTATTGTCACTGCACACACTGACCCTGACTAAATATGAGTCCTCAGCCAAGTGGGCAATGGAAACAAGTTAATCAGTCCAAGCCAGACACGCAGAGACAACGGGGGGCCGTGCTAAAGTTCCATTAGAGGATAGGTATTGAAAGCAGCGCAGACTTATAAGATACAGTATGTGTTGCCACTGCTTTAGGGGCCTCTGGGGAGGTGACCAGGGAGCCCAGTGTGTGTCCTTGTCCGTGTCCCTGTCTGCGGAGCTTTCTGACACGGCGCGCAGTCATGCAGGCCTAACGGACGGTAGGGGCAGCACAAAAGGCATCAAGCCCCAGGCCCAAAGAGCAGCAGACACTTGTTATCAAAACACTGATCCCATGGCCCCCACGGCTGCCATTCAGCCCCCGCCGGCCTGCCGGACTCGATTACCCTCCCCACTGGCAGACTGGAGCACATAAAAAGCATTCCCATCAATGAACTGTTGAACCTTTTCCCTTTGGACGTGTGACCAGACAGGAACCCTTTGACACTGCACTTCTGTTGAGCAAATTCGTAGCCTAAGCACTTTTCTGGTCACTGGGCTCGTTAAGTCCATTAATTCCGGGACACGGCACTCATTTATGCATGTGGAGGGGCCAGAATGGGAATTTGTTCTGTTGGTAAAACAGCGAATATTTGTTGAGAGCACAGAGTAAACACACCAATACCGCAGGTCCCCTCCCTGCCTTCCTGACTCTCCTGGCTGCCTCTGAGCCACGTCAGAGAGCGCTGAGGTCTCTTCGTATGTGCTCAACATCTGCTCTCTCTTTCTCTGCATTTCCTGTCTCTTACTCACCAGGTGAGAAAATGGCGCAGGAGCGTACTTCACACCAGCAATCTACTTTAAAAGACCCATTATATTTAATATCCCTTCAGGCAACAGAAATATTTGTGGATACACCCTTGAAAAAATGCCTTTGAACCATGGTCTTAACCCTGGGAGGCAACGACCCGGCCTGATAAACAGCCCAACAGTAATTATCCAATCAGCAACTTTCCTTTTCATCTGTGGACATTTGGTCAGCAGGGAGGAAAGCCTTACTCTGAGGAAAATAATTGCTTCCTCAAAGGCGATGAATCTCACACCGACTGTGCCATTGCTACCCCCAGTGGGAGGCCAATCGAAACAGATTGTGTAGTGTGCAGTTCAGTGCAATAACCTTTCTGGCATTCAAAGACATCACAGCAGTCTCCTGGCTGACCGCTGGCCTGGCTGAGCGGTACGGCGCGCTGTCCGCTTGGGCACTGGGGCTTGTGGCAGGCACGGAGGTCGCAAGTGCACTGGGACGGGATGGACGGGCAGCAGCCAGCAGGGGGCGTGTAGCTCTTGGTCAGGACTGAACCCTTAGGGCAGGAGGGCACCTGCAGAGCGGGACACGTCACACCGGCACACCTCAGCTCCTCTGAAACACACAGACATGGATGCATTCACATTAAGAGACAGGTGGGAATGTAGCATATCTTAGTGTATCTTCTTCATTTACGGTAACACCACCATCAACAGCTCTAGACTCGACAGTGCCCGCACTGTTCTGCAAGAGGAAAGAGAGTTTTTTTCAGTGCTTTCACATGTGTGCACTTGTGTGTGTGAGGGCTCCTTGTAATGTTAGTTGAGCCACTTTAGTACAGCTCTCCTCGTATTACGGTCTAAAGGCTGAGTTCACACTGTCGCCCAACACAAACTGTGTGCGCAGTCATCAGATCCCCACTTCACTTCGTCCGTGACAGCTCCACAGCATCCTGTCAGAGAAGTGAGAGCGGCGCTGTAGACACGACAAGGCTCTCTGCATATCCTGTCTGCGGGCCTCTGATCCCACCCAGCCTGGCTCACAATCCAAACAGCCCCTCACGCTCTAAAACCAGTCATTAATACCAGCCAACCTTCAACAGAGCTTCTCTTTTTAGCCAGTTTAGAATCTCCCTTTCGCTTAGCATACCAGGATGTGTTTGTCTTTTCATTTGCCAGAGCCAACATAATAGCTCTGATACCCCTTGTAAAAGGGGGAAAGAGGTGCAGGGGCACTGGAAATCTGGGCAAGGGGCTCAGGGGTGTATTTTGGAGCCTGTTCAGGAAAAGAAAAGTGGAGCGCCCCTCTGTACAGCCATTGTATGAGAACAGTAGCTACCTTACAAAGATTGGATTACCCAAACCAAAGGGACGTGTTTATTTTGGTTCTCAGTGTCACTGTAATGTATACAGTGCAGGCAGAAGGGAAGGATTGGGGAGAGCAGATTCACGTCCTGTCCTATAATTGTCAATCACTGAGTAATTTCCCAGATCCCCTGCTGAAAGCACACTAAATGAACGCTTTGTAGCACTTTGACAGCTGAGAGGGAGAGTGGAAAAGGCAGCGTTAACTAGCGCAGAGATTACGGATGAGAAAGAGGAAAATCTGGTAATCGTACATCTAGTTTAAATCATCACTGACATTTAAGGGAGAAAATGTGTCAACAAATGACTGTATTATAAGAAAGTTCAATTACGTGGATTATGATTTAGTTATGAGGAATGCTTGACAATCTTTGCATACATATGGTTTTTGAGGAGAGGGGCTGAGGTTGCGTAACAGCATTTGGGGTTTTGGTAGTGTTTCCAGAAGCTGAGTTTTCTTGATGGTCTTCCCAGACTGGCCCTGGCTCCACGGCGCAACACGAGTCTCTCAGAGGATTCGCCTCATCCCTGACATTTGAAGACCTGTAAGTGGATCCCTCTGGGTTTCGCCACAAGATGAGGAAACTGGACCGGTGAGCAGTTCGGGGTTGAGACTCCTGATCCCCTGATAATGGTTCTGATCTGCCATAGCTGGCCCTCTGACTCATACTGTCTATTCTCGACCATTCCAGCTCTTTCAGACCTGATGCCCTGCTGGCACTGACGTTAAGTAGCTGTTTGATGTCTACCTAGCCTAGAACAAACACAGAGGAGAGGAGCATAAGACTGTGACTGCTGTATTCTGGCGGGCGGGGGGAACATTTTTGACAGATGAAATTGAGGATAAGGGAAACGTTGAATTTTTCTGGCTCCAGATAAATAGAGCAGGAGTGTGAGGTATCTGTACTGTACTGTTTACTCAAGCAACCTGGGAACAGTGAGGACCGCCACAAAGCTCTCATTGATAAACTTTGTAGCTGAATAGTGTCATAGAAAATAAGGGGGAAAACCCCTGAATTAAGGGAGTCTACAACCCTTTTAACGGTTTTTGGCCTAATTCCTAAGCTGGAGTTAAATAAACTCCAGTTGGAAGCGCTGATTGGTGAATGTTTTACTTCCAATAAAGTCTAACGAAGTCTGCTGCTGCTCAGTTGAAGACCGGTTTTGCATATGAAAACCCACACTGTTTAAAGCCATAGAAAACGCCCTGGGACGATCCTCCACAATGTTCTGCACTGAAAAACACTTTCTGTGTATTGTATGTGCCCCAGAGAAGGCTGATTACTCCTTCAGTTGTGATAATGACTGGGGTTAAAGTGCGCTGGGAAAAGCAGCTGGCAGACATACCATTGTCATTTAAATGAATAGAATTGTAACCATCCGTGGAAATGGTCCAACCCTTGCAGGTCCAATTAATATAATTTTCTAGCTGGCACATTTGTAAGCACAATAGGCAGACGGAGAGGATGGAAAAAAGTCAGCAGCAAATGGATTTTATCCTGCGCTGTTTGTGTTCTATCTCTGAGCATAAATGGCTGTAATTAGAGAGTCAGCAACCACAGAACCAATCTTCGTATCACAATGGTGGCCATACTCCAGCTTGCACAAACACAAAAGGCCTGATTTGGTATGCTTGATAAATTCTCTGTGCAGATTAGGCAACATGTGCTCTCGTACGACTGTAAGATTGCAAAGAATTGAAAACCTTTGACCTCAATGCACAACCTGCGACAACATACACACACAGACACACACACCTGACGCTGGTCTGGAAGAGGTGGGATACGGAAACTGCTTTATTACCACAGAATGGTCTCTTTTGTAACAAAGCATATTTCTGGCACCTCAGCAGCTCATTGAGGAAAAAAAAACACCTCCTATCTAAATGGGTTTTTTCTTTAAGCCCGGGTACAAGGAGCGCAGTCTTTCCCCCAAACCAGAGTGGCTCGGCCAGGCAGAGGAGGCTGTGTTGACAGCCTGAGTTTACTCATGGAAAAAGCGCACAATGTGAGTTCTGTTCACCGACTGACTTTGGAAGCAAGTCAGCAGAGAACAAAGCTGTCTCAGTCCAGCTGCCCTCCGTGGGTTTCTGGTCTGTCCTCAGGTTTTATAAAGTTGCTCGGCAAAAGGGACACATCAGGGCCGTCTCTCACGTAAAGCTGTGGGGGCCTGGCCCAGTGCCCACCAGCAGTTACAGCTGAGAAAGTCGGCATTGTGTTCACCGTGTGCATCAGCGTGTGTGAGTGTATGTGCGAGGACCGCGGAGCAGGTCTGAGACGAGGTCTGGGCCAAAAGGTACAGACGGGGTCACCAGGAAGAAACACTTGGTGGGAACTTCACACCACGGTCAGAAGCTTGAGGTAGACGGCACGTAGGCACGCAGCGGCCGGCAGGCCTGCATCTGTTGCCTGCACGCCTTGCTCTCTTGCTCTTTGGCTAAATATTTGCAGATGAAAAACGTGATCTCAGTGTCCTGAGTAACACCGCTTGCAGCTGTGAATGAGCATGTTTGGGTGAGGTAATGAGTATGTCCACATGTAGGTGTGCATTTGCACGTAGATTTTTCATGTGTTTGTGTGTGTGCATAGCAAGAGCACATAGCAGCATGTGCGCATTCCATTGAGACACACCCTTTCCTTGCCATCAGATGGCCAATAAGATTAGGCCACTGACAGACAGCATGAGGGACTTGTATCTTGCTGAAGGGCCTGTCCCTTAGAAATCAACACCATGCATGGTCTATCGTTTTATCAGGCACAAAATGCATATGAAAAGAGTGAACTGACTGTGCTCCAGGGTACTTTACATAAAGCACTGGGAAACATTTGTCACGTGTACAGCCACTATTCCTCAATAACTCAGCCCTCATCTGTAGCAAATGTATGGATACCTAGGGTGTAGACAGCTGTTAGACAAATTGTAGAAGAGGCAGTTGAGTTATGTATGGGTTTTGGATTTGATCCCTTTCAAAGAGAAAGAGAAGAGAATGACTGATGATGGATGCAATGTGTCTGAGAACTGAAGGAGCTGGCTTAGCCTGCAGTTGGGGTGTCTTTGATTTCTTAATGGTTACGGTTGGGTCTAGGGTTGTGGGTCTACACTTATTGAATGGACTGAGGGTTGGAACTGGACATGCAGGAATGGTCTTCATGTGTGTGTCTTGGCTTTTCCCGCTGGCCTAATACTGGCTGGTTTGGTTAGCGGCTGACCACGAGTAGTGAGTGGGTTGACAGCAATCCCAACATGCCTTTAAGGGAAGTTCTTTGTCTCAATCGCCACACAAGAGTTTTGTTTCCTTTTTTGAAATCCCTACTCACACTCATACAAGTACACACACACTGGGAAAACCAGCAGCTTGCAGGGTACAACAGGGGCCATAGCTTCCGCAGACAAACACACAGCGCTGAGACGTCTCACGCCCCTGCCAGCCGGCGGCGGTCTGGCTCGGCCAGTAATAGCTCTGCCACAAAGAGGCTGCAGCCAAGCAGAACTAACGGTCCTTTCACAAGGGCAGAGAGGGGCTGGACGGAGGTGGCATAGGTGGGCAAGTAGATTTGTGGGAGCAAGGTCAGTCTGTGCCATGCCATCATAGTGGGCACCGCTCCCTTGTCTGATTAACCGCTCGTGAACTTCCACATGCCTGTGAGGGATAAAGTTTATTCTATTCTATTTCCATTAATAGTCCGCAAGAGCATGTTAAGCATCGTTTCCATTGCATGGTGCTGACATGGCTTGACTCGACACCTTGCTAGGAACCTTTTTTGGTTTTCCATTGGCAAAATTTGTGGTTAGTACCAGGTATTTTTTTAGTATCACCTTCGTCAAGGTTTTTAGTGAGCTGAGGGTGTGAGCAAGATGTTTAAACTGTCACAGGTTAGCATGATAAATTAAACCGTCACTGATCATTTGGATAGGTCTAACAGATCATAATCTTCTTGCAGTCTTCAACAAATAAGCATTACCTTAAAAATGGAGACCACTTCGTGTTTGTATTTCTTACGTAATGAGAAAATCAGTGTACCACTACTGTACCTCCAGCAAAACTGGATCAGGGCTGCTGTCTCCCTTTGACTTCCTCACAAGCTCCTGACTTTTCTATTCCAAGCAAAAAAGATCTCTGTTGCAATCCTCCCCTTGAAACTTTCATCCCAGCTGTCCCCTAAGTAGACAATCTGACTGCTTCTGCATAACTTGGTCTTTCAACTATCCCTATTTCCGAGCATGTTAGTATTAAGTGATGCCAGTTTTATGAATCACCTAAACACTTCCAAAAATGCAGCGACTGCCGCTGCTCGTTCCCGTCAGTGAGCCACAGCAGGGGAATTCCTCTAAAATAGCAGTTAGGGGCCTTATCATGAATGAAATATGTAAACCATCCGAGAGTGCACAATTGCCAAACACCACCCTACCTAGACCCCAGGGCCTGTACTAGACACAAATACCTTAAACAAAATGGTTGGCCTCAGTTGCGATTTCCTATCTTCCTGCGTCTGCCCCCCACCCCCTCTTACACTTATCACTTCCTCTTTCCCTGACATGTGGGTAAACGCCTGTTGCTCCTGATTGAATGTTTGCAGCCAAATTACATCAGCGTCTTGAGTACCAGCAGAGAGCAGGATCCCGCTGAAACAACACAAGGCAGCATTAGGGCGACTGAACACCAACAGTGGTGAAGCGGAGATGTTGAGTTTTAACAGATCACAGTGTGTCACAGGGGAGGGAAGAACTAACAAGACCACTGAGTGAGTCAGAGAGAAAGTGAGAAGCCAAACCATTACCATGTGTGAGCTTACTCAAGAAGAGAATCTACGTTCCGACAGATGTTGGGACGTAAAGTCTACTCTGATGCTCCTATGCGTGTGAAGCAGGGATGGGCGATTTATCTAATACACTCAAATTATCGCGGCTTGTTCCCCACGGGTTGTATAAAACGACTGTATCTTGAACGTCAAGAATAAACCTTTCTCCTATGGCTCACTCCCTCTCATAGACACGAGAAGAAAAAAAGACTCACAAACATGATACGTCACATGCACTCTCCCGCCCATCCAGACTACTATCTCCTGCATGATAGTGTGTGAGCAAGCATGGATTGTTTTTTTATCTGCAGGGCTCCAGACCGCCACTATTTAGTCACATTTTGCAACCATGGAGCACCAGCGTGTCTTGCAAATATTATTAATATATCGATTGAAGAGCTGTACAACAGTACTTTATTTCACTTTATGGTAACCGTAGTTTATTGACTTTATTAAAACAGTACTTTGTTTAACTTTATGGTAACCGTAGTTTATTAACTTTATAAAAACGTACTTTATTTCACTTTCTGGTAATCGTAGTTTATTTAACTTAACTACAACAGTTCTTTATTTCACTTAATGCTAAGCGTGGTTTATTAACTTTATTATAACAGTACTTTATTTAACTTTATAGTAACCGTAGTATATTTAACTTAATTACAATAGTACTTTAGGTAACTTAATGGTAACTGTAATTTGTTTAACTTTATTACAACAGTACTTTATTAAACTTTATTGCAGCTGTAGTTTATTTAACTTTATTACAACAGTACTTTATTTAGCTTAATTTTAACCATAGTTTACTTAACTTCATTACAACAGTACTTTATTTAACTTTATTGCAGCTGTAGTTTATTTAACTTTATTACAACAGTACTTTATTTAGCTTAATTTTAACCATAGTTTACTTAACTTCATTACAACAGTACTTTATTTACCATTCTGGTAACCCTAGTTTATTTAACTTTATTACAGCATTCGTAATGCCCAGCCCTGGCAGGAAGTGCAATCAGAGGAGCTTTCACGCCCTTGGAGCAGGTTCATAGGGACACATTTACAGTCACACACTAGCACGGCATGCTAACACTTCTTAATAACTGCTTGTGTCTAAAGGCAACACGCAGTTGATGGACGCAGACTCTGTGGAGACCAACAGGACTGAGCGAATAAGATCCTAACCACAGTGTCTCGGTCTTGTCTTGGTGACAGACGAAGGGAAATCTCTGTCGGGAACATCTAGACAAACAAGATAATTATCACACACAGTCGCATGCACAAACACAGACACGCATGCTCACATATAAAGGCTCATCACACACATGCACACGTGATGATACATAAACACATGTGTGCATCTTTCAACATGTACACTTGCAGACATAACAGACACACACACATCCTGGTCTCTTACTTAATGAGAGGCCATCAGAAAGGGTGGGTGTGTTGCAGTGAGAACTCATAAGCTGCTGAAAAATGTTGTTTACAGTTTTCACTGGTGTGAGTTAAACTGTCATCTGTTTGGCTTTGCAGATGAGGGAGTTACAAAACAGAGGACTGGCAGTATATCTTTCATTGTAACACTAGACCTCAACAATGATACGTGTAAACAATATAATGTTTGATGAACACACTTCCTGTGAGATTTACAGATCAAGAACATCCACACAGCTGTACTTCAAATGTTCTGTAATAACCTTGGTGTTATTCGCAGACTAAATAATCTCAAATATGTTGGGGTGGCGCGTCGCCAGCCACCGTTTTGTCTATCTTAAGAGCCGCTCTTCATCTGAGATGCAGGCGAATTGCAAAGAGAGTATCAAAGGAGAGCAACGTGTGGATCAAAACACAAGCAGTCACAGTCACATGCTTTGGACTTAATCTGTTCACTACAGCGCCGAACCATTTTGCCTCAGGTTTTGCAGGAAGGTTTTTTCTGGCTTGTTCAGTAAGACGAGGTTTACACAGGAGTTCAGCGAGTTCACTCAGTGGCAGTCCCATCCCATTTTTGCAAGTGTCAGTCAGGAGGCAGCCGCCAGTTAACGCCTGTCTTTCTACCAGACACCTCACGATCCAAAAGTGGAAGCTAAATTCTCTGTGCCAATAACTTTTTTTTTCACTTAGAAGTGTCAATCACAGAGACTGCTGAGAGTGGAGGTAAACGCACATGCTGATATTCTCTCACGTCATTCAAGACTGTCTGTTTTCAAGCAATCATCTTACACTGTCTTCATTTAAACCATAAGGACTTCCATCATCAGTCTGAGCAAATCCTTCTCTTGTAATAAAGACCTTTTGTGTTATTGCTTCTCTGTCAGTCAGATTCACACCTTCTTTTTTCACTCTCGACATCTTTCCCTCTTGTTTTCTTTTCATGACATCACCCTTCTTTTCCTTTACTTTTCCCTTACTCTGCACGTTAGCATTGGAAGTGCCGTGTATTATACTATCTGCCTGCTGAGCTGTCCCAGTGACGCCACTATTGTGACCAGACGTCCCAAAAATCCCGATTCCTGTCCTGTTTGTCATGAAAATGAACCATTATAGTAACAGATATTAGCCTAGGACAAGCTAAAACAAAAGCTGTTTGTATGCTGTGAGACCCAGCATGCTGAGGAGACCTGACTTGGTGACACTAATTTGCAAAATGCTGCTCTGAACATATTGAGTATTTTGGAGCGCTGCCAAATTGTCATGAATAATTAATAACATAACAGAGATGCACGCAACTAGCCGCTGCTGTCACCTGAATAAAGAGGAATCTAAATTCAAATGAGAGAACGGCTTTTATTAAATCATCAAGTACTCTGCATAAATTAGTAGCTCAATGTTTTTTCACTCTCTGAATCCCTGAAAATATGATTAAATCACTTTAATTAATGTTTCTAAGATATGCAAGCGTATTATTGTTGTGTTTTCACATGTCCGTTACCTTGATTAGGCTATCACGATGTCATTCTACCTGTTTCAAACCACATGACAAAGAATGCAGACACCGCTACGGGAGGAATTTGTGATAAAAATATTGGAAAAATAATCTTAGCTGCTGAAAAGATGTTTAAAATGGCTGTAACATACCTGTCACCTCTGGGTAATGGTTCATGCGTCTTGTTAACACAGCCAAAACACTGTGCACACACACATACACACACACCTCCCCTGTCTCAGATTTCAGTCATTCTCATCTGTCACCCTTGACTCCATGCAAATATTCAGGTAGACTGATATGTGCAATTACACAAGTTTGGAACACTTGATGTTTAAATGATCCCATCGCTTAAAGTGAAAGGAGACCAATGTTCGAGTCATGAGGCTTTCACTGGTCGGCGGCTATATGCTTCTTTTCAAACATAATGAGCTGGGACATAAGAAATTCTGCGTCCCACTCAGGGGTGGAGGGACAAAACTGTCAGCAGGCACTCTTCATATCAATGTTTATACTGAGAAAGGACCATGACTGATACAGTTCTGTCAAAGTGACTTTGTAGTTGTAGAATCTATTTCAGATGCAGGTATAAATCCTCACATCTTAACACTAAATAACTTGAGCTGAGTGAAGCTATTGGTTGGCTGCCGTGTGGTTTGTCAGTAACAGTCGCAGGTCATCTGAAGGTTACCTGCGGCTTCCTGGCACTGGCTGCGGTTGATGTAGGCGAAGTGGTGGTGGCAGCTCTGAGACTCACACACACAGCCCTCGGCGGTCAAGTTACACCCAGAGAACATGCAGGCCGGGTTGGATGGTCCCACATACTTCTCTCTGTGTCTGTCCCGGTGCTCATGCCTTCGACCTTCTGAAAACCAGCAGTGGACACACACACGCGCAGACACACACACACACACACACACACACGCGCGCGCACACACAAAACCATAGTCATCAATGAGTCAGACAACAGCACCACTCAAGAGTGAGTGGGGTACCACTGCACAAAGTCTTAGCGTGTGTGTCATCACTATGATATGTAAGTAGCATTAGTCACCTCAGAGCCACATCTGTTATGGATTAGCTCCTCTCAATGGACAGCATTATTCCCTCTGACTCAAATTCGGTGCGTGCATCTGTGTTGCAACATACCGTGTGATGGGAGGAGAGGGCTCACCTGACTTGCTGGCCTTCATGCAGGTTTCTTGGTCTGGGTAGGTGAAGGAGCCCAGGCAGGAGTGACGGGCATCGCACACACACTGACCTCCAGCTCTGTCGCAGCCTGTCATCAGGGGACAGCGCTCGTCCTCCAGGCCTGCCTCTGGGTGCTCGGGGAGCACTGCAAGGGGGAGAGAAGAAGACAGAATTGGGAAAGATTAGGGTTGTGCCAGAATCAGAATTTTGTCAGTTGAATCAGATTTGGCAATTCAGTACAAATATCTGGATATTTGTTCCTTTTTTATTCATACAGACAATCAAGCAACACTTTATTGAACGGCCCGATTTTGAACAGGCTTCAACAGGACATTCAGGGCGTCAGTGACATTCGTGTAATATAGACAAGCTAAGTTAGCCCTCCAAGCTAATGCATGCTAACTACGCACAACAAAACCAAAGACTACATCATATTAAGTTGCTGAAGAGCAACGTGAAAGCAAAGCGTCCTGACTCTGCAGCTAGATATCGACTTCACATCTTAAGTCTAGGGGGCAGCTCTACGAAAGATCATGGACCTCTCACTTAGACTGGTTTGTCCATTTTACCCATATTAACTGGCAATAAACAGACATTGGGCAAGGTTACAGATAAAGTGTAATCACAAGTTAAAATATGCCAGAAACTGAGATTTGTTTTCCCAGAAGTGCGGAAGGGTTAGGCAGCTTACAGCCTCGGTTGCAACACACTGCCCTGGCACCACCATTACTGAAGTGACCAGTGTATTTCTGGGCTGCCATCCCTCCTCCCCCCTCGTCGCGCCACGCTACTTCAGCCATTGAGCCCATTTGTTTGCTTTTGTTCCACAGCATGGGGCCCTCCCAGGGTTCCCATCTCTGCTGGATGCTGGAACGCCTCCTCTGTACCAAGGCCACTTGCGCCATACCCACGTATTGTCGCCCCCCCCCCCCCGAGATGGCACCTCGAGGCTTTACCCAACTTGGATGAAACTTTGCCATACGAAGGAATGTGCGAGGGAGTAAAGCGCCCCAGCTTACGCATTACCCATAGTGTTCCTTTCACATGCATGAATAACCACATATTTATACCCTTAAATTAGCCTCCTTCACAGTTGTCCAAGCACACTAAGAGTAGCAGCAGAGTAAACAGGATGAGACAAACTGTAACCCACAGTAACCTCTTCCAAAGCATTGAGCTCCAGGGCCTCAATCAACAGTGTGGAAGCGTGATTGGAGCTTATCATAATACTCTGGCTTTCTTCTCCAAACAGCCACGCACCACAATGCACCAGAGGAAAAGGTTTAACTCTCCAATATAAGCAGGGGCACTTCATGGTATATTTACCCAACTACTGTAGTGATCCTACCTGAAAAAAAGCCTCTTAAAATGAAATGACTTTCATTTTCAGTTCAGGGTTAGAGAAACAATAATGGGACGACTCAAATAACAGGAAAGGAATTGAATTCAGATGCTGTAAATCATAATAAAACACATACGTTGATCCGTATTAATTCAAAACAGATATTACACTATGGGAAAAAGACAGTCTCTAACTGCAATGAGTCGCTCTGTTGAAGTGAATCAATTTGACTGCAGCAAAACAAGCATTGCTGGAAAACACTGTCCCAAAGCTGAAGGTAAACTATATGCAGGAATGTCAGCTAGTGTTTGTACACAGTGTCGCCAGCAAAAGTGAAAGTGAAAGCCAACCCCAGTGTGTCCACTTGGCATTTCACCTCACTATGTTTGCGTTTTATTCGCTGCTGTGTCCCTGATTTTTGTAGCTTCCTCTTGGATGCATCCTGGTTGCTACCTTTTAATGTAGTCCCCACCTCACCTGAGCGCTGTGCCCAAGAACTCAGACAATACAGGCAAATAGATACACCACCACACACTTCAATCATAAGTGATGATGAGAGAGAACACTTTGGTATGAGTATATAGTGTACCTTTGAGGTTGGTTATGTGCATGACTCCTCAGTGATGGAAGATGCTCACGAGGACTATAATAAACCTCCAGCCAATGGAACAGGTGAAGGTAATACTACCTTTAACCTGAGCCAGCCTGTGCCGTTAATAGCTCTCCCAGACGGCCAGCCAGACGGGCAAAGCACAAGCAGCCTTTTGAATAAACCGCACCAAAACTTTCCCCGTGATTTCCTTTCACCTTAAAATGATCCTTAGCTCCACATTTTTTCCATCTCGAGGCTTTCCTGTGCCTGGGAGGGTATTTTCATTTGCCTGTCTGTGTGGGGTGCTAAATCTGGCATGTAGAAAAAGAGGTAGAAGTCCAAACAATGAATGAAAGGCTGGACACTGAAGACATTGTCTCGTTAACTAATTTTGCATGACCCCGGTCAGCCCAGTTTGTTCTAAGCTGGTCTGCCTCATCTTAGCCCCCCTTTAGCGTGACCCTGGTCTGGTCTGGCCTTACTATCTATTATCTGGCCTGGCATGACTCAAGCCAAGGTCTATGGCTTCATCCCAGGGGGATTCCTCTCTCAGCGGCTGAGACTGCTTGTCTTGGCATCCAGGGCCAGGATGGGAAAGCTGACCTCTAGAGGCCCTCTGGCTGATAGCGAGCTAAAAAGGAAGTCTTTGAAACATTAGATAATACCAGAGGAAGGGAGAAGAAGAAGGCATGCGAAGGAGTGCAGTGGACATAGCGTCCCTGTAAAACAGACATTCTGTTACGTGGTATGTTAAGTGCTTCTGAAGCTGGGGGAAAATTGGTGTGGGAGGACAGGCACGAGACTACAATGAGAACATCAAAACAAGTCATTCAGCTGCAGAAACTGAATGATTTCACTTGATCACTGAAGCAAATATGATAAGGTAAAAGACCCGGACGACTCTCTACCGGAGCAGGTGCCTGTGTGCTCACATGACACCTGACGGACTCAACCTAAAGCTGCAGCATTTGATTCACTTGTGTTTGTCAGCTGCAGTGTTTAAGTGCCAAATTCCTTCATGAGAATAACTGATTTTAATATTCCAGGTATTGGTTTTGGAATGCTACAACCATTTCTTGGGGTTCAAGCAATTATTTCTGCTTATTATACCTATTAAACAGGAACAATGACTGGATTAAACACTCCCCCATTGAACAGTTTCCAAGTCTATTTAGATACCGGTATCTTACGTAACATTTAACCAGGTCTGGAAAATACTAGTTCAATGACTATTGCAGCTTTCCCCGTGACTGCAGGAGCCCTAATGTCCATACTAATGTGTGACAATGAAAGTTTTTCACTTCTTCCTACAATAACTGATCAAATAAGACTAAGTGAAGACTCATTACAAAGAGTATACCTTTCATATAATATGCCACATTTCACCTGTGTTGGAAGGTTGTTCCATCTCTCCACTGACACATTTTGACCACCCAGAAAATCAAAACTGTGAGCAGAAAAGCAGGGGATCAGAAAGCGGAAACATTTACCCCCTACTCCTGATTGCGAGTCTAATCACTTTAAGACTCTTGCAGCTTGAGGAGGGAAATCTGGGATCAGCCTCCAGCAGCCTGCCTACTGTGGCCCCTGGAAACACACTAGGAGGTGTTGATTTACCCCCACCTCAAAACCTCTGGGATACTGGGATTGTGTGCGTGCGTGCGTCGGATTTAGGGGGTCAGCAGCGTGCTCTGAGATCCCTGGAGCCGCAGGAGCAGAGGCACGACTCAATCACAGGAGCCATTAGGTCTCCAGCCTCTTCAAAAGCTGTTAATTTGCAGAGAAGATGTCCTCCAGGCCACAGCCTAACCTGTACATGCGGCACAATCAGTGGCAGAGTCTCCTGGGATGGCCTAGGGGCTTGAGACCACTGGAAAACCCTTCTTGAGCCCTGACTTGGACCACCCCACAGAGAGGTGATGGGAGGGCAGGGTCAGGGGATCCAGACGCCCACTGAGAGCTGCTTACTCTCTCCTTCAGTCCTGTCAGTCCATTTCAATCATTCTGAAACAGGCTGGAGACAGTGCAGGTGGAGGGGCTCCCAGCGGTTATTTGTTCCACAGGGGAAGGTCATTGCTACTTATTTCGCTCACTGTAGGGAACCCGATACCCTCCATGTGTCTTTGAAGTTGAGAAAGTTGCTCAAATTGTGCGGAAAATGAGCACAAACTATATTGTGTTTGTGCTCAGCCCTGCTCTGCTTGGCAGGAACAGCACAGTACAGTACTGTAACCCTGCAGGGGACTTTTGCAATCGTGCCGTCAAACCATTACATCTCTGAGGCACACACCATGCTGGTAAAAAAGACAGAAAAGAAAGGGGGCAGCTTATTATTAAATTACAGTGTGTTATTGCTGGCCACGCCATGAGTAATCCACAATTCTGCCCTCACACTGATTCAGACAATCATTTTTTGGCTTATCTCAATTTACTGCCTTTTTATGAATGTCTCTTTGAATTGTAAAGCAGAGTGAACTGAGCCTGCTGAAGCTGAAGCGTAACCTTGTGCCAAACCACCGCTGCCAAGCTTATTGTCATGCCTCTGAGCTGAGAGTGAATGAAGCTTTGAGGGGAAGAAAGAGCAGTTGAACATGACTCCTCTCCTGGCAGTCAAGAGCCCCTCAGACCTGGGGAGCCGCTGCAGGCAGCCAGAGACAAGGTAAACACTGACACAGTCACTGCAGTCAGGACTTAACTGACATGTGAATAGTGATGCCCTCAAGCCACTTAAAGGAAAGGGATGGTTGCCTACCAATTTAATTGACACCTCCAGCTCCTTTGTGGCACTGCTAAAGAACTCAAGAATACATTAAGTCTCTTGATACTGACACAAGTTATATGATTTCATAAAAAAAGACACTTCCCACCTTTACATACTCCCGTTTCAGGGATTGTGGCAGCTCCTGTTTTGTTCACAGACGCGCAGGTCAGTCCCAGGGCGCAGTAGCCGTGCGCCCAGTCCTGTCCGCCGCAGGGCTCCCACTCCAGCCGGGCACAGTGGTCACAGCATCCGCACGGATCCCTGGCCAAGGTCCGGCCACCCTCGCAGCCGTGCGGGGCTTTGACGGGACAAGTCCGGAGATTACACGGTGTGCACTCATGAGCCGCGAGCGCACGCACCAGAAAAAAGACATTCAATAACACAACGGAGCACTTGCTGAACATGTTTTTGTTTTTTTAAATTAAGTTTCCCAGAGAAATAGTCCGCTTCTGTCAGATGGTAAACCGCATGAACTCGCTGCTACATGTACCTCCAAAGTTGCAAAGTCTTCTTTAAAGTTTAGTGATGAGTCTTCCCTCGGCCGTGCTCTTTTTAACACACAGCAGCTCAGCTCCAGAGCAAAAAACACCACGAGACTCAAGTGGAAGTGGCAGCAGTATCCAAAGGTTCACTGTGGGCAGGTAGAAGCGCGTCTCATCTGATTAAGTAACATGTAGAAATCCCACACAGAGGCAGTGGACGTCCAGAGAGCCTTGCTGCTGGTACTGACAGCGACGCACGAGAACGCAATCTGACTCTTAAATTGACATACAGGCATATAGAAATTAGCGGTGCACCCCTCCCTCTGACTGACACAGGCACCGACCAGTCACAAGGAGCGAAAGGAGGGAGGATTTGAAACTGATGTATCCCTGCTGTGTAACTCCTCTCTGTGTTGCGCAATGATGCAACTTTGAATGCGCTGAATGCAAGTTGCGTTTTGCTTTTCTGCGTCATATTCAGTGGCGTCCCAAGGGAGGGGCAACTGCTGCTCCTTGCTGCCCCCCTTGTGCCAGCATTAGTCTTTGTACATCACTGATTCGTTTTACCTGCATTACTGTTGTATGTTAAAACCTGATTGGATTTGTTTAAATTCATTTATGATTTTTCGTTTTGGTGTGCCACCCGATGATTTTCTGTGGCTCCATCACAAAACTTTCTAGTGGCACCATTGAAGGATCACTTAATAGGCACAGGCCCAAGGCATAGACTGTAAAAATAATGGATGTAGCAACTGTGATGTCACCCACTGGTTTGTGGACTCCTGTTTTGAAGCCTCGAGTTTGGCATTTCGGCCATTGCTATCTTGGTTTTTTGAAGCCGGAAGTGACCATATTTGGGCAAGAGGATGGAGTTGTGTGGGAGCAAGGGCTGGATCTGACTGAGAAGCAGAGAACACAATAGGCAGACAGCCCAGCTCTAATGCGTAACTGCTCATTTTTAAAACATCTCCGGGTACTCCAGCTTCCTCCCACAGTCCAAATACATGCAGGTTAGGTTAACTGGTGACTCTAAATTGGTTGTAGGTGTGAGTGTGAGGGTGAATTATTGTCTGTCTCTATGTGTCAGCCCTGAGATAGTCTGGCAACCAGTCCCGGGTGTACCCTGCCTCTTGCCCAACGTCAGCTGGGATAGGCTCCAGCACCCCTGCGACCCCCAACAGGAAAATGGTTACGGAAAATGAATGAATGAATACTGAGTGGTGAGTTATTTAAAAATTCAACCCCTGTACAGTTGTTACGAAGGCGGACATTAGCTACAGAGACCAAAAGTATTCTTGTACCAGGCTGTAAACAGGTTTATTTCTGCTGTAAAGTTGGGCATTTTAACATAGGGGTCTATGTGGATTGACTCACTTTTGGAGCCAGCCTCAAGTGGCCATTCAAGGAACTGCAGTTTTTGGCACTTCTGTGTGGGCTTCATTGTTCAGCCCCCTTGCCTTCAACTGCAAAATGTCACTGAAATGAACACATACTGACCAGGAAGAGATTCAAGACGACCACAATGAGATGCAAAGGAACTGTAGAGACATGAAATAACAACAGAAAATGATGAGTTACTACCACAGAGAAATGCAAACCCATGACACAAAAAGAGGCTAACCCTAACTATAACGTGTGAGTGTCTTGTTTTTGTGTAGGAGACGTGGGAGGCCCTTTGCATACCTCTGCCCAGGGGCATATTGTCGTATAATCTGCCCCTGGGGGCACCACTTATACAGTACATTCTGTAAATCACTGCAATTTTGTGTCTTAAGGAGCCATTTGAAAACAGCTTCAGTTGTTAACATAATTCAAAAGAGTGTTTTTTTAAGAGCATGAATGACTCAATCTGCAATCCTTCTTATGTCATACTATTACACATTATGGATTTAAATCATTTACACACACACACACACACAATCAGAATACAGTGTCACTACACTCCCTCCCTCATTAAGATCACATCTTTCATGTCACAGAGTAATTTTACAGCTGGGCTCTTGTCACCAGCCTCCTAATTGTTCTCTATCTCCCTTCAACAATAAAGCCATAAAGTATGTCAAAGCCTCACAATCAAACATTATCAAGGCTGTATATCATTCCTCAGCTTTACCGTTTGTGTGTGGATGAGTGCGTGCTTGCTTGTGTTTGTAGAAGCCCGATTGTGTATGCAGGTGGCTTTGGAAAGGCAAAAGGTCATCTGATGTTTGTTGAAGCGGTGTTTGTGTGCTTACATTGGCAGATGGATGGTGTGTGTGTGGGCAGCGGGCACAGCTGGGGGCTGATTGTGTCAGTGCCACAGACACTGAAGACCTAAAGAAAGCAGTACAATACATTGAAAAAACCCACTGCTTGTCCCCCTTTTTCTACTGCACAAGAGAGCGAGAGCAAAGCAGACAGATTTATTTTCCCACGGTGACAGATGATGTAGTCTTCAGAGCCAGTCAACTGTGATGGTAACACTTAGACTGCTTTACATGAAGCTGACTGCCAGCTCTGAGCAACTAATAAGAATGACTGGAAAGTAAATGATAAAGTAACAGATATCAAATATCAAACGTATGATGATGGTCCAGGGATTTAGGAAATATTTCCCCTTCAAACACCAATCAGATGTCATCCGGGATGATTTTTCACCACAATGTCAACACACAACAGCACCTCCTTCATTTGCAACATCTGCCTGGAGCCACCGGCTCCAACACAAACACAACATCCAGGAAACAAGCCCCGCAGCACGCATAATCAGCCCTTGCAACACAACTCGGCTCTTGTCCTCCAGCTCTCCCTCCACCCTCCCTCGCTCCATCCCCTCCTTAAAGCTCTTGTCAAATGGGCCGACTCGCTGACCGCTGGCTGGACACCTACTGCTGGTTGACGACAGATCAGACCAGGACCTTGGAGGGCCTCGGTTTCCATTCACTTGCAGAGATTGTGGCCCAGCGGCACTGACCTATTTGCCTGGGTGATGGGCTTTCAAACAGGGCCAGCTGGCTACTCTCAGAGACCCCTCATCCTGCTATCATGGACCAGAGGTTTGTTTTTGCCAACTTGAAGGTCACCACAACACCCTCTGCTTCTCAGTCCATCTATCTGTACTAGTAATTAGATATACAAACGCTCTTGGGAATCATAGAGGAGGCATTTTTCTCTCAGAGGGGTAACAGGGGCAGCAATCAACAATGCAAAGCATGGGACCAAACTGGGATACGCCCTCATTAAACTCACCCTCCGCATATACTCTGTGTCAAATGTTGCATGAATTTGGCGTTTGGAAAACTTCTCTATTGTCAAGGCTGGCGTCAAACACCACAGTGACATTATCCATCATTTATGCCTTGTTTTTGATTTCAAATAAGTGCAGAATTAGGCCCAAACAAAGCTAATCAAATCAGTTGAGTGCCATGTTCATAAAACCAGAGCAAAATCTGCTACGCCATGTGCCTGTGAGTCTCTGAAGGTGGGGGGGTGAAGGGCGTTTTGCAGGGCCTGAATTACAGTAGTGTATGTGTGCTAATGATGCTCTGAGTCACAGATCTCTGGGAAAATACAGCAGTAGCGGCACCAGGTTTTCCCTACCCTGAAGTCCCTGGTGTGATGACTCTGATCCAGGCTTGTTGTACCAGCTTCAGGTGGGCGTAATCATCCCTGACCCCATAATATTGAGGGGCCTTAGTGGGGGATCTGTTCCAGAGATTAGATGACCTCTCTCTGTCGTCCACCCCTGTTGCTTCTCATCCATCCACTCCACAGGCAGATGATTTACACCCGCCTGCTGTGGAGGCGTCAGGCTGATGCTGAGGAGGTGTTTCTGGGATGTAGATGGGTGTGAATGATGGTTTGTAGGTGAGCTATCTGGCAGCAGCAATACAAGGCTGAGTGTGACACGGGGCCGAATGTGGAGTGTGATATGGAGTGCTGAGCGTGTGTCGAGTGGACAGCGTGCGGCACACCTGATTACAAGTCCCCAGGATGTGCTCCGGGATATTTCCCCCGAGGATGAGTGTACAGTGCTGGTTATCGCCCTTGCTTAGCTTATCTGTGAGCACATGGTGCTGGACTGGAGCATAGTTTGCAGATCCAGGCCAAGGGGTGGGGGCAGTGGTGAGGAGCGGTCGTATAATGGCAATGCGTACTGACAGTTGGAAGAGTTTCAAAGCTCTTCAGACATCTACTAAATTGCGGAAATATGGAGCATTTAGTGTGGAGGCTAAGCAACACAAAGACTAATGAATGGCCTGTTTCAAACTCAGAAGGGATGAGATCATCTGTTTTTTTTATACAAGCAGCCAAAATATGAAAAAAGAACACGAGATACATGACAAAAAGGTGTGAACAAAGAAAAACATAGGAGAATATAAGCCAAAAAAGATTAACAGCATAATGATTTCTGTTGAAACGAACACAGTGTATTGAGGTAATAACCGACAGAGATGGTTACTTCTCTTTTCCATTACTGACATCCATAGGGACTCACAAGTGCTTTTGTTCTCTCTTTGCACTCTTCATTTGTTTGGACCTCTGTACAGGAGGTTTGGAAACAGTCAGAGGACTCCAACAGAAAGAGTAACTCATCTTGCAGGAGATCGGAGCTGATTCCCAGGTCTAGTTTACAAAAACACTGAACAGAATTTCCTTATCATGCTGTCCTCCTCTCTTTCTATGGCCTCTCTTTTCCTCTGTCCTTGACTCTTTCTCTTTTGCCTCTGTGCTGTTCCTCAGGCTGTGTTTTTTCTTTCTCTCTGTGAGGTCTGGTCCAGTTGCTGTTCCATGCGGGGACTATAATAATGTGTTTTGACACCGTCAGGTCTCCTGCTGTCTTCTTCACTGTGTCTCGCACAGCCCCCCAGAGTCATCTCAGCAGCAGTGATACAAAACTACAAGCCTCCCCCTTTTTTGTTCTGGCTCTAAGAAGTCCTGCTTGGACGTTAAAGGGTTCAGTGGGTTCAACTAGCCCTGAGGGTTAAGCACTCCACTTTGTCTTTGTAGTCTGTGAACTGGCTGTTTTCTGTGAGGTAACGGGGAGAGGACATAAATCTAAGCAGATGCGTGGTCATCTAGCAAGTGGTGCATCCTCAGCATAACATGTAAATCACTGTTGTGTGAGGTAATATGAGCGTTTTCTAAGTTGTTTTCACGAGGAGGGCAAAGCAGATGAGATGAGATTGGACAAGTGACATGTCACGAATACTTGGGTTTGATCAACTCTTCTCAACAACTATTTGATGAGTTACCCTGAAATCCACTACAGACATTCATGGTACCCAGAGGATGAAGCCTAAACACATATTCTATGAAATATCTAAACATCTGAGATGGATTGGCTCCACATTTTATACAGATATTTATGGTTCCTAGACGGTGTGTCTGAATGACTTTGGTGATTCCTCATTTTTCCATCAGCTCTGCCATGACAGTTCTGATTTAGTGTCAAATGTCTTGACAGTTATTGGATGGATTTCCATGAAATTTGCTACAGACATTAATGTTCCCCTAAAGAGGAAGTAAAACAACTTTAAGAACTTCTTGAAGAGCCCCATTATGCAACCCAATAGACAAAAAAAATGATTATGTTTTTGGAAACCATGGACACGTTACACTTGCATGTGTATATGTAGCAGATACACTGAGTTGTTAAGGTGTGGTAAGGTTAAGGCACAAAAACACTTGGTTGTGATTCAGAAAAGATCATATTTTGGCCTAAAATACCCAGTTTTGGGGGCACATTCCTCACTGGAAAAACAGAGATATCTTGCTTAGAAACAAATCACTTTTTGTGCCACTTTCCTGGCAGAAAACACAACAGTGTCTCAGTAAAAAACAACTGCTTTTCATGGGACTATTCCCACAGAAAATGCAGTGATATTTCACTTAATAAAAAAGCTTCTTTTGGCACTCTCCCAGCAAGAACGCAGCAGTGTCTTTGTAAAAAGAAAAATACTTCAGTGAGCACCACTTTAGTCAAGGAAAACATTATTTCCATTTGCAGTATTATATCTGGCGGTATGGCTCTGTCCTGGGGCCTCTCTGCCTTTCCTAGGCCTACGCAGAAAGCCTCCTCCACACACCTACATGGAAAGCCTAAGGCATCTTCCTGCCCTTCCATGTGCCCACATGGAAGGCCTAAGGTAGAGGCAACACACCTCTCTGCATGTCCATGCACCTATGTGGCAAGCCTAAGGCAGAGAGAGCAGCAGCAACAAAAAAACCAGGAACAGGACAGAGCCAGCATCAATGCCAAACAGAAATTATATTGATAACTCAGACACAGCATCTAAAGGAGGAGCTGGGGTGGAGGGTGCTGCAAAGGGGCTTGAAAAGGAAGCAGCAACAGTAGGCAGGCCTGAGCAGTTTAAATAGTGATGCCCTGAATGAGATTTGCCAATTGATTGCATAGAAAGGGATCATGTGATCAATCAGCTGACTCCCTTCCACCAATCAGTTGGTTCATCACTTGATTGGGCAGTTTGAGATCAGCTGATGTAGCTGGGACATGAGCTGAGCTTGACATTGTGTCCTGAACTAAGGCTATACTAAACTATAATATCTTGTGCCACTATCATAAAAACACAGCAGTGGCTCTGTAAAAAAAAACAGTCACTTTTCATGTTACCATCCCTACTGGAAAAACAATGACACGTCGCTAAAAACATCCACATTTTGGAGCGAAAAAGCCACAGGAAACACAACAACAGACCCTAAAAATACTCACATTTGGTGCCCAAAAAGCCACTGAAAACATCAACACCAACACACAAAACTTGTGCGTTGGTCTCAATCAGTGGTCTGCAGCTTGACAGCCGTCTCGCCTCTGTGATAGACCATCCACCACCCCCCCACCTCCCAATGTCAGCTTTTCTAATGTGTCACTTCAGAAACTTTGATATGATATGTATGGAACATGCAAATATTACATATTCATGGTTTGCAGAAATGTACAATAACAGCATTTTCTTCTGACGACTAGGTCAAAATTTTAGTTTGTCTAGTACTTTGGTGATAGATAAATCCAAAAATGGTTAATAACAGGCCTAACTAAGATGGTTAACATGATAATCATTGTTTTTGCTAAAGATCAACATGTACGTGATGTACAAGTACAGCCTCAGAGAACAGCTAGTGTGTCTGTGAACACTGTTTTGTGAGGAGCACGTATCACTCGTGGATAAAGTAACAAAGTGTAAGCCAGCTTTCAGTACTAATAAAATAACTCTAAGCTCTACACCACACACAGTGTCGACTTACGACATCTGCTGTTACCAACAACATCAACACTTTCTAAAAGCGCTGTAATGACACATGAGGTTTCTGGGTTCGATTGGCATCAGGAGTCATTATGACTCAGCCTCAGACCCTTCCTACAGTCATGGCTCAGATCCTCTGGCTGCAGATTATGCCCAGCTCTGGGCCTCACACTCTCCCTCCATCCCTTTCTACCGTGAGATCCTGTGACCTTGCAGAGCGAATTGCCACCAGCTTGTTTGACAATTAGAAGTGGCAGACTTGCTCAGCTCTGTCGTGCTCTGGCGGACCGTTAAGTGGACCTCTCAGAAGTTTTAATCTGAAAATCTATGTGAAGATGATGAATTCCTCAGTGGATTGGAACCTAAAAGAACCCCTGTGTCCCATTCCCACAACACCTGCCTGATGTTATCTTCCCTTTCATACTTTGGATCATTGAGAGAATTCAACAAGCGAGCTTCAGAAGGTCTACGGTTACAGTAAATGAGTAGAGGGCGAGGCTGTAACCCAGATTTTCTACCTGGTCATAAACTACTTTCAGTGGGTGGTAGCTGGAGACATTTGTCATGTCGATGAACTGAAACTGTCTTGTGCTTGTGTGTTCATGTGGTTCTCACATACAAGTTCCAATGTGCCTGGTAAAAGCTTCACATTTATAGGCAGAGTACTTGGTAGCCTTATGTAGCTCATTTTGTTGGACATGAACTGACATGACCTTGTATTTCTAAACTGTTTGAAGGCATTTTATTGTGTGATGTCATTGTAACACGGTTTAAATGATTTCCAGAGGGAGAGCAGTCGATCGTCTATTTGTCCAAAGTTATTGTAAACCCTCATTACCTGATAATTTGTCCACTTGGGGGCAGTGCACCAATCTGTGACATATTATCACCTTATAAAGTTGTTGTTGTTTAGCAGATGTGTGAGCAAAGAGTTGCTTATTCAAACATTTAGTAGAGAAGAAGCTTTGGCAACACTGTGGAGTCGTCTTTCTGGGCATAGATGTAAGTATTTACCGTCCTTTTAGCTCCATTTTGGTTTCCACCAACTCCCAAGGGAGCCATGGGGAGACATTACAGGTGACTAGGGTAAAACTTGTAACTGGTAGAAACTTCCGCAGTGGATTTCTTACATTAGGACATCATTTTTTGTGTTGCAAATGTTCTGAAATGTTATTTTTAGCTTTGCAAATAAGGCATTATCTAATTGACTATGTGCTAAATTGCTAACATTTCCAGAACAGAAATCTGGAAATTGGATGATCGCCTGGTTCAAAAATCTTGTTCCAGTGTTGAGAATCAAAGGTTTTTACAGATACTCTATCAGCAGCCATTAAAAAGTTTAAAAATACACTACATTTAGGACATTTACGACTTTGCTTCTACTCTGATAAGGATATCTGTATTCCGACTATCTTAACCTGTGGGTCTTCCTTGGTGGAGAAGGCTGCGCCGCTGTTTCTCTTCTCAGATGTTGTCTGTCTATTCTTCTCTTTTTTTACCCACTGAGAATTTAGAATAGCTAAATCATACACTTTCCTGCCTTGACAAAAACAAGAAAATGAGCAAAAAAGTAAGTAATCTGATTACACTTCACTCACCAGATGTCAACTCATTATCTCCAACAATTAGCGTGTTCATTTGATAAAAATAAATCAAGCTAAAGAGACTTCTTATGAATAATAAAGATGTAATTTACTCTATCTCTTTGCAGTCCATCAATTTTATTAAATCATATTAAATCCTTGGCTCATTCTGCACGTACACACACACACACACACACACACACACACACACACACACACACACACACACACACACACACACACACACACACCAGTGACTTTACATAGAAGGTTCTGGAGGTTTCTGTGGGCTTTAGGGGGAGGATCCTCAGGTAAAGGTGCCAGATTTACAGGCAGATCTCCAGCTGGCAGAGGAATGTCACAACCTGTGTTTCAGCTGTAAATTCTGACATAATTACAGTGTCACTAACTCAAACATTGAGGTGAAACAACCACCTTGCGAGGGGAAAATGATCACTGCTTAATGTTATGTCTGGGACACAGACTTACTCCTGTCTTTGTGGGGAAGGAGAGGCGCGGGGAGCAAGAATGTGAGAAATGTATGAGTTCTCTGACCTTTATGAAGGTGAAGCAATGGGCTGACATCATTACCATAGCCGGCATGTGTGTGCTTGCAATCACATGGGCGAAAGGAAAGTGGAAAGAGGATCCAGGTCAAATGAGGGGTAAGGCTCTGTGTAAATACTTTACACTTTATGTTTACTTGATAAAACACACGTCAGAGATGCAAATTGCTTAAAATGTGACTTAATGGTAAGGGTGAAAGTGGAAAGGCCATTTTCTAAAAGACTTTTCCTTGAAGGAGTAGCGTGTAGGATATAGGAGCTGAAGCTACTGGGAGCTGAATTACTCGCCGATGTCTCTTCCTCTCCAAAACAAACGGACCACTTGATTCAAATTGGTAAAAGCACTGAATCAAGCTGTTTTACGTCATAAATCAGTGTTTCTGCAAAGCTGTTCAGCTTGTTGGATTCCTTTTCCTTTGGACAGAGGCAGGCTAGCTGTTTCCTACTGTATCCATCCATCCATTTTCAACTGCTTATCCGAAGCTGGGTCGCAGGGCCGAGCAAAGCATTCCAGACGTCCCTCTCTCCAACAATGCTTTCCAGCTCCTCCTAGGGGACCCTGAAGCGTTCCCAGGCCAGACGAGATATGTAATCCTTCCTGTGTGTTCTGCGTCTGCCCCGGGCCTCCTACCAGTGGGACGTGCCTGGAACACCTCCAATGGGAGGCACTCAGGAGGCATCCTGATCAGGTGCCCGTACCACCTTAACCAACCCCTTTCGATGCGAAGGATCCTATCTCTAAGGCTGAGTCCAGCCACCCCATGGAGGAAACTCATTTCGGCTGCTTGTACCAGTGACCTCATTCCTTCCGTCATTACCCTGTGCTCGTGACCATAGGTGAGGGTTGGGATATAGATGGACCAGGAAATCAAAAGCTTTGCCCTCCACTTCAACTTCCTGCTTTCTCTTTTGCTTCCCGCTGTATCCATACTGTATGCTAAGATAAGCTAATTGTCTGCTGGCTTAAGCTGTATATTTACCATATGAAAATGACAGTGGTAGCAATCTTCTCATCTGAATCTTTCCATGAAAATGAATAAGAATATTGTTTCTCCAAAATGTCAGACTGTTCCTTCACAATAATGACCCACATGGTCATCACTGCAATGTCTGATACCTCTGTTACATGTCATTCCCCATCTGTCGCTCCCATCCTTCCCTGTTGTATCTAAAAAACAGGGCGACCCAATTAAAAATGTACACCCTGCTTGACAATACTGTACTAAATTAATCAAACCTATGAAACACATGTGAATTTGAGAGAGAGTTGAAAGGTGTAAACCTATTAAAATTACCCTTTCTTCCTTATGTAGTGCTGCCATCGTGTGGTAGAATATAGGCAGCGCAGTGTAACTGGAGGTTCCTCTTGTCCCATTCTGTCTAAGCTCTTTTTATCACACTTAATATCAACTTGATGATAATGCTGCCTGCCCGCCAGTCAAGTCACATGTGAGAGGAAACATCTAAAGACAGGAAGCCCTTATTCCTCCGGGGCCTTGGTTTTTACTGGCTTAGTCACACACTCTTCCTGTTTTTCTCTCACCAGTCCAACCACCAACAAACAATACTAGGAAGGGGTCTGCTCTTTGTCTAGACGGTGATCTGTCAGCTGCGTCTGATCTGATTCAGTGTGGGGCTCAACAACAGCTACGACAGCTGACCTGTCTGGCTGAGGTCAGGGAGACTACGAGGCAGGTGTGCAGTCAAATAGGATCAAACAGAACTTTTTTTCTACACTCTGCAGCCTCTGAATGGATTAATAGAAAAATTACAGTGTCTACAGTGTAAGGCATAGGTGGAGATTTTAGGGGGGGGGGGGGATAGAGGACATTTCCAACATGAACTGATGCAGGGAACGCACAAAATGGAGCAGAAACTTTCATCAGAAGGCAGAAAATGAAGTGTTTGACACCCAAAATGCTTGATATGACCTTACTCTTTTCTTTGCTATGAAAACAATATGTAAACTGTGATAAAAGAGAATGATAATTTAGGAGAAATTAAGAATGCTTGTAAAGTCATTTATGGAATAAGATATTTAAAACTCTGTTTACTTTGTAACCTGACTGCACTTCTTGGCTTATAACACTCTAAAACAGAAGCTATTGGTTCAACAACAACAGCAAAAAAAGGCCAGACGAGAAATGAAGGTATCAATTTGCATGCATCTTTTTAAGTAGTTCCAACTACTTAATTGTGTATTTTATAGTCTGACAAACTCACTTAGTTTAGTACAACCAACATGATTTGCTTTGACCTCAAAAAGCTTAATTAAGTTAAACCAATTTATTATTTATCCAAAAGTTGTGATGACATCAGTGGTCAAATTATTTTATTTAAGATATTCAGATTTTTTTTTTTTTTTTTTTTTTTTTTAAATCCTACTCAAAGGTGTCAAAAATGTTTTTGATTTTGACCAATTTCTTAAAATAAGTACAATAAGTTAACTGATTAAAACATTTTAATAAGACAAACATATATTTTTTAAGCCAAAAAAACTTATTTAAGCATTATCCACTAACCCAATGAAACCTTTTGAAGTGAAGGTTAGCAGTGAACAGGAGTAGCCTAAAGCTCAAGTAATCTGATTACATTTATCTATAAAACTATGTAGGAGTCAAAATGATTCACTCATTCTTTCATTCATTTGCCATAACCGCTTTTCCTGTTAGGAGTTGTGGAGGGACTGGAGCCTAAACCAGCTGACACTGGGGAGAGGCAGGGTACACCCCCCAGCCAACATTTGTATGTGGGGCCCATGTGGGTAGCAACTGTATGGTATTGTTCATGGGTTCCATAATGGCCCCATGCCACATGGTTTGGTTTAATCAAGTGACTGCAATTAGCATAGGGCCAGTGGTGAACCCATTTTTCCGTCCATTCATGAGCCAAATGGGCCCCACATACAAATGTTGGCTGGGCCTGAACAGCTCGCCAGTATATCACAGGACTGACACATAGAGACAGACAACCATTCACGCTCACATTCACACTTTCGGCCAATTTAGTCACCAATTAACCTGCATGTCTTTGGATTGCGGGAGGAAGCTGGAGTACCCAGAGAAAACCCACACTGACATGGGGAGAACATGCAAACTCCACACAGAGGGGCTCCCCCACCCCAGGGTTAGAACCAGAAACCCTCTTGCTGTGAAGTGATGTGATGCTGACCACTGGCCCACTGTGCCACCGCAGTCAAAACGACCATTAATCATATTTTACACAATGTGGTTCTCTTCTTTGAACAAGCTGTCAACAGGATCAAAGAAAAGAAAATTAAGAATCCTCAGTTTGGATGTGGATTTTTGTCCTTTCTAACTAAAACCAAATGTACCTTGCAATTGTATCATGTTATCAATAGAGGGCAGAATGATACAACTATCCAATATTCAGAGTTTCTTTAAGGTCACTGCCAGCTGCGAAGAATAAAACAAGATTTTAATTTTAATGGCACAGTGAGGTTTTTATTGATCAGCTCAGGTCAAGACAGAATACAGAATCATTGTACGGAGAAAGTGTTAAAACAACTTTCATCATTAGTGACTATCCTGCAGTGATCCCAGTGGGCAACAGAGCGGTGGGTCTCTGCTGGTGTGAAGGCTCAGAGGTGTGCATACTATCAACTGTGATGTTCCTCATTACCCAGAAAATCAATGTTAAAGTAATAACAATAATTTCACACTACAAACTTTCCTCCTAACTATCAACTGCCTCCATCAGCAGGAACAGCTGCCGCCATGTTATTCTGTGTAGCCTCAAATGGCAGAGAAGAAGCACTGAGGTGGAATCTGCCTAACATCACACTGTAAATGTCAGTGCGGAGGTGTTATTCATTTAGAACAACCGCTAACATCATGTCGTGTATGACTCAGTCGAATTAGCAACACCTTTCTCTCTTTGAACCTTCAAGACTCCTTTGACTAATGTCTTATCTGACATTTGACATGACTGGTCCACCATGCAGGCTGCAAACCACTGTGAGTATGTGTGTGTGTGTGTGTAAGTGGAAAAGAAGAGGGAGAGCCGATGTTAAAGTAGGTATAGGGGCAGACTTTCTGGAGCCGACTCCCACATGCCCTCTGACTACCTGTCAGTGGTCTGACCAACCTCATGTCTCCAAGCAGATGATGTGATAAGAGTGGCAGGGAGAAGAAGCGAGGGAGATGGAGCGAAAAAGATGAGAAGTGTGACAGGCGAGAGGGTGCAGAAGTGTGAGCAAGTGAAGGAGGGTGAAAGAAAGAGACAAAGGAGAGGGGGATCGGGAAAAGAGAGAGATGACAGAGAGAGGAGAGAAGAGGAAGAGAGAGAGAGAGCAGAAAGTCTTGCCCCGAGGTGTTGTTTCTCTGTCTGCACTCGGTGCAGGGAGGCCAACAAAAGTGTCATACACAGCTGAAGACATTCACTGGCAGCCAAGAAGCACATCTGGATTTCTCATAATGAAATGCAGTAGGCTGCAAAGTTTTCCTGTGCAAATATACAGTAGAGGGCAGTCACTGCGAGTGTCAGTTGTGAGGTTTGTTTTCTAAAAACTTGGCACCACTGTGTTTTTAATGCACATGCATGTATGCACAATTGAATGAGCAGCTATTTACATTTTTCATATCGTCACCACGGGTAGACACTGACACATGGACGGATTGCCATCTAACTGTCAGCAAGTAGAAGCCGTGTGTCTAATCCTGCCACTGACTGCACCATTGCCAGCCACAGGGTACGGAATATATCATTTCACGGTCCTATTACGTATTTACTGCTTCCAAAATACACCCGATACACACACACACACGCAAACTCACCGCCAAGCTGTCCAATCCTCTGCATGTGCAACATATCCTCCACTCCCCCCCCCCCCTTCCTCTTTTCAACATCCTTGCACAATACAGAAGAGTTGCACTCGGGTTACACGTTCAGGTTGGACCTCTCGATTGCTCCCCAGGGCTTTTGGGAAGAGAAGAGTTGGAGGTGGAGGTGGAGGTGGAGGGGGGGAGCCGAAAAAAAGAGGAGATGATGGAAGGAAGGCCCACAATAACAGTCTGTTTCCTCACATGTTGGGGCCTGCAGCCTAACCTACTGCACCTGTTGTGGAGGCTCACACTAGCTGGAGAGCGATTTGTAGTGGGGGGGGGGGTCTTGCTGGTGATCTAGTGTGGCACCTGTATCGTGGCCCAAATCCAGCTGGGAAGGAGCCAGGCCTGGACGCAACTTAATGCACTTTGTCAGTATCGACTCGCACCCTCAGTGCACTTGACGACCCCTGTAGCCTCCTGCTAACCCTGGGCGCTTATATATGTGTGTGTGTGGTGTGTGCCCCCCACCTGCCCAGTCTCACTAGGTAATTGGGTAAGTGTGTAATAAGGTTGGTCACGGGTATCTGCAACCAGGCTGGGGTAAATGTGACCCAGGCCGCAGCGGCGTTTTGAGGATCTGTTTATGATTTTGAGGAGTGCTGTGAGGGACGGAGGGCGTGAGTGGAGCTGCGGTAGCAATCGCGTTTAATTTTGGTTCGAGCTGCAGGATTGTAATATGAATCACTCACATCCCCCATTTTATTGGTTTCTGTGTAATCACGCGTTGTTGGAGTGCGTTTTATTTAACGGCCTCTGCTGTATTTTACATGTTGAAACTTGTTGCAGTTGTTTTGAGAAAATAAGAGACTTTATGGGACACAAGGTTTGGTGGTTTACTCATCCCTACTCATAACCCATCACAATTGTCTGACAGCAGCGTAGAGCCCCCTTTGGCCAGAAATATGATCTTTTCAAGTTTCCTCGCCAGTGTTCCTCAGGGGACTGCCGCTTTTATATCTGACTAGCTGTCTGTGCCACACCACACCAGAGGAGTGGTTCACTGCAGCCGTCACTTCAGACAAGAAGATGAGCAATCTCCTTTTGGTTGCGTCGCATTTTGTGGTCTCTGACATGTTTTCAACACAGTCTTCCTAGTTTTCTCCAAGGGGGGGGGCTCAGATCCATCATTACAAGAGGGGGGATTTACCGAGACAGCTCTTTGTCCTGCCCTTTCTTTCTAACTCTCCCCTCACTGGCGTATTAGTAAAGTTGTGCGACCGCATCATCAAGAGCAGTAAGAGTAGCGTCGAGCTTATTATCCCTCATTGCCTCCGCCAGGAACAGGAAATGAACTAAGCAAGGGCTAGGGGGCTGTTCCAGGGCATGAATCCTCCAAGGGGTTTGCACCAGAGTGATTACGCGACTTTTTATACAGACTAACCAAAACACAATTACCCAATTCTCTTAACTACATGTTACATTTGTATAATAGGTTGCAGTTGGTTTTGATATGTTGAGGTAAGTTTGTGGGGTGCATTCGAAGGAGGTTTTCTTTAGCTGCTTATTTTCTAGCTCTGGTTAAATTTTACGAGGTTTGTTTATAATCCAGAGAGTGTGTACCGTTGTTACCTGGGCTGTCAGCTGTTAGACAGATGCCTCAGATGATTGACAGCTGCTGGCAGTGTTAAGGTGAAGTGCCGGGTCAGAAAAACCTGCCACAAGTCTGCTACAAACATGTCTTCATGCTGTTTCCTCAGTCTCAAACGGCTGTCAGGGGGCATTACTGCTTACTAAGCCTCCCTTCACTTTTCTTTCTCTATGTTACCACCACCCTGTGTTGTTAGATTACATAGACGTAGATTCCCACCCCCAATGCATGAAACAAAACCTGCACCCTTGCCTCACTAGCACCAGAGTAACCTCCCCTGTCTTTCAAGTCCGTCCATCCAGCATGTGGCTTTCTATTAAATGCCTTCTCCTTTACTCCATTTGCTTCATAGTATACATCTCAACCTCTCAGTGTCCCTTTCAACTCTTTTTCTACCCGATTCCCTTCTCCCTCCTCCTTCCTCTGTTTGACCAAGTCTGTAGTTGTTGTCAGACAAGGCGGTCTCTGTCTGAGCGCCGCGCTTGTGTGAATAAGTGCATCTGTGTGCATGTCTATGTGTGCGCTTGCAACTGTTGATATCTGCGTGCATGATCATGCTCTGGGTGTGTGTGAGTGAGTGTGAGTGTGTGTGTGTGTGTGTGTGTTTAAGCACGCCTGGGCTGAGCCTTGGGGGCAGTCCTCCTTTGTCCTCCCAACCATCTCCCACAGATGGATGTGTCTCCAGGGAATTGGCCTCAGAAGAAAAGCACCTCCAGCTCGCTCATATTAAATTCTGCTGAGCAAATACAATCTACCAGCAGAGTTTTTTTTTCTTCCACTCTCTCTTTTTGAAAGAAGCTAATTTAATGTGTGTGTGTGTGTGTGTGTGTGTGTGTGTGTGTGTGTGTGTGTGTGTGTGTGTGTGTGTGTTTGAGCAGAGGAGCAGGAGAAAACTAGTTCCACAAAGTCAATAGTTGAGCTACAAAGAATCTTCACACATCATATTTGGAGATTTTTATGTCGGGAGTTATTCCCGCTTCTCTCTCACACATTTTGGAAAAGCTTACGGAAAGCATTCATCATGCAGCGGTGCAAGCATATGTCATGGCTCGGATATCTTTAGAAAACGCTTCAGTTCCTTTTGTTGACACATTCGGATGTCACGCTATTCCCTTTTAGCCTTTTTTTTGTCACAGGCCTTGACGTGCTGTTGGCCCACTTGTCCTGTTTGAGGACATTTGCTGTTATAGAGTCATAAAAATGTGTGCTGGC
Source organism: Epinephelus awoara (assembly GCA_035609425.1). Classification (NCBI taxonomy): domain Eukaryota; kingdom Metazoa; phylum Chordata; class Actinopteri; order Perciformes; family Serranidae; genus Epinephelus; species Epinephelus awoara. The sequence goes on from CM069309.1 coordinate 22,405,151, forward strand.
CCTCATTTGCCCACCCTCACAGGAGAATAACACACCAGCAGAGAAGGTTTGGAGGGGAGCTGCTGGCTTCCTCCCACCCTCCCTCTCCTCTCTCCTAGTGCATCCACTTGCCTCTCCCTGATTTTCTCTCCTTCCACTCCTCCCCCAGGCTTAAGTCTCGGCACCTGTGGGCCCCTCCCCCACCTAAACTTTTTCACTCCCCCTCATTTTGGCAGGACGCCCGATGCGCTGACACAATCTCGGCTCTTCGCGTGAGAGGGAGTGCCTCACTCTCTGTGCCTCGCCGATTCCTGTGTGAGGAGCTACACGTGCATGTGTGTATGAAATTGAGGGAGCATATTTAATTACACACATCCCTGGGTGTGCAGCGAAGGAGTCAACTTTTCGCAGAACAACAGATAAGCTCGTGAACTCGGGGTGGTTCAACTCTCGCAGCACTAACCTCTAACCCATTACTCCTCCACTCCTCTATCTTCACTTGCTACTGCCCTGCTACAACTCCTTATTTGTCATCACACCGACCGGCTACGCAAGTCGTTCTGATGTGATTTTACTAGTAAAGGGAGATTTGAATAGCCTTGCACCTGCTCTCTAGTAAATGGCACTATAAAACAGCTGGGGATGTAAAACTTTATTTCCACATCCCCATGACCGCAGCTAGCCAGCCCCCCCCCCCCCTTCCCGTACATCTCTGCTTTAATTCTTTGTCACTTCTCTCCCTGATTGAAACCCAGAGAACAACACACAGGCTTGCGAAATCACCCTGCCATCTCTCCTTCCTGGCACCGATGGCTGCATGGCACTGCCCCAAACACATGGTTTTAATAACCCTTCCTCTGTTGCTCTTTTTTTTTTTGGATTCACTTGTTTTGCATTTCTGTTTCAGCACACATGTGTACATTCACACGCAGTAACCCCATATCAAGACATTTCTTAACAGAAACATAACTTTAAGACCGTCTTGTCACGGAGATGTGATGGATTCCTGCTCTGCATGCGTTCGCTCCTTGCGGCATGTGGCATTGATTGCACTATTCTGATCCCACTGTCAGCCGAGCAGTCCCTCAAGGTTAGGCAGTAATGTATCACTCATGGCCTCGGGCTCATCTACTGTTTCCACTGCACATCTTCCCCCCGGCCAGAGGAATTGTGTATGGTTTTCATTAGCAGAAATACTGCCAAGGAGCAATCATTCTCTTAGGTTTCCTCAGTATTGACCAGTGTACTATATGAACTAACTGCATGTGTTTCCCTGCAGGATCTGATGTTGCATCCAGAGCAGCAGAGTTACAACAGATAAACATATGGATCCAGAGAAGCAATCCAAAATTCAGAGGAGTCATTGACTGAATTATTCCAAAAGTACAATCAGTTCCCTGCAGTTTTGTTTTGCAGTTATCCCTATTCTCTTTACACTGATTAACCAGCTTGAGACTTGTGAATATGCACTTTGATGAACAGCAAGACGAGATAAAGAAAGATCTGATCATTGATAGCCTTTGTTTCTTAAAGATTTTGTGTTGCATCAGGCGGCGTAATGCGTCGATTAGATGAAGCTGACGAGGGAAAGTGTTTTGTTAGTTGGTGTGTTTGTGTGATCAGTGCTTCAGAAGCTGTGTGATCTTCAAACAAACAACCGTGACCACGAGCAGCAGATAATCCCCATCATGTGACCATGGAGCAATTTGAGTGAGACATGAATGAATGAAGAGCAGTAATTAAAGCAGCGGATCTCCTCCATCAAAAGAGGCCGGGATGAGATGGCTGCTCTTGAGTCATGCTGGCTGCTTTAATCTAACTCTCTAATTACGCACCAGAAGAGCAAACGAAGAAGAAAAAACACAACGGCCCAAAATGCTTTGTTTTCCGAAATGATTCAAACACTGGAGATCCATCTTCATCTGGCTGCGATAACTGCACGTTGTAGTAGATTGTGTCTGACACGAACAACAATTACACAGTGTGTTTGGTTCTCTGGCTGAGGAAAGTTTTCATACAAAGACTCAACAGGCGCTGCCAAATGCTGCAAGCTGGCTGGTTTCCAATGAGAAACTCTGTGAGCCAGACGCACACATACACAGCAAACAGCATCCACTGCCCTCCTATAATGTATCACCTGGATGCTGGGCAGTGGCCAGTGAAAGCCTCCAGCTGAACAGGGGATTAAGGTTTTTAAAACAACCCCCTATGGCCAAAAGCCTCCTAATGGGACAGTGATTACTGACTGGTACAATAGGCCCTCAACTGTATGCTGGTGTGCACATGTGAATATGACTGAATGCTCATGTGTGCGCACAAGTGTGCATGCACCCCATGTGAGCCATGCTTTCCAACCAGGCTTTCTGTGTAAGCCTAGGAAAGGCAGAGAGGCCCTAGAACAGAGCCATATCGCCAAATAAAATACTGCAAATGGAAATAAAGTTTTCTTTGACTAAGTAGTCCTGACTAAATTGACCATATTTGGAAGAGAGGGCGGAGCTGTAGATGAACGAGGGGTGGATCTGAATGTTAGACATTAGCAATGCCTGGCAAAAAGCCTTAAACAGCAGCCATGCCAATATGCGTGACTATGTAAATGGCTGAGTTATGAAAAATTGTTGTATGTTGAAATAAGCTATAGAGACTAAAACTGCTTTTTTTTGTACCAGGCTGTAAACACGTTTATGTCAGCTGTAACGTTGGGCACTTTAACAAGGGATGATTGACTCACTTCTGGAGACAGCCTCATGTGGCCATTCAAGAAACTGCAGTTTTTTGGCACTTCCATGTTGGCTTCATTTTTTATCTCTGCAGGTTGCCACTTAGTCAAAACAAGCTAGGAACAGCTGCGTGATATTGCAATTAAGACAAACATCACTCTTTACAGTCGACTCCTACAGAAATGTGTCAAATGTAATTTTTTTTTCTAATACAATGACAAACCCAAAGTCAGTGTGGTATAAGCATTAATAAACTCTCATAGCAGGTAGCTTATTAGCTTACTAGCGATAATGTTAACTTGGCTGTGGTAGATGATATTTGCCTCACAGTTGTAGTGGTTGTAGTTGTCCATCAAGAGTCTCCCTTATAAAGTTGCCATAAGTCTAAAATTCACACTCCTTTTAGCCCCACTTTGGTCTCCACCAGCACCCCCCTCCCCCAAGAATGGGAACTGTTGCTTAATAAATTTGACTTAATTCACAAGCCAGTTAGCTAACTTTCTTGTTTCAGGTAGGTGTGGCACAAAGTTGTAGTATATGCAACAGGGACTTTGGAGGTCCTGCCCAAGAAATTCTTAGCGTCAAACACTTAACTTCCTGCATTCTGGTGATTTTTTATATGCACCAATTCATGCTTTCTCTGTCAGATCAAAGTCCTCTGCTACTTTCATGTTTTTATTTTGGGGGACAAATGCACATGTTATAAATATTAAATCAAATATTAAATGTACGTCTATGGTAGAAGTTGAAATCAACTGTAGCATTTACAGTTATAAGCTGTTAAATTGCTCATCCGTCTTTGTGTGTTGAAGCACTAAACCTCTCAATATGTGTGGCCTTTATGCCATGATGACAGGATAAATGTCTTCACTGAGACCTGGTGAAAATCTTGTCATTATTCCCTGCCAAACTTTCTAATCTCTGGCAGTGTGTGTGTTTGTGTGTGTGTGTTTATGTGTGTGTGTGCGCGCGCAGCAGAGGTCTGACCCCTGGTGCCAGCTGTGAACAGTAGTCCCTCATTAGCACTATTTTCATGTGACCAAGCTGCACCGCAAGGGACACACACATGCACATGCACACACACTTTGAAACAGTTGCATACAAAATCACACGTGCGCACACACACACACACACACACACACACACACACACACACACACACACACACACACCACATGACTAGATGAAGAGGAACCATTGTTCAGCATCACAGGACCTCTTAACACAGACACACACAATTCTCCTTCTGCACTGCCATTCGTGTGACCACCAGAGTCGCCCTTGTTTAATATTCTGTGGCTTACATGCTTCCACATGCTTCTAGTGACTATAAACGCACAATCCCTCTGTGTTCATGTCTGTAACTATACAGCTTCTGTGTTCATGTGTGTTTCTGGCATAACAGAAATCAGTGTTGTGTCACACTAACGCATATAGAGACCTGAGGCACAGAGGAACCCCCTCTGCCTGCCCCTTGGCCCAGCTCCCCAGTTTGCCCAGTGTGATGAGGACTCATAGAGCTGTCAAAGCTGTGGCAGGCAGTGACAGTGGCAGGCCATTAGCTCGCTGAGCTAAAGCGGGTGAGGTCAAACCCCTGACCTTTGAGTCCGAGGGCTGAAGGGGGACCCAGGGATCGGGGTCGAGAGGTCACAGCGGGTGGAGACGTTTGACCAGCTCTAACCTCTGTTCTCCTTTCTGTGGAGACCAGTCACAAGACAAACATGTTCAGCTATGATTTATGAGCTAATAAGTTTGACTTTCATTACACATGATGTGACTTTTGTTCTGGGACGGCTTTTTTGTGGCTAAACATTTACGACTTTAACCTTTTTCAGTCTCTAACTGCGCAGAACTACAGCAAGGATAACAGAGCTTTAAGTAATGTGTTTATGAGGATCTTTCATCTTGTTGCTGCTGGCATGCACTGAATATGCTAATGACTAACCAGATAGTGTGAACATTAAAACATTATGTCACAGTGCTTCTTACAACACTGACCCAGACAAATGCAATTTATCATAAGCTACGTATAAAGAGCATTTCCCGGCATTGTAAATCAGCAGTTTTCAATGTTGCACCACACTCTAGCATGCAGAATTACATTTACAGTGAAGAGCTGTGTTAATAAAAAAAATATTCTGGAAAGGCAGGGCCATGTAGCAGTTTTTAGCAATGCACCTGTGCAAAATTCAGCCCTGCGTTTCTCCAGAAATCATTTGGTCACTATCACTCTTCTTACTGAAACTCCGGCAGCTGTCGTCTCTTTTGTTTCAGAGTGAAAGCAAACACGCACAGCTGTATGACTCGTATGTAAAACCACAGATACTCGAGGGAAATGCACCTGTGACAGAGTGAGATTATCACCCCCCCTGTCTGCGCCTGACCTGAGAACCACATCCCTTCACCAGGCACATACACCCAAAACCAGTACACGACACTATATCTGCCCCATTCCCGCTCTCTTCATTTTTCTAGAGGTGTCTTGTGCACTTGTGCAGTCGTATGATGAAAAGTGAAGCCGAGGTGTGAATGCGACGTGGAAAATTCAACAAAAAGCAGCCAAACTCAGCACTATCTCCGACTGCGTGCAGCAGAATATAATACCACCCATTGCAGTTGACAATCTTCGGGGACGTCACTGCTGTTCCTGTTTTCGTTGAGGTGCACAGCCGTGTGTCACAATATCGCCTCATTCCCCGTGAAAACAAGCAAGTGCCACACTGTCACTTCCCCTCTTGCACCATGACCCCTGCTGGCATCCTGTGTCAGAGTGATAAGCAATCCCCTGATACCTCCTGGCCCCTCTCTGAACAAAAGAACTACAGGAAGAGGTCAGGCACTTGCCACATAAGCCTGCCAAGAAATTATAGTGCTCCATATGTTTCAGGTTGAGGCTAACTCAAAACAAATCCCCTGACTGCACAGTCCAATCGTATACAATTAGGAGAAGTACAACTCACTTATAGATGGGCCGGTGTTATTTGGCTTAGGTAATGATGATATACTTGCACGCTGTCAAATATTGTCAGCCCGATCATCATTCATCAGTACACTCACTGACCTGCTAATTACGTTGTTTGTTGTGACTGTGCACACGAGCAGGATGCCCACGCTTTGCACTTCTGAGTGCATTTGAAGTCAAAGTGTCTCACCTCTGAGAAAGCGGCTCCCCATCAGTGCTATTAGTCTGATATATTCTGCTTTATGGGTTGTTAAAGCTACAAAGAGGCTATTTAACCAGAGTCAGTGGGGACAAGTCTAATGTTCACCAGGGTCAACCAGAGCCAGGACATTATTCACTCAGCTCTTAGGGAGTCCAGGCGGAGGTCCAGTGGTAAAAGAAAAACCTGGCTCTTGATGTAAAACATTGTCAGCAGCGGTGGTGACACTGTGGTCGTGTCATGACAGGCCTTTTCTCCATAACAATCAAATGATCTGTTGCGGTCACATTTATTTATTTTCACCACGCTGGTTAAAGAGATGTCACCCAAACCAAACCAGAAAAGTAGTATTACCACTGAATGTTTTTTTATACCACCTGGCCTTCCCACACAATCTCATGAATGTAGTAAAACCCAGCTACAGAGAAGTGGGCAGAGCGATGTGGTGCTGATACGAAGTGGAGGTGGCGCGATGCCACATTTGAAAAGCAGTCCTCACTTGAGCCAAACAACAGCCTGTTGAACATTAATCCAACTCAGTGCGAAGGCAAACACCCCCAGCTGCGTCTGCCGTCTATACTGTGTTTTCTCTCCTTGTTCGGTCCAATGCAAGACTGTATCTATATCATAAATCACCAGGGTGAACCGAGAGCTGATTAATAAAACTCAGAGCAAATGGAGGGCAACCCAAAACAGCTGTTTGTGCCTGCGTGAACCCATCAGCGATGGCTTATGAATCCTGAGAAGCCAGTTTCTTTTTTTGGTCGGGTATAAATGCTGAAACTGAACCCTATCCAATGTGAAAGGGTGCCAAGCTCTTTCCACAATAGAAAGGAGACAGATGTTGGATCTCGAGTTTGTACACTGGCAGATTTGCTGAGTTATGGTCCAAACAGAGGCTTGGAGGGAAAAAGAGCTGCACTTGTCAAAAGGGTGGAAGGGAAAGGGAGTGTTGCATTTTTAACTTATTGGCTTCCTCAAGGTCAACATGGTCAGTAAATAATATTAAATGCAGAACAGTCATAAGAGATTGTGTTTAAATCCAAGTCCAGCAATAAACTGACATTATAGGATTTCAGCAATTCTTGCAAAATAATAGTATCGTAATTAAGGTGAAAAGTTCAGTCTTAACCTTAGAAACTGCAGTTGATAAGACATGCCCACCTCATTGTGCATTTACTAGCTTTTTAGGAGCTTCCAATCAGATCACATGTTCTTCATCAGTTGACGGAGCTTGCTCAGTTGTCATGGAATTCCTTTTTTTCCTGAGCACTTAAAGCCTGCGTATTTTTGTGGCGTTTTGGGGGCAGTATAACAAACTGTGATGACAATATTCACACACTAGCTCCCATAAAGTTGATATGGCAAACATTTAACATTCATTTGTTGTTGTGTGTCTGGCTGCATAATGAATATAAGTCCAATATTAACTTTCTTTTAGCTCAGGTCTTAAGGTGAAACTGCTTTATTCAGGGTTTTTTACAGGTTTAAATCACCAGGTCAGTTTGTTTTGGAGAGGAGGAGACCTCTGTGCATAATTCGACTTCCAGTAAAGGTCTTCTGAACATCAGGTTAAGTTATCAGAGAAAATAGGTGAGCACACGTTTGGCTAGTAGCCTGTCTAGCCGAGCCGAATAGTGATTGATAAGGTATCGATTCTTTTATCGGTACTTTTACACATTTTGGTTTAATTCATTATCATCCTGCAGCCTCCTCCTCTGCACTCTGTGCTGGCACTGAAATCACACACACACACACACACACACGCCTACACGACACAGTGACCAGTGAACAGCCGCGCGGCCGAGTTGACGGCAGCTACACTCGTTACTGTAAGTGCAATTAAACCTTAGCGAGTAAGAAGCCAATAATTTATCAATACATGTGTTCAGCATGCATGAACATGTAAACATGTAGACAGCAACATTCAATATGCTCTGTCCACAGTCTCTCATCCACCATCACACACGTTATGTTTTACACACTGGTTTAGACAGCACACTAGGCTCACATTCGGCTGATAGCGAATTGTTACTAATAAGCTCAAATGACAGCTGTCTGTGTGTAGACAAACTTAGTTTGACACTACTTACTTACTAAAATACTTTCAAACGTAGCTGCGGTCTGAGATAAACAGCCCTTACTCTCTGTACCAGCACTAATGTTACCATGTTAGAGCTAAATATAGGGCACACGCCAAGTCCTGTACGTCATCAGCCTGATTTGATTAAATTTTCCGGTGGAAATGCAAACCACACAGATTACCAGGAATTCTTTTACCCAGGTAAATATATTCCTGGAATTAAAAGTTCCTGGATATGTTGGTGGAAAAGGGGCTATTGATTTGTAATGTGAAAGAGTCCTCTGCAGATAATTCAGCTCCCGCTAAAAAAACCTCCTGAATAATGAACACTGAAGGAATCCTAACTGGGAGTTCACCAAATGGCACATCAGGAGAAGTTTCAGCTGGTTGCAATCTGCAGTCCTCACCGCTAGATGCCACTGAATCCTACACACTGCTCTTTATAAGCAGCTAAATGCTCCACCAGCTAGTCACTTGCTTTGTTTGTCAGCTGTGTAGCGCTGGGCAGGTAGTGTGTATTGGGTTTAACAGGGCTTTTTTTTGGCTGAAATGCTGCCTGCTGTGTCTGGAGACCATGCTAATGAGAGCAGTGAGACTGAACCAAAAAATTTGTGAGCCTTAGAACGAAAATAATTACCTGAGGAACAAATGTCTCTGTAGTGCTGAGGAGAAATACAAAAAGAGGTGATAATTAAATATGCATTCATCGCTATGACTCACCCCTTCACATTACACGGCATTTGATATATTGCTAACATAAAAATATCAATCATAGCAGCTTTAAAGTGCTCAGAAAATGGAGATTTGAAAAATGGTGACTTGATAAAAACCTCAGAAAAGTCATGAAATGGACAAAGTGAGATTACACTGTTGATAAGTAACCTTGTTTATTCGATTATAGAATATCTAAGCAATCGATCATCATGGGACGGATGATGCAGGGACAAAGGTTTTACATAGTCGATATCATTCTGTTCAGTGTTGCATTTCTCCCTTTGTCTCACAGGCGCTTTATTTTAGGAAGCAGTACAATATTACTTCTGACTTGTGAAAATGTTGGTAACTTTGCCAGAGTCTGGATGAATCACAGACAAAAGAGAAGGGAAGAGATGAAAGGCTAAATTGCATTGGAGATCCCTCTTTAGAACATCAAACAGAGAGCGTTTCTCGCAGCAGTCAGCGGGGCTCCAGGGGGACGGAGTTGTAATTTCCTGGCAGAGAGGGGCTGGACATGTGGGCACTACTCGGCCGACATCAAAGACGCCAGACCTCGAGAACACTGACTGTACACACACTCTTTCTGTCTCTGTCTGTGACATCTCTTTCTTCTAATCGGTCTCTTTCTGTCCCCATTTCTCTTATCCACCCTCTCCTCCTCTTTTTCTCTTGCTCACACAGTATACTTTAATCGCTGGATTTGGGGCTTAGAGAACATGCAGTCATATTTTGAGAGAAAAGTTTTGAGAGTGAAAAAGTTTGAAAGTGAAATAAGTGTTTGAAGTGAGAAGAGTTTCTAAAAGAAAGTTTTCAGTTTTGGTTTCCTCTTTCACATCGGATCTTTTAGTTATACTTCACTTCCCTTTTCATTTATTTAGATCAGTTTTGCCAGACTGTCAGATCTGTATTTTTCTATTGCATACAAGGATTTTTTTGTTCTAAATGCCAGTCACCTCAAGATCGCTAAACGTGTTGCTTGGAACAACAGCCTGCAGTCAATAGACCAGCTGTAGGCTACTTGTGGACACATATAGTAGCCTATTTGGTTGGTCATCATAGATAATTGCTCTTAAATTGCTAATTAGCTGAGCATAAGCATGCAGCCAGCAACAATGACAACTGTATGTGACTGATCTGGGTTTCAGCACTTGTATGTATGTAGCAGACAGTATGATGCAGCTTTAGCTAACCCATTCAAGTAGCTAGCATTGTATATGCAACAGATGTTATGAGCCCCTTCTACACTGCCAGATTTTCTGCGAACGTTGGGCTGTTTTGCCGGCAAGCTGCGAGCGTTTAGACACACAGAGCCGGATTGGCGAGTTGATCCGAGGTGCCCAATTTTCCGCCTCATCGGGTAGTGATATTGGCAGAACCCTTTTGGTTTAAACATACCGAGGCGGCCTTGCACCACGGGAGGGGCTGTTGATGACTTGTAGGAGGAGCTGTTGATGGCGCTGCACATGCGACCCACTGGCGGTGGATAAACAGGAAACAGCTGATTACAGGAATTAGCGAGCAGCTAGTAGCAAGAGGGAACGCAAACCTAACAGACACTGTAAAGATGAGCAACGGGGGAGACAAGGAATTGCACGCCCTCCTTGTCCTCGCAAACGAAGAGGCCATTAACTGTCAGATGACAGGGACGGTGAAGAATGGTCCGACTTACGAGAGAATCGCCAAAGGACTGACCAGCCGCGGCTTCCCTCCATGTCACACTCTGAGCTACACGTTTTATTACTTGCTCACACACCCCATTGCCCTGAAAAAGGCACATTCTGTATAAACAAAAGTAGGTAGGCGGCATTTTGCAGCACTCCCCGATTTTGTGTTTATGCTGCCAATGCTGAAAAAAGACTGATTGGGCTTTCCTGCAAATTCCTATCTAAAAAGGGCGAAAGTTACAGCTACATCTAGCATTAGCATTATCTTAGAGATGTTGCAACATTTCCTGAGTAAGCTACTCTCCCTTTCACCTGGATATACTTTGTATCATGATTGAGAGACAGTGAGTCCATTGGCACAGATATGCATATCATCAGCATGATACGCAACACAAGTTAAGGGAGCGAAAGTCTGAGTAGGACAGGGATGGGATGGGTCCAACAATCACCAACTGTCACCCAGGAGGCCAGTTCACTTCCTGTATGGTTGTAACGCCAGTTTGTTCTTTTTTTTCTAAACCCAATCACACGCATTTGTTGTCTCAACCTAACCACATGTGTGTGTTGTTTAAGGATAAAACATGAGTTTGTGGTGTTGTACAGACGTAGTCTGTCGATTTTGAAAGAGATTGTATGCAAACTGGACATTTCCTCTGAAAACTGAAGTGTATTTTGAAAACACACAATGCATGTAACAGGCTGAAGTTGAAAGTCAGCAACCAACACACTCAGAGTACCATAAAAGTCCATAACCAAGCGTCAATATGTGACGAGGTCTGAGTGAGAATGTGTTTCACACTTAGGGCCCCTGGGTCTGTGCCATGTGTAATCCATCCAAGCTTTAACGTTACATATTTCCCAAAATTCAACTGTGTAACTGTGGCTTTGTTGTAAGCTAAGGGTTTATTGCTCAGTTTCTCTAATTTCGTTAAGCATCTAGAATGAGGCACCAACATTACAAGCACCCAGAGCACCTGGATTTGCAGGTCTCAGTCCTTTTGCACGCAGACACCTGATAGTAAGAATGTCTTATTCAAACCAATAACAGGGGAAAAGTTATAAGGAGTAGAGACAGATATGTGTCTCTCACCACTGCCCAGACCTCCAATCAAATCTCAAGACTTGTCACAAGACCTTAACTTTGCTTTAAATGGATTGGTTTGGGCATCGTGAAAATCCTGCCTGTGAAATCAGGGTCTAAAAAAACGCTACAGTCCACTCTCACTGTGAATAATTGAACACTACATCTACAGCAGTGGTAGCCAGGAAAACTGATGCGGAGGGGAGGAATAACACAATGGAAATATTTCAGTGTAGTGTTATCTGTGCTTAAATCAACATCACAGCTTTTATTGCAAGCCAATAATCAGTGCACAGTGACAAATCCTGGGCCTGATAAGAGCCTTCTGTGAGAACGGCTTTGAAGTTATCATCATGTGCTCTACAGGCAGTGCTCAGCGTGCTGTATGTAACAGGTGGCTGTATTATGTGCTGAGGTGTGATGACCTCTGATCTGTAATCTCCATAATTCACATGATAAATGGTTGAATTTCGTGTTCGGCAAATTTGTTTGCAAATTAGGGCTTTTTGGACTTAAGTCTACAGAAGAAAAGAAAAAAAATCATTATCACTGCAGGTTTTGTGACACTGGAAACCTTTGTTTGTGATTTAAAAGACCGTAATCAACCCCATTCACATGCACACCAGTCAAAATGGATTTTCCTTTTGAACAACATCAGATAAGTGTGGCCTGCTATGACTTTATCTCAAGTGAGAAACAGAAAATTGTTCCTTGGCATATTGATGCTGACAAGACTTGATGTGCGTGACAGCCTAATGACAGGCCTCCTACCAGCAGGAAATAAACATGTCAAAAGTTGAGCTGCCCTACGACCTGCCTATATTTATTCACTGAAGAATACACTGGAAACACATAGAGTAAAGTTTGAGGAGCAAGATAAAACACTTTCTACATTTTCACTTTTGAAAGTACAGAAAAGATGGTTGCACATTTATTTTCTACTATATTTATATGTACTAGTCCACACCCATTGTCACCTTCTACCTATCCTCAATGCCTGTGTGCAGTTTCACAGTTTCCCAAGAGGGAACTTTAGATATTGGTCCCTAGATTATGTTCACCCAGTTTCATGCAGATCGGTCAAACTTCCTAGTAAGAGATTTTAAGTGTGCCATAAGTCAAAATGGTGGAAAATCTATATAACTGGAAGTTATGGGTTCTTGAGGCAAATTTGTTCCTCATGAGGAGAGGCATCTCTGTGCAAAGCTTCATGCCTCTACGACATACATCAAAGTTTGCAATTTCAATCGGATGCTATAGCGCCCCCCTTTGGCCAATTGATGTAATATTGCTTCATTCGCATCCTCCCATGACCCTCTACCACTGTGCCAAATTTCACATGGACTGACCAAGTCAGTGAGGAGAAAAACGTGGAACAGACACACAGACAGACAAAGAAAGTGTTTTCGTCATTATATAGTAAAGAAGATACATGTTGTCAGAATGTGAGATTTTACTTCTAATTACAAGCCACTGTACACTTGCAGATCATGTCTGATGAATGATATCCTGTCACTTAGACATCTTCTACTGTGTACATATCTTAACACCTTTAAACACACATCTTCCGGAAGAGCAAAAGTTATTGAGGGAGATAAACGTAGTGACATACTGCTCTTGTTTAAATGAGTCCCCAGCATCCCCCTATGAGCGGCCAATGGGTAGACCCATTCTAAAAATGGCAGATATATGGCAGCAAAAATCATGTAGGAAAAAAATAATGTAAAAGACTGAAGTCTATTTCTGGCCTGTGAACGGGAGCAGGGACATCTTGTTCATGTCTTGGCTTCACCAAGCTATTAATTAAAGGGGATATTGTATGATGCAAAGTGGTTTATGTGGCAGTTAGCGAAAACACAAAAGTGTTCAATTAGATTTCAGTCTGATTAAATTGACTTTATGATGACTACAGGCATCTAATAACCTCAGTGGAAAGAATCCTACATAAAAACAGTTGAGGGCAGTAAACAGAACATCATAATTTACGTTTAAATCCTGGGTTACATTCAGTGACATGTGAACATTATTTGTCAGACTAATTAATCCAATGTGGACTGGTGTAGGTGCACATGTTGTCCTGAATAGCATGGAGTTATACTGAAGGTTATGCATGCTGCACCTCACACACTGTGACATTGTTGTAGTTGTACTGTAAGCAGGAGTGTGCAGGTTGTGGGAATGCCTCGGGCTTCTTCCGCAAGGAATATAAAACAGCTGAGCAGAAAGCATTTACTGCTAGCAGCCATATTACAGGATAATTACAGCATACAGTTTTGTCTGGAGGGGAGGACGTCCAAGGCCGCTGGAGCTGCTCATCTGGAACACTCTGTACAAAGATAAGTGGACGAAATAAGGCCCCTTGTCTCTCTTTCTGTGTTTTTCTGTGTGTGTCGGTGCCTGTGTTTATGTGTAAAGCAGCCACTGCACTCGTACACACACACATGGCCTCAGGCGCTACGAACCAAGCAAGGCTATAATTTAGGAGAGCGGGCTGGGAGGGAGGCGGCCTCTTGGCCTGACTCGCCTCAGGTAACAGCTAAGCTCGTAGATCTGAGTCAGGCAGCTCTGACTGGAGCGGACGGCCAATTTGCTCTGAGCGGAGGCTCTCTGGGAAGGCTTGAGCTGTGGGAGCAGCTGGGCTTGTCAACAGATTAATGCATCAACCTGAGTGACGGGTCAAGACCCACCTCCTGTCAGCTCACCCCACCACTCAACTGCACTCGGTCTTTGAGGAAAGTCTCATTTCTCTCTCTTTTCCTCCTAAACTTTCCTTATCATTCCCCCGGGACCGCTCTTCCACCGCAGCCCCCCGGTTACAAACGCCCAGCAGAGCCAGGTGGCAGTGTTGTTGTGGCCTGGCTTCGGGGCTTACTGTTTTAGGTTGAAGGGTAGAATTTTCCACTGGCACACTTAGCATGTCTCCACACTGCTTCTCGCCTATCAGAGCCATGCGTGTCAGCGGCACTGCTAATGCTGCCCAGATGAGGCGAGGAGAGAAGGATGAAGAGGGGAGGTGGGAGGGGGGAGAGGTGAGAAGAAGGCTACATGTCTAAAAAAGACAGGAGCACGGGAACCTGAGGAGTGTGGAGGAAATTGCACCACCGCAGGTGTGTGAGGAGGGAAAAATAAACCCCCAGCCCCAACTCCCCCCCCCCCACAGGCTGTGGTGAGACAGGTGACCTGCAGAGTCATCGCTTGGAGTGGTGCTTGTTTAAAGAAACTGGGTTCCATAGTGTCATAGTGGTCAAACCAGGTCACTCATTCCAACGGATGCCTTTGATGTGTCCATCTTCAAGGAGATTTAGAAACCAAAGTGCGTTGGCTAGAGGTACATTGTGTGTGTGTGTGGGTGGGTGGGTGTGCTGGGTGGAGGGAGGCAGAACATGGGTCAACTATTCCCTTTGAAGACGTGTTTGCGTCCAAGCCAAGGACAACATAAAAGAAGAGACAAATTAGATCCAATGAGCATGGATTGCAGTTTAGTTAGGTGTGCTTATAGTCATCTGAGTCATTTCTGCTTTCATGCTTTGCCATCTAAGCTTCGGTCCTCCAGAGTCTCACTGTCTAATTTAGAGTCTGTATGACGTGGAGAGAAACAAAAGGACATTTCACTATGCACAATGTACACACATGACATACTCGTCTTATTCTTCTCGATGCAAACTATTTATTTTCCTTCTCCGAAAACTCTTTCATCATGGCTGCTCGAGGGTTGCACATCTGCGCAGGTTTACTCTAAGTTGTGATATTATGCATCATTGCAATACCACAAGCATCCAGTCCATGCCAAGTGGATAAGCATCATGTTTAATACAGTTTCTGTGACTGACACGGTGTGTGTAATGGCATTTGAACACTAACACAGCAACCCAAATCAATGTCAGTCAAGTTAGAAACCAAACAAGGATAAACAGCAGCCTTATGAAACAGTATCTCCGTGCATTAATGCAGTATGCCCTCCCCACTATCTTCCACACACACACGCACACACACTACAGACTAATTTTTCCAGCGGCTGCCGTGTAGATGGTGTGCTTTGTTCTGAGCGCTCTGACAGTGAGTGGAGGTCTCAGGAGGCGCATGTTGAAGTTGAAAGCTCAACAAGCTCTCTGAAGTGGCTGGCTTTTATGTTGCACATTGTGCTGGAGCTGGAGGAGAGGGCAACACAAGTCCAAAAGACAAACTTCTTTCAAAAGCAGCGTATGTCAGTCACAC
This sequence comes from Epinephelus awoara, assembly GCA_035609425.1. NCBI lineage: Eukaryota > Metazoa > Chordata > Actinopteri > Perciformes > Serranidae > Epinephelus > Epinephelus awoara. Next base: position 22,420,771 of record CM069309.1, read on the forward strand.
ACACCATCTGCGAGAGCGGAGCCTGTGTGTAACTTCATTAAAGGTAAAGGACAGCTTTGGAAAGTGCGTGATTTTTAATTTTGCTCTTTCTAAATTCAAATGATTGCCGGGAGCAGCAGATTGCAGCCGCAGCAGCATGTCAGAGTTATTAAAGTGTGTATTCGTGCCTGGGGCTGCTTCTCTCTCTGCTGAGGTCAGGGTACATGTCAGGACATGAATCTAGCAGTTCGGCTGCTCTGTGCTCACTGTGCTGGGGTGGGAGATTTAATTACTGCTGTGCGCGTATGTGTGTGTGTGTGTGTGTGTGTGTGTGTGTGTGTGCGTGTACTCTCTGTGTGCTGAGTCACATTGTGGTTACCACCTCTGCCATTTAATAGTCCCCCTTGTAATGGCTCTCAATATTAGATGCTTATTATGTTAATTGCGCTCAGACGGTGACAGGCTGTTTTAAGCCCAGCTTGTTGAGCCCATAAAACATCACAGCAGCAGGAAAAGAACTAGGAGAAAAAAGTGTCAATGTCTAAATACAGCAATAAAGTTGTCCTCCTCAACTTAAATCTTTTTCTCATTTTCATTTCAGATGCAAAGACTACAAAGCTTTTGAGGACAATAAATTGTCACGAGGGTTAAGCAAATCCACATTTGCAACTCCACTGCACTGAGACATTTAATTCCCCTTTGTCCTAGAATGACACAATGGATCAATGTTTTTTTCATGGGTTTGTTTATAATCTTGGATCAGGTATCTTGAGTTTTTGCCAAGAGCAATGACCCTTCCCCACCAAGTGACCCCACATCCCTTCTCTACTTCCCCCATCACCTCCCTGTTCCCCTGAAGCTCAATGGTAGTGCTGCAGAGGGCAAAGCATGGCAGGAGTTCAAGGAAAAACATTATTGGAGTTTAAAAAAAATCAGAGGGAAAGAGCATTAACTTTATGGGAGTCTTTTAATATTGTGTGGCGGTCTTGATTTTGGACTTGGAATTGTAGCAATGTGGGAAGGAAAGACAGGAAGTGCCGCTTTTATAAGCAGCTCATTAGGACCTAAAACAATCGGCCAGCCTATGCTCAGATTCGTCTGGATGACAGAGTCATCTCCTGTGACTATTCAGATGGCTAAAGGCACTGGAAGGATGCCAGGAGGAAGAAAGGCAGACGAGACAGAAGAAGAGTTATGTACTGTATATGAGGCAGCGGTGGCCTGGAGGCTAGAAAAACAAGTCTGAGACCACAAGGTCAAGTGTCACTCCCCTCACTCCACAACTGCTGCTGTGGAAGGCACGTCTGCCCCAAACCCTGCAGTGGAGGAACTCAGTGGTCAGAACAATAGAGGCTGCACTGAGCCTAGATGAAAGTTTACATGTCTGGACAGCAGATCTTTCTTTTAACATGCAATAATGGATTTTTTTTTGGCCACTTGGGGGCAGTGAAAACAATAACGTGGACACAAAACACTGACACATTTTCACCTTTCATGTTGATATGGCAAATGTAAAATGGTGCCTATTTTACACATCAGGCACATATAGAGCAACACTAGGGCTCAGTTGGGGTTGTGAGTCCAGTATTTAGAGCTTTAAGCTCTGTTTTTTGTCGTCTTTTGTATCTCTTGAGGCAAACAAGTTGCTAAATGTGTCACTAGCTTGTCGCTAACTTTGAACTTTGAATTTGAAAATGAAGCCAAAACATCTTGATCGCCCCCTGGTGGCTGGCTGCAGTATAGGTTATAAACCCCGCCCCTCCATGTTAGCAGATGGGACATGGGCCAAACTAAAAGATCAAAGTGCATGTCAATAAGTTTTTAAGATGGTCACACGGTATATTCAAGTGTTCATTATAATTAGTTATTTAATGCAAAAAAAAGGATGTCTGCCATCATGATTGACAGCTACGTGTGCCAATCATTGTGCTTGCGATCAGTGGCGCTGCTTGTACTCGATTGGACGGGTGTATGGGCGGGATTTTGATACCACTACTGCGCAGACTCTGGCTCCAAATGACATCACCATGGCAAAATGGCAGCAGCTGTATTTGTGACATTTTGGCTTCATTTTTGTATAGTGGGAGGGTGTGGAGACTCCTTATCCATCTTAATATACAGTGCCAGGCTATGAAGCCAATTTTACATAGTGGCTAAATGTGGAATTACAATGCTCAGGTCTGTCATGTGATGCCATGCGGCCAAAAATACTTTTTTCCATAGACCTATTCTTAAATTGTGAAAGAGACATCTGTAAAGAAAGAGGATACATTTTTGAGCATCACAACCCCCACAAAATGACTTTTTACATCTGGGATTGATCCATGTGGTCCAATATAATTTTGGAAGTCTGGAAGAGCAGCATGAGTAAATCATTTTATTCCCATACAAGTTAGCGGAGTGCTAAATTTGAAGTTAGCCGCTTGGTCGGTGGAAGTATCAGCTGTGCTCAGCTATGCTCTGCCATTGTATGTCTTTAGTGTGTTTGGTCTATGAGCCACATAATGTGAAAGATTCATGTAGTGTCATACCACAGAAGTCAAGCAACGTTCATATCAATTAATGGGAGCTGGTGTCTAACACTGTATCCTTTAGTTCTCTTTATACATCGATGGTTTAAACAAGCCAAAGCACCTCATAGAGCTGAGTGGAACTGCACAGTTGGGTAATAATTCTCCAGGGATTTGTCACTACAAGGGACCTCTTTTCATGTTAAACATCCATTGTCTTTAGAAAACGTGATTAAGGCCACTTTAAAGTTATAACTGATAGGATTTTAGCTCTGGTTGATTTGGCGATGCCTGTGGTTACTGGCGTTAACTGCAAGTTTACTTTATTAATAACAGGTCACAGAGTTCAGTGTATCAGCTGTTAGTGAGGAAGAGGCACCTGGTGTATCTGCTCACTGCACATGCCAAAAAACTATGATCACAGAGAATAAACGTGAAATGCAAACTTGTGTGTGGTGTGTCAAATCCACTATTTGCATGCATCTGTAAATTCGCAGGAAACCATGGACCCTGCCAGTAAGTGTGTGAAGTAGCCTACTATTTACAGAGGAAATTACAAAATGCAAATGTATTGAATAGATATGAATAGTATCAAAAATGGGCTTTGATATCAAGAGAATCTGAACTCCAGTGTTTCCCTTTAAATCCCAACCAGTGATGCTGCCTTACTCTCCTCCTCCTTACGGTACCCGTGCACTAAGCCAGAGTGGTCTTAATGAAAAACTAATGGGAATCTCATGATGAGATGGTCAGGAGTGTTGTGTGGCTTCGCAGACAGTGGCGCCAGTGTTAGATAATGACTTCTTATGTGATTCCCAGAGATCTGTATAGTAACATTACTCTTAAATGGTGTCTCTCTAAATCATCTTGTGTGACTGATTGAATTTGAAAGGGCATAAAGTAAGAGGAGGTTAATTCATTCAGCATTGGAAAGCCTGAAATAACTCTGACGCTATCAAAGCGAGACTTAACTCCTTGATTTGTTGCCAGGGTAATTGAGAAGGACAGTTGTCTGCAACACAACTGATTCATCATGTGTAATTTCATTTGGACGGATGAGAGTCGGGCTGAACCAAACAAATAACAGAAAGATTAAGATGGCAAAACCCTCCATGATTCACTCTTTTGATCTAGATTTGTTATCTACAATATGGCAGGGATTTGGAATACAGTCACGGAGTCTCTGCGGTGTTTTATTAGCAGCACAATGTAAAGGGGGCCCCCGTCCAGATAAGAGGCTCTTTATGGATGGTGTTTCCCCAGGACTGGAGACCTCGGGGCCAGCCAGGAGATATTAGATGACCGAGCTCTGGAGCCTGGAGTCTCCATCCCAGCTGTTCACACAAAACCTCCACACACAACACACTCAGCCAGAGAGGGCACACAGGAGCAATGAAGTTGGGTCAGGTGCAGATGACATGCCAGCATTGTGACTTTAGTGTGTGTGTGTAGTGCATGAATGTAAAGGCCCCTTTTTTATGGGATGTTTACATTGACCCAACCAAGCTGATCTCCTATTTGTGCGGCCACTCAGTCTGTTATGCTCCTGTGCAGACTGTCTCCTACACCTCCTTTGGCTTATTGCAAAATCTGATGCACTTATATCTGGTATGAATCACCACGACAGCGTGTGTGTGTCTGTTTTATTTTTTCCGACTGTGAGCTGACCACAGACACGAAGTGCAGCATGCAAAAGCCACAAAACTTGAACATTTGTATTGCATTCACTATTGAGACATACCAAACTGTTGCGACGCAGCCACGACATGGTCATTAGCATTTTTTTCCTGTGCAGGCTGCTGTCTGTTTCACATCATGGATGTAATTACAGAAAGGGCATTGTTTAACCTGTTTTTAATCATAAAAGCCTCCCTGGCATTAAAAATCTCCATTTTGAGAATTTCCTGGCCAAGATAGGCGAGGGAAGTAAAACAGAAGAATATGTTACACACTCTGGCTCTATGGCGTAAAAAAAAAAAGGCCAAAAAATCAGATAAAGGTGATGTGCTTTAGTGTGTCTGGGTTGGGAGAGAAGACAGACAGTGGTGATAGGAGGACAAGTTATGAGTAGGTTTCATAGTGCTGTCTGTTCCTCCTCCACAGAGAGCTCATTCACACAAGAAGAGGGCATGGCAGGATATCCTGACCAGGCACGACATTGGCTTCTCTTGCTTTGTTTTGCCTATAAATCATTCTCGCTTATGTAAGATGTAGTGACACAATAAAGTGGTGTTAAAACCGTTAGACGCACAGGATCAACCATGTGCTGCAGAGATGAAAAGCAGAGCCATATGCTGTGAGCACATAGCAGCAGATCCACACAGCCACCAGTTGAGCTGGTGCGCGGCCCCTTTAAGGAACAGAGTGGATGAGCCCCCCTCGGGGGCTGAGACTGGGGCTTTGTTTAAAAACTACACGCTCCAATCTGTTGCAAGACGCTGACATCAGCAGAAGCTGGGCTGGGGGTCAGGTGGGGTCGAGGCTGCCACTCACCCGCTGCGAAATGAAAACAGCCTGGGCAGACCCTGCAGGCTCCGCAGGAGGAAGAAGAGAGAAAAACAACCTGCAACAGATGCACACTTTGCCCAATTTACAGTGTTTACAGACTCTCCAGAGCACAAGTGGTGCAAGTACCAAGAAACATATGATCACATCTAATGATCTTTCTTGGACTCTCTTTTTACACAAACTTTCTCACCTCATTCCAACACTTGAACCAGGTAAGTGAAATGTATTAGAGCCCTTAGAGCCTTATCGATTATGGTGTTTCTGGACAAGTTCGGTTAGCCAGTTTTCTAACCACATTTGTATTGATTATATGTCTACAATACACATACTACTCACATGGAGGATTACTGAATGAGCCTATCGGGAACAAGGCCAGGGGTCCAAAGTGTCCCCTCTGACTTTCACTGGCATCAAAGTAGCACATACCATTTAGGAATGGACTCAAAATGACCAGAAATGCACACAAAAAGACCGCAAAGAGATGCAAAGCAACCACGAGAACACACAAAATGACTTCAAAGAGACACAAAATGACAAAACAAATACACAAAGTTGCCCTGAAGAGACATAAAACGACCCCAAGGAGACACAAAATGACCACAAAAAGACACAAAACCACAAGAAGATGCATGAGACAGAGATGCAAAACCACAAAGTCAGTGTGCCCTCCTGGAGCCCTTTGTATATCTGTGCCCATTGTCTCCTAATCCGCCCATGAAACTACTAAAAACCAACTATCTATTTTATATTAAACCAGGCTTGCTTTCATCTGCAGGCGCAGTAAAATTAAACTACTACACTTTTCCTCTGAGTCCTCAGTCAGCAGGATGTGTCCCTGCTGTGGTGACAAATCCACTCAGCAGTCATGGACCTAACTGGAACACTGTGACCTGACACTCATGACATAACCAGAAACAGACCGCAGGTGTTGTGCAGGAAGGGCCCGACTCGTTCCAAATGGGAGCAAATTTCTTTACAGCCTCTGCTTTTTTAAGTGTACAACAGAACTGGACTCCTGTGCTCATTTCTTAACATCTATTATTGTACCTGGCAAACAGATGAACTTTAACTGTGATGTACACTGCTGTGCAGCCTTTTGTGGTAAGGTCAGGGGGTTAAATGCACTGTGTGACTCAGTCTGAATCATGATAAAACTCTACTGATTCTGCAGAGAAAATGTGGTCATGGAAAGCAAGTGATCTTCATCATCAGGGCTGCTTATAAGTCAGCCTCAGGTCAGCCTGCCCATGCTGTGAAAGACTGCAACGCGATGAAAGGCAGGCATAACCGCAGACTTTACCCCCTCGTCGCAGACCCTGCAGATGCACACGGGAGATAAGGGTATTTCTAAGTGTCTGCTGCTGCAAGTTAACTAGGTCGCACTTGTCTCTGCAAAGGACGTGCACATGCTGGCACGTACACACATATTCAGACGCACGCACGCGCACGCGGGTTACTCGGCTTCAGAGGTTTTTCACAGCACCACCCTGTTCAACCTCCAACTGACTGTCTGTCTGCTGAACTTTTAAACCCTGAAATCCACACAAGTGGCCAACATCACAGAATAATGCTCTCCTCTCTCAACACGAGGAGTGTCAGGATTTCTTTACTCAACCACCCCTAAGCAGAGAGCTATTAGAGGCTGTAATTTAAAGTGATTTGAGGACAACTAAGAGCCATCAGGTGACACAAAGTGGAGTAAAATCCACTCTGAGCTGTTCTTGAGTCACTGTAATTCACAGGGGAGGGAGATCTATTGCTTTAAGAAAAGCAGCCTTGTGGCAGCTTTATCACAAACAATGAATGTAAATGTTCACTGGGTGTTTATTTAAAAATTCACTCCTCTTTTCATTTCACTGCAAATCACCCAGTGGGTATTAAGCAGGGGAGAGTGTGACTTAATGGCACTCACAGTACTGGCAATGGCAGTTAGTTTCCTTTGTGTTAAAGAAGTGATCGTGGTGGAGGAAGTGTTTAGATCCTTTACTTAAAACTTGAGTAAGCAGTTTCATTTTGGCATCACCAAGCAAAACTCTCATGATAAACTGATAAACTGAGCATATTGAAATACAAGTGGACTGAGAGAAAACTTCTGCACTTCCTCTTGACTCTTTTTTTAGGTTGTAGAAAATCTAGCCCTGACAGACGACTTTGGCCAATCACAGGTTGTTTCAGAGAGAGAGCGCTCCTACTGGCTGATCTACAAATGCAGATGTGCGTGCATGTCCCGGGTGGCTATCTAAACTAATTCTTATCACATTTGTTGTCTGATAAACAGAGAGACAGTTGCTGGGGAAGGAGGGGCTGTGTTAATGTGCTGTGAGCAACACTGCAGTTAAACAGGATTAAATAAATCAGTGTATGGGAAACACGGGGTTACTGTATGAAGTGTGTGTATATGTCCATGGCCGCCTGATGGGAGGGTTTTAGGACAGATAGAGGGTGTATTTTCTGCTGCTGTTGTTTTACTTTTCCAGATTTCTGTGTACCCCAGCTTGAAGTAAAAGCACTGATACCGCCCATAGACTGTAAAAATGATGGACGAAACTACCATGACATCAGCCGTTGGTTTGTGGACCCCCTGTTTGAAGCCTCGAATCTGGCATTTTGGCTGTCACCATCTTGGTTTTTTGGAGCCAGAAGTGACCATATTTTGGCGAGGGGTGGATCTGACTGCGAAGCTGAGGACACAGTCAGCAGACAGCCTGTCACTCTAAGCAGCCGGGCCCTTAAAGGGGCAAAAAGCGATATCGTTTCACCGCTAGGTTTGCTGTTGTGCACTGCCTGTAGACCAAAACAAAGTGTGTCATGAGCTACTCCTCCCTCTACCTCTGCTCTCCACCCCTCACACTCGCGTCGTCTAGCAGTTAACGATGTCTCGGTCTCTGCTGTGTTTAGCTATTCCCCTGCCTACTTCAATGATGATGGCACCTGTAATAAATGTAATATATTTGCTTATATTATATGTTTTAGCCTAGCGGGCAGCTGGCTCGCAGGCTGCCCGCTAGGCTAAAACATTGCTTCAGGTTAAAGTGGGAAGAAGCAGCGGGTTTATCAGGCAGCTGAGTGAAGCTGTGTGATGTGGAGGCTGCGGAGGAAACACCGGTGTCGTGCCAAGGTAGTTACCCCCGATAGGAAGTGTTTCCCCTGGCCACGGGAGCGTGCATGCATTAAGCGAAGGTGGAGCTACAGCACTGCGTTTGATTTCACTCATGTAAATGAAAACTACCAACAACTGCATTGTTAAATTCATCGTTTTAGTGTTGTAATTTATCAACGAGGTTTTGCAAAGTAACACATAATAAATGCTTTTATTTTTCTGTATGTCTTAACGTCGTACTACACACTGCACTGAACTGAAAACACATGGTAATCATAAATTTTCCTCCTGTAATTTGACATATAATGCGCTGTAATTCAAGTTTTTGTAAGGAATTTGTTGAATTAAATAATCTTCAATACTCAAAATCAAGATCACTGTAATTGTTTGCTGGCCTCGATTAAGTCTACATTTATTTCACTCTAAATGTACTGTAATGGGCAGATGAAGCCCAACCATCAAATGATTTATTTTGTGTGTACTTCATATAATACTCTATAACCTCTGTGAATATGAACAAGTTTCCTCTCTTCTAGCCAGTGTTACAGGGGGAAACACATTATTTCAGACTGCATTCCCAGTCAGAACTTGCATCCAGAATGCCCCCTGAAGTCGGATATTCAACTTGAAAACTCAACGTTTGCTCAGAGTTACTATTTATAAGCACTTCTGTCATAACTGTGTCTCACTGAAACAGTCGTACACACAGTACTGTCCAACTTCTATCTGGGGACATTTTGCTGTGGAGTTTGTACACACAAAATGCAATGTGATGCAGTGCTATCGACAGGTTTTGCTAACAATGGCTAACTTAGTTATAACTGGCATTGCAAAGAACATCTTGGTTTTCCGACTTGTTGTACTAGAACAGGGTTAACTTGGTTGTGACGCCATTCCCAGCTCCATCCTCTAATTTCTAAGGTGAATGGCAAGCTGCATAAGAACAAGGAGTCTTGACAGCTGCATTCTGGCTAATGCAGTCCTTTTAAAGAGATCAAAACTCCAGCTACACTTGTCATATATTGAATAACTTTATTGCAGGACCAACATGAGTCAGCTTGTGGCCTCCAAGGTAAAATGTTTCTTGACCAATGTGTTAGTCCTGCAGTAAAGTTGTTCTATGAACAACAGGTGCTGCTGCAGTTTCAATCTCTATAGACGTATTCCCTTCTCTGTGCACATTATAAATAGGGGAAGATGTGCCAGAAACTCCCACCCTGCTTCTAATAAAGACCATTTAAAAAAAATGTTTGAACAGTAGCTAAATGCTGGTTTTCTAAATGACATATAAGCACCAGTGTGGGTGGCTGTTGTGTGGTCACAGGTGTGCGTTAATGGGGTGTTTTACAGCAGCTTTAAACGTGACTCAGCCAATGAGAAGCGAAGGCCCGAGCTAGCCTTTCTATAATAGGCATAAATGACACTGGCTCGGTCTATTCAGCCGGGAGTCTGTGGGTGATGTTTTGGGTGGAGGATGGTTGTCAGGCAGAAAATAATGATAAGAGAGATGGGGAAATCTGGGGAACAGGGATAAGATGGACAGCAAAGCAAACGGGCGGGAACAAACAAAGTCCGATACATATAAACATGCAAGATCACACACACACACACACACACACATACACACGCCCACGCTGTGATTCATGCAGACAGAGTCAGTCTCCAGCAGGGATCTGTCCTCACCAGAAGGCCTCAGGGGAAACCAGACAGAATATTTAAGACAGGCCTCCCTAATCCCTTTAGTTAGACTGAAATCACACACATACACACACACACACACAAACTATATTTAGGGGAAGAGACTCAAAGGAAAACAGGATATCACTACATTTGTTTGCTTGCTTACATCTGTGTTTGTTTTTCCGAGTGTGCATTGTTATCCTTTCTTCATATTCCCAGTTGAGAATTTCCAAAACAATTTTGCATTTGACAAAGACACAAGGGGAGCAGGTCTCGATCCAGAGACTCACTGCAGCCATTTAGCAAATCTAGATGTGTGTGTTTGTAGCTTTTTATGGTCTTCGTGATGTGTTCACCTTATCATCGTTTTTATGATAGTAGCAGGCAGATAAGCTTGTGGTTGTTCAGTGTGAACTGTGTGAGGATGCAAACCCATACTGAAGAGAAGAAGATGTCCTTGATAAGTTTTTATTACACGCAGATACACTGCTGTGTGTGTGTGTGTGTGTGTGTGTGTGTGTGTGTGTGTGTGTGTGTGTGTGTGTGTGTGTGTGTGTGTGTGGTGGAGGATGGTGGCAGTGGCAGTGAGAGGTACCTCCTGTTGCTTCTCCTGCTGTTTGACAGTTTGTGTATGTGTGTTTGTGCGTGTCACAGAACAAAAGGTCATGAGTTTGACTTTGCGGTCACACATGAGTCTCTCCGACGGTCGATCCCACTAGCAAGGCATCGTCGAAAAACGCTTGTAGCCACCTACACAACACACAAGAGATAAACACTTTTACTCCCCCTCGCTGCTCTCTCTGTTGCTCTCTCTCGCTCGGTTGATGAGAGAGTTGTTATTATTGGCGGAGGGCCTGCTCCTAACTCCCAGTAGAAGCCAGATGATTGTTTTTGCTGCCTGGGGTCCAGACCCTACCTCTCCAGATCCTGTTACTGGAACTGTGGACCTTTCCACACGGTTCCCGCCGAGAGTTGGACATAAAGAGTGGGAGAGAGATGAAGCACCAAGACTTTAACAGTTTACATCATTTTAAATAGATTATCTTTTTTTTGCTTTCACCTACAGCAGCACTGATGTCGGTGAAAATAGTGGTGGGAAATACATACAAGTGCTGTATATAAGAACAATTCTGAGGTACTTGTGCTTTGAGTACTTCCATTTTCTCTCACTTTATACTTGTATATTGTATTTTAACCTCACTACATTTAATGCAAAGGCTCTAGCTGCTGGTTGTTTTGCAGATTAAAGGTGCCCTGTGGAGTTTTCCTGTAAACAATCTGTTTACATGCAGTGTTACTCACCAAAATGTAATGTGTTTATCCTTGTGTAACAAACATATTGAATGCATTTACTTCCTATAAAACATTTGCCAAAGCTGATTTTTCTTAAAAGTTCGTAACCTACGTTGTTTATATACATGTTTACTTGCTAGTGGTCTAGCATCTTGCTCGCGGCACATTGCTGCATTTCTCAGTACATTACTGCCATGGATGTATAAAGAGAACCAGATAAAGCCGTGGAGGCATGGCCCAGATCATTTCTATGGTATCTGCTCAGTGGTCCATGAGACCAAAAATGTTCAACTGCTGCGTATAAAGTCACTGAGATTATCCGGACTGCCTCTGCATCATTGGACCCATAGCGCACTAAAGACTTCTGGTAGCCTCGCCCGATACTTCTGGTTCAGCGCTAACTTGAACTGGGATAAACTGATTCAACTGTGTGGCTCATCTAGACTTTCCAAATGTTATCAAACCGAATGGATAAAATCCTTATCGTAAAAGGAGTCATTTTGCGTGGGTTGTGACGCTCAAAAACGTTTTCTACTGATTTACAGACACTTCTTTCATTGTGTAAGTCAATAGGAAAAAGTCTCATCGAGCCACAGCGCACCACATAATGGTGTTATTACACCGACTGGCCACTGTGAAACTTGGCTTCAAAACCTGGGGTACTTCCTGGGGGCCTGAATAACGCCCCCTGTTGCACAGTAGAATACTGTGAAACCATTAGCAGGCATATGGGTTGCATCACATGTGCACAAGAACCCATGCATGCTTGCATTGATGTGAGCAAATAAAACGGTGCCCATATGTGAAAACATTACTCCACAGCGCTTCTAGTACAAATACACATATAATCAGTTCATGAGATATGCGCATTGTTGATGCATTGTTCAAGATTAAACTACCCAACAGTACACAAACTGGCTAACAAAACAATCACCCTCTAATCTTTCCATTAGAGCACTAATGGAGACTTCTTAACAATACTGCACAAGGTGACCTTGAGTGCAGATTGTTTTATCAACTTTCCAAGGTCAACAATAGATTGACAAGCTCAAATTTGAAGCCAAAATGGTCACCAAGTGCTAAAAGTGCTCTCAGTCATGGAAAATTAGTCATCAACAGTTTTACGACAACTGAAAATAACTTGATCATTGACTGCGGAGACTGTGTGAGATGGCCAAAAGCCCTAGAGGTCAGGTCAGGTCAGGTTAAGGTCCGGTTTATAAAGTAGTAAAGTGGAAATAGAAAACTTCCCAACGTTCCCCCCCCTAGTGTTTCCCAGTGGTATTATCTTTGGTGTCACTGTCACAAAGACAAGTGGATTGCTTTCCCTTTTCCTCAGAGCCTAGCTACTACAACACAGGACACACTGCCTTTTTGTTTTCCAAAGCTCCATTGTCTTCCATTTCTGCAACTGGGGATAGTAACTGCAAAGATTTTACACTGATACTCTTTGGTAACTAGGGATAGCTACTGATAGCTACCAGGGGAATCAAAAGTGCGATCCTCTTCCTGTTATGATTGTACAACTTCCCTTGTGCCGTAAAACAAGCCTGGTTATTCCCAGGAGAGCGTACCCAGTGGCAGACAGAACTGCAAAGTGAATGCAAGCCTTATAGGGATGACAATCGAAACACTGATGGTATAATTATTCTATAGCCATTACAGTGCAATCAACATTTACTTCATAAGGATAAGATAAAGAACTTTCCCTTCATCGAATAACATAATGTATTACAGTCACATACGCCATTCTTCGTACGTTTGATTTTTTAAGTGCATTGTCCTCATGATACTTCCATACTTACACTTAAGTATGATTTGAATGCAGGGCGTTTACATGGAGTAAATTTACATTAGAGTATTGCTGCTTTCACCTAAAGAGATGTAAAATAGGGCCCCCTAATCTTTCCAATAGTCTTTTATGCTAACTCTGTGGTGCTAATTTCTCATCTATTAAATGTAATCGTTTCATCTATGAAATGAAGCTTGCACTACACTGCAGTTTACAACACACACATGCACACCTGTCGCACACATGTGTGTGCGTGTATTTTTAGCGGCCGGGCCGAGCAGCTGTTTGCCATTACTCATATCAGTGTGTGCTCCTTCTCTCCCTCTCTGACCCAGTGTTATTCTTTCTAAGCCACCGGAGCTATAGTAACTGTATGACTGAGCCGGCCTAACCCTGACAGGCTGTTTTTCCTGCCGCAGTGGTTGAAGCAACTAATTTGAAATGCTTGTCTAGCTAAATCATTGCCCACTATCATTGTGCCCAGAATTATTTATCATATTGCCGTGCAGAGGGAAAAGTTACAGAGGACCTGCTGATGAATTATTCATTGTCCTCTGCTTTGTTGTTTATAGATGTTGCCAATGTGAAATGAGCACGTCAAGAGGAGAGTGTGTGTTTTTGGTTTGGCACTGAAAAGATTAACCAGCATAAGAAAACACACACAATCGTGCCCAGAACAGGCACTTATGCTTACACACACACACACACACGCAGTGGACAAAGCCCATCATCTTATTTCCTCCGTACCAAAGATCGAGACAGAGGTGAGGGTGAAACCTAATGCTGTGTGTAGCTGTGAAAACATGTTTAGCAAATGATAGAGTCTCTTAATTGACCCATACAGAGCGTCAGAGATCAAGTCAAGGTCGCTCCATCCCAAAAGGCAAAAAACGAGCTTTATTACCCTTAATTAAGATGGCATTAATGACTTCCCTCTGGGCCTGGACATAAACATCCAGTTAGTGTTTTACAGAGTGCAATTACCCGGGCGGTGTGATTACCTCAGACCGGAGCCTCTGCTGGCTTCCTCCAGCAGTAATAGCTGGCCAGGAAGACATCAGCTTGTTTAGTTTAACTCCACAGATCAGGGTCGGACGCACCAGAGGACAAAACAGAAAGAAGGAGGCAGACAGAGTGAGGGGCATAATGCGTTTTACAGTAATTCTACTAAGCAGATGCTCTGATTAAATATAGAGGCAATGAAGAGGGCTTTAGGCAAAAGGTCACTGCACATGGTTAAGTCGGTAATCGCCATACAAACTCTGGCAGTTCTGGTATGGACCTGTTATCAGAAGTAAATCTAATCTGCTGATCTTTTATTTTTGCAATCAGATGAGTATCAAGCATGGCTCCAGTATAAACAGTCAGGATGCTTAGGGGATCCAGTGGCCTTCAATCCAAACCATCAACAACAACAACAACAACAACAACATATAGCCTATTGCTAAACCACCGCTGGCTGAAGTCCGTCAGTCATCACCTCAATGGGAAAAAAAACCCTAAGGCAGAATTACTAGTGTTTTTTGCTCATTGATCACAATTGATTTTGGAATCAATACTAGGCATTGTTAACAAATGTTATCAGACAAAGCTACGGTAATTCTATGGGAGATCAATGGGAGATGCATTTTCTGAGCAGGACACATTTAATTGAACCAGTAAAGGTATCACAACACTTCTCAGCGCAATCACAACCTCATGATCATTTCCACTGCATGGTTCGGCTTGACTCAAATCACTTTTGGTACGAGATCTTTTCATAATTTCGTTTTCCACTGTAAATAGTGCCTGTCTGAATAGTGGCTTCTCAGCTGATCATCATAAAACCACCACCATGATGAAATCATCTCCAATGCGACACAACGTACCATCCAGTTCTCCCTGGATTCTTTCATCAGCAATCAAACGGAGGATTGTCTACACTTTGTCAGTAGACAGCAACTTTGTTTTGTGGGCTGCCATTGAATAAAATGAATAAAAAATGGTGGCCACTAATGGCAGTAGCTTGGCTTCCAAAAAATGGTGGGTTATGCAGGATATCCTGTGATGATTCACCCGTGATGATTCTAGTGCAGATTCTTCTAGTATCTGCTTGGAACCTTGAGTTGAGGTGGTACCCAAGAAAGTACCTGGTGCTATCCATAACCTTTGCTAATGGAAAACCAAGTGAGTTGAATCAAGTCAAGTTGTACCACATCATGTAATGGAAATGAGGCTGTAATAGAGTTGGTTCAAAGGGTCTTAGTACCCAAGCTGATGATTGGCCACTGGTCAGTGCCAGGCCATCAGCGCGTCTGTCGCCCTAGTATCTGCAGTGTGTCCTGCACCGTTGACACTCGTCGGCACTCTGTATGTTGGCTTTTTTCCAGCCAGTTCAGCATGTTGATTTGGTACCAGAGATGTTGGAGCCCGTTGGCAAGTGATTGGCAGTTCAGCTCAGTGTAAGAGGAGAGAAACGGAAGTGAGGAAAGTAAACAAATAGCTAAAGTCAAGAGGGAGTGAGACCAAAACCAACTTGTTATATGAGGTAAGATTGTGGTTTTAGTCATTGAGCTATGAGCAGAAATGGTTCGTAATTGTTTTTGTGTTATTGTTCGCTAGCACATGGTTAAAGTTTTGTTCTTTGTTCTTTCAGCATCGGGTTGTGCTGTTAATGTGTTAACTGGCTAACTAGTGTCTTGAATCTGTCCTGTTGATCTTCCAGTTTAGTTTTTTTGAACGAAAAATACAGACTACAGCTGCCTGTGGTATGGAGAGTTATTTCCTCTCACACAGGCACAGAATGTACATGCTATTTGGCTTTGACTGTAGTCTTTGTGTTCAGGTGCAACAGAGACACGGACACAACAGTTGGCCTTCGTTGCCACTGATTATTTGATGTTGGTTTTGTGTCTGGACCTTTACTTGGCACTCTTGAGTCCTGCTGCCCATTTCACCAAATAGGTGGAATGCCAGCTGCAGTTTGTAAGACAGATATCATCCCATCACATTAATTTCAGTCAAAACAAACACAACCTGTTGATGAGACCGAATTAATAGGTTGTTTGGAGAAATATGTTTACACAAAGTGGAGCAAATTCCTCCAGATAACCAACTTAACACACAGTAGCTCTTGTATACTGGCTTCTCGCTTTGATAAGTAAACCATCCCAGTTTAAGCATACGATTGAACTCTGGTTGACACATCCTCACGAGCCTTCAGGCATTGAGGGATTGAGGTCGACTTATGGACCAACCAGTATAAAGGTGTTTGTAGCACTGCGGCTGATAAAGAGGCTGACTGGAGGGGGGTGTCGGAGAGATGTTAGCTGGAGGTTGACTGAAAGTTAATGGGGGAAGGGGAATGAATCTAAGCTGTGCAGATGAAGTGCCACTCTTTGAGGGGGATTTCCAAGCATGATTTACCCAGCGAGTCGCTAAAGGTCAAATCATTAACCCTTTATTGATAATTCTTACAAGTTCAGCCTTCAGGCATCAACACTTTGCCAAACAGTCATGCACTTCCAATAAACAAGCTTACTACTGTGCATAAAGTCATCCCCTGTGTCACATGTAAACAAATCAGTGTGTTTATGAAGATAAATCAAAAGTTTAAGCACATTACAGAAAAGCATGCTTTTCACTGCGTGAAATAAATATGTGAAGCATTTTATAGTAACCATTCAGAGGTCACAGGGTTCAGAGTGTACAACATAAAAATAATAGTAATGTGCATTCTCTTTGCTGATTATCACATTAATTCAGACACAAACCTCCTTGTCCCATGCAGCAACATGAGCATGACTTGGCTCCGTGGACTCCAGGGAATTGGTGCCATTGTAGCATACTCCAACCTCATGGGCGTGATTGAAAGCGTGAGGTTTCGGGGTGTGAGAACCACGTGAGAGAAGTTGTTGAGAGGACAAAAACAGAAAGAGAGAGAGAGAGAAAAAGGGAGACAAGGTCTCTTGTTTCTTGCTCTCAGAGGCCCAGCTGCTGCAGCTTTCATTATTCAAACGCTGCAGCATGACACTGAATTAATACAGCCATTGGTAAACACTGCTACATGAGGGCCGCAAACATTCACTTGGCTCGCAAGTAGACGAGTCAGGCGATCCGCTGTGAGAGAAGTGGAGAGGAGAGATTGGAGGAGGAGATAATGTGATAACACTTGATACGTCTCTCTCGCACATGAAATACACTGTCAGCAATTGCTGTATGGTTACTTGTTTAGAGACTGTCATATGGAGCTCATGCTAGAACTCAAACCTGGAGAAAATGACAGAGTCCTTCAATAGATGAATCACTGTCTCATGTCAGATAGAGCTTGCTCAATGCTCACAGTGTTCCCTGTGAACTTAATTCCCGATTAATAGCTGCATTTTCCTTGTTCGTATTCTTCTGCACAAACTGCACTCACCCCCTCCGAATGTAAACAAATCCACCACCACAACAAGCTGATCCCCATGAGTCGAATTGTGGCTTTGCAGAGGTCACTACTAGGCTGCAGATGACCCCGAGGTCACAGAGGGTGGAGGAGGGGCTGTAGGCACTGAGGGTATTTCTGTCTCGTTCCCTACTTGTGATTTCTAATGTTCTAATCCAGGGGGTGCGTGAGAGCAGGGGATTGCCAACTTCCCTTCCCCCACCTCCCCCCTGCACTCCCCCTGGGGAAAACTTGGAGCTGCGCTAGGCTGGAGTGGGTAAGACGATGTCCAGACTCTCGCCGCTCAAACTCATAAAAACAACCATCATGACAGGCAATTGTTTGCAACGAAACATCATGGTAACAACATGGACATACAGATTTTTTTTGTCTGGCTGCTCTGCACTGAGAAATTCACTGCCAAGTTTAATTGCCATGAGCGTGAAAGACAAAAAGTGAGATAGAGAGAAAGAGAGGCAGATTTAAAGAGACGGAGTGAGACTGATTGCCCGCTCTCTCGCTGTATATCTGCGATAAGTTCAAGAGTTCAAGATCGTATCTGGATAGTTTGTCTTGTGTTGCTAACCGCTCGACGCCACTCTGCCAACCAGCGCTGGTTTGGGGTGACTGACCATGATACGTAGATCATAAAAACCTCTGCAGTATGAGACGGTTCAGCCTGAGTTCATGGAGGTAGTCTGAGAGAAAGAGGGAGAAGAAAAGGAGAGGAGAAGTAAAATGAAGCCAGCAGCAGTGCACCAAACTCAACAGACGCCTGTTCAACTCCACCTCCGCTACACACTGATCTGTTTTTAGAAATGGAAATAACAAGCCAAAAGCTACATGGTAATTCTTCATATTAACTACATCATGAGACAAGAAGACTCCACTTTTTTCTCCTCTAATGAATCAGCAGAGTTACCGATCCACAATATATTTGTTGTCTGCACCTCCCCGTCTAAACATCCTAAAGCAAAAAAAAACAAAGGTTCCCATTGGACCAATAATGAATAAATAGCTCCCATGTGACCACGGGCCATGTCCCATTTCGCTCCATCCTCTGTTTGTTTTCCCCACCATTGTAATTACCCCTCCCCCCCACCAAAAAAACCCCCAAACTATCCAGCGGTAAACAAACCCAACAAACCCCGGGACCCTGACTCAGACCCATAAAAACACGACACAAGAGAATAGAGCAAGGGGGGTTGTAGGATAGTAGCTTATAAGAGCAAACATGGCAGGGCAGCAGGAGGGGAAAGCTTTGGGCATTCAGTGTGTGTGTGTGTGTGTGTGTGTGTGTGTGTGCAAGTGAACAGTGCCTTTACCCCCTTCCTTCAGCTCTGACCCTGGCCCCCTGCCAGCAACAGTCACAGTCTAATTACTGAAATCTGTGTGCCAGCTAAAGGCATTGTAGGAGTCAGTATTGTCTGGGGGCCCGTGAGAGCAGTCACCATTCATCCCTGGGTGCCCTCTATTTACTGAGGTGGAACGGCCTTTACAAGAAATCTGTTTTTCGAAGGAGCGACGTGTTTGAATGAATCGACTGCGACCGGCCCGCTAAATGATACAGTGTGACAGTGTGTCACTGTGTTGAATTAGGCAACCAGCCTAAATGAGACCGACTGTGGCTCCACATTATGCGTACAATGTTGCCGTAGCTACATGCTTAGTTGCCAAAACTGAGAGATAGTCGATCAATTTACTGTTAATTTATTTTTTAGATTTTATTCGCGTCACAGTAAGTTAGTAGCTAGTTCCTAAAATAGACTGGCAGAGGGTACTTGCTGGAGCTTTTGTGAGGCTGTCAGCAAACAGTTTGTTGGGCACAGAGAAACATAGATTTGTGTGGGTCCATGAGACCCTAATAAAGAGGGTGGATCACAGGGAGTACCACCAGGCGGTCCAGGAGCTTCTCCTCAATGATGGCTGTTAGCAGGCATATTTTAGGATGACTCGGGGGCAATTTCACAACCTGCTGTCTATCATCGGGCCGTATAGCTCAGGATCTCCAGCAACTGCTACCACTGGTTTCTCCTCCATTGTTTACCAACTGTAAACTTGTTGTTGTGACCAAGGCCTCTCAAATCATCCGATTTTCTGCACTTCGTTGACGTTTTTTCAACCTCGAAAAGTTCAGAGCGCTTTGGCAAAAACAGCAGCCACATAGGGCACAGAGACCTTAAACCTTCATTCTCATTAAAAACAATTACAAAAAGTCACCTCCAGCTGCTAAAACGCTCTCTGTAGGATCAGGGCCTCAGGTTAGAGCAACGCACATTTATTTGACAGACGGGAGGCAGTTCTTTGACGCTGCCAAATGCATGGAGCCTGTCTGGATATAGACAGGTAGCTACTTGTAAGCCGTCCTACCCTTGATTCTGTTGCACTCAAATTAGCTTTGCTGACCTGCGTTGTCCAAAAATATGTAAAATAAAACATTTCTGCATGGTGAAAAGATGCTTTTTTCCCCCCAGATTTACCAAAAAGAACATACTGAGGTGTAACCCCTTTGTAATGACCAACAACAATTTTTTTTAATCTACAACTTATTTGAAAGGCAGCAAAATATCATTTTTATTTTAAGATACAGTTTATTAATGTATGTAAGACTCTCCACGGTATGAACAGTGGTTACACAAGCCTCAAAACCAGTCACAACTCGTACTAGATCTGTGTGCTAGGTTCCCCAACAATGGGGTTGGTACGGAACGGTGCCTTTGGTACGGCCCACAACTGATCACAGTGGAAACCAAACTGAGATGAACCGTACCGTAGTGCTCGGTGAAAACGGGGCTTAACTAACTGATTGAGGCAGAGATGGACCAGCAACTCTGGTGTTCTGCCAGGTAACAAAAAGACACATGTCAAGCTCACCTCACATCTCAGCTACATCAGCTCATCTCAAACAGCCCAATCACCTGATGGAGCAGCTGATTGATGGAAGGGAGTCAGCTGATTGATCACATGATTCCTTTCTATGCAACCAATTGATGAATCTCATTCAGGGCGCCCTATTTAAACTGCTCTGGCCTGCCGACTGTTGCTGCTTCCTCTGCAAGCTGCTTTGCAACCCACCTCCACCTCCACCCCTCCTTCTCATGTTGTCTGACTGATGTTGTCTGACTTATCAATATCATTTCTGTTTGTCACTGATGCTGACTCTGTTCTGTTCCTGGGAGGTCTTTGCTGCTGCCCTTCCATGTAGGCACATGGAAGGGCAGGGAGGTGTGCTCTCTCGCCGGTGCGGCGCTGTGGCCACCAAGTGCCGCCCCCCAACACACATTGGCAGCGGCACCATCGACACTAAAGTGTATTTCCCGCCCCAGCCCGCTAGGTGGCTGTACCTACACTAGTTGCCAACAGTTGCCAACTGCTAGTAACAGAAGAAGAAGAAGAAAAACTTTGAGGCAACAACAACTTGGATTTCACGGGTGAGTTTCTTATCAAAATCGTCTTATTAAAAATTTGAAAAACTTAATAACGTTAAGCATCCAGATACCCCTTTGAAAGCTGCAAATGACTAAAGTGTTCCTGACTGAATTAATGTTTTTGTCAAAGGAGTGTGATGGCTTCGAAGAAATCAATATACCAGCATCAGTTATCTGTTGCAAAGGGCTCACTGACGGCAGCGTAAAGCGATGAAAATATGACACTGACTATGGATAAGAACCTCACACAGCCCCACCTCAAAAAATCTCAATTAACCTTTTCAGTTATTATTAATCACGGCTCTGCCCTATGTCACTGCTTTGCCAATGACTGAGTTAGCAAAACATTTCCATTTACAAAAGCTGGAACAGAACACAGATGGATCCACCCTTTAGGCATTTGTATTGTTATATTGAGTCATTGCTTCCAAGCAGACCCCTAAATTTCCATTGAACCATCTTCGCATTGCATTCCAAAATCTCTGATGCTTCATATAAATATTCATCATGTCCACCAGTGCATCCCTTTTAACCTTTACCAGTGGAGCATATGAGCTGATGTCATTTTCCCCAGTGTGAAATCCCTCTGCTGGTATCCAGATTAGAGCAGTGCTCCCATGTTGGAGCCCAGCAGGGAGGGAGCGGCTGCAGCTTAGATTCCCCAGCCTCGTCTTTATCACGGCCATGACTGGATTTATTAAGCCTAATGCTGTTAATCTGCTTGATTCTCCGTGTAAACCCATTAGGGGACATGCTGGAGGTAAGATAACGACAGGTGGAGATGATAGAGAACTCTCCCTGTTTTTAAGTACCGAGCCAACTTCTGGGTGATTATCTGGTGGGCTGTGATCTTGTCAAATGCAGACAACTGTCACAGGTCAGGGTGTGTCAAAAACAATGGTGTTAGGCCTCTTGTTATCACCGAAGCTGGAGACGAGGAGTTATTTACATCTGTGTTATCTACTTTGAGCACGATCAGGCTCTCTAGCTGTTTTCCCCAGGAAACCTTGAAAACAGTATCAGGAGGCATTCTCATCTGCAAAACAACTCTGATTTGTATAAACATTTGCCAGCGAGATAGGAGGGGACTCGCGGTTTGCAGACATCTCTACACTGCAATTGTGACAAGCTGGCAGCTCCGTGCATGTCAAACCCAAATGATCAGCCATGTTATAACGCTCAATAAGATGTAATAACATAGTGTGCTGGTGGCTTTCGGAGTGGTCAGGCTACAGTTGAGAGCCACTGCCTGCTTCTGCCCGGTGTGGTGAATTTCAGCGGCCGCACTCCGTCTGCTGCGACCACAAGGCTCACCACCGTCTCTCTCCGGCGTCGCAGCCGTTTGGTAGGCAGGGCCCGTTGCTCACCACACCTCACCGCACCACAACACAGCACGCAGCCACAGTCACATGAAACCCTCGCACTCCTCACAAGTCTGCAGGGCTGCCTGTTCTGTCTGCCTGGTGTTGCAGCGTAGAGAGGAACATCGCCACAGAGGCACACCGCGGCGTTACTTTCACACATGCTCGCTGTAGGAGTTTCACTTTCACATCATTTTCAGTGGGTGATACTGCACTTGTTGTTTTGTTTTAGTGTGTGTGGTGTCAGGTTTGGGGAGTAGATTAAGACCAACAGCTTTTTTTCTCCGAACAAGAAGGCCACTGCTGGAAAGTACAATTATCTGTAACAGGAGTAGACATAAACGTCACAGGGTCAACTCAACAACATCGCATATAGTTAGCACGCAGCGGTTCACAGCTCTGCATGGAGCACAAACTGAAATACCAAGGAGCTAAGGTCAACTCTCGAGGCCATAATAGTATTTGTAGGTGAAGCTTTTTAAATAAACAGCATTAGAATAGAAGTGGTGAGCTATTTTTATCACCACCGCAATCAGTGTTGGGCTGGACTTGTCAAAGACAAACACGAGTGCACATTACTTTGTTTTCCAGCCCACCCTCATCTCTGTCTGCATTTGAAATTCATTCAGCTGTCTTGGAAGAGAATTATTTATGAGCAAATCTGTTCATTGGAATGGCTTGTCTTGTTTTTGCTTTACTGTGCTCCCCTGATAGAGTTCTGCAGGGACCGCCTGTCAGAATCACCGTTTTTTTGTTTTTAAATGGAGCCATTGTGCCAAAACACCAGCTACAAAAAAGTTAGCTGTTTTTGAAAACAAGAATATAATTACAGCTTCATTACAGATATTATAATAATCCCCGCACAAAATATCCAGCGTCCCATTTCCCCAAAGTTATTAGTGAGACTCTGCGTATCTGTTGTTTTGTTTGTCTTAAACAGGGTTTTCATGTCCTCCCACGGTGGGATGGAGGTGACCGCAGGTTAATGATGAGAAGCCAGAAACGAGACAACTGGAGTGTGTTTCGTTCTCTGAGCTTCTGTCCCAGGTGGTTCCCCGTTTCAGGTCTCGAGCGCTGTCTTTGAGAAGTATGGGTTCAAGAGTTTACCCACGGCCGTCTGGGAAATCGCATTAGCCAATCAGCGTGCAGAGACAGCGACAGTTGGCTGGGACTGCTGTGTGTGAAGAGACGAGGTGAACCGGTTGGTCAACGTCTGGACTGTCCTCTCTGTGGGACAATTAAGAACAGAGGAAAATAAAGAGAAAGAGAGAAATAGACAGAAAAAGTCTTGGTTTTGGCTATTTGGATAAATAATGTGCAGCTATATTTAATCTTCGTAAGGGCTCTCCCAGGGACTCCAAACATTTGGTAACCATAAAATCTAAAGAATAATGTCCTTAAAGTTTTGTAGTGATTGCAGAGATTGGGGTTGGACAGGGAGGAGAGGAGAGGAGCCAATCTACGACTTTGTTTATTGCCATCCAAACTTGGCTCCACCAGCCGGCCCTGTGGCTCATGCAATTGTTTGAGATGAGCTGGCAGCCGGCCAGACCTGGAGTAAATCAGCACTGTCAGTCAGCAACAACAGCCAGCAAGAGAGGGAGCGGGGAGGAGGGCTATATGCATGTAAGGATGGAGAAGGAGGAAGGGGGGTGAGAAGTTTTGTGTGTATGTGTATGTGATAGACATACAGATAGCGAGGGAGTGCAGAAAAACAGGGCAAGTAAGCTAGAAAGAAAAGAAGGGAGGGAGTACCAGGGAAATGGGGGATGGGAGGCAAGAGAGAGAAAAAAGTCAGGGAGAGAAAGAAAAGGAGAGAAGGAGGGAGGGAGCGCCTGGTGCTCTGTTGTGAAACATGAGCTTGGAAAAACTGCTCTGAGTTTAACACTCAACCCAATGTTTTTGCAGTTGTTACTGTTTGGAGGAGGTCCATTGCGTGAGCTGACACACGCACTGAAACCTACACAAACACACACACACACACACACACAATTGTCCCAGAGCCCCACCCCTCGTGTGCTGGTTGTTTTTCTTCCTCAGGCCTCATCCCTCTCTCCACACTCCTGCTATCAAGGTGAGGTGTGCTAACAAGACAGGCTGCCTGCCTTGACGTCTCTGGCGCCCTGCCAACCTGCTGGGTGAATTAAAAAAAAGCGCACCCACTGAACTGGCCCGGTTCTGTAGCTCGGAGGCTTTACGCAGCCCTTTATGCGTGCTGCCTGCTTGCGACGACAGTGCGTCTGGAAACTGGGCATGAGGCGAGCTCTTCTCTCATTACTGCACACCACAGGCCGTGCCAACGCAGAGGGCTCCTCGTGTGTCCTCAGGAAACCACAGTGACTGCTTATTTTTATCTTGCTACAGGAACCTTTTTTCCTGCCAATTAGCTCCCAACAATGACCCCGCTTGTTTATGTACTGTCTATTGAGTGACATCCCCCTATCATAATTAGGCCGGGCTTGTGTCTTTCTCAGCTCCACGCCGAGTGAATGGATTTTCACACGTGGGGAGAGACAGCTGCCTGCTGCGTGCAGGCTTTACGGGGTGTATCTTTTAATTGGGTCCAAATGGTGGTGGATAAGTATGAAGATTTTGAAAAAGTGATAAAGTTGGAATAATAGGGGAGAACAATAGCCAGCAGGAGACGGAGAGGACAAGTTCAGCAGGTTCATGAGTTGTGCTCTGAGGATTTTAAATCCCTCCCCTTGACCACAGGATACTGCTAGTGTTTGTGAGTCAGAGATTTCAGCTCTGTGCATGTGTGTGTGTGTGTCACAGCTGTGAGGCCGGGAGTGACTGCTGCTCAACAAAGCACTGCGCTCTGCTGGGTTGCTCTTGGTAAACAAAAGGAACTCACAGTGCTGTGTAGTGATTGCCCAACCTCTCCTCTCGCAGAGAAAGTAAAGAAAAGAGCCGGTCGAGCACAGCACATTAAAGAAGAAGTTGGGAACAGGGAGATATAGAAGTGAGAAAATGACCCAGTTGCAAAAAGCAAAAACTGGGACTGTTTTTTTGATTATCAGCTACAAAGTGTTAACAGATCAATTTCTGCATGCTCTCCTCCCAGCTGTGATAGGGTGGCCAAGCAGAGCAGAGCAGGCTGGAGGAGGGGGGGTGGGTCGGGTCTTTGCCAGAGGAGGTCAGCTGTGTTCAGTCACGGCAGAGAGAGGGGGGTTGGGGATGGTTGCTGAGTTGCTGCGCCCACGGCATGCCCAGCTGAACCCCGATCAGCCCCGCTCCCCCTGCACAGCGACATGCAACACTGTTGGCTTAGCCGCTTATTCCCATGACAACTGCCCGCCTGAGCACCAGATGTGTGCAAAGCGGGGAGAACGAAGAATGGAAAGTGTTCAAATATATCCACGGCTGAGGCGGTGACGCTCCTTCGCCTTGACTTGACACTAGAAGGAGTTACGTTTGGTGTCAGATGTTTGCTGCTCATTACAGATTTATCACATTTCCCAAATGCACTGTAAGGTCACTTCATTTTTCACTTGACATGAAGCTGAGGCGTGTAAGTGCACAGTGGTTTTTGCAAAGTAATGTTCTGCAAGGACTTACATTTTTGCATCATCATTCCATTTGATTCAAAGTAGAGTTGTCAGTCTGCACTGTGTTTTGTAATGCCAGGACTGTAAGAGGAGGATTAGGTGTGTGTTTAGTGGAGTTTGAGAGGTGGGACTTTGGCTGTGGTGCTGGTGGCTATGACATCACAGATATTATCTCCAATGTTTGCTCAAAGGTGTGCAAATAACAAAGCCATCCTCATCATGCTAGCTGCTGTGTGAGGCTGTGCTGGAGCTAAATGCTAAAGTCAGCATGCTAACATGCTCACAATGACAATGCTAATATGCTGGGTTAGTTTTTCAGTGTCAATCCCATCTAACCATCACATCTAAATGTAACTTACCCAAACCTAAACCAAAATTGTGAAGACAAGAAAGCCTCCACAAAATGTGATTTATCCTGGCTTAATGAAGAGAGGAAATCTCTGCTATTTGCTAGGCTAATTTATACAATGTAAAATGCCATAGGCTTGTGCTAAAAACATTAGCATGTTTGTCTGTGAATGGTGACTCAGGGGAAACTACGATGATTGGTTAAACGTATGGGTTGCAAAATTGCAGTGTCACGCAGAAGTATGGGAACTGGTTTAAATTGCATTGATTGTTGCGATCGCAAAATTGCAATATCCTGGAGGGACTGCTAAGTTTAGCATGTGAGCATGCTAACATTTGCTAAGTGGCAATGCACAAAACACAGATGGTGTGTCTCAAATAGCGTACTTCCGTTAGTACACTTCTATGTAGTATACTATGTGCACTATGTACTTATTGGCGTAGTGCACGAATTTCGACAGGGTAGTGTTGTTTCAAACCACTTACCGGAAATGGCGACCGCAGCTGTTAGCTAGTTAGCAAACTAGCATTAGCATTCACGTTATTGTTTGTGGTACCAAATCATTACAGACTGCTAAATGACCCCAATAAACATAGTTATATCCGACAACAGTATAGTGGTGCTTAGTGCAAAAAACACAAATGCAGCGACGTTCACGGTCGCACAGTCCTCTGACGCTATTTCCAGTTTGAAAAGTGCTCCCTCCCCTTCCGCTACGTAGCCAAGATGGCGACCATTGAGTGCGAGAAGTGTCCATAGTTCCACACTCTTGACCGTTTGGAGTGGACCATCCGGGTACTCATAGTGCACTGCATTTTTCCATACTTCTACTTTTTCCATACTTCACTTATGCACTCAAAATATTAAGTGTAAGTACAAATGTACGTGATTTGAGACGCAGCAGAAGTGTCACATAGCTGAGATTGATAGAAATAACATTAACTTTGCAGTCGGTCATAACAATGAATGTCAGACAAATTAAAACTTGACTCATGGTGGTGTTAAACCATAATAACCTGGTTATGGGTCACATCTGTTGCCCACATCCGTACACTGCCTCACTACCTCTTCCTCTCCTCGCAGTTCTCGTCCATTAGTTCCCTGTTAATGACTGTGTATGTAATAGCTGTGGCTGCTTCTGTTGTTGCAGTGTAAAAATGCTTTGAAATTAGTGTAAAATGTTGTTAATAACCATGAGCGGATTATAAGACAATGGGCCCCTGGGCACGGATATGCAAAAGGAACCACAGCCTCGCCTATATAAGAGCGACACACACACAGCCTTTGTAATAGTTTTGCCTCTTTGTGGTTGTTGTTTTGCATCTCTTTGTAGTCTTTGTAGTTTCTCTGTCTCTTTTTGGTAATTTTGCATATGTTCATTTTGAGTCTCATCCTGGTCCCCTGACACACTGGGCCCCTGGTCCTGTGCCCATTATACCTGTTCAGCAATCTACCCATGTTCATAACAATTGAGTATAAATGATGCTGGCCATTCAAATTTATGCAAAACCCATTAATTTTGTGCAGCATTTAGTATGGTGTCATGATATAGACTGACTTAACCTCAGCTCCCCCAACTCTGACTGACATCCAGTGTCCCTGGAGGACTGCCAAAGTTGTTACAATTCATCCTGGGGGGGACATCAATGTCTCCACCACATTTCAGTGCAATCTGTTTTATAGCTGTCGAGATATTTCACACACACAAAAATGTCATCCTGTACAAAATTGAATGCTGAATCATGAATTCTTTCAAGTTACTTATCTCTCTTAATTTGAACAGGGATTGCTGATATGTATGCTGCTTCCAGTTTGAGCTGAGCCTGAGATGTGACTCACAAACAAGCTTCCTCACCGATATAACAGAAGCTGAAAGCAATTCATTTAGCTGTAACCTTCTCAGCGCAGGCCTCTCCAGTTTGCTGCCAGCAATTGAAAGAGTCGCACACTCATTAATGTAATTTCAGACTCATGAAAATTAACTTCAGTTCCTGTCCTCAAATCACATATTGAATTATAGCTCAATAAAAAGGATGAGCTCACAGGTGATAATTTAGTAATTGCCTGTGTGTGCTGGAGTGAGGAGCAGCTCGAAGCAGTTCCTCTGTGGAGCAGGTGCTGAGGTGCCTGTCAACGCTAATTTGCTTTCCTTCTGTCTCTCGCAGCTACTTGATTCACTTAGCGACACAACGCACCACTTTAGCGCAGAGTAAGAGGGACAGATTGAAGCTGTGGTTGAATGCCTTGCACTCTGTGACTTAAGCTCGAGCAGAAAACTCCTCTTCAGTCTGCCGCAGAGCCAGGCGAGTAGGAGTTAACGACGTAGGCTGCAGTGTTTTCATTGGCTTTGCAGACATAAACAAGAGCCGTACTTGTGTGTGACCCCTGGGCCTGACCCTAGAGATAGACGCTTCTCTAATGGGTGTCTCTTTCAGCAGGCGGCCAGGCCAGGGGAACAGAGGAGCCATTGTTCGGGCCAGGGAAAGCCGATGCTCTCCCTATTAAAGAGCCGAGCCTAGAGGAGGGGACCATAGGAGCCATGAAGCTGAGGCAAACAGCAAAAGGAGACAGGGGACATCTTGGGCACACTGGGTTAAACTTTAGGATAATATCTCAGAAAAAGCAATCCCTGCTGCAGAGATGACTCCAAGGCCTCCGGTCACATGATCTTTATATGTTTTGACAGTTGTACAAATAGCACTGCTAATTAGCTCCTATTAAGGCTTGAAATTCCTCCACTTAAAAACAGCTAAGACACAGGATTAGGAGGGGAGCGCTGAACAGTTGTGTACTCTTAACCAACCGTGACAGGGGTAGGAGCTGTTGTTCTGTTTCAACCACATCCTCTGACACACTCTGTCATTGTGTGCATGTGTTTGTGTCGAGGGGCCGCACACAAGGGAGTTCTTCTGCTGCAAGTGGCCAAACAGGTGAGTCAGGTGTCAGCGAAGCGTGAAACTGTACCTGGCGTGTATGACAATAGAAGTGCCACGCGTCAGCCCTGAGGGAGGTGACTGTGAGTAGTCTGGTCTGGTGAATAAAACAGCAACAAGATACAATTGTACGCGCACTGTAACAAAAGCACACATAGTACAGCGTGATCCACATAAGTGATACAAACTCTTTAAAAACTCTGTCAGAACACACTTTTGCTCCCCACACACACAAGAAACACACTAAACCTTCATGTTTATATGTGTCAAAAGTAATCAATCACTCCCATGCCTCGAGGGCACCCATGCTGCAGTGTAACTAATCTGCAGGCTCAGCAGCGTTGGCTTTAACCTTTCAGGAGGCGACAGCGCTGCAGTGTGAGGTAACTCCACTCATTTGCTCTATGCATGGGCTCATTCAGTTGTCATGCAACACTTGCTCGTGTGTGTATGTGTGTGTGTGTGTGTAGTGCAGACAGTGGTTATTAGAGAGGATTGGAAGCCCCGGTGCTCCCGCTAAATTAATGACCTAACAGCAGGAGAGATGTGATGGGTGCAGTCTCTGTCAAACGCCTGGCCAGTTCCAAATGCCTGGCTAGCCTCAGACACTTGGCTAATCCATCAGCAGCTTACTTTCACAATACGGCTCTTTAAAATAAAAGCTCGGGCTCAGAAGAGAAAAGAAGAGAATTAATTCTTTTTCTAGCTTTTTTTTCCCCCCCTAAGGGCAGGAGCATGGAAATATAGTTGAAGTAGAGGAAAGCAGAAACAGTTTTCGGATGTGAAAGACTTTAATGTAAACCTAAAAGTAATTTATGCGTTTATTTTGCAAAAATTGTATTTCTGTAACTTTTATTCCTAACGCACTTTGGCCATCAGTTGTTTGATCTTATTTTATTTTAACTTCTTTTATTTAACTCACAAACTTTATTATTTTTCACTGGTCAGTGAAATTTTGAATTATTCTTTGATTTATTTCATTTTAATCTTACTTTTTTAGATGTTTTAAAGAATTATTTATTTTTATTTATTTATTTTTTTGTAGGTCGTTGAGCTTAATAAATGAAATTTTTATTCCTACTTCTTTAGATGTATTATTCAAGTGTTGTAACTGTGATTACTCATGTCTTATGTTTTATCTTTACACTACCCACATAGCATTTGTGGCAGCGACTTGCATGATAGCTCACACATTGTGCAGCACATTGTGCCTCCATCTGGAATCCAAACTTGCTATGTAAACAAAGTTTTGCTGTGATATTTTTCTGAATTCACACATGGTTTCTCCCAGTTGGACGTCTTTTCCCTTCGTCTGAAGGAGTACTATAGTATTGTGTGTTCCCGTGAGGCCAGCTGAGATGCTGTATGTGACACTGTCATCCAAACAAACTTGATACAACGTGACACCTTCAATAAAGTTTTATTGAAAAAAAAAAGTACCAATAAACAACAAGAAATCCAGAAAAAGATTTGTAGAGCAAAGCTCCATATGTACAGCATATTGCACTACATAACAAATTGTCTTTACTTCCATATTATATCAACAACCAAAAAATATATATAAACACAAAAAAAAATGAGTGCACAGTAGAGTCTCGAAAACACACAGTCAATGTTTACAAAAATGCTACATTTTCGCTGGGTCTCATTTCTTGGTATACAGAGAGTGTGTGATAATCAAGACTTCGTTGAAACTGAGCAGTTAAAGGCATATTCCAGGGTTTTTTAGAAATACATGTACACTTTATCTGTTCTTTAAAGAAGGGCAAATAGTCCGTAGGTATGAGCTCATGAGCCAAGTTAACCACAACCGTGAGTTATTTTGGTACGCTTGGTTTTGTTTATACACCACGATGAGATGTGCAAGGAATGTCTCAAGTTCATTTTTATATATAAAAAAATGCCCTTGATCTCATGGACTTCAAAAGGATCCTACTAGTATTAAAAATTATTTTACAAGCAATGAACTGTCCTTATAAAAGCAGACCCTTTTTTCTTAAGAAAATACATTTTAAAAAGTTAAGAAAGACCATGAAGAAGAAATGTTATTGTTAAAAAAAAAAAAATCAAAAACAAACCTTCCTCGCAAAAACTTCAAATTTATATAAAGTGGACTACAAAATTCAAGACACTGACGGTTTCCTTAAAATACATGTCCCACTCTTGGGATCCTCGGCACTCACATATAACGTGATGAGTGCAGCTTGGGAACGTCATTCTAACAAAAGTATACAGGGCACCATGGTGGCTTGTTTCCCTTTCCAATAAATCAAACAGACCTACTTGGTCAATGCACAGATATACGTCTGACACATGGCAAGACGAGCCCAAGAGAACAATCCAGAGTATATACTATACATTAACACACAACAGATAAGGGACCCATGGGATCTACAGAAACAAAGTACTTTCCAGTGCATGTTGATTACAACACAATGATCAAGACTAGAGAATCGAACACATAAACAAACGCCCTGTGACTTAATATGAAGGCAACTTTTTTTCCTGTGTGTTTTGAGGCATGTCGAATGTCACGTGTATCATTAGCGATGGGTGGGATGGGTAATGACTCATTAATTACAAAGAAAAGGTCACATCCTGTTGGAAGGGTGAACTGCATCGAAGCAGCTGCTTGTCTAAACCACATTTTGTGAATCTAGCCATGATGACTGGTGAATCGGGTGGTGGAAGATAATGAAAAAGGTCTGAATTGGTTGGGGCCCTTCCCTGGAAAATCACAACCTTTTAAGTCAAATACTCCACCCAAAATCTATTTTTTGAGTATCAAACACCAATCCCCTGGGCTTGAAAGGTGAGGGTTGTTGTTTTCTTCTTCATGAAGGGCAGAAGCTGTGGTCAGGGTGAATTCTTGTTGGTTACAATGTATTCTTGTTCTAATAAGATACATTTTGGATACATGAATGAGTGCACGACTTCCTCTACACAACATTGTCCTCAAAGGAGAGTGGTAAATTCTGGCCAAACAATAGTCTAGCATAGCAAGACCTATTTCCACAGCGCTGCCTCAGGAAGCACACATGATCAAAAAATATTTTGGCTTGTTTGTATTTCTTTAAACAAATCACAATCGTCTAGGGTAGCACTAAGCCCAGGATGCGGTGACGGTGCTCTTGCAAAGTAGCATCGCAGGGGATACTTGTCTTAGTGGAACGTTTGCACGAGGGGTGGCTAGTTCTTTCATTAAAATGGCTCCGCAAAAGGAAACAGTAACAGTCTAAAGTTGACAGTGTGATTCACTGTTTCCTGATAAAGCTGACAAACATAATTTGATGAACGATGCCCTCGAGGTGAAGCCTGACTAGACCTTACTCTGGAGGAACTCACTGAACCCGATAAAACCACAGACGATTTGCAAACTGTTTGTGGCTCCGGAACATTATTACAACAATATCACAGAAGCTCGTGTGAAGTGGAACAGATGGATACACTGGTGAAGTCACGCTCACTGGCACATGCTGCTGCCAGGGTAAAAAAGACGCGGCAAATCGACTCGGACTGGCCATGTAAACAAACTGATTCAACACTGGACACTGAAAGATGGAGTCTGGGCTTTTCCTAAGTACACTCACAAGTGGCGTTATACATCGTAGATCCAACGATAACAATTCACTGTAAGAACAAAGCAGGTATCTTGATCAAAAGATGCCATTTTCAGTGTGTAGGTTGTTAGGTTGGAGGTTGTTGTTTCCCGTAACCAAGGGGATTTTGAAAACAGTGAAATGCAGATAGGGTAAAGGGCGGAAGGGGGGTGAGGGGTGATTCCGGCCAAAGACAAGCCTACAGCCAAAGCCTAAATCCGGTGAGTCACACTGGCCAAACAATAACCATGTGGGACATGTAACTGAAATGTGCAAACATGCCACCATTGAAATCCATTGTAACCAACATGAATTCAAACTGACCGTAGCTGTTGTTCTTCATAAAGGGCCAAACTTCACCTTTCTTGGAGCCTACAGGAGATGAGTGATACTACAAAAGTAGAGGGTTGGGTTGAGTATCACATTTCAGGTACAGTGCAGACAACCTGCTCTGCACAGTCAAACAACTGAAGCGTGTACAAGTCCAAGACCAAGACAAAAAAAAAGGAAAATAATAATTGCACACACGGGTGTATACAGTAGAAATGGGCAAATATACAAAATAAATAAGAAGGAGAAAAAAATAAATTACAAAGAAAAATGAACCGATGAACAATAGCCATGTAGTAAAGGAGCAGCACAAAGAGGAAGTCAAGAGCCAATGGTGAGACGGGGCGCTACAAGGACTGGCTCAGCGTTCAGGATCCGCAGGAAACTATAACCACAACCACATTCAGTGCACCTCACACGCTTACTACTACACGCTCAGAAGCCCCCGTCGCCACCACAGTCAGCAAGTCTGCCTCAGACTCCTCAGTCAAACTGTACCTTTATGTGTGTGCTGAGAAATTGGCCGAGATGATTTTTTTTCTCACTGATGTGAAAAGGAGAGACAATACCTCGAGAGACGTCATCATGAAGAAATGGGTGACAAACACTGCTCTTTTTCTAACCATGTAACAGATTCTCAAGGTTACCAGTAGCCCACAAAGTCTGTCCCTGAGACATCTTAAAGAGAATGAGAGGAAACCCTATTTTGCAGTGATAAACTTGACACATTGTAAGGAGCAAGTAATTACAGACCCCTGATATGCACTGCTCCTTGGGTCCAAAAGTTGGCCTGGGTTCAGCAATGGAAAATATAACAAACAGCATCTTCAACAGTGTCTTTAAACATATTCATATTTCAACAATAATTACAGTCTTTTTCACTTTTGCCTTTTTGTCTGCTGAGTGGTTATATGTACTAAAAAATGTCCCAAATCTTGATCTGAGCACCAAAGACAATACAAGATCACCCAACAGAATATAAATTGTTGTAAAACCCCATAAAAGTAGCCTGAGACGATCTGTTTCACAGATTGATTATGAAGTATTGTTTGGTGTTCAGAACACACACAGGCTGAGAAAAAAAAAAAACCAGGACAGAGACCTTTCAATGGAGGCGCGTGGCTCTTTTGTAGCCTGAAACACCGGTACATGAAATTTCCATAATCCAATCCAGATCCCAGACTGCACTCAGTCAGGTCTCAACGTTTGATTATTTGTCTTGGACATAAGAGTGAATACATCTGAAATGTTGTTGTGGCAAGAAAAACAAGTCATAACTGAAAACCTTCATACAAGACAGAGGTTAGCATTGTGACAATCTGAACTCTCGAAGGGTGTACGTCTAGTGCAAACACAGTGGATCCACAGCTCCACTTCAAGGGCATGGAGGTCTGAAAACAATCACATGAAAAGAACAAAGAAAACACAGGGATAACTTGTAAATGTGGGAATGAATGTGGGAACAACTGAGGGAAGAGTATCTGGTGTTCTCACGAAATTAAAGTCACAACAACAGACTTTGACTGTGACCATTTGGGTAAAGAATACTTAGACTTGCTCTGTATAATAATGTGCTTTACTCTAATGTTAGTGCCCAGGTGCTAGACCTACGGAGTCATGCAAAAGTCTGCACAGGTTTAATCAAAATATCTCCCCATGGATTCTTTAAAGCAGGCCTATTCAGTTGGCATTTTAAAACTGGTAGACTGCTAAAAATGTCTGCCCCATCTAGATTTCCTGGTTTTAAAATCTGACCCAATTGAATTTGTTCTTTATTAGCCCTGCTTTAAGTGTCTTTCTGTGCTACATCTCAGACAACATCCAGCCACCCAGCAGCTGTACAAAGTAACAGGCATTAGATCAATCAACATACCTCAAATAGTAATAATATGTAATATAATAGGGGAAGTTGCATAATCAGAACACTAACTGTCAAGGAATCAGTAACAGTAGCGATTGGTCATATATATGTTTGGGTGTAATTACAGCAAACTGCTTTTTTTCAAGTTTGGTTTCAGTGTCAATTATTCCAATTCCTAATATCAATATTAGCTGTTGTACACAGGTTTGTTTGACCAGTCATTGACGTTCAGCACTGCAAACTCCACCCCGATACCTCCTGAGCCATCCAAATGTTCTGAGATGTAGCACGAGACTAAAGACGGTCTCATCTGGACATTTTGCAAAGGATATTTGGGTAATAGGTGACACTGTGCAGACTCTTTCATGTGCAGGAACTTTCTTCCCAATATTTTGGAAGATACTGAGGGATCGTGTTCAAACATTATACCATACCAAAGAAAATGAAGGCGTAAAAACACAAACAGGAAGCAAAATAAAGAAAATATGAAAAGATAAACGTTCCATTGATGTGAGGTGCAAAATGCTTTGTTCTGAGAAGTTGCCTCTTTGGAAATTAGTAAGTCAACTCGTCTGGTCACCTGGGAAACTTCAGAAAAGAAAAACCCTCACACCACGTTTCCTTTCATTTCCTAACCATCTCATGTTGCCTCATCTCAAAATTGCTCAATACTCATTCTGGCAGAAGACATTGAATAAGGCATTCCCAGGGTCTGTGGAGGTCATTTAAGATGGATACATGTTGAAGTGCAAAAAATGTAACCAGAACAATGTACTGTACAAAACTACTACACCACACGTATACCAAAATATGAACATTGTCCTGTAGAGGAATCTCGGAGCATCATGGCATCTTCTTGGAAAGAAAAAAACACACGACCTTGTATAAAAGTTGGTTGTCTCCGTCCTGCGGTGACCCTTTGTCTCCTTTCTCCCCCCCCCCCAAAAAACAGACCCGTGTTAGATTTGACAGTGCCATTAGGAGTCCAGTTCCTCAGAGGAATTGGGGAGATTCCCCCTCACCTCCGTCCTGCTCCACCTTCTCCAGCAATGAACCCCCTGTCAAACAGAAGGCTGAGCAGAGTTGCGGCCAGGCGCCACCACATCCGCCCCTGGTTCCTTTGGTTTCGATGATACTGAAGCAACAAATGAAGACAAAACAAACCAAAGTTAGTGCACTCAACTGAAACTCAATCACAAAATTCACTTCTGAGTGTGAGCATTATTTTGTGTTGTCTGTGGTGTGTGCTGATTGACAGTGAACACAGGGAAAAGGGTCAACTGAGAAGAGGGTAAGACATAACTAGACGCCGGAACGACGCTGATATTTTGACAACAGTCTGCTTCTGTCCCCAACAATACTTATTAGAGAGGCCTCCCTTTGTGTGCGGGATCCCAACACAATCCGGGCTTCCCGACAGACATTCCAAACCATAAACACACTCATCATTCGGTCACACTTTTTCTAATCTCCCTGGCAGAGACCAGCAGCCTATGGCTCAGGAGGAGACTCTCTCGGGTTTGCGAGCCAATTGGATTGTGTGCGATTAGGGGGATAATGCTATCTCTGCCATTGAGAGGCTGAGATAAGATAATTGCACTGAACGGGATTAGGGAGCTCTTGATGAGAGGCAGGGAGCTCTCTGGAAAAAAAACACGGATCTGCATGAGAGAGGTACAGTAGTCCAACAGCTCATCTGCGGACGAAAGGCAGACTCCACCACGCCTGATAACGCTGCGGCTATTTTCAGACCATCGGAGCCGTAAAGCGAGGGAGACCTGAGATTACTTTTTTTTATGACAATGCACCAAAGTGTACTACCTCTTTCTTGGCAACACTCTACTATTGTTTACGAAAGCCACAGTATCTAAAGGCAGAGATTAGATACGCCATATTTACATGACCGTTAAGGTGGTGTCCAAACATTGACCCAGTTAGCGGCCAAGAACTGCCATTGTGATAAGCCTCTGGGTTTCTTTACTCTTATCAATTTGTGGTGAACATTGCAGGGTGTTGCATAAGCTTTGCCAGGTTCTAACCAGCATGTGTGTATGTTACCTACTGCTCTCTTTTTGTTCCAAAGAAAAATGGAGAGGTAAAAAAAAAATCATGGCAAAGACTGCTGTGAGTCTTGATAAAAGCAGTGCTCTGTTGAGGGACATATCGAAATCTTGCCAGGTGGTATTATGATAAGGACATAATTCTAGCATTATGTTTGCTTCATATAAACACAGGCAATATTTATGTGCAGCACAGAGTGGACGGATGGATAAATAACATAAGAGACTACAGCCAGACACAACTCTGGGATCAAAGACAAGGGAGGCAGAACATCTGCACGTGCTATTATATGTATATTGTATGTCAATATGTGTGATACTTAATGACGCTTAAAGTTTCAACACTGAATTGTAAAAACTGCAGGAGCGAAACGAGTCACGCTACAAGGCTTGTGTATTTACTACAAGCTACATGAGAAGCCATTAATCTTTATAAACAGAAACAGAATGTTCTGTGACGGTGACCTTTTGCCCTCCGAGCTGAGAGAGAGGCACCGAGACAAACAGACAGAGAGGGAGAATGAGAAAAAGAGGTGTGCGCAGGCCTGCCACAACTCAGTCATGACTCACGCCACCAACTGTCAAAATGAGACACGGGCTCTAAATTTAGCCAGTGAGAGAGTGGCAGAGTCTGGCCAGATGCTCGGTGTCGTCACTCTGACACTAGCCTGATGTGCTTTATCAGCATCCCATGCGGGCTGTCTGTCAAGCCAGCTGCTCAGAAGCTCTGCCTTATCTCTTGAGCAAACAGGACAGCCTTAATAGCAAGATACTCTGGATTAGTCACATCAGGGAGGAGACGAGGAGAATACAAACAAAGAGCAGTGGTGCCAGATAATGGAGAGCGGCACAAATGGACATCGCTTTGGACAAACGCCATCACAGAACCGTGGATTAAAAGTGAATGTCTAAAGCTTTGTATGTTTTTATTTCCAGAGCAACTCCCCTCTTCTACAAGTGCTGAAAGGAGAGAGTGTCGTGCCTTCACTGTAAGAGTGAAGCGAGAAACAGAAACACTGCGTGCGTGCAGGCACACACACTTCCAGACACACACAGGCGATATTCAAGCCTGCTTTCAACACCTCCTATCGAAAGCACCAGGAGTCGTCTCTCTTAAAAAAACATGGGGATGAAACCTAACTCTGCTCCTTGCCCGGTGCAGGCTGGAGCGGTCTTCCTGCCATTGTGACTGTCATTATTGCCTTGTCTCAAATGGCGGGCGGGCTAATGTCAGGCATCCTCTGGGGACCTCAGCGTCCCCTCCAGCCCTCTCTGACTGAGGAGCAATTTATCTGTCAGCATCCTCCAGCACTCCACCGCTACCTAATCCCTCCTTTCGCCAGGGGCCACGGGCTGCCAAGGAGAACACTCACAGCCACATTGCTCCCAAATCCATCAAGAAGATGGCAGTCAAAGGCACTTGGATGGCTCAGGGACAAGTGTCTGCACTGAGTAAGTGCAATCACCTACTGACAGGAGCAGACAGGAAGGAGACCTGGCAAACAGTAACACTATCACTGAGTGAGAGTTTTTGTAGAGTGAGAGTTTTCGTACTGATTGTCAGACCGTGTGATAGTGAGAAGTGAGAGACGGCAAAATGCAGAAAAACAAGTATGGGTGTATTCATGCATGAGCATGTACACACACTCATGCACGATACAATTAATTGCACAACCAGAGCCAGAAATAGCAATTACAGAGGCTGCAGTGGAATCACACATTCAAAACCACACATGTTTGGGTTGTAAAAAACATCCCTCTGCAACAGCCAGCCACACAGACTCCGAAAACTCACACGCTGGCAGAAATGTTCTTGTGCTCAAATTGAAGTGTCAACACTAGTTGCAAGGGTTAGCATTTTACATTCCCTTACTCTTCATGATACAGACCGAATTATTATTCTCAACTGCTCCTTATCTATCACAAGGTCAGTGAATGTGTGGCCTGTCACTTGTAGCCTCAGGATATGACTTCACAGGGTTGTTCTCACTCTGACTGTCCTCTCTGCTGTTTACTCAACCAGCAAAAGGAGCACAAGCCACTTCCTCATCCCCTGACCCAGGCCCGCCACTGTTGTGCGTCAGTAGGTCCCACCCGCACAAACCACGCACGCATCACAGCAACCCTCCTGTCTGAGTGTCTGTCTGTGTACGTTTGCCAGTATCACAATACATGAGTCATGCTGAGCGGCAGCGGGTATAAATAACTTGATAAGCGCATGAGAAAATCAGAAACTGTCTCGCACCTCAGAGTCTAAAGTAAAATAAGCATTAAATTATATGCAGGGCAGGGTCCCATTTCCCAGAAGGGTGGTTTTGAGACAACTGAGGATGGTTGTTACTTGATCATTTGAGGTTCATTTCCAAACCTCGCTCTCTCATATACATGCTTACACCATCATTATGGAGCCCACCCCCTCCCCCCTCTCTATGGCTGTGTAGACCTCTTATTTTGGTGTCTCCTGTGGCCTCTCCTTGCCAAGGGAAGGGGCTGACTGGTGACTCCCTGGAACCACAGCTGTCCCCCTGGGGGCTCACACGCTGAGCTTCGGGTTACAACATGTTTACCTTCTCCCGCCACTTCTGCTTTTTCCTGGATGCATCAGTATGTGAGGATATGCGCGTTTAAATGTGCACGTGTGAATAAATGCACGTGTTAGACTGTTAGAAACTTGTGCAACAAGAGACTCTACAAAAAAATCTCCCGAGGGTTTGTGTATATTTTTTTTTTACACGTTCAAGTCAATGAAACAATTTCATGTCACGGTTGTGCATGACTCCCACATAGAAGTAACTTTATGCAGCACACTGACTCAGTGGACAGTGTCACCCTGACCACAGAGGCCAGGCATCCTCCATGCCACTTGCCTCCACAGCACACGGAGGAAACAGGAGAAAAGAGAGAGAAATAAACAGGAAGAGGAGGCAGGGGGAGGGCCTGGGGTTGGCGAGGTGGGGGGAAGGGTTGTCCTTGTTCAGCAATGTCTTTGGCTTGAGGGTAGGGAGGGGGGGGGGGCTGAAACGCTGGGCTCTTTAAGTTCTGCATGTGCACAGTCTCTCCAAAACAAATATAGAGCAAACACAATACCAGAAAGAAAACTTTTGTCCCGACATAAATCTTTGTCAGATCAACATTGGATCCAAACATAATAAAAAACTGTGTGAATGGTGTCGCTAATGTGGGGACTGCACTTTATACACACCCCTCTAACCTGGCGCACACACACACACACACACATACAAACACAATGGTGTCTAGTTTGATGGCGGTGGAGTTAGGCTTAATCTGCAGCATGGCACTATTGTTAAACCAGCGGAAACAAAAGGTTGTGCTGATGAAAGATAAAAGCTATGAGGGTTGTCCATGTAAGAGCTACTGATGTATAAAAAAGACATAACTGGAGCAAAATGGAACATTAAGTTTCAGTTGACATTTGAGAATCAGTCCAGTCCACACTAAATAAATCACATTTAACTGAGCATACAGCTCCTGGTGATCCAAGGGGGCACACTATGGTCGAAAATCATTGTGAAAATAAATAAAAGTCTCCTCCACCTTTAAATGGGTTCATGTGCAGTATTTGATTTCTAAAGAGGCTTATTAGACAAATTCAATTTCCTCCTGCAAAGGAAATAATGAGGTGTGAAATTCTTCAAGACTGCTATGTTGTAAAGAAGTGTTTGTGGTGTTTTTCTTATATGATTATAAGTATGATTTTAAGGGACTGTCTGATTTGTATAATACTCCTGCCTTTCTTGCATTTTACTCCAAAGGCTCAGCTTGACTGTCCTATATAGATGCTATCCAAATAAAAGACTTAAGATTTGTTTGCCTGCTGGCAGTCACAGGTAGCAATCTATTAAACAAATCTGAAAACTGTCAGAGGAATATTTATAACACCTGCACCAGGACTGTCTGCACGCAACACTTGATGAAGGGAACTGAGGGGAGATTCTGTTACTGCTTGGGGTATTATTGACAAGATGCACTTGTTTACTGCCGTCAAACTAGAGACCAAGGAGTCTGTAATGAGTTTGTACAGTCAGCAGGACGCGCATTTCCTCCTCACCAGTTGAAGGTGTTCCCGGTGAAACTGGTCTCCTATCAGCTGGAGTTTCTGGCCAATGCAGGCCTCCACACTGCGGGCCACAGGTTGCTGCCGGGGTAGCTGCTCCATCCCGTGTTGCTCCCCTTCACTTTCTTGCCGCCTGGATCCCTGATCCCCAATGAGCTCAAAGTGTGCCGGGAAGTGCAATCGAAAACCTGCGTTGCCTGTTGAGTGCCATGGCTGAGACTTATTATTTTGTCAACAACCATGTGTAAATTGAAGTACAGCAATGACACCTGACAGGGTGTTTTGTTCACTGCAATAACATCTATGCCAATTATGTAACAGGTACAAAGAGCAGCCAAGTGTTGCTGAACGTGTCTTTGACCAATCAGATTGCCTGGCTTTAACCACAACTTTCTTAGCTGTGTCTTTTTTGTAATCAGACGCTGAGTCATTTAAGTGCTTCATAACACACCAACACACTCACATGACACAGATCTGAGGTTAGTCAGTTGTTATGGAGCTACTCTGGAATGGTTGCTTGTATATGGCATCAATGTAACTTTGTTCTCTGTGTAGCTGCTGCTGCTGCTGCTCACGCAGGTAAGCACTTCTGTCACGTCCTTTCAGTCACGCTGCCAGTCTGGCGCCTTTTGAATAGCAAAGCAGCTGGGTACACTCCATACAGACCATAAAAGCCACTGTGATCACGACTATCAGGCGCCAGGGGTGAGATCAGTGCAGCAACATTGTTACCCATTTCTCACAGTAAGTCTCACATTATAGTTTCATGCTTCAGTTTTATAACACTAGTTATCACGCACAGGACACTGTTCCCTTTTTTTTAGTACGGTATGTCATCAGCCTCACCGTAGAAGAGTGGTCTGGGCTCCTCTGCGACGCCACAGGGCAGCATGCCGTTGTTCGGAGCCAGGGCAGGGCCAGGTGTCTGTGTGCCCCGGTCTTCACACTTTATCTCCCTGAATGTGGTGCGCCAGCAGTGGGGGTCTGGCTCAAACACATCATCCTCCTCATCGTCCATACGGGGTCACTTTAAGATGAGCAACCTTAGAAAGAAACAGGGCAGAAAAGGAAATCTTACTGCTACAGCTGACTGTAGAGCATTTGTCTTGCAGGGAGTATATAAATCAAAAGCATCCCAAGTTCCCATCACTAATGATGGTAACCTTGGACAGGCCCGCATTAGGCCTGATGAGATGATCTCAGACACATTCATTATGCGTTCATTCCTCCAAAGCATTCATTATTATTATAGACAACCTGTCTACTTCATAATGAGTGCCCTCAAATCAATAAAACCACACAGGACAAGTTGGGTAAGAGGAAAAAAGACAGCAAACGGTCTGCCTTCACTTGTGGCAAAGAGCTTAGTGCTTATTTAGACAAATGGCTCTGTTCATCTCAGTGATGAAACCACACAGTCCACTGCGGTCAGGAGACTCGGGTGAGCCACAGTTTCATAGATGGG
Source organism: Epinephelus awoara (assembly GCA_035609425.1). NCBI lineage: Eukaryota > Metazoa > Chordata > Actinopteri > Perciformes > Serranidae > Epinephelus > Epinephelus awoara. The sequence goes on from CM069309.1 coordinate 22,463,050, forward strand.
AGTTTGGCTGAGGAGGTCAAATGAGAGGTAGAAGCTCCATTGTCTGTGCTAAGCAGCCTTGTGGACAGGAGCATGACTTCTTAAGTATCTGTCCCATGATTACTAACTTATACTTAGGATAATCAGGTACTTTTACAGCGGACAATTGTAGTTATCAAAGAGCGTAGGTTCCATTTCAACATTAAGGGGGCCACATAAAAATATGGAAGCTTTGGGGGTCCTCCACCAGAAAATTTTGAGCATCAAACTCTACTTTCTAACATTCTGGGGAATTTTTAATGCACTAATGTGTGACTTTCAATGCAAAATAAAAACCCTCTGGTACTTTTATGTTTTGTATGTGATCTACATATCATGGGGCACGTGTTCCCTTAACCCCCCCTCACAAAAAAATTAACACCTATGCAGGTATCAGTGATCTGTGCACACACAAATATCAGAAATGTACACAACCAAAACCCTTTATGGCAGGAATAATACAAATGCATGCTAACAAATCATTAAAGCTACTCTACAGCAGTGTGGCAAGACTCTGAAAGAGCACTTGGGAATCTCTCCAGCGTCAATGATGCACTGCACTCAACCCTGAATCTCACAGTGGGTCAAAGAGTTATCAAAATATGGGTGAAATTCAAGTTGCCTCAGCAGTTAACCCCCGAGTCACCATCGAGTTGTAATTCAGGGTTAGACTACTACCACACTTCCAAATTAGGGTCCACAGCAAAAGGGTAATGACAGTCTTTGAGGAAAATCCTAAGCCACTCTCCCTACCCTGGTCTGTCAGCTTGCCAGCTCCCTGAGAAAGGAGTTTTCATTTCTTCACCCAACATAAGCAGATTGGCCTGTCTGTCTCTAGCATGCCCAGACCTCACGATATACTGTGTGCGTTCACAATAAACCGTGTGTGTAAAACCACTTAATGCTTTGTTTTGACAAACACAGGGTAAGAACATGGAAGGCTCACGAAAAAAAAGGCAAGGCTCAACTTCCAGATAGGTTGCTGTGTTTGCTGCTCTCCTGTGCTGTGTGCTGGGTGTTTGTGTCAGACAGTGGCTCCCCCTGCTGCAGACAAAATAACCCTAACAAAGGGGAAGGAAGGAGGGAGAGTTGGGGGTGGAGGTGGAGGTGGTGGTGGAGCAGCCCTGTTATTGACACAGTTTTCATCCACTGGCACCACAAGCCTCATATCACACCATTTCTCCTTATAAGACAAGACCTATAATAACAACTCAACTCCGTCAACTTAAAGCGGTGCCAAAGTCTCGCGATATTTTGTAATAAAAATAAATGCAGTTATTCTACAAGCTAAGAGATGCACTTTCTAAACTTTATGACAAAATAAAATGTGTTGCAAACATACACGTGGAATGACGTAACAGAAAATAAAAATAAACACTTCGCAAAAAAAATATTTAATTACACATTTAGTCGCGTATATTGTATTTAATCTATTGAGAAACCGGCTGTCACTTTTTAAAATACAGACTGAAACACGACAGACACTTGCCGCACAACAGCCCCACAGGCTGAAGTCCATTCACCGCCTGAGCTCTGTAAACCGGGAAAGCCGGTGTTATTCAAACCTCCGCTGTATGACCGACATGAGCTGCACTAAATAAAAGCCTAAATGTCAGTCGGACTGCTTTGACGTTTCGCTACAGCACTAATGCACCCGCTAACTGTCGAAACCAATGTGTTACAGCTGTTTTAACAGCAGCCACACGTTGTTTGTTGCGTCTTCCTAAGGAGGCGGATGTTACCTAATGTTAGCGCTCGTGCCGACTCGCTGGTGTAAAGCGAAGAAGGACATTTAAAGGTGTTTATAAGGAGCTTACCTCAAAGATAGGCTTCGTCCTAAATGTTGTCTTCGACTCGGAGAAACAGGACGACGGGCTCAATATCCTCCAAGTCAGGCGAGTTAACTCCGTCTCACCTCCACGGTTACTTCCATTCTGAGAGAGGGAGCAAAGCGAGCCGAGTTCATTTCGCCGACGTCAGCTGCACAGTGACTCCGCCACCGGGGCGTGGTGGTAAGAGTTAGTAAATAAACCCTCCCTAAAACACGCCAGGGTTTCTGCCGTCCGACTGTGCGCGCCTCGGCCGAGGCGGAGCGTGTCGCTTTGAGGGTGATTTACATTCAGCCGCTGCAGCCAATCGTCGAGTTTGTTGTTATCCCGCCTTCTGCAGCGCGTATTCAGACACGTGGACGGGAAATTCCCCATAGCACGAGACCGCTTTCACGCTACTACCGTGATCATCTGTTTAGAGAAGTGCTTACATGCACATGCACTTTAAAGAGGAGCTATAGAGGAACACACACATGTGTTCAGAGGTGATCTGAGCCATTAACTGTCTATAAATCTGCATATTAGAGTTTATTAGACTATTAATTCTATAAATAATACTAACTAATAATATCCTTGATGTCTGGCTACAGTTTATATTGTCTCATAACAATACAGTGAATATTCAGTGTACACATATTAGAGATAAATGATCAGAGTGTGGAAACAGTGGATTTATTTTCCACATATTATTTTATATTTCAGATCTAACTGTCATCTGGACTTCTAGTGGGTGCAATAATTAAGCTACCGCAATATTTTTTGCAATTATTCAACTCGGCACGGTGACGATATATATTGTATTTTTTAATATTTTAATACCTTAAATATTAGTGGTAAATACTGTAGCATAATGCACATTTTTATTTTATTTTATTATTTTTATTATTATTATTTTTATTATTGCTTCATATTAACGTGCTACTCTTATTCTTACTTCTTATAATTCTAATTTCTAACTTCTAATTCTCTATTCTTTACATACTGTATTAAATCTGTATAAATTCTTAAAAGTCCTTGAACACAAGTCAACAAACCGATCACTGAGAAATGGTTTTGACTTCTTGTTCTTTATAAGTGGGAATGACCTAAATGCTACTGGAAGTGGCCTAGATCTCGATCAGTCTAAATAGGCACCTGTAGCAGGCACCCATATGTGTGTGGGTTGTTTGTGTCTGAGAAAAAAAAATACAACTTTTTTTTTTTTTTTTGTTGCATAGATCAGCCATGACAACATAAGTTAGGTGTTACACCAGTGATACTAAACTAACCACCCACGAGCTAAATCTTGCCAGCAATAGAGTGCCAGGTGGCCTGCCCACCATTTTATAATTCACAATGAAAATGAATTGATTCACTGTGAGAATTGTCTTGTACTTTGCTTGTAAATAAGTTGTCAGGGTGCATTTAAAAAAAACATTGAAATAGTCATCAAAGGTGCCAGAGGAGGATACAACAGAGGTCCAATCCATGCCCAGAATATCCTCAACTTCTAAAACTGGCCCTTGTTCACAAAAGTTGCCCAAGTTGAACATCCTTGTCTTAAACCAAAATTACTAAAGGCTTCATATCAATCCATAAGCCATTAAAACCACAAATGTTTAGACACACCAACATTCCCTTTTCATTTCTAGGTGATTAACACTCAGCTCATATATACGACAGTTACCCATGTTCACACTGAGCTGATGCAGGTGCTGGTGATCCACCCCCTCCCCTCAGGGCTATCACTGATCAATAAACCCTTGGACAGCTGGAGCTGACCCTCTGCATTCTCTCACAAAGCACCACCCTGCCCCCACCTCCTCCTTTTCTCTCTCCCTGCCTCTCAGCTGATCATGTGGCACTGCTGGGCTGCGTGAGAAGTCACGGGTCCCTGCCTCCTCTGTCCGCTCTGAATCGGGTAGACCTCTACGCTCGGATTCTGTCCCACCTGCGGCCTCTACGAAGATGCACTGTGGAAGAGGGGGGTTGGTTTCCTTCGCTCAGTGTGATAATGGAAACTTGATCACTTCTTGCATGAGTGACCACTGTAAACAACAAAAGGATCAGAGATGCGGGAGCATTAGTTGCAGCTTCTTTTTGTGCTCCGGACAAACAAAGGAGACCCCTCCCTACTTTAGAGACTATGGAGAAAAGCACCTGTAATTACTAAAGAGAAAGTCAGAATCCTTTAGGGACGGGTCATTGTCATAGACACAATGTGCAAGTTAAAGTGTCCTTGAGTAGAGTTCTATAAGTTGTGAACAAAATGTAATGATGATGCAACCTTTGCATTGCATTTGTTACTAAAGGTTTGACTGGTTTATCATTCGAAAGCCAGAGATGAAATATTAATGAGAAAAGTATACAGTATTGATGGCAGCACATACATCTTAAGAAAACAAACCTAAGTTATTCATTAACATACATTAGTCTGTGATGTATTAGCGTCAGGGAGTATCAGCAGAAATCATTGAGGCCATAAGGCAGCTCTCAGTGGGACCTATAGACAGGCCTCTATAACATAAATAATGAATATGGATGAATTCACTGCAGCTCTCACCACTTTCCAGGAACATGAATTTTAAATTCAGCACACTGTTGACTTAACTAATTGAGCCCTGTCTATCAGTATGTGGATTATGGCTTTGCTTTGATGAAAGACGTGTCTCAAAGTGTTTGAAGTGCACAACCACAAATTACATTTGCACGCTTTATCCAGACAAAACTCTGACTGAAATGAGGACACATTAACAGGATACAGAGCCTGTCAAATATCTGTTAATGCCTCTCTCTGACGTTAAAAAATATTTTCATTGACCTGCGTTCGCATCACGGAAAGCCAGTATTCATAAAAAGTTTCCATCAACGCCTGAGAACCCTGGGATAGGACAGGCCGGGCTCAGTTTATGTTACACCAGAAAGCTGTTTCTGAAGAGTGATGCATGCACGCCCACACACACTTGCAGAAGCACGCATGCACATACCCGTGCACGCCAGCACGCACAAACACACATGGCTGCACAATCACATGCCCTACTTCCTCTGTAACCTCAAAAGGCCATTCTCCCTCTTGATATCTCATTCTCTATATGCATGTGAACACCCATCTATCACAAACACACGCCGCTCGTCTCCCACTGAAACATTCCCAGCGTGTGAATCCTGCCCGGAAACTAGAAAGGAGGAATTTCATTTGCTCCAACTGGACACGTTCCATGGCAACCGCATCCTGACTGCGAGCCAGTTAGATGAGACATGTGCGGCACACTGACCCAATGACGGAGATCATACTGGGGCAGTGACCTGATAACAAAAGGGGGCTGGCGTCATTGCCCTCTCTGGCACTCTTCATTGCAACTTAAGCTAAAAAAAACCCAGCTCTGAAGACCCCCTTACGTCAGGTAGTGTTTTGGGGGCATTTTCCCGTGGAAAGTGGATGACATGATCAGGATCGGCAATCTGGATCAAAGCATATGACAGCATCTGAAGCTGTAAGGTCAAGTAAACACATGCAAATACATCCATGTAGGCATTTATGTAAACGTCCTGTGGGAATAGCCTTAGGTTTATTATATCATCAAAGTCATCTGTTGTTTTTTAAAGTCATGTGACCTGGAAAAATGTATGCAATATCTGACCTTGGCCTTTGCTCTGTTAAACAATACACAATGAATATTTTATGCATTAGTACCACCCATGTCAGGAAAAACAGTCCCTCTATATGAGTTGTAAAAATGTGCATCTACATGTCTACCTGTCGTTTTATAAGTTGTATTATAACTGAATGGTTTTTTTTTTGGTTTTTTTTAAACTTTATTTTTAAGAAATTTTACAATATATATGGAAAAAAGGGAGAAAAAAAATAGAAAAAGACATTAACAAACGGCACAGATGGGAAAATAAAAAGCACAGGGGGAAAATGGATCAATATAATGTGTACATTTTAAGAGATAGAGCTAGGTCCAGGTCTCAAAGACATTACAGTCTTTTTATCTTTGTTTGTCCACAATCTATCAATCATATTATAGAGCATAAAGTACTCAAAGCCAAGACAACAAAACACAATTAATCACATTAATAAACGCTAACTGTGTCCTGCTATGGTGAGGAACCATATTCCAAATGAGCTGTCCCTAACTGAATGTTTTAACGCAACAGTCAAAAATGTCAGCTCAGTGGTGGGAAGACAAAAGGTGAAAGTGTGGTTGTTTTTCTGTCGCTCTACAACCCCTAACAGGTCCTCTCGGGTGAAGACTGATTGAATAATGCAGCAGGCGTGGAGTAGGGTAATTTTGCGCTTGAACCCAGCCTCTTTTAGAAATTGTGAAGGTGAGGCTAGTTATGAGAGCAATGACACCTGATCCGAGCGCCGTAACTGAGAGCATTGGCCACCTTTGTAAGGGCTGTCTGGCAATCATACATCCCTGTCTGGCTGTAGACTCCTGGCCAAACCTCACACTCCGAGTGACTCAGATACAAAGGCTTTTGTTGTTGTGGGGGATCATCTCACACTTAACAAAACTCATCCTCAAGAGGAATACAGAGAGGAGAAGCCAAATGTGTTGTGTTCTGTAAAAATATCCAAATACTGTGCCTTCCCTCAGTGAATGAGGTCATCACATTGGAGTTACTGTAACATCCCACTCATTTGTGTTTCCAGTAGCTAGACAATGACTGAGGACACCATCACTCTGAAATTTCCCGTAAAACATACAGTTGGTGATATTCTGTTTGTGTTTTTGTCACCAAATCCAGTTAAAGGACAAAAACTGCAGCCTGATATGTCTTGTTTTTCTGTGCCATAGACCTCCATCATGTCCAACAGCTACACTGTGAGCAACACTGTTAACACTGACGTATTTTTTTCACGACCATAAACGTGGGTAGTTTAGTTTGAGTCAATCCCATATAGGCTACACCGTCTGCAACAAATACATGGCTGAAAATACTCCCCAACCAATATGCCATTTGCTCCTGTTTGAGTAATGTTTGCAGAAAACTACAGTGTCCTGCTGTTTCAAGAAATTATTTCATATATATTTATCAAATAAAGTATATTTTGAAAGACTATCATCTTCAGTAAATGGCTTAAGAGCTGGGGCATGATGGGGAAGCTGTTAAGAGACGCACTAACACATTCTTGATTTTGTTTTTGTTTATATTAAATTTGTTTACAGTAAGAAAGATATAGAATATTTCTCTTCTTATCCTTTAATGGTGCCATTTGGTCAAAAAGAAATTTTGTGGGGTGTTGGTGGCTTAGTGGATAGAGCAGACGCCCCATGTACAAGGCTGTTGCCGCAGCGGCCCAGGTTTGAGTCCGGCCCATGGCCCTTTGTTGCATGTCACTCCCCCTCTCTCTCCCCCTTTCATACTAGACTGTCCTGTCAATTAAAGGCTAAAATGCCCAGAAAAATATCTTTTAAAAAAAATTGTAATATTGCAAATTGGTTTTAACTTAATCCTGAAAATTAGGTTTTTGGATTAAACACACAGTATGTAATTTCTCTCAGTCAAAACAATAACAAATGATGGACTTAAATGATGTCATTAAGTAGCGTGGGATCATGGGAGTTGTCTTCATTATTAAATAACCACCAGTGCAGATGAAGACCTCTCTGATGTGACTCTGGAAGAAATACTGTAATTTTATCCTGATAAAATAGCTGCTAGTTATGTTAGCTAAGGTAACATTTACTTGCTAACTTACCATCAGCATTAGATGAGTTGACTACCCATAACATCTGAAAGACATGGGGCACGGCTGCGTCGTGTCTCGAAGGTGGAGCGGAGCGGCGTTCCTCACCCACCACACAGACTCCGTCTCTGCAGCATGTGGTTGCAGCCAGCTTCACTGTGAGTTCTGCCAAGCAATAATGCAGTTGGTTATGGAGGGTTTGGAAGCCTATAGACTATATTAACTGGTACTGAACTAATTAACTGGATCATTTTAACAACAGGCTGCACTGATTTGATTGATTTATTTTCTGGCATGAGCCACTTGTCATAGTTGGACATTGTAATGAGCTGGATCAGACTGACACATCATACCAATAAATCAACAAATTTAATAAACAGTAATAGACAACAGAGTGGCTCATTAACTTCCTTCCTCACTCACTGACGTATCATCTGGAGTTTCCCATGTTTTCCCAGAAGTCAGAGCAACTGGGGACGCTATGGAAAATGAAATGCACCGTTGCCTTGAATAAAATTACAGAGTTCTCTGGGTTTGAACATTGTTGGAAACATTTGGCCTAATTTCATTACACAGCTCAACAAAATATATAACATAGGTCTAGTGTGGAAATGTTACATAGTATACCTTTAAATGTGGGCATGACTGAGTTAATGAATTATTTGTTCCTGTTTGACTGACTGGTTAACCTTTGAAACCATGTCTGCTGACCCCTGTGATGACTGTATGACGCTAACCACAGAACCACGGTCACCATGTCCGTGCACTGTGGTCTGCAGCTCAGACATTTTTATTTCATTCCTCCATTAATCCCAGCTCTAGAGGCTCTCCTGTGTGGGAAAAGAGGAAGACTGAACTAGTGTGGCATGTGTTACAGCTCTACATACGCTGACCCTTCGCTGAACCAACCACCATTTGATCTTCACTGCAGGCAGCGTAGCACAGCTCTGCATGACATGTTGTACTTTATATTATAGCGGAGACACATTAAAGTCCAGCAATTCACAGACTGCAGGTGATACTTTCATGTCAACCGAGAAGAATCAATTGACAGGTTGAAAGGCCCGTCTTTAGGATTCTGCAGTATTTTTGCCTGCCGGCTACTCGTAGGCAGGAGTGGCCTCAAAAACTCTGGGCTGCACTTAATGAGACTGACTGGTGTGTCAAGCTGTCCTGCTCACTCTTAAGAGAATGTGAGGGTGTATGTGTGGGACTCGCGCACGTACATGCACACAGTGGATAAGATTGGATAACTGTGTGGGAGAGCTGACCAGTTATCCCGGCTCCACAAAGGCACCCTGTTTAATCTGCTCCACACATTAAAGCCACGGCACCTCAAAGCAGGCATGTCCTAACAGCTGTGGACATGACTCCGTCTCTCCCTCTGAAGTGAGGCAGCGCAGCGGTGTCCACAGCCATGCAGCAGAGAAGCATAGGATGAAGACTCGGAGACGGCTCGCCGTGAATGAGTCAATCTCACACCGGGGTTATGACAATCCAAAGAGCCCTCAAAACCCAACACAGCCCTTCAAGCGTGCACAAAGGGCTTTTCTCCACCATTAAAGGCGTCACACTGGTCCTTCAACGCTTTGAAATGCTGATATTGTTTTCTACAGGATTTTCGTCATGCTTTCAACATGAAATCCCCAGAGGTGATAATAAAAAGACATCAAATAAATGTAACAAATGGCTTAATATTTTATCACTGTTGAATTTAAATAAAGCTGATTACAATCAGCGCTCTGGCTTTTTAAAAGAGTACAGAACAACCACAGCTGTATCGGGATTTATTTATTTGCAAGTTAATTAACTGTGGATGGCTGAAAGGCGGCCTGCTGCTGTGTGGAGGTCCAGCTTAGAGGCCTGCAAGCTGTGTGTGGAAAAGCACCATTAATGGCATCTATCATCAGCTACTAATTATGCTGCCTGTGGGCCCCGACTGGATCCGGTTTCAGCTTTGGGCTCCAGCCACCAAACACTTAGCATTCATATTTAATCACACCTCATTATCCCCCAACAATGTAGGAAGGAGACAGAGACCTTACCTGATATGCTAGACAGACACGATCAACATACAGACAGAAAGAAAATGTCACACACACAAACCATCACCTGCAAAGACAAACAGCAGCGACGCATAAGCGCCCCCCTGTCAATGGGCGCTTGGAGAGAGGTCTCCACTCTTTAAGTGACTCAACCTCTTTGATGAGAGGTAGCGCCCCAATTCTGTGCTTTCTCAGCAAGTTGGTCCTTTCATGTGAGATCCTTTTCTTTTCAGTGTTTTCGGGTTCAAAGAGCAGCAAAAGCAAACGGAGGCTAATCCTTTATCCTCACAACAACTGCTGGTGTGTTGCCGGGTTATCAGCTTAGAGTCATCATGATGTCACACTCTTCAGGTGTAAGTAGTCTGATGTTGGACATCAAATATGACTTTGGTCTGCTCGGGACACCTGCCCTTGTTATTGTCATGCAGGTGAAACAGAATACACTGAGTCATGTGCTTCACTTATGGTGCAATAGAGGCAGTTTCATGATGAGGAATTGTCAGTATCATGTCTCTCTTTTGATTTGTGTGTGTGTGTGTGTTTTCACTTGTCTTTCAGGTGTTCTACTTTTGCTTGTGCTTGTGTGAGTAAGAATTCGTCAGTGCGAGTTAGCAGCCAACTGAAGAGTTACTGTATCTGATGTGCTTCAGCAAGTCCTTTCAGGAGCAGGTCTGTGCAATTTGTACTTAACACTGGTGCGGATAATTATCCAGCGCTTGTTCGTCCAGTTCCAGGACTCTAGCCAGCTGAAACTGGAGATGCTCCTGAAAGATGCAGGAGCTATTAAACAAAAAACACTGCAATATCTTGTTTCTTGGAGCTGTGAATCAACACACAAATCTTGTCTCCCTCCTGACTGATTTCTCCTGTTATGATTTTATGAATCTGGGAGTGAAAATCAGGGGTTGAAGGAGTACTGAAAGCCTATTTTTTTTTTTTTAGATTTTTGGTATTTAAAGTGTAGCCAGATGTGGCCAAGGATTATCCCGCAGTCCCTCTTGTTCTGGGTTTTGCTCCGTCATCATTGCATCCTGGTCAGAACTATTTCTTCAATACTTCTTTTTCTTTCAGGCAGCTTGAGGTTTGGCACCTGCAATAGAGGTGCCCTTTGCACACTCTCCCCCCTACCCTCAATCCCCTCATTTAGCCACACACCCACAAACGCGTCCGCCCAAGCAACACTTCAACTTTGATCCAAAACAGTCAGCAATAAGTTTGAAAGACAGACATATAAAAAGACGTAGCAGCCACAAAGTTTTCTCTAGGGCTGCCCCCTAAAAGTCGACCAAACATTAGTCGACCAGAAAGGTCCTTCTTCCGTAAATATTCAGTCTGTGATAAACACGGAAAGGCTGATCATTTTAGTGCAGGGTTACCCAGAGCTTTACATGTGTCCCACAGATGATAGGCCTACACACTCATAAACAGTACTTGGAATAACATTTTGTATTTCTCTGTAATATAGCACAGTGTTAACAATGTTACTGATACTATTCTTTCTTAGACCTTGGACTCAAACCATTGTGTTGCCACACCCAGAATATGTGATTTAATTATTAACATAATATCATAAACATGCAGGCCACTAGTCGACTAATAGCCCTAAATGAAGACTATTGGTTGACTAGGAAAACTCTCTCATAATTCACAGATACCATCATTGGTGTGATGTAAGGTATGTGGTTACATGTCTTTTGGGGCTATTATGGTGACATATATTTTCTCACGTCTTTTATAAGTCTGTTACATGTCCCCAGAGTCATGTCATGTTCTCCCTCCATGTCACATTGTATGTCACACTGGCCACGAGATCACAGAAAACGTGGTCACCCCGCAGTTTTATGCAATCTTCAGGCCTCGCTATACTTGGTTCAGAGCCTACTCGAGGTTGTAGAAGTGTAAACAAAACATTTAAGAGTCATTTGACCCCATGCAGGGACAAGTAATCATTGTGTGACCTCAGACACTGCCGTCTCTCATTTCTCATCACAGACAGGAGGCCAAGAGAGAAAGTCAACAGGCACGTACACATGCCCCTCAAACTCCCCAAAGTATCATCAAAGAAACATGTTCGCATACACCAACCCCAAAATACACAAGTGCGGCACTATGCAGAGGACATACATTAGGCCTGCACGGAGACAGAGTCATCTTATCCAAGCCTTGTTTTTATCAATTTCTGCCATTTTCTAATAACATTTTCAAATATCAAATTGAAAAGCATGTAACGGAATATGCTGAAGGTGTCACAAGCTTTGACCCTGAATTATTCATTCAAGAAAAGCCGCCTGATAGAAAATCAATCATTCAATCCCGATCAGATACACAGTCTGCTGAAATATTAGCTGTGGGGAAACATCATATATCAGCCCATCAATGCTTCTTAATGTATATTCCATTAAAAATTTACACTCTGGTCAGAGAGTGTGTCAAGTATGTGCATGTACGTGTGCGCGGAGGAGACAGTGTGTGTGTGTGTGTTTGAGTGGGGTGGGGTCACTCCGTCCACTGTCTAGTCTCAGTCTGGAGGGCTGACGGCCTGTCATCGGGGCAGACAGCAGGGGGGTCACGCGGGTGTAGTGACCTCCAGGCAGCGTTACGTGAACCCCCTCATGGACCGTGATGAAGTCAGATTGCCTAATCCACGGAAAACAAAAGTGCTGTCAGTCAGGCTGGACAAGTCATCAACAACAGCAGCAGCACCAGCAGCCTGGGAGAATTTCAGCACGCAGGACGGGCCCTCGGCGTAGGAGCAGCGACCCACTTATGGGATATTGATAATGGAAAGACGCCTGGCTCTTACACGACTGCTCCTAATGGTCTCTAAGTGTTCACTAGTGAAAATGCATTTTCTGTTTGGTTAAATAGGATATGCTCATTACGACTGTGCTCTGTGTTTTATTGTAAGTGCTTCTGACGATTGGTCTGTGAGTGTCGAATAACAATCGATGCCTGGCCTTTAAAGCTGCATATGGGACTTAAATGTATGAATGTATTTAGATGGGAGAGTGTCTGGCAGGATAAACAAGCTGGTTCTGTGTTTGCCAATATGGACGGATTATTTAAATCTCCTGAAATTATAATCCAATGCACGTGTAGCAGGGTGGTGTTTATCACTCTCCCAACACTCTTAAACACTTTCTAAATGCTTTCTGTTGTTTGGGTTGGCTGCCAATCCCAGTGCATCCCATTAAAATATTAATATTCACTGAATTCTTTTCAATTAACGAGAAATAATCACATGTAATGCGCCAAAACCTGCTGTAATGTACACTGTTTACATACTGTCTGCAGTTGTTTGTTACCCAGCTGACGATAAGCATCTCCAGTGAACCATAATGCGCATTATGAATGAGATCATCATCCGCTGTAATGTTCAGCCAGAACACGAGACCTAACAGTTTCACTTGGTAGAACCCCCCTTCTCCACCGAGCACATCCTCTCCTTCCACTTCAGATGATGTCATTCCAACAGCTTTGTTATTCTTTGTGAATATTTAACCCAGATAAGCAGGCGTTCAGACAGGGATGAGCCAACGAAGAAGAAGAAGAAGTAGAGCGATGCGAAGAGATGTGATAGCGAGAGGGAGCTTGACCACATGCCAGGAGTATGAGGTGACCGGGTGTTGACTGCCCCACGAGGAATCCCTTTGATAGTGCTCCTATCTGCCCAGCGATCAATACGTAGCACCGTGCTGATAAAAGAACGCGGCCCACATCAAAGCGTGCGTCTGCCACAACGAGGGGGATAAGTAATAAGATGTCAATTATTAATGGAGGGGAAGGGTCCCCTTTCAAGTGGGAGAGAATTTAGATAATGAAAATCAAACAAAATCCATTTTTTGCAAATAACATCCTCAAGGTATTGAAATGCTTTTTAAATTCTTACTTTCTTTTAAAGCCACTTCTCATGTACAATAAAAGCTTTTGTTTTACGTAGCCGATGCTGCTTTTATATATAAGACTGTTTTGAAAAGATGCATTCTTACACCAACAAAAGATGTAACCTTCCTGTAACCTTCAGACAACATTGTTCCACAGCTGTGAGTTTGAACCTGTAACCTTCACCTCCACATAACCCCCCGTCTGTCCCTCCAAACTATGGATCCATATTCACATGCACCTGAACTCTCCACACCTCTCAGTGGCTCTCGATCAATATCCCCCTCCCCCCCAGAGTGGCTTTGTTCTTTCATGTTTTGATTCAGGTGGCCAAAAAAGTTTTTTTTTTGGTCCGGTTTCAGCCGAGCAGACTTTTGAAATTCACTTCTTTTGATTCAGCTTGTCAGACTCGATGATTTATTGATCAGGATGCCCGTGGTAATCAAGGAAAAAAGAAAGATTGGCACTGCACTTAAGACCTCTCCACTGTTATTAAACAATGTAAAGCCTGGTGTTATATCCCTCAATGTGGCTGGAATGTTAAATATTCATGGAGGACGACTCAACATATGGATTAACATGCATATTTTATGTTGGCAATCCCATATGGCAGAGATGTACTGTATAGCGCCAATAGGCTTTGCAATAAAAACATCTTCCTTCTCTGTCTTTCTGCCCTTTTCACTTTGCCCATAGGCAACTACTTGCAGTCTCCTCTGTGCTGAAGTAAAAAAAAAAAAGCCAACATAATCACTAATGAACCTCTGTGAGTGTTTCAGGGTCGTTCTTTCCCGTGAAGTTCACATGAAAGCTTTTATTGATTTCTTAGACCAGACAAATGTGCTGTGAAGTTTTCTCTCGACTCCCACCTCAAACCTCGTACCCCCTACCTGCTGCCGGCTCAGCCTGTGCGAGCTCCATGGAAGGTCATGTTTGTTTATTTCCATCCAACTGGTCAGGGAAATTAGTCTCTAAATACACCACTGCTTTATTTGCCTCATTTATTCGCTGAAGATCATCCACTGAACTCCTTGACATTTTCCTTTGAATATTAATTTGAATATCCTAGGGAGATTAAGGATGCAGAAGTACAGAGCTACAGTAAATATAGGCCTGAGAATGCGTTAATTTAAAGCAAACTATCTTTGACAAGTGCCAGAACAGATAAGCAACAACAAGCAAAGAGGTCTTTAAAGCAGTACAATACATTTAAGTTTCTTTTAGTTGATAAAACAAAAGTTTAGCAGTCAGGGGTTGAGTGGGGGTGCAGGGGTCTCTCCTTCCAGCCCTCCCTGGTTGCCTAATCTGCTCCTTTTGACAGGCTAATGTGCCGACTCTGGGATTCTCCAGCGCTCAGCAGGGAGCTCCTGGCCACCTGCAGCTGAGGACAGCCCAGGAATGATCACATCGACATCAACAATGGGATCTCTCAAAGGTCAAGCTGGGATGCCTATTTCTGGCCCCCCATGTCAGGGCAGTGACCAGGGCAAGCCTCTTTACAGTGACCCCCGAGGGGTTAAAGGATTCCTTTCAGTCAACACCTCCATTAAATTCAAATAATGGAAACACGAGGACATTTTGACAAGATTTAGCTCGTGCAGAAGCTGTTTGCGAAGAAAAGAAGCCATGCTGAGGCTCATGAAATAAATGTTTCGTGCTTTTTAAATAAAAGCTCTTGGTCAGAAAGTCATAGTATTCATACCTTGTGAATATTGGCGTTAGGAGTGAAAGCTGGTGTGTACGGGCAAATGAAGTTCTACATCAGACATTAGACTTCATGCATGTGCACAGATGAACCGTTGCAACTGTCGGACAGTTTGTAATTATTCCTAAATATCATTATATTTGTTGTCCTGTTGAAAAGTGTCATTTATTTCTCTGTAATGAGGAGCTCCCCATTATGCACCTGATTCTACTCGGGCTCCCCCGAGTATGTACAAGAGCTGGACTTTCCAGATATTCCTAAATGAATGATCATCTATTTTACAGGCATTAAACTGTGATGTGACAGGCAGTTGTGCAACTAACAACCATTATATTATGTTTTAGTATTTAGTGTAATTTGTTGATTTGTTCTTTGTTTTGTTCTGGGTACCAATTTTGTTTGTAGTATTTGTCTTGTCTTGGTCCTGTCTTGGTTTTGTATTGTTCTTATTTTAATTACTATTCACTTTTTGTAGTGTCATTATTAGACTGACTAAATATAATTGGGTTTTCTAAGGTTTTTTTGCATCTGTCAGAGGCCTAGAGAGTTATTTGTGTGCTGTTATCTGTGGGACAGACTGGGACACATACATGTACATCTACAACGAGAGAGAGGAACAGGGAAGAAGTGGAAAGTTAGCCTATCCAGAAATGCATGATGGCGGCGGTGATGCTTAACAGCAGAGTGCAATTTGAAAGCCGCACAGTATCATTTCATAACTCAGGTAGCCATGTTGCTCAATCCAAGATACAGGCAGGGTATGGCGACAGCTTTGGGAGGTACCTCAAGTGGAGAGAAGCAATGTGTCTTTCCATTTTGCCACGTATTGCGAATTTTCACAGCAAATGGAACAATAAAAGGCCTTGGACTCAGTATTCAAGGTTTCAGTGCAGAATTTTTACTGGATGCAAATTTGGTGTCCACAGGCCTTAATTCTCAAAGCACCTTCAAAGGGTGCAATGCATCCCTAACTGTGACAGAAAGGAAACAGCATCTCAGTGCTCCTGTGCTAGTTATTCAAATTAGGTAATATGCATATATTTGGTGCAAAATTTCCCCCTTTCTATGCAAATGAGCCACACTGCAAAAAAACTGTCCAATTCACAAAGATCAGTGCTAGCAGCCACACGCAGTTACAGTGAAATTAGTTGTGTCTTCAGAGGGTTGCTAACTGGAGCACATTTATGAGGAGTGTCACATCTGCACTGACCTGGTTCCCTGTCATGTTTAAATTCTTTGCATGGATCTTTGAGGAATGCCTCTGCACCTAGTCAGTAAGAAAGTTTGTTTTGCCCTCAAAAAAGGGGAAAATTGCACTCAGGTGCAGAACTTAATGGCTGTGTTCGTGCTGTAATAGCATTAGTGCAATATTTTCTGTGTATCAGACCTTGAGACTGAGCAGGTAGCGGAGTCAGTATTACTATGACTACCAGAACAGGCTAGAATGAACATCCCGTGTGAAAGACAGACAAACCACAAAGCACTTATAATGTACGTTTTGTAAGGCGGCACCCCACCACAAAGAATCATTTCGATCAAACTGCCTTGAAGTATCCTGTCTGCCACACATACAGAGTGTAACTCTACCACTGCGTGATGAAATCGTCAATTCATAATGAAAGTGGATCTGTAGGCGTTTCCCAAAGTGAGATCACTCCTGTCTTTATTTGCACCCCTGTCTTACCTAAGGGGGTATTTTAGAGACAGAATGAGGGGATGCGGTCAACTGTGCTTGAACAAATTGATAACTGCGGTGACGTTTAGGAGAATATAATGGATTAGCATTCCCCTTGTGTTTTCTGTCTTTTACATAAATCTTAAACTGAAATCTCTCAGGCATTTTCACAAAAAGGTGAAACTACAAGGAACAAAAAGACAACCTTATGACCCTTCCAAATATCAAAACAAACTTGTAAGTCTTTCTCATGTGCCCACCGCTCTCAGCAGACCTCTCAGTGACCCCTCCTCATCTGCACTTCCTCATTGCCTTCCTTTTATTCCCCTGCCTTTCACACTCCTCTGAGACTCCTCTCCTAGTTCACACCTCTATTGTTACATGCTTCCAAGGTTTGTAATCTTGATCCCTCTGGCTCCCTCCCAGGCCCTTCACACCTCAGTGTGGCCTCCACACCTGAAAGGAGATTAACTGACCATTGCCAACCCCCCCTCCCCGCCTCCTTCCCGCACTTTAGTCCTCACTTCTTCTCTCTCCTCACCTTGCTCCGCCTTATTAACCCCCCCGCAGTGTGGAGCTTGAGGTCCGGGATAAGGTTACTGTACTGGGGTCGCTGACCGGCAAGAGGAGGTAAGTTATTGGGTCATGAGGAGGAGAGAGACACCCCCCGCCTGGGTGCAGACGCTGATGTCATGGCGAGGCGCCTCAGGGACAAGCTGCAGACTGGTGATGTCATAGTATGCTTGAAAATCTGGTGGGTGGGTGATTGGAGGGGATGGGTGTATGGATGTGTTTAAAATTAAGCAGATGATGGCAAGGTCCGTGTGTCAAGATCATGCCATCCATACTTTGTGTGTCTCATTGATGCAATGAGACCGTATCTGGTGCAATTCATGAAAACAGGATGGGATTAGTGGAAACTGACATTGATGAGCAATGGTGTATTCTCTGTTGTTTTTTTTTCTTTTGTTTTCATTGTCATAACCGGCACCACAGTCAAAAGCAGTAAAGATCTTAAATCGCAAAAGTCCCTTCCCTTGCCAAGGTGACCGTGAGCGAGCCTACTGTAATTCTAGGATGGTGACGAACACCTTTCTGTCAACCACAAAGACGTTCCACTTCAGACACTTACAGTGTTCGTCTGTCCATGTTTTTGTTGTTGGTTTGGTCAGGCGGTGGAGGGTTGGGGAGGGAGGCACAGCAGCGGCCAGTATAGGGTGCTACCTGTGACCTTGTAAAGGAGAAGTGATGAAAAATTAATGTGAGAAATTCGACCGCTTGTTTTTTTCTTTTGCTATTCAGAATCTCCACAGTTCATAAATTATGTCACTCCATATTTTTCTTTTGACACAAAACAATTGTATAAAGACCACAGGCAGGGTGTTGTGTTATAGTCAGGTAATCGAAGAGCGACCAAGCTGCATTAAACTGATTTATATCTGTAATGTGAAATATTTTAGCCGCATGCCGATCGGGTTTTATATAAAGGCTGTAAAGTAATCGGTGAGCTCAGCACTCCACCACATCAGTCATGGTGCGCAGAGTCACACACAGTCCACGAGGTGAACAAAGAGTCAGGCACACTGTACTGCACATTTAAAGGTTCAGTGTGTAGGATTTAGGGCGATATAGTGGCAGAAATTGAAGATAATATATTGAGTATGTTTTCTTTAGTGTATAATCACCTGAAAATAAGAACTGTTGTGCTTTTGTTACCTTAGCTTGAGCTGTTTATCTCTACATAGGGATTGGGTCTTTGTCCACGGTGTGTGCACACTTCTACAGTAGTCAAGAATGGCAAACCAAACACTGGCTCTAGATACGGCCATTCATGTTTTCACATTGGCCACCGTAGTGAGAAGCCCTCGAGCATCAGGTTTTTTCATGTGAAACTGCTTTATTCAGTGTTTTTACTGGTTTAAATGCCAGGTCCATCTGTTTAGGATAAGAGGAGACTTGTGCTGAGAATTCGGTTCCTGGTAAAAACCTCCTGAACTTTGAACATTGAAGGAACTCTAACTTGGAGAAGTTTCAGCTGGTTGCAACTTCAATCCTCGCCACTAGATGCCACTAAATCCCCCTAAATCCTAAACACTGTTTATTTAAAGATAACACAAAAGGATAAGCCTTGATGTGTGGACGCTTTACATGCCTGTGTGTGTGTGTGTGTGTGTGTGTGTGTGTGTGTGTGTGTGTGTGTGTGTGTGTGTGTGTGTGTGTGTGTGTGTGTGTGTTATTAACCAGAGGAGAAAGTGTTGACCCCTCTGTCCCCCTGGAAGTCTCTGGCTGACTGAGCAGATCAGAAATAGCTGTGTAATGTGAGGGACAGCTGTGATTTTGTGTGTGTATACAGGCTCAAACATGCAAAGACAGCATAAACAGGTGCCTCCAACACACACTCAACACGCACACACAACCTCTGATATCCCACATTCCAGCACAAGGGCGAGCCCACTCCTCCTTTTCCTCACACCCATCATCCGAAAACTCCCGAACACTGAGTGCGAGATCCATTTACACTAACAGTGAAACATTAGTGGGAGGTAACTCTCTGTCAGATAGTTATGGATTGTGCTGTATGGAGGATGAGGTCACCAGGCAAATACATAGCTGCAATGCCTCACTGTCACTTTTCTAATTGGAACGACAGGCTGGGTCATATCGCTCCTGAGTTAAGATCTTAATCTCCTCAACAGGATTGATGCCGACAATGTTTTATACCCAGTGGACACAAATATTGACACATGTATCCAGATGTATGTGATGATGTGTAACATGAAGCAGATAGCAGGCGATCTGTTGACCTTGGTGATGATGAGTTCACACACAGGGTGCAGGGATACAGCTGCATGTGAGGGTTGGGTGTACAGGGTAGTTGATCTGGTGCATCGTGTCGGAGCTTCAGCATCACTACCAGTTGTCTGCCTGGTAAGCTTCGTTGCTAGCCCCCTCCCAACCGGTATGATGAAATCACAGGCAGCTGTTGTTTGGCATGGCAAGACAGGCAACCAAATTCACCAGGGAAGCGCCAAAATGGAGGCCGACCACATTGCTCCACCACAGTCCTGTGCAGTGCGTGGTGGGAAAAACAGAGCTACGGCATGAGGGCGCAGGCTCCATTAGGGGCCATCAAATATTCATCTGCCATACGGCACCGAGCCCTTGGCTCTATCCTCACAGCGTCGTGCAACAAACCACCAGGAAAATTCCTCCTGAAAACAACAACAACAACACAGCGAAGAGCCTGCAGTGCAGAGCTAAGAAACAGCTTTAATTATCTTCGACCTCACACCAGGAAACACTGACTTATTTATTGATGAGTGCCAGTAACAGCAATACACAAATCACTTCATTCACAGACTACAAGCATTTAATGTTCAATTAGCAAACTACTTAAATAACTGTTTAATGGAGGGGGAAGTTTTCTTTCTCACCGGCCCACATTATGCAGCATTAACAACCAACTAATGACCACATACAGGCATTAATGAAGATAACAATGACATCACCAGACTGACCACATGATTCAGTGCGTCGAGTTAACTCCAAACTGTCAATAAAAACTCCATCAATGAATCCAAGCAGGCCTATCCAGCCTGCAATCGGGTCTTAAATGTGTTTAGTGCTGCTGTTGGGGCGGTAATTGCCTTAGCAGGCTAGCAGGCTGGCTGTAACGACATTATCAACCTGTTAACAACCACAGAGGAGCTCGAGCTGTTCCTCTAAAGGCTCTGTCATCCGTCAATTTATGGTCAGTCGCAGTGTTGTTTATCTACAGTGCTATTTGTTCAGGTCTCTCATGTTTTGAGCCAGGGATGATCAAAACAAAAAAGGCTTGTATATTTAAATAAATGGTGTCAGGAAACATACCAGGGGTATTAGCAGTCCAGGTTTCACCAGGGGGCAGCATCAACACATTTTCAGACCTCACACTCAACCTTAATCCACCTACTTCATCCCTGTCCCAGTCAGTCCTGTGATGCTATTTACTGGATAACATAAGAACACAAACGGGGCACTGTTGCTGTAGATAGTTACGTATGAGCGTATCATTGCATATCAGCACTAGAATGCAAACTGTTTTTCTTTTTTTTTTTTTTTTTTTGCCACCATACTGTCGAATTTCCTTACTGGGCAGGCTGTGGTAGTAATTTGTTTATGCCATTTGCATCACATAATTCTACAGTATACAAGTCCACCCTTTTACTGTATGACTAAACAAAGAAGGATGTTCCATTACACATCAGGTGAGCATCAAACACAATTTGTTATGACCGAGACAGCATGCGCCATATAAAAATAATGAAATATAAGGCTGACAGCATTTTCATAAAACTTTCCCTTAGATTCCAGTGCTTCATCAGGATGTTCCAGCACCATCTGATGTAGAGTATACTGACTGAAATGTTCAAACATCAGACATCATGTTCAGACGTCACCTTGCATTACTGGTTACACCACATGAGTTTGAAACAATGGACAAACACGATACAGTGTGTTAGTTTTCTTTACTTTTGGATGAGGTTGTTACCCTGGTTCAGTCTTTATGTTAAGCCAAGTTAACTGGCTGCTGGCTGTAGCTTCACATCTTTTATCTCTTTAACGCTTAGTCGGTATTAATAATCCTAAATTCAAACACGTCTATTTTTTTGACAAGTCTTTTTTTTCTCGCCTCTCCTGTGACTCTGAAAAGGAAAGCAAATGTATACAGAGTCTAGAGACATGCTAGAGGCACTGTGAGGCAGTGCTGTGAGCTGAGTCATGATGCTAACATGCTGGTGCCAACGTTTATACCATGTTCACCATTTTAGTTTAGCATGTAACATGCTTAGAGTTGAACACGGATGTTCACAGCGCAGCTGAGGCTGATGGAAATATCATCAGTTTTCCATCAGGTATTTGTTTACAAACTATGTAGAAGTCATCAGCAACGACATCTCAGGCCTGCTCACACTCCCAGCTCATCAAATACCGGCACTTTGTCTGGGATATTAACGTACAGAGGCACCTTTCACACTGGAATGACGCCACATTCACACTGGACACAGAAGCGCCGCGAAGTGCACTGATTTTCTTTGAAGCATTGCCGACTTGCTTTCAGGGCTCATGCTAACAGACAGGGCCATTCACACTGGACGTGGCACGATGCCAAGCTTCCAGGCCGGCAGCAATAGTCTATTTTTTCTGCGAGCCACAAGCAAATCTGGCAAGACAACGCACTGAAAATGTACTGTACGTGATATAAAGTGTCTATTAAATATGATTTAAATAATCTGACTATGATAAATGATAGAATATGCACCCCGTGCGTCCACATATTTGTCAGTTGTGTCTAAACAGAGAGCAAGTGACAAGCAGAGCCACACACACAAACACACACAGCTCTGTACGTGATATCAGTGCGAACAGAGCTTGATTCACACCAGGAAGCAGCTATTTCTGATGCTGCCGGCAACTACCACAGTATAAAGAACAAGAAGGTCCATCTAGGAACAACAAACACCTTACTTTTAGCCGGGAGCCCCCAGTGTTGTTTGTAGGACTAACTGAATCTTAAATTAACCCTCCAAGGAGACAGTTTTAAGTTCTGCTTAACAAAGTTTGTGAGAGAGCATGGACTACTAATTGAAATATGTAAATGAAGACCAACATGCAATACAAAGGCCAGCCAGACCAGTACTTGTTGATTGGATCTAATCTATTGAAGTACTTTAGTGATGATGCTTTCACAGCTCAGCACTTCAGATAGATGAGATGCATTCAAATTGAATGCATTTAGTATGGCTTATTTTTGCTTTGATACTGTTCACACTGTACAAAATTAAAAGTGTGCAGCAGAATTAAATGAGTTGCTAAACCAAGGCTGATTTAAAATGTGATTAAAATAATAACACTCACGAATATCCAAATGACAAAATATTTATTTATTTACAAATCATATTGTTTATTGTGGCTGGCATACACAACAGTCTCATTACCGTATCTTTTGTGGATCATAGCTCTCTCCGCCAGCTTCGTTTACAATGCAACCTGTAGAGTTCTCATTTTCATTTAAAGTTCCTCCCTTAGATATTTTATGCTCATGAAATCCTCTGACATTTGAGGTTCTTCCACAGAGTCTATAAAGGCGGACATCACTCAATATAAGCATTATGAAAAAAAAAAAGAATGTTAGAAATATTAAATACTGCTCATTATAAAGATGTCTCACCTGAATTTGTTGCACTGGCTTTGAGGTTACATTGGCCTCTGCCATTGTTTGGTCTCAAGATTCCATTCTGGGTTTTCATGGGCACCATGAGACCAACAGCGTGTGCTCATACTTCATATACAGTAATGAGGCCTAACCCAGGTGTTCTCATTTAGTCTTACTTACCTTACTCTAAGACTCCATAGTCGCACACTAACAAAGCAAAATTTAAAGGGATAGTGCACCCAAAAATGAAAATTCAGCCATTATCTACTAACCCATATGCCGAGGGAGGCTCAGGTGAAGTTTTAGAGTCCTCACATCCCTTGCGAAGATCCCAGGGGAGAGTGGGTAGCCACACAACTCCACCTAATGGAGGCTGACGGCGCCCCAGATTCAAACGTCCAAAAACACATAATTTAAACCACACAACCGTGCACACGTGAGCGCGGTGTACAGAGAGGCAGTTATATATTAGGGCTGCAGGCTACAATGAGGCTAAAAACAGAGTTCAAATGAAGTTTTTCCAAACAACTTTTTATGTCGGGGCTTCAGGACACTTGTATCACTACGGACGAGCAGTATGGAGATATTTTGTGGTTTCAATTATGTGTTTTTGAACGTTTGAATCTGGGGCACCGTCAGCCTCCATTAGGTGGAGTTGTGCTGCTACCCCCTCTCCCCTGGGATCTCCGCAAGGGATGTGAGGACTCTAAAACTTCACCTGAGCCTCCCTCGTTAACTAGCCAACGGTTAACTGTTGTTAACATTACTATTAGCTAAAAGCACACAGCTTAAACATTCATGATTTAATAAGTTTACCTAAAAACGCTCATCCATCAGTCTGAAATTTTATCAAACAGCAGTGTCTCTGGCAGTGAATCATCTCCTCAAGTATTAAATAAAATATATATGTAATCTCTGGGTCCATGATTTAGGGCTAACTACTAGCTTACGCCTTCTTTTGTTACGCGCAGCTGGTTGCTAGGTAACAGGAACACTAATGGGTCGGGGCAAGAACAACTGATGATGCAAGCAAGAAATCCTACACAGACCAGACCGTCCCATTTCGGAGACCGTTTGGCTTGGCTTATGTGGTCTTCAACAGACGTGGTCGGCGTAGACCGCTAAGGCCGTGTCCTTCAAAGGCTGCAGCCCCTAAATTGAGACACAGCTAATGCATGTAACAAAACGTCAATTGAGACGCCATCTGTTAAGATCCACAACTGACGCAGGAGGGTACCTAGCATGTCATATATTGACGATTAGGTCCACTCACAAAGCGGTGGTCTTTGACGAGTTAGCATGGGACAGGGTTGGACATTTCACTCAGACTCACAAATGTCAATGTCACGGTGACGGCAGAAGAAAAGTCGAAGGCTGGTCAAAGCAGGATTCATCCTTTAGGAACCATGAGAGTCTGTACAAATTTCATTACAAGTCATCCAATATTTATTTAGATATTTCAGTCTGGAACAGACAGCGAGTCGTCCAACAATTGCAAGATTGCTGATTCAATCCGTGGCTCTTTCTTGTGGTGTTATAGCACAATGAATGAGTAAGTCAAGGAGTGAGCTATTTGCTTTAAAACATTCTTATTTCACTTCTGTCACGTGAATACAAAGACATACTTTTGAGAAACAAAATCAAATAAAGAA
The DNA here is from genome assembly GCA_035609425.1 of Epinephelus awoara. Taxonomy (NCBI): domain Eukaryota; kingdom Metazoa; phylum Chordata; class Actinopteri; order Perciformes; family Serranidae; genus Epinephelus; species Epinephelus awoara. Next base: position 22,487,732 of record CM069309.1, read on the forward strand.
CATTAGGATCGCACTGCAAGTAATGGTTGGTGTTCTTATGGTAAAAGCAATGTACAGTAATTTCAAATTTATTTCCTAACTCCCCAAATGTGGAAGATGGTTTCGGCAGCTTACAGTGACACGTCAGTCCAGCTCATTTCTAAATGTGGCCTTCTGACAGCTGTTTACTGAGAAACGGACACAATATGTGCTGTGAGAGGTGGACATGCTTTATTTGCAAGGTAAATTAGGCAAGAGGAACATCACAGGTATATCTTTCAACAACATGTAATGACTGTAAAGTGGATGTGAGGCACTGTGGAGAGTGGCAATGCAGAAAATCACCTCGCTCAGGTAATGGAAGCTTAGGTTAACACTTAGGTGATTTATCTTAAGGTTATGTTCAGATAATCCCTAATAATCTACTGCGCATCGTCCGTATTCTTCAGGATGCTACCATGGGTCATGAAGCATCGCTGGACGTTTGTAGCAATCCTGCTCTGTGGGATGTTAGTCAACAACAGCAGATCTCATTGCCCAGGTGAGTACGTTTAACGAAGGCTAACGTGAAAATAAGCCAGTATTTCTCAACACGATTTGGCACGTCCTGTACAGATTAGTGTATATGTTACATTTGTCAGTTTGTTTTGTTTTTTTACAGATACAGATAACACCTGCACACAGAGAAATGTGCTGTTTGTCAGTATTGAACCGATGGAGCTCAATCATTTTCCATCAAGTAAGCTTGACAACATTGTCAAAGGATAATGGTCCTCTACTAAAGGTTTAATAGACAATTCAGAGTAAACAGTTCTTTAACATTACATTTCAGAGGCTGTCTTTAAAAATCACAATGGGACTAAACTCTGCTTCAATATCCTGAACACAACACAGCATGCAGGTACAGTTGTCTAGTTATAAGCTTGATTTGAGCCCACTGCAAATAACCATTTTTTTTCTCTTGGTCTTTGATGAATGTGTGTATGCTGTGGTTTGTGTTTCAGACTGTTGTAACACAGCGGAGTTCAACTGCCACTTTAACATAAGTGCTGACGGGGAAGGCAAATACAAACTGTTTCTGAAGGAAAAGCGTCTTTCCGAGCTTCTTTCCAAGCAAGATATTGTAGTGATGACTTCCCCAAAGCAGGAATACACCTACTGCTCTCCATTGCAGCTCTACAACACATCCTTAGGTATTGCTGATAACCACCATGCTATATGAATTCTTAAAATAAGAAAGACATAGGTTTGGACATAGTCAGATTAACCAGTAACCTCTTCACTTTACACTTTTTATTCATCGAACAATTAAGAGATACTGATGTAAGATAAAATGTAACTGACATTTTTGCAAGTGCAGGCTGTTCACACAAACAGTGACTGTATTTAAGAGTGCATATTTGCAAAACAGAAGCAGTGAGATACTGCCCCCTACTGGTCAAAAAAGTTCTTCACTAAAAGAAGTCACACACAGTCAATGCTTCCTCTTTTAACCAATCACCGTACACATCCTCTCTTCTTCAACAGGTTTCTTTTTCCAAGTTCACACATGTTTGAATAAAGGTAAAACGCAAATCTACCACAGCTCTTATTTCCATATCAGCACACATTTAAGAGCAGTGACAAGGTACATGTCTAATCTTGTCATGCTTAAATATGTTTAAGGTGTCAAGAATTTTAGATTGAGCCAAAACAACGTCTGTGGAAACACCTTAAGCTATAATGATGAAGATTGCAAAGGTATTATCTTTAGCTTATAATGTTATATTTTTTAAAACATAATTCAGTAAGCATCTTATCACTGAACCAAAAGAGAATTGCAGTGAAAATGTAATGTTTCTGTTTTTGTAAGCGTGTGTGTGTGTGTTTGTGTTTTGATGCGCAGATTTATCAGAAACAGACTACTATCTTGTATTCTCTGATAAAAAGAAGACATGTGTGTCATGTAAAGCACCTGGAAAAAAACCTCCTGTCTCTCTTACTCAGCCCCCAATTGGAGGCAATAATGGCACCTCCATCAGCCCAGAAAATGCAGCGTAAGTGTCTAACTTATTGTTGGCTACACTGATAGATACAACTGCTACTACTCGGTGTGGCATTGTGAGGTGCTGTGATGATGACTGCTGGAATGAAAAAAATGATTTGTATGTTTTTTAATTGCAGAAAGGCCATGAGTAATATCTCCGCCCTGCTGAACCAAATGGGCAATAATAGTGCAGCATCCATCGCAATGGGTGAAGTTAAAGGGGTGATCACTAAACTCCCTCCTGAAAATCAAACTGACTTCAGCTTTGGCATTACAATGACTGGTGACATGAATGTATGCAGTTTGCCTTGACACAAGAATAAATAAAATATAAAATAGAGTTAAGTCACCCTAGGTTTTCTGACGAACATCCTCATTCCTCATTGATTTCTTGTAGATTCTTGAGGGTAAAACGGACATGGCGACGGCCTTCTCTCGATCGGTGGTAATCCCTAAAGAGGCCATCGCCATAGCAGTAAAAACGACTGGCTCATTTGCTGCAGTTCTGCTTTTTCCAGGAATGCATCAGGTAAAGCTTGTCAAAAAAGGAGAGACTTGCTGCTCGTTATTTTTTTTTAGACTTTAATAAAAAATGAATAACATCCATGCCTGACACTGTGTCTGTGCCTGTCATGACTATATGCTATTTCCAACAGGATGACCCCAAAAGTCATTTTGTCAATGATGAGGTAGTGGGGATTGAAATGGGAACAGAAATATCCAAGCTCTCAGATACCATAGACATTCATTACAAGAATGTGACGAAGGTAAAAGAGATGACTGAGATAAACAATATATGAACAAGTCAATAATAATTGCTTACAGAAAGAATGAGTGTACTGATTTTTCTTTTTCTATTCTGATACAGAATGGAACAATTGCTTCTTGCAGGTCATGGGATGGAAAAGGTACTGTAGAAATTAGAGTTGATCCAATACCAATACCAGCAACGAAAATGTTTACACTAATGCTTGAAGTGCGGGATCAGGTATCCGCGAAGATGCAAGTCCACGCACTAATAAACTTATAAGTATTTTGTACCCGTATGAATTTACGTTTTTCCTACAAAAAACGTATTCTTCTTCGCCACTCTAAAACAGAACCCTATGCAGCAATTTGTGCTGTACAGCCCTGGCAACTTCTGTTTTAGAGCGGTGAAGAAAAATGGATTTCCGGTAAATAGTGTATTGTTAGCCTTTAGCAAAATGTCAGCAATATTTTCTACAGGAAAGTCCCAGCAGTTAAGGGTTTAATCTGAGCCATGTTATAACTACCTTTTTTTTTTAAAGCAATGGTATTGGATTGGTACTCGTTGGTCATTTTTAGGTATAACAATTTGTATGGTAAAGGACAAAATGGTATTGGAACATCTCTAATGAAGATATTCTTTTGATACTTTAAAACTGCCTTCAACAAATTACAAATTCCTGCCACACCTCCCTCAGCCATTAATGTGAAAAAGACTTTAAGTACAGTAACGTCTCCTGCTTTTGTACTGTAGGAAATGCAAACTGGATCACAGATGGCTGTGAGACAAAAGTGGTCAACGACAGCATCACATGCCAGTGCTCTCACCTGACATTTTTCGCAATTCTGTTGGTAAGATCATTGCATTACAAGTCATTCCAGTTCCATCGTTTCACACATGACCTAACACGACTTTCTCTAAATCAGTCACCTGCACCTGGAAACATAAGCACTTCAGATTTGAAGTCTCTGACCTACATCACGTCAGTCGGCTGCGGCCTGTCGATGTTCTTCTTGGCAGTGGCTCTCTTCATGTATTGTCTTATCAGGTGAGGAACCACTGGGGGGGGGGGGTCCCTTGTCAAGCTAAACTGTTTAATTGGATTACGTGGCAAGATCCTCATTTAACCTAAAAAAGAGTAAAACCAGCCTAGTTAAGCCTAGTTAGCTTCAACCTCAACCTTCAATTAGCAAAATGCTTGCTGCACATGTAGCCTACTGAATGTCAGGATCGAAGTATTCTCACATTATCTGCCGATGCCTCATAGAGTTCCAGTGTGTAAAATAAGATTATGGAGATTTAGTGGCATCTAGTGGTGAAGATTGCAGATTACAACCGACTGAAACTTCTCAGGTAAGAATTCCTTCAGTCTTCATCATTCTGGAGGTTTTAACCGGGAACCCAGTTATCCGTAGAGGTCTCTTCATCTCCAAAACAAATGGACCAGATGATTACGACCACTTACGCCACTGAATAAAGCAGTTTCCCAAATCAGTGTTTCTCCTACCAAGTCTACCAAGTGCTCACCTCATTTCTGATGCAGACATTCAGGAAGTTAACTGCAAGAGCCAAACTGTCGACATAGGTTTCTTCATCTCCAAAACAAACAGACCCAGCGATTGAAACCGGTAAAAATGCTGAATGAAGCAGTTTCATGTTAAAAAATCGGTGTTTTTACCGACGCAGAACACGAAAATGTGAAAATGTGAATGGCCCTTTCTAGAGCCATAGGTTGGTTTGTCCGTTCTGGGCTACTGTAGAAAAATGGTGATGCAACATGGCGATCTCCGTAGACAGCTTATTCTAAGAAAAGACAATGATTCTTATTTTTAGGTGATTATACGCCAAAGAAAAAATCCAACTGGACCTTTTAAAGGTTTAGGTTTTCGGTTCGGCAGCTTATAAAAGTTTAGATCTGGGCTCTTTACCCTGTTAGTAGTGCATCCCACCACACAGCAGCTTGAGGCCATTTTACTGATTTTGCTTGCAAACGTAAGTGAGAGGGACACAAGTTGACACAATATAAAGTCAATAGAGGGTGATGAATCGTTTTCCCCTCCACCTGGAGCGGGACTTCAACGCACTCTGTCTCTATAGCTACATATTGCTACCAGAGGGAGGGGGGAGAAGCACTATCCTCTTTCCGTTTTAGTTGCACAATGGTTGACACACTTCATTTATGCAGTTAATTGAGCCCTCATTTCATACCTGGTAAAAGACAGAACTGCATAGTCAAAGCGAGGCTTATAGGAAACAAATCATTACGCCATTACGTTGTGCAATCAAAATTTACTTCATAATATTAAGTTAAAGCAAAGAATGTTGTCTATTTCAACTTTAACTGATTTTAACTTGTGCTGACATGACACTATCTCCATCCACAGAAAAGGGAAAGCAAGCCAAGCAACTAAGATCCTGATGAACCTCTTTGTTGCCATGTTTAATCTGAATTTGTCCTTCCTGGTAAATGAGACCATTGCCAAGATGGGGAACTTCAACGCATGCGTGGTCATGGCAGCAGCCATGCACTACACTATGCTGGCCACTTTCAGCTGGTTTTTCATCCAGGCTCTACACTTGTACTTTAATATGTGGAGGGTCTCTACTGAAGTCAAACATTACATCATGAAGATGTGCGTTGCAGGATGGGGTAAGAGAACATAACCTGACATAGTTGAAGGATACAATCATTATCAAACCACAAAAGCCAAATTAAAAACATGTGCACTTTCTCCTCAGTCACTCCAGCTGTAGTGGTAATCGCTCTTCTCGCCACGAGACAATATGATTACATTGCTATTAACAGCGATGATGGGAATTCAGCAAGAATGTAAGCAAATCTTAATGACTGCTAAGTTACATTTTTTATTCACAAAAAGAGATTCACGTCACTAAGCGGGTCACTATCCATGATTTTCAGGTGCTGGATTCCTGATGCTGTTATCCACCAGGGCGTCAACATTGGTTATTACGTTATAGTGTTCATCTTCACCTTTGGCATATTCGTCTTGACTGTGCGCCAGATTATTCTCCTTAAACCCAAGGCAGGGAAAGCTCAGGACTACAACTCCATCAAGACCAACTCTTTCTCCATTTTTGGCCTGTTCCTCCTGCTCGGCATCACCTGGGCTTTTGCTTTCTTCAGCTACGGCCCTCTGCGCATACCCTCCTACTACATCTTCACCATCCTTAACTCGTTTCAAGGTAGACTCCAAATTTGAAATGTCTCCAAACCGTCTAGTTTACGACTCATCCAGTCCAAATTTCTAATACCTGTAATCAAACTATTCTGTTTTTGCAGGTTTCTTCCTGTTCATCTACTACTACAATTCCAGCAAGGTTGGTCCAGTGGACAGACCCCTCACACTCAGCACCAGCAACACATCTACATCAAAAACAGTTGTGTCATCTCTGCAGTAGTAAACTGTTCGTATGCTTTTCAAGTAGACAGAAAGTGCTCTGTAACTGGGATTATTTTAGACACAAGAGGGCAGCATTTTATTTCATATAATCAGACAAAGCCTCTGTTGAATGATTCACTTGTAAATTCCTTGAAAAACATTTCTCAGTCTTCCTGACTACTCGGCTAATCTGGGTTACCTTCATAGAGCAAATAACTAATAAGTCAAGCACTGAACGGAGGAGATGGAGTAATCTCCTGGAAATCATTTGTGCCGATGACTCAGCAGAAGCTCTGCCTCACTCACTGCGAAACATGCAGTAAAGGCTCTGATTCACTTAGAATATATCACAGAGCTCTTAAATCAAACCTTCAGTCATACACTGGAATGCAGCATGCAAATGTTTTTATGACTGATGTGGTTGTCACATGGAATGTAGATGGCAAAATGCAGAAAAAACAAGGTGAAGGAAAGTCCTGCCTCTCACACTCTTTACAGTGTTGGGGGCCGAGCTAGCCAGCTAACGCTTTGCGTGCCTGCAGATAATTACCTTGTGCCTACAGAGAGCAGTATCCACTGTGCAGGGAGTCTTAACTGGCTAACAAGAAATGAGCTCATGGCTACCTATAGTGATAAGAGACCTGAGGGCACGCCACTATGTTGAAACTTTTCTCTGAAATATGGCTGTAGTTAACTAGCATTTATACCATTTAATAAGTTAAGTGTATCTTGGCATACTGCATTACTTTAATGACCAGGAGTCATTGGGAATTGTGTACTGTTTGTGTTGTTATCCATTAATCTAATTTGTTCCTGTGTACCTGATATGATTAAGATCTGACGTATTTAATATTGTTTTTAAAGTAATACACATGTTCATAACAGGTTCAACCTTAAAGGGACAGTTCACCCCAAAATCAAAAATACATTTTTTTCCTGTTACCTGTAGTGCTATTTATCAGTCTGGATTGTTTTGGTGTGAGTTGCTGCGTGTTGGAGATATCGTCTGTAGAGATGTCTGCCTTCTCTTGAATATAATGGAAGTAGATGGCACTTGGCTTGTGGTGCTCAAAGCGCCAGAAAACTCAACAGCAATGTTTCTTTCCAGAAAACATAACCTGGTTGCTCAAGATAATTCACAGGCTTGTTGTGAGCAGTTTCACACAGGCATACCATATGCATGTGACTTTATTAAAGACATTTATCCCATAAATCGATGCAAAAGCACAAAGTGGTGCATAAAAATTCACATGAATGCAGGAACTTAAGCACTTGATGCTCAAAATTTTCTGACAGAGAACCTCCAAACCCCACTGTTTCATTTGTGCCCCTCTCCCATGTTAAATGCTGAAACGAAACTTACACCTTTGCAAGTTGGAACAATTCTCCTTCTACTGAACTAAACCTGCCGACTGAAACGCTACACAGAAGGAAGTGTGCATCGACTCATGGACAAGAGGCTCGTGCTGATGTACTCCTCAGCTGACCTGTAATGTTAGCTAGCTTAGTGGTGCAAGGTGAGCTAGCAGTGGATGCACGCTTCCTTCTGCATAGATTTTCAGTAGAAAGAAAATAGTTCCTACATGAAACTGCCCACAACAAGGCCTTTGGATTATCGTAACTGGCCCAGGCTTTTTGGAAAAAGACATTGCTGTTGAGTTTTTTACATTTAATTTCTGGCGCTCTGAGCATCACGAGTAGAGTGTCATCTACTTCCATAATATTTGAGAGAGGACAGACATCTCTACAGCTGATACCGCCAACATTTGGCAAATCACACCAAAGAATTTAGATTGATAAACAGCACGACAGGTAAGAGGAAAAATATGCATTTTTGATTTTGAGGTGAGCTGTCCCTTTAAAACATTATCCATGTCATGTAATTGTGGGATATAGATACACAGATATCTGCTGTATTTGATATTTACACATCTTATGTATTCATATTCTTATTAAAGAGGACACAGTCTTGTATTTTATTTGATTGTTTATGATCATAATGGCTTGTGGAGGTTTGTTTAAATGGAGAGTGGTGGGGCGTCGGTGGCTTAGTGGTAGAGCAGGCACCCCATGTACAAGGCTGTTGCCGCAGCGGCCCAGGTTCAACTCCAGCCTGTGGCCCTTTGCTGCGTGTCACTCCCTCTCTCTCTCTCCCCCCTTCACACTTATCAAAATGCCTGAAAAAATATCTTTAAATGGAGAGTGGTAAGGATTGATCCTCAATTCAGCATCTCTGGACAACATATGCAGACGTCCAGACGAATGTGTAACTGCTTTTGTGAATGAAACCGTACAGTGCAATAAAGTTTAAGGTATCGCAAGCGGACACCAGACTAGTCTTTCCATATGCACAGCTCTGGATGTGTAAGGTTGGGGGGGGGGCATTCAGAGAGCAAACTCTGTTTATTTGTCCATGACTGATTAATCTTCTAAATGACCGCAGCGTGCCAGCCAAAAACGAGGGTAATTACAGCCATACACATTTGATTTGTGTTGCCCCCAAAAAGGCCTTTCATGCAGAGCACAGCAGGCTTCTGTGATGTACCTGTGTGTGTCCATGCGTTAGAGCTCGCGAGGTAAGCCACAGCAGAGCCTTAGGCTATGAACTGAGATCACTGCAGTAAACCATGGTTAAACACACTGTTGAAAAATGGCAGAAAAGATATTTTACAGGCCAAAGCCAAAGATCAACAGCACTGCTATTTGTTCATTAATCTACAGAATCAAAAATCAGTTTCCCACACAGAGATTATGACTGGAAGTGTTGTTTTACTGCTTTCCTAAAAACAAAAATCTATGACATGTATGAATGAATGCCCTCATGTCGAGGCGTCTGGGAACATTTAGTCAATCTAAATGATTTCAAAATGAGAAGGGTGAAGAATTTTCACGCTATCCCATAAAACTGTCTGTTAGCTGAGTGAAAATGTGGCCACCAGAATCAAATTTGAACATGTGTAGATGTGTTTCTTTTAGCGGAGGGAAACCGAGAAAGAACTTTTAATTGCTCTCAGTCTTAAACCACAGTACAGTAGTGGCTTGGAGACGCACCAGCAAGCACACATCCTCCGATTTTGTCCGACAGCCAAATGACACAAAGTACTCTCTGATACTGAAAGGTGAGGGAAATCATGGGTGGATTTCATCGCTGCGTGCTGCTTGGAGGGATGCACAGATGTTATACTCAGCCTAAGTAGGAGAAATATTCTTGGAAAAGTGCAAAGTTTCCAGCATGTGGTCCTCCTAACCTCCTTCTGATGGGAGATCATTAGTCTTTAGCATAGAACAGGAACAATAATAATAACACAGTTCCTAATAACAGCCAAAGTGTGAATAGGTTTGGTTTTATGATTGGCGTATTTCAGGTGCAGGGAAAGAGACATCGGTTTTGCGTGTGTTTTATTTAATGGAGTCTGGACTGAATCCTGCCCCGTAAAAGCCAAATTGCTGATCTCAAATGACCTATAAAGCCTGAGGTCTTGTTCCTGGAACCTCGCGTGTCTGGAGGAAATACGATTAGTCAAATATAGCCACCCCTGCACGTAGATGTATCACTTAATTATCTTAATAATAACGTACAGCTATATAACTGACTTTTATCAACGTGGAGTTACTATGAAGACAAATCTGACCTCGCAAGCATTCTTAAGCTATGAGAATGCTAAATGGACTTCATTTTATGCACTTCTGTTTTGCCATTTTCTTTGGGTCAAAGCAGCCCACTTCCAAGCATCCCCCCCCTTCTACGTTCTCTTTTTCATAAATCCCCGAAATGATTTATTTCCCAGTAACTTTGCTCGTGAAATTGATGTGGACCCAGGGCCTTTGTAGCGTCTGGTTTCCCCGCTGGCTGCAGTAAAATCAGGCTGAGGTCCAGGCGCGGGGCAGCACTTGCGTGACTGAGCAACCCCCCCGCCTCTTTGCATGTCACGATGTGGCCCCCAGACTCAAAGCACTCAGGCTGATAGATTTGAGGGCCCATAGTTAAGTGTGTAGATTTATGATGGGCGGTTGCAGCATGTCAGAGAAAGTGTGTTACTTTTGCAGGGAGCACGAAATGAGGCCTCTTACTACAGGAAAACGAGGAGAGAACTGGGGGAAGAAAAAAAACCCAAGGTGCTTTCAGGTTACTGGCCGTGACTTGGGAAACTCTCCAAACAACACAACGCCTTGCAGTTCGGGAGGGGTGGCCAGATGGTTGCATGCACAGCACTTGACTGAGATGAACTGTCTCGTCCTGGAAGTCAGCTCTAGCTCTGCCGTAGCTGTTCATCAACATCTTTCATCAGGTGGGGTGAGAATGGAGGGGTCAGGAAAGAAGAGAAGAGGAAGGGAGGGGGAGGTGAGTGAGAGCATGACCTGTTGAAACAGTCAGATTGAAAGCTTGACCTCTGGATTTCGAGTTTCTCCTCCCTACAATTGCCTGTCTCCCCTTCTCACGTCATGAAGAAAGGAGCAATCCCCCTCACATCACGTAATAGGGGTCTTTCTGTCCCCTCTCGACCTTAGCAGCTCCTCATCACTCACTCACCGCCGTGTGAAGGAGCCTGATAAAAGCGGAGGAACTGCAGAACTCTCACACATTCAAATCTGTCTATCAGTGTCGCCAGATTTATCACAATCACTCTATTGTGCAGCTGACACGTACCAGGATGAGGTTTTGCTGCATGTTTTGTATGTAAAAATGCAAAGAATTCTGTGGTAATTTTGTCTCAACCATCAGAAAGGACAAATAATAATAGAAACAAGATGAGAATTTATGATGTTTGTTACTATACATTGTTTGAATAAAACCACTTGCAAAGTAACCTTCAGTGGCAGCGAGAAAAGTCGTATTTCACAGTTGCCGCAGAGCCTTAAGAGCGGGCTGAATAAATAAAAGCAGTTGTCAACGTCTAATATTGATAACACATGTGATAAATCTCAAAAATGTACTTCATTTATATGCAACGTATACATGCCATTATATCATTCTTGGTTCTTACAGGACGACTGCTGCCAGCATTTCACTATGAAGTATTTCCTCATTCAAGCAGGCTTTATACAGACCTCATAACTACCAGTCTGGTCCCACACTTTAGAGACATGAAAGCTTATGGTTAAGAAGCTAAAGCTGTCTGGATTCACTCATACTGCGCCTAGTTTGCTCGCTATTGACTTGGCTGTCGTTTCGCCTTTAAAATTCACACTTGGTGAAGTTGTGGTATTTGCTTCACACAAATGGTGCAGGCGTTCCCACAACGATGAAGAGTTTACAACTGGGGAGGGATTCACCCGCTGGTTTAATGCTGCACAATCACAAAACCTTCACAGGTAGAAAATAAGCACCTGTGTGCTTGGTAAACAGAATCTTCAGTACGTGTTTTCCATCGCGGCTGCTGCAGTTAGAGTTGTTAATATCTCCAGTCTGATGTGACACCAAAGCATGAGAACAAAAACAAGCCCAGTTTGTTGATTTTATTCCAGTTTTTCCCCCAAGTTATACGATCATAAGAAATGTTCCAAGTATCTGGTGTGGAGCAGAAATGTTTCAAATGTGACCTGGCATCTGAAACAACAAAAATCTTGACTGTTTTGGTTCACTCACCACCAAGGCAGTAATTATACTGTCTATTGATAAAAAATATAAATATAAAAAATGCCATGCAACAACTAGCAAGTATACATGCCTGTCAAGAATAATGGCAAATGTAAGCACAGCCAGAAACAGACTTAACAAAGCGGGGCGGTTGCTATTTAAATCAACCATGGATAATGTTAGCTGTTATAGCTACGCTACCTGCAGTTAATTAGCCACACGTTCACTCAGCGACCAACAATGTGCACAAGAATCCTCACAAAAATTCCAGTGGCTTTGCATTCTTGTATCTGAGCAAATGGCAAAGAAGTCTTGATTTACATTTGGTAGAAAGCTTACATGGAGTCTGATTAAAGTGTCAATGATTGCTGTTGCCCTGCATGTGTAGACTGTGTGTAGTGTAGTGTATATTTGTATTTGCATAATATAATATAACATAATTAGGGGGGCTGTCAAATGATTAAATGAGTAAATAATTAATTACATGCATGAATGATTAATCTAAATTAATCGCATATATCAACTTTTGCTGTGAAAGAATTAAAAAAATTCCAATTCAAATGAATTTTGGCAGCTGCTGGATGCTGGGCAGAATTGTCCCCCTGTCCTCTAACACCGAAATTGGTCTGCAGTCAATTGCAATCCATTTTACAAAGAAGTTAGTTAGTCGGTCACAGGTAGACTTACTCATTTTGCATCTGAACGTCTGGTCGAGCGTGGCTTGACGAGGCTGGCTGCTAGTGCTAGCATCAGAGGCTGTGCTAGCTTGGACCTCTGGCCTGCTGCTAAATGCTATGCATTAAGGTGATATGAAATTTTTCTTTTTTCCCCGTCAGTTAGATTTGGTCACCCCCAATGTTGACTCCATGGTTACGACCCTGCTAATCACTCTCAACAAGCAGGCCACTGTTTTCAGAAAAAACCCTCTGATATTGCCGCTGTATACTACCACCCTAAAACGACAAAGTTATCGACTGGGTAGTGAACGCAGTAACACATTTAGCAGCTAAAAAAGTTCTCTCAAGAGTTGGTGGAGACCAAAACAGAGCCAGAAAGAAGTAAATACTAGACTAACATATATCAGATGGCCAGATATATGACTCCACACAAATGCTACTGTTGCTCCTTATCTGCTGGATGTGTAAAAAGTTCACCATAGCAACTTTATAAGGGGAAATTATGTAAATGTTGTGTTAAGAGCTTGTTTCTGCTATCCCCGAGTTGTCAATAAAATCAGCTAACACCCTTAAAGTTAGTTCAAAGTACTGTTTTGAGACTGTTGTGGCGAAGAGTGATCCTTTTTTTTCTTGTGACTAATCACAAAGGAGTAGAATGTGTGTGTGTTTTTGTGTACTTACACATCCTGAGCCCACAGGGATCTGATTTCAGTTAAGCAACACTGTTGCCCAAGCATGATAAACTCTGTCTGTTTCCCCTTCTCACTCCATAGGGAGCCTTTAATCACCCTATACTGCTTCCCTCTTTACGGTCAAGTGTGAGAATATATTCCTCAGTGCAAATAAATGAACAAAGATCACATGAGGAGACAAGTACGGAAAGCATCCACTCTCGTGCCAATCCTAATCAGATTTTGTTTGCATCTGTGTATTTGCATTTGGGTAAGTGGCAGTTTAATGCGAAGGACCACCAGAAAAGTTTGTTTCCTGGAGCAGCGGAGGAAGGTTGTTTTTTCATCTCCTCCATGGCTCATTTTTAATGTCTCTTGTTTGTCATTTATGGCAGACTCAGAACATAAGGATGTGGCTCTTTTAAGTCATTCGTGTATTGTCCCAATATGTGGTCCAGCTCTTTCACAAAATGGTATTGGACAAACCGCACAATTAAGGCTTGATGAGTGTTCATTTGGGGCAAATAAATCTTCTTAGCATGCTGCTTTGAATGTGTCCGTGAAATCCGTGCAATGAAAGATGGATTTTACCCCTGTGATGCAGCAGTCGGTCAGTAATCACGTTTAAAAGATCATCATGTGAGAATTTCACAACTCTGTGCTGGGAATATAAGATATACGGACTCGAGAGACCAAAAAGCAGCGTGACTCGGTGGGCTCCTTCCTGTTCCACGGCTCCTCGTTAGAGACTAGTGTCTGTGTTTACAGCTAAAGCATGACTTCCAGCTCCCAGAGCCAGACAGCTCCAAGTGATTCCATCCCAGCAGAGGTACTGAGTGAAGTGGTGGCAGAGGTTAATCTGGAACATACTTGTGACTATGTCGGGCTGTGTTATCCTGCTGTCCCGACATCCTGCTTGATTTATGGGCCTCATCTTACTGCCGTTCACCACGTCTCTTCTCTGACTTAAAGGATTAGCGGGAAGTGACGTCAGCTTCAGTTTCCTGCTTCTCTATCTTCCCGCATAATTTTCGTAAGTCTGTGTGTGCGTATGAAGGTGTGTGTGTGCGTGCTTTCATCTGAACTAGCTGGAAACAGATGCAACGACTCAAGCAAATTATTTCCCACACTTCCACTTTAATATAGAACTATCGTCTGGTCCAACATCATTATGCTGTTGTGCTGAGCTAATGATAGTCCGCTAAACACGGAGAAGAGTGAAATCAACACAACCACAGAAACTCAGCCTGCATCCAAAGAATTAGGACCACATGTGTGTACATTCTGTTTTGTCCTGCTCTCAGCGCCTTTATTTATTTAGTTATTGCAGAATATAAAATACCCCAATGCAAGCACATGATGAGTGCTATTGGGCTTACTTGAGGGTTTCAGTTCCTGAAGTTGTTGGATTTTCACCAGTGGCCAATAAGAGGCAACCAAAGGTCAGTCGGGATGAGACCATAGACATATTAGAGCCAGAACATGTTGGATTTCACTCCTTTTTGCTCTGTCCTCCAATAACAGTTGGACAAGCTTGGTACCCGCAGGGGCCTCGGTCAACTTTCCCCTTTCCTTTGATATGTTATGCGCTCATATGTTGAAAAGAAAAACAAATTTTGGAGACAGCTAAAAGATGTGGCTTTAAAAGCAACTCTTGATGCCCTGACTGTGTGGATGTCGTTGTGTTTATTCCATTCCCAAAACTGAAAACAAATTTTGTCCAATGTAAACAGTGACTTAGGCTGAGTGGTAACTGACCTCATCATCAGCTGAACATCAACACCATCACCAAGGACGCCTACGTCTGTTCAAGAGTAACATTAAAGTCCCATTACATTGGTGTCACAATCTTCACAGACACATTACTTTGTATAGTCACATCTTACGTTACTTAATGTGTTGCAAAACGCTAGCTAACTAGCTAACTAACAGTTAAATCAATAAGAGCTGGCTTCATGTCAGATCACTGACATCAACCAGGTTATTCCTCCTTATTTCTGAGGTAATGTTAAAGAGATTTGGAGAAGGACAGATACATTGATTGCTGACATATTTTTAAGATGACATTAATTATCCTTGGCGAGAAAAGATCAAGGCTAAGTTTCCATTGTTTATATTATCTCTGTAAGGCTACACGCTGCCCCGAAGTAACGTCTGGTGTATTTAGATTTAGATAGCATCCCATCATGAATATATCCTGTCATTGCACACTGTAGTCCTCGTCTGACGTTT
Source organism: Epinephelus awoara (assembly GCA_035609425.1). NCBI lineage: Eukaryota > Metazoa > Chordata > Actinopteri > Perciformes > Serranidae > Epinephelus > Epinephelus awoara. Next base: position 22,503,044 of record CM069309.1, read on the forward strand.
GAAACTATATTGCGTGATACCCAGAAATCTAAAACAAACTGCGGCACCCGGCTAAACAGAACTCTCCTCGCCCTGTTCATACTGTCAAGCTTATCCCACAGTAACTAGGGCGGGACGTTGGAATTGTTTATTGTTGGTATTATTTGAAATAAAATGATGCCACTGAATTTAACTGAAGTCAGGATTGTCCAATAAGGGACACTTTTGTCTGGTGATATAGATGAATAAAACACAGGTAATCAGTCGAGTTGGTTTGACTGGGGCTGAATCAACTGAGTGCTGGTGCTAGAGGATCAAATGTGTAAAGCCCCTGCCCATATATGGCTGCTAGAAATGGGCTTTCGGGGTGGGCACTTACGATACGATATGATACGATACAATATACTATATTGTCCTCTTAGGGAAATTTATCTTGAACTCAGGAGCTTAAAATCAGCCACTCATGTATTGCACATAACACCAGCACACAACAGAGCACCATAAGCAAAACACAACACAACCCCTGAGCATCCTGTATCGTCTGCCCGAAGGTGAATGCTAATAGTCAGCGTGGAGAATGTGGGAATACGGAATTGCATTGAAATGATACAGGCTCAGCTCCACTAACAGAGCTTGGTTAGCTTTGGATCACTATCTGGTGCATTATTTATCAGTGGTCTGTCTCGAGTCTGGAAAAAAGCTGCTGGGTCAAGCGATTTTGATCTGGCAAACAGTAGGTCATTAGCATCACTTAAACTGCAAAGGTAAATATCCCCCCATAACATTGTTTCTCTGCTTTCTCCCATTGCTTTTTAGCTTCTCAAAATTTCTTCAAATGTACTGGGTTATTCTGTCGATACCTTAAGAGTATCGAGTACCCATACCCAGCCCTAGGCAGTGACAGCTACTTGTCATTCATTCATTCATTCCTTGGTATTTTTAACTTCTATCACTTTGCAAGACAAATTACACAAGCAAAAGAGTTTTAAAATAAAAGTTGAAGTGTTTGATGATGTTCAGATAAGTGATTAAAGTTACTGTTCTCCCAATGTTAGAACTCAAAATGACATTTTTTTGCATCTGTGCTTATACTGTAATTAATTAGCTTTGAAGTAATTTTGCTCCCCCCCTGTATCATCACAGTGTGGTGCGGGACTGCACAGAATCTGCAGAGGTTCAGTAGCGAGCGAGACTTTGAATGCAGTCTCCTTGCATGAACCCTTTTCTGCAAATTCGTGTTAGCCTTGCTCCTATCTGTATTTGTATGCCCACTTAGAATACAATAGAGGAAATTTGGCAGGAGAGAATGTGCAGAGACATGAATGTTAGCGTGAGCATTTGTTGGATTACTTCAGCAGGAACAAGTGAAATCTCCACACGCTGCCACGATCCTCCTCCTGCTCCCTTTTCTCTGGCACTCTCTGCGGACGGCAACCGGGATGGTGAACTCTGAGTGACCTGCCTGTGCATGTCATTCCTCAAAAGCAGTTACAGTGGGGCATATTTCCCTTTGACCAGGCAGGGATGTCACACACTCAAATATACCAGCCACGCATGCAAAGCCCAGAGCTCTTTCAGCTGCTCATCCTACCACCCCTCACTCAGATTGTCTCCACCTCCGCACACACACACACACACACACACACACACCAACACCTCTGCCATTGCTCCACTCTAAGATAACCCCTCCCTGAGCATGGTCAAAATGTGTCTTTCACACGGGCGGCTGGCCAAAGTAAATAAACCAGCCACATGCCAGCTAACGAGGGCATGAACAGGGTCAGAGGGGGGGCTCGCCGGGAGGTGCCAGGAGTGACAGAGGGAGGGACATGGTCACGCAAAGAAAACAAGCCCAGCAAGAGCCAGCCAGCCTTCTCACGCAGGGGCCCAGACATATGTCTTGTCATGCAACAGCCACCCCATCAACCCAAATTAGGGCTGACGGAGGTAATAAAGCGAGGGAGCAAAAAGGGAGGAGAAAGTGAGGAGAGGAGCAATGCCCTCCTGCTCCTCGGAGAGTGTAGAAGTGAGAGGGAGGATATATTGTTCACCTTTTAGAAGAATCTTCCAAAACAACTCTGGTGACCTCGGTGTACCTCGGAGTGGCAGGCTGTCTGCATGGTAAAGTCTCAGCGGTCACATTTGTCAGTCTCACACACGTCATGTCCTCAGTTAACCTCCAGTGAAAAGCAAACTTAAGGAATGCAAGGATCTGTGTCATCGATTCTCTTAACAGCACTATGGAAAACTATGGAAAAGCCAGTTTACTTGGGCATACGCAGACACTCCACTCAGATTTCTACAGCAAGTAGTTTTGCCATCATATCCAATTACAGAAGGCGTGCAGCGGAGATGTTTTTGCTACTAAAAAAAGAGAAACTGAACCTCTCTTCAACCTGCTTCATGTTGTCTTTGCTACAAAAGATTTCTGTGCGCGTCAGAAACTTGCTGGACAAAACACAAGAAGCCCAAGATGACCAATCACAGTTCTTGCCATCCCCTCGAGGTATCTCCATAGCCTCTGTAGACACAGCACTTTATTACATTTGAGAGTATGGGCACACATTTACAAGGTTCTTTCAGCTTGAGGAAAGTTATTTAAGACTTTCATTGCCACTCAGAATGAAATTTAAGACCAATGTTACAATAAACAAAACAGAACCCAAAAAAATGAGCCAACAGCAGTTATGTAGGGTTAGGAAAAGCTTTTGCCCAAATATTTATTGGAATATGAAACATGACTTTTTTGTCTTGTGGTTTAAGACGCCGGTTGAACAGACCCACAAATGCATATGCCGCAAAATCTCAGTTAAATAGCATATTTTCGTTGAATATACACGTTCTCATGTCGTCTAGGGTACTGTGACAGCTAGCTAGCAGACAGTGGATCTGCTCTTAGCATCCCAGCAAGAAACAAAATATGACTGTTGTTGGTTCTGCTGCATGACATTTATACAAGAGGCCTTTGGTGAATTACTTAAAAAAAATAGATGCAACCAATTATTTTGAGGTTTTACAATCCAACGTCAGAAATATTATTCATAAAAACCTACTATATCTTGGCATTTTTAAGACTTTTGAAAGATTGATTTAAGACATTATGATAATGAAATAAATGCCTTTAAAGACTTTTTTTAGGATCTGCAGATCCTGATTTACAGCGTTGCTATGGCAGCTGCGTGCTTTGGTTATGTAGCTACATCGTAACCCCTTTAACACAGAGCTATACATCCACATTTAGGACATCTGCCGTGCTTGGACTCTGTTAGACTCTATTCAATCCACAGTTGCTGGAAGGCTGGAGCAATGACAGACCAGGAAACACTGTGAACAGGTTGCCAATTTTAGACTTATACATGAATTGACATCCACAATCGTTCACTCCCACAGGTGGGAATTTACTCTCTTAACTGCTTTAAAGCCCCTTTAGAGTTCTTCAGTGAATTTAGGGTCATTAGTTCACCTAAGTTGCATGTCTCGACACAGTGGGAGGAGACCGATGGACACGCAGAGGCAAACTCACACAGGGACATCATGCAAACTCCAGGCAGGAGACAGGAGGAGGGAAACAAAGACAAAACCTCTTCTGGGGTGATGTAGAAACCACTGAGCAATTTCATTAATAATAGACGCTGTGCCATTTACAAGAGATAATGTTTGTGAAATAGTCATTGTGTCCATTTTCCTCAATCACTGCAAGATAAACCCACCCCTGGATGTCTTTAGTTCAGACACAAATACAAACGTCAGGAGATCATTGATGAGGCCAGCTTCCTTCCACTGAGAGGCAGCCAGTCTGACGGTCTGAGGAGCAACATGTCAGCTAGCATAGGTGGTCTGTGCCAGATGTGAGGTATAGGGTGCCTCTTGGCCTCTGAGTGAGCATATGGAATACATTGTGCGTGAGGGACTCCTCCGAGACTGTTCTCTCTTAAGCTATTTGGGTTGCGAGGCAGCCCCCGCTTTTCCCCGCAGAAACTGTGGGATTTAGAAATGTATCACCTTCAGTTGAGGGTGCAACAAGGAAAGGGGGGCAGCAAAGTTTTTCAGGGGGGTGGAGGGGCAGGGTAAGAAGGTCAAACTTTAAGGTTGTTTGTGTCTGGGTCTGCCTCCATGGGAAGCCTGGGGATGGTAGGACTCATGTCTCAAAGGTCACCATTCAGAATTACATCCCTGGGTCTACACTTAACAAGACGTATGTTGTGTTTGTTTGTTACAAGAAGATAACATGACCTCTTTATTTGTCTGTGCCTCTATTTTTTACAAAATATGGGTTTCGGTCTTCACATCTGCCTCAAATGCAGCTCCTCCCTGAGGTTCCTATAATATTGTCAATGATTTACCAAAGCATATCGAATGGGGAGGAAAAGGCATATCATCTCATATGAAATACAGGGCCAGCATCAGTCTTCTTTGCACATGTCTGTGAAATTGTTCCCAAACAATGACAGAGCCCCACTCGCTCCATCTATGCCTGCGGGGCTAGTTCAAAACACCATTTAAAAAAAGAAATCATTCAAACTTTTTCAGGGTCTGTTCCGCAAATCAATACGACTTCTTCACTCTCTCCCCTAACACAACTGCGGTCATTTTTAAGATAGACAAACTATGGCATCCATTGGTTACAACCATGTTAGCATAGCCTATTGGGAAAGAGGCTAAATAGACTTAAATTTTGGCGAGGGAACGACTGACATGACCATTTTTAACAGGGACTCTTGAATTCTCACCTCCAGATATCTAAATGAAAATGGGTTCTATGGGCACCCATGGGTCTCTGCTAAACTTGGGAAGTTTGTTTCCAGTAAATCGTTTGTGTTCCTTACAAATCAATGTACAAATTAAAACTGCATATTTACATTTTTAAAGAAAAGGGAAAAAAATTAAACGCCTCACATGTAAAGATACGTAACACATTAAAGCCGGATTTCGACACTGTTTCAGATTTAGTCTTAGTCTTGAGACGAAAATGCTTTGTTATAGTCGGGTCAAAATCTCTCCAGGTATGGTTTCAAAAACTTTAACACCACGAATAACTAATATTGAGACAACTAGGATTTGGTTCAGTGTAAATTCTGACTTATCGATCTCTCAGTTAAGAAGCAAAAAGTTCAGACTTTGTACTCAGACTGACCCTCTTACCTGCCTGTCAAGCCATAAACCAGCAATCAACCCATAAACCTTCCCCAGACAGTCTGGACCTTAGTGGAGTCCTGCAGAGATCAACAGATGGGAAGTCCGTCGGCCAGTGGCTGCTTGCTCCGCTGCCATTCAGCAGCTAACAAGTGGAGCTGCTAACAGCCACCACGTATTAACAAACTCCACAAGTGTGAGTATTTTTGCTGGCTAGCCGAACATCCTGGCCCAGATTGTTTACTGGAGTTTGCCAGCCTGTTTCTCATGCAGCATCTTAAGATATTTGTAAGTGCGGGCATTCTCGGCTTTCAATGTCTGATAGTCCATCACGAACATTTTTGTCACATCTCGTCTCGTCTCATCAACAGAAATGAAACATAGATTTAGGCCACCCCAATAAAAAAATCCTTGGGGTGCCACTGGCTCCTTTCATTCTTGTTCTACTCAAGAAGGGTAGAACAAGCATACATCCATTTAAAAGCTGCATACACAATGCAGCAGCGTGTCACTTTCTGGTGGTGTGAAATCAGTACTACCATTTCACACTACATGATCGACAGAAGATAATCTTCGCCCGTGTCAGTTTATAAATTCTCTCCTCGAACAATGGCTATTAGTCTGCTAACAGCTATGTGTTTACATTCCCCCATAAATGACTGTAGCACCAAAAAGAACACGCCTTATATAGACAAATCCACCGAGTGGAGCATTTGAACTTGTCCCATACCTAAACAAAGTACATGAGTGAGATACAATCACTTTAAATGTATTTTTTCCTCCAGCATGAAACTCCTGTGACCTTTAGACTGACTTTTACATGAAAGGGAAGGTACAGTGATATAAGGGCTTTAATCATGCTGGCAGAGCTTGTTACATAAACAGCATGTGTTTTTGTCTATGTGGATGACTGCTTGAAAGCATCCTTATGTCTGCTTGCACTGCATAAATACATATGCATGAGTATGCATGCCTGTACAGCTTGTTTCAGCCAAACAGCTGAACAGGTCAATGGTTCCAGTTTATTTACACATGGGCCGGACCACAGGGAGCGCTGCAGTCTGACGGAGAGGGCTGAGATGGACTCCAGTGCAGCTGGGACTCGAGAACACGCCAGAGTGAAATAAGGTCCGGAAAGTGATTGGTGATTTGTATGAAATGATGCTATAAGATATATATTACAAAAATTGCCTTATGTGAGTAAATAGAGTTCTTGGCATTGTCTCGTATCCCAGACTCAATAGTCAGATGTCAGTCCTCATTTGTCTTCAACAGCCACACTTAATGACATAAAAAAAATTCAGTGCAGTCATCTAATTCATCCAGATTGCAGCTATGATGTCGACTTAAAAAACTGTACTTCTTGAGCTCCTTTCTAATTCATACAAGGGTAGTGTAACTGTATTGCTCAAGCGAACATCATAAAAAGAAAGCAGAAAATTAGAAATATCTGTGATTAATTTGTTACTTGTGAATCAGAGGATGCTGGTTTATATTCTTAATCATCATCCATGCAAAACAACAAGAGAACAAAGGATCTGAATGGCAGACAAATTCATCAAATAAATAATTTTAGAGCCACATTTTCCTGTTCTCTCTGCAGCACAAAAATGCTCTCTGACGCAGAGAAGCTCTGACCCTCGGCCATCTGTCACCTAAAGCCAAATATGACAGCTCTCACCAGAGGGCAAGAGGCTGCTGGGAGTTGTGTCTTCTCCAAGAATCACACTATTATTTCACGTCAGCATGCACTAAGAGCCACAATCACTCTCTGTACTTGGGGACAGAAGTATAAACACTTCAGCGGCGTGTTTCGAGAGATCTCTGCTCGTCAAGCAGCAGTGGGGAGAGTATTGAATGTCTGCGGCACATATGAGACAGTCAGTCTCCTCAGTAAGTGAGAACTTGAACTGAACTAATAAAGCTGAACTGAGTTGACAACCATTTGAAAGTTTTAGAGACAGTTTCCCTCACTGAATCTATACCATTCACAAATGGGGGAGCGTAGATAAACAGAAGCAGGTGAGTCGCACCAAACAGTTTAAGCTTTGAGACTAATGAAACGTCAGTCAAGCAAAAGGAGCTGTGATAGGAAGATGACCTTCACTGTACAGTCATCGTGTTTCTATAACTACTGTCATGATGCAGACAAAAAACTGCCCTCCCTGAAGAAATATTATTATATTTTTGTAAAAATGAAACAGTGATTCCAGAGAGAAGCAGACAGAGGGGTCTGCAGTCTGAGTTTGAAGGATATATCCAGGATGTCAAACTGACTCAGCAGCAGCAACAGGTTAAAAAGACAAAGATAGTTAGAAGCTAAAGCCGAACTATAGGCTACAGATCACAGTGTAAAAGTGAACCACCACATCACTGCTGATCGCCACACAGGACAATGAATATAAAGGGAAACTTTGCTGATGTTGAACCAGCTGTGTGGCATCACAGTGTGTGCAGATGAGCGGTGTTTGGCTTCAGCCCCGTGCCGCTACCAGCACCCAGACCTCCACTGCCGGACAGGCTGGGATCTCTGTGAAAAATCAAACAACGTTTATCTGCGCACACTGCGATGACACACAGCTGGTTGAATATCAGCAAAGTTTCCCTGCTTCCCTTCACTGGTTCCTGTACAGCAGGGTCGACCTTTTTTTCACTGTTATAATCATTAAATAGCAAAAGCAGCATGTGTGTACATTCAGTAGGCTATATCTTAAGTAGCGAGCTAGCTAACACTACACTTTTCAGGGTTTGATTTTGGTTTTGGAACAGGAACAGAAACATATATCTTTTTCTAACCTCTCCAGGTAACAATCAATGGAGTACAGCTGTATTGTTGTCAGACCCTGGTCTGAGTTGGCCTGATGCTACATTATGATTGGCCGGTCTGCGTCTAGGGGTGGGACTTAGCAATGGATAAATTCCCTGGTCTTGTTATCGAGTCTGTTCTACATTAATTGTTTCACAATTTACACTCCCAGATACTAGTAGCAGATCTTCCTACATCTTACTCCTGTCAGCTCATTGGTTATTTGATTGCAGCTTTTCAAAATATGTGGGTTATGCACAAATTACTGAGTCATCATTATGAGGGATATGTACGAATTTTGGTGCATTACTTTTCGTAGGAAAATGTACAAACATGAGAACAGCCTGTAGGGGTACCAGTTCTTGTAGCAATGCAGTTCACTTTAATGTGTTCATCAGTGAGTGAGCATCACAGTCAGATCATGCTGGAGCATTGATGGGAACAGTGAAGAGGAGTCTATGTGGAGATCATTAGAGTAAGAGAAAATGAAAAGGCAAAAGCCATCCCGGCACAGTAAAAAGTATAAAGATAAAAGAAGACAAAATTAGCAAATTTGCACATACTTTATGTTTTTATTGTTTATTATTCGTTAGTATAGTTTGTTAGCTAAGTTGTTGATTTCTCACTAGCTCTTGTTTGTAAAAAATACATGAAATATAAAGGATAATGTGCCTTTTATGGGGTGGGGGGTTCTTGCCTCGGGTATTTTGCCAGGTCTGGCACTGCTAGACACGCAGGGGTGTGGTGTGCACATGGGGCATGTGGCACAGCCTAATATAAGGCCACACACACACACACACACACACACACACTTATTTCACACTCTCCTCAGCTCTGCTTGTTCCTATTTAAGAACATAATGATTTCCATAGATTCTAAGTGTTTGTGTATATATTTCTGTTTTTAACCAAAGATTACTTGTGTTTTTCATTTATTTTAATCTTTTCCATCTGCAACTAATTTTTTACAGTGTGGATGAATTCAGCCAACTTCTCTGCCCTTATATTGCAATAATGTATGCGCACCAGAGAGACTGCAGCAGGGTCCGTCAGACCCCAGGACAGTGGATGAACTCTGCCCTCCGAGGTCTACGTCCCGGTGCCATCGACTCATCTGCAGAATTGGAGCAGTGAAGGGGGGTAACCCGACCGCTCGCTGACCCCGCTTCATTTTCAGGATACTAAAATGCACCGAGCTGCTCAAGCGGAACATATGGAGGTGCAAAAGAGAGGGGAATCACGGAACATTATCCGCCCAATTACACAATGAGAAGAGCAACCCGCTGGTAGTATCCATACTGCACGTAATGTTCAGAGTGCCTGTGGCTGAGCCTCAGTCAGACCAGCTCAGCCTCCCCACCTGCAGGGCTCCCAGCCTGGGACAGTCTGTCTCAAAGAGAGGCAGACACAAAACAGCTCATAAATATGTGAGTCGGTAAAAGTATGGAGAAGAAACAGCAACATCCTGTGTCATACCCAAAGAAAAAAAACCTTCATTGTCCTATTACAGCAATCTGAGCAGATGCTCTACAGATGATGTGATTTCTGGGGTATCAGGAGACAAAATGCTGTCATGGTTAACCATTTCCAAGTTGAACAGAGAAAGTTCTGCATTGTATTGCAAGAGTAAACACACCAACATTTTGCATGACAACATCTCATCTTCCCTAGTTGTCATGAGAATACCAAGTCATGCTCGCTCTCAGTCGACAGAGCTCCAACTCTACCCTGAGTAACCTGAACAAAGTAGGCTAAGAGAGATTTACATGCATTGGCACAGAAATTGCAGAAATTGTACTTTCTGTGTACTTCTTGACAGATACTTTAAATATTTACTGCAGTGAACTACAGTAAAATATCTACTCATGCATTTATTTATATTTGATGTTTTAACACGTTTTTGGATGAATACTGAATAAATTGCCATTGAAATACATATCAAAAAGATTAAATCTAAAATGTCCAGTGTTTGGTTGTGTTCTCCAAATGAGATGTGAAGAAGTAACCCCAGTGGGTTACATGAACACAAACATTTACAGCAACTGTAAATCCGTCTTTTAAATATTTAAAATTTAGTGATAAGTATCCCTGATAAACTTTCATTTGGTGCAACTGGAATGCTACATTTAACTTTCCTATAATTATTTATTGTGGCTATTTGGGATGCAAAAAAACGCAGAGTCCCAGAATAATCAACATTTACTTGAGGTCATTTATGAAACTTTCACCCGCATCTCCGTTTGCTCAGCTGTAATGGACATAACTCATTAATTCTTTGCTTTGGGAACTGATGTTTCCAAGGTTAAAATGAACTTTAATATTTAATATAAGTACATTATCATAAAACCACAACATTATTCTAATACAGAATAAGGCTGTCTCTCCTTTATTCCTCATTCCTTAACCCACATTCCAGGTGATTTAATATGCCAGTATTGCAAGTGCAGCAGCAACAAGTGGCGATGGCTGCCACACACACATCCAAGCTAGAGGATGAAGTATTTTGTTGTTAATGGAGTGTTTGTATCAATGCCTCACACATCCTTCATAGAGACACAAACCTGTTATTAGTCCACTCAAACAGGCAGTGCAGGAGCTACAATCAACAGTGTGGCGCAAAAAGTTTGTATTTAAGGGTAAACATCACACATGTGCAAAATCTGTGTATACCAACTGTGAAATTATCTACACATGATACTTGCAATACTGTAAATAGCCTGTCTTTTTTATCACATCTTGCTTTTCTTTGTCACAGCTCACAATCATCACTCAGTTTACTTGTTTTTCTGTTCTATTGCTTTGTATTTTTCTCTCTCTACTGCTTCCTGTTTGCACTGTCCCTCTGCTGCTGCAATGTTTCAAATATCCCCGTTGTGTGATGAATGAAGATCTCTCTTATCCTTTCTTATCTTAAAGTGACACACTACAACATTGCACCATTCATCAAATATTTTTTAAACTGTTCCAGTATCGAGGGAGCCGGCAGTGACTGGCAGCTGCAGAATGGGCTGCAATGGAAGCACATGGGGCAACTGAACATTGTCACTGTATGTCCATTAAAAGTGGTTATTTTTGCCATAGAGCAGCTCAAATTGTCATTGTAAGTGTCTGAAGTGTTTCTTTATCTTTTACTTGATCCTGCAACATCAGGAGATATCACAAGATGTCACTTGTTGTAGGAGAACAACAGTGGAAAGTATGTGAGTTCTGGAGCGAGCATAGTAATCAGAGTAGTTTACAGTAAATGTAGTTTAGTGTTATCTAAAAGCTATGGAGTGTCATGGATGATTATTTACCTGATTTCAATAATGATTTGACCACCGTCTGTATTTATGTGAGCTGAGTAAATGCACTTAAGAGTGGACAATGAGAGAGAGAGAAAAAATAGGCAGCGGAGGCTCCTCAGGATGTGAATCAGGGCGACCATGGAGTTCTAGGAGTTGCTGTGATCCTCAGAGGGAAAATCTTTATTTTGTAAAGAGTGGTTCAATTTCAAAACTGCTGCTCACATCAGTCTCTTTGACCAATTTATATGGGGAAATAGGGTCCAGGGCAAAAGCCTGACTTATCCTTTACATCATTATCTTGGCACTTAAAATATATGAATATGGCTAAGTGCATTGTATTAAACATGTGTATAGGCTCCTACTGTGAGACTCTGTTTAACCCTATGCATCATGGGGAGCTGAGTGTTAACCAAAGGTGCATCCTGGTGACTTGTTTATGTCAAACTCTTAATGATAAGCTCTCCATTGTCCCTGTATTTCTCTACGGTAAGGTATGACAGTAGCAGTTGCATTTAATAGTAGACATAATCTGACCTTGACAAACAGCAGCAACCTGGATCTTTAATCTTATTATCAATTTTAACAGCACTTAGGCTGCACAGTGGCCTCTCACAGAGTTTAAACTCCTAAATTTTAGGTAAAAAAGTATGAAATTATCCCCTAAAAATAACATTTGATTTAAAACCACAACTGATGAGGTCTCAATACTCCATTTATGCACCTTGGAAACAATGCAATAATTTCCTGCCATTTTAAAAAACAAAGCTCTCTTGAACCAAACACTTTTTTTATACCCAAACCAGAATATTAAGAAATTTGGATAAAAACAACATAAAACACAGAATGTCATGAGACACAGCCCACATCATTTTACAAAGTTACATGGATGACTGAGCTGAAAAAAGCAGAAGGGAATGAAAGTTCAAAGTAAATATTTGAGTGGCATGTCTAAAGAAAGTTTCAGAATAATATCCAGATTTAGTTTTACTTAATGTCAGTTTGAAATTGCCTCCCATGATAGATTACTGCATTTAATGCTATTCTGGATTGTAATTTAACAAAATTTTGTGGCAAGTTTGACCAAATCCCATTTTCTTTTTGCTCTTTTAAATCCTTACATAAGCTTTCCTCACTACTTCTAATATTTCCACTGTGGCAGTGTCCTTTAAAGTATTAAACGAGGAAGATAATGCAGTTGCTTCATCGGGCAGGAGGTGGGAAATGCGTAACGAACTGTGTCCTACCGATTCCCCAGCCTGTCTTTGATGAGCTCACAGAGTCGGGGTCATCTGGAAGCCATTTCTACTTGTGCTTTCTCCCTCGTCTCATTTTAATCTCTCAGTGCAGCCCCACACCTCCTCCCCCCTCTCCCCCGCCGCCCCCGCTCCCTGGGGAAGCCGGAGTTCAGTGACCGAGCTCCGCGCACGCCAGCCCGGCATGGCACGCAAGCTCATCCCCGCTCTGCTCCTCTAGCACGCAAAAACTCAACGGGATTAGAAACAAATATCCCTATACTGTACATAATACATGGCTCCTGTCTTGGGTGCCACATTAAGTGAGGATCTATCACGCAGCCTGCACACAGTGAGGAGGAGGAGTGTGGGAAGAGAGGAAAACAGACTATTATCCTAATAAGTTAGTATATTAATAATACAAGAGCGTGCCTGCCGAGTGAACTTTCAGAACAACCCCTAGTCCTGAACTTTCTTATGACGTAACCTTATTCTCTCAGTCATTGTATTGCCACTTTAATACCCCCACGGTTTTGTTTTTACATTTATGCAGACATTTGAACTAAAAACTTTAAGTTGATCTGGGTTAAGTGCATGCAAGGACAACTTTCATTCCTCAGGATCTTGAAAGAAACGACTGTGTGTGCCACTTTGAAAGAACATTTCATACTAAAACTGCCAAATTTCTAGAACCTTGCATGACAGAAGTGTGAAAATGTGCAGAGTGGGTGGTCACTGGATTGAATCAGAAACCCAACCTTGAATGTGTCGCCGTTTTAATCCATTTACAAGACCACATGAAAGTGCAGCTTGTGTAAGGAAATATTGTGCAAAGGTTGAAAATCATACTTTTGGAAAAGGTCTAAATCCATGTCTTCATGGTTTAACCAAAGACGTTAAATCATTCCAGGAAAACATTCTCCAAAAGTAGTGCTCTCCTCTTTTATGTGGGCTGCTTGATATTGCCTCCAGCGACACATCTCTGGGCACAGCAGGTCTAACACAGCGGAGCTATCAGAGATAACCAGATTCCTTGGAATGGTATTTCCTTTCCTTTTCTCCAAATCTAAATGAACACAGAACACTGGGCCTGCTGTGATACTGTAATTCACCCCATCGCACGTCGAGGCGTCTGTTGTGAAACGGCCTGTTAGACGAGTGAAGACACGGATGTTTTGACAAGTAAACAAACAAGGAATTGAATTCTCAATAATTCATTCTTGTTTTGTGTGCCTGGGGTTCACTGTGCTGTGTGCGGTGAAATGTATACGTAACACAATACATGGAGAATGTTCGTAGTCTACAAATGCTTTGTCATTTTTTATTTGTATTTTCCTTAGCCTTTTTTTCCTTGCAATATCAGACATGGATTTGATCCTTGACTCAGTCTAAGTATAGATTTAGACCTTTTGCAAAAGTATGATTTTCAACATTAGCACATTATATTCCCTTTTAATCATTTTGATCCTGGATAAAACAACCAGGGGCCTCAATAAAGACAGCCTATTCTATTTTAACCTACATTTCAAAGATAGGAATGTAGTTAGGAAACATGTCTCTGAAAGACAAAACAGGATTTCAGACTTAGAAAGTTTCTGTAAGGAGGCCCCAGTGTTTTATTTGTGGATTATGTTTGAAACATTCCTAAAGCAGGCACAGCAGCACTTGTGAATAAAAAAAATCAATGGTAATCCTGAATTAATTTATGTTTTGACCACTTGGGGGCACCGCAACTAATTGCGAAGACAGGTTAGCAAACAGTTGCATATTCACACACCCAGAAGATACTGAACAACATTAGCATTTGGAGGGTTGTGGTTGGATAGATTAGATTCGCAAAACTGTTGTGAGCTGCTTGATAGCATTCTTGTTCCCTGTTTTATGGTGAGATGACACAGTGGCTGAGGTTGGGGAAGGTTTAGGCAGAAACAGCACTTGGTTAGAGTGAGGGAAAGACAATGGGTTAAAATGATAACTTGAAACATGGAATATTAAAATCTGCCAGGCGTTTTTGTGAATCTGGGGTTAAAATCTAGTCATGACCCATTCAGAGTCATGTTTGTGGTCAAATGATTTGTCTTATTTTTACTTTCTAACATAATCAACATGTGAAATAATGATCCGAACCCCGACCTCTGAGAATTAACAACAGAATTCAACAGCGTAAGGTTGAAATTGATCCTTTTTGTGTGTGTATATGTGAATATCTGCTTACTTGTACCACTCTAACCACCAGTCCATTTGGTATCATCCCACTGAAGAGAATTGTGCCTTTGCACGTCTTTTCTCAGGCTTTCTACACACAAACAACAATCATGTCAGACGGTGACAATCTTTCCAAGTATCATCGTATTGTGGTCTGGCAAGCGAAAACGTTCTCATTTCAAACATCACCATCTCTAACTAGCAATGTCCGGTGGTTACCTCCTGGCCGCCTGAGATGGCTCTGGCCCAGAGGATGTTTTTGTTGGTCTGTTTACTGGTTTGTCGGGTTGTTTTTGGCTGCAGCCTTTTTCGGTCTTGGCTCACCTTTGTTCTCTCAAGAAAAAAAAAAAGCAATCTTCACTTAAATTCCTGCATTCTCTCTGCTCTTCCCTTTTCCAAGTCCCAACAGCTCCCCAACTGCCTGTTGGACCCCTGGCTTTCCTCTCCCTGCTCCCCCCACCCTCACACCCCCAAACCCCTACACCCCCCCTTCCCTCTTCCTTCCTCCCTGTTGGTGCTGTGCGTGACAGTAGCTCACTGAGAAGTGGAAATGAGACTAGTAAACAATGATTAGCTCCAGAGCCGGAGCAGCCTGGTCTACCATTGGCCCTGTCTCCGCACAGCGAGCGCCCACCCGCCAGCACATGACATGCAGCGGCCTAGAGACCCCATCCCCGCCTCCGACCCCCCGCCTCCGACTCCCCCCCCCCCCCCCTTTAGCCAGAGTCAACGCAGGGTCAGGGCCAACCTTTCACAGCCAGGTTACAAGGGGTAATCACAGGCAAACACAGCAGCCACACGCAAGATGCACACACGACACCCCCCCACCCCCACCCCTCCAATCCGGGCCTCCACCCCTCCCGCACACATACACACAAACTACAACCCCCCCCCCCCCTCTCCCGCCACCCAACCACCCCTTTCCTCAGCCACAAACCTGGCTCTAATTAGCGTGATGGGGATGCAAGTGGCCACATGTGTATGAGGAGCAGACTCAGGCGAGGAGGAGGAGGAGGTAGTGGTGGTGTTGGTGGAGAGGTGGAGGTGGAGGGGGGGGGATTCCCCCTATAGGAACAGAGGAGAGAAGAAACAGTCATCCCCAGTGCAGGCAGTGTACTCGAAGACATTGCTATGTCTCTGGTTAACCGAGGAATCGTTCTGGAGGCTTTGGTGCTCAGCCACACCGCATTTCTCAAGACAAACAGCTCTCAGGCAGAGCTCTGAACCAGCGAAACTCTCGACATCTGTAAAAGGCTGTTTAAGGACCATTATTGTGAAAGAATGACACATAACACATAATGTAGTTACACTTAAGTTACTTTTATTGTTGCCTTCCTGTTTGTTTTGACAATTTGAGCATGCTGTGCCCATAGGATCTGTTATGTATCAGTTTATTAAATCAGTTATAGGGTGTATGGTTGGACTGTGAAAGCATAACTTCATATAAAAGTGTTCTGTTATATCTGATGAAGCAGTGAAATGTTTGCTTTGCAGATCCAGTCACTTAATCTGAGGGATGTTAAACATCCACTGTCACAGCAGCGGTTAAACTTTATGATGAGTTATACAGACAGCGCATGGTTAATGTTCGATTTGGCTTATGAGATGTGTGTTCTGCATGTGTAATAATGATCCTCCTGCCTCCTTGTCTTTATCATTGTTTTTATAATCTGAAAAAAATGGACCCTTAACTCAGTGTCAATAGTTTTTAAAATGTCAATTCATTTTCATTTGCCACCGTCCTCACCCCTTCCTCACCCTTCCTCCTCCCCCTCCTTTCCTGCTGTTAATGACGATATGTGCCTGTGTGGCAGTGAGGTTTCTGTCCCTCTGACTTAGTGCCGCCTTGCTTCGGAAATGTTTTAGTACCTTCAATTAGGGTCATTACCTCCCTGCAAAAATAAACTTCACAGTTGGTGGGAAAACAAGAAACAAATTTGGCCTTCGCATAGAGGAGGGAAATGTTTTGCTTTGGGAAATCACATCACTTTCAACTTATAGTGTAACAAAATCAACAGAGAGGTCTTACTCATGATGAATCTATCTATCTATCTATCTATCTATCTGGTACAACATGAGCATGATTGTGAAAACTAAAAAAAATCAGAGCTTGTTATTTATTACTGAGCCAACAAAAGTTAAATATGACCAAGATTTGGCCTAGATTTCCTTCTTGCTTTTCCTTAGTTCAGTGCTCTCCCCATATTTCTGGGGACTGTAGCTCCAGAGGAGAACCACTGTTTAGAAGGAGGTGGGGGGGCACCTGAAGTTTCTTGCGGTATGATGTCATATAAAACTGCAGTTCAGAAGTTGAAGCAAATTCAGGTATCAATATTTCATGGCTTGTCCACACTGAGTTGTTGTTTCAGGCAAATTATTCTGCCACTGTCAGACACTACGGCATCTTATTGGATTAAAGAAAAATCAAATACATGACTGTAAGATTTACACAGGGATCAATAAACTCATATTGATCTTGATATTTATATATGTGATATTTTTCAATCTGATATTATGTCTGAGGTGATTTTTTCTTACTTGTATATGCTGCAAGTGTGATTTTTTTTATTTTGATCATGTTATTATCTTCGGTAAGCTATTTAAATTAAATAAAACATTAATTTTGTACAAAATGCGGTCGGCTGGGAGTGTTTGGAGTCGAACTGCGTGGTGCGCAACTTCCTCTCAACTTTATCTTCGGCGCTATTAACATTTTGTGACAATCTGTCAGTGCACTTTTGGACAAAGAAATATAAAAAAAATGACTGGCTTTTTAAATCGCTGAATTGATCGTTATAGACTAAACATGTATCATTGAAGACGCGGCTGCACAGTTTACATCTGGTTAAATTCACATAGGATGCATGAGCATGCAAACTAAGTTATAAAAAATAGCTGAGTAAATATATAATGTCACATATTAGATTTTGCACACATTTATTAAAGTATAAACTCAGTCTAGAGTTGGACAAACCGTATGCAAACAGTTTTTTCAAGCCAAAGTGCGCCCGCGGAGTCCTCTGCAGCCAGAAAATAAATCATGTTAGAAAGCTACACTTTGAAACCTGCAAACTCTGCCAGTCCTCCAATTAGTAAAACAAATTGGCTCGACACGTTTCCTACTGAATCGGTCACCAGTTGCTGACTCTTTTTTTCTCTCTCCCCCTCTCTGCCTCTCTGCGGTGGACGGCGGCCGTTCACGCTGCACGCTCACGGTGTCCCTCGACGCTCACAAGCGCGCGCCTCCGACGGCGAGCGACAACAGAGAGATGATACAGTGGGGTCTGCAGGGCTACCACAATGGGAGGAGTATGAAAGTTACCCTGAGCCCTGCCCACCAACTGCAAAACATATAAGAAGCTGGTGTGGAGCAAACAGCAGGCACTTAAGCCTTAAATCTTGATGAAAAGACTGACTAAAGACAAAAAAAACTTCACCTGAACTCACTTTTTCTGTCAGATTTTTATCACTATGAACTCACTGGCATTTCATTGACATATCTTCAAATATTTTTCTCATCAGATATGGATATATATTTTTTCTTCCAAGTGTACAACTGAACAGACTTTGCTGAAAAGTGTTTTTTGTTTTTCTTTTTTTAGTGTGCAGAAAATTTGTCACAATGGCACTGGACTCTGAGTTTGGTGTGAAGGGCAGCAGCATCATCAGGGAATGGAGCGGACAGGTCCAGCCTGCTCTGGTCGCCTCGTTTGTCTTCCTCTTCTGTCTGGAAGCCTGCCTGTGGGTCAGGAACCTCAGGCTCAAGAGAAGGCTGCCGGGACCCTTCGCCTGGCCGTTGGTGGGCAACGCCATGCAGCTGGGCCAGATGCCTCACATCACCTTCACCAAGCTTGCCAAGAAATACGGCAATGTGTACCAGATACGGCTAGGCTGCAGCGATATTGTGGTGCTGAATGGAGACAGGGCGATACGTGAGGCTCTCATACAGCACAGCTCAGAGTTTGCAGGCAGACCAAACTTTGTCTCTTTCCAGATGATCTCTGGAGGCAGGAGTTTGACATTTACTAGTTACAGCAAACAGTGGAAAGTGCACAGGAAAATAGCCCAGTCCAGCCTCAGAGCCTTTTCCTCTTCAAACAGTCAGACCAAAAAAGCCTTTGAGCAACATATCACAGCCGAGGCCATGGAGCTGGTGCAGGTATTTTTGCGCCACAGCGCTGATGGACGGTATTTTGACCCTGCTCATGAATTTACAGTAGCTGCTGCTAATGTCATGTGCGCTCTCTGCTTTGGGAGGCGATACGGACATGAAGACCTGGAGTTCAGGAACATGTTGAAAAAGCTGGACAAGTTTGGGGAGACAGTAGGGGCAGGTAGCTTGGTAGATGTCATGCCCTGGCTCCAGTCCTTCCCTAATCCGGTCCGCAGCGTCTATGAGAACTTCAAAAACCTCAACGAGGAGTTTTTTGCCTATGTGAAGGACAAAGTGGTGCAGCACAGAGAGTCCTTTAACCCTGATGTGACCCGGGACATGAGTGACGCCATCATCAATGTGATTGAGCAAAGACAGGACAGCGGACTGACCAAAGAGTTTGTTGAAGCGACGGTCACAGATCTAATCGGAGCGGGTCAGGACACGATGTCGACCATCATGCAGTGGATCCTCCTGCTCCTGGTCAAATATCCAGACATGCAAGCCAAACTGCAAGAGCTCATAGACAAAGTGGTAGGCCAAGACAGGCTGCCGTCAACTGAGGACAGGAGTAGCCTGGCCTACCTGGACGCCTTCATCTACGAGACCATGCGCTTCACCAGCTTCGTCCCTGTCACCATCCCACACTCCACAACCTCAGACGTCACGATTGAGGGTCTCCACATCCCCAAAGACACAGTGGTCTTTATCAATCAGTGGTCTGTCAACCACGACCCCCTGAAGTGGAAAGACCCTCACATTTTTGACCCAGCACGCTTCCTCGATGAAAACGGGGCCCTTGATAAGGACATTACCAACGGCGTGATGATCTTTTCAACAGGTAAAAGACGCTGCATTGGCGACCAGATCGCCAAGGTGGAGGTGTTTTTATTCACAGCCATCTTGCTGCACCAGTGCAGCTTTGAGAACGACCCCTCAGAGCCCCTCACCCTTGACTGCTCCTACGGGCTCACACTGAAGCCCCTCCGGTTCTGTGTCAGCGCCAAGCTCAGGGGAAAGCTGCTTGGCTTGGTTTCCCCAGCATGAACAGCACGTCCCAATACTGTGACTCAAGGCCAGCAAACACTTTTATTTCACCAGTGACTTTTAACAGTGAGTATCAACATACCTGCACTAAATCCTACTGTTGTATGATTTTCATATTTAATAATGATATTTAATGGGTATCTTAACACAGTCTGTATTTGAATTATTGTTGGCTGAGAATATGATGTCAAAGATATAATATTAGGGAGAATTCAAGGTTGTTGGAATCAGTGCAAAGGTATTAAATTTCTGCTTCACAAAAATACTCTATACTTGATCAGATTTTGTACATAATTCTGAGTCGTGTGCTTGTTTTACATCCACTATTGTGCATGTACATGTATGATGTGTGTGCAGGAAATAGCCCCATCCCTTAAATGTCAGTTTAGACTAATATAACTGTATATGAAATGCTTGTGAATGTTATAAAGTCACGTGATGACTGATTTCTCTCATTTGTAATATGTAAGAATATATTTAATCTTTGCCACGTAAAGCAGTTACAAAATATTTTTTATAATTTCATATTTCAGGTATGACAATAAATGTAATGAAGTTTAATGTATTTCACTATCTACTGTACTGAAAGCATATGAACACACTAAACAAAGAATGCTGATCAAAGTGAAGAAAGAGGCTGACATGTTTGTGGAGGAGGAAGTCTTTCATCAAGGGACTTCCCATCGCAGTGCTCAGGATGAAGAAGAGACATTGCCATGAACCATGAACGCTTCACAAACTTTAT
Source organism: Epinephelus awoara (assembly GCA_035609425.1). NCBI lineage: Eukaryota > Metazoa > Chordata > Actinopteri > Perciformes > Serranidae > Epinephelus > Epinephelus awoara. The sequence goes on from CM069309.1 coordinate 22,523,630, forward strand.
GCACCCAGGGTTCAGTTTTACTGTACAGGCACTGCAGCTACCCCGTGCCCAACACACACAAGTCTCGCCAGTACGAAAATAAATAAATAAAACAAAAGACATTCACATGTGCAGCAAATTTCTTTCACTCATGAGGCATTCTCAAAAACAAGTTTGTTTACAAAGTCACTTTCTCAAAGCTACATAAATGTCACTGCACTCTCTCTAAGCCTCTGCATTCAGGAAGATGTTTCAAATGCCCAAGGGATGTGTTTCTCTACCTTGAATGTTTAATCATTCCTCATAGAGGATATTTTGTTATCAGCGTGTTGGCTTTATATGATGGAACAATAAGCTATATCTGAAATTAATAAAGTGAATTGTCAATGGTCATTGTGTCCTGTTTGATTGCTGCTTCAGCCTTTAAAGAAAGCCCAAAATCTCACAATACTCCTTTAAATCTGCTGAACTACACCCTCAGTCTTGAAGCACTTCTTAGCTGGCACTGTCAGATAAGTGCCAACAATGTGATATTAGGTCCCACCGCTGTTTAGATGTCTGTCGTTCCTCATTGTTACCAAAATAGAAAGCCCTGGAATACTCCACTTGTGGCTGAACATCACTAAAACCAAAGCTGATGTTGAAGTTCTTCCTTTTGTTGCACAAGCACCCACACAAGCACATTTATAGCTAAACTCCTCTCATCTGAATTCTCTTTAAAACTATTCTGATGCAGCCACAACCCTTACAGCGTCTTTATCTCTGTGACCTTTCTTTAAAGAGCTATTATGCTGAGAATAACACTGCATATATGTGCTTTTATGGAGCATAATAAATGGTGGGGTTTGTATCTGTTCAGTTTGGATCTGAAGCCCTCAGCTTTCATGGTGATATCCCAGAGCCTTTTTCCCCTGTATGGTTATAATTAACAGCTTGGCTGTAAATAACAGAAAACAAATCATGTTCAAAATGGCCATGGAAAGTCCATAGGAAAGTGCAAACAGCAAAGTCATCTAACTCCAGCGGAAAAAACAATCATCCCCAGCTTATTGTCCATTACTTACCCTATAAGCTACACTTCTATACTGTTCCATCACATTAAGTGCATCATTTTTCAATAAAACAACATTAGATAAGGTATTTTGTGACAAATAGATCTCAGGGCACACAATTATGTGGAGTTGTTTATCTTTTAAAAGCGTCATGGTAATCTATGTTTTGTTCTTTGGCAATAAAACTGTATATCTGTACTTTTTGGCAGCAGTGCCTATTAAGTAGCTGCTCTGCGTCTCTGTCATCCTAAAAGGGACGCTGCTGGAAAGAGGCCTGAGTGGGAATAAGGTCTGCAGGCTGTGGTCAAAATGGGAGGGGAGAGATAATAAAAAACCTGAGTCGCTGACCCCTCCCACCATAGAGATACATATAAGCGAAGTGTTAAGGCTTGAACCTGATCGAGCCCTTCTCACTAGCTTCTGTGGTGGAAGGGTGAGACAGCATGTGAGAACCGCTTGGATTCCTTTTACTTTGGCTATTTTGTCATTCTGATTTTAAAAAAGGACATAAAGAATTTATATTTTAATGTATTTACTGCACAAAGAGGGACCACTTGAAATGGTCTTTTGTTTCAAGTGAAAATTGTCTTTTTATTGGACGCAGTGGAAGATAGACAAACTACAGGATAACATAATGGCTCAAGTGGACTCTGAGTTTGGTGTGAAGGGCAGCAGCATCATCAGGGAATGGAGCGGACAGGTCCAGCCAGCTCTGGTGGCCACTTTTGTCTTCCTCTTCTGTCTGGAAGCCTGCCTGTGGGTCAGGAACCTCAGGCTCAAGAGAAGGCTGCCGGGACCCTTCGCCTGGCCGTTGGTGGGCAACGCCATGCAGCTGGGCCAGATGCCTCACATCACCTTCGCCAAATTAGCCAAAAAATATGGCAATGTGTACCAGATACGGCTAGGCTGCAGCGATATTGTGGTGCTGAATGGAGACAGGGCGATACGTGAGGCTCTCATACAGCACAGCACAGAGTTTGCAGGCAGACCAAACTTTGTCTCTTTTCAGTCTGTCTCAGGGGGGAAAAGTATGACTTTCACCAATTACAGCAAACAGTGGAAGATGCACAGGAAAATTGCTCAATCAACGATCAGAGCATTCTCATCTGCCAACAGCCAGACCAAAAAAGCCTTTGAGCAGCAAATTGTGGCTGAAGCCACAGAGCTAGTTGAGATTTTCCTTAAACTCAGTGCTCAGGACCAGTATTTCAACCCTGCTCATGAGCTGACAGTAGCTGCAGCTAATGTGATTTGTGCCTTGTGCTTTGGAAAGCGCTATGGACATGATGATGTTGAGTTTAGAGCCTTATTACAGAGGATAAATAAGTTTGGAGAGACAGTGGGGGCTGGCAGCTTGGTAGATGTGATGCCATGGCTGCAGTCTTTCCCTAACCCGGTCCGCAGCATGTTCAAGGACTTCAAAAACCTGAATAAAGAGTTTTTTGGGTTTGTTCAGAACAAGGTGGAGGAGCACAGAGAGACATATGATCCAGAGATAACAAGAGATATGAGTGATGCCATTATTAGCGTGATTGACAAAACTGGCAGTGACAACGGCCTCACCAAAAGCCACACAGAGGGTACGGTGTCAGATCTGATCGGTGCAGGTCTGGACACCATCTCTACTGGTCTTCACTGGATTCTCCTTCTGCTGGTTAAACACCCTGAAATACAAACCGAGCTGCAGGTGCTCATTGACAAAGTCGTGGGACAAAACAGGCTGCCATCTATCGAGGACAGAAGCAGCCTGGCCTACCTGGACGCCTTCATCTACGAGACCATGCGCCTCACCAGCTTCGTCCCCTTCACCATCCCCCACTCCACAACCTCAGACGTCACCATCGAAGGCTTCCACATCCCCAAAGACACGGTGGTCTTCATCAATCAGTGGTCCATCAATCACGACCCCCTGATGTGGAAGGATCCACACATCTTTGACCCCTCGCGCTTCCTGGACCAAAACGGCTCCCTTGACAGGGATCTCACCAACAACGTTATGATCTTCTCAGCGGGGAAGAGAAGATGTATCGGGAACCAGATTGCCAAGGTTGAGTTATTTTTGTTCTTTGCCATTCTTCTCCACCAGTGTCGCTTTGAGAAATGTGCCGATGAGGACCTGTCTTTAAACTGCTCCTATGGTTTAACACTGAAGCCTTTAGATTACAAGATCACTGTCAAACTCAGGGGAGAATTACTTGAAGGCCAATAAGACTCTGACACTGCTTCTCCAAGTAAAAAACAGCAATGCAATGAAAGGTATGTGTCCTAAAAGAAATATCTATACCTTGTATCACAGAGGATTTTTATGTAATAAGCTTTAAGTAACCAAAAACATGCTTTTTAACTTCTGCTGACATTTAAAATTGTGATCAAAGACAATAATGTTATTTCACTCTGTTGCTGTATTCAAAGTAAGCTCCCTGTAAATGACACTAAAAAGAATGTGAGTCATATCTGGACTTGACAGCAATCACACTCCTCAACTCTGAAAAACTGTGACAGACTGAGAAAACCTAAATATATCTGTAGTGGCTCTGCCGCATCATGTAAGAAACAGAAAAAATGTAATGGAAGCCTTTGATGTGTTTGCCCAAAGCCACAATTCATAATAAACCTTAAGTATGTATTGTTATTTATATGAGGGTATTTAGCGGAGTCACCCTAAATTGCAATATAAACCATGGTGATGTATAAATTTCACTTTAAGCATTTTGTTTTTCTCGCTGATGGGGAGACATCATGTGCCAGCTGTGTGGTCTCAACTGAGCAGTTATTCACCCAGACACTCATTTATCTTTGCATTGAACTTTTTTATGTCTGAGCTTAATACAGCGTGCAAGTCATCTACATTTATGTACTCCTAAATCATGCATAATGCTGTTGTGTTCTGATGATAACTTATGTCACATGTAATATATGTCTCAAAGCCACTAATGTAATCACTGGTTATACTGTCTCCTTCCTTTACTACACATAATACATCACTGTACGACATGATTTATTAAGCATACAGCGATGTCTGAGTAATAAGCTGTGTGGAATAGCTAAATAATGTGCTGCATAATGACCTGGTGTGATACAGTCTGTACCCTACTATGAACAATAAACATTTTTTATTGATTTCTAACCGAACCTGTGGGGTGCATCAGTCAGAGCAGCCAAAGTGTTGAGAATGGCAGAGGCCAGAGGGGTCACAGAGGTAATAATAGATGCTGATGTCTGGTCTCAGTGTTGTTGTGAAAGATTAATATGGGTTACAGGCCCTGCATGCTCTTGTTCTCAACCCTTTACAAGCAGGCTGCGACAGTAAGCAGCCGCAAGGTTCACTCGTCAATATTTAACACAGAGCGCTCTGTACTTTTGACTGCTGTGTCTTTTTTTTTTCCTGAATGGACACATGCATTTCCAGCCAAGTCACTGTTATCTATCATTTATCAAAACACTGCACTGTTTTTCCTTTAACTGACATTATAATGACACAAAGTGTGAAATATTAAAGACTAGAGATAGAGAACATTACACTTTTGGCATTAGGGAGCAAGTTAATTATGTTAACTCTCCATGGAGGAGCAACTTTAAAGGAACAGTTCACCTCAAAATCAAAAATACATATTTTTCCTCTTACCTGTAGTGCTACTTATCAGTGTAAATTGTTTTGGTGTGAGTTGCAGAGTGCTGGCGATATTGAGCAAAGAGATGTTTGCCTTCTCTCAAATATAATGGAACTAGATGGCACTCGGCTTGGGGTGCTCAAAAAAAAAAAAAAGAAAAATACATTAAAAAACTCAACAGCAATTTCTCTTTCCAGAACTCATGATCTGGTTACTCAAAATAATCCACAGACCTTGTTGTGAGCAGTTTCATGTAGGAACTATTTTCTTTCTGCTAACACCATTGAGCTGGCTAACATTACAGCTCAGCCAAGGAGGGCGCCATTTATGTTTACTTGGGCTGTCCCTGACTCAGAATTATGTCAGTCGAATCAGATTTGGTTGTTAAATATGAATATTCAAATATTCTTTTTTGTATTTTTCATTTAAAGTTGAAACGGGTTTAGCAGGATACTGAGAGTAACGTCGGCATTCCCCTTAATGTAATAGACAAGCTAACTGTGCTAACGACAGATCGGAAATGTGCAATGTGCATTGGTCCTTCCATCGTTTGGACAAAGGGGCGGGTCTAGCAATTAGCCAATCAGCGCCACGCTGATGTCAAGCTGTGCGCCGGTGGGTAACTGGTGAAGATAGCAACAATGGCGACCGCTACAGATCCTACAGACCACGTTAACGATGCTATTGAGGTATTTCGCCACTACTTGTGTTAATTGAGGACCAAATTAAGGAAGCTGCTAAACTGGATTTAACAGCGATGCAGCTGAGCGTGCACGGCTATGGAGACATTTTAAATGGGCAATGCTCGCTTGTTTTCAGCACCCCCGAGGCATGGATACTAATGACGTCCGATTCAGGATGAGTTGTTGATCTCTACTGATTGGTTAGGGAAAAATCAAATTCCTTCCCCCTTGTAAATCGCCTTCAATGGAGGCGATTTACAAGGGGGAAGGCAAGAGGCAAGAGGAAAAGTTATGTATTTTTGATTTGGTGGTGAACTGTCCCTTTAAATATCCTGAGATCTAAGTACTTTTTTAAAGATATTTTTTAGGCATTTTTATGCTCATTGTGAAAGGGTATTTGGCCAAACATCTCAGCCTTAAAAAAACGCGCTCTACCCAAAGAGCTACTTGGGCACCCAAAAATCTAAATACTTTTCCCACCAGTGTTAGTTGTCACACGCACACTCACATACCAAAGCAATGATGGCTGTCCAATGTTGCTTAAAGACATTCAGCCTGACATGACTCACCTGTGATTGGACTACTGTTTGCCAAGTTAAGTTAGCTTTCCATTTTACACCACTTTCAGTATCACACAGTTGCAATCATATGAGATCTATCTATTCCAACACACACAGTCAACAACCTTCCTAGAATTCCTCCCCTGACTTTCTTTATTTTGGGAAAACCAAAACCACGCAATGCTCAACAGTTATCCTTGCTGTAAGTACGGTACATAAATATTAGTTTAAGTGTGGTTTAGCAGCTTATCATTTCCACCCCCTTTCCCTTTTATCTCTCTTCCCTTGCCACATGGGAGCATTTCCTGACTGAGTGGTCCTATGCACCAGAGTCTACCTGCGTACTTGCAGGAGCAGCACTGTGGCTGAACTCTGACGGGGGCTTGTTTTCACTAAGGTTAATACAGAGCAGGCTGAAGACATTCTGTACTGCAGCAGACTCTCTTTCCTTCGCTCTCTCCCTTTGCTCTGACACCACAAGGACCCTAGAGGGAGGAATGGGCTGCCTAACCTCCCCCGTTTCCATCACTGCTTCCCAAAACATCCCTGAAATGTGTCCAGCTGAAAGACTCCCTTTCACCCTGAGTCACCCGCTCTGTGCTCCACATACCCCGCAGCCCCTCGACCTGCCGAGTTTGACTCCTTAAAGGAAAACAGAGAAGCGTACAGGCTGAGGTTGTTCACATTCTGCACGTACGCAGAGCCGCAGAGTGACCTCCGACAAGGTTCTCTCCGCTACCACCAGAAACAGCTCAGCGCTCGATCACAAAACCCCCATCTCATTTTGCTGGAAGTTTGACATGCAAACTGCAGTCACTGTTTGGTAGATGACACACAGTGAGGTAGAATTACTTGGAAGCAGACAAATGCAATTCTCCAGAAAATCTCTTCCCCTGTCCACTGCCATCATCTGCTGCAACACAGCGGAACATTGTGTCTGAGCTGGAAACGGCCTCATGCTCATACTCAGCCAGTCTTTCCTATAACGCCGCCCTCAACACCAACACACTGACCACAGCTACACTCTGAATCCAAAATGTTGCAGACAGATTATACGAACGTACTTCTGGATGCTCTTCGCTCTGACCCAGAGCATCAGACATCAAAGAAGATCATTAATCATCCTGTTGCAGAAAAAAATGGAAGTAAGTATCCCAGTAAACATTTTTCTTTGAATAACAAGAACCAACAGTCCATGTGGAAAAAAATAAACTCATGCTAAGTAACTATGAATCAACTTTTTCCCAGAGAATACACTGAACGGACAAAGGTGACATTTCCAACAAGTCAAATAACAGTCATAGCCCAGAGGTCAATAAATACTCAGTCTCTCCTCTCTCTGTTTACAGGAGCATATTTGTACGACAGGTTTTTAGAAGATATTTTTGCCCCCAGTTTATAGAAACGCTCTTTCTGCGGTAATCTGACCCCAAAAGGAAATGTCATCTTTTTCCTGTCATCCTGTCATCAGAGCACGCTGCAATGAACAAAGAGCTCAACTGTGTCCAAGACAAAATGGAAATTTTTATAATTTGCATTCTGATTCAGTGTAATATATTCCGGTGTATGTGTGATGTTTCATTTCTTTGCTCAATGTTCCCCTCTATTGAACCTCCCTGTGGAATTATGTCATAGACATAAACAGTAAGCAGGACTTCTAACAATGTTCCAGTTGACATTATAATCAAGTCGTGCCACCTTTAAGTTCGGTATCCTACTATAGACTCTGAGTTTTTCACATGTTACTGACGTCAAGTCCAACAGTCAGTGACCCTCCACTTCATGTTTTGGAATACAACCTCAGGCAACCGGCAGAAAGAGATGTGAAGTGACCCTTTTCAATAAACAATGACCGAACTCATTATTATAGGGCGGGACGGTTAGTGCTCGTTGTTTTGTCCGCGCCAGGGTTGTGTTTTGGAGCGGTGGCAAGGAGAGGACCTTTGGTACAAAATAAAACAATGTGCGGTTCCATTTGCCACATTTCTTTCCATATAACAAACAATTATTTTCAGGAAGTGCGGGAGGAAGTGATCCGTGATGGTCAGTAAGAGAACACGGCTAGCATGTGTTATTTGTTCATGGATGAGAGTTTACATCACAGTCTGACACAGTCACTCATATTAACTGTGTCTACGTGGTCATTTTTATTTGGTATGGAAACAGAGCAACCCTGTCTCCTATGATTTATGTTACATGGCAACGTTGACCGCCTGTGCAGGAAGCACTGTGGTGTGATAGTCATGGAGTGGAGTGAGCCGAGAAGGGCGTGGAGGTTTTTGCGCCTTTTCTCCTCCACTCTGCCATCTTCCATCACTCAGACATGTAGATAGGGAAGCTGAGGTCGCGTTAAGATTTCCAGATTTTCCTCAGCGCAGTGCGGAGAAGGTGATGTGACTCTCAGATTGCACCATTCACATTCTTTAGCGTCTAAACAGCTGTACTTCCTTACTTTCTATTAAGAACAACAGGACTTGGCAGGATTTAACCCAAGCACAAAAACTCCCTCTCCACTTGCCAAACCTAGAAAGCAAATTAAATGACTAGTATGTCTCCTACAAATAGCTTGTGATCTCATTTATCTCATGATGAATCATTTCTGGTGGACCTTCAGAGTGAGTTTCTGGTACTTCCCCGTTGGTCCAGCACCTTCAAGAGGCCATCAATCTTGTGCGGTGTCAGAGATAGCAGTGTGTGCTCAGACAGTAACGAACCACTGGCACCACTGTTGTGTAACCCAGACTGGATCCTCTATAAGAGACAAGTGTCTCTGAGAGGCAGACGTATCTGATTTGTTTTGAAAAGGGAGTAAATAAATCACATTATTGGTCTGTGTATTTTTTCAAGTAACACGAGAACGTTGGAAACGCTCAACGGGGTTATATCCCATGGATGGGTGGGAGAGACACTTGAAGATAACAAGAAGATGCCGGGATAAGTGTGTTAACTATTAAAGTAATAACTTTTTAGATTTATAGTTTTTGTACAGAACAAAAAAAAAACAGTTTAATAAAGCTGGGCGAACATTGTACGATTTGAGCCAGTTTTAGAATTGTTTTATTCCATCTTTCACAATACGAGTAAATCATCTCCGATGTGAAGCCAAAGCTCAGAATTTATGTGCTCACACGACAGTCCGGTCGTCAAGTCGTGACCCAAGTGCTCACATTGTGAAAGTTTGCAAATAGAGGTACAGTTTACGATAATGACGTCCCAAAAAGAGCTTAAAAGTCCATTTTGCAAAAATGGGTCAGGCCAAGTTTTGATCCCCTCTTTCTTTTGGTCTCTCTTTCTTTTACATATGCACACATACACATACAAGTGAGCAAATTAGCAGCACCAACAAACTAGCTGGCTACAAGCTACATTGTATGATTGATTGAGTGAGAAAAAAAATCAACCTGTGGTTCTTTAACTGTGCCTGACAACAAAAGTCTCTGACATGTCAGAAAATCATTCGGGAGCAGTTGATAGGTCCTTGCTCTCTCCTGTACATAGCGCGGCAAATGATGCCTATTGAAGCTGAAATTCAGTCCAACTCTAAAATGAGTCTTGCAGCTCAAAAATGAGCTCAAATCGTACAATGGGTGTCTATCTTAAAATGTCAGAAGTGTTGGATGTCGGGAAAAAATGAACGAAAGCTTGTGACATTGTCAATGTAATGTACTTTCTCACACAAAATAAAAGAGGGCATGAAACTGATATATTCACAAGATGGCACCAGCAGCTGATGCCAGGCAATAACATCTGTGTCACAGCTGCCAGTTCATCCCAAAGGTTTTCGTTTAGGGTTGAAGTCAGAGCTCAAGTTCTTTCACACCACACCCAGGAAAAAATTTATTTATAGACTTACCCAGTGCATGAACGCATCATTGTGTTAAAACAGGTAAGGGTCTTCCTCATTGGTTGCTGCAAAGTCAGAAGCCACAATTGTTTAAAATACTGTATGCTGTAGCATTAACATTTGCTTTCACTAAAACTAGAGCCGGGCAATACATCAATATTATATCGGTATTGTGATATAGAATTAAATATCATCTCAGATTTTGGATATCGTAATGTCATGAGTGTTCTTTTTCTGGTTTTAAAGGCACAATGTGTGGGATTTTGTGGCATCTAGCCGAGAAGATTGCCAATTGCAACCAGCTGAAACTAATGTGCTAAGTTTGAACTCCTGGTTAGCATTCCTTCAGTGTTCATTGTTCAGGAGTTTTTTTACCGTGAGCCACATTATCCGCAGATAATGAACCCCAAATTTCTCCCGATGGCTGTTCCATCGGTGTGTGAGAGCTTGTGAGTGGTTACTGAGTAGCAGGTGGCACCATGTATGGTAGCCTGTGCCACCAGTGTGTGAATGTGTGTGAATGGGACATAGTGAAAAAGCACTTTGAGTGGTTGGAAGACCAGACAGGCGCTATACAAGTACTGTCCATTTACAATTTTTAATTTAAATCCTACACACTGAACGTTTAAAGGCTGCATTACAATGCAGGGTTTTTCGGTACTTACCAGACTGTTATAGCTGTGTTATTGTGTAAATATTTTGTGAAAGCACCAATAGTCAACCCTACAATACCACTGTAATCTCATTACTGTATTTGGTACGGTATTTGGTCAAAAACATTGTGGTATTTGATGTTCTCCATATCACCCAGCCCTAACCCAAACCATAAAAACAGCCTGAAAGCAAAAGAACACAAAAAGAGGTAGAGAAATATGTCTGTATACTACAACAGACAGTAAGTGGTTAATCTTAGTCTGAACATCCTGAGATGCTGCCAGTCCAAGTCTGTGGTCTGAAACAGTGGCCTTGGCACAGCGCACAGGGTAATCATCTGAATCCACAATGAATATGTAATATTCTGGAATCACTGGTAAGAATGAGAGAGCAACTCATTACCATCATTGACATGAGGGCTAATTGAGATGCGGTCTTTCATGTCCACTGATTCAGAGAAATGACGGGGGAAAAGTGAGGCAGACTTTGTGTGACCGTCATTATTCAGGATGAACAATGGTGAATGAAGAAAGAGTAATAACCCTGCATCTATCATAATCTCCCCCCTCTCTTTTTTTATAGTGTCTGTATGTGAAACTCTAGCTGGTGTGTTGGAGTATGAAATATTTTGTTACCATCTCCCTGACAAAAAAATGTCACATGCTCCCATGTCAAACAAGCAACCCATAATACTGCTCTCCGCTGCAGCAGAACCCCTCTCCTTCCATCCCTCGCTTTCACGCCATCCCACTTCAAGCCCTCTTTTTGGCAATGCTTTACGCCTGACCAAAACAATTTAGCAATAAGCTATTTGCGTTCGTAGGGATTCATTTTCAGTTGTTTTTACATTCTCCTTTTGTAGTGGGCTCTGATTGCCTGTCAGAATTTCCCCACTCACATAGAGTAGAAGGGTTTTCTGGAGCTGACCACTATGCTGAAAATAAGACTTGGAACAGTCCACGCTTGGAACATATTTGGCCGTCTGACAGTGTGAGATGTTATATTTCAGTTCCTGTTATCCTAAACGACAATTTCACATCGTCTACAAGTTGTGCCTATTTTGAGGGGGTTCGCTTTCACAGAAAAAAAAAGAAAAAATGTGGACTCCACATTCAGACATTTTAAGGAATTTCAGGTTGATGTGCTTCAATATGTGGTTCTTTTTGGTTGGGGATTCTTTTGCAACACCCCAAATTACCAGAATAAATGTTGCCACTGTGCATTTCTGCCATGGAAATGAAAGATTATGTAGGAGATATGTTGAAAGTGTATGTTTTTTTATGTTTCAACAATGCTCCGGTTAAAGTGTGGTTATGCTTAGGCACAAAAACTGCTTAGTTATAGCTGGGAAAAGATCATGTTTGGCTTAAAATACTCAGACTGTGTAATCATGGCTGGGAATTTTGCTGATGTCTAGCTTTTGGTTCTACTATCACCACTGGAAATGCCCGCTTCTGGTGGTAATCCTCCTGATGACAAAGTCAGCTCATATACATGTAATCTCAAACAAACATTGATGTCATATGATACATATGAAATGTACAAACGTACGGTTTGCAAAAACCTACAATGTCAGCATTTTCTTCTGTCGACTGGACTGTTCGCAAAGGTCTGATAAAAAATTCATTAAAAACACTTTGATGACGCAGCTGACAGATCCGTAGGAGTCAGTACCTGGAGTCCAATTCTGTTCATGTGGACACACGTATACAGACATGCTAAGACACTGTGTACCCTATGGTTTATTTAGCACTCATTAGCTTCATGACAGCGCACAGGGTACAAGCGGTATACAGGCGGTTCACATGCACCGAGAGAGGTCAACATCCCTAGGTCTCTCTGTGTGTCTTACTTAGCACAGTGCTCTCTGAATCATGTGGGTGCATGAGCCATGGGCCTAATATTCCAAAAAACAATTGCTCCCACAATGCATAGCTGAAACTGCAAATAAAACAAAACATTTTCATCAGGAGCAAACGGAGTCCAATTATTTAATCTAAAGCCTGTTTCTTTGGGGACACACACAGCTATCCAACAACTCCTAGAAAACAGATGTCGACAGGATGTCAAACGAGTGGAAGTGGGTGACTCTGCAAGTTTCATCACACGGGCTATCAGCTGGTTTGCACGACAATACGTCCCCTTTTGTGTGGGACTCCACGCTGTAAACAGGCATCTTAGTGGGTGCAGGGGGGCCACTCAGGACAGAGCGAAAAGGTCCTGGAAGACGGCTTGAGCTGGAGCGGAGGTGCGGATCATAAAGAATAACAGAACGGGGATGAAGGGTGCTTATGGAAATGCTGGGGCTAACACAAGGTTCCGGAGACACCGTTTACTCAGCCTGCCAGCATTAGAGGACTTGGCTGGCGGTTCCTCTCCTCCTCCAGAGCGAGGAGCCTGAGTTCGATCCCGCAAAGGGAAAAACTGAGAGGACACAGAAGCTGATCATGTTCAGAGTGTTTGTGCGGTGGCATCGTATCCACTCAGTATTCCAGAGAGAAATCAGAAAGTCATGGTAATATTTTAGATTTGCAAAAACAGGGGGATTTTCTGCATACCGGCACATCATCTCCAGCTCACACTTGAATGGATACTAAGTTTACTGGAGTGTAAAGCTATGCAATGCGACTGATGACAACAAATACGTATTACTGCATTAAAATCTTTGGTGGGTGATCTCATAGCATTATGTAAGACAGCAGTGCCCGTGCCAGACCCTCAGACAGAGTGCAGGGGAGACATTCAGGTGCATGCCGCTGAGCACGCAGCTCTCTTCTTTGCCTGCCATACTTGGAAATAGTTTTTTGAGCTCGCTCAACTTGATTACCCCAATTACAATCCCAAGCCAAGGCTTTAAAAGAGGTGGGGTAGTAAAATGTTTTTGAAATAATTATAGCCTTCATGTTTACTATAAAACAAAACCATAAACTTAAAGAGTTTAAATCCCTAAACTCTCGTGCATTGGTGCAGTAGCTCCTGGTGATTACATAATTCAGTTAAGGCAGAGAAGGAGTTAACACATCTGCAGTGAGCCACCTCTGTCTGAACCACAGTGGCTTTGGGACCTCTCACATGGGGCTACAGCTCAGCTTTCAAATACAATTACATGTTTGTGGAAATGTGCCCACTTGCCCAAACTCTTACCCAGTAGAATTACTTTTAAAATAATTTATACTGATTTCATTAGATGAAGATAAATGACACAATTCAGAATCATAATAACATGATGGAGGACTAATTAGGATTTTCCTCTTATTGCTCTGGTGGTCTCAGAGTGCAAGCTGTTCTCATGCACTGTTGGCACATATACTTAGCAGTAGAATTCATATATAACCCAGGTAGTCATGAGCCAGTAATTTGTATATAACTGATAAGATCAGAAAGGCTGCGATCACGCGACCAATGCAGTGACGAAGGTAAAGAAGGAAGTGGTGTGAAGAGTGACAGTTCCCATGAGAAGGCAGGCTGGGGGGATGGGTCAAACAAAAACAGGACTTTCCCCAAGAGGCCGGTGATCATGTCCTGTGTGAAACCAAGTGAACTTTGAGTTATTTTAAAGGTTCTTCATCACCACTTTTCTTTTCCTTAACCTAAACTACGTGACTTTACTTGCCCAAACATAACCTAAGTAACTTAAATTTAAGAACTTCCATGTTTCCTTCCTAAACCTGATCTACATAAGCTGACCTACATTAACTACCTACACCTTACCTATGTAAGTTCACTTTAAGTACATAATGTGAAGACAGTGAACCATGTTTCTTTTCCTAAACCTATACATCTTTACGAACCTAAACCAAACCAACATAACTGTGGGTTAAGTATGTAACTTTAAGTTAAGTACGTAACTTTACATTAAGAACATTACATACTGTAAAGACGCCCTACCATGTTTCCTTTCCCAAATCATTAACCTACTTTATTTAACTTACCAAAACCTAACCTACACAACTTTACTTTAAGAACTTTACGGTAAGTACATACCATTAAGAGGCCCAACCGTATTTCTTTTCCTAAACCTACTCTATATAACTCTACTTGCTAAAACCTAACCTATTTAACTTTACTTGCCTAAACCCAATCTACATAACCAATGTAACTGTAGGTTCAGTATGTAACTATAAGTGCAGAACTTTACATTGAAGATGTAATATAAAGATGTCCTACCATGTTTCATTTCCCATAACATTAACCAACCTTACTTAAATTGCCTAAGTCTAACCCACACAAATCTATATTAAGTATGTAATTTTATATTTGTAATGTATTTATGTAATGTGAAGAGATGCCTTACTTAACTTAACTAAGCCTAACCTACATAACTTTACTAGAGTGTGAACGAGAACGTGGATGAAAATAAAGAGAGGCATCTGGTGACACTGAGAAACCTTACACATGAGCACATTCAGACAGAAGTCCAAGAAGCTGTTAGACCAAGAGTGGAAACAATTGACAGGAAATATATGATCAAAACTGCTTCACCGTTTGCCTGCTTCTTTGTGTAGCTCTGTATCCCAACCCAGAAACAACACCTGACACAATGTGCAAGCAGTGATTTAATCACTGGCTCTGTGAATCTAAAAAAGAAGTGTGAAAGTGCCGTTTCACTGGGGAGGTGTATAGCTCACATCAGTAAAGTGCCATTTGATGACTCAGAGGAAGGGGGAGCTCTGGTATGAATGACAGCCAGTGACTCAGATTGCTGCACACGCACACAGGTGGCTTTGGTTTTGTCAACCAGTGCCTTTCCTGTGACTAGGACAGACCAGACAAAGGAGAGACATCCACTATCCCTCATCTCACCCCCCGCCACCATCCACATGCCAAGCCTCATCGCAGTAGGCAGAGCTGGGGGAGACAGGAGTCGGGGTGTCTGCTCCAATTCTCCAAACTGGGATCACATAGCTAGAGGAGAACCCATTAAGCGAGTCCTGGACTTTGGCTGACTCCCCAGCAGCATAGGCCCCTCATCATAACCCCCCCACCCCCCCAAACCCTCCGACTCTCTCCCCTTTTACTCCTCCCACGCACACTCCCACCCCCCGCTGGCTCGGGTGCCAGGAACTAAAATGTATGGGCCTCTGCAGAGAACCGCCTCCAAGGTAGCACTTCTCTCCTCTGCCAGCAAAAATAAGACATTGTGCTCTCTCGCCTTCTCTCCCTCCCATCTCAGCAACACAAGTCCCTCCGCATCACAGTGGTCAGAGAGCTGCCAGAAGCTGCAGCCAACAGCTACACTCTGATTTGCCTCCCCTTTCTCCCCCTCTGGTTCTGAGAGAAATTTACTTACAAAAAGAATTTATGTAGATAGGTGCCTGCCAGTGTGTGTTCTCTGAGATATGTTACTATGTACACAGGAGCAAACCACTTGTTGCGTGTATTCTTAGGTTGGAAATAGGGAATTACATGGACTGTAGTTCGTATGGACTTGGTCATGTTTGGAAACAGAAAGCGGCAGTTCAAGGTTGCTCTTTAAAAAACAGCAATATCATTTACACAGTTACAGGTTAAATGCAAACAAATACTGGCATGCAGATACACTTTGAAATGGACTTGCACACACGCACACTCAGTTGTGCAGACATGTAATTGACCTGTGGTCATGCTGTAACCCCAGGCACTAATCCTAACCGTAACAATGACATGCTCTACAGTAATCCTTACCCCAACTTTAACCCGAGTCTAATTATAACTCTGTTCCAAAAACCTAAACCCAGAGCAGCCCCTTTTCAAATAATGACATGACTTTCTAATTTTAGAGGATATTAGTTATATTATTTGGGGGGGAAATGTGATCGCCGCACAGATTGAAAAAGAAGAAAAACAACGCTTAAATGTCATTATGATCTTAAGCATTTGTTGTAAGGAGAAATCCGGACGTCTTGCAACCTCAACGGTTCATCGCTTTTGCCTTTCAATGATCTCAACAACCAGCTCCAGCCTATAATTAGTTCAGCATCATGTCTTTTAATGTCTGCAAATTTTATAGACTTTTACATCCAGTGAGTAAGTTTCCAATAAAAGATCTAAAAGCGCTTACATATCAAATCGGTACGAGCAAACCGACATGCATGCGTATTTGACATCTGTCTTTGTGCTTGTGGTAGGTCACCAATATTGAGGCCGACCGACTTGAATGTACTGAAGCGTAAATGTTCGCTGACGTAATGGACACATCTGTATTTTAGGTCCAGTGTGAACATGTGGATGTTTGAGTGCAAAGGGATGGCTGCCTGCGTCCTCCTGCGCGAACCAGCTGAGAAAACACTCCTCGCTACACACTGTGCAACACAAAAAACTTTAAATTCCATCATTCACGTCCCATGGCACCCATTTGGTTTGGCCCGGAGCTGACATCACACCTACTCGTCATTTCATAACACACTGTAAGGGAAGAGTTTAACATGCAGTACATCACGGGCTGATTTATGGCGAGTCATAAAAGGTAGTACCGACTCTGCTGCAGCGTTTGAGCCTTTGAGTGAGATAAGCAGGAAAAAGTATACTTAACACTGTAGTTCAGTCATATCCAATTCCATCATGTAGAGTGGATGACATGGGAAACTGCAGTACAACCAGCATGTTTTTTTTTGGAAACTCAGAAACACATGACCAAAGAAACTCAGATCTATTACCTCCCCACACTCTTTCCCAACCTTAGGGACAGTATTGCATCTGAAATGGTTCACATTTCCTAATAAGCAAATATTAAAGCTGCACTTAGACATACTAACAATGGATCAAATTTGTCATGTGAATGAGAGTTACAGCTGTAACTCGCATATGTGCAGGTCGAGTCATTATACCAACAAAGTCACCTGTGACCATGCAATGATGTAGGGCGTTCACCCAGTATAAAACCCCATGTCATCACGCAGTCTGTTCCCACTGAATCTTCTCGCCCAGATTCTGAGTGACAGACAGCTCTGGCGGTCATCCAGAATTCATAGAACTGTAGTTACAGCTGTAACTTGTTCTATTTCATTCTTGCTGACCGCCAGATGATGATACCAGCAAGGTCACGAGGAATGCTTACCACACTAAGGGGTGGAAGCTGTTGACAGGACAGCCGCTGCCACAGCTGTAGGGGCAGCCACATTGACACGGTAATAGCGAGCGAAGGTACATGAAGACCCCCAGGTTGCGGCAGCACAGATGTCTTGCCGAGAGACCCCTTTCAATGCTGCCCCGGATGTGGACACACTCCGAGTAGAGTGACACTTCACATTACTAAGGGCTGGCAGGCCTTGCGACCTGTAAGTGTGTAGAATCACATCCCCAATCCAGTTAGAAAGTCTCTGTCTTGAGAGGGGTGTACCTTTCTTACAACCCCCATAGCAGACAAAAAGTTGGTCAGTCTTACGTAAATTGGCAGGGGCCTCCATGTATGTCTTGAGTGCCCGAAGTGGTCACAGTAGCTCAGATGGCTCTTCTGCCCTCTGAGAAGAACCCGATGGATTAAATGCCTCCAACTCGATGGCTTGATTTACATGTGAGGAAGGCACTCTCTTTGGCAGGAAGGATGGATTTGGCAGGAGAGTAACCCCTGAACCATCAGGATACCAGCGCATGCACATCTGGCTCACTGACAGGGCATGGAGCTCCCCCACTCGCTTTGCTGACGTGATCGCAAGCAAAAACGCTGTCTTAGCAGATAACCACTTTCACAGTTTTCACACTCACAGCATACACTTTCAACGTTGATGCACATCTGCCGGCATCGAACAATGAATGCATAAAACGCAGAATGATGGCCACCGAGCAGGTCTCTGGATCCTCATCATGTGTTTTGCACCACTGGGAAAAAAGCTTCAACCGATTTGCATAGAGTGACCTAGTGGAGGGAGCCCTTGAACTTAGCACAGTGTGGATCACCGACTGGTCACAGGACGCCAGGAGTGGATTCTGGCTTCCAATGGCCAGACACACAGCTGAAGGCGATCCAGATTCGGACGGCACATCAGCTGCATTGTTCTGCATGCCTGGTATATGTACGGCCCTGAGGCTCAGGAAGTGGGGAAATGCCCATGTAAGGAGCTGCCACTCGCAGACCTTGCCTGGACTGAGTGCCCCCCTGACGACTGACGTGATATACTGCTGAGGTGCTGTCTGTCCGGATGTGAACATGCTGGCCCCTTAGTATTGGAAGAAAATGTTGCAGTGCTAGATAAATTGCCCTGAGCTCGAGCACATTTATGTGTTCTAACCTCTGCCGCACATTCCATCAGCCCCTGATGGTCCTGCGCTGCCAGACTGCACCCCAGCCTAATAGAGAGGCATCCGTCTCCACCACCTCTCGGCGGGAAGGAATTACCCCCAGAGGTACCCCCTTGGTCAGGTAACTCACTCTCCTCCAAGGCTTCAGAGCCTGGCAACATAAGCTGGACACCCTGACAGTCCCCTGTGCCACTGGGGATCCAAGCAGAGCCCATTGACCCAAATTTGATGGGGGCGTAAGGACAGAGGACCAAGAGGAATCACCATGGATGCTGTTGTCAGCATGCCCAGCAGCCTGAGAAGTAGGCCGAACTTCATAGGCTTGCCCCGCTGGAAGCAACCTATAAGTTGCAGAATAGCCTCCACCCTCTTTTGGGAAAGAAAGGCTCTCATTTGATCATAGTGCCCCGTATTGTGAGAGGTTCTAGGCTGTCCACCTGGGCGAGCAGGTGGATGGAAGTGGTTGGCAAGGGACCCCTACGTCCTGGAACAGGACCCAGGCCCCGCTGCAGACCAGCAAACCTCTGTCTCACCTGATCTGCCTGTGCACTGCGATCCAGTGCCTGCTGAGCGGCGGGCCCAAAAATCTGACCTGGAACCACTGGAAGGGTACGGTGGGTACGACGACATGCCTCCGACAGGGGGTACTGTGCCAGCCGGACCTGGCGGCGAGCCAGTGTCACTGTTGACATCAACCTTCCAAGCTCCCTAGACATGAAGGCAAAAGTCTGAAGGGCTGCATCACTAAGGGTCTGGACAGAAGAGTCTACACCAGACTCTTGCAGGGTCTGAGACAAGGCCAGGATGAGGTAAGAAAGGGAGTTACCAAGACGCCCCATGTATGCTGCTATATGATAACTTTTAGTAAAGAGATCATCTGTCAATCGACACTGAGGACGAGGACAGCGAGCATCAGGTCTAAGAGCATCTGGGCAAATTCGATGACAGAGTGCCGACCTGAAGAGCCAAAGTGTCCACCCTTCTCAGTTTTTTAGGAGGACCATGTGAGGGCGGGTTGCGTCTCTTTGATGCTGCCGGATTAGTCATACTAGCAGCTGGCAGTTCAGTATTATTTTCTATTTCTGCAAGTCTAGCCATCCGTATTGGCAGTGGCATAAACCTACAGTTCATGCAGGGGTCGTCAGACACGCCTGCCCTAAGGTGATCAATCCCCAGGCAGGCAGGGCATTGATCATGACCATCCTCTGTGTGGAGGGGAGCCATACATGAGTTACAGACATGCGAGCCCAACATGTCATTAAGTAGTTCAAACAAATAAGGAAAAAAATAGTGAATAGCCTTACACAAAATTAGCACACAGCTAATACTACTTTGTCAATAGTGACACACGTTGTCACTGATGGAAAAAACAACAACAAAAAAACAGACAACTGTCGTAGCGTTATAAACAATACTAGTCGGCCACTGCGAAAACACCATGCCGCTATCCAACAAACTTAACTTAGGCTGGGCCGTGTTGAAGCGTGCCTCCTAACACAAAAGCTATCTTACAGTACCAGCGAACCCAAGCACTGATTAATCAACTTAACAAATAGCTAACAGCTTGTCGCAGCCTCTGGTGGACAAACAAAATTGAGGCACCAACCAGCTGGTTACGAGGCTACAAGCAATGAGCTAATTCACCTGCTATCAGCTTCTTCAATTGCAAGAAGATAGAAGGGAACAGATTACGTGATGACGTGGGGTTTTATACTGGGTGAACACCCTACGTCATTGCATGGTCATAGGTGACTTTGTTGATATAATGACTTGACCTGCACATATGCGAGATGGAGATATCCAGTGCTAAAGCACCGCCATCTGGCGGCCAGGAAGAATGAAATAAAACAGGGTTGCTCACAGTAATAATCCTACAGATAATTAACATGTTGCTTTGCAATGATTTAAAAAATAATAGCTTGGATTATGTTTCATAACGTAACACTGATGGGACCTGGCATTCAGCACAGTATATATTGCAAAGGAAGCCAGTCTTACTATGAAGCATAGTAAAATAGCAAAAAGTTTGACTGTGTGATTGACCAATTCAACAGTGAAGAAATCTCTGTGGATCATCCAACACCATCAAATAATTGACTAAGCTGCTGTGTGATTGAACCCTACAAGGGCTGCATAAACCAGTGTCAGTGGACGAGTGTTGGTGTGGATCGTGGGGGGGTTAACCAGGTGAAACAGTGTGCAATGAAACATATGCTTTCCTTTGCGAGCACTTAGTTGTGTGAAGCTGCACAAAATCAAAGAGGCCAGTCCAGGATAGATGTGAGAGATGAGCATGTGCAAAGGCCTATAGCAAAAAGGTGCATACTTTGAAATGGATTCACTGACTTGCACAATATACTATAGAAATATTGGTTATGACCTCAAAAGGACAGTCGATTAACCGTTCAGGTACAAACAGATATTTGAATATGAATGAAGATTCTGTAGGCAACTGTGCAAGTTTGTGGTATCGGAAGCATTCTGGTTTCCATTAGTAGTCCGTGTGTAGTCCAAGTAGTGTTGACTAATCATGTTTGAGTGGCAGGTAAACAGTGCATGTGGAGAGGCGGAACGCATTGGCCAAAATGCTATCTCTGAATCCATCTGTTATCTTTTTTTTTATTTATTTATCTGCATTCATTTGCAGATATCTGTTTGCTGAAATGAAACCACAAACTGAAGAGGAAGTCTTGCCTGGCTACATCGGATCTCCCCAAATATTGGCCGTCAGACTCACTGGCTAGTGTTAGCCAGTGAGTTCCAAAATTGCATGTAACATGACCAATCTTTAAGAGTCACATACATACACACAATAAAAAGATATACACACATACACACACCATTTTCCCACATCCCCTCTCATAACTGACCATAAATGATGAACCAGTCGTCAGTGGTCACAGCTATTGGAAATTAATGCTCGATTTGTTAAGTATCTAACAGCAAAAAAAATTAAATAAATAATAAAGTTAAATAGCTTGAGTCATGAATAAGTTTCAGGCCTAAAAGCTGGGTTGTGAGCCAAAAACAATCTGGGAACTTTTTGATTAATTCACTAACAAAAAGCCTCATTTACCAAAAAACAAACAAAATAGTAAAACAGAACCTGTAATCAGGATATACACAGTGTTCCTAAAATAGCTGAGGTCAAAGATATTCAAATCTGACAGAATTATCACATGTAAATTCTTTTTCCACTCTTCCGTCCAGGGTGCTCCAGTGTCAGGGCGAGCTGCAGGACGCCCCCTGGAGCTTATAGCTGGGTGATTTGATGATATGAGTTTGAATGAGTCCTGATGAAACATGCTAGAGCTTCAGGCATTTCTAAATATATTAAGCTCTTGCCAATACAAAGCAATTACATTATGTGGGGATGGGATTACACTATTGTAACCGTGGCACTGCTGCTACAGAGCTGGCTATTCATACCTGAGATTTATCACTGTAGTAAAATGGAAAATACAATTAAGTTTAGCTCAAATCCTGCATCCAAATCAACATACTGCAATCATCCTTAAGAGAACTGCATATGTTAATCACCACTAACACTAGTCCTCTAGCTTTCATCCCACAATGCATCTGTTTTCCTAATGGCTGTGGTGACTTGTGCGACCATGTCCCCACTCATAAAGCTTGTGTGGTCACACAGTGGTTTTAATAGCATGACAGTGATGTTAACCATTTTCCTGCGGCCTTATTAAAAAACAGGCATGATTTGATGATTATTAGCTTTTATGAAACACTCAATCATGTTCTCTAACACACACGCATGCAGTTTAAGAAGTGCAGGCTGATTAGGAACAAGTCTAATCACTTACTTTAAAATCTCTCCAGACATTTTAAATTCAATGAACAAAAGAAAAAAAAATACTTACAGCAACTACAAACAATGTAAACAATATAGCAAAGACAAATGCTGTAGACTCAACAAGTTTAAATCATTCAAAATATAGGGCTTCAGTTGCCTCGGGTAGGATTGTCACAGATTGTTTAGTTTTCTAACAGTCAAATGTTTAGACTTGTGTCAATTCAGTCTATTTAGGAAAGATTAGTGGCTAAATGGGAGTGATATAGCACAGAACAGCTGGAGAGAGAGCAAAGGCATCTCCGTGACTCACCCTTGTTACGTCTTGACCGTAGCTATACTGTGGGCAGGGCATTAAGAGACCAGCGCTCAATGAAACAAGTTTAACAGAAATGATTTTTGCTTTCCACGCTAAAAAAGTTCAACAAGATTATTATCTAGCTCCTTCCCACTTTTAATTAACAAGATTATTATCTCAGAATTCTGAGAAAAGTTTTTCTGAATTAAAAAGATAATAATGTGGTTAATTAAAAAAACAAGCATTTTCTTCCATTAAAACTTTTCTCAGAATCCTGTGATAATAATCTTGTTATTTAAAAGTGAGAAGCTGCTAGATAATAATCTTGTTGACTTAGAGAAACAAGAGCAAAGTTATTTAATATAAAACTTTACTTAGAATTGACCAATCATAACGTAGCATCCGGCGGGATCAGACCAGGGTCCTACAGCAACACAGCTGTGCTCCATTGACTCTAATGCAGTCGTTTCAGATTTCCTTCATTTTCAGGCTGGTTGTGTGGATTTGGTGTTAAATGTTGTGCCTGGGGCACGTCGTGTATTAATGATACTCGTTACATGGAGAGGTTGGAAAAAGATAAATGTTTCTTCATTGTTCCAAAACCAAAATGAAACCCTGAAAAGTGTAGTGTTAGCTAGCTAGCTACTGAAAATATACAGTAGCCTACTGAATGTATACACATGCTGCTTTTGCTTTTTAATGATTATAACAGTGAAAAAATACCAGCCCTGCTGTACAGGAATCAGCGAAGGGAAGCAGGGAAAGTTTGCTGATATTCAACCAGCTGTGTGTCATCACAGTGTGTGCAGATGAACGCTGTTTGATGGCACGGGGCGAAGCCAAACACCGTTCATCTGCACACACTGCGATGCCACACAGCTGGTTCAATATCGGCAAAGTTTCCCGTTATATTCATTGTCCTGTGTGGCGATCAGCAGTGATGTGGTGGCTCACTTTTACACTGTGATCTGTAGCCTATAGTTTGGCTTTAGCTTCTAACTATCTTTGTCTCTTTAACCTGTTGTTGCTGCTGAGTCAGTTTGACATCCTGGATATATCCTTCAAACACAGACTGTAGACCCCTCTGTCTGCTTCTCTCTGGACTCACTGTTTCATTTTTACAAAAATATGATAATATCTCTTCAGGGGGTGCAGTTAGTGACAGTGTGGGCTCTGTGCTTACTCTGACAGCTTGTTGGACCATCACAAAGGGGCGGGGCTTAGCGAAAGGTCAATTCTGAGATAATAATCATTGTTTCTGTCTTCAAATTGCTCCAGAAATGGAGGTTTTATTGAGCAGGCTGAATAGAGGAATCCAAGTAACAGACAACAGCGCCAGGAAAAGAGTGCCGCATGAGGAGAGCCAGCACCATCCATAGCTCAGCACATTTCTGGGAATTGCGCTCACGCATGCTGTGAATGGAAATAAGGCAGACATTTGTTTAGCACAAGGAGTGTTAATTTGTCAGAGCGCTAATTAGATGTAAGCAGACCTTGTTGCTCAGCATGCCAACTATAACACACATGGGAAACGGTGCTCTCGCAGTGAGGAAATGACCGAGCTGGATTGATGGAATTCCATAAAGGCCACAGACATTTATCACTGGATGTAGAAACAGCTAAACACAAGAGCAGCCTGATGCCAGCACGAGAATCTCTGTGGCCAAAGCAGTTGATTGAGCAGGCAGGGGATCGTGGAACAGGACAGGGAGGTTACTCAGTTGAAAGGGTAAAGAGAAGAAAAAATCTTGAGGCATATTCCACTTTGGCAGGTCCTCACCTTGGTAATATAAGAATGGTGAACCAGCAGAAGAAATATGCATGGTTTTAAAGAATCTGGCAACAAGACCAACAAGACTTTTGCTGGCATTTTCTTTGCATTTGGACTGAAATTCCAAATCCCTTGGATACCTCTCTTACATGCCATCTAATGTGGTTAAACAGCCCCCGATGAAAATATTGTGTGTGATTATGTGACATTAGCTTGTGTTTTATAGGGTATTTTGAGGCATAACAAAACAGAACCATATCTTTAGAAAATTGCTTTATCTAAGCCTCACTGATGTGGGAAGGGGAGCAGCAACTCTTACCCAATTTTCTGGATAAGCTTGTGACATCTCTTTCAGATGAGTGTTGGGAGGAAACAGATAAAGCTTTCCATGTGGCATGTTCTTTTTCTGGCTCATTCCTTTGCCCGGCTGCCAGAGAATGGAGTTTAATGGAGTGGTACAAGGAGGACGAGGGGGAGTAAATGGAGGAACTTCAGGGGGAACGCTGAACATGCATGAAGGAAAATAGTCCTCCCAAATGACCGTGATGACTGGGGGACAGAATGTGTACTAATCTAGGCGGGCAGCCAAGCCAAACAGCCCGAGGGGGGCAAAGGGGAAGCCATAGCCAGGAGGGGGGGAGTTCAAATAAAGTATATGGAGGGTGGACGGGACGAGGCGAGACAAATGCCATTACAGTGCAGAAATGAAAAGAGCCAGGAGTTGTAGGAGAGTTTCCTCTGAGGAGGGGCTCGGGTCTGGTAGCGCGGCGATACGGAGCCACCTGTTTAATGGTGCTTAACATGCGCATACACAAACGTGCTGCACACACGAATGCGCTCGCCCTCATGTGAAAACATACTGTGTACTGCACAGAGCATGCAGTATCTCTACTGCTGCCTTCTACCCTCATTCTCACACACACACACACACACACACATATACACACACACACCCGATGACCTCCTGGGTGCTGTGTTTTCTGCGCCACGGTATGTACAGCCAAGTCACACAGCTTGAGCTGCAGGGAGGTCCAGAAACCCTGAGGGAGATGGTACGTGACAGAGAGCAGGCTGTGTATGTTGGTGTGTGTGCGTCGAGTTGGAGGAGCCAAAGTGGATATTTAGTGCTAGAGACGCTCTCGAGAAAGTCTGTGCACGCTTGCATGAAGGTATACATATATAAATGATGGAATATGTTTTCGTGGAAGACAGAGGAGAGTGAAGACGGTACAGTAAGACAGAGGGCACAACATCTGATATCCATATGCTCATTTGACTAAAACCATTTTAATCAAGTTTGTGGCTTCATGGAGCCTAAGTAGCTGACTGTGAAATAAAGAATACAACAAGAGGCACACAACATCAGCTCTCTCTGTGTTGGTCTGTGTGCGTGTGTGACCGGTTGTGTGCACACGTGTATACAAACTGTGCCTGGCTCCACCACAGAGAGGAGAGGGCATATGAGCGTCATGCTGCATCGATTGCTCGCTCCGAACTCTGAAAGTGATTTTCTCACCGTATCTTGGAGGAAATGATTCATTAGGCTGTGGCCCAGTTGGGATGGCTCTGACATGGAATAAGAAGCAGCCACTCACCCCGGGCTGGTGCACTTGGAGTGTGCACCGAGACGAAGGAGAAGATGGGAAGCAGCCCGTGAAGGCCGTGACGGCAGGGTGGGGGAGTTAAAATGGCAGGGATGGATGCAAGCAGAGGTCTGGAAAGGCAGAGCTGGAGGAGAGGGAGGTTGGAATGAAGGAGATAGAGATGGAGGGACAGAGGAGAGGGGGAAAGGGGAGCCTCTGTGGCTTTGAGTCAACAGTACAACAGCTCCCAGACAAGCTCGTCTTTCCTGGAACACCACAGGAGCACTCAGCACGAAAGAGAATAATGCCTTGTACTAATCTTTCTGAGGTCATCTTACACACATCTTTGTCAATTGTTTTAGTATCCTGTCTCTGCACTGCAGCATTTGGGAAACTCATGCCAACACAGTGTACTCCAGATGGGTATATTGTGGATTACATCAGAAAATACTAAACAGAAAAGCAGCCACTGACTGCAATAAGATGGTTATACTTTGCAGTGATAGCTTTTCTTTTCCATTTCCTCCCTTTGTCTTGTTGAGTTAATCATATATCAACTGAATTTACTTTGTCTAACTTGAATTTTCATTACATTCCACATACCTAGAAACTCAAAATTAAACTCAATAAAAATCCACAGTGTGACCTTTTAGCATGACAGTACTAATAAGAATCTCAAATATTAAACTGCGTTCCATTTAAAGTCCGACATCGGAAGTTCCTTGCTGAAATTTCTGACTTCTTAACCTCTGTGATCCCCAGTGTGCGGGCGTAAAAGCAACACCCATGCGATGTTGAACAGCTGCGCTGCCTAACCAAGGTAATATCTAAGTTTGTTGAATAACCCACATAAAACAATGTGTAGTTTTCATTATCATGCCACAAATTTAGCTAAACAATACATCTAAACAGCTTAAAACCGCTTGTTGCTATTCGCAGAGTCCTCGGCTCTGTGTGCCACAGTGTGTGTGTGTTGGGCTTTTTGTGTGAGTGATCAACTTTTTACATACTTATGTAAACACCAAACCCAACATGACAGACAGCTGGAGGAAAAGGAAACCCTTCCAAAACTTTGTCAACAAACATGACCAAAACATAACACTTAAACCTCAAGAAAAACGAGCAGATGGGGAGAATGCTGTATTAAGACTGGGCAATATATCAATATAATATTGATATTGTGACATGAGACAAGATATTGTCTTGGATTTTGGATAGTGTAATGTTATTAAGTGTTGTCTTTTCCTGGTTTTAAAGGCTGAATTACTGTAAAGTGATGCAATTTACTGACTATGGCCAAAATAATCCCAACAATCCCAATAATCATCAAAATCAAAATATGCTTAAAATTCTTAAAATGGCTCTAAAACATACTGGAATCATTTTACCGTATCTTGTTATGAGAGAAATATCTTAATTGCATCACAGACAGGACACACTTTTTGGTGCACATCCTTTATAGTGACTATTTGAAATGACATCATATTCATTCATTCATTTTCCGTAATCGCTTATCCTGTTAGGGGTGTGCTGGAGCCTATCCCAGCTGACATTGGGTGAGAGGCAGGGTACACCCTGGACAGGCTGACACACAGAGACAAGCAACCATTCATGCTCACATTCACACCTACGGCTGCCATAGAATCACCAATTAACATAACCTGCATGTCTTTGGATTGTGGGAGGAAACCGGAGTACCTGGAGAAAGCCCACGCTTACATGGGGAGAAATGCAAACTCCACACAGAAGGGTTCTAACCCACCACCCTGGTTTCAAACTGGGAACCCTCTTGCTGTGAGGCAACGATGCTAACCACTGCACCACCGTGCCACCCCCATTTTCATATTAAATATGCCACTAATTGATTAAGCTTTTTTGCATTTTAGAGGTTCATGCAAATGCAACCTGTTGTAGCAGAGTCTCTTTTGTCATTGGTTGCTTAGCGGTCTCTTTCGGTGCTGCTGGACACGATTTTTATGATTATCCCAATAGTGGAAATGACCCATGATCAACTGAGGGAGCTTTCACATCAGAGACCCAGCCCTGGATCAGAGTGCAATCGACCCCAAAGTCCAGTTCGTTTGTTTAGTGCCAACACTGTGTGCCATATCCGGGCACAGTACATTAACTCGTACGATTCATGTTCACTCCAGTACAGCACACATTAGGTGTAAACACCAGCTGCACCAAACCAGAGAAGGGGACTACTATTTAAGGCGACTATGAAGAGTTTTTAACTGAGACCTCTATATCAGATGGCAGTGCAGCCTTCCCCATACAGACTCAGTTTCCTGCTTTGCTGCCACATTCAACCCACAGTCGGGAGGCGAAGAGCTTCGTGCCCGACAGCAGCGAGTCCTCCTCCACTCATATTCGGAGTTTCACCTCATTGCTCATATGGTCCCCACTGATGATGGTCCTTGGGGCAGCAATGTCCTACTGTGGTGCCCTTTTCTACACTGTAGTACAACAAAAATGTCATGTAAATGTTGATACAATATACTTGGGTACGGAACAATATTACTAAGCTGAGAAGCAGGGGAGTGGACAGGATGGGGCAATCACACTCAGGCATGTATGAATCAGTTGGACCTAATGTAAGAACACCCTTATTGTGAGTGTTTTTACCGCAATCTGCGATCAAATCGTTCGTCATCCCATCCCTAATGCAACATCTATGATTTTAGACTCCAAGTAGTGGGGATTATCTGTCTGAGTGTCCTGAACCACAGGGTCATTTTACAGCTCTGGGAAGCCAAATAGAGGAAATCGCTCAAGCCGTTTCAACTGTCACCTAATTTACAGCTCTTGACTTGAAAGCAAGAACCCATCTACGAGTGCAGACATGTGCAACGCAACAGATTGCTCCATCTGGGACACCCCAACATCGCAAATTGACCCACCAACATGAGTGCTGATGGGAGATAAGGAGGATCTGACTTATGTGGAATGCAATTTTGGTTTAAGATGAAAAGAGGAGTGTTGCAGATAACCCAGACTTTTCCGAGAAGCGGTTAGAGGTAGGAGGACAGAGGAGAGAGTGAAAACGAAGAAGAGAACAAGCAAAGATAAGAACGGGAGGTCTGGATTATATGTTAAGCCTCATTACTCAACCTCCCACTCAGTTTAATGCAGTGAGAGTTAGACGGACGGAGAAGTGGAGTGAAAATGCAAACATAAATTGCACACAGCATATAATTTCATGAGTGTGTGTGTGCGTGTGTGTAGCAGTGTGGGTGTCCCTGTCTCCCCCATGACCTCGTGCCTTGGTTAAAGCTTATAATAAAGCAGCAAATTATGAATTAGATAAGTGTCAGTGAGCTATTGGTCTGGGAACACAGCAACCATCCCAACCACACTACATTTAAGAATGTGACTCTCTGCCCTCAGCGCCATCTATCATCTTGTAAAACCATAACATTTCCACTTTCCACTGAGTTACTCACGATAGCCGGGCCGCTCTCAACGTACCTCAAACCCTCGAAATTGTGTCGAATGGTCAGATTCCGGATGCATTCCCTTCATGGAGTCAGATCCAAGATGGCAATTTGCTTGTTATCTGTCACAACAAGACAATAAAAACACACGGCCAGATGGTTATTTATTATCGTCCTGTGTTGAAGTGGTGTTTAGCATGATTGCGGTCATAGCTTGCTTCTAATATAACTGGTTTGTACTGACACGTCTGGGGTTTGCAGTACTGCCTGTGCATGATTTGTATGAGTCACCTGTACTTCTCTCAGTCTGAACATTCAATTTGTGATGTGAGGGATGCACGGCACGAAGCAAGGGAACCCCGTAAGACACATGGCCCTGATCAGAGCCAGTACTACCATGACATCATTGCCACGTAATTGACTCTTATAGTCTGTCGCTCTCTTACCTCCTTTGTTGTCAGGGCAAGTGAAGGCCGCAGCTATTGAAGTTTTCCTCTATCACGCGCTTATACTGTTGACTGCGGGCTGCGATATTAAAAGACCACTATGCATCTGGATATTCTGTTCATACACGTCTTTCCCGACCGGATATTTAGCAGACAGTCGGGCTCTTCATTTCAAGGATATCCTGATTTATTAATGGAAAATCATGTTAGGGCTTTGAATCGGACAATGTAATGTCTGCTTCTGTAGCTGACGCACGCTCTTTTTAGGATTTAACAGTCGTAATAAATCACAAACACTTCAGCCCTCACACGAGGTCGAGTTTAGCCTCAGACAGCAGAGTAACTATGGCAACAAGTGATCACCAGAAGTCATTAACAGTAAGTGGGTGATGACAAAAGACCTGAAGCCACGTCCATATAAACTGGTACACTAAGCAGCTGCTTTTCAAAATGTCATCACAACGCACAACGCTGTACAGCTGCGGAGACATGTTTCAGTGTAAACCAACTTCTCAGGGCTGCTCCTATGATAGAGGGCAACTGCCAGGGCGGCTATTGTGCAGTCTTGCTGTTGTTGTTACGTGTTAAACAAAGTCAAGCTGTCCCCTCGCTCCTGCCAAGCTCGTTGTCGTAGTTGTTTTTCTAGGAGCAGCCATTCCTCGTGTAGTGAAGCTGCGGTGATACACTGAGCAGATTACCTCTGCTGGACTTGTTCATAAACAACAACCACATGCTGCAACATATAATAAAAAACATGATAATAACAACAGGCCTGATGGGAATCATGCTGTGACTCAGTCCTCGCGGTATGCATCCATGTTGTCATACAATTATCCATCTCTTTCAGACTTTTCATCCATCTCCCTGTCCTTATATACTACGCTTTAGTGGTGTAAATCACAGGTTTCATCACAGTACAATATTATACAACAATACCAGAACAACAATATTAACTGATATCACAAAGTCTGCCTAGATGCAATTTTGACATGATTCAGTTCAGGGGCCTGCAATTGATATAAGATCAGCAATATCCTCATTGTCCTTTTCTTGGCTGCTTGCCGAGACCACTTTCAATGTTTAGGAAGGAGGTATGCTGAGATGGAAATAGTGACACAGACGTGCCATGGGAATTACAAAATAGACGATATGTATCAGTGTTCTTACTCTGCATCACTCATTTCAATCGTTGATCACTATTATTCAAAACCCCAAGCTTTAACTTCCTCTCTGCCAACACAAATCTCAGTGAACGCTGTTAGAGCGTAACTAATTACTCAAAAATACTCATAGTTACACCTTAAATTTAAAAAAGTCATTAAAACAGAAGCTCTGGGGGCATCGGTGACTTAGTGGATCGAGCAGGCGCCCCATGTACACGGCTGCTGCCACGGCGGCCTGGGTTCAACTCCAGCCTGTGGCACCTTGCTGCATGTCATTCCCTCTTTCTCTCCCCCCTTCACACTTGGCTGTCCTGTCCATTAAAGGCAAAAAAAATGGCAACAAATGCTTTTATGATCTGGTAATGAGAGGAAGTAACAATTAATGAATGAGCCGAAAATTGGTGATTGGGCTGCTGGGGTCTTTAAGAAACTCAGACTTTTAGAAAGTCTACCTGATTTCCCAAGAGCTGAGAATCCTTTCAGTCAGTGGAGGAACTCCATCCTGCCAGAGTTTGTACATTTGAAACATAAGTTCGGGTGAATACCTCTGACGATATAATTAATCATGTTGTGAAAACGTGTATGGGTGTTTTGTACGGATGCGCCATATTTTTCCATTTTTAAGTTTGCTAATAAATCTCATTTCTATGTTAAACAGCTGCTCCCGAAGCTTTGAACACAAATGACTCCCAGGTCTAAATAATTCACATTTAACAAAGAAGATAATTGCTGTGTCTGTTTTTCTCTGTCTAACTAAAGCATCCAGAGTCAGTTCTGTCGGAGCAGTGATAATTCGTCTTACTAAACGCACATTACTGTGGTCAAACTTGGATGTAATACAGACGAGAACAAGGAATGCTGACCAACAAACTGGGCTATATAGCGAAGACATTCAAGCTGTCTTAAATCTCTCCTCTGTTCCTCTGTGTTTATTACGCATCATGTTGTTTCCTGTTACTAATAGTCCAATCGATCCCATTTGTGGTAGCCCACAGAGACACGCTCCCTGCACAAAATCAAGCTCTGAGCCGAGGTGATGAGAGAAAAGACACAGTGTGTAAGAATGTGTCGTTCCAAATTTCTGATGACATTATTCTTAATCACTGAGAGAAAGTCTCCCTAAACAAACCCTTCCAGTATACACGACCGCTGAAACCTCATCCTAGTGTTTCTCAACAAAATGTTAACCTGGTGACAGCGCTCGAAATGCTTCACAGCGATGTCGTACGCGCAGCTATGCTGTGTTGTGTAATTCCCAGAGCTGGTGGTATCATCTAACGGTGAGCTCAGCATGAAGAAGTAGGAAGAGAGGTGAGGTAGGGTGAAAAGAAGAGACAAAGACAGGAGGAGGAAAGGAGAATTTAACCTTGCTAAGGCTGCTGGGTAATATCTCTGCAGCTTGGAGACACTTTATGTAAGCAGCGGGGTGTAATCTGGAAAACAGCAAAGGAAAAGGAGGTCAGTGATGTATCTCCTTGCAGAGGAGGGACTGTGCAGCTCCTCAGAGGGGACACACACACACACACACACACACACACGTATAAATGCAAAAGTCTCACGAAGAAACACATAGCTCAACAATGCAGCGATTCATCACAATTAAGCAGATGTAAACCTATACAGAGTGTAACCCTAACACCCAATCGATCAGAGAGCTGCCTGTTGTCTCCGCTCTCCCACAGTTTAAATCTCTCCGCTGAATAATGGAATATTACTCCAACATACACCTACAGTAAATCATCATATACACACACTGCCTGCTGTACAATTCATTCCCATTCAGTCTCCACTCTGTGATTTAAAGCGATTGCTTTAGCAGTGCAGCTATCCAAGGCAGGTCTTCACCCACACACATTCACAGCAAGTAAATCAATCAGACAGCTCGGTGTTGTGTGTGGGACGTCTGAGACGCTGGGCATCAGACATAAAGTTCATTTTTTGAGTTGATTTGAAAATGATTTGTGTGTCTGTTTAAATACCACATGTTACATAGGTTACCCTGTGTGCAGTATAGTAAAATCATTGACTTAACTGACTGTGCAGTTACATGCATTATGATTTAATTTGAGTCTTTATTTTCATGTCATGCACACAATGTGCCCAACCATCATGGGTTTACAAGACACCAGTAATTATAGTTGCAGTGGTCAATCACGTCATTACAAAATTATAAGTTATTTTACAACTTGGCCTCAAACAAGATATTCTGCATTCTCTCCGAAGCTTGTCAAATAAAATCTGCTACAAAAGAGGTTCCCTTACAAGTTTTCGTATTCCTCAGCCAAGAAAAATCTACATAAATGGATGTCATTTTACTAAATAAGTAAATTCACTATGCCCTCACAGAGCAGACAGTAAAACAAAAACTGAACCTCATTCACTCCAGAACTTGTTGCAACTCTACTTATAGCTTTTATTTGAATAATTATATCACAATAAATGAAGAATTCTGCTGGTTTTTTTCAGTTGATATTGCTTTTTATTTGTTCATTTTTAAGGGCTCTGCATCGCAGAGACAGATTAACAGCCGTTATGGTGCTGCCCTCCAACTATTTATGTATTCATTTGTTTAAAGAAAGGTATTCGCACATCCAACTGTCTCAGATGCAGGTGCATTGGAAAGTATCACTTAAGTCTTTGAACAGAAAATCCTGCAAACTGCTGTTACTCAGCTTCACAATTTATTAGTAACTGTAACATTTCTGTCCTCCTGGATGTTCATCAAGATTGTTTAACACCATTATTTCCAACACTGAGCTTAACCCTTTGAAAGTTGGAGTGACATAATTTTTTCTCATGCTCCTTTCAGATGCCTTTTGCAAGTGTTTAAGCCTTTAATCATTAATCAGCTGTTGGTGTATTTCTGCAAGGCCGATGTGTTCAGTCTTAAGATCAACATTTTTTTTGTAAATAAATAACCTTTACTGTGTAAGGAGCTTGAGTTTTCTAGTTATTTTCCTACGGTTTTTTTTGGTCCCTTGATCTTTCATTTGATATGTGACATGTGGTGCACAGGCTGTTGTCAATTATTGAGGAACACACCCACAGCTGGTTGATTCTCTCACACCTGTGAAATGGGTGGGGCAGTTTCTAATCAGCTGTGGGTGTGTTTTATTCAATAATTGACAACAGCCTGTGCACCACATGTCACACATCTACAAAAAATGTCAAACTTATGGATGAAGACATCGGCCTTGCACAAACACACCCACAATCCCTTCACACCTGTGCACACCTGTGAAGTGGGTGGGGCAGTTTCTATTTGCTCTTGTTCTTGTTAGTAATAAATGCAATAAATATAAAAGATATTAATGACAAAAAAAAACTATTAATTTTTAAAGAAAAAAGAGAAGAGATCTTTTCAGCCAGATTTAGCTATAAGCTAATTTCCATCTGCAGTCCCTGGGCAGGTACACACACACACACACACACACACACACACACACACTTGTTTTTGTTGTTAAATGTATGATGTCTCTTGTGTTTGAAATGTTTTCATGTTGTTTTTCTGTGATGTTTTTTATGTGAAGCAGCGGACAGTGCACAAGATGAATCTCCCCTCTGGGACAATAAAGTTTACTCCAGCAATATAACTCTGTGAAGTTTTATTGCCTCAGTTGCACACGATTCTTTATATGACACTGGTAGCTGATTTGAAGGAAGCGTTCCTGCAACAGGCCGTCACACTTTAGCTGAGAGGGTGAAGGCAAAGGCCTCATCAAAACATCAAACTGCTTCCTGTGGACCCACCAGGGATGTGCTCCACTGTCACCGCAGGTCAAAGAAGAGGTGACCTTGCACTCCAATAACCAGCAGCAGATGAGCCGGCGCAGGAAGACACCGCGGGGGTCCAGGAAGTGACTCGGGAAGGAACATGTTTGGAGAGAGTGTTCTTTTGGCAAGAGAGGGGGGCCTTTGGTTTATTTTTGGGGCCTTGGCGACAACCCTGCTGCTTTCCTGTTTTCTTTCCTGAAGCAGGTCTCAGGTTGGCGGGGACAGATAAAACAGGAGAAGAAAGACATTCCAGAGGAACACCCCTTTCTTTTTTCACACCACGAAGGACTCAGATGGAAGCTCATTCATCTCATAGACTACTGAAAACAATAACCAGTGGCTGTTTTCCACAGGGGGAAAGCAATGTGACAGCCTTTATTCATTTAACTATCCAGTGTGTGAACATTTCTGACCACTGTGAAAGATGTCATGGAAAAATTCAAAGAGACATGCCACACAAAGTGAATGACAATGATATTGGAAGCCAGTAGGTGGCAATCTTCTCACCAATCCTCCCCAAGCACCTGTGTCCCTGTGAATGAAGGGGCCACAGATTACAGGCTGTGGATAATTTCAGGGAGGTGGTAATGAAACTGTCGTGGCAGACACATGCCACTGTAAACAAACAGTGTCCAAGCTGTCTCACAGTACAGAGCTGTGTCAAATCTATGATAAAAATCTCAACAAAAAAAACACATCTTATCTGATGGCAAAACACTTTGGCGAGGATTATGTGTCCAACATGTGGTACGGGGCATTTCTGAATGAGCTCCGGCTTGCTGGGATTCATGTCTGCCTACCATCACAATATCAGGCAGCGATCAGGCTTTAAATCACCCATTCCCACTAAGCATGGCATGCAAGCCTAACTGAAAGTCTGTTGGGCTCCTTTGGCATCAGTGAGACATTACATTCATATTGCTGATTTTATCAAAGTCCCCGCCATTGTTGTTTGCCTTGGGTCTATGTCTTTCATTTCCCCCCTCGGTCACAAGACTGATCCAAATTATTATTGTTGCGCTGAGGAGGAAATTAATAAATCTCTAAGGAGGAAATTGGAGTTCCAGACTGTGTGGGTTCGGTGTTATACATGCATGCACACAACTGTCTATTTTTTTTTAGCAAATGTATTGTGTCAATGGAACTTCACTGTAACTGTAAAGCTTCAAAAATGAGTGGTTCTCTGCAAAAAGCAAAAAAATGTGGCCTGGAATGGAGTAAATGTGTGCCACATCAGTTTGTAAACTCAAGTCTATGAGTCTTGTCTCAGTTAAAACCCATGCAGGTGAAAATACTACACAAATATATCCACTTTCCCCAGCCACAGAGTGGTGAGTTTTCACAGGGGACCTCTGTACTGAGGATGTATAATTCTGAATGATTAACCAAGTCTGTGAACTCTGCGTAAAAGGCATTTCCTCGTGCACATTGGCCAACATTTCTCATTGTCAACAAACAACTGGTCACACGAGTTGAGCAAGACCTCATGCACAGAGCAGGCACCGCAGCTGACAGATGCTGAGAGAGAGCAACGCTGTGATTGGTCCGCCGCGGTGGGTGTTTCCGCATTCCGCAGAGAGCTGTCAGCCGAAGCGCGAGTTGGAGAGGGGGGACCGTCGCGTCTGTGCAGAGCAGAGACGTCTTTATTCAATCCCAGAGGAATAGCAGTCCGTCGCCAGGGGAGCAGGGATGCCTTACATGTTCATCAGCACGCAGATCCGACTGGTGTGTATCTCGCATCTGTGAAAATGACTCGTGTCGTGCTTTTAGAAGAAAAAAAAAAAAGACGCGCTCGAGTTTGGGGATTTGTTTATTTGGCAGAGCAACACAGCGCATACGACTAATCAATCAGGGTCGCCACTTGCAGATTAGAGTCATGCAGTGGCCTGTAATATTATGCATGCTGGAAAACAACAAACAGTCAAGGCTACAAGCGGAGCAAGAAACGTGCGTATGGTTGTTTTTGTGCCACGGTGCCCTAAATGAAAAACACATGTTGCCCAGTTGTCGGCCTCTCTTGTTGCGTATGTTCACTTTGTTGTCTGCACGACTCGAGCAACCTAATTCTATAGCCTCTGAGTATCTGATGATCTATTTATAGCCTGCCCAGTTATTAGAGATTATGATCCGCACCTGCCAGAGGGATGCAGGTGTAGCCAGTGCTATGCAGCCAGAGCTGCACCAATAACAGTTGTAGGAAAGCATTCCCCAATCAATCCTGTGCAGACTATCAGTTGTATAGTTAATGTGCTTGATTCCTTACAGGAGAACGGTCCAACAAATGTGGGAGATGAATATTCGGATCCAGCTGTGATGAATTACCTGGGAGCAAGGAAAACAACCATGCTGGGAAACAATTTGTGAGTATTGAAAGTGGGGACTGTCAGTTGTTTTAGAGGGTGGACACAAAGTAAACGTGGCAGGTGACTGGGTGATATCTGAGGATAGGAAGTAAACAGAGAGATTTGTAGGCACAGTTTTGGCCACAAAAGCACCAAGACTTAAATGTCCCTCCTGGATTGATATTTTTCCTGTAAGCATATCCATCACCTTCTCAAAACCAGGGAAAGGTATACTGTACTAGCTCAAATGCACACACATGCAGAATGGACTCCCAGGTGTACTGTAAATGTGCTCACACCGGGCCATATTTCCATATTTAGGCACTTAACACCGGTGTGTCTTTCATTTTGGCAGTTAACATGTACATATTGACGACAGAGCTGAGATCAGGTCACATGGAGGGGAGAAAAAAACCCTCCCAATGTGGTCGAGGAAGGCTGCTGCTTTGCAGATTTAGAATAAACCATTCAAGCTGATGGAATACAGATCAGGGAAGTGTTGTCATTGGCAATCTGATTCAAATGCTGCTGGGAAGTGAACCAAGGTGTGGAAGGAAGTGAACAAGCACCAGAACAATTAACAGCATTCTACTCTCCTAGCAAAGTTTGCAGAAAGAGAGAGAAATCCCACATCTGTGGAAAAGGGAGGATGACTTTGTTGTTTATGCTCATGCAGTTCTGAGTACCATGTGGACGACCCGCCGCGCCTGGTGCTGGACAAGCTGGAGAAGATCGGCTTCCGCGTGCTGACGATGACGGGGGTGGGACAGACGCTCGTGTGGTGCCTCCACAAAGAGACGGAGTGATCGATCACGGAGTGTAGACTCTGCAAGCCTTTGAGAGAATGAATGAACCGTGCTGAAGAACTTGTAGAAACTTAAGTTCTCCGCTCTACATTCAACACACTGACAGCTACAAAATCCACTTTGAGATTATCCCAGACATAAGGTTTCAGATTACCTACAATAGGTGACAGGTCACCAATTTCAGGGGTATACCGAACTACATTCCAGAGATTTTATAAGGCCTGTATTGTTTGCTATTAACTACTGGTGACCAAGTGGGAGTGCAGGGAGTGAGGGCTAGTTTTACTGTTAATATATCAGTAATGGCAGTAAAACTTAATTAAAGGCATGTCTGTAAATTCAGCCTGTGCAAAAGGCCTCACCCAGTTCTGCATCTCTTCCGTCCAATAAATAAAACATGATGCTCGATAGGTTTGTTCCTACAGCACTGTGTAAAGATGTTTTTCTAAGTGTAACATATGCTCATGATTAAATGATGTAATGTGGATTTATTGTGTACTTATTAATAAAAGACAAAATGGCAATACTTCTGAGAGGATGTATCCTTCTGATAATCCATAAAACAGACACTTATCAAACATCTATATATGAATAAATGAAATTAGTGTGACCCCTGCAGCTCTGTGGCGTCTTACAGGGATGCTGCATGTCCCAAGATGAGGCACTAGCACCGCAGGCACACAGAGTGCAGCAGTCAGTCTGTGAGAGCCAAAAAACGCTGGGTGGTTTCAGCACAGCCCCAGGTCTGCCAGCATATGTCTGGCCAGCCCGGATCACTAACCCGCAAACCAGAAACTTTGCCAGCCAGCTCACAGCCAAACTCTTACCAGTCCTGCTGTCTCACACATGACTTAGCTTCCACCTCCGCACCAAAGATCAAAAGATGTTGGTGCTTCCCAGTTCTGTGACCGCGGAGATTCCACATGCTGTTTGCATACACCGACGTGACAGCTTCGCCTTGGACAATATAAGGAAAACGGGGCGGAAGAAGATACTATGAGGATTCCAAGGCTGTGCTGAAATTGTTGATAGGACAGAGCATTCAACAGGCTCATCTTCCCATCCTGGTTCGCATGCAGCACAAGCCACTGTGGGCTCAGGGCAGGGTTGGTGGTGAATGTGTTTCCTGTAATTGTATTTCCTCTGTTGTCATTTGGACAGAGTTTGTGTGTTTCTGGGCTTTTTTTTCACATTGCCGGGATATGAAAAAGGCTACGCATAAACAAAACCATGTGATGAGGGGATTTTGCAGGAGGAGAGGAGCAGATGTCTCCCACCACACCACTCCGCTCCGCAGCTGGACATTGTGTAACAGAGCCACGGCGAGGCGGCGCAGGAGTGGTAGAGAGATGGATGACTGCGCTGGATGTTGCGAAGCTGCCTTGTGGCTCCTAAATAACACAATGACAGGAGAAAGCGCCGCCACATAGGCCCACAAATACAGACACAGCATTACGCCATAGTCCCCCATGGGACGGGGAAATAGGACTGTTTGGATGGGTAGATGTTCCACGGGCATAAGACCTTGTTACAAAACTCAGGGTGACCGCAAAAGTTTGGCACTGTAACATCTGACTTAATGTGGGTCACAGAGCGGTAGCGTGTCACTTCAGAGAACGTACATAAGGAATACAGAGTTTCTCCTAGGTATCTGTTACATAAGCCGATTGTGAAACAGCTTAGAACAATAATAGCGTAACTTAGAAAGACATGTTGAAGACAGTGGACAGGACACAGACAATTTTTGAAGCAAGTGGCATCTTCTGAAATTTAAGATGTCGCATGATCCATCAGGGCTGAGAGTGAAGTGTGAAAATTGCCCCAAAAACAAGCAAATCTAATGCTGCAAAATCTTGGCATTTCATATTCTGGCAATATCAAGCGTAAAGGAAAAATGGATGTATTGTTCATGCTTTGTGTAGCAGTTATCACAGTATAAATTGTTAAAAAAAAACAACGATTTCATGGCTCCTCAATGAACTCCCTTTACTTTGTGATTAAAGCAATAGTTCTTTGCTGAACTGCTGAGCGTTAGATGAGAGGATCGATACTACTTTTATGTGTGTCCGTTCAATTTTAAGCTGCAGCCAGATGCAGTTGTATGGAGGGGTTGTGTGCCAGACAATTTCTTGGCCAGGAGCAGTGACTTCCAGGAGTCTACGCCGGTTGCCTGGCAACTTTACGGTGACAACAAGACTCCAGTAAGTCTCCTCTCCTTGCCAAGGAAAAGTTCAGCACTTCACCCCCGTCAAACCACAACATGTTGTTTTTGGTTGTTTAACAGATTAAACAAACCAGACAAGACGTATTAATTAGTGATCTGTAAAGTTGCTGGTACTGAAGATGGATTTGTTTTTTTAACCCTCGGACAGAGCCAAGCTACCTGATAACACAAGAGTGGTATCCATCTTCTCGTCTCACGCTCAGCAATGAAGTGAATAAGCAAGTTTCCAAACATGCCAAACTATTCCTTTAAATATATATTGTGCAGGATTATCCTAAAAAAAAGCAATGTATAGATTCATACAGAGGTAAATTATCCCATCATCATCATCATCATCTGTGTTCGAGGATGTTCATGAGCATGTACCCTGAAAGTGCTCAGATGAGGTCAGGGCTTTATAAAAAAATCAGCAACCACGCGCCAGACCATAGCAGCAGGCATCCAAGAGACACAAATATCGTGAAGCGAAACCTTAAACAAAAGTGAATCTGATGTTGGCTTTTACTTTAAATTCGCTGGCGAGCAGGTTCATAAAACAGTAACCAACAATCCTGCATAGTATACCTTTAAGTAAACATATCTGCAGAAAGTTTTGCACAACAATTCCTCTCGGCTAAAATAAAGTTTTATCTTATCTTAATTTTAAAAAATGTTACACGTGACAATATTTTGTCACTAAAAGAGCCTTTTCTCTTTCAGATATTGATGATCTACTCCAGCGTTCCCAAACAGTTTGGCTTGTGGCTCCTTAAAATGAAGCCATGCCTACTTGCTACCCTCTAATGACAGAGTATGTGATTAGCGTGGTCATATGTTATGAGCAGTTAAACCAAAGAATGCTGTACTAAAGTTGCAGCATTCAGTATTTCACAAGAAAAAAAGAGGAAAAAAAGTCAGAAATTAATTTTTTTGTACAAATATATTTTCCTTTCTTATCCATTTAATAATTAGCTGACCCTCTAGATTTAGTTTTGGGACCCCCAGATTGAGAACCACTAATCTACATGATTACGAACAGTATTATAAAATAAGTGGTTTGCACAGAGATTACATACAAACCCCAGAACACAAACCCCAGAGCTGATTGAATAACATTGTGCATTGTTGTGCAATCTACAAGGTCTCTTTACACTGGAAAAGGGTGTTAGATATGTTGTATACAAAGCCCAGAGAACAATCATCTCAACCACCGGGTCGTCAGAGTATGTTCACTCTTCATCACATAAGGCCACAAGTATTCCCACAAAAACCTACCTAGTGTTCCTATCTCAGCCTGATTACTAGTTCGACATGCACGTAGTCACATCGTGCGGTCTGCGGTTTGGATCGCTGCAACACTCGACTCACTTCACAGCGTTACTGGACGTGTACGCAGACAACAAAAGAGGAGGATTACACACTGTTGGCTGTAACAGTGAGGTAATGAGTTGTCACATTTACCCAGACAGATGCAAATTACATCATCATTCAAAGGTTTGATAACGTGT
Organism: Epinephelus awoara; assembly: GCA_035609425.1. Classification (NCBI taxonomy): domain Eukaryota; kingdom Metazoa; phylum Chordata; class Actinopteri; order Perciformes; family Serranidae; genus Epinephelus; species Epinephelus awoara. Next base: position 22,565,366 of record CM069309.1, read on the forward strand.
GGTGCTGCACAGCCGGCCAATCTGCTCTGGCTCCTTGACAACATGATGAGCAAAACCTCACTGGATGACTTCGAGCTCGAATAATTTACCAACTGTTTTATTAGTGCTCCGGCCTGGTGTATTGATTAGAGGCACTACAGTATGATATTATAATCATGTATCTACTAGGAAGCAATATTTTTATGTTTGTTCATCTCAGTTCATTGCCGCAAACTAAATAATCCACAGGCTATAATATGTATCCATCTGAACCAGAGGGAACTGCCAACACGCTGAAGGCATGCACTCTTTATATAAGCAAAAGGTCCAATCTGCAATTAAAATATCGATCAATAATATGCTACCAAAATATCATTGATGTACACACATTGATACAACATGGTTACAGTAATGATTCCTCCCTGCAGCCTGAGTGTTAGGACTCCTACCTCTGCATCCACACTGCAGCAGCCCTCACTTCTTCTCTACTCTGTCTCTCCCTCAGTCATCCTACATTCTTAATAAAGGGAAAAGACATAACACACTGATTAAAACCACAGAAATGAAAAAAAAAAAAGTTTCTCTGTAGTTATTAAAAAGATTTATTTTGCCACATGGTGTATAACATACAAAAAGTAATAACAAAACACATAAGAGGCTTTATGAAACTAAAGCCTGAGGCAGGTATTCATTTAATAACTGCAGGCGGGTACCGAGCAGAGTCCCGCTGTGCTATGACCTGGAAGCCTCCTCGTCGTCCTCTCTCTGCATTTGTTCTATGAGCCTCTGTCGCTCGGCGGCCTGCCTCATCCTCATCATCACCACACTCTCATAGTCGCGCTCGTTTGACAGGGAGCCCTGTAAGAGAGAGGGAAAGAAAAAGAGATTATTGAAACATGGAAAATGTTACAAAGTCTTACCTGAAAGCACATATTATAATCTTTAATCCCAATCTGTGTGATTTCTGTCTGTTAATACAAACAAAATGAGGCAGTAATGTTAGTATTAAAGCCCAAGGATTCATACATTTTCTAAAGAAGATTTACAAACAAAAAAATAAATCAGCAGAGCAGCAGAATATTTTAAGCAAAATACATTTTACATAATTGGAAACTGAATATTTTTTGGCTGGACAAAACAAACAATTGAAAACATGAGCTTGGGTTAAAGGGGCCATTTTTCATTATTTTCTGACATTTTATGGACCAACAAATCACACACACACACACACCCACACACACAAATAAAATAAAATAAAATATATATTCTTTTTTTTGTTGTTGTTATTTCGGATTGGGCGAATATATTGGCTATGGGTTGAGTATATCGTGACTTGGTTTTTTGAGGAGGTGATTTCTGTCATTATTATTTTGCTAATTAAGCCTCCAAAGAATGAGTTACAGCCGTGAGCTGAATTACGTGTGTTTAACGATGAGTTTACAAGGCAATTAAACTCGTCTTAGTTTGGCGAAGGAAAGAAACTTGAATTCAGAATGTGTTCAGTTGGATTTTTCAGTTTAATGAGGAAAATGTGTGTTTGTTGACATTTTTGTGAGTTTACTGAGTTAAATTATTAGACTAAAAAAGCTAAGAGAGCTTGTAGAACATTGCAAACTGACCACTTGAACATATCTCCAAGCTAAAACTGGGCAGTAGGGTTTGGCACACACACATGTGAATATATAGGCAATCGCCAGTTGTTGAACCCTGATATTTGTCTATGTTAAATTGGTCTTTTCTTGAAAGGGCACTCCAGCAATTAAGTATAGCACTTCCATGAAGACACATTACAAAAACAAATAATCAAAATCTAAGTGGCACAGGCCAGGATATCCTGACTTTTAGTCCCTAGTCTAGGTCAAGCTTCATGACCCCTGGATAATGCAACCTCTGGCACCTTTTTGTTAGTCACTCTGCCTGGTAAATGTCTCATGCCTTCAGACTACACGCGTTCTCTTCAGGTGGTTGCGTAAGTATACATTCCTAGTCTCCAAGCTGAGATAACCCTGATGACATCATATTTACTGTGTTCACAAGATGTGAAGCACACCCCACGAGTGAAGTGATCTCAATGTGCAAAATCAGTGGAGTGGCCCTTTAATCAATATTCAAGGAAAATTTCTAGTGAGCCGTTACACTGGAGGGGAATCACGGAGAAGTCAAACATGCCTGTATTTTACATCATGACAACGTTGACTCAGGGCAGCACATGGAGCGAATGACACCACTGTCACTGTCCACTGTGTGTTTGCTTTCACGACAGGGCCTGTGGGTGCACAGCCGAGGACAGGCGGACTCCTACAGACGCTCTCATCTCAGTTACCATCAGCGTGACGGCGGGGTGAACATGTATGAGACAGCAGCCCGCAGAGCAACTGTGACAGGGTAATTCCGCTGCCTGAGGTCATTAAACCCCAAAATGAGGGCTGGGATTAAGCCTGGCAGTCGCACAGCCTCTCACTGTGTGTGAGTGATTTCTTTGAAGGCCCTGGGCTTGGACGACGATGGCGAGAGATTCTCTTACTGCGGGGGGAATCGGAGAGGGCAGCCACTGGCTAATGGCTAATCAAGCAGGGTGGAACACAGGCCAGACGTCTTACACACACGGGTCACAATTTGTGCGGTCACATATGCCACACGCAGGCCAGCACAGACACAAGAAGAGGGACTCTAAAGACGCGTGGAGGCATTTTTTAAAATACACAGATGATGACGCTTGTGTGTGCATATTTAAATGCATATAACGCACGCATATGCACTCACAGAGACCGTCATCCCATTTTGAAGCGGAGGGAGGCCATGTGTCCAAAGAGTAAGCCATTGTTTTATAGGATTATATCCAGGAAGTCTGCTGGGCCAAGGAAGTGTCTCTTTAACAAGACAGTGAGCTGCAGGAGAGAGAGCGAGTGAGTGTGTGCATGAAGGACTGGGCGAGTGAGAGCGATCCGAGGAGGAGAGGTAGGTTTTTGTCAATGCGCTCACTGAGCTAAGGCATCTGGAAAACATCACGGGGACTCCAGCATCCATGTGCTGAAAGAAAGAGGGTAAGTATGGAGGAAGAAGAGAGGAGAGGGTCGGTGAGGGGAAGTTTAACCCTCCACCCCCCCACCCCTGGATTGAGGAAAGCTGCTATTATCATTCCAGTAATGTGAGCTCAAGCCCTTGTCTGACACGTAACTCTGAAATATCACGCGAACGCCATTAGGTAAATAAACAACCCTTGCATCTTCAAATTAAACAAAATACAAGCAAGTATACAAGCAGGCTGGTGAAAATGCTCCCTCTTCCTCAGCAAATAGATCTCCACTCTGCCCTGCCCTCTACTGGCCACTTCACGTACATGCACCTGAAAAATCTCAAATCAGAGTTGGTCTGACTTATTCTGTAGCCGGTGTGGTCATGGGTGGACTGTACCAGGCTAATAATGACGGGGAATTCTGACCATTAACAGGTGCTTTATGAGCAGTGTGACGCATTTCTTGTCAGGATGAGGAATGTTTCCTTGCCTTGGGTGTTAACTTCCAATGTACATGTTTAGCCAGTGCATCACTCTGTAACTAAACACTCAGTTGTGTATGTATGCGTGCGTGCGTGCTGCAGTGAGACTGGGGCCCAGGGTGAGTAGGAAACCACAGAACACAAACAAGGGGCCCCCGTACAAAGCCAAGAGAGGAGGGCACAAGGCCGCCGCAGAGGTAGGATGGTAGTAAAACACACACACGCACACACACACAAACAAGCTGAGGATTTGCTATGTGACATCAGCACATGGCTAGGCCTCCAACCAGCACACCCCAGCCTGACCTCGGGCCAGTTATGACATCATGAATACCACCAGTGCTGTGAGTCAGGCACACATACACACACTCTCACACTCCTTCCCACACACAGCAGGAGGCATCACGAAGCGCAGGTGGCCACTGTGTTCCCCCGGCACAAGTTGTCAGATCAGCTGCACATTACACCATTTCTTTGTGTGACTGTGTGAGAAGTGTGCGAGTGTATAAGCACGTGAGCATGAGTGATTAAGTGCGTGAGGAAATAACTGTGTGTTTTATGCAATGGAGAAGAAAGAGTGTGGACTAGGGCCACACACCAGATGCCACTATCACTGTTAAATAAGAAACAACCTTTTTCCAGCAAACTGTCACAAGCAAAACGACTCTTTCATGAATTAAGAAAATAGATTATTAAAAAGAAACCCTGAATAAATGATGGGGAAACATGACACTGAATGGTATGAAAATTACGTGAAGATTACACTATGGCCTTAAAGGTTCATTTATGTCTATTAGACACATGTATATGAACACAGACGGCGCCGTCTGTCCGTACTCTGCGCTCATGTTGTCTGTATTTGTGCATGTTTTCTAAAAGATTGCGGATATACATGAAACAGAGCAGTACCAGGTTTTTATAGATCCTCATACTTTCTTGGCAAGTCCTGCCCTACTGTCCTGTGATTGTTTAGTACTCATCAAGTTGACGTGTAGAGTACGGACATGGCTAGGGTTAGGGGACAGATGCTGCAGGAACAGTGGTTACATAGCCTAGTGTGCGTCCATGCAGGCTTGTCACAATTGCACTCTGGTACTTAAACAAATAGCACCATACCCTTGGATGGTAGTGAAAGAAAAGTGGAGGTCCTTGTAAGACTGCTGACCTCTAGTGGATGTATTTGTGCCAACGTAAAGGATGCACGGAATTATGCGGCCAGTGGCAGCTACAATGTTTGAAATGGATGTATCTATTTTCGTAAGTAAAAGGAGTATAAATAAACTTAAACAGTCAAAAGATGTCAACCGAGTTAATTTGTTGCATCCACACAAAGACCGCTACAGCTGACGTCCCTGTCTTCTGTTACTCTGATCCATTGATGCTGCTAAACAGGAAACCGCACAACTCCAGTGCCATCCAGAAAGAGGAGACACACTAAAAAGCAAGAAAACAAAACAAGACCTTATTCTGCCTTTCTGCTTACTTTCCATTTCTATACTTGTCCTCTGACTAATCAGAATCAGATAGCACAAAGCACATAATTATTTTGTCATGTGTTGTCGGTAACAGTGCTGTTGATGCTGTCCCTTAAAACTCTGTCTCAGCCTGGCCAGGAGCATCTGTCCTGTGCCTAAAATGTAAATGTACATGAATACAACAAAGAAACAGAGAGAGGGAGAGACACACACAATCATGCTCACGCAGCAACCTGATAAACAAGGAAGCAATCAAAGCACTTAACCGAAGATTAAAAGCTTTAACACCTCCCTAAAAACATCGGGTTTAACAATGCCTCTTGGCCGATCTAATTACTTCAGAAACTAAAACCATACTGTGACCGATTTACACCTGAAAGCAACATGCATCCTGGGGAACTGGGTCACAAGTGGATAGCTCTTAGTACTGGTATAAATGCACCCAATGCATCCTCAATACGTCTTGAGATCCAATCATTTAGATCACATTCGGAGGTGGTCTGGGCTGCATGTGACCACGTTCTTTTAGCAGCATGTACACTTAATTGAAGACCATGTAATCAGCTGACCCCCCTTGCTTATTCACCTGTTGCTGCCCTCACACAGGTTAGACGCAGTGCTAAAGGAACATCTTCAGAGCCACTGTCCTCCCAGCGAATGGTCAGTTCGGCCCTGTTAGCAAGACCTAGCACAGCAGCAGCTGTTAAACAGTCCCAACAAACTCATTCTGACACCTTAACAACTTGTTGTTAAACCCTTAAATAAACCATTAGGTAACGTTAACCGTGTGATGCTAACAATTAACTTAGCCCTGTAACTGTGTGTGTGCGGGCGGAATTTCACCAAGACAGAGTTCACATTTCTGCAGCAGTAGTCTCCCAGTGTTAGTGAATGAAATGATGTAGGCTAAGGTTGTTTATTGCATATAAAGTTTGGGGAAGTGAGATCCGATCACAAGCGATCAGTAAGACACATGTAGAGACGCATTCTGATGTCAGGTGTCAACACAGACTTGTGATCTCTTCATTCAAGATGCATGTCACCGGGTATAAACAGGCTCTGCAGTGACCTTTAAACCTTTTTTGGTTGATATACTTCCATACTATCTCTCATACTTATTGTGTCTTGACATTGCAGGCTAAGAGGTTACCAATTTGCGTTTGATAACTGGATTGCTCATTAACACCACGAGCCATCAAATATATCCAACAAAAAGGTCACCGGGCCAAGACGAGACTTCACAGACTTTTCTGCCAAGAGGAGAAATGGCTTCTTCTTAACAAGGCTGCTCTGTGGTGCCGGCTAACATTTCTGCCTCTAACGCACTGCGCAGAAGTTAATCAAGGAACTATTTATCTGGAGAGTGTGTGGTGTGGTGGCGTGGTGTGTTTTCCTATATGTGTGTCATGGATCTATGCAGTAGGTGATTTATGAGAGGCGAACACATATTTAGAAATCATTTGTATGTGTGTGGGTGTGTGGTTGAGTCGGGGGGTGCCCGTCGAGCACACCCGCTAACTCAAACAAACAGGCAGCGGGTAGAGGTACTGCACATGCAACACTGGAGCCAAGGTGAAATTCCTTTGCAGACAAAACTCTTTGACAAAAAGCTTTGTAAATGGTGGGGGATTAGTCATCATTCATTATAAGACTCTGCAGACGTAAAGCCCCAAAGGTCTGGTCTATTATACTGTTTTTGTTAGTGAAGGACAAACACTACATAGAGATTAAGGCCCAAATCTACTTCCTGTATTTAACCCTTAAAATGCACATGTGCTGTGAACATCTGGATTTTGAGTGGAACTCCGAGACGTCTTTTTATTTGATTGCAAAAGCCAAATAATATCTGCAGATGTAGTCTTAGTAAATTTATCTACAGATCATTGATTCTGACAATCATTGTGTATGCAAGCTGCAGAACTTACAGACGTCCTTCAAACTGCACTGGGAAAGATATTTAGTGTATGTAAAATACAGCTATTTTAAAAATAAATCAAGCGGCAATAGAAAAGAGAGTGTATATTTCCTTATTTTCTCATATAAAGGTCAGACAAACCTCTGATATAAAGACAAAGCTGATATCTAAAGCTTATCAGCAGCATAAAAAATGCAGATCTTTCACATTATCAGGTTCAAAGGCAGCACAGCGCCTGATTCAAGGCTGTGTACAGGTAGTGCTAGTTGCGTGTAGACTGCAGATTCAGCCAATAACACTCAAAGGTGAAGTGAAGGAAAAAAGGCAGCAGTGCAAGCGAGGTGCCATGGAAGTTGGTGTGTGTATGTGTGGCTGTGGACGCCATGTGGTTGTACGTGGTCACGGTATTGGACAGAATGGAAGCCTGCTGGACGGAGACGGAAAGCGCCTTTGGAAACTGTTAAAGTTAAGGAAATAAACAGTGAAAAGAGAAATGGCAGCAGAGACCTGAACTCCTGGTGCCCTGGCAATTCTCTTTATGATGGATGAGCTCAGGGATCCTAGAATAGGGAGATGTGGGGGTTTGGCCTCTTTAATATCCAACAATACAGCGTTGTAAAAGCGAAATTATGTCTTTCACATTCTGGCCTTCCGGGAAAAGCCCTCTGATTGCAACAGATTTCCCATTAAAACAAAAGTGGCCACAGGACTGGTAAGAATGCAGTCTGAACCTTGGAGATGTCAAAAAGAACTCAGGCATGATGAGGGGAGAAAAAAAAATGAAATCAAGGTTCCAAACATAAAACTTAAAATGTCTGTGCTCACTGTGCATGTATGTATGATTTCCCATATTAGTCCTTATCTGTGCAGAACAAACAGCTAGTGGAATATATCCTGCTGTATACTGTTTACATCATATCTCCAGTCTTCAAAGTAATCTAAATAATCCAGCCATGATTTTATAATTACTAATGATTCAGTGCCAGGAGACACAGCAGTACATTCCCAGCCTACACCGACCGCCCACATTCACTGGAAAGAAATAGTATGTTATGAGTTATGCATATGTACGTTACATTTTTTTTTTTCATCTCCTTCTGCACTAAACACAAAAGACATTTTACAAGTCTGTGGGCGCAACAAAAAGATCAAAACAAGTGCAAGATTCCTCTGTATAAGAGCACAAAATAACCATTATATAACAGGTTTTCTGGAGTGAAATTGAATTGACACACAAGAATGACACGAGACGAGGACCAGGTTCAAATGCAAGACACTGCAGCATTACAGTATATATTTGACACCCACAGTCCATTGAGATTCCCCTAAAATCCCTAATCTTCAATGCTCTGATTTCTTGATTTAACTCTGTTGTAGAACAAAGCTTATTTGTGAATACTTAGTGACAGTTCGCCCCAAAATCAAAAGCACATATTTGTCTTTTAACCTGTTGTGCTATCTATCAGTCTGGACTGTTTTAGATTGAGTTTCTAAGTGTTGGAGATATTGGCTGTAGAGATGGCAGCCCTCTAGATGGCAATCAGTTTGTTGAGCTAAAAACTCAACAGCAATATCTCATTTTAGAAATCATGACCAGATTACTAATGATAATCCACAGACCTTGTTGTGAACAGTTCATGTAGGAAACTATTTTCCTTCTACCGAACCACACCCTCCAACCATAGAACTGTGCAGACGAAAGCATGCATCTATGGCTTGCTCACCTAGCGCCACTGAGCTAGCTAATGTTACAGCCATCAATAAATACATCTCACTCTTTCATGGGCATGAGCCTCTCGTCCGTGAGTACATAAACGCCTCCCCTGTAGTTCTGTAAAGAGAAAGCTGTTTTTCAGATGTTTTGTTTTGGGAGTTTTTGGGCGCCTTTAGTCGCCGTAAGCCAAGGACCATCTAGTCCCATTATATTTGAGGGAAGGCAGACATCTCTACAGCCAACATGTCAAACACTCAGCAACTCACACGAAAACAATCTAGATTGATAAATAACAGCACAGGTAGGAGGAAAAACACATATTGATGATTGTGGGGTGAACTGTCCCGTTAATAATGAATGAATGACTGGATTAACTATCCAGCCTATCCACCTCCTTACTGTGCGGGACCTGGCGTGACCTTATCTCGTTGATTAGAGGCTACTGTAAGCTTTGTCATGTGTTAATGACTCTGTAATGAATAACACAACACCTGGACTTTGACTGGTGTCAGATCTCGGTCATGTGGCAGTCACTTCCTTTAAGCAGCCAGACTGCCAAGTGTCTGTGGGAGCGCCTTCAAAAAGCTCATCACTGAGTCATAACTTTGGAGACAAACAGTGACGACAATGGTTAGGATGATGACAAATGCAAACTTGGATGTTCTCAGAATTGATGAAAGACAATTACAAAGAGTAGCTACTAGAAACTGTTTTAGAGACACATAGCATCCTGGAGCGCCCAATTTCAAGCAAGGAATTCACTGGTTTCATTCCTTTCATACTCTGGGTAATTTGTGGATGTACTACAAGCTGAATTTCAAAGTACAGTATGTCCTGTTATTGTCCTATTATTACATTATCGAAAAATGTTTTTCATAAAAGAATCAGACGGTCCTTGCTGTAAATCGAGTCTAAATGCTGGCTGTCTGAGGGCCTTGATGCAGCGGAAGCTGGAGAACACACAACAAAGGGACAGAAGAATATCCACCAAAGCCTCAGTTTGGGCTTCTAGCGCCAGTCAAAGCAATATCTGGAAACACTTTTTATCCTGCAACAACAAAAACACGCAGCATCCCAGATTTCAGGCCCAGCATAGCTGCATCAAACCACACTGCCCGCTATGGTCAGGCCTTAGAAAAGAGGCTTATACAGAAATCCAGCTCGGGCTAAACGCATCAGCCCAAAGGGCTACATAGCATGACAACACAACTCAAAGCGTGAGCCCAACCTTGGTCAGACAGAAGGTCTTGTGAGGTCATTCCAATACCGCAGATAACGCCAGCGCTTCACCCTGATTATCTTCTAGCATGAAAGCAGTTTGAGTGTGGTTGTAGGTGGAGGAGAGAGGGGTTAGAGAAATATTCAAAAATGCTCTGTTTCAGTCTTGAGTAAATGTTATGATAATTTCATTTGCGTGAGTAATTGTGTCTGGTCTTGCAGATTGCTCTGGCACTGGTGTGCAGAGCGGGAGAACAAGAGAGGATCAAGCGGCACGCCTTTTGTTTATTGGATCAATTTGAAAGGACTGGAGGAGCAGTGAAAGATACAATTTGTCCATTTCCTTTTCACCCTGCATGTTAAAGCTTAGTGAACAAGGAGAAGCATTGAGACTCTGGACAAAACAGTACACAGCCGTGTCCTCCTTCCTGCTGGAACACAATGTTCATTATAAGACTTGGACTGTGTCTCAATTCACGTTCTTCCCTACTTACACTTGCCGTTTCAAATGAAATACGGCAAAATAGAGTGCACTACAAGGACCTGGATGGTGTCCTCATAATGGTCAAAAGTTGCGTGTGGAACGCTGGACACTTCTCACCCTCACACCTCTTCCTAACACACAGAGAGTGAGTGAACTCCGGCAGACACAGCACAAAAAAGTGTCCAGATACACTACAAGGCTCGGAAAACAGGTTGGAGGGCGAGCAGTTTGTCAAACAAGCGACACAGCGTTCGTTGACGCATGAAGCAGGTTAGGACACCTTGATAGGGAAACACTGAAACAATCTGATGTTTGCTCACTTTCTTGTTCACATTGCGTCCAGTTAGGAAGGGGTATCAGCGGTTGCCATTATGGCTACGTAGCAGTTTTTAGCAGGAAACAATTGTGGTCAAATGCTGGCGTTATGCTCTGTCCAGTTGCAATGTGCCATTAAAAATAAGAGGAAGAAGAAGCAGTCAAACGTTGAGATTGTCATATCCGATAAGTGCAGATCTGAGACAACACTACCCTGTCAAAACTCACACGCTTCACAAGAACAAAGTGCACCGTGTACAATGTGGAAGTGTATCAACGGAAGTATCTGAACATACACCCAGTGCTGGTTGGGATATCAGAGCAGGATGGCATGTTGGTTTTAAAAATAACAGGGACACAGGTTGAAGATTATATAGTTCAAATAAAGAATCTTTCCAAACCATAACACAACCAAAAGGGCACGATCAACACAACTACCAATTATCGCCTGCGAGAGCACAACAGAATGCTTCAACCCTGCCATTTTTAACACAAACAAATTCCATAGAGCGGAAAAAAAAGTTTGCTGCTCTGACACAATTTCCATTCCTGTGTTGCTATAGCATTCCAAAGGCAAAGACAACATGCTGGAGGCGTGAGAATTGGAAACACAGTTGGTTATCTTTTTCTTGTGCAACCCAGCGTGCCTGCACATACATGTCTGTGTGCGATAGCGCGCTTTGATTACATTGAGAAGCTATAGGCCTCCAGTCAGGCAGAAGGGCCTGACTCCAGGGGTTTAGACATGCCAACAGCGGGCAGGAAATCAGGAAATCGGCAGAGCAGAGGGACAATGACATGGAGATTAGAGATCAGTTAACCCCCCCTTCTCTGAGTGACTGACCTGTTTGCTCACTGACTATGACTTCCTTTCAGACACAAGCACACACACTTTCAAACACAACCGACTCAAACTCAGCCTCTCTTCCACACAATCACCTCTTGAAAGGAGCTGTGCGCCGCAGTTTCTCCCACATTCCCGTCTTTCTCAATTTCACAGGAATCAAATCAGCAGCACCCATTTTGCAACCCTTCTTTCGCAGGTAATGGGTGCAGCCAATCAACGAGCAGGACTTTCTTTAACAGTTGTGACTAATGGGCAAACTCACACCACAACCGGGATGATATCATCTGATGGCTGGCAACCATTCTAAAGTGGGAAGACTGCAAATATAAGCTAATTAAAACCTTAAAAAGACTCCACCTGGATTCCTTAACACTCTTGTACTCTGACCTCACCTGGCTTATCTCTTAGGCAAAGAAGACTTTCACCGGTAACACACCTGGAGGGCTCTGCAATGCAGGAGGGAGTTTACACTGGGAAGGATTAGCAAAAAAAAAAAAAAAAAGAAGAAGAAAGGATCAAATGTCCAAGGACTGAAAACACTCCCCTAAGCAGCAGTACAGACAAAGGTAAGAGACACTCTCTTGACAATTAAGTGCTACATTTTAATGTAAAACTTGACTTGCTTGTGTCACTGTGGAAAAGTCCCTCACTCTGTGTCTCTGCCTTAGAGCTGCGCAATGAGATCTTCTCTGTAACTGTTGGAACAAGCCCGATCATGTCAAGGAAGAGTTTGTCAGGGTGTGCAGGTAGACGTTGCCTTGTTTCCTGACAGAGACGTGTGTACATGTGTTGGATTCAAATGTCCTGCATTTGCTCAGCAAGACAGGTAAGAACTAATCAATCTTTATCTATCCTGCTGTTAGTTATCCTACCAGACAAACAACTGCACAAAAGAAAAACCTTCAAAATCAATTTCTTTTAACTTGTGCTTAAGGATTTCATCAGCCAGATTCCTGATCTGTCTTAAAGATGGATCACGTATGGCAGCATTGAAGAAGATAATTTAAAAATTGCTTCTTGGCCAATCTGTTTTAATGGGCGTCTTTAATTTTTTCTTGGCCATGAAGTGTTTCCTGGACATGATACTCATGGCTGAAATCCTAAGACTCCTCCTTGGCCAAACTGACATGTTTGGAAAGGAATGCTGTTGTGTCCACGCTCTCCAATCTCCCGCTGCTACTAAAGTGCCGATAAAACCTTTACAGGCCAACAAAACCTGTTTGCTGTAGTGGCTTACAAATTTACAGAGTGAGTGTTTCAAGTCACGAACACAGGTCTAATGTGGGCAAAGCTGTTTGGGAGACCGTAAAATCACAGACACTAAGCAGATTAACTAATCGACATGCCTGCGTTGATGAACTGAGTTCTGTTTTAGTCAATAAAATGATTACAGGTCACGAAACGCAAAATTACATTCAAGTTAGGCTTTCATTTTAAGTGTTATTATTTCATTTTGACCAAGAATGTTTCCTTTTAAGTTTTGCTAGTGGATGTAAAACTTTTACAGTATGAAATCCCCACACTACATTTCAAAAAGGATAACTTATTTTGAAAAAATAATGCCCAAAGTGTGATGTTATTTATGGAATAAAATATCTCATTTTATTAACTTCCACATCCTCTCTCGAAGTCACAGCATAACTCTCACACTACAGCAAAATAAACAGACTGCATCCCAGCTATTTTAATTTTTCACAAAATAAGAAACATGTGTTCCGAAGTGAAGTTATCATTATTTCTGACAGGAGTTACGGTAAAGCCTCGTGTTCTCCCGAAACAAAATGTTGACAGATATGGTTTACTCACATGCAGGACAACAATTACCGTTTGGGAATCAGATTTTTTTGTTGCTTTTGTTACTGGAAGTCTTAAGTGGGCTGACAGCCTTCCTTTAGAGGAGAGGCTCCAGACCACACCTGCATTTATGGGAAAAAAAACAGGGATTTGAAAAGTAAATATTTAGAAATGAAAGCTTCAAAGCATTGTTGGAACATCCTGCTGCTGCCAAATGATACTGAATTTCATTAAATCAAAATGGAGTGGAGCAGGTGCAATCTCAAAACAATGGCTGCCGATTCACATCAAGCCAAATGATTCAGTCCAATACTTACATCTGGTGCTAGATTACAAGTACAAGCACAGACATGCTTCATATTCTAGCATGATGTGAGGGAAGCCTAGATTTATAATGCAGTGTTACAAACATGGTATTAGATGCAGATTTATTCAATTATAATTTCTATTTTCTTGTGTTTTAATTCAGATGGAATCATGCTCATAAGCTTCAACACTTTCTGAGGATCCACTGTCAAACAAAGAAGGGAATACAAAGACTGAGGATATACTTAAAGGATAAACAAAAACATTTAGGTCTATCTCAACCAGATCTGCCAAAATGCCACTGAGAACATCGTTGTACAGAAAGCCATCCTCTGGTCGTTGGCCCGGCAGGAACTCCAAGCGCAGGGAGGTGCTGTCCGTCAACATGATTAGCCTACCACTGGCTGATTTCCGTCACATCTCACATATTGGCAACGATGCTCAGAGAGACAGCTTTGGAGACCTGTCCTTCTTAAAGATGGGCCACAATCTGCTTCTACAAAGCTCCCAGAGCGAGCAGAATCTCTTCATGGCCTGCTCTCCGCCACCAAAGCCCCCTCGACTGAACCTGGACGAGGCGGACGGCTCAGAGAGCCCTGACTGGCGTGCAGGCCACCTGCACAACACGTCTCAGAAGAGAAAGAAATGCAGCTCTATGCCGCTTCTGGACAGCGAGGACAGAGAAGTGGAGATGGAAAAGGAAGATGGGTACCAGAGAGGGAATAATGTTGCTACCAATCAGGCTGGCAGGCTTGGACGGGGCAGCTTGAATTCAGACAGGGATGAAGACTCCGCAGAGATCTGTGACAAAACTGTCAGACAGCATAAGGAGGAGGAAAGTGGCCTTTCATTCAGCCTCGACCTGGGCCCTTCAATCCTGGATGATGTTCTCCAGGTGATGGACAAACTCCACGATTAGACAATGTAGCAGCCAGGCTTTACTACAAGGTTGGACTAATTCAACACCCTTCTTTGGGACTCTCCTGGTTTTATGGACAGAACAATATCCTAAAGCAATGGTTATCACAGAAATAAATCTGGAGATATGTGATTTTATGATTGATATGATGATTTTAATGGAGTTAAACTACGACACTGAAAAGACTAAGTTTCAGTAAAACATGTTACTTATTGCATCTGATATCACAGCACCTTTCTAGGAAACAGAGCTCACAGTTCAACTCAACTTTATTTATATAACTCTTACCTTTATATAGAGCACCACATATTGTGTCTATTGCTAGCTGTGGTCCACAACATTTGTCCAAAGTAAATATCTTGTTTGAGAGGTTAAACCAAAAAAAGCCAACTACACAAAGTTAATGTTCTCCTTAGAAACTGGCCCTTGCAGGGGTGGATACAATCTTTAAGTTAATATTTAAACTCTGTCGGATCTCAAATACCAAGCTGGACATTTTCACCTTCTTTTACTTTCCTCTTTTGCTATTGTAATCCCCCCAAACCACACGGCACAGCACTGAAGACGGCTGTTAAGACTTAAGAGTGTTGTGTTTAAGAAAAGAAAAGCTGCGGCTGGAATCCAAGGTCCTCGAGCTGTGATGTCTTGGCTCTTGGCGTGCTTGCCAATCCATTGTGTGCAGAGGGCAATTTTTGCTCCGCACGCATCCCAGAGGCCCCACTCAAAAGGTAGACCAAGGTACCCCCCATCTCTCATTCCCAACAATGCAGTGAAAACAAACACTTAGCTCTGCTTCCAATAAAAGCCAGCCAGTGGTGGCAAGTTGGGCAGCAGACCAAACCAGGCCACAGGTCCAAGACCTCAGACAAAAAAAAAAAAAAAGCCAGAGCAGGCTGTTTTCTTAGCTGCAAATCAGAGTGCAATGCTCTGGTGAGTGGCGCACGAGAAGGAAAGTGGTAAAGGGTAACGTGATACTTCCACATATGCGGGGGGTGTCGAGGGAGGAGGCCCAGAGACATCCATTACTGCTGCAGAAGTCCTGATGAGGGTTTAAACACTACCGTCTGACCAAACAGACCCGCAATATGTGAAAAAAGCACACTTGAATCTCACATACATGGGGGGGAGGAACACACATGTACTGTATGTATATGTAAGCACACGTTGGTAAACTGAGATTTCTGCAGACAATCTAGGTCCACTTCCCTCAGGTCTGGAGAGGAGAGTGGGGACAGGAGCCTCGGTCTGCGCCTTAGTGGGGGGTTGCCAGGAAAGGCTGTGGGGCAGGCGAATTCCTAACTTCCCCACGGGTCATTCTGCAAAATATACCAACCACAAATGTCCCACTTCTAGCAATAGATTTAGAATTCTATGTATGTCCAAACAGAAACAGCAATGTTTGTGGGTACGTCTGTACTGTATATCTGTTCTGCCATCTCTCATTTTAAAGTGGATATCACTGACCATTTTTCTTGAGTATGTTATGACAATAACACATTGTGAAACATTTTTTTGCATTGAAAGATGTACTGTTATGTATTTTGGGGAAGTAAAGAAAAATATCTTTCATATTCCAAGATTGGTGGTTTGTGGATAGAGGTCCTCGTGTCAACATTTTAAGAGGGCTCATATGAGATTGTTTACACACCCTGACAGACGGACATTTATTTGGCTTTACAACTGTCAGAAGCCACTGTGGAGGCAACAAGCCTTGCATAACAGTTTCTTGAGAAATTATAGCCTTGGATTATCCACCACGACATGCAGCACAACATTATTTCAAGGTGGAGAAACACACAAGCCTAAATTAGACGGGGATGTCAAGCAGGATTTTATGTGGAGGCCCAAATACTGTATTACAGTAAAGTGGACTTTGAAGCAGCAGCTGAGCTGTTAGACGTGCCATGCTCTGAGGCACACCTGTATCATAAAGAGGTGATATTCAATAGCTAACCAGGGTGTGTCTGCAATTTGTCAGACTTCTCTATACCTTTTCCAGATAAGCAGGTGAAAGAGCTATTCAGTCACACAGGCTTTATATTGGATAGTGTTCCCATGTCTGCTGCAAAGGCCCTAAACAATCAAAGCCCTTTTTATTCCCAAGAGAAAGGGGATTGTGCAATGTCAGACAGACACTGTGAAAACAAATTATTGCCTAATAAGTAACAGTAAAAAAAAAAAAAAAACCAATATGCAAAAGACCAATAACAAATTTTGGTATTTCATGCACTTCAGCTATTCTTCATCAAAAAACCCACAGACACATTTTATAAAAACCCACAATCATTCTCTATAACATTCAAAAATTAACATTTCCTGCCTACTTTTTACGGAGTAGGGCTTCCTGCTATGACTCTGTCATCCACACAAGAGCTCTCAGTGTGAAGAATCACATAAACTTACGCTCAACAAGTGTTCAGCCGCATGACTGATGTGAGAAGAAAGAGCCTGTAATTGAAGACAAATTATCTTGTCTGCGCAGCACAAACTGGCCCGAGCTGTGAAGTATCCCAATCACATCTGGTACCACTTCTCTCGCTCCAAAAATTTAAACTCGTTGTCATACGGAATACCAGGAAACCCTGTCATCTCACTAAAGAGTAGCGCTTATGAGTTATTTATTTTGTCAGGTACTAACTAAAAAGCTAAAAATATTGTTTTGGCAAATAGGAGATGTGTCCATCTCATGTAATTGCGTCTCCTAGACCGGCGTGACTTGACGCTACTGAAATATGCTGCACAGTTTCACACACAAAAGGGGATTTTTGTGAAACTGATATTGTTTATGCTGTCTGTATCATGTCAGAACATATTATCAAGCTATAGACGGTGAGGGCCGAGCCAATCCACAACAGCTATCCCCTCTCATGATACGCATGATGAACTGGGCGTATTTGGGGCGTAACACAATAATTATGAAATTCTGACCACACCATAATCACAGCAGGCGATCTGTTCCGTGTCTGATGAGACAACGCAAAAACACGTCTATATTTTTCATGCAACCTTAAACCAGTGTTTCTATAAACTGTGTGGTCTTTTGTTCCATCGGGGTCCCACTGTACATAGATGATGCATAACCAACAAGTCCAACCTTATATAGTAGGAGGTATACTGCCTGTCTGTCTCTACTACATCCATTCAAACCTGGTACACGATATTAATATCATGCACTTACCAATATCAATAATACAATTTCCCTCTTTTGGGTCTGTTCATAGAAAAAAAGAAGCCCACTAGTCTACCTCCGAGAAGTTCCTTATCTTCACTCGCAGAGGGGGTCAGGCCCTGGTTGAATATGCCAACTGCACGGCCACATACAGTCAGTCTCTTCCAGATTCAGGGGCTATTTTAGGTGAGAGTGCACTTTTCGAGCACCAGCAAACCGGCGGGCTGGAAAAACAATCCCAGAATAGCTGATCTGCTGCATCTGGTTTGTGTCGTGACAAGCCTGCGATGACTCTCCAACTCTAGATGGAAGAAGCAGGCGTAGAAAGCTCAAATTCAAATCCATTATGATGGATTCATGTTAAATAGTATGGTATGCTCAACTACGCAATAAACCACGAATCAGGACACAGTGATTAACGATGGCATCACATCTCCAGAGACACGAACATACATCCGGGAAAGACCAGGCAAATGGTTAGATAGTGATTCCATATCCGAGACAGTCTGGAAGGAGATATATGAATCATTAGATGGCCACACATGGTGCAACAGCCATTTACAGCTCTTATTAAACACTGCACTTAGAATTCACTGTGATCTGCAACTGCACACGATACAATGCTAAAAGAAATGTCTGCACTAATGAGAATGACTTACGCATTTCTTTCATAAACATGCTCCTTTCATAATCTCTCACTGTGAAATATTATTATGTCAAAGGGCAAAGACACAACAAAGAATAGTCTGGAGATGAAACTAGATCCTTTCCCAGAAGAGGAGTCTGAATTGAGTCAGGAGCATGGGGAGCAATTCCACGCAGTGTGAAAGATGTGGTCCTTCCTTACTTTGAAATTTTTAATATCCATGGTGAGTAAAACTAGGTGAATGCAGCGCTGTTATAAATCATGTCATATCTGCTCTGTGCACAAGCAGAACGAAAACAGAGCCAACCGTTAAACAAGTCTCCTCGGTGTCTCACTGTGAGAGCAGTGCAAATCTAACACATCATGGTATAGTTAGTAATGTTCAAGGTCTCTGGACCCTGAGGGGGGTCTTCAAGGGGAATTTACCCCCCCCTTCATCCATTAGGCCTTTACATTGGCCCCAGATTCATTTAGTAAGCCCAGCAGAGCTGGAACTGAAGCTGAGGCTGAAGTCATATGTCTGTGTCTCTGAGCTCCCTGTAGCGAGACCCTGACTCTCTGAGCACTGTGTTTGGATTGATGAGGTTAAAGAAGCAAATCCTCACCCAAGCTGCTCCTATGTGATTGCAGCTGGCTGGTGTGGGGTTGCAGTGGAGGGCTAGACGACAGGAGAGGACTCTGATTTTAAGATTTCAGATAGAGTCCGAGAGAAGGACCTCCAAGGCTCTGGCTTCTTTTTACCTCTATCTCTCTTTCTCACATGCCCTCCATGTCCAGCTGACCCCAGGCCAGATGTGGAATAACATTACTAATATCTACACCAGTTCACCCATTATGTCATGTGGGGCCTCTTCAGCGAGAGGTATTCACGCTGAGGGCTAATGCGAAAATTACTCAGACGTAGTAATGTTTTCATTCTAGGGTGCAGGACAAAAAAAAAGAGCTATGGATATCTGTGAGGCAAACCGGGTTACCATAATAACATTTAAAGAGATTAGTATGACAAGTCCCAGTGTGCAGAATGAGCCTCACATGCTAGCCTTGACAAGGGGGTCTTCAGACACCACACTGGGTTGAAACCAAGTTCAGCAGCAGCTCTGGAGACACAGATAAGTAGACCTGGAAAGTCAACTGATCTGTGATCCCTCACAGGTAAAGATGACAACATAAGAGAAGTAAAATGGACACAGCGGAGCGGAAAAAAAACATTACTTCATGCTAATCTAATGACAAGAGAGAAACACTTTCAAGATCCTCAGAGGATGTAGCTGAAATGAGATTATCCTTGGACAGGAAAAGAGTTAATGTGCCTTTGGTATCTGCATGTGGGCTGGCAGGGAAAGACTAAATATTAGGCGTGCAGAAAAAAAGGTTGCTGTGCAGACTACTGTGACTTCCAAATCACAAGAGGCAACACATCAGAGAATGTTTTGAGATGGTTTTTCTCAATAAAGCATTTTGGTTTTGTGCAGCAAATCTTTGGGCTGCAGAAAATAAATCCTTCAAATTTAAAATAAGAAACCACATTCCCTGCCCCCCCCCAAAATATATTAAATTCTCAATAATCAAAAAGAAAGTAATATTTGCAATAGCAATAGCAATACAGAGACCGGCTCACTTGGCACCAGTGCAGCCATTTGGTCAGTCTCACGTGCCAGACTACCATTATCGCACACTGCTTCTTCTGCTAGCATTCCTGGGGTCCGCCAGGTCAGGCCTGTTAATGAGGGGCTGACCAGGGACTTCGGGCCAGTGTCGGGCCAGCGCCTCACCACTCCAAAGCAAATAAACCAGGGTCCATTTAACCAAACACATTGTTCTAGACCAAATGAGGGGAGTGCAAGCACTGGGGGAATATTTGCACCACTGATATGAAAATAAAACCTCCAAAGGTTTACATACTTTTTTTTGTGGGACAGAGTTTAGGCAATCGTATTTGTGTTGGAAGCTGTGTACGTGCGAAGATTCTGTAACATAGGGCCGACGTGCTTTATGAGAGAGGGAGGGAATTACAAAAATGCGTTTTCAGGTTATAGCCATACCTGTGAAGACATGAACAGGCCAGGTTGAGATGCTGGAGTGATGACCTCGGGCTGTCCTTCAAGCCACGAAATCTTCAGCGGGTTTTCACTCAGGCCACTTTCATTCTTAACTGCCAGCTCCTAAAAACACAAAATAGTCTGTGAGTGGATTTTCTATCATTATTTTTTGAGCCAAACAAAACACATTCTGCCTTGTCCTGAAAGCTGTAAAATTTGTGTTGTATTTATCTTACACCTGGGTATTATATAAATATGAAAAACACATGTAGACAAGGACAAAGGTGGATTGTAACGGGGCCAACTCCCAGAGCAAGGCTGGGAGCCGGAGATGGGCAGGCAGAGACCACAGGACCTGTGCCCAGATCCCTGTAGACTGGCAGACATTTGCTCTGGAGGGAAACCACACGTTGTGGTGAGGAAACCACAACAAAATAAAGTACGCCATCACGACAAAGGGCCTGAGGATCCAGACAATGTGGAACAATGAAGCGGCTAAAGTCCTTCCGTCCAATGGTTCCCATCAGCTCGGAGATCTCCACGCTACAGAACGACTAAAACGTCGGTTTAGGCTGCACAAACTGTCCCGAGGCAGGAAAGTCTGTGACAGGTGTCATTCTTAGTAATAATCAAACTCAGCAGGTGACCGGAGACTTCGAGGCAAGTGAGTGGTAAACAAATGCGGTCTATGCAAATGTCTGCTGCGGAGAAGATTTTGAGGACACCGGCCGGGGCAGAGTTAGGTACTTACAGCTGCTCTCACGGTTGCAAATTCGACCACAGCGCTTCCTCTCTTCTTCGCCGATACAATCACATTCGAAACATCCCCGTACTAGAGGTAAGAAATGGGAGAACAGAAGAAAAGTCATATTGAGGAAGAGGAGAGATGCAGAACATTCAAATTAGTATTTCCTTTCACAGCACAAACCATAACCATGAAAACACAAAGCATATGCAGACTGAAGAACCGAAAACACGGGTGAATATAACAGACTTCTGGAATAAAAGTTAGGATTCAATATGTGTTTGGTTATTAAACCTAATCTCTAATGATAGGGTTTGTATGTTCGGGCCTGAGCCAGTAATACTGCAAAGAACATCATGTACAAAAGTGAGACCTCTGTGGCTTCTCAAAAGACAAGAGGAGACAAGAGGCAGTATTGGAACATTTTAGCTACTCCTTGTGCAATGACAGCATTTGATAAACAATATTTTTGGCACAAAAGCTGAAATTAGATGTGGCTTTCATCCAACTCCCTGCCACAAATCAGCGCAGGGAGGAAAGGCTGGCCAAAGGGGGAGCAGGGCAAAGAGCATCTCAGACATTCCTTGATTTCTGTCCGAAGGAGATGGAGAGAAGAGAATAGTCACAAACACGTCTTAGAAGGGGAGATAAAAACCTGATCCCTTTTTAAAGGCAGCCATTAGCAGAGTAAAGGTTTTTTTTAATTCCTAAGGGTTTTTATGTATAACTGAGGCCTTTTGTCATTAACCTCTCCCCGAGAAGGATGGACGTGACCTCAGAGAATCTCATCCTGTGAAAATGTAGCTTTCTGGGAACGGGGAAGTCCAGGAATGCTAATGTCTACGAAGGACATTGTGGAGCAAGCCAACAGTGACAAAGGAGACTCTCAAAAGGCCTCTGTTTCATAGAATATAAATATCGTAACATGTTTTTTCCCCCTTAAACGAAGATGTATTATTTTAAGCGGCCAAAGTACACAAGTCCGCACACGTGCGCAAGTATACACATACCATACTTTCCCACACAGCGGTGGCTATTTCAACTTGCCCAAACCATTAACTGTCACTCACTGGAGCTTGCCATCTCAAACAAAATCCTTTCCTAAAATTTATTCCCTTTGCTGAAGAATTTTAAAAGGAGGAACAACACTTTTTTTCCACGGTCTTGAGTATGACACAGCCCTCCTGCCTGGAGCCATATTGATTGAGTTCGTGCAGAGGAGAAATTCATACGCCTTTTTCCGGTGGGCTTGACGTCAGTGACACTTGCCCTAGCCTCGTTTCAGGCCAACCTATGCCCCACCAAAAGCCCTTGTGACGGATCACAGCATACAGTGGTACTGGGTTGCATGAGAAGAGCACATTTCCTAATGCCTCCCTTGGCACTGCTTAATCACCTGGTAAGAGGGCCACAAACAATGGCGTGCATGGCTTTAAAAGGGCACTACAACATTGCCCTCAGCACTTTCACTGCAACAAAACTTAATGGGCCTTGTTTAAGGGGAAGAATAAAACAATCTACAACGCTGATGTCATGCAGACCTCAAATATGGCCGGACTCTGCAGGCAAGTTTGTTACAGTGGAGCTCTGCTGTGGGACAGCAAGATTGTTTTGTTATTGTTTTACAATATATGTCATTTTATACTGTGATAGTAATATATCATTATATTCTAAATCTTCTGAAGATTCCATTGCAAAATAATTCACTGATTAAATGCTCAGATGGAAATGTCTGTTTCTGGTTAATCCAGTCAATTAAATACCTCACATATTAAATCATCACATTGATGCAAAATTCCTGTAAATTAGCCCTGCGCAGTAATTTACAACATTGCCTGCAATGTCCTAATACAGGCATATTAAAGGGAAAGCTACCTTGGTAGCCTCAAGGAATATTTCATTATATTACCCAGCCCAAAGTGGTGACTTACTGTTACTGTCGTGTGAAAAGATAGGAGTCCTAAAGGCGAGCCAAGTTAAAGGGGAACACCACCCAAATTAAGAATTCCAATATGTTATTGCCGTGGCCGAGAAAAGTTCAGTTAATATCTGTGAACATGAGCTTCTCTCTCAAAGCCAGAAAGCAGAGAAGTAAGTCTCAAACTTTGTGATGTCATCAAGTATAAAGTCTGGAGCTGCTCCATAGACAATGAACGGGAGTTTGATTTTTTGGACCCACAGAGTGTTTTCTTTATTATACCCAAATGAGCTTTACTCTATTGTACTGCTCTCAGTTCTGAAACAGAAAACGTAACCATATACTCAGAACATTCGCCCGGATGCTCCCAATGTCATCTAGAACATTGTTCCGAATTGTCTATGAAACAGCTCCAGACTGACATCACAAATTTGAGTTTTAACAGCTTTTGGATTTGAGAGAGGGTTGTTCATGTATACTTGAGTTTTTCCACTGTCTGAGACCAGAGATATGCTCTTACAGAAGCAGTATGCAGGATTTAGTGGCATGTAGCAGTGAGGCTGCAGATTGCAACCAACTGATACCCCCAAGAAACTATGGCGGCCTTCAAGTAACATAAAAAGCAGAAAACCCTCTCTACAGCCAGTGTGTGGTTTGTCTGTTTTGAGCTACTGTATAAACATGGCAGTGTAACATGGTAATCTCCATGGAAGAGAGCACGCTTCCTATGTAGAAGGACTCATTCCATGTTAATGAAAACACAATGATTCTTGGTTTCAAGTGATAATACACCAATGAAAACATAGTTCTGAATATTATATTCCATTTCTGCCAGTAGATCCCCCTAAATCCTACACACTGCACCTTTAAGTTTTGCTGTAACATGGTTACAGTACTGCAATATTGTGGAACTACTTTGATTTCCAGATGTGTACCTTTTGTAGAAGTCTGAAAAGAATGTCTTGAGAGTAGCCTCCATTCCTCTCGTCGTCTTTTTTACACTTCCACTTTAACTGGCATGAGAAAGAAGACAGAAAGGAGAGACCAATATTAGTCATCAGGACTTTTCTAGAATTAAAGCAGTGCATGATAATGTCTAATCATTAGAGCACAATTGATTAAACTCAGCTGATGAGAAGACAAAGCATGCCAGGGAGGCTTGGCGATGATGACACACAGATTACCATAACCCTGAGAGCAGAGCGGAGCTACAAGAGAAAGACACTGTTAAACTCTTGGAACATCACCCCGGCACCACCTGTGAGACCTGCAGTCAATTTCCATTCATACCGAGGGTGCCGGGCAGCTAAAACGGGTGAAAAGTAACACATGGAGCCCTGGACCGGAGAATACATGGTGACTCACCTGCTTAACTATAGCTCCGCAAAATAAAGCACAACACCAGACACAATGATGAGTAAGTAATCCAAAGTAGGTCGCCTAATACTGTGTTATGGGGAGAAAGATGTGTCTTTGTTTTAACCGTGGTTAGCTTATTTGATTGTGTAACAATGTTTTCTGTCTTTAAGTCTTGATACTTGCCATATTGCACTGTGTGAATGCTGTTCTAGAAATTACCGTACAGCTTATTTCAACATGAGAGCTTCACAGCTCCAAGGAACAGCATCCACAAGATCATTTATCTCATGCTTGGAGTCCTGCTGCTAAACCCTCATCCCTGTTCCCGTACTCCTAAAAAAAGATATTGTGCAACTTCTCATATCCATGTTCAAAGCACAGCGGCGTCTAGCCAATATCGCACTAACTGCTTAAAGTAGAATTATAAATGGCAAGCACTATGTGTTGATTCAGCTCCAGCATTCTGCTCCCTGTCAGAGAAACAGGATTTCTGGGAATTTCCATGTCTACACAGCCTCCTTTACCAACAATTACGGTCGAAAATGTACATTCTCCTTCCAAGAGCAGTCTTCTGTACCCGCTGATAACCTTCTTACCCATTAATCTTCGCACAAGATGTTAAAAGCATTTGCATGATGTGGTGTCTGCGGTTCCAGCCCTCAACACTAACACAACGCTGTGTTCTCTTGCTCCTAGTTTAAACAAATATACAGATAGGAAAGATATTAGTGGAACCGGACCAAATGGCTCCCTCTGCATTTGATGAATCACTAAAAGTAGATATCAGAATATTTCAGAGTAGTGAAGTCCAAGATGAAAATGAAATCCCAAAGAACTAAACTTATTTGAGGGAATGATTGATGTCAGATTCAATGCGACAGTCCATAATGCAGTCAACAATTTTGCTGAACATCGGTTGTCTAATAGAGCCAGAGATTGGTTAATCTAAAAATTAAATTTAAACTTGAATACCAGGATCACTCTGAATCAGGTTTAAGATATAATATTACTTTTACTGGACAGGAAAAGCAAAGAATAAACACTGTTCTTGATTCGAGTCTTGAGACAACACAAGACATTATTAAAAAAAAATAAAAAAAAATGGATGCACTAAAACAGTGACTTTTAATTTTCATTTATAACCGTCCAAACGACAAGCGCCAACAGTCTCTGAGACAGATTCATGCAGCCATGTTCCCATGTCCTTGAACTTGACCTGTGATGCTGTCAGTCTTACGGCTGCTGTTTATTTTTCCAACTAAATACACAAATGTTGGGGAATACACTGCTGCACTACATGGCTATCAAATTTTAAAACCAGATTTAATGTCTAAACACATTAGCTAACATCCCCAGTGTCCGTTAATATGCACAGGCTAGGCAGTTTCCAGGAGGAAATATAATAAGCTCTCTCTTGGCGTAGTTACAGGTCTCCTGACAACGTCGGGGCCTACTCTGGAGGAATGGGCGTTAGACAGCGTATGTGGTCTCCGAATAATTAATTACAAATGTCTACGGTTCTATCAAAGTCCCAAATGAGGGTCTGCCTGCACTTTCGCTCAGATGTTGCAGTTCCTCTTTTCTGTCTTCCTGCATTACTCTCCAAGAGCTGCAACCCTCGTCCTGACCTCTCTTCCCCGGCCCGGTCCCTGATTAAAAGCCAATAGTTGCAAGCCTTACCTTCAATTTGGGGGTCACGTTGCTCTTGGAACATCTTTCCACTCCTGAGTCTAAGAAAAAACAAGAGGGGGGGGATGATGAGACAGTAAAGTTCAAAGACAGGGAAACAATTGTTTTGTTGAGGAAGGAAATGTGGCACTCAAGATAGCAGCTGAGGTGACTCATGCAGATGGGCAGCAATTTGAAACTGGCCATCACATAGTTAATGTATGGCTCCTGCTACAGTCTGATGATCCACTGAGTGACTCTCAAGATGGAACAGACAGAGCGCTGATGATCCAGCGGCGGGCTGGGAAGGCCTGACTGCGTGCAAATGGAGGGAGACTCAAAAGACGTGCTGACTATGCATGAGTAATTGTCCAGCCACAAAAAGGGGTCTAGTCCAGGGCCAAGAATCACTACTTTCCTTAAATACCCACACTTCTATAGTCTTACTTTACAAGACTCTTTACTTTTTTGCATGTCTCCAGAACGGAGACACTAAAGCTTTAAAGTATTATCAAGAGGTTAAAAGTCTGATTGACAACTATGTGTATGTGTGTGCGTGGTGCTTCGCATTCCTATGTTACCTTGCCAAGTTGTCTCACAGCCAAAAAACTAAAAAAAAAAAAGACTCTCTTCAAAGTGCAAAACATTAATTCAAGCATACATTCAGTTATTGTTATTGTTCTTTATGTGAATAATATTTGGTGAACCACAGGGGAGCCTGGTGACTGCTGTG
Source organism: Epinephelus awoara (assembly GCA_035609425.1). Lineage (NCBI taxonomy): Eukaryota > Metazoa > Chordata > Actinopteri > Perciformes > Serranidae > Epinephelus > Epinephelus awoara. The sequence goes on from CM069309.1 coordinate 22,592,107, forward strand.
GTTAGGAAACACAGGGGGTTCACTCAGCTGAGGCTTTCGGGATAGTAAAAGCACTTCACTGGATCAAACTGGATTTATCCAGGCAGAGCGGGACTGCACTGAAATGGTATGGTTAAAGGGGAAAAACACCTTAACGAAGAGCTCTAGTATCTTACTGTCATGGCTTTGGGAAGTTCAATCACTCTCTTTCTATGGTTCAATCAATATTTGTGAGCATGAGCGACTCCTTCTCAATGTCAGAAACAAGAGAAGCCTCTAACTTGTGATGTCATTAAGCACAAAGTCTGGAGCTTCTCTATGGACCCACAGAATGTTTTTATACCCAAATTAGTTTTATTCTAATGTAGTGTTCACAGTTCTGAAACCAAAAATGTCAGAACATTCCCCAGGGTGCTCTCAGTGTCATCTATAACATCTTTCCCAATTCATTGTCTATGGAGAAATTCCAGACTTCACACTTGACAACACCACAAATTAGCACTCTAGCTTTTGGATGAGAGAGTTCTTCATGTTGAACTAATATTTTTGGATTGGCAAAGTAATGTATGAAGTTTGACTCCTAGACTGGTGCAGACTGGACTGGTTTATATCTTTGAAGTGGACATACCTCTCTGAGTGTAGCCTCCTCTTTGCTCCTGCTGCTGTGCTTCTCTCTCTCTCTGGATCTGCTCTCTGATGAGCCTCTGTTCCTCCTCAAGCTGCCTGGATCCCTCCTCTCTCAAACGGGCTATCTGGTAGAGACAGACACGTGCAGTACAGTAATGTGAACAAACAGATACACTACTTTTGAGTGACAACACATTATGCTTCTGATTAAGCACTGATGTAATTCATCATCCTGTATGACTCTCCCTTCAGACACCCTGTTCTTTTCAGAGAGTGTGCAGACCATCTTACTCCTTCCGTTCAGGCAGTAACTCTTTGAGATGAGACAGAAAATGGAACAGTGCCACCTGCTGGTTACCTCCTCCCCCCAAGGCCATGTACGTATTTACATGCATTGAGCACACTGAGCACATGCCGTGACTCACCTTGGAAGCACGCACACCATTTTTATTTATCATTGGCTTTCTGAACAAAGTGCATCAAGTCATGCAATATCACCTAATAGGTTTACTGATAATTATGACATGGCAGTGAAAAAAAGGGCCTCTCTCAGATAGAGCCTTTGTTCCTGACCCAAGTCTTTGGAAGATTTCAACTCAATCACAAGGGAGTATTTGACGAAAAACAGAATAAAAGCACCTGGGTGTGTTTCAGAGTTTCCTGGATGCACTGGAATACCTTGTTCCCAGTGCACCGCAGAGGTCTGTAGTGTAGTGAAACTTTTATTTTTAATTTTATTCTCCAGGCATCGTGTGGCGTAGTATCATTCACCTCTCATATGGTTTCTATAAATTCTCTTACCTCTTCTTCAAGTGTTCTAGTGATTCGCACCTCCTCCTGGCTCTGAGCTTCTGCTTGTTGCTCTCTGGTCTCCAAGTCTGTCAAAGCAACACACGCACACACAGTCAAACGTCAGTATGTCCTTCAGATACTTGCGTTGAATCTTTTCTCAACAAGAAACCGTGCTAAATACATAGAATACTTTCAAACAGCTGCTCTCATTTCAGTCTATGCTAGGCAATCAATGCAGCAATTATCTTAATATAACCCTTAACGATACTGAGAACCTTGTAATAAAATCACTAAATCAAGAGTGTTGAGATGCTGTACGATTTGTAAAGGGACTCACCAAGCTTAATTTTCTTTCTCCTGTCATCTAACTTCCGGTTTCTTTCTTCGGCTTGTTTCTTGGCAGCGCAAATCTTGTCATAAGCAGCCTGTTAACAGTATCAGACACCAGGATGATGAATCATGTCCCTGTTTGAGTGTGTATCAGCACTTATAATAGTTTGACAGACATCAGCCGTATTACCTTGGCAGCAGCATCAGTTAGCACCTCAAGAGCCTGGGACAGCTGATGGAAGAGCTCAGCTAGAAGAAAGGGATGAGAGAAGTGTAACACTACAAGTTCTGATACTGGCTGTACATAGAAATGCTTTTTTGTTTTTTGCTTTAGTAATCAAAGTTAAACAAGTGAAATATAATATATAATTAAAAATGTAGCTAAAATTTAACAAGGACATAACACTCGTAATTCTGTCACCTTCTTGGCACCTTGTTGACCTTACCCTCTGCCTGAACTAGGGTGCTTCCATGTTGGGTTATTTTGTAATCTTCCCTTTAACAGCAGAAGTGTGAACACCTTGTTGAGCGTCACCAACTTTATGAAGAAGAAGACTTTATTAATCCTCAAGGGGAAATTCAATTTTTTTTCATTCGGTTGTCATATACACACAGGCCTGAAATATACACACATGTACAAAACAGGACCTATATATGCATTAAATGGAGAGATGTCAGGGTGAGGTGCTGCCTTGGACAGATGCCCTGAGCAATTTGGGGGTTCAGTGCCTTGCTCAAGGGCACCTAGGCAGTGGCCAGGAGGCGAACTGGCACCTTTACAGCTACCAGTCCACGCTCCATACTTGGCCCGTACTAAGACTTAAACCAGCGACCCAGGGGTTCCCAAGCCAAGTCCCTATGGACTGAGCTACTGCCGCCTCTTCATCCATTTTAAGTGTAAAAATGGCTGTTATTAAGTTTTATTATTATGCCAAAAGCAGGCTACAAGGAGCTGCAGGTTGTGTGAGGTTGTGTGAGCTGGTTGACATACAAAAGCGCTTCAAAAAGGGCTGGTTAGCACAATCTGTGGCCAATTAAACCTGTTATATCCCATTAGCTGCTGAATTATCCCAAACAACATATAGTGCAGCATGAGGTTAATACAGAGGAGATAGAAAAGAAAGTGATGTGACATAGAGAAAATTAAGAGAACATGACATCTACAGGGGGCTCATGCCAAAAAAGGCATAACGTGTTCAACAAGACATCTTCAAGCTGAAGCTGGGACACAGAGCTGAAACAATCTGCCACTTTTTATGGTTTAAAAGATGCTGTAAGCCACACAAAACCTGTTTCCTCCTATGACACAGATGTGCATTCCCACACAAAGCCCTGGCCTCTCCATATATCTTCCATTAGAGCACCTCGAGGGGCCACTGCCACAATCACCACTACCACGCAAGACTCCACCTCCCCAGTTGTCATCTAACACACACACACAAATGCAGAAGGAGACCACAATCCCACTCTCCGTCATACAACCGCCACACTACTGCACTATACTAGCCAGGCTTAATCATTCACTGATGGGAGGCCTAACGGACCGATACTGTTACTCCCTGTGGGGACTGGCAGTGCACACTAACAGGAGGCTCTGGAGATCATGCTGCCAGCGGAGGCGGTCAGGTTACCTACACGCATATAATGGGCTGGAATGAAATCCAACTGGGGGAGGCCTGCTATGCCCACTAGGCAGCTCAGAGTGTCACAACATGGGGGGTTGAGGAAAGGGAATAGTGCGCGGGGGTGTCTTCAGTCAGTGAGGAATCATGACCCCCACGTCACCTCTTACATGCATACAACTTTTCCCTGAGGAGCAGCAAATCCCAAGACTTGCTCTGCTCTCGTGCGATAGAGACAGAGTCTGTCCATGTGCGGGTTCAAGTGTTGAGGCCCTCCAAACCACTTCTTTTCCATTTCTGGGAAACCGACCCCCTGCTTTTGTATTATCCCTCTCAACCCCCCAAACCCAACCAATTTCCCAGTTTTTTTTTTCCTGACATAATCAGGAATTGTCTGAACCATCCAGCAACCACATAAACCTCACTTGAAAACATGCCACATGACCAGTCTTTTGTCCAAGGTGCCTTTTTTTTCTCCCTCCCGACAAAAAGCTACACTGAGATTTCCTGGTCTAATTGTTGACATGCTGGCTGGCGACAGGCCGCAAACGGAGTCAAGCCAAAGAGCGATGGAGTGTGGAAACGCTGGTGGCAATGGTGGTGCTGCTGGTGTTTGGCTGGTCCTGTCTGGCTGGAAGGCCAGTGGGAGAGACGGGCGCTGGTTAGACGTCCAACAGAGTGCTGCGGCTAGGCTGTTTGACAGGGTACATCTTGCTGAGAGCGCTACACTAGGGCATTCATTTTTGGTTCTGGAGCTTGATGGCCGCTCGGTCAGACAATTACCTCTAATTCTTCAGAAAACAACGCAGAAATTGCATAAACAAATAATAAATCTTGTTGCAGTTCCACTGGGCGACTGATAGAGGTCTGTGGCTCAGGATGGGGAGAACGTGAGCAGAAACAAAGACAGATAAACACATTAACTGGCTCACTCACCTGCTTTTGGGTTGTCTGGGTTCTTGTCTGGATGGCATGTCAAGGCTTTCTGCCGATAAGCTTTCTTGATCTAGGAGAAAAACAGAAGAACCCCTAGAGTTATGTAGAGTGGAAAATGTTGATTAGGACACAAAGAGAAAGAATCATCCACTTAAGCGCAGATTTTTGGCCATGTGAAAGTTAAATTCTTACTCTCAGTACCAATTATCTTTATCCTGTCGTCCTTGGCCCAGAAAACCAAATTCTGGATTAAAAAAAAATGAGGGTCCTATTGTAATAATGGCACAAATGGTAACAGGCTGACATGAAAGCACTGGGGATGAAATGTGGTCTGCATTTAAATAAAAATCGGGGATTGTATTGTTTGGATCAAATCAACACCTGAGCTGATCCTCTGCTTCGTGTCCTTTTGACATGTTGTTAATGGAATCTAACCACCTCTGCACATACTCCGCAGCGAATTACCCGCACAAGAATTCCAAACTATTCTCAGGCCCGTTGCCAGTGTGCAAGATAAATGTGGCCTGAGTTGCAGCCTAGTATTAGTCCATCTTTATTTAAAGGTTTAAAAAAAACATTAAAATAACATACACAAACAGAGTGCCATTGTCTATAACAAATCTGAGAAGCCCGCCATTAATATCTTAGGCAGGTAGCCAAAACTTTTGGGGGGTTCAGAGAACCAAAGTGGAAAAACGAAACAATACTTTGGAGTATTGTAATGTCATATGAGGTTTTAGTTATAGCTGATTTTTTAACTCTGGGTCACTGCTTGGAATGTTAACCATTCATTGGTCCTTCTAGGGACCAGTTAATGACAAGGTGGTTTTCATTAGATCTCTGCTCCTCTGGAGAAAGAAAGGAAGCAGGGAAACTTTCCGTGGAGACCAGAGGGGGCTGTCGAGTGCGGTGCTGAAGCTTTCGGCACACAACCTCAAAAGCACAAGCTAATATATATGCATTGCATGCTAAGGACTTGGCACATTAATACCCTTCATATCGAAGCTCTGACACAAGCACACACACTGACATACACTTTCTCACCAGTCTAATCAGCCATGCCAACATTCTGCATGTTTTCACATACCCCCCCCCTCCCTCCTTCGCACAGATCAATCTCCTGCCAGTATGCTACGGGCCACAGAACTTGGGAGCTCCTTTCTTCATGTCTGGGAAACGTTTGCATTGGACGCCTTGTCCTCTGGCATATGCAATGTTTCCCCGTGTGTTGTTTTGCACAATTTTATCTCTAGAATGCACGCCAAAACATACAGCGCTGCCTTTACTGGGGGGGAAACCAAACTCAGCTCTGAGGGAACTGAGCAGAATGGTGTAATCCATCAGTGTCCAGGCCTTTTTAAACAGCAACTCCAATGATGCTCCATGACAGTTAACTTAGGCACATTAAGCTGGATGCCCATTGTCCAAAAGCAAAGACTCCACACAATTACATGAAAGCAACGAGTCTCCAGTGAAGCCTCCAGAGCTTATCATGGCTCAGACAGCTCCTAAATGTCACAAGTCCTTTCTTCTCTCTCTTGGTCAACATCAGATTTTTTCTCATTATAGTTCCAATACTAAATGAGAGCTTGGTTCATTGAGAGGGCTTCGAGAGACTAGACATCATTAAGCGATATTTAGTCTCACTGCCTGGCACACGGAGCTTTCCTACAGATTGAGACTGACACATGGGGCTTTGGACCGGAGCCAAACACATATGCTTACTGAAGGCCTAAGCCTACTTTTCCTTTTCAGCCTCCCGCCATCTGTTTCTCACGTTTCTTTGCTCTGTGCTCGCTATCGTAGTTTTGTCCAGTTTTCTCTTTTTGGTAGGATAAAAGAAAGAAAATGAAGACGCCAGCTCACGTTCCAATGTATTTTTATTCATCTTTTTACAGGTATATAATTGGACAAAATACTGTTCCTGTCTGGGACCAAGATGAAGCAGAAAGGTAAGAAGGCCATTATCAAGGCTGTTCCTAACTATTATTTTCATAGTGGATTTATCTGTCGATTATTTTCTTGATTAATCAGCGGCTTATTTGATCTATAAAATGGAGAACAATGTCAATCAATGTTTCTGAAAGCCTAAGATGATGTACTCAAATGTCTTGTCCACAACCCAAAGATATTCAGTTAACTGTCATAGACGAGAAAATATTCACATTTCAGGAGCTGGATTTAAAGATTTGACTTTTCATTAACAATTACTGTAACCAATTAATTGATTATCGAATTAGTTGGCAATTAATCTAATAGTTGACAACTAATAGATTAACTGCCTAAGCTCTTGCCATTATAAAAGGCCATTTCATCCTGTGTAATGTGTAGGTAGTGATAACAGCTGGAGAACTCCCTGCCTTACACAGCCCTGTCAGTGCTTTGATAAAACAGAGAGAAAGAAAGAAAGGGTGTCTCACAGTTTAAGTTCCTCGAATACAATTTTGTGAACATTTTTGATGACCATTTCCAAACCCAGGCTTTAGTCTCAGATAGAGTTTTTCCCTACTGCGCCAAGCAGCTACTGGTTACCCTTAATTTCCATATAATATGAAAATTATCTTGCTCGGGCTGTTTAGTGCGTCAGAGTGAAGAAGTCTGACATACTTTTTGTCAGTGTTGTCAGTGTGGTAATGCAGTTTAAGTGAAGACTGATGCAAAAACTCTGCAAAAACACTCATATAACAGTAATGCAATTATGACACAACCTGCACCTTGATGCTCACTGTAATGCATCACACAGGCACGCAAGTTTCTAAACGGTTAAAACAATGGATGCCTTGAATGGTAAGAAAAAGAAAAACATTACGATTTCAAAACTGCGTAAAACAGTTTGCAGCTGTGAAGTTAAGTATGTGCAATTTGAAATAAAGGGAGCTAAAACAAGCAAAATCACCACCATGGTGCTTTAAGAGCTCATGTCGTGTCCTCAGCTCACACTCACTCTCCTTCTTCTCGTTCTGTACTACTTCTCATGTTCGTCGTCACCTACAGCCAGCTGACAAGATAAACATATCTCCACATCTGCTGTAAACACAGCAGATGTTTGACATTGTCAGGGCAAACGTTTGGCCAGCTGAGCTGCTTGACAAGTACAACCTGTCATCATCAATACTGTTTTGGCGGAGAGTGGCCATGTGGCACGTCATCACCTTTGTCTCGCTGAGCTGAGTAAAGATCTACATAACACAAATACTCCTCTACGTTTCAGTTAATTATCCTCCATCCTTTTCTCTCCATCTCCCCCGCCTTTCTTCTTTTTTCACTCTCTCTGGCATCCTTCATGATATCTTGTCTCTATCTACTGCTCCTCCAGTGCTGTTTTGTTAAATAATACATGATTACTCCCATCAATGCCGTGACACGCAAGCCTTAATTGATGCTGGAAGACCCCGAAGCCCTTTGGTCCTACAAATCAGAAGCCAAAGCGGGCCAACTTTTGAAGAGTTTAGCACATGTGTGGATAAGAGCTCTCAGATCGAGAGTGGCATCTTCCTACGGGACTAACCCAGTAAATTACTGTCGCAATTATCTTCGTGCAGGCCAGCATGACCTCTCAGGATTGGCTCCTGAATCAATTATGAGACCATATGAAGAGAAAACCAGAGGAACTCCTGGGCCCTCACCAACTGCTGTCCACTGTGCTTACAGATGAGCAAAAGTGTTAGTATTAAATGTTGCTGTGTCTTTCATCTCCTGTGATTCAAATTATTCTAGTCTATCACATGCTCATTTTCCCCGTCTCACACGCGAAATCTCAACTATTTCACACACTTCAGTTTGTGGAAGGATGGACCAAGAAATCAAGGAAAGACCCCGATCACACAGCAGCAGGCCAACAGTAGCCTAATGGTTAGTATATGGCTAAACACAGACTCTATGTGCCTCCCTGACTCCTGCCTGCCACAGCCTTAACTGCATGCCCACATCTTGTCCTCATTAAACCACTCTTTGGTGCCAATTATAGTTGACAAACTGGTCCTAGTGCAGCCTCGGCACAGCCCTGGTAGGGCCCCTAGCCTGTGTGGCTGATTAGCTGCCTGATCTGCCATGGGCCCATCCTCCTTAATTACAACGTTCTGCTATTTACGGGACATTATCAGCTGGAGGAAAATAATAACAGGCGCAACGGGGGAAAGGAAGAAGAGGAGTGAGGACAGGGGCAAAAAGGATATGACCACACGCAGAAAAGGAGAGCATGAAGTACGGAGAACAATTGGATGTAATGAGGAGAAACAGTGAGACACTTGTGATGAAGTTTCCATGTGTGCGACTGCTTGTGAACCTGCCCAAACATCCAGTCAAACTTATTAATTCAGTATTAAACTATGTAAACATCTAATGGAATGGTAACAAGATTAGATGATTTTGTGTTTTCACTTCACAGATTTCTGACGACCAAATTAATGATTCCAAGCTGACTGTAAATGAAAACTAACACATACATTAATCAAGTGTTTGTTTACCTCACGTCAAAAAGGTTTGTCTGTAATATGATATATGTATAACTGTGGAACACATATCAATGCACTGACACAAATCACCCAGCTGATGCTGCCTGCTGTTGACAGACGTAAACACTCTATGACCCCAGGTAACATCACTGAGAATGTACCCCAGCGCACCATAGGGTGCAATAATAATCTCCCTCTACCTGCCCTGGCCAAGCAGACACTCAAATAAGAAACTCATGATTGAGAGCAATGACTTAACAGTGCGCTATTACAGTGTAATGCAATCACCTCCAATTGGATGCTCTATCTAGAAGTAAATCATCCAGGCATGTAGCTGCTGTACACACTGCAACACATCAGGTACACTACAATTTGAGTAGCTGAACAAACCACAAGATATTTTGTGTGGTCTTAGCTGTTGACACTGTCTCACCAAGCAATCTGCGGTAGGTAAAACACACACACACTAGGGCAATTATTACCAAAGCCCTGCTGATATGCATGAGCATAACTCTTTAAATGGTGGCTAGCCTTCAGCAACAGCCTCCATCAGCATAACAAGAATAAAGCAAACCCCAGTCGACCATAGTCATTAAATCACAGACTCTGACATGCCAGTTTCCCCGGCATTCACCAGCCAGCCCAGCCCAGAAGAGGGTCAACAGCAGTGATAACAGAAAGAGATGCTAAATGGAACCAGGAGGAGATGCAGAAGGCAAATCCCCTACGTCAAAGCAATGTTTTACAAGCTGTGGCTAAGCCCACACAAACAGGCTCTGGGATGAGCTTCTTCACCTCCCTCCGTGATAAACAACATGCCTGATGGTAGTGGTGGAGCAGTGGGTAAGCAGTCCATTTGATGACATCTGCCTTCACAAACTTGATTGATTTTTGAGCCCCCCCAGACTCAGTGCATTACACACACACACACACACACAAACCCCGCTATCGCTCTCGAACATCAGCAGACCCCACAGAACCAACCCTCTGCGTTTTGGAGTCTCAATTCCACCCAAGCCACAACCGCTAACTTCCTCCGGGATAATCCTCTGGGGAGGACAGGACTTTGAAATCCAATTAAGAAATTAACTTCCCTCGTTTTGGCCACAATTTTAAGTTCCCTTCAGGCTTGTGGATTCTAGATGCTGGAAACTGTGAGGAGAGGTGGTCGTAGGGAAAAGGCAGGATTCGGGACATCATGGTGAACCGCTCTGGGCTGGGGAATGACATGAAGGGGAGTTGATTCAAAATCCGTGCAGGGACAAAATGTCATTCAGGCAAAATTGTGTTTGTAGTGTGCAGAAGTAAGCAACCAGATGAAACCCTATATGCCTGTAGCCTATAAGTGATCAGACATGGTTTAGTTGTAGATAAAGAAAAAACATACATGAATTTCAGGTCCATACTATTTGGAATTTATTAGAGCTGACACAATTAGTCTATTGATAAATTAGCCGTTAGGGAAAAAAATGGCAACCATAATCAATTAATTGTTTCAAGTAATATTGTAAGAAAAATCCATAAATTAAACATTTCCAGCTTCTACATTATGATAATTTGCTGCTATCTCTGTTTTTTTTTATATTCTGTGTTGAATATCTTTGGGTTTGGGGCTATTGGTCATACAAAAAAAGCAATATGATGACGCCTCCTTGGGCTTTAAAAAATTGTGACTGATCTGATATTTTCACTTACTTTGACATTTAAGATAAGATAAGATACACCTTCATTGATCCCACAATTGAGAAATTCCAGTGTTACAGTAGTCAAGGGGAAAGAGTCAGATTCAAGATTTCAAAATTTAAAAACTTAAAAAACTAGGCATGCAAAAAAGTACAAAAAATACAAGAAACAGAAATAAATAAATGAATAATAATAATAATGAGCAATGGATTAAAGTGAGCATATCTAGTGCAAAGTGATTGTATGTGCAAATAAACAACAACAAGGGAGACAGTAATGCTTATAATGGTGTTTATAAAGTGTCCATAAGGATTATTCAGGATGATAACTGGCAAATGAATTAATTATGAAATTAGTTGCAGCCCTTAAATTTATATCCATCCTTATTCAAGGCCATGTCATCTCTTTCTTGAGTTACAGAGTAAAATCACACACTTAACTGATGCAACGTTGCCACCCAGTGGGCTTATCGGTGAATCACACCATTGCCATTCAGTCATTAGCAGTAACGTTAGTGTCTTTTTTACCTCGTAACTGGACCTAAAATTGCAGTGCTTTGCTTTGCTTACCAGGCTTTTCTTTTCACAGAAAAATAGGCAGCTTGTGTTATGATATATACAAGCACACACACTTCTATATGCTTCATGATAGGAAGCTAATGTAGCCTCCTGCTTAATGCTCAACATGTCACACACTCACGCGCAGTCTCCTTAAGCAAATACAACTACTTTTTAACATTTAACATTAGCTAACACTCGGATAAACCCTCTGCCAAAGTCACATCATCCAGCCTGTACTGCGCCTGTAATTTAAAGGCTATTTACCTAGCTAACTAGCTTAACCACTAGCTTGTTTACACACCTCTTTCGGCGTTGCAGTGCTTTCAACACCGAGTAAACCATACAGGTCCATCTGTAGGATATCCTTGGCCTTTCCGGACATGTCTGCCAACAGCCAGCTACACTACCGACACAGAAAAGTAACAAGTGTAAACGCAGTGTTAACGTTTGGCTAATTCAGTGGTTTGTTATTATCCCGGGTCAGCATGCGTGTGACGTCGTTGACCTTTCAACTAGGATGTGCACTGCAACCTGGGAAGTGTAGTTTTTGTTCTGCTATTAAATTCAGAAAGATTTTGAGCACTTTTGCCATAATATTTACATATAAAAATACGTTTGAACCTTTTAAACTCATTTGAACCTCTTTGTAATGTCTTTGTGAGATTCTAATATGTAATGAATTAAACAATTCATGTTTCACTCCAGCAAGTTTCATCTATCTTTGGTGTGAAAGGTTTTACAGTATGTTTCAGCCCTGACATCAAAGGTCGACTCAGAATTTTTTTAACCATATAAATCTGAGCAATATCATTAGCCATAGTTTTAAAAAATCCATTTTTAGATCTGCTTTGTCAACCATTCGTCAATTACTATATGTGTTATGTAACATTTTACAGCATCATCATGCTGTTAACTGTTTAGACTTACATATATGTATATTTGGGAGATGGAAGGGACAGTGAATGATGCATTTGACCTCATTATTGTTTTCACATAAACACATGTTCCCTCAGATCTACATATTAAAATGCTGTGACATTTTATATCCGAATAATTAACTTATCTGCTGAGTTGCAATGCATTTGCTCTGGTGCATCAGATTGTTGTACATGGTGCCCTCTGGTGGACAAATTATGTAACAGCGATATTGTCTCTAGAAAGTACCTTACACTCCTGCAGCATTTCACGTATGAGGCTACATTTATTCATTCCAATCTGTCAACAGTAGCAAGAATTCTTACACATCTGTGATTACCAATATCAGCCCATAACATATTTCTGTCAATGGATCAGACTGGAAATGTTACAACAGCTGTTGTTACAACTTTATTTATATTTTAGGCAGCCGGGCTCCACCTTTGTTTAGCTTTCACTCATGGTGAAGCCTGCTTAAGCCTTCAGTTTTATTTAATTAACCTGAAAACACCTTGTACAAATTGTAAAATGTTAACAGAAAACTCAGTACTACAGTACTACTTCAGGTTGTCGACCAGTGTGGTGTCAAATCAACATACAGAAGTGTAAAGTTGTTTGCTTTGAAAAAAGGAACATTAACAAAATATTAAAGAATCAGCTGTTCAGATCAGAGCATCTTTCTCCACCACTGTTACCACTACACTGCAGTGGCAGAGAAAAAGCTAGCCTGAAAAGCATATCAACATCTGGTATCTCTCACATAAGGTTCCCCTGGACAAATTGCATTTATATGGAATTCAATTTTATTTAATACCCTTACTGAAACCTCCAAAAAAGGGATAAACTGTTTGTTGCTGTCCGGATATGGCTGTATTCGTGTCTGACTGATAAGCCATTGTTGCAGCATTTCCTGTAGGCAGTGGGGATCCATCCTGATACAGAGTCAAGAACAAGCCCTGACATGTGTTTTAACATTTCCCCTTATAAAAAGCTACATGTCATAGGCGTCGATTTCAAGGGGGACACAGCAGAACCGTACCCCTGATTATGTGCATTTGTCCCTCACAATAAAAACAAAAGTAGCAGAGGACTTTTGTTTTGACAAAATTAATGACACTTACACCATAAAGTGATGCAGAAAATGCACAAATTGGTGTGTTCAGTCCACTGTGGTCATCTGACCTTCTTTTGTTTCAGGACACCAAGAACAAATACAGTAGAACTAAACCCTGACACACCCGTACAGAGGCCCATATGGCAAACAGTTTCGCAGAACTAATAGGTCAAGGGCTGACAATCACTTGGTGTATACATGTATACAGAAAGAAATAAATGTAAATGATGTTGACTTTGGCTTTTAAGTATTGGGAGCTTGATTTCAACGGGGCTGCGCGATCCTGTTCAACCAGCTCAGCAATAGAATTGTGGACTTAAATGAGGATGCAGTATTTGCTCAGTAGCTTTTGTTGCTCCGTGTAAACAAAGCAGTCTAATGTGTGGCCATTATTTTCACTGTGACAGCCTGGGAAGACAGCAAGCCCTGTATATATCCTTTGGCTTTGTAACTTGAGTATCTATGCTGCTGATTTCTCTGTGATCCCCATCATAGAAGCCCCATTTTCCTATAGATTAACAAAACCTCTTTTGGCTCAGGGGACTTAAAACAGTGCAACAATACAATTAGAGTAAAGTTTTCCTTCTCTGAGGCGGTGAAACTCTATAGCAAGCTAAATGGCCCCAAGTCACAAGGGGAATGATAAACAGATTCTCAACAAAAAATAGGCTGGACAGCCAAACAAAAGTCCCTCTTGTCATTCTGACAGTAGAGGCTGTCTGATTCAGAAACAGAAAGAAAACGTCTATTGAAAATGACTTTCTATTTTGCAGAATCATACACTTATACCTAAGAGAAATATTTAAAAAAGCTAAATAATTAAAAGTCTCAATAACAACAGTATCCCTATCGCTTAAGGGGAAATGTAAACACACTCAAGGCAGTTATGAACTTCATGAAGTTTGTGTTGTTTTAAGGATTTTTTTAAGTCACAGGAACATTTTGTTAATTAAGGCACATTTTGACTCTTAAATCCAAGATTACTGAGAAATGGCTGAATTATTATTTCCATGCTCTGCTGGTATTGTATAAGCTACAGTTTGGGTTATACCCTTTTATTCCCTTTTTGTGTGATTAAAGCAGTGGATCGAAATGCGCTTTGTGGAAGATTTTACAATCCAAACCCCTTGAAGCCATGTAAACAAATCAGAGCGGAAACTTTAGGCTTGTGTCTGGGTGTCTCCGGATTATGTCTGGTTTCTGGATTCTGATTTAAAACATTCAAAGGACAATTTAGTTAAGAGTAAATATGTGCAATTCCACTGAGAAAAACAAGGAGCGCTGGTCTAGATTAGAGAGAACTGAAAATCTAATGTTATGACAAAAATGTTGTTGTCTAATACCACATAAGGCTCTCTGGTGCTTTCGGAGCCATACACAGCCTGAAGGTTAGACTTTGTGTCTGCAGATATTCACTGAAGATTACAACAGACTGTGCTGTGTCAGTGCGTCAGATATCTTGAATGAGTCGACTTGGAGAATCAGGGAATCCAAGTTAATTTCCCTCCTGCAGGGACTATCCGCCTGAGGTCAGATCCAGCTGATGGGATGGGGAGTGTGGGAGGAGGGCCCACAACCACTGGCTGCATTCAGCATCGCAAACAGCTTCAAGCTACACAACAGCAGGCACATTGACACCGGAAGTTAGGCAATTAGCGTGCCTTCAAAATAAAATGCTGACCATAGAAAGCCTTTTGAATGGAAATAACTAATACTTTGATACATTTTCTTTGGTTTTAGTTGTTCTCCCCGCCGTTATATTCAGCTCACTGACTTGCTGCTAGTAGTAACCGCTCAGGTCGGTAGCAGTTGGAGTTTAACTGACATTATTACAGCTTTGTTTAGCAAGATATTATAAACAGGTAAGTTTCATGAAGGCCTTTATTCCAAATTCTGTGGTTGGAGCATTTTCCTTAGATACTTCATTTATAGCAGTGCTTTGTGTATATAATTTTAGTTGTTAAATACGTTTTTCTGTGATGGGTTTACTGCTAAATTAGCCATATGCTACCTGTTGGGAGCTAACGTTATGTGCTGCTACACAATGACATTTGAGGTCATTGCTAATTAGCTTATTTTGGGCTAAATTCGGTGTCGTGCGGAAACACATTTATTTAATGAACTATTTTATGTTTATCGAATACCTCACTTGTGACACTTTATTTTATATCTTTACTTTTCAAAGGGATAATGTAACTAGTTTGACAGTTAGCCTAGCTACAACGTTAGCTAAATCCGTTTGTCTTGAAACCATGGTAACGTCATAAGGATGCTCTAAATTACATTTTGGGAGGAGTTTCATTGAACCACAGTTTTTCTTTTACGGACTAAGGTTATTTTATGTGTTTATTGATATATCACTAATGGCACTTTTGTTTTATTTCTTGATTTATTAAGGGATAAAGTAACTAATTTAACAGTTAGCTTAGCTAAACTTTTGTTGCTAGCTAACGTTAGCTAAATCGGGTTCTCTTGAAAGCATGGTAACTTCACAAGGATGCTCTAAATTATATTTTAGGAGGAGTTTCATTGTAACCACAACTTTTTTTTGTAGCTTAAGGTTATTTTTTGTTTACTTCATAGATCATTAATGGCACTTTTGTTTTATTTCTTGAATTATAAGGGGACAATGTCACTTATTTGACAGTTAGCCTAACTTAGCCTAGCTAGATTATAGTTTCGAAGCTAACTAATGGTAGCTACATCTAGTTTTCTTAAAACCATGGTAACTTGACAATACTGCTCCAATCCTTACTGTTATCTTTCTAGTCTTCTGTGTTCAGCAGTTGGCTAATCACAGTCTTCTCTGGGTAAAAACTCTGAGGGCTATATCTTTTCTTGATCCTACGCTGCAACTGCATCAGTAGTTAACCCTGCGGCATACAGGTAATGGGTTTTATTGTGAAAGTTTTGAGCGGATGTCCTAGTTCAGTAATGTTGCTGTCTTCACCATGGTATTGACACTCTCTCTCACAAGTGAGTGAAAGCTCAGGGGCCGTAGCGATCTGAACGCGGTGCCATCCGCATACCACACAGGGTCTGACCTGCCTCTGAGTGCCGAAATCATCAGGAGTCTGTCTTTCATGTTTTGGCAGAACAAAAGGTTGTCCGGATGACTGCGGAGTGCCTTTCCATCTGAAGCACCAGAGGAGGCGGTTCTTCAAGTGTCTTCATATCTATGGAATAAAACCAGGTAAGGTGTCACACTCATAGGTGATCTGTAACGATGCAACAGGGCATTAAGATGTGACATGTGTAGTAGCTGAAGTAACACGCGCTATTGTCTTGTTTTTCTGGTATCTTTTACTCGCTATAGTAACGTTAAGGTGACTAGTCCCGTTATGTCCCCTGGCATGTGGGGAAAAATCGAAACGCAAAGTAATGATGTTGCACCGTTAATGTCGCTATGTCAGCTCCTGTTTTTCATCACAATGGGCCAAATGCAAATGCGTAATGCAGATTCGCAAACTGGCAATTGCATTCTGGCATCACAGTCTTGTCGATACATCCCGGAGGTGGTAATCGGTTGTTCCCTCTACAGCTCCTTGCCTCGGACAGAAAAAGGAGGAAGGCGGCGGTGAGGGAAAACAAACTGTGTTGCCAAAATCAACTTGAACTGAGGATTTCTGTTGTAAGGCTGTATGTTGCACCACATGGGCTGTCACTGTCAGTGTTTTTCTGATACTGTGCACATGTGACATCAGTCTGACAATTGCTGAAGAAATATGCAGACAAGTGGGAACAAGAGACACTGCAACTAAAAGAAACATTTTGTAGACTTTACAGGCATGTTGGTTACTCCCTTAAATAGCAGTGTGGAACAGAGGAGGGTAGGATGTCAAATAAATGACTACCAGATGTTTTATGCTGTAATAATGACCCTACTGTAAAAGACTTTATGGCATTGATGAAGCTTAAATAATTGTGATGATTGTGCAATCACCAAGCAGCATGTGTGCTATGTGTAAACATATGTTGTAACATGAGATTCGCTGTCATCATTTCAGTGCTCAAAAGGTAGAATCTAATATTTTATAATCCCCATCCTTTATCTCCAAATAATATATGGAGTTACAGTGGAAGGAAGCAGAATAAGAAGAGAGACAAATGTGTGAACTGGTCCATGAGATTTATCTAATTTCCTCTAAATCTATTACAGTTTATTGACTCATTTATTATTGCTGACTTGTACAGAGCATTTCCAGAAAAAAAAACAATTAATCATGCAAGCAAGCTTTGCATATGTCTCAGAGGAAATAATTCAGTGGAGATGTTTCTGCGCATTCAGAAGTGTTGATGCTGTACAGTGGCAGTGGGCTGCTGCGTGGGCGGTTTAACCAGAGGACAGATGAGTGGGTTTGTCCTGTGTGCAGTGATTCAGCCTGCTATTAGCGGTACATGTGGGAGACCTGGCAGACAAGGTCGGAGAAAGGAAAGTTGCTTATATTTGAGGAGTGCCTGAAAGAATGTGCAGATGTTTTTCCATTGCAGTCATTCTTTGACACCGCTTTACATACAACACAGACGTTTGCACATTAACAGAATATCCCTCTTTTATGGGATCAAATCATCATCCTTAGGAACGAAACTGAAAATATGAGAGAGGAACATGAGTTGTCACACCCGCGTGTTTATCTCGAGCTAAGTTTCCTGTACTGGGAAAGTCCTTTCCTTCCTCATGAAAAGTTCCTGTGCCATACTGGGGAGTCACGTTTATACACAAGGCATTTCCTCAGATGTGTCTTTAGTCAAAATTCCAGTTTTGCAGGATGTGAAACAGTAAAATAGAACTTTTAATGGATTTCAATGAAACTGTAATAGCTTCACAAGCACCCATGACTGTGTGAAAATTCTCCAGATTACAAGCGTCAACTTGCAACTTTTGTTCCTCACTCACACTGAACATGAACGCCAAATGTCCTCCCAAATCAGAAAGTGTTTAACTGGTTTCCTGGGCATAACTCCTGTCAGTCTGAAAGGGAGGCAGGGATCATTCCATCCATTTTGTGGCTAATGAACACAGCTCTTTGAAGAGTACTGAGAAAGCCTTTTGTAAAACACCATTGTCTGCCTGCTCGCTGCCACGGTAACACTCTCACACTGGCAGTGGGACTAAAATGCTGCAGTCAGAGCTGACAAATGCCTCGCCAGAATATGTGAGAAAAAAATAAAGCCTCATTTCACCTTGACTCCGCTGAGTGAAAAGAAATCCAATTTGTTGGATTTTTCACAAGTCATTACGTCTGTGAATTACCTTTTGAAAAGAGAGAAATACAAAATTGGATTTTTACTGCATTTAGTTAACAGAGCTCCTAACATGTAGAACCTAAAATGAAGCAGAAAAAAAGCAAGAGTAGGGCCTTCTATTGTCTAGATGGTAAAATAAAGGACCTGTGAAAGCTATAATTTCTTCCAGACTGGCTCTGTGAACGACCTTTTTACAGAGCTTTGTGTTTGTTAATGTTCATCACTCAGTGTCTCTTCTGTATATCTTATGTTTGCCAAGTGTGAAATCAACAACAGGACACAGAGGAACCACACACGCTTGTTCTTTTATTCTGAACCACATAATATTACAACTCCAGCACAGAGAGAGTACGTATTTTTAGACCCCTGGAGAAAGATTTCCCCTTTTTTGGTCTGAGCCCTTATCCTGTTGATTTTATTAGAATGTGGGAACGTGTTTACACTAGTAAAAAGCATTTCAGTGCAGAGTTTTTAGAAGCTCGTGGTGAGACAGGATGGTAAAAAAGAGAGGATTTTGCTCTGAGGTTATGCCAGAAAAGGGCACTTGTGGGATCAATGTGTGTATTCATGTCAATGTACGATGCCAGTATGATGTTGAGGAATGTTCCTCCTGCACAGTTGTTTCTGTGTACTAGCTTTTCACAAGTGTACCTTGTGCACATTTTTCAGTGTTTATATCCCAGCTGTGAGCTCGAAAATACATTTATTTATGTAGTAAACTGTGACTCTTGCTGTCCACACCAGGCTTTGAGCCAGGCTTTGTAGAGAGTTTTGACGAGCTGACAACGAGTCTCCCTTCTTTCAAGCAGGATTAAATAGGAATGTTTGGCAGAGCTGGTGGTGAGTGGACTGCTGACATATCTTTTGCTCATCCACAAAAGTGCAGAGCTATCATTTCCTATTCTGCTGTCCTTTCTGATAAGGCCTTGTTTTGGCCTGTTTCCTCTTGTCTCGATAGCAATGGCGACAATGTGTACTTGACAAAATCAATGGCTATCGGTGCAAACAGACGCCATCTGCCGTCGAAAACTAGCTGAAAATTTTCTCTGAAAAAACAATAACTGAAAATTTTCTCTTGTCAACTGCACACACAAACTGTGAACTTGTTTCCCTTCTGTCCCCCGCAGCCATCATGTCAGGGAAGTCAGATGGGAAGAAGAAGTGGGCGGCAGTTAGGGATCGCCTGGGCTCCTCACAGGACTCAGATTCCCAGCAGGAGGCTAACCTGGAGAGTGCTGATCCAGAGCTGTGCATCAGACTGCTGCAAGTTCCCACCGTGGTCAACTACTCGGGGCTGAAGCGTCGCCTGGAGGGCAGCGACCAGACATGGATGGTCCAGTTCCTGGAGCTGAGCGGGCTGGATCTCCTCCTGGAAGCCCTGGACCGGCTCTCAGGGCGGGGATGCTCTCGCATTGCAGATGCCCTTCTGCAACTCACCTGTGTCAGCTGCGTGCGAGCGGTCATGAACTCCTCTGCAGGGATCCACTTCATTATAGAGAACGAAGGATACATCCGGAAGCTTTCCCAAGGTTGACTATTCTTTTCATTTTGTGAAAAATCATCACATCTGCTGCACTCATTTCTCTGCATAGTGTACATGTGTGACTATATTACAGCATAGCCTCACACATCAAAAAAGCATTTCAGATACTTCAGAAAATATTTTAAGTATGCGAACTATTTGGTCAAGCTATTAAAATCAGTCAGATAAATCAAAAGAAAACCATGTTTAACAACCTGAGTTTTTTACTTATTATGTAACATTTGTAATGTTTTGTGAAATTGGTCATAACCCTCCGTGACTCACTGTGCAGAGCTGAATTTTCCAGTCATGTACGCAGCTTTATGTACAGAGACGAGTCATTAAGGGTTGCTTTGGGACACATCCCTAAAAATGTAGACTCACAGTGAGTTGTGACACAAACACATGTTTATCTTGAGTACGGTGTGACATCTTCAGAAGGCAAAGTTCAAGTTGAGCTTCCCAAAAGGCAGTGAAACAAAGCATCCTGCTTGGGTCTACACACACTGGGGAAAGAGAAGAGACAGGGGATTTTGCTTTAAGAGAAATTAATGGAAAGTCTGAGCACCCAACCTGAATTGATGTGTGTGATCATTATGCTTCGCAGCTTTGGACACTTCCAACACCATGGTGAAGAAGCAGGTGTTTGAGCTACTTGCTGCCCTCAGCGTGTTCTCTGCAGATGGTCATTCCCTGGCACTGGATGCCTTGGATCACTATAAGGCAAGTAGATGAACATATGGAAAGAAATACTGTCTTTTGGAAAAGTTAAGTTGTGGGATTTACCTCACATGATCTTACATCACCACTCTGAATGATAAACCCTTTAACAATGCCCTCTAGTGGTGGGTTGCATGCACAAGCATTGTACTCCTGTGGAGTCTTCCTCATGAAGTTGGTGACTTACACTGACTTTGATTTTTCCCCGCAGGGCGTGAAGATGCAACAGTATCGCTTCAGCGTGATCATGAACGAGCTGCAGGCCACAGATAACGTCCCTTACATGGTCACACTTCTCAGTGTCATCAACGCCCTCATCTTCGGAACGGATGACCTCAGGCAGAGAGATAAGATGAGAAAGCAGTTTATTGGTAGGTTCTCCGTTCGGCTGCTATTTTAGCAATTCATCAGGAGTCTAGAGTCTCATCATGAGTAAGGTCAAACTGCGGTAGACTGCAACAGCGTGTCCCCTCTGTGCTGAAAGTGACTGCAGATGGGAAAGCGGGCCATCAGTGGGAGCTCAATTACAAATATCTCTGTCACTGGGTCTGTCTAAGAATAGGTCGAATGGCCTCATTCTCACTTTGACAAAACGCCTGAGAACTAAGCAAACCTCAAGTGTATAAAGCATTGTGTATTCATGCATTTTACACCAAAAAAGGTGACTGAGTGTACAGAAAATATCATTACTCTTAAAGTTCAAATCACACTGACCTTATGTGATTTTGATAACATCATTTTAATGTATCTCACTATTAATCTGTCTGTTTTCTGTAGTGGATTATTCTTTTTTATGTCCTGTAGAGTCTGTCTGAGCATACACTGGACAAAAACAGGATTAAACTTGGACTGAGGCTTTTTGTATGAGGCATCAGGGTTAAGCACTTTGACAAATATGTCATATTTACAGTGATATAAACCCCTAAATTCTTTAAAATGCCACCCAACACCTTGGGCCAATCAGCCATTTGTTTGGCCACTCCTCTCATGTGATTGCTCACCTGTGACTCACTGCCAAATTCCCTCAAAACTATTATATGCCACTGTGGAGACATGTGTGACACATTTTGGAGATAAACTTTCTTAAGAAAGGTATAATTAAGAGCTGTGATACTCAGGGCTGTGCTTTATTGTTGTCTTGCAGGGCTGCAGTTGCTTGATATTCTGCCAAAGTTAAGGTGAGCCCTCCTTCTGTTGTTCACATTTGATTTTGTCTCTGAAGCAGATTTTACGCAACAAATTGAGTTCCAGTTTTAGAGGTCATTTTAAAGACCGTAATAATTGCGAGGAAAATGGTGCTTTTAGAAAAGAACATTTGCAATTTGCGTTCATTAATGACAGTAATTTGAGGCCCTTGTCTTTGCTTTTTTGAAAATTTGAAAATGGCATTTAAATGTTATGAAGTGTCCCCACCAGTGATGTGTGCGGTGTGTGCAGGGAACAGGAGGATGGAGACTTGATTATTCAGTGTGAGGCTTTTGAAGAGGCAATGGCTGAAGATGAGGAGGAGCTGCTGCGGATCTATGGTGGCATTGACATGAGTGATCACCTGGAGGTTTTCACTACACTCTTTAACAAGGTGAGAGCTGACTGTCTAGAAGCCTGAAATAGGGGCTGTGATTAACACAAGCTCAAGAGACTTCCATGCTTTGTTCTACAACATAAAGCACGTCAGTAAGAACTCCACTCGTCAATTTTGAAGCCTTTAGGTGTCTTAACAAAAGGCGGTTGCTAACAGGTGGCTAAATGAAACTACACAACCTCATCAGGCTGAACACGGTTTTGCAACCTCATGGTGGTGGTAACAATAAACTCATGCAACCATAGTGTAGCTAGCCTAGCAGAAGCTTTTACTCCTGGTGACTGCATTTATGCTTCAATAATCATGAAAGAAAAAACAGCATTCCCGCAGCACTCTATTAAGAAGTCAAGAAAATTAATGACAGAATGAATCGAAGTTTCGTTACTCGTTAGTCTTTGATTTTTTTTTAATTTTTTTTTGTGGTGCTGGTACACATTATTAGACTTAGGAATAAGCATGACAAGCTGTCTTTGTTTATGCTTTTGCATGTGCAGGTGAGCAGCTCTCCAGCCTCTCTCCAGCTGCTGTCCATCCTGCAGACGCTGTTGATGCTGGGGCCGGGCCGCTCTGATATCTGGCTGGCTCTGGAGTCCATCACTAACAGAGCCATACTGCTGTCCCAGGACTGTGAGTCAGCACTGAAGCAGTAATACATTCACTTTAGGTAGACTCTCTGGAAAGGCTAATGGCTAGTTAATGGCCTTCTCTGTGATTCATGTGTGAAGTGGAGTGATTATCCGGGAAAGCAGATCATAGAGGAAGCTGTTGACAGGGTCACTGAAAACCTTTTCTTTTTTTTGTTTTCGTAGTTCATATGTGTGTTTGTCTGGGTTTGTGCTCCAGCTCAGATGGAGTCCAATGAGAGGATCATGCAGCGGCTGATGTTCTCCAAACGCAAGAGCTATGAAGGTCATCATGAAGTTGACGGGCAGCTTGTGAAAGTGGATAAGGCCGTGCAGACTGATTTGGATCATCAGGACAAAGATAAAGCCATAACATCCTCTCAGAAGCCACTGTGTGCCTCTGTTCCACCTCCGCCCCCACCTCCTCCTCTACCCCCTAGTATGACTTCTAAGCAGTGCCCACCACCTCCACCCCCACCACCTCCTCCACCGCTACCTGGAGGGTTTGGTGGACCTCCACCACCACCTCCCTTGCCTGGAATACCACCACCACCACCCCCACCACCACTGCCCGGCGGTCCAGGCATTCCTCCCCCACCCCCTCCGCCACCCCTACCAGGGATGGGTGGCGGACCACCACCACCACCTCCCTTACCTGGCATGCCACCTCCACCTCCACCTCCCCCAGGCATGATAGTGGCTCAGAGTAGCCAGGCCCTGGGGTGTGCTCCACCTGTAAAAGCACACCGATGCCCCACCCTGAGGATGAAGAAGCTCAACTGGCAAAAACTCCGCACAGTTACTGGTGAGTGGATACAGCATTCTTGTGAAGGCTCAAACTATTTCAACTGCAATCTGTCACTTGCGTCATGAGGCAGCAAACTCTGGCTGAATCTAATTTCAAAAGTGTCAAGCCAATTTTGAATATGCTAAATCATTTTTTTTTCTTGTTTTTGTTTAGAAGGTTTTGCCTTCATCCATCAAGATATTATATACCCCTTCAGGCCATTATTTTATGTTCAAATAGATGAGAGAAAAGGCATCTGTGCAGAGAATAGTTGGTGGTAACAGAACATTGATATTAACAGAACCATTATTCCAAGCTTGGCTGTTATTTAATGTGGGTGTTGCAGAGGATTACCCTGTATTTTGGCCATGGTAGGATGTTGATACAAAATGGAGCCACATGAGCTCATGACAGGTTCCTCTCTTCCTGCACACACACAGATGGTCACTCCATGTGGGCCTCGGTTCAGAAAGAGCCTCCTCCTCGGGAGCCGGACTACACCAGTATCGAGCAGCTGTTCTGTCTCCCGGTGACCGAGCACAAAGACAAGGGGGCAGCTGCTCCTGTCAAGAAGGAGCCTAAAGAGGTGTGCTTGGTCAACACACGACGCTGCTCCTCAGAGCTGCAGCACTCGGAACAAACACACCTGATTATCAAAGCTGAAAAAGCAATATGCCTCTTTAACTTCTCTTTTTTTGTACAGATTACTTTC
This sequence comes from Epinephelus awoara, assembly GCA_035609425.1. NCBI lineage: Eukaryota > Metazoa > Chordata > Actinopteri > Perciformes > Serranidae > Epinephelus > Epinephelus awoara. The sequence goes on from CM069309.1 coordinate 22,616,312, forward strand.
ATTGATCCAAAGAAAAACTTGAATTTGAACATATTCCTAAAGCAATTCAAATGGTAAGATGTTGTTCATTAATTTGATGATGTTTTTGGAATATAGTTTGGTCCATTTTCCATCTCAATATTTTAAATTTTCTCTGTCCAGCAAAAATGAGGACTTTGTAGCCATGATTCAGAATGGGGACCGTAGTAAATTTGATGTTGAGGTACTAAAACAGCTCCTTAAGCTCCTACCAGAGAAGCATGAGGTTTGTACTCCTGAGCATTCTCCATTTTTACCTAGAGACATGTTTGCACACATATCTGTTAAGAGTCCAATTTTTAAATGGCAAGTATGACTCACTGTCTTGTACTTTCATGTAGATAGAAAATTTGAAGTCCTTCCAAGGAGAAAAAGACAAGTTGGCAAATGTTGACCGCTTCTACACCTCCCTTCTCACTGTGCCATGGTAACTTTTTTTTTTTTGTACTTCAGTTCCGGTTTTAACTGTTAATTATGTGAGTGCTGTGATTCTCATACTTGGCTCTTTATTTACTTTGCCTTCTGGCCTGTTTTCCCCCAGTTATCAGTTGAGGATCGAGTGCATGTTGTTGTGCGAGGAGACTTCATCAGTGTTGGAAATGCTCAAACCTAAAGTCAAGCTAGTGGAGGAGGCCTGCCAGTGTGAGTAAACCATAGGCCTTCAGCTGTATTCGCATGCATGCAGTTGTCATCGTTTCTCATCAAATTAACGCCACGTAATGAATCTCTCAGCTCTCAGAACGAGCACGCTCATGCCCAGTTTCTGCAGGCTCATCCTTGACGTAGGGAATTTTCTCAACTATGTAAGCACCTCTTCTGTCTCATGTATATTTTACTTTAAGCTGACATTTAGACAGAGTTTGCATTTTTAATCATCGGTCTACTTCCAGGGAAGTCACACAGGGAACGCCGAGGGGTTCAAGATCAGCTCTCTGCTCAAGCTTACGGAGACTAAGGCCAACAAGAGTCGCATCACGCTGCTTCATCACATCCTGGAGGTACACAAAGTGGCTCACAGCTGCCATAACTTTTTTTTCTCTCAGTTATGAATGTGTTTAATTACCCACTGCTTGGCTTGTTTTGCAAAGGAAGCAGAGGCAAACCACCCGGAGCTGTTGGCGCTGCCAGATGATATAGAAGTCTGTCAAAAAGCAGCAGGGTATACAAACCTTTCACAAATACTTCAGCTCATATTCTTCCTTTTTTTTTAATTGGTCCTAAGTGGCACACTTATAAGAAAATGATTTACACTCTGTCCTCAGAGTTAATCTGGACTCTGTTCAGTCAGAAGCCAGTGCCTTACTGAAACGACTGAATGACACAGCCAAAAAGGTCTCCAACTCTGTCGAAGAGGTGAAGGAGCAATACGCAAAAGTTCTTGAGGTAAGATGATACTCTCTGCTTTGCCTACAAATGGAGACAAAATGGGATAACTCTTACTGTTTTTTTGTTTTTTTTAAGCTGGATTCAAGTGTCTATGTTTCTCTGCTGCAGGAAAATCTGGAGGCATGTCAGGCTTTAAGTGAAAGGTTTACTGCGATGGAGAAGAAGAAGAGCGAGCTGGCTGTCTACTTATGTGAAGACTCCAATCAGCTGTCACTCGAGGACCTCTTCGGAACCATCAGGACTTTCCGAGAACTTTTCATCAGGGCGCTGAAGGTCAGGGAGGAAACTGTGTGGGTGTTAAGGCCCAGACACACCATGTCAACTTCAAATAGTTAGTGGCAATGTAGGCCAACTGTTACGTCGCCTCACATCGCCTGTGTCTTGACTAAAAAGTTGTTTGTGTGTGTCTGTGTGTGTGTGTGTGTGTGTGTGTAAATATACACTGCATGGTTAAGTCTTTCACTTGGGTCAATGGGAAGAGTTTTCTTTAGAACATCAGTATCATTTTACCGTGGTGAAACTGGAATGTTTATGTCTCTGCACAAACGATACAAAGACAAATTGCTACGTACATTTTGTACTTGGCAGTGAGTGACATCCTTACTTTCATGATGCAGGAAAACAAAACCAGAAGAGAGCAGGCTGCCAAGGCTGAGAAGAGGAAGAAGCAGCTGGCAGAAGAGGAGTCCAAGAGACAGAAGGGAGAGAATGGAAAAATTAGTAAGTCGAGAACAGCCCTGCTTTCTTTCCCTGTGAACTAGAAATTCCTAACTGAGATGCCATTTGAATAGCATGTGTTACAAGCTCTCTTTTTTTTTTTTTTTTTTTTTAAATCTCTTAACAGTCAAGAAAGGCTTTGTGCCACAGAATGACGGCTGCATCATCGACCACCTCCTGGCGGATATCAGGAAAGGTTTCAGCCTAAGAAAGACCAGGCCAAGGTGCGATTCGGAAAGCCTCCCTTCTAGTGAAAAACATAGGGATACCTGCCCATCTGGTAAGGACAAGAGACTGTGGCCTCCATCCGCAGTTCCTAGCTCCGCTCCTGAGCTGCTTAACTGCGAGCCACAACACAGCCTTGCTGATTTCTCTAGGCTATTTTATTTGTGCTTAAACACCACTGCCACCTTGCTAAGCTAGCTCCTGTGCTTAGTTGCTTGGTAGAGCTTCATTAGCATTTGTTTGCATGGAGAGCGATTTGTTTTCTTGCAGCTTTGCTTACTGTGAAACATCACCCCATTTCAATTATGATAATGGCCTTACAGGAATACTTCACCCCGCAGATGACCATTTGTATATCAGTTACTCATGCTGTGTTGTGAAGAGCATAGTGTGAATATAGTGTTACTGTTGTCGAACGTGGGCCTCTATGACTTAAATTCATCAAGACATTTCTCCATGTTTCCGTTTCGTGGAGCATGCGAGAAACATGGGTGTGTAATTGATAAACAAATGGTCATTTTGCTGGTGAAGTATTCATTTTAATGTGTATACACTAACCATCAATACTACCTACTTCTCCCCCTCAGAATCAAGTGTCAAGCCTGTAGACGAAGGTGCCGCAGAATTAGCCACCATATCCGCTCCCACCAAACCCCAGAAAGAGGGTCACCAGGCCAGCACAGGCGAAATGAACGGCTTCATCAGTCCATCAGAAGAGACTCCGCCAGCTCCTCAGAGTTCGGTGCAAGACGGACCAGCTGCACCTCCCAAAGCCCCCACAGGAGAACCAGCCATGACCATCCAGACACCCCTGGAAAGACCTACGTCACTGCCAGAGGGGCAACACCCACAGAAACCAGCAGTGCCGCCACTAGATTTGACACAACCTCAGCCTCAGGTTGAAGCAGAACATCTGCCATGTCTCTCCACAAATGGCTTTTCAGTGGATTCCACCGAGACTAGCGTCTTCAGCCCATCTTCCCTCTCCGATACCGACCTGCTAGAGGCTGTGTCAGAGTGTACTCCCAGCCTGGCATCTGGGGGGGTGACGCCTGTGGAGCCAGCGGACGTTAGTGTGAATGTCCAGATCAAAGAATGCCCTTTACCTAATACAGACAATGTGACACAGAGTAGTGAAAGCAATACAACGGGAGAAGGGAAAGATGAAACTAGCAATAAAAAAAGCCATCTAGCAGAGACTGCAGGACAAGAGCGGAAATGCATTATTGTAAAAACGTACGTGACCACAGTCAGGGAGGGCAGCAAGGGGTGCGACGTTCCAGATGGACTGGAATCAGATGATCTGCCATCAGCGTCTGAAGCAGTGCCTCCATCCCTTAAGCCCGAACCAAAGAAACACAGCCTCTTTAAAAGAAGCAAAAAGAAGAGTAACCAAGGTAATCTTTTCATCAACTTAAATAAAGCACATGTTTGGAATGCTAGTCTTTTGACTTGTCTTAAAGGGAGATCTTTATTTGCTTTGTTTTTACTGCATTTAACATTTTGCATTTTATGTATGGGCTATTTTAGTGTATGTTCATAAGTATTTTTATTATTAGCATGAGAGCATGCATTTTATTAAAGCGTATGGATGCAGTGTGCAGCATTTGATTTGCAGTTTTAATATTGAATGGATTTGAATCTATGGACAGTTTTGTTTGAATGCTCTGTTTTCCGTTTTGACTCTCTGAAACACAAGGTAACAGTGGGAAAGGACACAGTAAACATAAAAAGGGCTGTGTGTTGCAGTGAGGTAGGTCAAATCGATGGGATGGCAAAACTGTAAGCAGGAACATCATCCTAATTAGCTCAATCACCGTCGAAGCTTTGTCCCAAATAACACGTCATTTGTCGGTCTAACTGGAATCTGGATTTCATTTGTCTCTGTTGTCCAGCTTTTAACACTTGCACTCTTTAACACTTTTTCAATCAAGTTATCATCAGGCCCAAATCTTAACTTATGTGTGTTGAGGTGATTCTAATGTCCATTCAACCTGGGGAAAACTAACCCTAAAAATAACATCATGTACAGCAGTTAATCCTTTTTTAATGAGTGATTCAGTGATGTAATATCACAGCTTTGTATTCTCAAACAGCCTTTCAGTTTGTGGAGTCATTGTGAAGTCATTGTGGACTTGATTTATTTCATAAAAGCCTTCACTTTTGTGTCTCTCCTTCCATATTTTCTTGTCCATTCCCCCCGAATCTACAACCGGGACCGTTTTTAATCTACTAACGCAGTCTTGTGTGCTTCCTGTAATCTGTGCTGATGAAAGATGCTGTATGTGATGCATTAAAATGTTTAACAGTTAAAAAAAAATCTTAAGATTTTAAAGTCATGTTTGTAAGACAATCATGTGAATAAATTCTTAACCCACTGTAAATCTAATAATTTTAAAGGTATTAAAGTATTTCTATTGAGATATATCTTGATTCCCTTCATTCATTTTAGTCTCTGTTTCCGTAGGTGACTCCAGAAAAAGGAAATCGAGAGGAAGGAGGACATGTTAATTTAACACAAGGGTTGTGAACTGGAAGGACTTGTTTTATTTTGAGAGCCCACATGAGCACTGACTCCTTGGAGAGGATGCAGAAGTCTTCCTTTTGCAGTGCTTTGTTGCAGAAGAATAAACACATCTAAGGCTGGGATCGTCACAGCATGGATGCCCACAGTCACTTTATGTAAATGAAGTTTTTGTGTATATGAGTGGTTGGATTCCAAAAACTGTTACCAAAAAAAAAAAAAGTTGAATGTGCTTTATATGTTTTGTATAATTGTTGTAATATGCAGTGAATGTGTTTTTGCCATGAGCTCTATTTACCTTACAGCACCTATAGAAGGAAAGATGCAGTGTTGTTGGTGCCAGATATTTAATTTAACTCATCAAAAAACTGCTTGAATGTCATGTCTTAATTTCTTTATATATTATCCAGATGAACCCTAACAGGAAATATAAGGATATTACATAATTGATTGTAACTTTTAATGTTAGATATATTTTAATAAAAGTGAATTTACTGTTCAGTTGTGTGTATTTAATCAGCCATGTCACGCAGACGGCGGTAATGAGGCAAACAATCAATTAGAATTATGCAGGCTACATATAATAAATGTTATAATAGGTTTTTAATGGGTAGATCTGCCTCCAGTTATCCCTGTGAGTGCTGTGGAAAGGCTATTTTCTCGTTGCTTTAACAGCCCTGGAAACAAGTCACGCACTTCTGTGCGTCTGGCTCTGACATCATCGGCTATGAGGTTACAGATATGGCAATGCCACTCTTGGGAGCCTGCTTAGTCTTCTTGAGACGGGCAGGCTAAAGCCACCACCATCATGTCGCTCACCTGGTCGGCAAAAGACCAAAAAAACATGAATCAACCCGCCGTAGCCGGACAGAAGCGATCGCGCAACGACGCGGGGAACAAAGTGACGGTGGTGCTCGGCGCGCAGTGGGGAGACGAGGGCAAAGGGAAAGTCGTCGATTTGCTGGCGACCGAAGCGGATATTGTTTGCAGATGTCAGGTAAATGTTTGGATTCATGATTTCAGATGAGCCTCCACAGGGGCGTGTCCTTGTGTTTCTGCTGAATGCCATTTTTCCTCTGAAATCATGATGGGATCTGTCAGTAACTGGCAGCGTGGTAAAGCGCAACAGGTGCTTAGAGTGAAAACCCTTAACCTCTGTCAGACTTAACTGAATACACTATTTATTAGCTGGGAAACTGTTATAATGATCCATATTGGGCATGTGCTGTGGTTTCATAACGGTGCACTCAATGATTTAAATGCTGCAACAGGGGAACTGTGGCCATTAAACTCAAATTTCAAAACATTTTATAAAAGCCAAATGCCTATCATTGTAGCAAATGCATGTTCAAATTACAAGCTTGATTTCTGTGTTAATTCGTTCTTAGTTGCTCTGCAGATCACAAAGACATTGATCCTAAGATGCTCTGAATTCTTATTAAAAATAACTCCAGACAGGTCAGTTTCTGTCCACTCACATGGGACACATAACCCTCCGGTCAGAAATCAGAGGTCACTCACACACCCAGGACTCACAGTGAAACCTGCCAGCAGTTGCTGTGTTGCACTTGTTGTCCTATACTTGCTCTCACTGACAGGACTAGCACCCTGTGTTCTGGAGGCTTGAGAGCCCCACCCACTGGGCTAGAGAGAGGTCACATTCTCAGGGTGGCTTGATACGTGAGAAGGCCAGGACTTAGCCAGGGGGAACAGAGCGGAGGGTCCACCAGCACCAGCCAAGTCTGTTAAAATAGGTGCTGGAAAAGCTGTGTGAATTGGGAAGAGGGTGGCTTATCACTGTCTCAGGAAAATCAGATGAGACGTGTGTGTGTGGCTGAGTCCTCTGTGGTGGTCTTCATGCTGTTTCTGATGTGTTGTCATCAAAACATTGACAGTATCATAACACGTACCCTGCTTTGATTTATAGGGCGGCAATAATGCAGGACACACAGTGGTCGTGGATGGCAAGGAGTACGACTTCCACCTTCTCCCCAGTGGAATCATCAACTCCAAAAGCATATCACTCATCGGTAATGGCTTTAATATTCTGATTTGAGCTACAGAGCCAGCATGGTTAAGAATATTAGTGCAGTTGAGTCTACATAGTTGTCTTCCTTTGCTCTTCTTGTAGGCAATGGAGTTGTTATACATCTACCCGGCTTGTTTGAAGAGGGCGATAAAAATGAAAAGAAAGGTATCTTTTCTCACACTTAATGCACTAGTGTAAATTAACATTTGTGCATACTCACATAGATGTTATTTCTATTCTCTGACCAGGTCTGAAAGGCTGGGATAAGAGACTAATTGTCTCAGACAGAGCTCACCTTGGTATGTACACTATATGTCATTTTTATAGAGCTTTTCTTCATTCAATTAAGCATAAATAATGTGTGTGAGAGTGAAGGTTGCCCGGTATTGATTTGCTCTCCGTCTCTCCGCAGTGTTCGATTTCCACCAGGTTGTCGACGGCTTGCAGGAAACTGAGAGACAAGCACAAGAAGGAAAGAAGTAAGGACAGGAGGCACGACAAATCTAGTTTCATTCTGCACGTTATTTTACATCACAGCCTTTGTGTTTCATAATAACAGCATTGGAACAACCAAGAAGGGCATCGGACCGGCATACTCCAGCAAAGCATCTCGCACCGGCCTCCGTGTGTGTGACCTCCTGGGTGACTTCAAGGACTTTTCTTTGAGGTAGGGATTGTAGGAATATGCCACACACATTTAATATTACATACAGTTGTGACATAATTCACAATTTCCTTTCAGATTCAAGAACCTTGTCCACCAGTATCAATCCATGTACCCAACCTTGACAGTTGACACTGAGGACCAACTGAAAAAACTCAAGGTAGACTCTGATTTCTGATTGAAATCATAAAAGTGATGCATCGTTGTTGACGTTCTCTCCATCGTTAAAAGATTTCTGTTTTCCTTGTTCCGTGCAGGAATACGCTGAGAGATTGCGGCCGATGGTGAGAGACGGGGTCTATTACATGTATGAAGCTCTTCATGGATCTCCAAAGAAAATTTTGGTTGAAGGGGCCAACGCTGCTCTCCTCGACATTGACTTTGGTAGGGTCGGCAGCGATAAGACAGTTTTTTGTTTCATGATTCAGGTGGATCTGGAAGGAGTTAGGTACGATGGTGAAATGATGAAATCTTCTCTTCAGGCACATATCCTTTTGTGACATCGTCAAACTGCACCGTGGGCGGCGCATGCACTGGTCTCGGCATCCCTCCGCTGAATATTGGTGAAGTGTTCGGTGTATCAAAGGCCTACACTACCAGAGTGGGAATCGGAGCCTTTCCCACAGAACAACTCAACGTAAGAGCTTGGTGTTACTCAAGGAAACCAGTAAGATTACTGGAACATGTAGCGTAAATGTCATAACATGCTTTCGTGGCCTTCGCGTTGTGTGAAGAAGAGACACATGACACGTTATGTAACTCACTGGTGCTGGGCTTGACATGTACAGTTTGTTTATGATCATGTGGCCGACACACAGGCAGCGGGGCGGGTGGCGGGGAGGCGGGGGTGGTGGGTGTTCTCTGGCTGAGTGCAGCTGTCAAATTTTGTGAGAGACTGACTCAAACACTCTTTACCTCTTATGCAGGTCACATGTTCACAGGGATAAATTTAGGGCCAGAGACGGGTTCAGGATATATTTACTGTGTGAGCCCGGGTTATGTTACTTGTCACGGGAGCTGAGCATAGGGACACAGGTCAAGATGTTAAAACTCAATCCCCTCCAGCCCATGTGATATTTTATTGTAGTCAGCTGTGTTTATAACTTGATAGCATGTTTTTAGGTTGCTGTAGAATTATTAAATGCCTGAGGTCATTTAAATGACGGATGTAGAGTTGTCTGCCTTCTCTTGAATATAATGGCATGAGATGGCGCTCGGCTTGTGTTGCTCAACACACCAAAAAACTTTTTCTTTCTGCCATAGTACACCTGCAAACCGTGTCAACTTGCAGAGGGAAGAGTGCATCTACTCATGGACGAGAGGCTCGTGACAGTGCGAGATGTAAACATTAACGGTGTCCTCCTCAGCTGAGCTGCAACATTAGCTAGCTCAGTGGTGCTAGGTGAGCTAGCAGTAGATGCATGCTTCCTTCTGCACAGGATACGGCTGGCAGGTGTAGTTTGGTAGAAATAAAATAGTTCCTATGCTTAGCATGAAATTAGGAAAAAGAAAAAATTAGAATCAAGAAAATTAGTTAAAAAAAAAAGACAGAAACTCTTTGAAATAAATTGCACAAAGTTCAAAGGTTTAAAGATTTTCAAATATCATCTGAAAGCAGAACAAGAAAATTGATGTCGCTCCAGGTTTCAAAGGGTTAAGCACCACAAGCCGAGAGCCTTCTAGATCCTTTATATTGGAGAAAAGGCAGACTCTACAGCAGATATCTCCAACACCCGGCAACTCACCGAAACAATCTAAATTAATAAACAGCACTATGGGCAAAATGAAAAATATGTATTTTTCCCTTCAAGTTCAGCAATAATAAAGTAATTTTTTTTCTTGTTTACTGTAGGCAGTGGGAGAGCTACTGCAGACAAGGGGTCATGAGGTTGGTGTAACCACAGGAAGGAAGCGGCGTTGTGGCTGGTTGGATCTTGTCATCGTCAGATACGCTCATATGATTAATGGCTTCACCGCGTGAGTGACTGCAAAAGCTTAAGCAAATTATCAGATGTGTTGCTGTTATGTGTGATCACTAAAGAACATTTATCCTACAGGGATACATTTTTCCAAGCACCATCATAAATCACATTTTAAACCGCACATTTAACTGATATGATACCCATCCACCAGCATTGCTTTGACAAAACTTGACATTCTGGATGTGCTGGATGAAATCAAAGTTGGAGTCGCCTACAAACTCAACGGAAAAAGAATTCCCCATTTCCCAGGTAATTTAACAGAAGAAACCAGAAGCTCATTTTTGGTTTGATGACAGATAACATTGATTGGTAATAACTGATTTCTTTCAATTATAGCCAACATGGACGTTTTACACAAAGTGGAGGTTGAGTATGAGACTTTCCCTGGTTGGAAGACGGACACATCTGCAGCCAGGAAGTGGAACGACCTCCCAGCCAAGGCACAAAACTACATCCGCTTCATTGAGAACCACATTGGAGTTCCCAGTATGTCTGACACATAATAAACTTACATAATCTTCTTTTTACTTTGCAGAGCATACAATGATTATGTAAGAATGCAGACAAGTATCAACACTTCACCTGAAGGCCTCAAAATCAAATAAATAGTAATGCAGAACATGATATCCATTAGGTGGCACTGTTACACTTGTGAAAAATATCCTTTTCCAAGATGACTTCTACAGTTTTTGCCAACTTTTCTAATCTTTCTCTAATTCTCTGTCTCTCTTTAGTCAAGTGGGTTGGTGTTGGAAAGTCCAGAGAGTGCATGATCCAGATGTTCTAAAGGAAAACCCTCATCTCCCCTTGATGGAAGCACAGACGACGTGGCATCTTTTCATTATCTAAACTGATTTCCTCCATTAGTTAATAAACAAAATATCCATGTCACCTTTGAGCAGTAGTGGCTACGTTTGATTTGTTGCAGTCAAATATTCTTGTTCTTTTATTATTGGATTTAATTATAAGGTATGTGTCAATATATGGTTGTATCACTAGTTAAACCAGCAGAAATGTTTTCAAATAAAAGTTCAAAGATACATGAAAATACAATCAGTTAATGCAGTAGTCCATAAACCATACACTGTGTAGAGTTGTGTGTGCGTTGATGATTACTTTAAGTCTGTCGATCAAGAGAAACAAAAATCCACTCATTAAAGTCATCATCAACATGATGTTAAGAGTGGTACGCGTTATTTTGATGCCTTTTGATATCTGTTCCTCTTGTCCTTAGTTGTAATGATGTGTTACTGTGCGTACTTTTACTGAAGTGTCAACAAATCTCTATATTTACTGGCATAAAAAACATAAAATGCAAAAACCCCGCAGCCCCTGAAGGCAGCATACTGAGTGCGAAGTTAAATTTGGAAACAAAAATCACGTGACAGCAGAGCAGCTGTCGGATTGGCTCAGAGCTCTCATGTGACAATAAAGGACGTATGTGATTGGCTACTTGCTGTCTCGTTGCAATTTTCCCGCAAGAAGTAAGTAAGTGTGGACATACGCAGTACTACGGCGGGGATTTTCTGCAGCGAAAATGCCGAAACGATCTTGTCCTTTTCCAGAAACCTTCTCCTCCCAGTATAAAATACACGTCGGACAACAGGAGCTGAGTAACTACGGCGTGTTTGGGAACAAATACAGGCAGGAAATCTACGGTAAGTGCCTGTTCGGGGATATAACGTTGTGTAGCAGTGTTAGCTAATGCTAGCTTGGTCGTTGCGCACATTTGTTAGTTGTCTCTACGTGTTAGCAGTCGTTGAAAACACCTTTGTACAATGATAAAATAGTATCACTGGTCACTTTTGGTGCCTTTGTCTATGTTCTCAAACGTTTAATGTGATGTCAGCAGTTTGGCCTGTTGACAGTAACAACTTTAACGTTACAGGAGTTATTGTTGTCATTATAAAGTATATAGTGGCTGTTGTACAAGTTGTGTATTCATGCTATGTTTGCTATTACGTGCAACAGGCCTCTGAAGCTGTTACAATGCAGTTCCACTGGCTTTACTGAGCTGTAAACACCAGTGTCTGGGGCGCCCCGGGGCGGTCAGCTGAGTTCGTCACATGTTATCTCACTGAGTCTGTGTTTTTTGTCCTCTTAGCAAAGACAAAGAACCTGCTTTTCAATGGTGCCAAGGCTGTGATGGGCAAAATATGGACCGGGGAGGAGAGATGCACCGACCCGCAGCCCACTGGACAACCTGAGACACCTGCATGCAGCCAGACACTGCTGAAAGGACAGACACTGATTGGACATGATGGGAGACTGACGAGGGCAAACGCTGCAGGTGAGCCTGAACTGACAGGCAGAATATGTTGTCACACCAAGAAATGGCAACGCCAAAAGACAGCATGACAAATCTATTATCTTGGTGCTCAGTGCACAAGCTTACCCTATCCCCAGAGCACATTTGAGTAAGGGTCCACAGTTTATGACAGGACCTACAAATCACTGAGACAGAAAACCTTGATTGACACTAAAATAGTAAAAGCTTGTCAGAACAGTGACATCTTTTGATATAAGCAAAGCAGTAGCTTGGCCCTCCAAAGCATACTTATACAGCTCATGAAAGTGTCCATTGGAGTACCTGAAGCACTCACTCACTGAACCTGTTCCTCACCAAACAAGATTTCCTAAAGTCCAAAACTCGGAGTGCATTTAGCCGCCATCATGAAGTTATGACACTGTGGAAATGATCAACCATGTAATAGAATTTGGACTTGCCCTCAAACAGCTGACAAAGTGGAAATCCCAGCAGACAAATACCTAAAGTACAATTTGTCCTCTTATGTAATGGAAAACATTGGACCAAGAGTGACACAAACATACTTGCATATTCATTTGTTCATTCATTAGGTATTTTTGTGTCTTGACTCATCCCATCTAGTCCATAGATCTAGTCCATGTGACAGATTTGATTATATACAGATTTATATATTTTTTTTTAAATCTGCCTTGATACAGTACCCACAAGCCCAGATGTACATTGACAGAGTTATTGGTTGTCTGTCCAATCTGTCCTCCTGTCTATAGTGTTCCAGAGGAGGTCCCTTTCTAAAGCAATTTCAATTTAGGTGATGGGGGAAGCTAATATGAGGCTTCAACAGTCTGAGTTTAAAAAAAATCAAGTGTCATCTTAAAGTATTTTTAGTACAAAGGTCCACAAGGAAACCCTTTTTTTTTAAATGGGCCAGTTCACAAGAAGTCACTTTGATAGTGCAGTTAATACTTTTCACCAGCAGATGTCAGTGTTGTCACAAATTTGTGGGCTCAGCCTGGTTACTTGTTGTTGTTTTTTAATACTCATTCAGTATGTATGTGTGCTTTAGGTCTAGGTGCACCAGTGGCTCCTACAGGCTGCTGTGTGTGTCAGAAGAGCCAGGGATCCAGGACACCATGCTCCCAATGTGACCGTCTCGCCTGTTCCTCCTGCACCCGCCAATGCTCCAACTGCACCAGCCACTGCTGCTCTGTCTGCACAATCATAGAGTAAGTCCACATTTTAAGTTGAGAAGCAGTATCTACATTGGTATTATTGGTAATTATTATGTATGGCTAGTTGTGACTAGGGCAATTATTTTTTAGTGATAAATGTAGGTTTTGTTTTTCCCCCCGATAAGTTGACTAATTAAAGGACAAATTTTTCAGTTATACTGAAGATTATTTCTTATTGCTGATTACATAACACTTAAACAACCTAAAAATAAAAAACAGAAATTGACTCATAAATATTTGAATCTTTTATTCAGTCATCTTCTCGTAAAAACTGCAGTTGCAGCAGATCCTAAAATTAGTCTAATTTCGACGTCACTGTTGTATCATGATAATAATTATGAAAATGAGCCCTGTGTGTCAGGTGCCTGATCAGAAAGTACTGGACCTCAAATTCAAAATGGTTGCTGTATTTCACAGCGATCTTTTTCCCTGAACTAGGGAATCCGTATCAGTGGGTACTTGACTTAAAAGTTAAATGGTTATGACATGACCTTTATGTCATCACTGGAGTAATATGCAGTTTAGATAATTACTGGCAAATGTATTTTTGCGTCAGTGTGCGGTGAGGAAGGTCACTAAAATAATTTACAGACTTAACAGCAGCCACAGACTGATATGTTTTTGTTTTTTTAGTAAGTAGTAGTTCGTTTTTTCACTTGTGCTTGTCCATTTGAGTAAACCGAAAAAATAGAATAGTTGAATAAAAACAGTAGCAGCGGTGCAAAAAAATTTTAAGTGACTACTTCTAACAGAAACCCACCCTGCATGTTGATAATCCTTATATATCATGCTTGGGTAGGAACAAGAAGTAAACAGAACAGTGCCGTCTTGACAAGGGGCTCTGGGATACTTTCGCCTCGAGTGTCTGTGCGTTGCTCCCATTAGAAGTCATTTTCACTTTGTAGGCGGGGTTTTCCGCTACAGCCTGTTTTCTGGAGATATTCGTGCTTTAACCGGGTGCAGTCTACTGTATTGCGATGCACCGGCGCATGTTTTGCACATCAATGTGTTTCCGTCATGGATGACGTTAATTACATCACTGAATCTCCCCCATTCCTTGTAGTGATTGTGGCGCTTTCTTTCTTTTTTTTTCAGTTTAAATTGATATAACGTAGATTATATAGTTATAGATTTTTCTTTTAAACTAGGCATGTCTGTAAAGCTTTGCCTCTCCTGCACATGCGTTTGTGTTATGACTCATTAAAATGCAATATCCGTATCAGCTAATTTAGGCAGGAAAATATTGGCCTTAAAGACATTTTAGTGCATCCCTAGCTGGAATCCAGCTGCAGTGTTGTTGTTTTTTCTCGTGTTCATGCCAGCTTCAAAGTATCATTAGTTCCCTTTAAACTGAGAGACTGTGCACGTTGAGGTTAATTAGGTGTCACTTGGAAAATCACTTGCTTCGGGATTAAAGACATGTTTATACGAGGTGCTGGGTGCAAGCTGTTTCTCATCTGTTCTGTGAAAGGCATTCCTCTTGTGCTTGTACCATGGGTGCACTCTGAGCTGCAGACTTTGTGCATCAATGTAACCAGACCTAAAAATGTCCTGTAGATTTATTGTATTTGACATAAAGAAACCTGAACTTGAATAACTCATAGACGGGCCAGAATCATGACCCCAGTCTGCCCTGACTTTTGTTGGCTTCTAATCAGTTTTGGCTGGAGCGCCAGTGAGCAAACAGAGCTGTAGAAGTGAATTTGCTGGATGTTAAGACATCAAAAAGCAATGGAAGCAGGAAGGAAAGCTGCTTATTCATCTTTAGAAATATGAAGAAGCAGACTACGCATTTTTACAGCCACTTTTCACATCGACAGGGGGTGAGTATTTGATGCTCAAAAAGAAAGAACTCCCAAGTTTTGGTGGGGGCTTTGGCACAACAGTTATTTTTAGCCAACGAGCAATCTGTTAAAGAATAGTTTCCCTTCAGTTACTAATGTCTGACTGAGCAGGATAGTTTCCATCATCATGGTTTAAAATGTAAGCCTTGTTCACTTTTCCATTGAACGTAGGTTTTTTCATCAGTGCAACATGTTTGTGTTGAAGAAATTGTTTTGAGCATCACATTCTGCAGCTGTAGCTGAGGTGGTAGAGCAGGTGAGTTTTTAATTGTAATATTTTCTTTTTGACCCACAGTTACAGCGGGCAATACGATGAAGTACTGTGCTGCAGCTGCTCAACGTGAAGGAAGATTGTCTGAAGAACCAGGAGATTATGCTTGAACATACGTAGTTGCCTCACATGATATTACTAAGACTGCATTTTATACCTGTGATTTTTTTTTTTAATGTGATCCAGATGTTTTCTTGTATATATGTATTGTATCCCCAAAGTAACTGAAAGAAACTTGAACACTTTTGTATACAGTTAAATGTTCTCTGTGATGCATCTTTAATAAAGTCACTGTTTGTATTTTGAGGAATTAAAGCAGCACAGTAAGGTAATTGCTGAATAATGCAGGAGTCAGAATCGGACGTCTGACCGAAAATCAGCCAATTAGCTTAAAGGTTACTTCAAGTGTTGCAGATACATCAGCAGGTGGCAGCACACTTCAAGGACTCAGCGAAGGGATGAGTTCCTTTCAGACTTGGCCACATTCAGGGTAACACACAAACCCTGCTTCCTCAGTGGATGAGCACATTTATATCACGATGCTACTGAAGCACATTTTCAGCCTTTTAGTCAAACTTTTGTCTTGGCAATGAAAATGAAATTCCAATCCAGAAGTCATAGACTGACCTTGAGAATCTGCTCTGAAATGTATATATTAAAACAAGGAGACCCAGAAGTTGAACAGAACCAGGGCCTCTGCAGCAGACAGTTTGGCTACAATTATCCTCTCTGAACGTGACCTTGAGGTGCAGTCATCACTTTCTGTTGGCTGAGGCTTGTCGTTGATGACGAGTGGTTTCAGGGTCAGGTATTGTACACTGTGAGTAATTGTTCTTGGTGGCAGAAGTCCTGAACACTGCTTTATTGAAATCAATCACATGACATGGTGTTATAGATATTAGCTTGGATGACTGCACTTCCTGGAGCTTATTGCAAGTGTGCCTATGAGCTGTTGAGTCACATCCCCTGCTCAGCAGGCCAGTTGTGGCTCCAGTCTTTGGGGAGCTCTGCAGTTGGTGTTGGAGGGCACCGCTTGATTTCTGGCTGAATGAACAGACAGCTGCTGGCAGGCAAGGCGTCAAGTTGTCTGCACATTTCTTGATAAGGCTTTAAGGAACTCAGAGGTGGACATAAAACACTTGTACGGGAGACTCTTTTTTTTCTTTCCTTTTATTGAGGTTAAAACACGAAAATCAACCTAGACGTCCAAAAGTGTAAAGCTGGAGGACGTTTTGAGCCAGTTAATAGTAATAATTCTGTGTGTTACAGGGCTGAGACTTGTCAATCGTCAGAATGTTAATCATAAACTACTCTTGATAAAACATGTATTGAGCAAAGTCACATATCCAAGAAAATATGTCAAATCAACAGGTAACCCACACCATTTTCAACAAAGTGTCTGATACTTACTGTCATATTCTAAACTTACTAGTGAAGGTTTGAAATATTTAACCATCCATCTTGTCTTTGATCTAATCCAGAATTCAAAGCAGTGCTACCCAATTACTTTCTTTGCTGAGATGGAGCTAAGAAGTCCACTTTTAAACTACTACCTACTCCTAGTCACTGTATTCTCTCCTCCAATGTCAGAGCGAGCATCCTCCTGCTCCTTTTTGATCCGGGACATGAGTTTGTCTTAAACAGAGATTAACACTCTCAGGAATAATGAGACAAAGGGACATTTAAATATCCAAAGCCCTGTTTGGACCATCAAAAAGTTGCTTCATTATCCAGTTGTTTCAGCCAATTTCATGCGATCCATCATTGCATCAGACCTCCCTTTAATACCCTTGTATCCAGAGGAAAGGAAGTACTTTAATGAATGACAGTGGAGAAAATAGTGTTGTCCGCAAAGGACACAGTCTCATGATTTACCTCAGTTTAAAGTGGAAATAGAAAAGTTCTTATCTCTCCGCGCCAGGGATAGCCATGGTTGGAGGTCATTATGTATTTGGGTTGTTCGTCCGTCCATCCCATTCTCGTGAACATGATATCTGAAGAACACCTTAAGGAAGTACCTTGTCCACTTGGACTCAACAATGAAATGATTATAATTTGGTGGTCAAAGGTCAGCTTCACTGTGACATCATAATGTTCTGCAAAAAATACTTTTAAAAAATTTAGGCTCGATTTAAGGCGCAAAGGAAGTGTGTCAACCATTGTACAAAGAGGATAGTGCTTTTGTTTCCCCTTGTAGCTATTCCTAGAAAGTATCAATGCACAAAGTTCTTTGCCGTTACTATCCCCACTGGCAGAAATGGTTGACGTTGGAAATCAAAGTAGCTGTGGGAAACAAAATGTAGTGTGTCCTGTGTTGGTGGTAGATGATAGACGCTGACGCAATCAAGGGTGTAGGTTTCGGTTCAACATTGGGGGGAACACATATGAAACAAGGGGTTTGGGGGTCCTCTGTCTGAAAATGTTTATCAGAGTAAAAGTCCTCTTCTAATTTCATGTTTATTTTTGGGCGGACAAAAGTGTCCCCATCGATATCTACGTCTATGGATCCCGTTGCCTTTGCAAAAGCTGTGCCAACAAGAATACCAGTTGGAAAGTTGTCTGTTTCCACCCTAATCTCATCTAATACCTCCATACTTGAAGAAATCGTATTGGTGCTCTTGCTAGTATTGTCTGCCTTGTATCTCTCCCAAAGCTGAAAAATTATGAGTACCATGATTTCACTTGGACTCCAGATATAGAACAATACAAAGTGGTTCAGGCACGACTCGCCTGTCTGTCATCCAAAACATTTCCCATATTCATAGTTTACTTATTAGAGGGAAGGATGCTAATGCTCCTGTCCCCTCCCAGCTCTCTGTTAACTCCATAATGATGTGTTTATGTACCTTCAAAACAACAGAGTGCAGCTGTCAAGGTTTTCAGCACATCCCCATCCGTGATATTCAAAGACAAAAAAAAGAGGTCACGGTGTGCTCCCCCACAACCACCAGCAATGGTCCTCATCTTCCTCCCGGGTGCATGTATGGGGCTGGGTGTCTGAGAGGAGAAGAGGGGCCACATAATCACCCACGGCGCTCCAGACAGGACCAACTGCAGTCGGCCAGCGGGAGCACGTGGCTTTGTCTTTCACCCATTCTTGTGGGGACCAGCTGTGGTCTGAGTGTGGCGAGCGTCGAGCCCAGTGATGCTGCTGCTATAAATATGCGTCAACGAGTGTGAGTAAGTGACAGCTGTACAGTGGACCAAGGACACACTGTCTTGGCACCGTCAGGGCGAGCCACTCCAAAAAAGGCAAACCCAGTGTGAGAGCACTAGTTGATATGTATTTATGCACTTGTAGCAACTGATGTGTGGTATATACACTTCAGATTGCAGCTTTAGATTGTGACCAAGCACTTGTTTTGCTTCAGATGTGGCTGTTGCCTCACACCTTGGCAACAATTGTCACATACTGAGGTTTTTTTTGAACGCCAGACTATTTTACTATTAATTGGGGTTTCTATTATTATTCTTTTTTCTTGGGCGTCTGAAAGTCAAAAGAATTGCTCCTCTAAAATTAAGTGGATGATAACCATATGCATGTGTGTTCATACGGAAAGAGAGAAAAAGAAAACTACCCATGCATGTGTGTGTGTGTGTGTGTGCATTGTCTGTACACAAGCGCATGTGTGACTGTGTTTGTGTGCCCTTTTCAAGTGTGACCACCTGTCTTTTGTTAAGAAATAAATAAATAAACACAGGCCACACCAGCTGTCCCTGGCAGTCCGTCCCTTCAGAGGTCAAGGGCTCCCACCGCTGGCCTTGTTGAGGTGGTGGACACTTACAACTTTCCTCTCAACTTCTCTCAAGTACCTCTAAACACACACACACACACACACACACACACACACACACACACACACACACACAAAACCACTCACGGCCAAATGAGCCAGGCTTTGAGCCTCAGAGAGGAATGTTTTATTACACCATCGAGTTACACCGCACATATCCGAGCTCGTCACCCTGCAGCTAAGCCCTATCACATGGCCCCTACTTTCCATGTGAAGGTTTGGGTCTATAAGAAAAGCACACACACACACACACACAGGCAGCCTAAGCCCTGGGTCCCGTTAGGCAGATGTGAGATGTTGGTGCCAGCGAGTGCTCTGAGGCCCGCCGCTGTGGATGTTTACAGTGCGAGGTGGCCGCAGCATTGCAGAGGGCCCTTATTTACTGTGAGCTGGCCGGGACTGTTCAGGGTGTTTATGAATGATCTTGGGAGGACATTGTTTTCTTTATGTTGGAGCTGCCTGGCTAGCGCCGCTGTGTCGTCTGTTTGTGCATAAAGTACGTGCTGGGGAGCTGGGCCAGACAATAGCCTGGCTGAGCTACTACCCACGCACACAATAGAGTGGTGGGATGAGGCCGAGGTTTGGGGCCGTGGTTTTGGGGGCCGTGGGGGTGGAGGTAGGATAGATGGGGGCAGGGGCAGTTGGATGCGGCCCTTGTCTATATGGAGTTCCCAGAACGGGTGAGCTGGGATTGGGGGGAGGGCGGTGGGAACCCGAGCACATCCCCATTGGGATCACGTAGCAGAGCAGCTGGATTTCTTTCATGGTGCAGCCGGGAAATAATTAAAAGTTCTCGCCATTGAAAGTGTCCAGTGAATTGGCATGAAGTCCCTCAAGGAGACACATATATTTGATTTGTTTACATCCAAAATAGGCGTTGATTTCAGAGGGGGGGGGGGATGCAGGAGACTTGTCCCCCTCAATATTTTGAGCGTGTGCATTTGTCGCCCCAATAAAAAAACATTCAAATTGCAGAGGACTTTTGACAAAATTAAAGGCATTTACACCATAAATTGATGCAAAATGGCACAATTGTTGCATAAAAAATTCACCTGAATTCAGGAAATTAAGTGTTTGGCGCTCAGAACTTTCTGATGGAGCCCCAAAACCTCCCAATTTTATTCGTGTCCCTTCAAATGTTGCAACAAAACCTACACCTTTGCTTCCACATGTGTGTGTTTTACTAATAATTACAAAAGACAGTCAGCTGGATGTGTTATCTCTGGTTTATCTCTATTGTAGAGTGTTGGCAACAGGTCAGGAACAATAGGAGCCCATCTTGAAATTGCTCCGTCCTTGAGCTGAGTTTATGGTTTCAGAGGGATAGGGCCTGTAAGACCAGCAGTATTATCACTTTCTGTTGTCTCTGTACACATTGCAGCGCTGCCCACACACACTCACTATCTGGCTGATTGTTGCTGCTGCGTGTCAGACGAGGGCTCTTCCACAATGTTCTTTTGTTGTGAGTGTATCAGAGCCTCACTTTGACTTTTCTTACTCAAAAGCTCCGAGTATTTCTTCTTAAATCGAGACACTGACTGGTGTGATGAGTAAATGAATCAAGTCCACACAAGGAGAGAAAGTTGTTCCATTTAATTCTATGCATAATCTTAAGAAAGACCTAAATCAAGATTGTCACATTTCCACAGCACACACACACAAGCACACTCCAAAAAGCGCAAACAAAGAAAATGCACATACAGTTATAGATCAAAAGTAAATTGCCTCAATATCTAAGCAATGTCAATTCTGCATAAAGATTGTCCTCTAATCTCTACACCACTAACACTGAAGCAATTGATTACTATAAAATATACCTTTCTTATTAAAAAATTATATTAAATTCTAATGGCACTTCTACAAATTCTATTAAAAAGATTTTCGTTTTTGACATTTAGAAGCTTTTTTTTTCTTACCAAATTAAAACTGAGACAGTCAAATGTTGCACAAGAAGCAAATGCAATAATAAATATTTCTCATGATTATACACAATTTCACAGTTGTAACCTGCAGAGGACAAAATTCCAGTATTGGTAAAGTCTTTTTTTTTTTTTAGACTTAAAGATCATACAGCATGAGTTATAGGCAAACATAGCCCTCGATCAAGAGTAGCGCTGTTTCCATAAAGGTCAACAATCAAAATCTCAGTGTTTCACATTCAACAGTGACATTAACTAAAGGAACAGACTGTTAGTTCCCAGTAGTATTGGCTTCTAAAAGCCAAATCACAAAGAAAAGAAAAGAAAATGCTTGTCTACAGTTTAACACGCCCAAAACAGATTTATTCACATAAATAAAAACGGTCAAATAAATCTCAACTGTAATCATCGCAAAGCAGCAAAAATAAACGGACTTGAATCTTTTTAAGTTTGTCTGATTTAACGTTTTGACATGGTAGAAAAACAGGACAAACAGTTGTGTGGGCTACTGTCGCTGTGATGTGAACTTTACCACCGCAGTCAAGGGCAAAAATGTACAATATAGAAAAAGGGCTTCTCCAGATGCAACACCTATCCGTGTGTCTACAAGGCACATTTGGTGATCATCCTGGAGGTATAAATAAAGACCGCAAACAATAAAAAGAAAACAAAAAATCTTCACATATCGTTAGTTTTTCTACCTCTGTACACATGTACATTAGAGAATCGAGCAATTTCGCTTGCACCACATAAGAAATGTTCCTTTAGTACACAACTGAAAGTGACAAAAACCTACATTCCTGTGTGTTGTGATTGAAATGTACATTATAAACACTACGCATATATTGTTCTCTCTGAAGTGATTTAAACTCTCAGGGCATTCGAACGGCGGGAGTGTTTGTGCAAGTCAACAGCGAGCCAAATCACATTTCTCGTGGAAAAAAAATTACACACACAAGCCTCGTTCATTCAAGCCCCAGCGCTGACTGCAGGTCAGGGATGGGAATGAAAACAGATTGCAGTAATTCTGCGAGAAATGCTTTGACTCGTTCTCCACTTGGGCTCCTCCATTAGAGATGCTGACAGACCGTTGCAAATGCTGAGAAATCACATGTGAATTCATTTCTGTGTCCTGAAAGAAGTCTTGGTGATTAACATAAAAAGACAAAACGGAAATAAAAGCACCTAAGGGTGCGATTTGCTGAAATGGATAAGTAGTCAGCACCTACTTTTGACCTGTATCGTCACAGTTGCCAGACCATATTTTCAGCCTCGACAATTTTTCTACGTCTAGCACTTGGAACACAATACTCTGATAACTCTGATATTCTCTTGATAGATGTGCAATCAAATCACCGTAGTGTCTCCTCCTCGTTGAGGAACAATGAAGCGTTTATCTACTGCATGCTGGGATGGGGGGGGTGCTGTTCTTTGATGCCTCCAAACAATACACCTGTTTACAGTGTCCTTGGTCTCCCTTTGCTAAATACATTTCTCACATTCCAATGGCTCCATTCAATACAGAAAAGTGCAAAGAGAGACTTGCGCTGCTTTTTCTCCCCACAGCTAGGAGAGAGATACACAATGATCCCTTGAGAACTACCTGGGATTTGGTGGGTGGGGTGGTGGTGGGTGTGTGGGTGACTGGAGGGGGGGACAATGCCTGTATTGTCTTCTTTCTATAGGTAGCCAATGCCGTATCAGTGTGGCTGTGCTTGTGAACAACTGTTTCCTGTGGCGGAACAGCAGTCAGAGGGGTATTAACTGTTCTGGTTTGTAGCGACTCCAATCAAGTTTTGAATATGGAGAAGGGACCAAACTCCCTCGGGGGGAAGACGTGACACTTTAAGAGACCTGCAGCCTTAATAAGACACCTGACTCTCTCCAACTTACATGTGTCGCAACACGGAAAAAACAAAAACAGTTTGATAAATAGGATATATATTTACATTAAATATACATATAGTAAGAAATAGCAGCCTAGACAACAGTGTTGAAACTATATGCATGCTAAAAACAAGTGCTTCTCTATGTTCCATGTGACAAATCTTGAATACTCCGCAGAGGTTTCTAACACGGTATATTAAAATACAATTACAGTAACTTGATTTGCACAAAAGGAAAAATGAACAGACAGCCCCAATACCGGTTAATGAGTACCAAGATCGCTAGGCAAGACGCGGCGTCTTTCAAGCTTATAGAAATAAGAAGTACACCTAAAAGTAAACCCTGAACCAAGTCAAACTAATAAATAAATTCTGATCAAGTCTTCTCAGGACAGATTAGACAAATATCACGAACTTTTAGTGCTACGCCCCCTGCTAGGAATCCAGATAGCATCTGTGTGAACAGACAGAAAGGAGTTCATTTCCTGCCCCCCGGAGATTCTTTCAAGGACAGCGTCACTAAAGGCTCCAGCTTCATCAGTAGTAACAATACACATGTACAGTAAGAGGATATGATAATGTGAGAAAGGTTAATTCAAAGAAAGAAAAGTCAGTAGATTCAGCTGAATGGCACAGACGTCAACAAAGTACTGAACATCCACCTGTCTCCCTCCCTGCCTGCCTGCTAGGGTTGGCCCTTCACACCGTGTCAGTGTCACCTTAATGCCATACCAGGAAATAACCAGGTAACTTACTGGAAACTGTTTGCTCTTAACCCAAAGGAGTCGATAAACATTTAATTGACAAGACCTTTTTGAAAGGTGCTTTTATTACATTCTTGTGAATTATTTAATGAAGGACACACGTGGGTTAATTGTCATTCCAGAGTACCGTTGTTACCACCTGGTATGTGGAGTGTAATCCAGATTTTTTTGTCTTTTAAAGGCCTGAAAACTGACTGAATTTTACAAGAAGGCATCGTGATTTATCTCATTCTTGTTCAAGTAAGTACACTAGGTGAAGTGTTGCGAATTTCAGTAGGCACCAGTGTTACAGGCATTAGCTTACTCTCCATCCTTCCTCTGATTCCTCAGCTTCTTTTTAAGGAGCAAGTTCGAAGGCCATCCCATCGATATGTGAGAGCTGCTAACTCACTCCAAGGCAGAAAAAGAAATGATGATATGATGGTCTGCTTGCCTCTTGTTACAAACAACATAAAACTGTAACCAACTTCATTTCAACCAAAGATTCTACTTCCATGAAAAAAGAAATTATACTTCCAGTAGTCAAACTTCATTAGTTTTGCTGCCTTATGATAGTTTACTTGTTAAGGACTAAACAAATCCCAAAAAATAAATAATAATAATGTAGGAGTTAAAAAAATTATATATTGCTACTCACGGACGGTTCTGATCTCCCATGTGCACAAATAAAAGTCTCACTCTGACGATTGTATTAACATATGTTAGCATTAGCTATCACCCATTTGCCCACGGGGTACTAACATTTCTTTCGGCAAATATCTTTCTCAAATAAACTCAACAGATTGACACAAACAAGACAGAAACAAACAAGTGCATCATCTGATTTGTTCACCTTCGTCGACACAGATCCAGCTTGGGGTTTCACAGCACCCGTGTTTATCCTAACAGCCTTCGCTGCACCTTCACCTGTCTGCCCTCTGACCATCGTGTATGCCTGTGACACAGTCCGGTGCAGAGAGCAGCTCCAGTTTTAACGTTGCTACATCTTTAACTTGAGAAATGCCACATGGGGTAGAATCCAAAAAAGATAAGTCTCCGACAAACTGCCAACATGTGTGTACTAATGGGCAAAGTGTTCAGTAGTAGTATTCAGTGTATGAAGAGACATTCTGTCTTATGTCATGGCACTGGTGAGAGGTGTTTTATCCAATGGCGAGAGTCTTGACAAGGCCACAGTGAAACTTCCTGATGTGGCGGTAGAGGTCCCCAGATTGGGTGAAGCGCCGCTCACACCACTTACAAGCATGAGGCTTCTCACGTGTGTGAACTACAGCGTGCCGACTTAAGTTATGGGAGTACTGGAAGCTCTTGCCACACTGGCCACAGGTGTATGGCTTCTCGCCAGAGTGTGTGCGCTCGTGGCGCTTGAGGGTGTACATGCAGGAGAAGGTCTTGTTGCACTGCATGCAGGTGGGGACCGAACCATCGGGGGACAACTTGGAGCGGGCACCGTCCTTCTCGCGGAAGTGTGAGCTGAGGTGCAGTTGCAGCACATGGGGGCTGGGGAAAACTTTGCTGCAGAGGGGGCACACGCACACCTGTTGCCCCGGGGGCAGGAGCACCCCGCTGGAGGTGGAGATGTCTGAAGAGGCCAGGTCGTCCTCCTCCTCCTCCTCACTGTCCCCCAGCAGCCTCCCCCTCCTCTCCTCTACCTCCCTGCCTGGGGCGCCCTCCCTCCCTCTGCAGGCCTCCCCCTCCTCGTCCATCAGGTCCTCCTCCTGGGAGAGCAGGGCGGCTGTGGAGCCGTTGTTGCCTGGGAAGAGGGCAGCGAACCCTGTCACCACTGAGCTCCTGGCACTATTCCCAAAGCGCTGGCTCTCAGGGCTCATCGGCTCACTGTCCTCCTGCTCTGACAGCAAGTCGTGTTCGTCTTTAACAAGTGGCTCAGTGCCCTGCTGCTGGCTGTCGAGGGCCAGCTGTCCCGAGACGTAGGAGGGGTGTAAGGGATCTCTGCTAGACAGAGGCTTGAAAGACAAATCCAGTGCACAGTCCATGTCATCTGAAGCCCGGGACCTCTGGGACAGCGATACGGTGGAACTACTGACATCAGCTTTTGTTTTTCCAGCTGTTTGGACGCAGGGCTCGGCCTCTGCTGACAAATAATTGACACCTACAAGGTCCGGGGACCTGCCAGAGTGACCGTTTGCCTTCTGCCTGCTCCGTGCAGACCTATCACAATCTGTGACAGCCAGCCTGACTTCGCTGTTGTCCATGTCAAACTCTTCCGCCGGGGGGGCCCTGTGAAGCCCCTGAGACTGTGTCTGGGGCTGTCGCCGGATGAGCTGCTTACTGTGCAGCTCGCCATCTGAAGAATTTTCCCTGTCCAGACAGCTGAGTCCCAAACCCTCACTCATCTTTTCATCCAGAGAGGAGAGTTCCTTATCTTTAAGCTTGCCTTTACACACTTTCACTATATCATACATGTGGAGGTAACTGGCTGCTGCCAGGACATCCTCTACCGGGAGAGAGCTGAATTCCAACTTCCCCTCATACATAAATTCAAGGAGCAGACTGAAAGCCGGGGCTGTCACAATGTCACTGTTGAGATGCACAACGTCCCTTTTGTCCAGCTGGTCCCTGTAGAAGAGATGGAAGTACATGCTGCAGGAGGCCAGCACGGCTCTGTGCGCTTTGAATCGAGCCTCCCCGACAAGAACAGTGCAGTCACAGAGGAAACCTTGGTGACGCTGCTGACTCAGACACTGCAGCAACTGGCGGCTATGGTCTGGGAACTCCATTCTTCCTTCATAACCTGATGAAAAACAGGAAAAACAGGATACTGGATAAACGAAATGAAGCCATTTAGAGGGCACAGCGGCGCTGCCGTCGCGTATCAGAGGCACACAAGTAACCCAAAGCAGAGAAAATGTGAGGGATAACTTGAGCCAAATGATTTTAAAAGTATGAGCAACATGCAAAACCAAGTCAAATACAAGTTTATATAAAATCATGCCACAAATACAAAACTTTAATCAGGCAGATTAAATCCACCTAAAGGGGTGCATCAATAACTTTATCCAACTTGAGAACATAAATCCTACATTCTTTCCAGTGGTGCAGGATATGCTACGCTGCGCTCACCCACCCATGTATCCCGCTGTAAACGGATCCACTCTCCAAATTCTCCTAAGTATTCCGGTGTGTTACAGTATAGTCAGCCTACTTCTTGAGCTTCCACACAAAAATTGGCGAAAAGAAGTGACGCACCGGCGCGTTTCCGATCGCACACAAAAACAGCGGTGTTTACAGAACAAGCAAGCGGGGCCGGGTATGATAGCAGTCGTACATCGGAGGGGGTGGGAAGAAGGAGGCTAACGTGAAAAAAATAAGACCAGTGCAGAGTGAGTAAACTGGTGCTCTGTTTGCTAATTACACTGCAAGCTGTGGAGTCAGCTGCTCTGACATCACCGCAATGGAAACGCTACCTCCAGCTGTGCTCCCCTTTATGCCATATGTTAACTCTGGGCTACGCAGTCCAAACTACACACACACAACTTGTAAAATAAAATAAGGAGTAAATTTACGAGTGTCACGAGATTACACTGAATTTCTAACTTTTTTTTTTAATCTTTTTAATTCATCACCAAAGAAGGAGGAGATAAAAACGCGTTGTGGCCTTTTTACGCACGCATCAGACCCGCGCACAACTGTGATATATTTGTTTAAAGGGGTTAATTCAAAACGGAAAAGGCAGATGGTGAGGGGAAAACTCAAGTGAATTTGATATTAAAGTTTGATGGTGCCAAAAAGAATATGCATAAGTATCATTCAGCGCGCGGTTGTTGTTTTTTGATAAGAGAAAGAAAAGTGTAAGGAGGATACGGGAGAGCCAAGGGCGCAGTAAACCGAGCTCCATGTCCGTGTTGGGAAACGCATTGCTAGGAGCCTTTTAAACAGCAGAGGAACTCACAGCAACTGCGCTGAACGAAGCGGCGAGGGGGACACTCTTTAACTTTCGCTTCCTCCATTTCCAAAGCACAAAACACTGCACTTACATTTATCTCCGCCCGCGTCGTCGTCTTGTCTCCTATAAGCCCCGACGTCCTTTCATGATGTGCGGCCAGATGTTCGCTTCTCCTTGTCGTTTCTTGAGCTTCAGTCCGACCCTGGCAAGGCAGGCTGCACTCAGCGCTGCTGTGTGTCAAGCAGGTTGATAATGGCACAAGTCTCGCGATATCGCGCGGCCCACAATAAGTTCTGTACTACTCCGTGAATTCACACAGCGGCAGCAAGTAGCAGAGTACACTGGGAACATCAATTGGCTGTCTTATTAAAACACCTGTCCCATGAGCGGGGGGAGCTTTCAGTGTGGAAAAACCGGAAGGATGGCAACGTGGAGGAATGGACAAATAGAGCAACTGATGACTGACAACACGTGGAGTTTTAGACTTTTAAGAAAATCTATTATTTGTAAGATGTATCCTCACAGTCTCATCATTAAAGCTGGATGTTACAATGTGTTGAACCCTGATTGCTTTTTCCTTCTCTTTCCATGGGCGGATTATAAGACATTGGGCCCCTGGGCAAGGACATGCAAAAGACCCCACCACCTCTCCTACAAAGGGGCAAGAGACACAACGACTTTGTGGCGAAGTTGTCATTGTTGTGCATCTTTTTGTGCATTTTTGTCTGTTTGTGGTCATTTTGTGTGGGTCTGAGGTGATTTTGTGTCTCTTTGTGGTCGTTTTTATGCGTCTTTTGAGTGGTTTTTCACATTTTTGTAGTTATTTTGTGTCTTTTGCAATTCCTTTGCCTCTCTCTGTGGTCATTTTGTGTGTCTTTGAGGTGATCAAGTGTCCCTTTTGGTTGTTTTGTGTCTCATTGTAGTCATTTTGTGTGTTTTTATGGTTGTTTTGTGTCTCTTTCTGTAGTTCTTTCGCATCTCCTCATGGTCATTTTGTGTGTCTTTGAGGGGATTAAGTGTCTCTTTTAGTCAATTTGTGTTTCTTTGGGGTTGTTTTACCCATTTGTGTGGTTATTTTGTGTCACTTCGCAGTTCCTTTGCATCTCTTCTTGGACATTTTCATCTTTTTGATGTAACTTTGTGTCTCTTTTTTGTCGTTTTTGCCTATATGTAGTAATTTTGTGTCTCTTTGAGGAAAGTTTGTGTCTCTTTTGGTTGTTATGTGTCTATTTGCAGTTCTTTTGCATCTTTTCATGGTCCTGTTGTATGTCTTTGAGGTGATTTAGTGCCTCTTTTGATTATTTTGTGCCTCTTTGTAGTCAGTTTGTGTCTCTTTGCAGTTCTTTTGCATCTCTGTTGTCATTTCTAGTCTCTTCTTGGTCAGTACATGCTAATTTGAGCAACATTTTGCAGGTAAAGGTGATGGGGGGCTGGCACTTTAGGCCCCTGAGCCTGTGCCCAGTAGGCTCTTTCAGTAATTCATCCATGTTTCTATCCAGACCTGTTTGAAAATAATACCATTTAGAAAGTTCAAATCCAGAATGTAAATTTGATTTACAAGCTTTCTAGTATGTTGCTTGTTGTTTTATGCATGCTGTGGGCGAAAGAAACACTTCCGTCACAAAACTTAAGTATCTGTGAAAGTATCTAAACTGACACAAAGAATTATAAGTCATGCTTTGTTAGTTTGGAGGGTCACTGGACTATTGGGGACTTTTAAGTGCTGTTCTCTCTAATCCTGCTTTGGGTTGTGGAATTCCCTGGCACCACACCACCCAGTGCCTTTTGTTTTCTCAGACCACACCAGGTCCGGGCTGTGACTTATTTAGCCTAAATTGTGTGTAGATGGGAATAATGCTGATTTTTGCGGGCTACATATGAAAAAAAAATTGTTAAGACTATCAAGCACTATCAAAAAAAAACACAGTCTCCAGGGTCTGTTCTGTAATTGTTAAAGCTAGAGATGGTGGCACAGCGGAGAAGCAAGGGCTCGAGGTTGCAGCTGCTCATCTCGTGCCCCCCACCCCTCCCTCCTGTCCCTCCCTGTGCTCCCCCAACTGCTTCGGTCACCTTTGCCCTGTGTTCCAGCTGCCGTGTGTTTTGAAAGGGCCATTTGCAGCTCCTCACAGTCTTCTGACACAGAGGGGAATGAGCAATGTGACGGGAGGCGGCAGCCACTGGTCGGAAGGGGCCCACCGGCTAGATTCTTATCCACTTACTGCTTTATTCCATTTTTAGTCTGGCTGTTACAGCTACAGAGGGTGGATATCTGCACTCTGGTCATGTCCAGATGATCATAAGCGAAACAGTGTCATGCTCTCTAAATAAAAACTCTCTGTATTTGGTCTAAAAGCTTTGCACAAGAAACAAAATGGTGATCTTATTTCTGACAAAACCAGTAAGTTAAATGTTTACACCGAAGCATCAGTTGAGAAACAATTTACCATTCAGCACTCACACACACACATACACACACCATCCATGCAGGAGCAGCGATGTGGATAAGAATAGGAGCAGTGGCCCTGGGTTTCCCTGGCAAACGTAGGCTCCCAGTAGAGGAGGGGTGTGTGTTCACAGGGGCAAGACAAAGCAGTGGTTGTGCCTGGGGACCGTGGCCTCAGAGAGAGAGGCTCGGCACGGTGAAGGTTCTCACACACAGAAAAAGATAGAGACAGAGAGACGGAGAGGGAGAGAGAATGAGAGTGGGAGAGTGGGGGAGCGGAGAGAGAGAGAGAACACTTCCTGGAGGTTCATTCTTCCTCTCTGCAATCATCAATGGCATTCTCCCCCTGACCCACTCCTCTCTCAGACAAACAAAAGACCCCGCATTCCAGTGTAGCCTGACCGGCCAACCAGCCAGCCATCCAGCCACAGTAAAACCACATCACTCTCCCTGCTGGACCAAAGTCTCACCATAGGGGTGGGCTTGAGTCCTGTTGTAGATGTCAGTCTGAGGATGCTTGTAATGCATCCTTAAGACCCCTTTACATACAGCTCGCCCATTTTTGTTTTCGCCTAAGTAGCTTTTATGTTGGAAAAGTCACAATATTCAAAACTGTCTTACTGCTTTGCTTGTTTTTGTGTTTCTTTCCAGCTGAAACAAATGGAAACATCTTTCCTTTAATACACATCGCCACTAAATTTAGCCTAATATTGTTGATACCCATGAAAGGTTAGGATCTTTGCAAGAATCTGAAATACATTTTGTGAGTTTAAACAATGTGTGGCTGCACAGCATGAAGTTATAATGACTGTCAGTGGGGTTTAATCTTCAGAATGATAGACTGATTATCACAACAGCTGTTTTACCAGTTTAATTAATTCAATTCAGTGGAACTTTATTTATCCTGAAGGAAACCTTGTGCAAGAGAATTCTTCAAATTACAGTAACAAAGATTAACATTCACAAACCCGTAAAAACCAGAACAACCAGTGAATTCCGTGGGTCAGGGTCACACACTGGGCCAAGTTTTTGAAACAATAGAGTATTAAATATCAGCCAGAATTAAGTATATTTTTGTATTTGCTTTTGGTTTGTGGTGTGTTTTTGTATTTTACACTCTGTCACACAAATATACTGTATTGTACTGTACTGTATTCATACTACTGTTGCACACTTAATTTACATATGCTGAACTGAGGGTCTAAAAGGGTAGAAGATGGCATATGTTCTACAGACTGTAAGGATTTGGAGCTATATAAATAAAACTGACTTATCCTGAGTTGACTTTATTTCTTTTATGTATGGCAAACTTTTAAGTAAAGCAAGCTGTGAAATCCATTACACAATGCAACAAACTCTCTGCACATTAAATCTTTGAATCTTTGGTGCTGTAGGCAAAGCTGCATAACAGGTGGGTAACAAATCCCGGAAAATAATGGGACAGTTGTAGCAACATTGCACTGCAGTTGCCGGGCGATGTGTACTGGTCAGACCCCCCATCACCTCCTCCCCATTATGGCTGTCCTGCCCCTCTGTGTCTAATTGTTGCTGCCGCGTGTTATCTATTCTCCTTCAACAGCCCATTAAGTTCTGTTCTGTTTGTTATGCTCTGAACAGATCCTGCAAGGCAGACAAGAAAAGAGATCAGATGAGTCTCTGACAGGAGAGACGTTATTAACTCACTTTGACTCTTTGATCTCGCTACTTTTGCTTTGAACCTGCAAAACAACAGGGTAGGCATTCCCATCACTGGACCAGAGACAGCCGAGGAGGAGGAGGAGGGAGAGGAGGAGGAGGAGGGCACCACTCAATAACAGCAGCAGAAAATATGGTATACCCTCACTCAGCTCGGTTTGTATGACAGGAACAGCTTGGCAAGGCTGACACATAGTAGCAGCGAGGAGCACATTACAGTGTAAGTGACAAAGAGGGGAAATGACAACAGAGGAGGCTGAGAGACAGAGGGCAGAGGCCAATAAGTTTTTCATCATGGAGGGAACGCTGGCAGCTGTCCCTGCTATCCTGTTCTTGTGGCAGTATTTATCAGTCATTGCGCAACCTTTCAAAAGCATTGTCTGGCATTTCTTAAATCACAGGCATTTGTGGTTCACTGCACTTGTGCTAAAGCCGATGAAGAAGATGTTCTCACAGATAAAAAGACATTTAAAGTGGCTTAATAAAATATCCTACTGTATACAGAGCAAGGTTATTGGACAATAATAAGGTTTTCTGAACATTTAATGTGAATTTAAAGATATAATAGAGGAAGTCATGAGGGCTTCATTTGATATAGAGGATCCCTGACTTCTTTTTTCAGTCTGACTGAACTGGCCTGTCTATACCTGCCCCGAACTGGTTTAACTCCTACCTCTCCAGCAGGAAGTTTTTTTCGTGGCTGTAAATGACTGTTTAGATAAAAAATAATAATGTGGGATAACATCACCGATCAATTTTGATGCAAAAAGTTTTATTTTTGTAGCTTCATCAGGACCATGCTATGTACAGGTGCGGAGCAAACATTCGGGGCTCAGCTCTAACCTATGGGGTCCAGGGGCATGATCCCCCAGGCAGATTTGTTTGTCTGATTTATGGCAGCTATATGCACAATTATTAAAGGCCATTTGAAATAATAGAATAAATAATAATCTGTAAATCACTGGGAAAAAACACAATAGTTACATATTTCATTGTTCTCAAACACTCTTCAACACCCTGAAACCACAACAACACAACCAACACCGAGGATGACTAATTTTTATTTCTGCCATCAAAAAAAAGGAAAAAATGTTTCTGTTATCAGTTACACAACAAGTAGGGTAGGAATTTGGCGTGAACAACATGACTAATCTTGAAACCTATTTTTGTTATACTGCAGAAGAGTTAACAGAACGAATGTTTATCTGACAAATCGGCTACATTTGAATCCATCCCATAATCACCTGGACAGCTCATATTGCAAATCGAGCACACCCATGCCAGGTAAATATGAGATTCGATACTCTGATTTGAATAAAGGCCAACAGAAGAACATTTATTCAATGATATTGGATTTCTTTGGGGAATAGCGTAGTGTGATAAACAACATGGGAATATATTCTAATCTCAATGACACAAGGTTTAAGGTAGTTTAAGTTGCTGCATCTCCTGTTGAAACAACTGATGGCATTTTAAAGTATTTGCACAAGAGCACAGTCTTGACCCTTGAAAAAATAAATTAACAAAACAATGTCAATTCAAGGTCCCCTTACTAGCTTTTTTTTTTTTTTTTAGCTTTCACACAGTGGATTAAATTTGCTCATTATCATGTCGATGGATCTGTCTATACATTAGCTCAGTTATTACTTCACTCTGTCCACTGGCTGACAGCTCCAGACAAAAACTTGTTCATATCTCCATCAGGATAGAAGTGATGTGCTGAGGTGCCAGAAAAGAAATAATGACTATAAAGTGCATTCAGTAGGATTTACCCATGGCCACAAAGTCAGAACTCTAAAGGTTATGTTTAAATCTGAACTTTACCTCATGGCTGATGTTCCTCTTTTCGGAAATGTCAGTGGCCTTTTTTCACCTCACGGCAACTCAAAGTGAAAGAATGTTTTTAGAATGACGACTATGATTGTATCAAATCAGGTGTCCCCAAAAGTAAGGCATAAATCGACGACCAGAAGGCTGCTGTCTGAGTGCTGACGGGCAACAGGAGGCATCACCCATGTCTGCTGCTTACAGTGGTTACTAGTAAGTAATTCAACTTAATTCTAAAATAATTTGACTGAGTGTACAGCGCTACATGTCTGACATGCTTTTAAGCACCAAAGTCAGGTCCAGTGGGAACAGTGGTGCATGTGTTTTCAAACTGCAAGACAAAAACCTTCTCCCCAGGCCATTTGAACAGCCTGCCTCTTTGCATTTCAGTTTAGGTCACCTTTTTAGCTTAGTATTTATCTGGAATATTTCACTTTATACTTTGTTATTTTCATCATTTCATCCTTACTTTGAGTTTTAATTTTTAATTTCTATAGCTTTGAAGGCAGAAAGAACAAAAAGAACATAATGCAGTCTGCACAGCGGCATCCACCAATCTATAGAAACTGTATCTGCCCACTTCTTTTTCACTCATATACTATATACACATGGGAAAAAATAGGGAGTGCTGCACTGGGTGAAGATGCTTTATTAGTTTGTTTATCTAATTTTTCTAATCTAGCCTAGAGTATTTTATTTTGCCACTGTGTATGTTTTAGTACAAGTTGAGGCTTTTTTGCTGTTTGGAGTATTTATACAACTTTTTTTTGCAACTTTTGTATGATTAAATTATATTTTACACAAAAAAAACGTCTTTAAGTAACTTTCTGTTATGATTTTGAGGGATAGTAAACAACCGTCTACAGTCTTGAGCAGAAATAACTAGCCATAATTGATTAGTATGTTGATTTGAAATTAATTTTCATAATTATTTGATGCTGAAATCCCTGAAATTCACTGGTTCCAGCTCCTGAAATGTAAATATTCGCTGTTTCTCTCTCGGTCTTCTATGATAGTAAAGTGAATATTGTTTTTTTTAAATCATGACTTATAATATAAATCTAGCATATGGCAATTTGGGCCCTGAAAATTGTCATTTTACAGTCAACATTTCACTGACTAAAGAATGATAAGCGACTGTGCAAATGACTGAGGAGATAATGTGTGGTTGTGTGTTTGCATTTTTATTATTATTATTATTATTTTTTAGCTGTCTTCTTTTTAATGCTGCTTCCGGTTTCATTTGATACAGTTTTATGAGTTGATGCACTGACAAGGTGGCACTTTAATTTTCTTTTTGACAAATAAACAATATTCTAATCAAGAAAGTAGTCTAAAGTTGATGCAGGCCACTGTACAGCAGGTGGCAAAGTACAGACACTTTAATTTTTAATGAACAGCCATAACAAAAAAAAAAAAAAAATCAGTCGATTTTATTATCTCATGCCTTTGTTTCAGGAAGTGATACACACATATCCTTCACTGCAGGGTCCCCTTCAAAGCTTGCAGAGGCCTCTGTAGGTCCCAGGACCCTATTTTGGAAACCCCCGGCCCAGATAAAACATCTCCGAGTTCATCGAGGCCGTGCAGCCCCTAATAAGCCCCTATAGAAACAGTGCAGGCTGCAGGGTTTTTTTCAATGGGACGGCTGACAGCCTACCACTCCTCACGATGAGTGGGACTCATAAAGCGGGCGGCGCTAGGACCCGGGAGAGCAGGCTGCCACAGAGGCATTGCAGACAGCGCGTTTGGGAGGTGTAGTGGAAGAAAGGCAAAGAAACGGAGTAAATGAGAGCACTTTTGTCCAGATTGTTGAAGGACTTATCAACTTAATATACCGCCGAAACAGCCCACTAGAATGAGACGGACACATTGTTGAATTCCTGCCCAGGTAAATGTCCGCGTTTCCTTCGCATGGTTAACTACAAGAGGTCGACAGCTAGACAGGGTAGGTCCCCATTGTACTTACATGGGATGCGGTTATTCTCACCCAAGCTGCCCTGCTAGGCCCCATATCCTTTCTATCGCTAAATGCAAACCTGAAATGAGGTACTTTCCTGACTTCACGTCGCCGCACAAGTTATCTAGCCGCATAGCCAAACGCTTATTCACGTCCTGTAGTAAACAACGCGTTGTTATTTTTCTACAAACAACAGCGAGTCTCTCTCTTCAGTTAACCATTCATTTTTTTTCCTCCTCCTGACAATGACCACTTTTGAGACACAGCCCTCAGGCCAAAATATCTGCAGTCATGTTACTTTAAACGGTTCACCTCTGAGAGAAAGTTGTTTTCGCTTGTACTTTACGGCCCGGGAGGCAAATGAAAACAAATGAGCTCAACAAGAGAGCAGCTCATTCATTGTTATGAACTACCACTGCGTTTGTTTACGTGTTTGAGGGAGGAATTTATGGCCGGGGCAACAAATTGTACAGTTAGTCGTTAGCTCTGCTAGCTTGTTGCTGTGCTGTTGTAACACTGCTGCATTCAGGTTCAGTGATACAGAGTAGTACATCTTTGTTGTGACTGGATGCCACCTTGTAGTGGCTCTCCAAGGAGCTTTACGTCCCCAGTTTGTACACTTGGAGAGTCATAAAGGAAAGGTACAATAGAGTTATATTCTTATTTTCTTTCCCCTTGTAATCAGCACAATTGCAAAAGGCATGTTGGTAGCTGTTTATGTGATAGGTTTGAGTGTTCTCACTGTTACCACCCCACCTACAATGATAACAGTTTTGCATTTCTTTCGCTAAATCATTGTTGATTACAGGATTTTTGTCAAGATGGTTTACTTGAAGCTGACTGGTTTCGTCAGCCACACAGTTCATTGGACATGCAAGATGCAAAACTTGAGACAAACCTCACTTTACTGATGCTACTGTCTTTCCTTCCCAGAGGTTACACACACATGTCCAGTCTGGAACATTGTCCCCAGGCATGGTGGCACTAGTACCGCCTTTAGTGTCAAAAGTGTTTTTACCAGTCATGAGACATGGGACTACGTTTGTCCAGTGTGTACACGCAGGGGGACTTGGCATGTGACCGGGGAAGACGCAACAGGCTGGTGTAATGATGCAGCCAGTGACTACTTGTCCCTGTTCTATTTAGAAAATACCAGTCACCTCCCACCCAATCCCCTCGCAGCCCCGTTGACGCAAATGTGCCACCAGTTGCATGCAGAATCTGAGGAATGTTGTTTGAAATTTTCCCCTGTACACAGGCAGACTTATTGTGCCTGTCCCCCCTGCCTGCGCCACAGGAGTTTACATGTATTATCATCACTGAGAAGCATACGCATCTAATGATGGTCACCCACTGTCAGCATCACATGATGGTACTCTTGTCTGCGTCACGAAACTGACACCCTGCAGCTTAACATGCTTGTTACTCAAGTCAACTTGTTTACTAGTTGCTCACATTTTACAGTCCGGTGATTTGATATGCAGCGAACCAAAGGCACCACAACTTTTAGGTGTTACTCTGTGTGTTATCTAGATTTTGTATTTGAATAAGTCCAGCCTTGCGATGTATCTATATTAGTTCACGGGCTGTCTGAACAGTATGAAAATGAATACATTTTCAACATGAGTCACAAAGGGGTTGCTGTTCGTGTCATCACAGGATTAAAGAAGTGAGTGTACTTGGCTTTCAAGGTTAGAATAGATGTGGTTTGGTATTCGGCTACACCTACCCACAATATTCTTATCATTAGTGATGTGTTTTCAGGGAACTTGAAAGAGGAACTTGGCACAGTAGATCACACTACTACTTGTTCTACTGTGCCATTTGAACGCAAACCAAGTGTCGCCTCAGGGATTGTTTTTCAGCAACAGGTGAGCGTATTTGACATGCTCATTTCATTGTTTCATTTTGAGTATTTGAGTGTAACGCTCTGTGTCTGTAAACTTAAACCAGCTGGTGACTCTTTTGTTTACTCACGCGGCAGCAGAAAAATAGAGCAAAAACAGACTTGTATCTATCGATCTGTGATGAAGGAAGTGGTGTGGTGATGTCGGCCTGATTTTCTGCTTCCTGCCATAAACACATGGGACTGTCCTCTGTGGCCCAGTGACAGGCTCAGTGTGTGGCATCTTTGCAGCGTGAGGGTGATTTGCATTGAATGGGATGGCCCCTGGTGCTGGAGCCAGAAAGATGAATGATTGAAAGCCGCACTGACAGCAGGGCAGGCAGGCAGGCAGGCAGGCGGTGGCCCAGAGGCCTGAGGACCATGTGACCCGCTGTCAGGGTACTGGGTTCATTCAGTGGCTGCTGGCTGCAGCGCTGGCAGCAGCCCAGCTTTTCCACACAGGCCGCAGTAGCAACAGGTCGCTCCCATTAAAACAGCAGCGCTCTGTTGTGGCTCCAGAGCCGGTCTTGTGCATGTGTTGCTTTTTTGGCTGTGGTGTGTGCGCTCAAGTTTGTTTGTGTGATGTATCCCAATGTGTATGTAATGTGTGCGTGCCTGTGTCACAGAGTACACACCAAGATGCCGGAGAGATCCAACGGTTTGTGTGATCCCTAGTTTGAATAGCACTCAGTGTGCTTTTTCAAATCCCTCTCCAAGATCCTCCCAGCATCGACTGTGTGACACAAGCACCACAACCCCAGTGCAATAAACAAAAACACTGAGCAAAAATAAACGGCGCTCTCACAAACTGGCTTTTGCTCATTGATGGAGGCAAGCAGAATGGCAGTCAAAGGCGTGTTGATCGCACATTCACTCACAGACGTACTCGAGCCTGGGGCTGTACTGATATGACTCGAAGTCTGTCAATAGTCACATCCACTTCCTGTTGTTGTCCCCACCAGTAAGCTGGATGAGGCCACTCAAACAGAGCTCTCTTTTGATGGCCTTACTCTGAGGGAGCAGCAGCAGGCAAATTGATTTCTGTTGATGGTCAGAGATTGCCTGGTGCAGTATGTGACATTTGTGTGAACAAGCATGGCAATTGATCATTCTTTTGCCTCTGCCCTGCATTCAAAGCTGTCTTTATATCGTAAAGAAGCACTGAATGAATCAAAAGGTCAAGTGTTTTGGTTATGATAGCCTGCAGGATTTAAGTTTGTGTCTTTGATGGATAACCGATTAGTCTGTGATGGAATTCAGCCCTGTTTGGTTTATCTGACTGTCAGTGCTTATCCTATCATACATGTTGACTTGAATTTGAACAGGTATGATTATTGTTGTAGTTTGATCTGTTATCTGTATTTATTTTTTAAGCTGCACTTTCTTGAATCCCTTTCACATATTTTAGTACGGAAATATGACGCTATATTTTTTTCTTGCCTGTTAATTGTTTGAATAGGAGCCCATGTTTTCGTAAACATTCGTCTGGCACTTTTTTCTTGCCAGTACTTGGTTACATTTCCGCCATGCTTCCACCACAGATCAGGTGCGAATAAAAACAGCAGCGCTCACACATACAGTGCACTTTCACCTCACAACATGTTTATTTTGTTAACAGAACAACCTCAGCTCGAGCCACATGTAGCGGCTGGTTTGGAGCTTTTGGATCATATCACATGATTTTTATTATTGGATGGAGTTTGCCTCGTTGTCATGGAATTGCGTGGTTGGGAAAGTTCTTTTTTTTCCCGGTAGCCACTGAATATTCCAGTTTGGTGATGTACAGTCGACACAATTACTTTACAGTTTTCATGACCCTCTTATTTCAAAGTCAGTAGCTGCTCTGGAGCTTTTGATCATATCTCATGGTCTTCATCTACCTGTTTATACAGGTGTGAGCCTTACAAACTGCACTTAAAATGCTATTTTTGAAAGGTTTAACAGCAACAAAAATGAATTGAAGCAGAATATTGCATTAGATAAAAACATGTTGTGAATTTTGGAAATGATTACATCTATTTTTTTTCCAATAAATTTTGACTCTTGGACTTTAAAATGCTCTAGAACTTTTGGAAATCTCTGGATAAAACAAGTCGGAAACAATCCTAATTCTACAAATAGTATAATACTAATAATATTCACGTAGCCTAATCTTAAACTGCAACTGTGCAATAATACCATGTTTAAAAAGATTTTAATAGAAATGCAAAAAAACTGTGATGAATTCGAATGTTGATTTAGAATTTGTATGTCAGCGTCATGAATTAAGCTTTGAACTACTCGTTTTCTAGTTTTTACTGTAATGATTCAAAATGACCAAAAATGTATGATCTAGTAAATTCAGTGACCAATGTCTAATATTTTTTTCAAAGAACTGGTAATCAGGCACATAAACGTTTATGTTAAACTTCACTTTGGTATGCAATGGAGCACCTGAAGAGTGACTGGAAAACCATTTCAGTTTGAGGCCCTTTAAGTCCGTCATCCCATCCAGTCCAAGTTTTAGCCAAAATGCACATCTGCAAGTAGGATAATAATCCCTGCCACCCCCCTTCGGAAATTCACAACCTACAATATGCTTAGCACAAACAAAAACATTGACCCGTTTAGGATAAAAATCCAGCAAAATGAATAAAGTTACATAACAATCACTGGCACACAAGATTACATAGGATCCAGAACATATCGTTGACTAAATCATCCAGATGAAAAGCCCATGCAACTTCAAAATAAGTTTCCAAATCCTTTATTCAGGTAGCCTGTGTGAGAATTTTTAATGTCGCTATTTTCTAATTCACTGCTGTTCTGCTTGTGATTAGAAAAAAATATCAGGAATGGTTGTGTGTGAACTGTATGGAATTTTCCAATAGGGGGGAGACTTCATTGTGGATGCCAAAAACCACGGCCTTACACAGATATTTGAACCTTGCAGTGTTGCAGGTTCCACATGTGAAAGGGACTACACTGTGGTTTCAGCATATCCTCCGCTGACTGGGCCATAAAACACTTGGATTCTCTCGGTTCCACCGCCTCTCCTCGACTGTGTTGACCCGAGGGTTAATATTCAGACAAGTGGCAAAAATCTCTCACCTCAATATGGGGTTAATTTTTACTCCTCTTCAACTAATAGGTAACCACCATTGAGAAGGCAGCTGTAAACCCCGGGACCTCGTCTCCAGGCTCCTGCACAGAGCTGAGTGAAGGAAACTTGGGAAACAAAGCTGTGTCTCTCCCTGTGGGAAACCTGGATCCTCAACCCTGCCCACCAACATGACCAATGTGGTGATTGTCAAGGAGGGGTGGCTGCATAAAAGAGGTAAATGCACAGATAAAGTTTGATTTAATATCAGTTGTGTAGAGTTTCTGATTTCTGATTGTTTCAAATGTAACTGCAGCAATTTGGCTTGAAACCAAAGTAAAATAAGATAAACAATGTATGCACCTCATTATTTATGTGCTATGGTTTGTTATGTGGATTTTTTTCATAATTCAGTTAAGATGTAATATAGTTATGATAAACTCATTTACTAACTGTGCAAATTTGTCTGTTAACTAAGCAGGCAAAGAACACAAAATATGCAAAGACCCTGAAATATCTCAGTTATGCAAATATTTAAAAATCCCTTGTCGATACATGGAAATGCATCTAAAATGCAAAACAAGTACTTGGTTTCTTGGAGTCTATGCACATGGCAGTTTTCATGTACACAATAAGTAATTTGTGTTTTGGGGCATCAATTTTGTACACTTTAAAAATGTATATTTTTACTCAGATATTTGTTCAGATATTTCACAAATCTGCATTGCAGTTTACTGTAGTATGCTATCAACAGTTCATTTTCTAAATGCCACATAAATGGCATATGCAAGGTGAATGATCACTGGGTAATTGTATGTAAACCAGCTGTATGCCAGATCTAATGTACAGAGGCATCCAGAATCCCCAGCAGGCCCCATTTAGCTGCTCTGACAGTGCTGTGCGGCGTGGCATGGCTCTGTGTCGGGCGTGAGTCCTGTTGTTTGGACGAAGAGGCATTCCTCACATACCTGCTGGCTTTGAGCAGCTTTATGTGTGCATACTAACTCTGCCTTCAAACTGCGGCTGCCTCACGGAGCCCACTCCGCTACCGCCGCCTCCACCGTCACCGGGGGCAAAATAGGATAAGGAACTTCTCCAAAACCACTGAAGGCTCCCAGGCCCTGTGCCAAGGAACCAGGCTTTTTACTGGAAAAGGGGAAACCAAGACTCTGACTCAGGGGATAAGGTGATGGGAGCAGGTCACTAGGAGAGTTCCTGGGACTCTTGGGGGGGAACAGTGTGCCGCTGTGGTGCGTTAGCCCACGCTCCCCCCTCCTCAAGGCTTGGGCTAAGAGCATAACAGACTGCTGTTTTAGGAAAGGGTCAGCCTGGTCCGGCTCAGTTGGTCTCAGGCAGACACGCCCTGGTCCTTCCAGTGAGTGAGAGGATAAACCGTTTGGGTGCTATTAAGGTTTCATTCGGAGAACTTCTGTTCAGTAGAGACAACTCTGTAAACTTTGGGAGTACTTAAAAGAAAATGTTAAGTTTTATCTAAGCCACAATCTTCAATTCTCTACAGCTCTTCATAAAAATCATTAAATCAAATTTATGTAATTGATTAGATTTCCGAAACATGTCAGAGGGAGTAGGGGCAAAGTGTGTTGTTGTGTCTCTCTTTAGGCAAAAAAACAGGAACAGGAACATCCTTTCTTTGGAAGTGAACATGCAGAATTATTTCAGTTAGGCATGACAGTCAAATATTTGGGCTGAAGTGTCATTCAGCCGGTGAATTTGTGTACTCAGTTATTTCTGGTGTTTGTTTCTTTCTCTGTATATTATATGTGCCGCAAAACTGGCACAGGTCAATTTCTCCACTCCTTCGGCAGTGCTGATAAGGCCGGAAGATTCTGACAGAGAGCCAGTAAAATATAACTATAAGATTAGTCAAATAGTGACTGGTAGAAAAACAGTCAGGTTGTGTGGCCGCAGTGTACTCATACACACACACAGTTACAGCAGTGACACCCTTCTAGTTGTTGCGCACACACACACACACACACACACACACACACACACACACACACACACACACACACACACACACACACACTAAACAAACACCCTTCAGGAATAGTGAGTTGGCATGCTGTCGCAGCCCAGCAGCTGTGCCCTGTGAAATGTCACCCAGAGCTCTGTGTTTTGATTGGAGGGCGTCCACCTGCCTCCTTGACAGGAAGGCTTTTCGTGTCGCGTCACTGTCATGCAGTCGTTGCCCCAGAGCCACCGCACAGAAGGTGAACCTGCAGTAGCCCTGTCTTGTTGTCCATCACCTTAGCCAGGCAGCCCCCACTCAACCACTATCATCCCATGTTGCACCTTGAGTGGAGCTTTTTTTTGTGTGTGTGGTGGCGCCACCCAAGTGACTCACATCTCCATGTGGGCGTAATAATAAATGGCTTATACCGCTTCCAAGTGCGTTCAGCATGCTCATTACTCCCATGTGTGCACTCAAAACACCAATTTAATGTTTTACAAAAGATAGCCCTCCATATTTCCATCAACATTTTGTGTGTGTTCCGTGGACGCGGTCCAGCACCAAATTCGCATTGGACTTAACAAAGGCAGGTAGAGTTAAAGTGCGGCTATTTCCTCCAGTAATGTCCCTTAAATGGTGCTAACGTGATGAACGGATTTCATGGTGGCCTAGTCACATGCACAGAGCACAGCAGCTCTGGTAGGTCATCTGAACACATCCATGTCACTCACTCTCACTCGTTGATTCCTGTCTGATTAGTCATGTTCGGCATGCACGTGTAAACTGTGTGGAGACTCCTGGATGAAAGTAGAGCAAGCTGCAATTGTGCCTCAGTTCCCTGTAAACCCCCCAGTAGAGCTAATCTGTCATTAGAGCAGCAGATTCTCAGCCTTGGAGTGCTCTGTACATTTGTTCCAGACAGGCTGCTGCACTCAGTGAAATGATCTCATTCTGAAGGACACACCTTCATACTTTCTCCTTAAGCCTTGTGCTGCAGTAATGTGTCTGGATTGTGGACACTGCCCGGGACGTGTTGTTGTGACTGTTATCTTGGTCGTCTGTTTTGGAAGGACAGTTTTGGAATGCAAGACAAAGCAGCCGAGTAGGACGGGCGTAGTGTGTACTTACGTCTGGACATGCATATGCAAATGTGTGAGTGAGTGTATGGACAGTGTGAAGCATATTTATTCAGAAGTTACACTGCCAGCAGGACATTACCCAGTGCCCTTATGCGCAGACCGCATCGCAAGTACAGGCTTGCAAAAACACTGTAACTTTGTTGTTACTATCATAACCAGTTGTTATGCGTCCCCAAATGGTACTTCCCTTTTAGATCCTTCACAGAGTGCACCCACACACTTTGAATGTGCCTACGGCCTCTAGTGGCCACAGAGACCGAGCAGCATGTTATTTCTTTTTGCAAGTGTGTTTTTCCAAAGTTTCCATCAAAGCCAGAGCATCATCAGACATCAAAGAGGCAGATTGTGGGTTCCCTAGTTTCCAGGGAAGTGCTGCGGCCAAGAACCCAGTGAAGCTCAACAGAACAGCGCTCGCTTGTCCTCCCCTCTTCCCTGGCCCTTGTTTGTTTGACTCATTTGCTCCCTGACAAGTATAAAGAGCCGGCCCCTTCGTTAGGCTAACGAAGGCCGCAACAACTGTTGGATTTGGGTAGCACGCTCAGCTGGCTCAGGCTCATGAGAGGAGGGGTGGGGAGAGAGTGGGAGGAAAGGCAGAGGGGCACACCAGTAGAGATAGCGAGGGAAACATAAAGGGGCAGGCACAGAGAGAGAGAGACAGAAGTTGAGCAGCGTCTTTGTGATGTTCCCAGAACATTGCTCAGTGACCCAGGCGGCCTCAGGAGAGCGGATGGATGTTGTGTGCGACATGCCACAGAGACCCTCTCGCGGTTTGGTTTGGAGCTCATCAGCTGATTGGTTCCTTTGCTGGTCATGCGGCTGAAGGACACCCATGAGCTGCTCCTCCAAGCGAGACCTTGTTGGTGGTCCAGGAAAGTGCATGAGACACCGAGTGGGAATGAAAGCGGGGGAGAGAGAGGAGAAGAGCGTGCATTAGTTTTTTAAACACCAGACATTGTAGTCAGTGTAGATGAAACATTTTTTCATCTTTTGAATATCTGCGCCTCGTGCATCTGGTGAACAGGCGTCAAACAATTCAGCCAGCATTTTCCACATTTGTTTTAGCTCTCTCTCTTTGTGTTAGTGATCTCAGAAAGGCAATGTGGTGTTTCCTGCACAGTTAAATGCTCTTCAAAAGAGCAGGCCCACCTGATTAAGAATGTCTCATGATGCTGCAATGCTGACTGTCTCAGGACTTTGACTTGCTGCCAGCTCTGCTGCTG
This sequence comes from Epinephelus awoara, assembly GCA_035609425.1. Lineage (NCBI taxonomy): Eukaryota > Metazoa > Chordata > Actinopteri > Perciformes > Serranidae > Epinephelus > Epinephelus awoara. Next base: position 22,660,960 of record CM069309.1, read on the forward strand.
GGCTCGCCCAGGCTCCTACACATCCCCTCATTATGGCTGTCATGGGCCACACACTGCTGCTGCAGCACACACACAAACACACACATTATGTACTGCAGAGTTGGAGCAATAGCTCATCCAATTTGCTGATATTTTCACCTATGTTGAGAGGCTTTTACGCAAAACAAACATACGTCTCAAGTGCCATAAATGTACTAAATTCTTTTTAAGTGGATCCCAAAATGCTTTTTATCTGGGAGCTTGTGGATGATATGTGACGGCAATAAAGTTACCTTAATCATAAACAAAGTTACTCAGTTGCTACATAATTTTAGTAATGTGATTGCATTATATAGACAGTTATAATGTTAAATGCATAATCAAATCTGTCTCCATTTGTTGTGAAATACAAACTAAAGAAAGATTTTTGTAATACAACTGTTCAGCCAAGGTTTAATCAGCATTTGCAGATTATAGCAGAGGAATGATTTTGAGCATTTATACAGAAATTCTCAATTGAAACACACTTTACAAGTTAATATAAAAAGATATAAACTTGGTAAAAAATATATTTAATGTTCCTTGCAGATGTATGATTCACACATTTTTCTTCAGAATTAGGAACAGAAAGGTCAGTCTGGGGTTCCCTGCAATGTTTTTTATAACCAGTGAACAATTGTGAAAGGCCAGTGTGTGTGCAAAACAAACCATAGATGCTAACTGAGAGATAAAGGGATTTTGGTGGGCAAGAGCGGTGAGTAATAATTCTGAGATGACAGTTAATTTAGTGGTGTGACTGAAACTAAATATATAACAACAAAGAAGATGCAGAAAGCATTTCTTTTTAAAAAAAATTTCACATAACTTTTCAACAGATAACTCCCACTTTGGTGATTTAATATTCAGACACTACCCAGCTGATCACCAGCAGTTGAAGTTGAAGTGCCAGGCTGATCTAGGAATGGGGTCCCTGTAGGCAGAGTCCAGCAGCAGAGGGTGTCACACCGGGAAGCCAGCACTCTGGCCGGGTGTCTGGCCGCCAATGCGGACCCCCTGCTCTGGGTAATGGGAAGCAGTCGTCCTGTTAAATGTGGTGGAGAGAAGTAAATTACTGGGGTGCAGCTGTCAGCAGACAGGCTGGCTGGCATGGTGGGGGGAACCAGGAGGCTGAGGGAGGTGGCACCTCCACCGCTCGCCTCCTCTCCCGGCAAGCCCGCTGCGTGCTTACTTTGCTGTGCAGAGTCCGCCTGCTCGCTCAACAGCGTACTCCATCTCTGTTACTCTCTTCCCCTTTTTGTCTCTGTTGTTTCCTCGCTTTCCTCTTAAGTGTCCTTCCTCTTGTTCTCTTCCTTTCTTACTCCCACATTCTTCCTCCTCTTCTGGTTGCTATTAGCTCCCCTCTTTTCTCTCTGCCTCTGTCCACCCCACCAGCTCACTCACTCTTGCCCCCCCCCCCCCCCCCCCCACTCCCACTTCCAGCGCACACTCCTCACCCACAGCCCCACCATCCTGTTGCTAGGATAATGACCCTGCTGACAACTCAGACCCATGGCGGAAGCGGCTATGGACCAGCAAAAAGCTCCCAGTCTCCAACATCAATCACATCACTGGCACCTCTCTCCAGTTTAGGGAGGGTAGGGGAGACAGAGAGATAAAGGGGATGCTCAGCTGTCTCCAAACTAAGAGTTGACTGTATGCTCTAATATGTCCACATATTCTCCACAACAGCGTATTGTGTTACTCAGAAAATATCTTACAAGTTATTCAGAGGCCATACAGGAAGGTTCATCATACTATGAGAAGGAAGTTGGACTTGACAGTTTTCCACAGCTGGAGATGACCTGTCAGAAAAACTAGATCCTCTGATCCCTTGTTTGAGGGTGTTTGATCTTACACTGGTCATTGAGAGTTCATTGGCACTAATTTGCTCGAAATAATGTGTGTTTATTTGTTTGCCATGCAGTAACCCAGTTAACTAATCCATGGACTGCTTGTTTACCCAGGGAGAGGGGGCAAATCTCAGCCCCAGTGTGGCAGGGGGGAACTTCCCACAGTGTCTCTATGGTAATCAGCAGGTGTCACTCACCACGGAGAAGAAGTGAGGGCTTTCTTACGAGCGTGAGAAAGAGGGGCAGCCTCCATCGCACCCCCCACCACCACCACCACCATCCCCCTTGCTTTTTTTTTCCTGTTGGGGTAGCAGCGGCAACCGCAGTGACAGAGAGAAAGAGAGAGGGATAGGGGGACGAGACAGAGAGGGCTACATTGGAGGCCAGGGTGGCCCTTCCCCGCAACCTGTTGGTGCTGCTGCCAAAGCCCTGGCAATGGAGTCCCCCATCCAGCTGCATGGGAGAGAGAGGGCCAACAAAAGAGGTTTGCAGAGGAGGGGGATGTCAGGAAGACATAAAGAAAAAGGGGGGAAAATGTAAGAGCCCAAACTCCTGGACAGTTTAGGATGGCATGTGAGCCTGGTGCTGCCTTATATGGTCACAGCGAGAGGGGCAAATGGGCAGACGGGTGCCCGGGCAGCACGAGAAGCCCAGCTCAGAGCTGTGCGGCTCAGAGCAGCGGCTGGTGTGGGGCGGAGTTTGTGGTTGCTGGGGCTCAGTGGTGACCCCAGCATCAGGGAGCCCCCTCTCCTCTGCAGCGGGCGGCCCGTGGCTCATTGAGATGCAGGGCACAGGGTGGCAGGCCGCAGCTGCAGCCTACAGGCAGAACCCCGGCAGAAAAGGGCCGAAGGGATGGCGGGGGCGGCTGAGGAAAAACCAACAAAAGGCGCAGCCCGCTCCCCCCTCCTCCCTCGCTTTGGAGTTCTAATTCCCTAATCCTCAACCTCCGCCTACCCCCCCTTCTCATCCGATTCTCACCACTCAAACACATACACATGCACAGTTCATGCAGTTACCACTGGCTCCCTTCCTCCCATCCCCAAGCCATGAATGGCCAGACGGGGACAAAACCCAACAGCAGCCCCCTCAGGAAGTCCAACCACTGGGTGTGGGCACTGAGAGGCGCATTTTGTCTGACCCTCTCTTGGTTCCTCTCACTGTGTGTGTGTGCGCTTACATTCAACCACATGTCGTGTGTGTGTGTGTGTGTGCATAGTTTATCTAGTGCCAGATGACTAAGGTGGGCCTCTCTGTTTGAATTATTGTGCTTGGAATTTTATTAAAATCCTTCAAAGTAGAAAGAAAGAGAATAGAACATGGGATGACGTGCAACAGAGCTGTTAGTTTGGACACATTGTTAGGACACTATGGCCTCTCCTTTTGGGGGCCGCACGATGAATGCTGCATGATGTGTCTTATTAAAAGCCAACAAGCCACAGCAGCTGGGACCTCAACATTCCTGTCGTTGTCACGTAGAGACGGACAGAACAGGACGCTCCTCGGAAACAGCCACTAACCTCTGTCACTCTCGCTCTCCCCCTTCTGTCGAAAGCCTTCCACATTTTTTCCTTTTATTTATTGACCCCTCAATGAGCCTGCCTGGCCAGCCCTTTCTGTTAAGGCCTCATAAGCCAAGTTAACTTCCAAATAGCCTCAGAGCCAAAAGAAAACATGAATGTAAATTTTAATCTCTTTGGTTACTTTATTTGAGGCCTTGAGGAGGTGAAACCCTAAGATTTGTGAAGTTGCAGAGTCTGATCATATCAGCATCTGGAAAAGAGTGATTCGCTTTGATTAAGGTTTAAAAGATGGGCTTGATAAAGTTTGACCTTGTGTTAAGGCTAACTCTGTCAGGGTACATCTTCTGATATCAAAAGATAGTATGCAGAGACACACAGTGCTTAAGATTTGTTACATGCATACATAACAAACAAGATGACGCTCCACCATGTACAGCTGTGGCCCTACCTTATTGTGTGTGTGTTTGGGGAATAGAGGGCGTGGCGGTGGCAGGCTGGAGCTGTCCACACACAGGGCCATGCAGCAGTTGGCAAATAAAGATGAATTCTGTTGTGTTTGGCAGCGGTTCTCCGTTCATTATTTTCCACTTTGCCCAGCGCGCATCCCAGACCTCAGCAGCTGCTTGTCATGTAAAGACACTCTATCAGGCCCTGACAGCTCCTCCCATGCACACACATGCACACATACACACATACACAGTACGCATGGCTCATACACACTTCAGTTGAGCTCACACCCCCACTCACAGTCCTACATATGTGGGGAACATATGTAGTGATCTGTCTCACTACCACTCCGCTCAGCACAACTCTTTGCACACTGCGTAGCTTTCTCATCCCCTCTAGTTCTCTCATCTCTCATCTGGTGTCAAATCCTTCCCCTAATTTGCTTGAGTTCAGCCACATGTCTGCTGTCACACTTGACTTTTATTAGAAATGCTTTGATTGTGGGACGCAGATCGTTAGAAGGATTTCCTCGCAGCAAAGTGTGTCTGTGTGTCTCGGCAGTTACAGGCAGACCTGACACTTGAGGCAGGTTTTATCTTATCTAGGTTGTGGTCAGTCTGTCTGTTGGCCAGTTTCCTGTTTTTGGAGAACACGTTGACATCAAACGGGTTTTAGTTTACATCAGTGTTGATGAACTGAGTTAAAAGCAGAAGGCTCTCCTGTGTTGTTATGAGGCCCATTGTCTTTTGTCAGCAGTCTGTACACAGGATGTATTTGAGGTCTACTCTGCAAAGCATTGAAGTCAAGTTGTATAAAATATCGAGGGCAGGGATAATATTTAGTTAGTTAATAGTGATTAGTGTTGATTTATTTGCTGGTCTACATCACAGGTGTAATATAATTTAATGCTGTTCCACATTTAGTCTCCCAACAGCTGTTAGTTTCACTTTCTCGTTGTGTCAGTGCTGTAAAAAAAGGCCCCAGTGTGGAAAGTAGAACTGAATAAAAGTAGAAGGGGAAATGGGTGTAAATAGGAAGCTGACAAGGGTCATCTTTGTTGTCTATTCTCTGAGTGCAGACTGTTTGCGGGGGGTTACACTGCAGAGTGGTGGAGACACACACAGACAACCGGATGTAGCTGCTTCCACTGTTGTCATGTGACCTGGTTTGTGGTCTCAGACGAGGAAGTTGCAGTGTCCTCTTGTCTAGAAAGAGCAGATGCAAGTGAAGGATGTGCGCTGCAGATGTGGAGTTGCTTCTTTTCTTTTTTTTTGGTGCCGCATCTCTGTGACAGTCTTTGTGAAAGATGTGTGTCAGTGTCGAAAAAGATGACAAAACACTCACACAAACAATTTTGCTTTTTTACTTTCACCTGTGGAAAGTTCACCTCAAAATCAAATATACACATTTTTCCTCTACCCGTGGTGCTATTTATCAGTCCTGAATAAATTGTAGAGTTTATTAGTACATATTGACTCTGAATATTTGAAACTGTTAATGCTTATTTTCTGCAATATCAATCGTACTTTCTCGACAGGGAGTCGACACACACACACACACAGCTGCAGTGCCCCCATAGCCCCCCTCCTCTCATTCACGCGCAGTGCTGTCTTCTTGTCACTTGTCACCTTCACTCTGGTTGCATAGAGGCTTCTGCAGCTCAATTTTGTTTTGGTTTTTACTTGAACTTTATTACTTTTAGAATGTGTGACATTATTGTTAATGCTTATTACAGTCATTCAGCTTTTCTCTGCTACTAACCAAGATATCAATATCAGGTCTTCCCTGTGGTATCAAAAATGGTGTCAAATATTTTTTATTTTTCAAGGTATTGCATAGATGTTACAAATTCCAGCATCAGTGAAAACACTGCTAGATTGCTTTGGTTTGAGTTGCCAAGTGTTTGAGATGTTGTCTATAGAGCTGTCCGGCTTTTCTTGCATATAACGGAACTAGGTGGCACTTGGCCTATGGTACTTCAATGAATACATAAGAAAAATTCAACAGAAAAGTTTCTTTCCAGAAATCATGACCCACTTACACAAGATAATCCACAGATGCTGTCCAGTGCGCCTGTGGAGATGCTCTTCTAGGAAAAACAATTTGTTGATCTCCTCCTCATGAAGTATAACCACTGACTCGTCTACTCTAAAGCTATTGTTTTGGTGACCGAGTGACTCAAGTGAGCTTGTTGAAGTGTGTTTGGCCCTTTGATTACCCTTAATACATCATTTAATTGTGTTCTTTTCCTTTTAAGCCTCTCATCTTTTATTGTTAGGAAGCCTGGTCTCTTATTTTATTTAGGCCTATTGATATATTATTTTGTTGCAATTGATATTTGTACTATGCAGTCTTAGAAGAGCCAAACCTTTTATTTTTTTGATATAATTTTATTTTGAGGCAGTTATAGCCAACTGCCATCTTGATTCTCCTGATTCTTATTTGTGCTGACATGTGGGCATATGTAAGTCTTGCAGTGCATCTCAAGCTATGTTGCTGAGTAATGCAAAAGAGATGTAACGAGTAGTGTAACAAATTACAATTAAAGTAATGCATTACTCTTTTGAAAAGTAACTACTGTGTTATTCTTATTATCCCAAACTGGTTACAGCTCAGTTGATGAGCATGTCATTGATGTTTTTATCTTGCACTGTCACAAACACGAACCTCACGTCCATCAGTGAAGCACACTTCCTCCTGTGCGGTTGGTGGGTGTAGTTTGGTAAAAATAAAATAGTTCCTACATGAAACTGCTCACAACAAGGCCTGTGGATTATCTGTACTAACAAGGTCATGATTTCTAAGAAGTAACATTGCAGTCGAGTTTTTCAAATGTATTTTTTGACACCTTAAGCCAAGTTCCACAGAGTTCAATGATATTCAAGATTAGGCAGAAATCTCTATGGCCGACATCTCCAACACTCCCTTGATTTTGGGGTGAACTGTCCCTTTTTCCAGTTTTTGCAGTTACACTGTCACAGTAGCTGTTTCATTAATCTCAGGAAGTGTTTAGACCTTGGGTGTCACATTCCTTCGTGAGCTTGTTTACCCCTTCATGTGTTTTGTGTGGCCTCGCCCCAGTGATCATGCAGACTTGACATAACGTCCTTAATACAGCTGCATAATTCAAGAAAGTGACAGTTGTTTGAAGTGCCTGGCGTCTGAGAACGGTGAGCTGGCATTGTCATCTTTCCGACATCCATGTGACCAAGGCCACCTCAGTGCGGGGGAATGTCAAGCTGACACACACTGTGCCATGCGCTGCTGCGTCACGTATGACCACCCATGCTTCTTCTGGTGGGTGCTGTGCGTCAGTGGAGCTGGCAGAAAAAGCTCAGAGCCTTCCAAACTGGATGTTGCTGTAATCTGTTAACACACAAATACCTCTCACTGCTCATAGGGCAGTGTACACACACACAAACGTGTTTACACACAAGCACATACATGCATACACATAAACACCTGTCTCTGACCATCAGGATCTGAACACTATGATGTATGGAAGGTCTTCACTCAGTCTGGAAGTGATTTGCTGCGTTCTTGCTGCCAAAGCAGAACTTTTAGTCTCCACCGAAGAGACAAGCATGTACCTTCATCTGGTGTCATGGTGTCAGGTAGGGGGCTCATTATGCTCTCTCTGCATTGTGCACATACTGTCCTCACTGTGGGCTGGCATGGACTATAGCTGGGGGATATGGGTCAGCCAAAACCTGACCACAGAACGAGGCACCAGCTGGGGCCCAGCTGAGGAAAACAAGGATCGGTACGCAAGGCTCAGGAGACTTTCTGGCCGCGGTGTGAAAGATTTGGGCAACTTATGTCTGTGTTGAACAGTAACAGCTGATACGATAGCTGGTACGGTAACATGTACTCTTAAACGACACCTTTTCTGTGCTTTGATTATTCAGATTTTATGCTGAAGTAAGGAAGTCTGATACTCCTGAAGGCCTGTGATAAATAACGCTGTGCATGTGGATTCCCTGGAGACTGGTGTGCACGTGTAGGTGACTGATGTGAATGTAGATTGGTGAGACTTGTTTAAAACAGACAAACGACTCATCACAGTAATTTTCTTGCATTGAAACAGGCATGAGGTAAATCCACCAATCGGATTCCTGCCGGTTTGTGTTTTAATTAGGACCGCACAACCAATACAAGTGACTCTGTCGGAAGGTGGGGAACACAGCAATCTGACGCCTGACAAAGTCTACAGTTAGCTAATTTCTAAATGAGCTACGTTTGGTGTGAAAACACTTACTCTGCAGAAAACCAGATGAAAAATCTCCTCCTGTGCCATGATGAAAAATGTAATAACATATTAGACATCTGCTGTGGATTAAGGACTAAAGTATGTTGTGCTCCGGGGCAGATGTTTCCTCTGTGGTGGTGATTGGTGCCACCACCTTGCCAGTCGCTGTAAACCAGGTGTTTTTACACTTGGATGTTTGCTTTGGGGTGGACGGCGTGATGCTCTGCTGGAAGGCGATGTACAGACAGGCAGCTTAAGGTTGTACCAAACAGCGTGAAGCTTCATTCATAATGTGGACATTCAAATTCTAAATTAACATGTGAATGCTGTACAGCTTTTTTTTTTCTTTGCAAGTCTTTTCATTCTGTTTAAACCCTTTCTGCACAGTTGCAGAAAAAGATTTGGCAATAATTATATTATATTATATCAGAATTATTCTACATTCCAGTGGTGGCTGCGTAGGATTTTGTGATTGCCTTGTATGATCCAAATATTTCCAATAGCTCCAGAGTGTTGGAAGTCCAAATTCATTGAAAAAAAAAAGATGCAGTCATTTCCAAAATTTATTTTTCCCTGCTATCGAAAAACTCACACAATAGAAGGCATGCACCTGTTTTAACAGGGTGGTCTAGCAGCATCTTAAATTCCATTTATTCATTAAGAAAGTTGATTTCATAAATAGACTTACTCATTTTATTCAATGAATGTTTTTTTTTTTTTCAAATTGAGGATTTTGTTTGAGAATTTTATTTTATTTTTTTGGGTGATGATGACGTCAAATATTACAAAAGACATTCCAAGCTTCATTTGAAAACTTCAATAGAAGCTTTGAATGTTTAAAAAAAAGAATTTAAAAAGAAAAATGACATTCGGTTCAGCCCTAGAAGGCTTCTTCCGGCTGCATATGGTCAACTGAAATATCCTTTTCCTTTCCTCCTCACCTTAAATGTTGACAGAAAAAAGCCATATGGAAAATCTCTCGTAAGACTTTGCTGCTCATGTCATCACGATCTCCAAAAAAAATGTATATAAGAAACAGGAAGAGGAAGTTCAGAATTTTGAGGTGACAAAAGTGACAAATCTTAAAGTTACATTCAGGCTGTGTTCCAAATTCTTGCCCTCTCCTTAAATATTTTAGGACGTACACTAAACAGACGAGACATCACTAGCTGTTGTTTGGTCTGTGATGTCTCAGGCATGATCTGATATCAGTTTCATAAGTGTGTATTTGAAGGAGAGTAACAGAAGCTCATGTTGACAGATCTTCTACCTCTCCCTTACAGACACACACACCCCCTCTTTCTCACACACACACACACACACCACTTCTGTGTTAGAGGAAATGGGGCAATTAAGGACAGCTTGCTACAGCTCTGCATGGGGTTAATATGCGGCTCCGTAATTAAAAATAAATTACACTTTTCCTGTATAAATATTCAAGTCCCTCTCCACTGTGTGCCACTGCCTTGTTATGGTATGTAAGCTATTTTTTTCCCCGTCTGCACAACATCTGGCGCGACATTTCCTGAAGCATCACCGGAATAAATTGAGTTTTGTCTGCCTACGAGAGATTCATTTGTGCGACGCTGGTGTGTCTAAGTGAATGGGATGCACACGCATGGCTTGAGGTTATGGGTGTTGTCCAGAAAATTGGAATTGTGGAAAGTTTTATTTGAAAATCAAATTGAGGTTTTGGAAAACACAAGGCTGGTGTTAGAAAATGATTGATAGGGGAGAGACCTGGCCTGCAGTTCCCAAGAAGCTCAATAGTTGGCGCACTATCATAGAACATGAGGATGATTGATTTGTTTCACTGATGCGTCCACAGTTAGCCTTGGATTGGGATATATTTAAAAGATATGGGGGAGAATTACAATTCTGCAATTATTGAAAACGTTTTTATTAATAGACCTGAAAGAAATGCTTTCTGTATGCAAACGTTCTATTGTTTATCGGCCGCCATCCATTCGAACATACCCAAAAAGTTTCCCAGCCTTCATTGAATAGCCTTAATTTTGACAAGGAAGAAGAATGTGTAGAATAAAACAACAATCTCTGGTTCTGCTGCTTTGAATTTGATAGTTTTTGTTTTAAACTGTCCAACTGTTGAGTGTAACAGTGTTCGAGAACTGCAATGTTATCTGGTGGAGTACTCTTATAAAAGACCAGTAGGATTTAGAGGCACATTGCAATGATGTTACAGATCCCAACCAACTGAATGCCGTTCGCCTCCCCCCCTCGCTTACAGCCACCTATGGTAGCCTTCAGGTAATGCAAAAACAGGAAATGCCCTCTCTAGAGCCAGTGTTTTGTTTGTCCACACTGAGCATCTAGAGGAACATGGTGGTGCAACGTGGCTGACTTGTTCCCTGTATAGATATGAAGGGCTCATTCTAAGCTAATGAATAAACAACAATTCTTATTTTCAAGTGATTATACACTAATAAAACACAGTTATGAAAAATACATTACATTTTTGCCAATAGATTCCTATATATCCCTCACAGTGCATCTTTAAATACACAGAATATTAACTGAAAGTAAGGGTTCTGTCTCAAGTTGACGATAACTCTTTTGGAAGAGAGCATTTCTTTCCTTCCTGGTAGTGTTCGTCATCTTGGATATTAAACTCCACCTTGCCAGTTCGAGGAAACAGTAGGAGGATAGAACAGTTTTTGGACAGTTTGAATGTTTCCTGAGAGTCTCCACAGCAAGTGACTGCTGGAAAGAGGACAGACGGGGCGGGGGGAAAGGGTCCTGACTCCTACTAAAACCACCATTTGTCCTGCAGCTGACCTACACTAAAAGAAAGACGGTGACAAGGTGGTCATTTTAGGGAGCACTAGTGAACAGCATAGTAATTAGATTGCAGGAAATGAGTTGCACCTCTGGGAATTAAAACCGAGAGAGAAAGGACTGTTTTGTCATTAATCATGAAACCACAATGTAAACAAAATGGTTGTGCGTGGGTCAGCATTTTGAGAATGTTTCATTTAGGGGATTTGTGCGTGAGCAGAAACCCTCTGAAAATATCTATTGCTTTAAGTTGTTTTCATCTCATCTCCTGTAACTCAGCAGTCCTTTTCAATCTCTTTCTCATATCAGGAGAATACATCAAGACCTGGAGGCCGAGGTATTTTCTCCTGAAGAGTGATGGTACATTCATTGGCTACAAAGAGCGACCGCAAGATGTTGACCAGCTGGAAACCCCCTTAAATAACTTCTCTGTCGCACGTGAGTATCTGCTTCAGAGAAACCACTGCATTTTTTCCCCTCTGTTTCTTGGCAGCTTGTTTTACCCCTTTTTTGTTTGCTTCTTTCTTGTTTTTACTTGCATTGTTGTAACAAATATGTTCGCATACTTGTTTTGATTTTACATGTCTTTCCCATCCACCCTGGAAAGTAATCATTAACAGGAAGAAACTGTTTAGAAAAGCATGCCCAAGTGCATGTGAGGTAAAAGTATGAAAGGGAGTCCTCTCTAAAATTACAACAAAGTATCCCTTTATCATTGTGTGTCATCCTGAATGATTATGAATAGAGACATTAGCAAATTGGCTGTAGTGTCATCGCAACAGCTTCACTGCAAGTTTCGTTCAATAGGGGCACCGCTCCAGGGCAAAGCAAGCTCTGTCACTGAATGTGCATGCAAGATGTTTGGCTCTTGACATTAATACATCGGATGCCATTCTTCTTCTCTGTGTGTGTTTCCCCCCCAAACTCTCGGTTTTTATGCTGTGACAGAAAATCCCAACAACAACAAAATGCCCAGAGCAGCCCAACCCACTCCATCTTCACATCAGAGAAAGTTGCTGTGATAAGCTGTGCAGATGACTGAACACAGCAATTAGACAGCATACTGTTTGTTTAACAAAATGTTTCCTCTCCGACACTCTTGAGTTATCGTGGCTATTAGCCGCCTGATTTCAAGTATTTATCTGGGCGCCGCTCTGAGGCTCTGTCTCCATCAGCGGTGGCTTTGCTTTTTGTCACCACTGCGACCCCACCACAGAGGACACATGGTGCGCTGCTGCTGACGGGGCTGCTGCAGCTGGATTACATATTCAGCCTGATGGAGCCATGTTGGATCTCAGTGGTGGTCCACTCCCCTGTCCTCCATCTATCAGACAGAGGCCATTTTGTGTCACGTTCTGACATATTTGCTGACATGTTTCATTTGGGAACAGATGTTAATGTGAAGGAGGTGCAGATGGAAATCTCTGCTTTCTAAATTCAGTTATTAGACTGTTGTGAGTAATTGTTTTGCAAACTGCTTACAAGACAACTATTTGCTGCAAAAGTGTGAGAATGGAGCGAAACAGAGGGAAAGGCTGCGATGATGATTTGCTTTTTAAAAGCTCCATGATAAGAATAAGTAAAACTTGTACACACCAAATATTTTCTGGTTTCAGCCTCTCTTAAGCTGTTCACTGTAGATTTAATAAATTTGGGTTTTGACATGTTGGTCTGGGAAAAACAACATTGTAGAACTACATACTTGACTGTATTTAATATTAAAATTTGTCTTTATTAATGCTAGTGAATTGAGGGTTTTATGTGATACTACACAGATTCCAATTTTTATTTTAACCTATGTTACCAAATGTTAAACGGATACTTTGCCAATTTTCAACCAGCTTTGTATCATAACAATGTGGGTAGTATGTCTAAAGAATCTTTGGTAAACTTCCCTACATTTTACCAGCACCTAGATTTCCCTGCTCATCTCTCAACTCGAATCCGCTGGATGGCGTTTCTTTTTCAAACTCTGATCGAACTGTAAAACTAGGCATTGCTAAGTAAATATAAACCAAGATTCTGTTATTGCTGTGCCTATTTCTCGCTTAAAATGTTTTCAGAAACATAAGCCCTTTTTAAACAGGAATTGTGCAAATTTGCAGGAAAGCCCAATCAGTCTTTGTTCAGCATTGGCAGTATAAAAGCAAAATCAGGGAGTGCAGCAAACTGCCGCCTGCCTACTTTTGTTTATACAGAATGTGCCTTTTTCAAGGCAATGGGGGGGCGTGAGCAAGTAACAAATATGTAGCTCAGCGTGTGACATAAACAGTGACGTGGGAGGGAAGCCACGGCTGGTCAGTCCTTCTGCGATTTTATCATAAGTTGGCATGTCCTTCACCGTCCCCGTCACTTGACAATTAATGGCCTCTTCGTAATTGTGAGGACAAGGAGGGCTCCGCCAATATCACTACCCTATGAGGTGGAAAATTGGGCACCCCGGATCAACTCACGGAAAATCTGGCAGTGTAAAAGGGGCTTTACTTTTAGGAAAATTGTTTGACTGTAATTTGAGGTTGTTTGTTTCCAGCCGGCTGCCATAGTGTTTCCTGTGTCAAAATGGCCATGCTTGATTTACATCGGCCACCAGCAGAAGCGTTTATTGTTCTGCTGTGGTGCAGTGCATTCTGGTAGTTGTAGGTTTTGAGCAAAAGCAAATTCCACAGCCCTTTTTTCTGTTTTTTCTGGTCACTTAAAACCAATATCAAAAGTATCTACTGCATAGACAGCTTTATGAAAAGACTACCTTCCCAGCAGTAAAATACTTCTGTAGTTGTATTTTATTTGTCAAGATTGTTTTTTGGCATTTTTAAGCCTTTATTTAAAAGTGATAGTGGAGGTAGACAGGAAATGTTGGGGAAGAGCAGGAGAATGACATTCAGCAAACAGTCCAGCCAGCAGGGAATCATCCCGGGGACTTGCTGCTCAGGGCATTAGCACTCACATGGTACGTTCCCCAACTGCTATTGGGTCGTCCGATAGCCAAGTGGTTAGGGCCAAATTTTAAGTTTTAAAGGCGCTGACAAGTTACGGATTGGAGCTGTTTTCCTCCACCAAAGTGCACCTGTTCTTTTCCAAATTGGCCGACAGTGTCTGTTAGGGTGGCGATAAAGATAAATGGCTATAACTGTGGGTCTGTCTCTCCCCTCTGCTCCCCTATACACTGGCCCTTTTCGCCGTCTCCCTCCTTCCCTCCCTCCCTCCCTCCCTCCCTGGCTGTGGTCAGAGTGCCAGCTGATGAAGACGGAACGGCCCAAGCCCAACACATTTATCATCCGCTGCCTGCAGTGGACCACTGTCATCGAGCGCACCTTCCACGTGGAGACCCCCGAGGAGAGGCAAGCGAGAAGCACACACCTCTCGGCTCACAAAGCAGTAAAACACAAATCATTTACATGCAGAGAATTTGCCCCTGTTGCTAGAAAGCCGTTAAACAGCTCTGTTTTTCTAACATGTAGCAGCAGACACAAACGTACACATTCAATCATTGTTATGCCCTCGCGCAAGGTCCACTGGCTATTGGCAGAACTCACACTTGAAATTGCCTTCCTGTTGATAAGAAGACAATTACATGATTGGGCTGCTGGGCTTGCATGATGGTAAATGGGCTGATGTAATCTTTCTGCTGCCTGTGCCTCCCTCAGGGAAGAATGGACTAAAGCCATCCAAGCAGTGGCTGAAGGCCTGCAGAAACAAGAGGAGGAGATGATGGACTCCTCTCCGGACCCCATGGACATGGAGGTCTACCTGACCAAACCCAGACAGAAAGTGGTACGGCCCATGTTCACTCTGCTCTGTATCTTCCTCTCTCTGCTGTCCCTCTCTGTAACCATCACCACAGACTTTTAAGTCAACCACCTTTATTCCTCCCCACCCTGAGTATGTCCTGGACAAATCATCAAAAAAAAACTGTCCTGGGTCTTTTCCCTAAACACTTTCTCTTGACCTCAATGGAAAAACTAATGCGATGAAAGAAAGATGTGAAGGAGAATTCATAAGGACTTAGAAAAAGACAACTGTGGTGCTATGAGAAACTGACAGTTACGCTATGCTCCATAATTATCCAGCAGTAGAGGTTATTGAAGAGGGTCTGCTGTGGTGAAACTACAATCTTCTGGAGATAGACTACTATAATCTTAAATACTTTGCCCTGTGCAATTTGACGTTGTTTCATTCAGACTTTATAAATGTAAATAATAAATGTGGACAACCCAGCTAGTGAAAATTATCACTTCATTACCAAGGTTAAGGTTTAGGTATAGGCTACCAGTCACAAAAGTGAAATGAAATGGTCGTCACATTGAGAATGGTTGCTGATGCTTAACCTCCTGCCCACTGATATTAATCCACATCAGTGGTTCTCATACTGTGGGGGGACACAGAGCTGCTGCATGTGTGGTGTGAATGACCATGGGAAAAAATTGGAAATAAAGTTGAATGAATGTGATTTATGTAGGGAAAGTAAACAAAAGAGTTTGTTGATGCTGTCACACTGACCTTTACTTCACTGCAATTCAACATGGATCCTTTTTTATAAGTTGTTCCCCAAATATTATTAATGATTGATTAAAAAGAATTGTGGGGAGGGAGGTGAACTTTTTCAGCTTCTGAAGGATGGCAGAAAAAGTTTGAGAACTGCTGATCCACGTGAATCCCAATTTGTATAATTGTATAAAAATGATTGTTAAATTTATGCAAGATAGGCATAAAGTGTTTTCATGAACAGCTGAATGGTGCTTCGCTTTAAATGTTGCTGCCACAAGGAAATGTGGGACGGCATTATCTCCTTTCCTTTCGTAAAGGATGGTCCAGTGTACTCTGTGCTAAAGGAGGGAGGAAATGAAGCATTGAAGCACCTTTCATTAGCAGTTAGAGAATTTGCACACTCTTATCATGGCTGCCACTTAGATACTTCTGGGTTATATCACTTACTGAAGAATCTTCTTAAGCTAATAATAGCATTCAAACACAGCCTAAGTCTTTCACGTTGACCATTACTCTGCCCCTTCATCCAGCTCTGCCTTATTTGCACTTGCACCACTTCAGCCCACCTTCCTTCGCCTCTCCACAGCTACTTTCTGCTTTCCCAACATCAGCCGTGGGTGGCTTAACACCAGATAGTATGTCTACCAGGTTTCACAACCCCCACATGTGTCATGACATAAAGGTCCAAGGCTGCAGGATTGGATGTCCCCCACATAACCATTTTCAACATTCTCCTTAGTGCCAAGGTCAGAGGTTAACTGAGACACAACCACATTTAGGCCGAACCATTAAAGGGGTGGAAATTGCATGGTGGGTGAAATGGTGCTTTAAATGCTTCTGTGTTGTTGTCAGCAGGATTGTGTGCCTCGGCTAGTTAGAGCATGAGTTTGTTAATGCTTCTGTTTGTAACCAGATGCCACTTTCTCTCCTCTGGCTCTCCAGACTATGCACGACTTTGAATACCTCAAGCTCCTGGGAAAAGGCACTTTTGGCAAAGTTATCCTGGTAAAGGAGAAGGCCACAGGACGCTACTACGCCATGAAGATCCTAAAGAAGGAGGTGATCGTAGCAAAAGTGAGTGGATGCCAATGAGCAAGTGAAGGGGAGGGAAGACACTGGTGGGAGGGCAGTGCAGCAATGACTGATACCTAAATGGTTAGCCATTGTAAGAGTTACACAAACAGTCTTTGTGGCTTTTTTTTTCCAGGATGAAGTGGCGCACACACTCACAGAGAACAGAGTCCTCCAGAATTCAAAGCATCCGTTCTTGACAGTAAGGAGCCCCTCCATATACCTAAACCAAACCTTATTTTAACTCACACAGATCCTTGGGTGCCTCTTCAATCCAACCCAGCAGCATCCATTCAGAAAAAAAGGCGCAGTTGTACCAGGAATGTTTTGAAGAGCTGTTCGCACAAAGGCAGCAGTCGAGTTGGGCCTTTTATAGCCACACTGGACGTTCTTTTTTTTATCAGTTAACTCTTTCTCTGTAAGTCTGAGGTGGGTTGTAGTGAAAAGCTCCTCCAAAATGTGAGGTCTGAGTGGTGGGTGGAGGCAACACATAATGTGATGTGCTCTGTGCAATGAATGGGACCAAGGTTTGCCTCACAACAGTCGATGAAAAGACTTTACACACTGGAAACACTATGCTGTAGTTTTTTTTTAAATTCCTTTATCATTACATTTGTGTTTAAAAATGTAACTGAGGGGTCAAAGCTGCAACACGCACTGTGATATTTCATGTTACAATCAGCTGTTCAAAGGCCAGCTTCCTCTTGAATTCGCTGAAAAACATCACCAAGTTCTGCTTTGAGCGTTCTTGTTCTCTGTCTGCAGGGACTGAAATACTCCTTCCAGACACATGACCGCTTGTGCTTTGTCATGGAGTATGCAAACGGTGGCGAGGTAAACCATTTTAACCGTCACAAAATCTGCACCTGCAGGTGAATAAGAATACTTGTTAGTGTTCCTGTTTTTCTTGGACTGACCAACTTTCTCTTCATCTTCCCTCTGCCCTGTTACTGTCAATCTCCCCTGTTTCCCCTCAGCTTTTCTTCCATCTGTCAAGGGACCGTGTATTCTCAGAAGAGCGGGCACGGTTCTACGGTGCAGAGATAGTGTCAGCGCTGGACTACCTGCATGCTGAAAGGAACGTGGTCTATCGAGATCTAAAGGTGGGTGGGGAGACGCATCTTCATCACTTTCTCTCATCCTGGTTGTCAGCCGCTCTCCTGTCTTTCTCTTTCTCCGTTTCCCCCCTTCCCTTCATTTCTCCCCCGGCAGGATATAAATAGGGTTTGCTTCCATCGAGAGCAGTGGCAGTGGCCAGGCCTTATTGATCTGCCTCCCCCAGATCAGTCTCCAGACCTCACTGCAGCTGGAGGGAGGCTCGGTCCATACGCTTACTGCAGCTAGACAGAAATAACCACCAGTCCTCTTTGAACACTTCGCCACCGTCTCCCGTTATAGCATGCGCACACTGTTCTCAGCGGGGGATTTTTGTGCACTTTGAGCGTGATTGACGTAATTTTATATTCTGGCAGTACAGCACTATTAGTCAACAGAAAGAAAATGTCCATCATCCTAAAGTAAAGACACTGCACAGTTAGAGCTGCTCTTTTTTAAACAAAACTCTCTACAGATGGGATCAGAGATGGATGCTGCTGACTGATAGGACATGTTTGGGTTTAGGAGGGCTGCGGGGGGTTATCGGTGTTGCAGTGGGCATATGTAGCCCTACTACTTCCAGCTGATAAAACTATACCAGCCAGGTCAGCACAGCACTCCCTCCCTCCCTCCTTCCCTCCCTCTCTCCCTTGGGTTTATGAGGCAGGCTCCCAGCCTGCTAGGGTTCTCCTGAAAATGCCAGGGTAGCAGGATTGGAGGATGTGCTGACTCTGGCCAGGCGCTGCTGGCCACGTGTGAGCTACAGCTGCCAGGTGACTTTAACTGAGGGAGAGAGAGAGAGACAGAGCGGGAGGGAGGACACACTGATATTAAAATCAGTGCAGCCTCAGGTCATGACACTGCGTGATGCACATCTTTACTGCCTGTAGGTCAGTTTACCTGTACGTGTAGTCACTACATACATTTCCATCTACATTGTACGGAATTTTTAACCCTTGCAAGAAAAATTTTACACCAAGCTGTGGTGGAAAAGTTGTCATGTTGAAAAAGAGAAGATGCTGATAGAAACAGATTATTCATCTAGATCTTCATCATTTTAATTCCATCAGTTTATCCCACTATAGAAACGCTACCATTTATTGTTACACGCCTCCGCCCCACTAGAAAGCCCATCATATTACAGATATACTATGCATGATTTTCCTAAAAAGCAATGTATGTCCTCATACAGAAGTAATCCTTCTCAGCGTTCACTCACAACCCACTTGAAGTGTAGGGCAGTGTATTTTTTCTGCAGAGCCTCTGCCCTCTACCTTTATGTTCTCATTTTCTTCTTATATTCTGTGTTTGCGACATTTATGGGTTTGTACCAGGACAGCGCCCAGGTCAGGTCAGGGCTTTATAAAAACGTATCGACCAGGTGCTAGACAGTGAGCAGCAGGCATCCAAGAGACACAGTACTGAAAAATAAAATCAAATAAAGTGAGGTGAAACGCCAAACGAGAGTGAATCTGGGGTTAGTTTTTACCTACATCTTGACTGGCGAGCATGTTTACAAAAAGTAACCAACAATCCTGCATAGCATACCTTTAAGAATAAAGAGAATTTGAGTATAGAGGGTTAACACATCTCCAAGAATTATGTGCTTGATAACTCTCCTAAACAGCGAGTCATTTTAAGATGCTACTAACGTCCATTTTATGTCTGCTTCCCCTCTCAGCTGGAAAACCTTATGCTGGACAAAGACGGACACATAAAGATCACAGATTTCGGCCTGTGTAAGGAGGGGATCAAAGACGGTGCCACCATGAAAACCTTCTGTGGGACGCCAGAGTACCTAGCACCTGAGGTAACCACGACTGTGACTCAGTCTGAAATATTGACTTCACCTTTTATTATAGCAGTCAGTTTAAGTAGGGACATACAGATGGATGACAAATTAAAGGAAAAACAAACATGAGGTAACCTTCAGTTCACTTTAGAGCTGCCAGAAAAATTTCTCAGTCTCTGAAACCGTATGGTGGGAGGAACATTGTTCTTTGACCACTGAAGAAGAAGGAAGAAGGAAGACAGCGCTCTCTGCTAAAGGACTCTGAATTGCTTGAGATCAATCCATCCAGTAACCCTTGGTGCCTCCAAGGAAGCATGTGCATTCAATGAGCTCTCATGGCCATCGTGTTACTTGATAAACTAAAACAAATAAGATCATTTTGATTGGAGCAGATAAAGAATAACACATTACTGTGTTGCCCAATAATTAAAGTTAGTATTGTCATACATGACACGAGTAGATTCCAAACAGATATGTAGCGTGTGTTGTTGGATATCAGAGGATGAGAAGCATGTGGAAGAAAGGCAGCTGTCCCAAAATGCCTTTCTAATCTCCAGCTGAAGTCTGTGAGTTAATGAGTGTGAGTGTGCCCAGGGCAGGGCAGCCTGCTCTCATATTTGCTGTAAGGGGAGGGGTGTGGCTACTCCCTGTTGCGTGCAGGTATGACAAGTGTTGGAGTGGGCTGTGTAACCCGATATCGCATTGTGAGCGTTGGCAGTGTGTGTGACTAAATACATGAGTGTTTGCGCTAGCCCCTTGCCTGTTGCCGTAAAAATGTTTTCCGGGAGAAGGGTGTCCGTGTTGACACAGTTGTCATATCGTTGTTTTTAGCCTCCATTTGGAATTTTCTAGTTGGGGGTGGAGGAGGGGTGATTGGCTGGCAGAGCCTTAGGAAACGTGAGCTTCCGCCCCTAGACAAAAAAAAACAAAACAACACCACATTGGCTACAGCTGTTGCGTGGCACCAGGGGAGCCACAGCCCCACTGCTGCCTTGGATGCCTCGCTTGACCTGGGCAGAGCTATCCCACAATGCTTCAGGCTGCCTCACAGGAACTTATACCTGTTAGTCAGACCAAATCTGCCTCTAACCATCAGCACCAGGCCATCAAGGCAAAGGGCCGGGCTAGTGTGTTTGTGTTTTACTCCCTCACACCTGGATAAGCATAAAAAAAAATTCTATACTTCCATAAACCTTTTTATAGAGTTCCCCACCTGTCCATCCTAAACTCCGTCTAGCCCTCTCCGCTCCTCCACTGAGCAGCGCAGTCTATGACAGCTCCAGTCTCGGCAGCGGAGAGCAGGGAGACATCAGGGGGCGTTGCCATGGCAACAGGGTCGCTGGCGAGTGTCTCTATGGAGTGCGGGCCAGGCAGTGTTACAGGTTGTTCTGCAGTAAACAATGACCTTGTTGTGTGTGCTGCACAGGAATGCTGTAACGTCTGGGAATATTCCACCCAGAGCAGGGGGGGGTGACGGAGGGAGAGAGAGACCCAATCTGCCTGACCAGTTTGTCTCTGGAGTAAGGAGCTGGACAAATTCATTTTGTCACTTTTATTAAGTAGTTACAAGAAGAAAACCATTATTGGCTGAGGGAATTGGCTTTTAGCGAATATATCTCCAAAGAGGACTGTGGACAGGTTTAATCTAGCTGCTGAAACTCAGCTGGATTCACAAGCTCGGGAGATAAATGTTTGTCTGTTCAGAACTTTGAGAGCAAAAGAAGTGCAGTGTACAGAGCAGAGCTCCGGAGCAGCAGCAAGTGTTTGTGCTTTTATCCGCTTTCTCCTCCCTCTCCCCTCTCCCTGTCTGTGCTCCTTTGGGGCAGTGTAACAGTATTAGTTTGGGGCTGGGGCCCAAGCAGGCAGGCAGGCAAGCAGTCCTGGTTACGTATATGAGGGATGAGCTTGGCTCCTGCGCTCCTGGCAGCTTCACAGCTGTGGTGCTCTTCTACATATATGGGGCAGCTGCGGGCCCAGCTGTCGCACGGTGTGAATCACACGACAGCGGCGCTGGAAATAGAGACGGCCCAGTAATCCTAGCCCCACACCGGCTTCACGTTACTCCCCCTGCCCTCCCAGTCCTCCTCCTCGATGCTCACCACTCACCGCAGCGCCAGGCGGAGTGCCCACAGACACATGCGCTGCTGCGTGCGTGTTCACACACACACACACAGTAGTTTTGTTCCTTTTACGGACACATCCGTCCATCTGTTTTCCAGGACCCTCTCTCTCGGCCTGTGCACTGTTGTGTCCATATCTAATTCTATTAATCCGCCCACGTCTTTTTACCGAAGTTTCTATTCTTAGGTTTGAATTGCCCAGCATCACGCTGCTTGAGGTTTAAGAGAACAGACTGTTCTCCTTGTCTTGATTTCACCTTCAACATCCGCCTGGCGAGGTAGAATCCAGTACATGTCCCCAGAGACCTTGGAACAACTCTGCTCAGCAGCACATTAGTCATGCAACAGGTTGCGCTGTTCAGTGAGCACAACACTGGAGGAGTTTGTCTCATTAAGAACTGTCGAGAAAAGTCATCCTATGGAAATAATAAGGCTAAATATTTCCCCCTCTCGGGTTGTGTTCATTGAGCAGCTTGTTTGTAGGGCTGGTCTGTGTTTGTTGCCACACATTTGCTTATTTAAGCGACCCACACCTCTGCTGCTTGTTGATCTGTGTGTGTGTGTGTGTGTGTGTGTGTGTGTGTGTGTGTGTGTGTGTGTGTGTGTGTGTGTGTGTGTGTGTGTGTGTGTGTGTGTGTGTGTGTGTGTGTGTGTGTGTGTGTGTGTGTGTGTGTGTGTGTGTAAGGCCCTGTGGTGATTAAATATGCAGGGCTCCAGGGGAAACTCTATCCTTGCTCCTAATGTGAGATGTGAGTCAGTGCTGGCTGGGGCTGCCTCAAAAGCCGAGACCAGGGGGAGAGCAGGTGATTTTGGTGGGGGTGGGGTGATGGGGGGGGGACAGTTGCTTTAGGGTCTGTATGTCCAGCCTAAAGAGGTGCTGTCTTTACAGCCGTCTGATGCCCAAACACAACCTTACTGGTTGAACCCTAAAGTGTTGCTGCAAACCCGTAGCAACTGAACATTTTTTAGCTTATTGTACAAATATTCTGTAAAAAAAAAAACACAGATAAAAGATAAATTCTTCACTATATTATCATAAAGTAATGTTGTCGTATGAAAGAATATAAAACCCACATAGTAAGCCCCCTCCCCACGTAGTTATATGACCGATGAGCATCTCAACAGCTGCATTAAATAAATTTGTACACCTCTCCTCATCCCCAAGGTGCTAGAGGACAACGACTACGGCCGTGCTGTGGACTGGTGGGGTCTGGGGGTGGTGATGTACGAGATGATGTGCGGCAGACTGCCTTTCTACAACCAGGACCACGAGAAGCTGTTTGAGCTCATCCTCATGGAAGACATCCGCTTCCCTCGGACGCTCGGCCCCGAGGCACGCTCGCTGCTTTCTGGCCTCCTTAAGAAAGAACCAATGCAGAGGTGAGGAGCCTCAGTCGGACTCATGGAGTTGTTTATGATGTAAAAATGTGCTTGTGATATATGCTTATGAACGAAAAATGGAAATAAATGTATAAGAAGTAGCACCAGAATTATCATGTGTCATAACACATCCTGATTTGTTCTTGTGTCCTTGGCTTCCAGGTTAGGTGGAGGGCCCGACGATGCCAAGGAAATCATGCAGCACAAGTTCTTTGCAGGAATTGAATGGCAAGACGTTTATGAGAAGAAGGTCAGTTTCTGAAATGTTCATGTTGCTTCTTCACTCCCTCATTTTCTTGCGACTGTCACCACTGAAAGGATACCCATCTCAGATAAACATCACTCCCCCCAGGGATCAATGAAGTTACGTCAGTGGAAGCACCACCACCTAGAAATGATGTAGATTGTCATCAGAAGGACAACTGTTACCAAACTGACTGACACCGCTGATGTGCTGATATGTTTGTCTCTTCTGCTCCCCAACAGCTGGTCCCGCCGTTTAAGCCCCAAGTAACCTCGGAGACGGACACACGATATTTTGACGAGGAGTTCACAGCACAGACCATCACTATTACGCCACCCGGACAAGGTAGCACCAAACGATACTCGCCCACACATCCAATATGCTTAATAAGACTTCACTTCTTTGGCGTAGCACAGCTTCAAATCATCAGACTTCTCCTCACTGTGGAGTTTTAGTGTTTGAATGTGACAGTGAGGCAGATGTGAGCTGTGGACTGTGCAAGAGAAGATGAATTGCCACCTTACTTGTATAATACATTTCCCTCAAAGTCCTGTGAGACTTTATTAAGAATGAGGAATTACACTTTCAATTCACTCAAGATGAAAGCAGACTTTTTCCCCCCAAAGGTTACTGAATTACTTATCCTTCAAAAAATGGTTACTGAATGTTTCCATGTGAAAACCCTGAAATGTTTGTCAGTGTCTCCTTTAATTTTAATTTTCATATTAAACAAAAGAACAAATGTAGTCTCAAGAATTATCTTGAGTCTTTTCCTCTGTACAGAATTTCGGGTCCTTGATCTAAGGCTTGAGTTAGTTTCTGGGGAGATTATACATGTGAGCAAAGTCACCACTCTGCTGGCGTAAGAAGTCTCCCCTCTCCTGGAGAGCCAGTGCCATTAACAGTATCATGCTTCGGAAAGTCATCAAATACACATGAGTCACAGCCAATGTGTAAATGAAGAGGTGACACAGTGTAAGAAACACAGTAAGGTAACAGATTGGCACCATATAGGATTATTGGGACTGTGTGATATTGACAAAATCAATTTCTTAATGAACATTTTAATGTTATGAGTCAAACATCTGATACAGAAAAAAAGTTGTGGAAATGGGGATCGACTGGCCAAGCAGGTGTAGCTTTAACTGTTTATTTCACTCAGCAGAGGCAGTCAAACTAGTTCAGAAAATTGTACTACTACTCGTTAATGTAATGCAGCTTTTTTTTATTTTTAAAAACAATATGTTTATTAGAAATTTTCCTTATATACACATGCACATACATATACAGCAACAAACAAAAATGACAAAAAACAACTTCTCCGACATAAAGCCATCTTTTGAACATGCATAAATCCTAAAAATATGTTTGTTAAAATTAAAAGCATTTCATTATCCGCACAAAGTTGAGCTTAGATCATCCACATTGCAAGGTTTCCATCAGGAAGTACTCATTCCTCTTCTCCATCATCTGATAGATTTTTACATTTCACAAAAGCAGTAAATGCTCCCCAAACCTTTTCAAACATGCCTTGTTTCCCTTTCCATAAATACATCACTCTTTCTGCAGGAAATGTTGTTAGCATTTGTCTACTATATGAAAGAATAAATTGTTGTATTTGTTGCAACTGTCTCTTTATGCACACAGTAGCACATGACACAGAGAAACAAACAAATCATGCTCCTCTGCCCTCTGTATGACCTTGTAGTGCTTCTAATAGCATTACTGTAAGTCAGCGGAAACAACCTATCAGAGCCGAGGAGTCTTGGACACAGCCGTCAATCATGTCAGTCAGTGTTTGTGTGCGGTCAAACTGTCAGACTAGACAGTGCTGATCAAATATGAATCAAGATTATGTTTCTGCATTGCCTGTTTCTCTCCTCAGATGTGTTCAGAAACATATTTTAGTGTACTGTTTAGCTGTAAAATGAAAAAGTTGCCCCAGCCAGTGGACAATACTTGGGGCTATGGTCGACTATTTTCAGGTGAGAAAAAGGCAATACAGTAACAGTATCTTTGGGCACAGGTGGGTAAGAGGGGGAGATTGTCTCCCGGTGTGTATTATCATGTTGCCCCTCCCCTAACTTGTACATGAAAAAAACCCGTTGTTTGCCCTCTATCCTCAGATGACAGTATGGAGTCATTCGACAGCGAGCGGAGACCCCACTTCCCCCAGTTCTCCTACTCCGCCAGTGGGACGGCCTAAACAACTCTGATACATTCCTCCGGTCCCACCATCTCCCCCTCACCCCACCCGACTGCACTCTCAAAAGACCGGGGCCACAGCCCCATCCTCCCAGCATTGTCTGCAGATGCCGTTGGTGGATGTAACATTTCCAAATCTGCAAGTTGTGTTTTTTCCAGGAAGGAGGAAATTCAAGACAAAACAAAGATAACTGTGGTTCTTCTGTGAGGCCTTTGAAGACTGACCATGGAGAGAAGCAGAGTTAACACTACCCTGCATCTCCTTGTTGTTATGCTGTATACTGAGCAGGCATCCATACACCATAATGAACGGGGAAATGTAGTCACGTTATGCACAAATTAGGCCACTGATGTGAATTTTGTATTGAAAATATATACAGCTGAATATGAATCAACCATTTCAAATAGATATAGGCATACTTTGGACCAAAAACATCAAGTGAGCGGAGAGTGTGTTTGTTTGTTGAGTGGGTATTAAATCCATCTTTTCCTCTCTTAAGACTTCTGAACAATTCAAATACCATTCAGACATTTTTTGGCTTCAAAAGTGAATGTATCAAATAAAGTCAATCTTTCTGCATACTTAACGTGTTTTAACACATGGCTGATTCTCCTACGACTGAACTACCAGCTTCTGGAGAGGATTTTTTATCACTTTTCTACCACCCCCGATGCAAAACTGACACCAATCGGTCTGTTGTACTGTCATGCCACACCACAATGAGTCTGATGAGTCGATTGTGCAATACAGTCTGATGTGAGGAATGGCAGCAAAAATAATGCAGAACGGTTAATCATTAAGGTAAAAGTTGTCCTGCAATGGATTCCTCTGACCTGTTTGTACATCAGAGTCACTGAGAGACCCCCCCCAGTTTCTTGTTCAGGGTAATAAATAGCTCCTCCAGCCCCCCGCCCCCCCTGAAGTAAGTGCTTATAGTTCCCGATGCCTTCCTATCTCGATGCTGTGCTGCAGACACCTCCTGGTTTCCATCTGATTGGGCTCAGTCACTGCTGACCCATCAGAAACTCTTCTCTCCTCTGGGTTTTTCCTCCATGTACAGTACAGTATTGGGTGTTTTCCACCCAGTGCATTCACTGCAGCCTCAATGAGGTCACTTTAACAGAATACACTTCTTTAGGAATACTTTGCAAACAAACTGGGCTTCAGGGGAAACACACACAAAGAGTCATCTTTGATTTGCTACTTTAAGAGACTTCTGTCTCCGTCACAAGTTATTTATATGAGACCAGCATTGACTAAAATGAGTTTTACTGTGCCAATGATATGCACTTTGATGTCCCCCAAAATGATTGTATTTGGACGTATTTGTACTTTGTGGTTGGTAAAGACTAAATTAGCCTCTTTTATGATGTAAATTCAAATGTGGATACAAATAAAGCACGAATTGCTTGTTTGAATGATGATTCCCCTTCTACAGTTGTCTGAGGCTAAACTGAGACTCTTATTTCAAAGTGTACTAAGAAGTTTCCAAAAGTGCTTCAGTAGTTTTTTTATTTTTTATTTTTTAAAGATGACAGATAATCATTTTCTCAAAAGTGCATCATACGTTATTGAATGTAATGGTTTTTATGATATTTTCACTTCAATCGTTTGCAAACCTTTTTGTTCAGTTTTTGATTGTTACTTATTCCTATGCACGCTCACCCTTTTTGCTGTCACCTTCTGAAAATAGGGAAATTCATTTTATACTTTTTATTTTTTATTTCAAACTTTTTTTTGTACCTGCCCTCCCATATTCCTGAGACTGAGGACACCAGCTTTAGTAAACAAATAATATAAACTTTGTACACTGTTTTTACTTGTTTCTTTCAAATTGATGAAATAAAAGGTCTTAACAAAAAGCTGTGTGGACTCTTTGACTTTTATTGTGAAATTTCACAGATATTCCATTGAAGACAAACTGATTAATGTCATATTTGGCAAAATAAACTGTGTTGGGAAACACTGATTACCATGTCTAGACGTTCCTAATGTTAATTTACAGGAATGACAACGTTGAGAGGAGTTTTTAAGAAGAAAAAAAACCCACTTGCATCCTTTTTACTGCATGTACATTGATGTATTATTGAACAGGCCTATCACACACAGGTCCCCATAATGGCCACATAGGGGCACAAAGAGATGACAGAAATGTAAAGGAACTGCAAAGACACAAAATAACTACAAAAAGAGATGAAACAATTACAAAGAGACACTAAATGACTTCAAAGATACACAAACTTACCTCAAAGAGACAAAAAATGACTACAAAGAGACAAAAAGACCACCAAGAGGTACAAGGGAGCTGCAACGACACAAAAATGAGCGAAGAAACAAAATGACTTCAAAAGTACACAAAATTACCCCAAATAGATACAAAATGACTTCAAAGAGATACTAAATTACTTTAAAGATACACAAAACTACCCTGAAGAGACAAAAAGACCAACAAAAGATGCAAGGGCACCGCAAAGACACACAAAATAACCAAAAAGACACTTAAAACTACAAACAGACCCAAAAATGTCCAGATAAGATACAAAATGTCTTCAAAGATATACAAACTTACCTCAGAGAGACACAAAATAACAAAAAAAACCCGACACAAAACAACTACAAAGAGGCACAAAGTGATCTCAAAGAGACACAAAAAAATAAAAATTAAAAAAAAATCCTTAAAAGACACACAAAATTACCTCAAGAAACCATGAAACAATCTCAAGAAGACACACAATAACACCACACAAAATTACCATAAAGACACAGATCCACAGATGCGTACCGACAACAAAGAGATGCTAAACAACAACAAAATGAGGCAAAAACAATTACAAGGTTCATGTTTCCTGTGTTGAGGAGGTGGTGGGTCCTTTTGCATATCTGGACCCTGGGGCACATTCTCTCATAATCCGCCCACGTGCACGTGTGTATTGTTTTACACACTAATGTCCCTCCCAGTTTTTCTATTGTGTCTCATGATGTTCGTCCTTGTCTGTCATTCTTTATTTTCTCCCTGATGTCTTTATCTTGCACTTAGATTCTGTTTCATGAAAATTTGTCCCATCAATTTGGATTTTTTTGGCTATCAGGATATGTGATTTTTGAGTTCCATGCAATAGCTACATACATAGGCTGTGTCTGTACTCTCTGCCACTGTGTAGTTAATTTTAGTCAAAAGGAGCATCATTTTGTTTATCTAAACCTCAGTGTGATCGCACCCTACAGATAAAACACAGCTAAGTGTGTGAGACAAATGTTCCAGCGCACAGCGGCTCTGACTGCGTCTTGGCCGTGTTCTCTGCCTCTGCAGGTCTGCACAGGTCCACGTCTGGGGCTCTGCAGCTGGTCTGAGACGGGAGAGATGCTCCCCCCGGGCCTCGGGCAGATGGTACAGTCTCTGGAGCAGATGTTGACAGCCAGGGCTCACAGTCTGTCTTTTGGCCAGCTGCAATACACAGCGCCACGCGGCGAGACCGAGGCTTGGCCCAGTGTGGCGCTCACCTGACAACCATCCCTCACCTGAGTCGAGCCGCAGTGCCCGAAAACACAGCACAGAGCTGGGGCTGTGCGGCTCTGCCACGGGCCTCCCCTGGGTGGTGTGGTGTTGTGCTGCGTGAGGAAAGTGTCACTCACACAGCCTGCAAGCCAGAAAGCCAGAGCTCCTCTTCTCTTTGTACTAGAGACAAAAATATTTCCTCTTACATGTCAAAATGTAGAGCCAGTGGAGGCTCGTGTTAATATACACTAAACATATGAAACATCAGGCTGTGCTGATCAGGAGGACAGGGAGTGAATCCAGGTAAAAGCCACTATCTAATGTTGATTTTACTTTTAGAATCCATAGAAATTAAGAATGAGAAGGTGTAGAGGATGCTAAAGCTTTGAGACACATGCGATATAGGATACCAAATTGAAAACTACTTTATAATGTCTCAGTAGCGTCAGTGCAAAATCAGCTGCATAGAGGCAGGCTTTAAATTGCAGTCTTCCTGTGGCTGCGTACATAACACAACACATAAACAAGCGCAAAGTCGCACACATGCATCCTCCCGTTGAAAAGAGACCCCTTGTAGCCGATAGGCATGAACACAAACTCAAATCTTCACACTCACACTTGACCTCCATGTCAAATTTCAGCCTCCTAGGGCAAAAACTGTGGTCGCCAAAGGATGGGGAAATAATTTTGGAACCATACAAACCAGAAGCGTGATATGGAGATTCTGGTGGAAAGCGAAAAGGAGCACACAGGGCAAGACAGTAAGGCCCATTTTTTCATGTAGCTCAATATTACAAATCACAAATGCACCTCAAGGGAGTTTACAATATGTACAGCAAACCATACTCTCTGTTCTGCTCTGACCCTCAGTTTGAATGAGGAAAACTTAACAGGGGGAAATGGAAGAAACCTCAGGTAGCAGAGCAACAGAGGAGTGATCCCTCTCCCTGGATGGACAGATGTGCCCTAAAAGTCCTGTGTACAGATTAACCAACAGTAAAATCACAGTATAGAAGGATACCAACAGTACAGGGAGGCTCTAGACATGCTGTATATGCAGAATATGGTACCTTCAGGTGCTGCCAAAAAGATCCTGAGCCACCTCCTCACCACCATGGAGATCTGGATAGATGACAAACTACATAAACACAAAAGAGGCAAAACTGGGAAAAGGAAACAAACACACACATACACGGAGGGAGACGCAGAGATACGAGGCCCACATGCACACAAGGCAGAGAAAGACAATAGGAAAGGCTGGATCTCCAGGATGAAGATCCAGATCCAAACATCTGTAACCAGGCACCTGCAGCCAGGGGAGTGAGGCGGAGGCATCAGCTGTCCGTCCCAGGATGGAGGACGGTCCAGCGCAGAGCAGCCTGAGTGAAAAGTGAGGACAAAGAAGACACACACTCAGCTTGGATGCTCCTGTGACAACATCAGAGAGATGCAATAGTTTTCAGAAAGTTTATAGTCTTTCCGTCTGCAGGACAAACATGGACTTTAAGACGTTCAGTTGTTACTAATAACACTAACAATGCCTCTGTTGTATTCACGTGTCCTAGTAAGCTATGACAGTGTGACAGTGAGCCAGCTGGAGCAGCTAAATGGAATCCAGCCATTATTGATTTTATTATTTACACCTGTGCTTTTCCTGCTGTGACACAAAAGAATTGTCTTTATTGAGAAATGATTGCTGTTTCTCTTGGGGGCAGAAACTGGTGTCATGATTTGGTAAAAGAGCCGTTTGTTTGTGTTTTCATATGAAACTGTGACAGAGGTCAGGGCCCCTAAACCAGTTCAACCAGTTGACTCCAAGCCCCCTTCATGACACAGGGAGCAGAGGTGAAGTAAAAAATGAACTGTAAAATAAACTGTACTGTGTCTCTATATCTAATGTGAGCAAAGGGAAACCTTGTAATCTTGATGCATCATTGAATTTGTCCTTAACATCCTGAATTAATCCTGTGACAGAAATAAAAGTTTTGCTGGAGATCAGTGCGTTAAATTGGAACTGGGGCGCCATCTAGCGGGTATTAGGCTGATGTGAAAAGCAGGATCAATAGTCCATATCCACTCATTATCACCAGAAGTTTTGTTTTATTACAGCTGAGAGCAAATTATTACATAGACTGCACGCTGCACGTTGAGTTTAATTTGGGGTATATGATATTAATTGCACTAATTGTACTTACTGGAGTCTCATAAACCAACGCTCTAAACAACAACAACAACAATAAATCAACATTATTTAAATCTTAAATCCAGTCTATTACCTGACGCATTATTTACAACTTCTATTTAAGCTCGTTGCCACATGAAAGCGGTGACTTTCTATTACTTGAAGGAGACGTTTCCTTTCTGTTGTGTCGACATGAGCCAGCGCGAGACACAAGATAAACAAAGTCCTGTGGCTGTGAATAGAGACGAAGATCGTCTATAGTAGCGATGAGTCATCAGATGGTTCAAACTCGACCCGGTTTGCAGAAATGGTCCCTAATCTGTACGCATGCGCTGTACACCTGCATTGTTATTTGTCAAATTAATGGCATAAATTCCAACTGGCACCCAGACAAACCTTACCTGTCTTTTACAGCATATTTTTTCTTTTTTATAAAGGATGTGGCCAGTTCAGAAATATCTAAGCTTTACATGAGTATTTAGATTTAATTTGCACATGTACTTTTACTCATCCACACACACTGAGGCTCTTACCTACGAGTTACTTTGCAGATTCAAATTTTATTTCAAAACATATGATAAACTTATAAAATATGTAAAACTATCCAAAACTCTACAAAATGCATGCCAACTGATGCCTGATATTTTAGGTTGATACCAATATCTGGGGTTTTAATATTCAATAACAATATATCACTCATTAGTCATTTTTTAAAAAAAATAGAAATAAATATATATTAAATAACCTTTTTTTTTTTTTAGGTGTGACTAAGGTACATAGGCCTTTCAGTGTATTTTAAAGTTGAAAAAAAAACTTGTCAATTCTCTCTGGTGGACAAACTGTGCACTGGAGACATTATTTTTACATGACCTAAAACATATTTTGGCATTTCTGTACTGCAATTAACTGATACAGCTATAACTACGATATCAGTCGATATATATTGGCCTGGTAGATTAAAAAAATGAGTAATTAAAAAAAAAAGTCAGAAATGTCTGATTCCAGCTTTTTTAAATATGAATATTTAATGTTATTTAATTTTATTTTATTTTATTTTATTTTAGTTTATTCTATTTTATTTCATTTTATTTTAATTTCATTTTATTTTATTTCTTTTTTTGTATATTATCTGAATATATTTGGGTTGTGGACAGAACAAGAAACACGAGGACATCATCTATGGCTTTGGGAAACAATGATTGACTTTTTTTTTTTTTTTACCATTTTATATTTTATTGACCAAACAGCTGATTGATTTCGAGAAAATATTGGACAATAAATAAATCAACAATTAAAAGTAATTGTTAATTGCAGCAATCTAGTAAAACAATGTATAGAATATAACACTCTGTAAAGGCCTGTAACGCATGAGAGCTTACTAAGCTACATTTGGTTCAGAGTAAAATGCCCCAAACAAAACAAAACCCCATAATTATTATATTTTTCTGTTTTTATTACACTAAGTATGATTTGTAATTATTTTAATGAATAATACTAATATTAATTATGCTAAATATTGATGTTTTATCTATGCTACTAGAGGGCATTGCCATCTTTTTCCTATCACCCTGAGTATTTCTACACCCGGAAAACACACAGAGTGAGAGCTCTTACCTCCCTCCACCTCTGTGCTCAAACTCGTAAAGCGTTTGATGGACTTGTCAAGCTACGTCACCGTGTCGGCAGAAGAGGCGTTGGAGGAGAGTTTCGCCCGGTTGTCATTCCCAGAGGAAGAAGAGGGTGTGATCGAAATTTACCTGTCCAGTGCTACCTGGTGCTCCTCTTGTACATGTGAGCCGTCGAATTTCATCTGCCGTAGGACGTTAAACACTGGCTTCACTCAGGAGTAAGACGGAGAAGGCATTAAAGGTACGTCCCTGCTGGGAGAAATCATTGGAAAAAGCTTGTTTCGGTGTGGCCGGAGGCTCAGTAACGTTAGCTAAACAACCGCACTGTCAGCGACAAACACTCCGCCGTGTAATGTCACAGAATAGCACAGCTGACAGATAATAAACAGTTTGTAATATAAGCTATAAACACTATTTCTGACTCATATTCATTTGGCAGTAATGTTCAGTTAGCCAAGGTTACAGGAAGTAAAAACCTGAGCACTGGACGTTGAAGTTGTTAGCTAACGTTACCTTACAGTCATTGAACGTTACACACAGGCGCCACTTTGCAACAGGTTCCTCAGCACGGGTCATTAAACACTGTTTAAAGGACTTTATACCTGCTGTGTAATGGTGACATCAAATTAAAATAGTTACAGAGGTTTCTTAGAAAAGATGGAAGTTTTTGGTTTGATATTCCATCTAATAATTTCAGGAATTTTGTTGGTATAAATTCCTTGTTGACATGACCAAGTCCAGAAGCACAACATTACCCTACACATGGTCACTATGTGGAATAATAGAAGTATATTATTTAAAATAAAATCTTTTTATTACAGAGAATGGATGGAGAGATATCTTTAGTACATTATTCATTTATTAGATGGTCATGGGGACATTTTGACAAAAATACTAGTTTTTTTCTAGTGACAGGCAACATAACACATTATTTAAGACAATTCCACAAGCAATAGTCCAATTAATTAGAGGTAAGATGATTTATTCTGCAGCTATTCCACAAAAGTCTTCATTAGTTATAGATGGATGTAGTTTATTATATTAAAAAATGCAATATTAATGTAAGGAACGTTCACACTCCAGTTTTTTTACCATCACCTCTTGAAGTGACGATAAGTTCTCCAAGAATACAGCAGTAATTTGACTGTTAAAATAATAGCTAAACACCTACTTTTTCTAGTTTCACCTAAGGCTTAAGAAGTTGGCGTTGACATAATGAATGAGCTTTACACATGTAATGACTTCATACACCAAAGGTTTAATTTAGATTTGAATATTTGTACTTTATGTAACTCAGACGTTGAAACCTTAGGACATCTTCTCGCTTCTTTTAATTTCACTAGGAATAATATGGGTTTACTTCAAAATGTTGTTATTTTAAATGATGAAAATGTAAAGGTTGGTGTCCAACTGGAGGACAGGAAAGCAGAGTTTGGGATTAACAGTTCTTTGGCAAACTATTTTATTCACACTTTTTTTTTTAACTATCCCAATATTTCCTACTTTTTTAAATGAGAAATTTTTCTATACCAAAATATGTAAAAAGGCCCTACGCCTCTGTGAATATCCATATACTTTAATTCCTGAATGACTACTTGCACTTTTTTTTGGTTTGTCTTTCATTATCATTTATGTCTGTCTTAAAGTTCACTCAGTTATATTCACACTGTAATCTGTATTCAGATGTCTGACTGCGTTAAAAAAAACCCTGCTGAATCTTTATTTAATAGCATGTGTGACGTGTGTTAATATAATGAATATCGTCTATTGACACATGGAAACCTGTCTGTCTGTCTGTCTCTCTCTGCCTGACTGACTCACTAACACACAAAATATGTTCACAAAGGTTATTTAATTGTACTAATTGCAATAGTAACACAGCCAGACTGGAATCTGTTGGATAAACAGGTCTAACTCAGGTGACATGATAACTTCCTCTCTGTAATCTCTACACTAAAGCAGTCTTTCACAACAGCAGCTTTTTTAGGACATTGTTCAGGGACACAGGTATTGAGTTTTGATCACGCCTCCTGCACGTCATTCACTAACCCCTCAGGTTTTGTTGACTTAAATGTCGTCATTTTGCCTTTTGAATGTTTTTTAA
This sequence comes from Epinephelus awoara, assembly GCA_035609425.1. Classification (NCBI taxonomy): domain Eukaryota; kingdom Metazoa; phylum Chordata; class Actinopteri; order Perciformes; family Serranidae; genus Epinephelus; species Epinephelus awoara. Next base: position 22,695,643 of record CM069309.1, read on the forward strand.
TTTGTTGTTTTCCTCCAGGATGCGAAGAGGATCCTGACTCGCAGCCCCAACATGAGTGTGACATCATGGTTCCTGGTCAGCAGCTCTGGCACACGCCACCGGTTGCCACGGGAGATGATCTTTGTTGGCAGGGATGACTGCGAGCTAATGCTGCAGGTGTGTGTGTGTGACTGTGTGTTTAAGCGCATGAGTGAAAGGCAGTGGGGAGAAGTTTGTGTTGACACGGCAAACACCAGCAGAGTGTCGTATGAACCCTGGAACTGGTCCTCACTGTAATCTGTCAAAATTATTACTCTTCGCTGATGTCTGACAACACCGCTCGTCACAGAAATATGTGAAACACCAGTGGGAGGCTCCCTGCATGCTTCGTGTGTGTGCATTTCTGAGTGTGTATCCTGGTGACAGTGCCTCCACACAAAGTTGCCCCTGACAGTCTTTGAAACAATGAGTTAAAACGCAGCTAAAGCATTCCGCTGTGTTGTTTTTCCGTGCAGCGTCTGTTATAAACACAATTTCTTTGTGGGTTTTGTATAATGCTCTCCCTCCCGTTTTCTCCTCACTCTGCATTTAGACCAAAGAGGAATGTTGCCTTAGAAGCAGTTGTTTGTACTTTCCTTAGTCAGTGCGTTACGCTCAGAAAAAGCCCTGCCAACCACAGACGTCGGTTAGATTGAAAAGTTGCTCATGTCCACATTTAGGCGTCGCCGGAGAAAAAAACCTCAGCTTCTCCCAGTCTGAAATGATGCAGACTTTTCTGGTGCCCTGCTTAAGCGCTCAGGACTGCTTCCTGACTTGGCACCGAGTCAGTTTCTGCTCTAAATCGTCTTTAATCTATTTTCTGCTCTGTGTTTATAGCTCAATGCATTTTTTCCTTTGAAACCACAGTTGAGTGAGTGTAACGTGAGAATCCTGTTTGGCGTGAAAGGCAGAGATTGAGTGGAGGTAAAGTCATATCACATAGCATAGCCAAGGGCAACGACTTGAATGTATGGATTCTCCATGACAACTGGTGTCTGATCAATGTCTGTATTTCCATAACCAGTAATTACACCATATGCCTCTCACAAAAGTAGTGACTGCATTTTGTCTAGTTCAGTGGTGTAGTATTTGTTTCCTAGTGATAGGACAAACATTTCTCTGTGACAACAGAGGCAGAGAGTGAAACTGAGGGTCAGCAAATGAGGAATGTGGAATTATTAGTGCTGCTGCACAGTTAATTTAATAAATCAGGTAAACTGATAAACACATACTGATATGCTGCACAGTATTTACAAGGAAGTATTTGGAAGTCCACTGAGTGAAACACAGACCACACATATAGCCTCTGAACGCTGTTTATCCCAGTCAGGATGGTTACTGGGATGGTGGTGATTTTGCAAATGAATCTGGCAGTCACCTTCAATCTTTGTTATTTTCATGATGAGGAGGCCCAGGGTGCCTAATGAGCAGAGAAGACAGAGTGAGTCAGTGTGAATCACTCGCACAGTTTGAGCATAATTGATAGAAGTAAGCACATTTTTCCTCTGGTGAGAGGCAGGTACACAATGTGCACATGAGCTGAGCTACTTAATGTCCTGCAACTTATAAGGCTTGTTTGTAGAGTGTGCAGGGGAAGTTATTTGACTTTGCTCAAATGTTAAGTTTTTCACCCACTCATTCCTAGTTTCCATGTAGCTCTGTACACATGCAAGTCAACCGGAAGTCCATTCATTCCCATGAGAACCTTTGTGTGTTTGCAAAACTCCTGTTTGAGTTTGTTTTTTTGGTCTGGAATTTGCCTTAAGCGCGTTGATAAGCTTGAACTTTTTAGGCCGATTTCAGCCGACTGTATGCAGTCTGCCACCAAGAAGTTTGCATAAAAAACAAATTAGCTCACTGATGAATGTAATACAGCTATATGATGGCACATTTAGCTAGCTAACATTGGTAGCATGCTAACGGTGTAACATATAGAGTGCATGCCTAGTGGATCATATCTTTTAACAAATTTATCGCCATGTTTATCCATAAAGAGAGGTGCATTTCCCTGTATTGAGGGGGCACACTCGGTATACCATACGTAAATGCGGGCACAAAACAAAACTGGAATCGGAGTCGCAGGTCCTAATTTAAGATCATAGCGTAGGAATGATAATGATGAAATACAGTTACTTTCTTTATGGATTAGTCTACAAATTTATTGCTCAAGTAAGGGTTTATAATAAGAAGAACTTTATTTGTATGGCACCTTTGAAACCAGAGTTTACAAAGTGCTTTGATAGACAACACAATAGCCAGATACTCAGACAGCAACATCACAAGATGGCCAAACAGTTAGGTCAAACTAAAGCGAGGCATAATTGAAGATAAATTTAAGATAAAGTTTAAAAAAAGAAGACAAAAGAAACAAAAATGAAGGACAGAAAATATCAATAGAAATAAAAACACAAGTCACAAAATCTACTGACAACAAATAGGGAGCCAGCAGAGAGAGGATTGGGGTGATGTGATGCTGTCTGTTAAACCAGTAAGAGGCATCACATTAAGTCCATGGAATGTTAAAAAGAAAGGCTGTGCAGTTTCTTATAACTCAAGGTGATGTCATTTCCTACATTCGAGAAACAGAAGATGCTTTGGGTTTTTTCTTGTGGATCCAGTAATCATCTCAGCTCTAATGACTTTTTGCTTTACTTTTGTTGCAGTCCCGCAGTGTGGATAAACAGCATGCTGTGATCAACTACGATGAAAACAGAGATGAGCACATGGTGAAGGACCTGGGCAGCTTAAACGGGGTGAGTGAGTCCACCTCTAGCGTCAGGCTACCTGTCCGCAACAATTCCCAGAGCACAAAATACCTCTGTGTGTGTGTGCCAGAGACGGGTGACGGTTGGTAGGACAGTGATAATCAGGAGACTGGATTTTCCTGCTGGCTTGGTCCTTTTTTTTCCCCCTGGTCTTTCTAGCCCCCCCTCCTCCCTTCACCGCTCTGTTGCCACTTCACTGCACCATTATCCCAATGAAATCCAGAGTTGAGCAGTGGGAGAAACCGTTCATTGTTCTCAGAGTGTGTTTCTTTTGGCCTTGGTAACTGCAGCCAAACTAATCAGAGCAGAACAGCGCACAGACCTGTAACTGAAATCCAACAAGGCTGAGTTTTCCCTCAATTCAATCATTTAGTCTGTAGAGGACGAGATCTACTCCTCCATTCTCTCCTCTGCACACTCGCTGCATTATTTTTCTTCACACTTCATGATCTGATGTCTCACCAGTTGTTAGTTTAGGCAGATGATAACCTAATGAATAAGCAAACTAAACACTGTTGCATGTCGTTAGTTACCTCCACCTGGCCATTAAGCATTCTACAAAAGCCAAGACAGCCATTGCATAACGACATAATCTCATCAGAGTTTTAATGTGCTGGTGGATTAACTTTCAATAGGAAAAGGGCCAGTTGCAAAGCACCTTACAGTACCTTTGTGCGTGCCACAAGGAATTAGAGAGCTGGTCACCTGTGGGTCAACACGTTTACTTAATGACCAGTGAGCGTTTTTTGATGCCATTTTTCTTTACTGTGCAGACATTTGTGAATGACCTGAGGATCCCTGACCAGACGTACATCACCCTCAAGCTGTCTGACGTCATCCGCTTTGGCTATGATATCCTTTTTTTATGTATTGCATATACACACAAATTTTAACTTTGATTGGATCTGTGTGATTCATATAATGGCGACTTTCTGTGTTTCAGCTGGAGCAGTTTAACTCAGTGATTAGCAGCCCACACTGAAATGAGCCAGTGGTCGGCAGCTGTGCCGTTCACAAATTTCTTACATTTTATTTTCCCTCTGCGGTCTCTAGCTACTTCGGCATGTTAATCCCCTGTGGGTTTTCAGTCAGGGGTTTTAGATTATGGTCAACTGTGCGCAGAAAATCTGCACCCTTTGACCCCCAGAGCAGAAATCTCATAGATAACATTGGGAAAGTTGTTAAGAGTACAGAGACATCTGTAGTGTTATTGTGGCATGTGATATTGAGTGTTTCAAGGAGTGGGTCGCTGAAGATATGAGATTGTTCAAGTTGCAACAGGTCTGTACTGCTTATCTGTTTTCCTCCTTCTTGTAAGCAGTAGAAAGAGTACTATTGACCTCCTTATAGGACAAAGTGAAAGCTAGGCATGAATGGAAATACAGTAAAAGAATGCTAACTGCACATGTGCCATACTTACGGTAGCATATTTCTATCCTCAGTCCCTGTGCCAACACACATCTTACCGGAGATGTGTCCCTGAGCCAGACACTAAACTGTGAATATATTAACAGACATATTGTCTTGTTTTACAATAATGTAGGTATGTTTGTGTCCCTTAACTCCTCCTGCACATGCTCATGTGTATATCCTGGAGAAGAGTCAACACAAGGTCCCAGAGGAAGCTCTTAAAGTAAGTAACATTTACAGCATGTGCTTTTTTTTCTTAAGCTAGCAGTGCTGAAATGCCTTTAAGGAGAAATGCTGCCATGGATCTGTGTTGGTAATGATAAAGCAGAGTTAGGCCTGTCGCTATAATTATGTTGTCGACTTATTAAGGTTAAAAAAATGATAGAGATCACGTCCTTATATGGAACAATATTTGCCTTGTGTTTAGATGTGTGTTTGTTTAGATAGGAACATCACCAACATTTTTTCCAGCCAACATGATGCCAGAATGAACAGCAGGGTTTGGAAGTATGTCATCTGTTAAGTAAACTGCAACGATTAGTCGACTAATCGATGACTAATCGACTATTAAAATAATCGGTGACTATTTTAGTAGTCGACTAATCGGTTTGAGTCATTTTACATACTATAAAAGTACCCCACAATACTCTTATGGCACCTTCTTACATTCAAATATTGGCAGCTTTACACACTCTCTCATAACGGTGAACTAAAACCCTTTGGCGTCAATACGAAACAAGATATTAGATGACATAATTTTGTAGTTTGGGAGAGACAGACCGACATTTTTCAACATTTTAACAGATTTTTCGCTAAAATGATTAGTCGACTAATCGAAGAAATAATCGACAGATTAGTCAACAATGAAAATAATCGTTATTTGCAGCCTTACTGTTAAGGAAAAACTCTTTACACCCCTGAACTAAATTATAAGTATTTATTTAAGTGCAGTTTTTGTTAACAAAGCCAGAAGAGTCAATTTTATTTTTTGTTTAAAACTACTAAAATATATATATATATATATATATATTTTTTTTTTTTTTTTTTTTTTTTCAGATTCCAGTTTCAATGTCTAAATATTCTTAAGAAATTCAAAGTTAAGGGTCTTTGAAAGTGTGTACTTACATTATTGTTCTATTATACTATCCTTACATTAGTAATACAAAATGGTCTTGAAATGATAATTTTACTTATCTTAATTATTATATCATTCACCAAAAGTAGTTATCTTGATGGGCCTACGCGGAGTGCTCTTCTATTTTTATTATCAGTTAGTTTGTTAGTAATTTTTTCCATTATCACGTAGCCATTTAAATGTCAGAAACGATTACAAACTAACAGACTAAACTACACAATATGCAGCTTTTCCATTAGAGGCGTGAAACATGACGTAATGTGCGGTCAGGTTCCTGTGCCAACAGTTGTCAGTCATCTTGATGAGCTCTGAAACAAAGAGGATAAGTGGAGTCGGAGTGTTGGAACGGGACTTGTTTACTACCCAATTACAGTATCTTGATTACTGTAATTATCCCTGCACTGCCACCTGTTCAACCCTTCCACGTGCACCCTTTAGTCTTCACCTTGAAGAGCATAACCCAGCTAAATATCTGATTGAGCTGGAGATGGAAGGGCACGATATCAGATTATCACTAGCTGACTAGTGTGGCTAAAAGAGTTAATGACAACGGTATTCTCTTGATATCTATAGGAAATTTTTAAAAAGAATTTTAAAAAAAGGTAATAATCAGTCAAATTCATCCTCTGTCATCTATAATGCATTTTTTGGGGGGGCAAATTAATTACACTTAAAATATGAGTGTGGAGAGGCGGAGAGTCAGCAGCCATAAATGTAGAATATCAAAATGGATAGTGAAACGGCAGCCAGATGTCACTGGGTAAGGGAGACATAGCAAGAACAGAAAGAAACAGAAATGATTATGAGGCATTGGCTTATTTACACAATATTATTATGTGCTTATTAATGACATAGTATCAATAGTTCATTTTTAAATATCACCGTTATCATCAATACCGGTATATTCAAATGACAGATATGAATGTGTAGTATCCATTGTTAACAGTGAGAAATTGGAGCCTACGCTGAGCAAAAGTCCCTGGTGGATATTCTTCCTTCTACTGTGTATGTCTGAAGACACTTACATCTGTACTGATTGTTGGCAGAAGGTTTTTCACATCCTGCTTCCCTCCTGTCTCTTTGTGTAGCATGAGAAGTACACCAGCCAGTTGCAGCTTAGTATAAAAGCCCTGCAGGCCAAGGCGAAGGAAAAACAGCAGCTCCAGAGCTCAGAGAAGAGCAAAGGCTCTGCTCTCAAACTGCAGGACAGGGCTGAGCGGAAAGCCCAGTCTCTCACAGGTAAACAGCTCTGTCAACACACACTCCATCACAGCAAATATTAGCAGGAAGGCAGCTGGGTTTATGAATACTGAAGTAGGTTAATGTTCCTTGTTGCCTGAGAGGAACTGCTCTGACTGAAGTGGATTTGAATACCATGTTGCACACAGGCGAGGAAGAGGAAGTCTTTGTGTCCCCATGTGCTACATGACTTTGCCTGTAGATCCCTTGATAAGGCGGTTGTGGTATCTTTTATTAAGAGCTTCTCAGGGTTGGGATTAGGCTGCCATGTCAGCTGATGCTACAATCCCACGGTGTCGGGATAGATCTTGACTTCCCAGAGTTGGCAGAATGAGTATACATGAGTTAGCGCTTGCCAGACAAGTGGAGGGGTTAAGAGTTAAGGACAAGCAGCCTTATCTCTCCCAGCCATGCCTGACCGCTGACAAGAGGTGGGGTGCTGCCAAACACGCCGATTATGGTTCAACACGTGCCGGAGAAGACTTGAAAAGGTGCGCAGGTTTTTTGTGGTGCCAAGTTGGCACTTCTGTCCATGTAGCCGGAGCTGGATTTGTTGCTGCTTGTTCTTCCAGTTGCCATCCTGCCCTCTCTGCCCTGAGCTGTGCTCAGTAAATCCTGTTGTACAGTACAGGCAGCCGTGGAACAGTCAGAGAATTGTTAGTTTAAGAGAAGCACTTGTGTGAATGAAGCTCATTCACACCGACAAAACCTATTCCAGCTGCTGTTGATTTAGCAATTCTCGTACTTTCTGCTCCATAATCGCCCCTGTGAGCTCAGAGGGAAAACTACAACTGGTGCTTAAAATAGGACTTTTCCAGCACTAGGCTCGTGTCCCACAGAGTGCCTTACAAATAAGTCATTGAACTGCACAACTTTGGGAAACGTTTAGTAAGCTTTGTAAGGAGTCTGACACTAGGATGAGAGTGTGGTTGTATCTCCTGCAGCTATGAGCTAACCACAGCAGTCCTGTGATCATGTGACTGCAAACTCTTTGCTGATACTCACCAAAGCTGTGTTTACGAGGGGCCATGCAGTCACCGCCTGCAGTGTGACAGGAGCTTTGCCCTGTGTTGGCCCAGTCCACCAATGAGATAACAAAACTGACCCCCTCTGTCTCGCTAAATGCACAGTCACAACAAGATAGGGATAAAATTCCATAGTATGTACACACTATTTTCCTCACAGTGAGAAATGAGAAGTCCTGCGTTAAGCTGCACAACCAGACACAGCCTGCATATCTCTGTTGACCTCATGCAAATAATTCTCCTCAGCTGAATTTGTTTGACTGGGGACCTTGATATAATGCGTTTATTGAAAATTCTGTGTTACATGTTTCATTTTTTGTGTACTGTTCTGTTAGTTACAGTCCTGCGAGAGCTGCCTGTGTCTGTGTTTTTTCTGTGTGCTCTTGCTTGTTTTTCCCTGCAGCTGTACAGGATGTGGAGTGTGTCCAATCCTCCAGCTGTCTGCAGGGCAGGACACTTCACTTGTACAGTGTGTGTGACTCAGTCAGTCCTACTTTACTGTGCCAGGACCCGAGGCTAGGGCATGGAAATGGATAGTTCACATCTTCCCTGTTACTGTACACATCAGCACTACATCATTAAAAATGTTCTAATGCTCAATCCCTTTTCTATCCAATGACTCATGTCGTGATTTATTATGTTATATTGAGATGACTCCCAAAAAATAACTTCGACAAATTCTCCAGCTAATGTGGCAGCTGATAAATTTGTTAAAAATAAAATGAAATAAATAAATAAATTTGAAAAAATATATTAATAAATATTAAATATAATATATAATTATAATATAATAATAAAAAATGAAATAAATTTGTTTAACTGGGCTAATTTAAATTATTAGGTTCTTTAATTTTTTTTAATAGTTTCGATTGGACATACTGTACATACACCATACATACTGTTAAACAATAACCCAACAGTGACACTGTACACAAATACAAAATCAAACAAAACATAAAAAATGTCTGGGAAAGGTCGGGGGTGCAATAAAAAATAAATACAATAAAGTTTATTCATGAACCAATTTTCCCTATATAATAAAAATCCAGGGTCCATCATCTCCATGGTCATATTCATAAAGAGCTGAAGCTGCCCGTTCCATTGATAATATATCCATAAAGTCTGTTAACCAGACATCTATATTAAAACAATTTGATTTGTGTGATTTCCAATTCATTATGATGATATATTTAACTGACATAAAAGCTAGAGTAATAATGCAGTGTTTAAACTTAGACTGTATATTTCCTATCCTTGTGCCTTAGAGGCTGACAAAGTTATTTGCAAATTGAAACTTTAAATGAGGCCACATATTCAGGACAAATATTGAATATGATTTTTGCAAATTTAACTTTTATTGGTTAGGTTATTCTAGGTCTGCTTTCTAACCATTTCTGCTCTTCGTGTCCCTAAAATCTGTGCTGCGCTCAGTCCATTTTAGTTGTGACACTCACTCATGTTTTCTTTAGCTAAAAGAAGAGGATTGGGTAAGGGGAAAGGAATTAGTAGCATGCCACTCGGCCGCTCTCGTCGCTGTGTTGATGTCTTATTGTGTGTGTCCAAGGCAACAGTGGTGAAGTGCTGTTGATGCTTAGAATTGTGAAGCCTCCACACTAATATCCAGAGAGCTTGCTTAGCCTATGTATCAGGCCAACAAGCAGCATGCAGATTATCTGATTAGTGCCATATAGGCTGGCCGGCATGTGTGGACCAGCAAGCCAGTGGCTAAACACCAGTTTAGAGACAGCATCAGGGAAATAACCCTCATCCCCTCATTATTTACAGAGGTCAATGTGCAAACAATGAGTCTAAGCATTTATGCGACGCCTCACTTTAGATGCAGTCATTATCCTATATATTTTATTATATATTTTTGTCTTTGAAGATTAGGATTAGCTACGCCCCGATTTGCATGAGACGGATTATGTTTTGGTGTTTTGCGTGATACAGTTTGTATCACAGTTGAACCTTCACTTCTCTGTGTTTGTCTGAGAATGTGTGGGAATGTGTAAAAAGCCCAAAGGCTAAGGGTATTGTAACACTATGTCCTATGTGTGAGCTACAGTGATGTGTGATGTTTTGTTTTGAGACGAAACTCAGACACAACATTTTATCATATGACTATCATATATTGCTTTATACAAACAAGAGGCTGTATAAATTTAGTGTTTTGTTTGGCTCTTTTTTGCCCAAGTTCATCCATGTGCCTGATGTTGTATGTTTGTCTGTGTTTGTGCTTGTGTTTGTCTCTTAGCTGCCACAGATTCTCCGATATCCAAGCCTACTCCTCTCTATGGCCAACCATCCTGGTGGGGGGAGGATGAGGACTCAGCCAACAAAAATAAGAACAGAGGTGGAAGATCGCCAGAACAGGAGTCTCCAGGTTAGAGAGTGTGTCTTATATTTTACAAACCACAGACTTCATTATAGTGTTTATACTGAAGTGCTTTTATCTTTCAAGCAGAAGGTTATTACAGAATTTATTGCACTTTAATTGCATTGGATCTTCCCACATCTGTAAAGTCAGTCCTAATTTGTTGTGACATGTTTTTCTGTGGCACCACTATCTGATGCCCTTTGTGGGTCACTGAGAGATAGATGGTGAGAAGCCCAAGGCAGGTCTCTGGCCGCCAGTTGTGAAGTGTTAGCCAGGCCACACCGTGCCAGGCCAGCAGGCAATGCCTGTCTGCCTCGTGATGGATTATGACCCTCTAAGCTTTTGGAGAAGGGGAGGAAGGGTGATTGTTTTCCTCATGGTGCCCAGGCTGAAACAGATTATTCCCGCTCAGCTACCCTCCGCTGGACTCTGAACTCCTAAAGTGATATTTGGCCACATCCAACTGGCACCCAAAGACCAACTGGCGGATTTGTTTTCTCAGCCTAACTGCTGGAATCTTTGTGTTATTTGTGGCTGCTACTTTCAGAGATTGTGCCGCAGTGATATCCCAATCATCTAAATCAGTTGCTATAGCTTTATGTTAGGGATGAAATTCTGGGCTGATGCTGATACAGAATACTGATGTTTAAAATAACAATTTGGCCGACACCAATACTGATGTTTTTTCTTTTTGTTTATTTTTTTGTTGTTCTTTAGTTCCCCATTTGTGCCAGGAAAACAAATGAATCTTCATTATTAAGAATAACTAAACTGTTTTAAAGCCATTCAGCCCTTCATTATACTACCTTTAAAAGACTCGAAATCAATCACACAAATTTATGAAACAACTTTTTAATGGAACCTTCTTACACATCAAAAAACCTTTAAAAACTGCTTTAAATTCCGTGTCATTATACGTAATATATCAGAATTCCCTCTCAAAAATGTATTTTATATTGCTGTAAAACGCCAACACATATCTCCTTCAAGCAACTGTATTTATTCAAGGTGCTCAGCCAAAATCAAATTTGACAAAATTACATTTAAACACATTATGATAACGTTATAATGTACTTTAACTGAATAATCATTTTTACTGAATACAGCTTGAATGCATCATAATGTCACTTAAAGCAACCTCTGTTAGCTGTTACTTCTGGCCACTGGCTGCTAACAGCTAACACTGACTAGCTTTCCTCCTGCCAAATTGAACGCAGATTTGTTGTTCACAATGTAGCATTAGTGCGTCGATGGTGAGTTCACTGGGTCCTTTTGTCCCGGAGAATGTCTTTGTTTGTCCCATACATGTTTTCTATTGTCCCCGGGACGACAGGACACCATTAGTCTTGAGCCCTGCTGTTTAGCCTGCCCAAAACTGATGTGGCACGACACAAAATCTTTTGCCACTACCATCAGTGAATGTCATTTCATTTGCATCATCTCATTGGGCAATAGGCGGATGGCATTCAACAAGGTGGATATCGACTGATACAGATGTTCGGCCGATAAATCTTCGCATCCCTACTTTGTGTACCCTTTGAAGTTTGAGTTTTTTTAAAAACTATTATTTAAGCTGTTATCAACACCAATTGTTTCTGTTACTACTGCCAAAAATAGTACTCTTTCTGTAGTCATTTAATCACTCAGTGGCATACAGTATGTAGATCCATGACTAATGCTTTCCTCTCACCACTCTTCATTGCCAACAGAGCCTTCCAAAGACCTGTCCAGATATGAGGTCAATGGTTCTCTGTCAGACAGTCAGGCAAAGTCCATCCTCTCCTACCGCCGAGAGCCCAGCTACTTTGAAATCCCAACGAAGGAATTACAACAGCGACCTGCAAAGAAACTCGAGTCACAGGTTCATGAGGTTCCCACAAAGGACACTCCGGATCCCTCTGAGGGTGTCTGTACTGGCCCCACACCTCCTGTGGTCCAAAGCCACGCCTCCTTCACCATCGAATTTGATGAATGCACGCCAGGTAAAATGAAGATCAAGGACCATGTGACCAAGTTTTCTTTCCGCCAGATGAACAAGCAGTCTTCCACAGAGCTTGTTACCACCCCCACTGAGGTGATGTCAGCGGAGAGCAAAGTTGCTGATTGGCTGGTCCAGAGCAATGCTACCATGATGAGGAGGAGGTCACAGGCTGAAGACTTGTATAGCACAAACAGTGACCCATCACTCCTGAAGATCACCAAGGGTGAGTCACTTATACAAAATCTGTTTAATTTTACCAATGCTGATTGGAATTATGTGCTAACTTTTCTTTCCATCATCAGCAAACCAGCGTGAAGATGGCACTCACAGTGACTCAGGGGATCCTGCAATCAATGGAAGTGATTTCCTCCAATCAGAATCTCAGATTGGGTCCCAGGAGTCTCCACAACCCCTGAGAGCCTCCCCACCACAACGCTTCACCCCCCCTGACTCCGAGGAGCCTTTATCCTGCTCTCCACCGGAGCCTCAGTCCCTATCCAGTCTTGGCAAAGCTGAGCCTCACCAAGCCTTTGTCATTGAATTCTTCGATAATAACTCAAGAAAGAAGCGCTCCCAGTCCTTCACCAATAACACATCCCCACCTGAGCCGTCAGGCCTCAGGGTCCAGCTGGATAAGGTGAGGAAGAGCTCAAGCCCAACTGGGGAGAGACGAGCCCAATCTCCAGCCTCCACCACTCCCCCAACCCAGAGATACACTGTCCCCCTGAAGGGCTCTACTCCCTCAGGCTTCCAAAGAGCTGGCTCTCTACGCAGGGAGAAGACAGAGGACCGTATCAGCACCGGCTTTACCTCTCGCTCTTCATCATCTGTGTCTGTAAGGCCCTTCAGCAGTGTGGGCCGGAGGTCCAAACTCGCCCAGGAATTCACTGCTGAATTTCTCAAACAAGCAAAGGAGTCCTCTTATGCCAGCTGGGAGAAAAATACATCTAGTGCCCCTGCAGCAGCTAAAACAGAGACAGTGGCAGTATCCAAGGCCAGTCCCCCTCCATCTCAAGCTCCCTACCAGCCACAGACTTCCTCTCCTATCCACCAGCCTGTTCCCCTCAAGGCCCCTGTGATGCCCGTGGCATCTCAGAGTGAGGAGGTCAAGAGCCCCCATGTCGGCCCCAGGAATGAAGAGGAGGACAGTCTGAGTGACGCAGGAACTTACACCATCGAAGCGGATATTCAAGATAGAGAGCTAGAGGAGGCACGGAGCAAGATAGACCAGGCAAGTTTCTTTCTCCATTTCATTTATTGGAAATTCAGACCAATAATAACAACATGTTGCTTTAAGCTACATTATGCGAGAATTGTTATTTTTACACTTTGCCACCCTTATAGTTTCAGAGTGGTATACCACTGTGACAAATTAAGCCTGCAGGGTTGCAATTTATATGAATTTGAGTCTGCATAGTTGTATTTATTGTGACATCAGAGATAAACAGTAACATAACAAAAAGAATGGCTGAAAGATTTAGTACTGCTGAAACACTGCTAGCATTTTCAGCCCATATACATAGTTTGCTAAATCTTTGACTGTGACTTTCTGCATCATGGAACATTACAAAACTCCATGAGACAGGGATGACACCGATAAGGTTACAGCCTGCGTCGCCAGCTTTCATAAATAACATTGGCAGGGATAAACACTCTCCTCTCAGTTTGTCTTTGTTTTCTCATTAGCTGTGAGACAAATCACTACAGCTTTCATCTGGACTGTATAAACAGTTTGCAAACCTGCATTATTTTGTAAAGCTTCTTGCTTAGTCACTCTCCAGCTGCTCACCAACATTACATGACAACTTTGGGATGAGGAGTGGGAATGAAAGAGGCGCCATTCTCCTTGTTACACGTCAGTGTGTCATCTAAATGATGATGATTATGTGTCAGTGTTGCTTTAATGTAAATCAGTCAGCTTTGCAATTGACCAGTGTCCTTTCTGTCTCGGGAGCAAGTCCCTCACAGAATGAGCCATGGACATTGGCAGGTCCATTTTTTTCATCCTTGCACTCATCAACTTGCACTGCTTTGTTCCTGACAGGTGTTTGGTGTTTTTGAGAGCCCTGAGCGAACCGACCTGAGTGAAGCAGAAACCTCATCAGCATTTAGGCCTGTTATTGTTGAGAGCAGAGAGCAGCATAGGCAGAGTAGCAGTGGGGAGGTGAGGCCAGCTCCAGAACAGGGACGTGTGTGGGTGTGATCAATGGTTTTATCGCCAATTTCAAACATAATTAATTAACTTGTTGAGATAGTAAGTGTTTAAATGTATAAATCAGCATGCATTGCTGTCTTGATTTGCTTTCCTGGGGTTTCTCCCTTTTTTTGGTGCATCTCTCTAGTGATTTGTAGATATGCGTCATCTTTCCTCACAGGTTCTGGGTTCTTAATTGCTTTGGTTGTTCTTTCTAACTAAATATAAGGAAACAGTTGCAGTACACACTCATGAAACAGACGGTGAATTGTTTCTTGTTTGTCATATTAACTTTGTTTTCTACTAAGGAAATCTTATAATTAAAAACTGCTTTCTTCAAAATATTCCATGTGCTATCTTTTTAAAGCTATTGAGTAAGTTGTATGTTATCTCATGCAGGTTCAGTCAGCAGGTGCAGTGTTACAGGGGGCTCCTAAGTGGATGTCTTGCTGGGCCAGCTTGGCAGACAGCTACACAGAATCTGGCCCTGCGTCTGGCCTCTTTGACATCCCTCCCCAGATGGAGCTGTCAGGAGGGGGTAAGCCACCTGACGAGACATGAGTCTATTTGAAATGATAATGAGACGCCCTGATGAATATGAATGATGTTCAGTTTCAGTATGTGCGGTTAATATGCATTAAAATTGTTTTGCTTCAGCACGAGGCACAATCATCCACAAGGCCACGCACAGCCGACATCATGACAGCACCGACTCTGACGGTTCAAGAACTCGGCGCATCCTGCCCCAGGTACCGCTGGGGGAGAAGAGTGACATTCCAACTCCCAGCATTCATGTTCATTATGACCCGCATTCGACATTTGATGTAGGAGAGAGTAGCTCTGTGGCCACCCGGTCTCAGGATAGCCTTCACAGGTTGTCAGTGCAGGACGACGTGGAGCCTGACAGCCTGAGTGACGCCAGCAAGTCAGATGATGGTTCCATTATAGAGCAAAGGAGGAGACCACTGTCAGACACAGAGGAGAAGAAAAAAGAGGGCAGACTGAGACCCACAGACTCAACCAAACCTACAACATTCTACATTGGGTCAGAGTCCAAACCTGAACATGGGGGCTCAAACCCCAGCACTCCTAAGACTGAAATTAAACATGCAACCAAAATGTTCTCAACAGCCACCCTTACCAAACAGAGAGGGAACCAGGACTCCGGGAAAGTCAGACCCAGTGTATCGGCTCCTATCTTGAGCCAGAGGACACGCAGTCCAGAGCCCAAAGAGGGCGGTGCATCTACTTTAATAAGACAAGAGAGTTTCACCAAGGAGCGGCCGAGCAACGCCAGATTGCCCAACATCTCTAGCTTGCCTGTTCAGAGAGGCCCAGACATTGAATCATTCCAGGGAGTCTGCAATCAGGACACTCGTTCTTTCCTCAAAGAGACGGAGGATGTTCTGGCTGTTCTGGAGGCCAAACTCCAGGCAGGACAGTCAGAGAAAACACCATCTCCAATAATGGACTCTCTTTCTGCTGAGTCTGATGTGGACACCTCCAGTACAGTCAGCCAACAAAGCAATAAAACCAGGCCAAACACAGTGAGTAAAAAACCCTCTGTGAGTGGCTTCAATAGGGAGAGGTCTTCAGCCAGTATAGCTAGTCAGGACTCAAGTCGCCAGACATCAGATAAGCGGCGCACTCAAGGAGCAGACAGCAACAGTAAGACTGAGATTCTCAGGAGGCCCGTTGGACTGAGACGTGGTGTTGGTAAACGTGACTCCACAGATCTAAGTGACGACCCTCAGAGCTTACCTTACTCTGATCAGGAGTCTAACAACCAGACCCGCAAAAAATACACGGTACCGCTTCAAAAGGAGGACGGCAAAGCCTCCAGAGTGTCCCAGGCCTTGAATCGTGCAAACAGTTTATCAGCACCAAGACCCACCCGAGCGTCCATGCTCCGCCGCGCTCGCCTGGGAGAAGCGTCAGACAACGAGGGCACGGAGACAGACAGGCTGTCCCAGGAGGTAGCCAACGCCCCAGCTAAGCAACCCCAGGAAACCAAGAAACTCTCCAGGCTGGATATGCTCGCGATGCCTCGTAAGCGGACAAGCTCGTTCAACACGCCCAGCGACACCGAGGCTTCTTCCACATCACAGTGGACAGGCAGGAGCACAGGATTCTCCAACCGCAGCACAGAGTCCGGCAGCAGCTCAATTCGAAGGGCCTCTGCTCCCATGTCGAAGCCTGGGGAAAGGCAGCAGAAGGCACCGCTCAGCAAGGCACCAGTCACTCGTGGGCGGTCGAGCAGTGCCAAATATGCCAGCAGCACTGCAAGTGAGTATAATACACACACACTCACACATACCTGTTCTATTGATTTTAAAGCATCCTGACTCGTATAACCACTTACTGCTGTCGAACCTAGTATTGTTGGAAAAAATCCCTTGTGCTTGGATTGGAAGCATCACAAGGTCTGTTGATATACCACAGTGGTGAATTGGTTTGATAGATTAATAGCCCTTAGTTTACATACTGTATGCTTTAGGAAATAATACCTGGGTTTTGTACTTTAACAGCTGTTTTTGGTCAAAGTGTTATTTGGGAGGGGAACTGACTCTGGACTTTCACTTACATTAATAAAACTAACATTACATATTTTTGTGCTGGCACAACAACCAGCGCAAGCAGCTCTCAGTTTCCTGACCTTGAAATTTGCTATTTGTGGTTTTTTGGTGCCGGCACACAGGTGGGAGGAGAGGAGCAGACAAGAGCATTAGTCGTTCTGTTTGTGCAAATAAAAAAGGGCCCAAATACCACAATGATTTTCCTTCATCTGCACAGTGGTCTTGTGCAGTTTATGGTAGTCTATGAGGATTCTGGGGTCATGATGAAGTTTATAACTCTAGCCATGTGCAATTTTTTTATGCTACATAACACAGTCTTAGCTATATGGTGTTTATCTGGTACTCAGCTGCTGTGGAAATCAAGTACTCATTTCAGTTTGACAATGATTTAAAATTTTGAGCCATCATGATGAAATTCAGCTTCAGAAATGAGCACTTGAACAGCAACTTTTCTGTCTCTTGTTCTGGGGAGGATTTTGGTGATAACATCTAATATGCGTGGTGGTGTTTTTCTTTCCTGTATTCTTTGATGGTATCTCTTGTTCTTTTTTTGTCCAACTTCTCTGTCCTCCTCCTCCTCTGTAACTCAAACCAATTCACAACGCCAAGGCTCCAGGAGACGACAGAAAGGCTCTGACTATACGTCTACCTCAGATGAAGAGTATGACTCAAACCAGAGCACTCCTAAACACAAACGCTCCCAACCTTCCTCAGCCTCTCATAGCCCGCGCCATCAGCCTCGGCCCCAGCCGGTGGTCGCCCTGCGTCCGAAACCCCGCAGCAGAGATTCAGAGGAGGAGAACCAAGAAGGAGACGCCTTCCAAAATTGGTCCAATCACAGTTCTGAAATTGCACGGTAAGGGATTTTTTTTTTTTTTTTTTTCGGCTGTACATGTATAGCATTTATTTATTGCACTTTCCATTAAAGGCCCTTAAAAGACCAGGGATTTAACATTTCGTGAAAATAATGTAAATATAAACATAATTCTTACTCCTGTCAGCCATCTTCCTAACACATGTTCCCTCCTTGCTAGGTTGAGTCAAGACCTGGCAAAAGACCTCGCTATCTTGGCCAGAGAGATCCATGATGTGGCAGGTGATGGTGATCCACAAAACCCTGGAGCGGAGAGCAGTGCACCAGTCTCCACTGTGACTGCTCATGAACAGGTACACCTAATGTTAATCAAATCCACTTTTGTCAAAGGAGAAAGTATCTCTCAGAGCTTTTGTTGCAGATTATTTGCCCAGTTTAACTCATATGTCCCGCTGCCCATCTTACACTGTAACACTAGTTTCTAAGGTCTCATTATGTTGCAGCTGGTTCATCGTATTCCAGAGGCTGGATTAAACTACCAGAGAATCCCACCGAGTTCTGTGTCTCCAATGGAACCTGACCAGAGCACAAGTGACCATGAACAGAGCTCCAGGCAGCGAGCTTGGAGCAGAGATGAGGTCTGACACAATATGCCCCTTCCCCTCATTTTTAAAACCTCTTTGATAATCCTCCACTGCTTGCATCATTATGTGTTTTGTTTTTTCTTTCCAGGTCATCGTGGACAATCTGATGCTGAACCCAGTGTCTCAGATCACCATGGCCATCAGAGATAACACTGAGCAACTTGCTGACAAAATTAAGTAAGATGTTACTTACACATCCTTTATTCCCATGTTTAATCCAGGTTTGATGAAAAACTATTGATCCTGTCTGACAACCAGACTGCACCGAGCCAATAATCTTATTAAACTACTGAGTGGGTCAGCATACAGACTTACAGTCTAACTGATAGTATGGGAGGACTGGGATTTAATCTACTGGATATATTAAATACAGTTAAACGTTGGTGTTGTGAGAGTTTGCCACAGTTTGTTGTTATTTCCCATCTTTATTCAGTCGTCAAAAAACCCCACAAGATATCCAAGAAGAAAAATTTATTTTAGTGTTCCACCTAGTTGCCACAATCAGAAACCTTCAAGAGCATCTCTTGCTCTCAGTTTTACAGATTAAATCAACAGTGTTTTGGATACAAACATGCCCATTGTCTCTTTTAAAGAACACTTTAAAAACCCAACTTTCTAACAACTGATTTTGGCATTTTGCACACAGGGTACTATTCCAGGATAGGATGGATATCTGGGAGGAAATTGAGGCCAAGGTTAATTCTGACAATGATGTTCCTGTTGTCAAAACATCCAACAAGGTTAGTGACTTATGTTCGTTAACTTTCAAGTTAAATGTATGACAGTTTTTGATTTTCCTTTGAGCTAAGTTGAACATCTGTATTTCAGGAAATTACGTCTATCTTGAAAGAACTCCGGAGAGTTCAACGACAACTTGAGGGTGAGTTAACCTTACCCTTCATAAACAATATAATACAAATGATATGATTATCTTAATAATGAAGCCAAACAATCAGCTAAAAACTTTATTTTCTTCTCCCCCTAGTCATTAACACAGTCATGGACCCCAGTGGACAGCCTGAAGCATCCAAGGCCTCAGCCTCTGCCGTCTCATCCGGAGCTCGATCCTCCAGAGCTCCCGCCTCTCGAGACTGGAGAACAGTCCACTCTGCCTCCAAACGTGGCGGCGGCCCGAGGCCCAGTGAGAGCGTCAGGAGAGCAGCTGTGACACCAGACGATGTCAGAGCTGGATATTTGGTCTGAAACAAACACGCAGGTTCCACCGATGCTGAACGTCTGCTGTTGCTCCACAAACCCAGGTGTGGGACTGACGTGCTCACACCGAAACCAAGAGCAGGGGAAGTGAGACTGTATCCACAGAACTGTAGCCTCCCATACATCCAAACATACACACTACTGCACTATGAGCACTACACACCTACACTGTGGTGTAATTCACAGTGAAGCCTGCACTTAACGCCCTTAGAGTAAGCTCAGTGGGAGGTCTACGTATGGTATGAGGTGAAGATTTAAGGAAGTACCAAAATACTTAAATGAACCTCACATCTGGCAGGCCTTAGGACAATACTTGATTCTCTGTGTTGGACGTCGACCTCTTTATTTGCCAATGATATGACCAGCATTGCTGATTTTAAAAGCTCATTGTTTATTTGAAAACCAACCTGAGCATAATCATCTCAGGGAAATCTGCTAATATATTAGATTTCTGTTTAGTGACAAATCACATTTTTGAGGAAATATTAGTACATTGATTAAGTTTTTGCGTAGAAAGAACTGCAGTAACACCAGCAGATCTAAAGTGGACTGCGTACTTGCATCCTCAGTAAACCCATTTCCCCCTTGTTCGCCACTTTTCCCTCGGTGGACCAGATTTATCGAAGAATGTAAAAAGTATTTATTAGGGCTCTTTTGTGAGACACTGTAACCCAGACAACATGACTTTGGGAGGGTTAGTAGACGCTAGTGCCAGACCAATTAATGTTACATTACACAGTTGCTACCAGCCAATTTCTTGAGTATTTATTCTGTTAACATTTCCCAGTGTAGCGACTCTGCCCAGGCTCTCCTCAGTACGTGGACACTATATTTTGTCCAGCTGGAGATGAAAACCCCTCAGGAATGTGTGGTCTGACTGGTAGGAGGGACTCCAGAGGTTTGTCACCTGGCAACCACAAACTCAAGTGGCCATAAAACAAAAGTTTTTGAAGCATTCCTGGTTTCTCTACCTTCTGAAAAGCGTGTTTTTTTTTTTATTTGTATCAAACACAGCTGGAGGCTTGAAAGTAGTTTTTGTTGTGTTGTTTTTCATGCCTGAAGAGCACAGTTAGTTGAGGTTTGGCCAAAGACAATCAGAAAACAACTGACAGGAGCGAGTGTCCTTATCTGTGTTTGTACTGAGCTCATCACACGACAGCTTATGCTTAAGAGGTATCAGAGCACTGTGGTAAGATTTGATATTTCCTCTCCGGTCACAAGTTCACTCCTGATGGGTCCTCACATGACAGGAGATGTAATGTAAATTTAGCTTGGAAGTTGACAGTTATGTGAAACTATAAACCTGATGATTAGTGTCTGTTGTTGTGTATGTAAATATCTAAAGATATGTGTACGTCATACCAATTACCTCTCAATCTTGTGTTTTGCACTAATGTAGTACAACATCACCCCCTCGACCTGATATGCTGCAAACTGAAAGCCGTTACCCTCCTTGCAAAACATTGTAAACATTTGATGCTGTTGAGGTTTGAAGCAGGAGACAAGGTGACCTAGTATACCAGCGAGTTTCTGTTTCCCTCTCCCCAGTCCAGATTGTACACGTGATTGTAACTGGGAAGTACCTTCAAGTGCCACAGAGCTGTGTGGGACAGTGGTTGTTTACAAGCAAAAAAACTGAATGTTTGTCTGTTTCCTTCACTTGCTCAAAGTGTTGCTGCTATTCTTCTTCTATACGGGATAGTATTTCCCCTTTGCTTTACTCCATCTAAAAGCTACAGCCTGTTTAAGAGCTGAAATTTAGATCATATTTGTCAAATTGTTTCCCCTTTTTTTGATATTCAACTCATGTTTCCCCTCCTTTCACCCAGAATGATTTGGTTGTAATTGTGCTGTCTCGTTAGTCTGTATTTATGTTTGGTTATTTGTGCAATTTGTTAGATGATGATTGCAGATTTTTCAAATAAAATATGATTAGCAAATGTTTTTTGTCGGGACTTTTATTTACTGACTACCCCTTTTTTTTAATTCCTGGGTAAATACGTGTCTGAGAACCAGAAATGAAAGTAAAAACAGGAACTGCCCTGTGATATATTCAGTAGCAGATATCACTCTAGCTCAGTTTCGAGTGAAAGCCCGGGGGGAGGAAGAAGACAGTACTTTGAAAACCAAACTTAGGAGATTTAAACTACAAACTTATGCATTCTTTCATTGGTGTGGTCAGAGCTGCAGTGTGTTTATTTTCCATCTGAGAAGACAATCATCTGCCTTTGAACAGACAAAGGCAAGGAGCACTTGAAAGGAATAATGACCTCTACGTACGGCAGCCTTCATGACAATTATGTCTCAAACAAAAGGGTAAGACTTTTAAAGTTATTCACTCCGTTTGGCTATGACACATTCATCTTATGTCTTGTTCTCACATGTATTTCAACTTCACATTGCTAGAGGTCGACCAGCTGTGTGACATTAGTTGTGGTTTTGGGCTGTCTGACAGTCCTGGGGATCATACTCGCAATCGCTGTGCTGAATAGACCCCCGGCCCCCAAAGATGATGAGACACTTCCCGAAGTAGGTTGTGGGAGCGATATCTGCACGGACCAGTGCAGGTAATAATCCCACTGAAGATATATATGTCATCTGCACAGTTATATTAGTTTTAGTTGATGAATAACTGAATTGCTGAATGACTGTGGGTCAAAGTATATTTGCTATTGTTTACAGTCTAACATTATGTAATAGTGTCACCACCAGGGAATTTGAGTCTTGAGTGACAATGACTTTATAATTGTTTTGATTTTTAGACCTATTGTATATAATGATACAAAATAGATCTCTATTATTTAACTTTTGTAAGAAAACTGATGTTAAATAGGGTGTATACTGCTCAGTTATATCACAAAACATACACCATCTACATCTATTGACTTCATGGTTATTGATTCCCTAAATAGTTTTTCTAGTTATAGTCTCCAGTTCTGCTTTCAGAGACTTCCCTCACCAGATGTCTTTGTTCATCTCTTAGCATGGCGCTGGTGGAGAGCATCCCTCAGCACATGGCGTTCAAACCTAATGCAACGCTTGGGATCTCTCTGGAAAAAGCCTGGAAAGATCTTCTCTCCATGGCAACAAACCAAGTGGATGTGTCCTCTTTCTACTGGACTTTAACTGGGGAAGACATTAACGTTAACTCCTCCTCTGACATACCTGTGAGTTGCAGCTAAAACACTTCACTCTTCTAATCTTTGTTCAATTTGTTGTTGTCTGTGGACAGGGCTGCTAATACTGAGAGTCTGTCCTCTGCAGGGAAGGGAAATCCTGAAAGAGCTTGAAGAGCTACCCTCCAGGAATGTATCTGTCCGAGTGGTCACCAGTGTTCCCAGTGTCAGAACAAACTCCACAGATTTAAAGATATTAAAGGAGAAAGGTTTGGATGTGACTCACCTATTCTTGTTCTCTACATTCACTGCAGGTTGTTTGAATTGTGTTGCATTGTTTGTGCACCAGCTTCCCTTAACTGCAGTGTTCGCTCTGTAGGAGTTCAGGTAAGAAAGGTGAACTTTGGGCGTTTGACACAAGGCGTCCTCCACAGCAAGTTCTGGATTGTTGACAGAAAACATGTGTTTATTGGAAGTGCTAACATGGACTGGAGGGCTCTGACACAGGTAACACCAAACATCTACAATGCTTACTTTAAACCTTAAAGGTCCCATGTTGTAAAAAGTCTGATTTCCATGTCTCTTTTTAGTATAAAGCAAATGTATATGCTATATGAATACTGTGAAAGTATCAAAACACAATCCACTGAGAAATACACAAAGTCCGTATTCAGAAACTGTGCCTTTAAATGAGCTGTCAAAACTTCCGTGAAGTTGTGATGTCACAACTTTGCAGACTGTTTCAAACATCAAACATTCAGCGTAAATGGGCCACTTTGTATTTCCTGATGGAATCACACACTGTAAAAATTATGGATGTAGCTCCTGCGACGTCACCCATTGGTTTGTGGACTCCCATTGTGAAGCCTCTAGTCAGGCATGTTGGTTGTCGCCATCTTGTTTTTTTGGAGCCAAAAGTGACCATATTTGGATGAGAGGGTGGCGCTGTGGAGAAGCAAGAGGTGGATCTGACTAAGAAGATGAGGACACTATCAGCAGACAGCCTATCATTCAAAACGGCCCGCCCTTAATTATGCGCAACTTTAAGCCTTAATAAAATGTCAACTGGTGAGTTGTCAAAAAAAAAAATTCACCCCCGTACAGTTGTCATTATGTGGGAAATTAGCTAATGAGACCAAAACTGTTTTTGTACCAGGCTATAAACATGTTTATTTCTCCTGTAAAGTTTGGCATTTTATATTCTCAGAACCCATTGGCTGTATTCGGCGTCTGACTTCCGGCACACAGCGACACAGCCTCTTCCGTTTATATATAAGTATATACAGTATGCTCAAACATTGCGATGGATTCAGAGTGACGCCACTTATGTTCCACCTCGTTAGTTCACCGCATGGAGCGTTTAACCTGGCAACAACTGCAGCCGGCTCAAACGTGATTGGTCAATATCACGTGGACCTAGCACCGGAAACCAGGGCTCTTCCGCTCTTCTTCCAGAGGCAAGATCTCCGGGGTTTGCCTACAGACTCTACATTCACTGAATGTAGAGTCTGTATATAGAGACCAGGCATTTGACAGAAAATAAACTTGGACACTAGCGGTTGCCAAACAGTGCAATTCCAGTGCTGTTACAGCCATTCCCCCAGCTGCAATGAGAAACGCGGAGAGTGCAGATGTGGAAGACCCAGACCTTTAAAATGCTGCCAAACAATTTCATCATTCACTTCACTTGTGTGTAGGTGAAGGAGCTGGGTGTAGTCATCTACAACTGCTCCAGTCTAGCAAAGGACCTGCTGAAGATTTTCCAGTCCTACTGGGTGATGGGACAGCCCAACAGTACCCTGCCACAACCCTGGCCTGCAAAGTATGACACTGCCATCAACAAACATCACCCCCTGCAGGTGAAAGCTGATAATGTCTCCAGCAGGCTGTACCTCACAGTGAGTTCCTTAAGTTTCAGTTCTTTTTTACAGAACATTGTTATTCTGGTGTATAAAGAGCTCTTGTTTCCGTTTACACTGAAGTGTGTGTATTACAGTTTTCAGCCACCTCTAAACCTCAAACCGTGAAATATAAGTCAGGTTTTATGAATGAAATGTGTTTGGTGGTGGTATTACTCCATATTTGTGTTTCACCCCAGGGTTCTCCACCTTCGTTCTGTCCTCCATCGAGGACTCTGGACCTGGAGGCCATTCTCTCCATCATCTCAGAGGCCCAGCACTACATGGATGTAGCCGTCATGGAGTACTTCCCCGTGACGCGCTTTGATAAGCCTCAGAGGTGACCCCCAAAAGAAACCAGTTGTTTCCATCGCAACTCACCTCTTTTGCTTTATTCTTCAGTTTCTCTTCTTCTTTTATGCGAACAGATACTGGCCTGTCATTGACGACGCCATCAGGACGGCTGCTTTTGACAGGAGGGTTAAGATCCGGATGCTGATCAGCTGTGGGCGGGACTCTGATCCAGGCATGCTGCCCTTCCTTCAGTCTCTAGCCTCGATGGACAGCCCTCGCCAGGATATCAGCATCGAGATAGTAAGACACAACATGAAATAAACGCATCTGCTGGGAGTAAACAGAGATCTTTGACTCTGAATTTTCTTTTGTTGTTTGCATATCTTTTCAGAAACTGTACATTGTGCCTGTGGGAAACCAGTCTGATATTCCATACAGCAGAGTCAACCACAATAAATACATGGTGACTGATAAAGTCGCCTACATTGGTGAGTGGCAGATTTCCACTCATTTGCAGTTCAGTTTAAACTCAGCAAAATTCCTGTGCATTCATGTGTTGAGGAGCCATTTGTTGCATATGAACTGGTTAATCATTGACCAGATAATGTTATGTTTGTTCCTCAGGTACCTCCAACTGGTCAGGGGACTACTATCTGACCACAGCTGGAGTGGGTCTAGTGATTTCCCAGCATGCTCCTCACCCTATATGGGAGACCAAGGCCCTGCAGGGCCAGCTCAGGGCAGTCTTTGACAGAGACTGGTTCTCTGAGTTTGCTGTGCAGCTTGCTGACCTGGGGAACCACCCTGACTGTGCACTATCACAATGACAGAAACTCCCTTATAAAAGGAGATAAAAATATTTTTTATTATTGAGGTCAAATCACAGTTTTGATTTATGTTGCTGTTTTTACATTAGCTTTGTCTAAATTAGAAGCTTTTGTAGATTTGTCCATGTTATGAAAGCGAAGAATGACATAAATAATTTTCTTTAAAGTGAACGTGCACTGACAGTGAGGATAAAGAGGAGGTATTTAAAAATGGAGCACTGGCATCAATAGTTTAAAGTATACAAGCTGTAATGTATGTAATGCACCTGTACCAGTTAACACACAGATGAGGTTTACTGACTTATTATTGATGTTTTTGTAAGATATGGTTATTGTTTCGTGCTGAGCTGATTGTTTAATGTATGATTACTGAATATATTTGTTAACTGTTGTTGCTTTTGGTCCCCCTTAGATGTTCTTGTTTAAAACCTTTTAAATAACTGCTCATCATGTTTATATTCTCTTCCATTCCTTTTTTTTATTTTTTATCTTTCTTTGTTTTTAACTTGTAGCACTTTGAGATTTTTTGATGAAAAGGGCATCATAAATAAAATGTATTATATTATTATTATTATTATTATTACTTCTGAACTATAGCCTATATATCAACATCCATGATATTTTGTTAACAAACAAAATAATATGTGTCCAGTGTCGGTCATTTCAAAATCACAGCTGCAGCTGTAAGAATGAAATTTGCAATTGTGCAATTGTGTCACACAGAAACTCTGTTACTCTTATTAATGTTATTTTAAATTGCTGTTTAGTTTAATATTTATAAAAAACAACCAAAATAAAATGTACATTTACACAATCTCATTAAAGTTAATAAAAAGCTATTAAAAATGATAAACATTTCTGTTTTTGATGCTGTAAGGACATTTAAAAGACATGTCTCTGTTCTGATGATCACAATTTGATCTTAACTGGGCCGAACCAGTAAAACCATTGCGAGGTAATCTGCAAATAACAACTTGACATGTTTCCCTCTCTTTTAGTGTAAAAAAGTACACTCTGAAAATTTTCCTGCTTTTGCAAAACAGATGAATGGCCTGAGATATCTCAAGAAAAATAAGTGCAATTTCGACATGTCTGTTTTTCCACATTCAGTAGGCCTTAATGGACCTGTGTGCTATTCCCCTCCCTGACCGTAGGGGCGCTGTGGTTAAACGCTTGTCTCCGCAGTGAGGGCGCAGGGCGGGGCTCCGGCTGGTGTAGTACGTGTGCTTCACAGCAGTTAGCTTTCAGCCAGGAAACCGAAGCTAAAGCTGAACTCAGAAACATGGTGCTGCTCGAAAACGATTCGGTAAGAATAAAAAGCATATTGTGAATAACTTCAACTGTCGATGTTTATGCTAAAAAACTAGAAATCAACACTGTCTGCTTTCGCTAACCGATATCCATAACGTTAGACAAGCTAACGTTACTCGTCTAACTGACTCATTAGCCAACCGGCTAACGTTTGCTTGAAGCTAACACTGAATTTGAAGCTGCAGCTACGTCAGTTTAGTTACTGTACTTTCAACCAAAATAAGGTAATGTTGCGTAGAAGTGGTTGATATTTCGTCCACAGACAACAATACAGTCAAACTTGTACTGCAAGTTAATGGTAGCACTCAGTAACGTGTATTTCAAGACTGCTAGCGTTAACTCGAGTAACGTTAAGCTAACTTACAAGTTAGTTTCTTAAATCGGAAATCATTTGTGAGAGTATGAGGTAGCGTTACCACACCACTGTTACACGAGAGCTACATTTGGCTAGCTAAAACTAATGCTGTCTGCTAGAAAAGGCTGTTGACTAATTTGCTCTCTTTCTTTATGTTAATGAGAGTAAGCTAATTTAGAAGTTTTTAGTATGAGGCAACAGCAAAACAACCAGAAATCATGGATTACCAGAACCATTCGGAAACATGAATAGTTATAAAGAGCAGTCATCTGTGTGAGGAGACGCAAAAAGAATACATTATGGTGCCTAAGTTAAAGGAGCTGATGGGATTACCTTTCCCTGGAGTTATACCTTTAATAATTACACGTGACAAATACATGATTGATTGATTAATCACAGACACACAAACTTCCAAAAATGACCACAAAGGTGTGTTAACACATCTCATTGACAGTGTCAACAAAACTGGACATTATAACCACTTTGAAGGTCGTGTTTTCTGCAGGGATGATGACTGTGTTTGTGTAGGCAAGTGTACCTAATAAACTGACACCTGAGTGTACTGTCAGTTCTGTCTGTGGAAAGGTATTTTTGATCATGTGTCAGATCTTCGTACTGAGATCAGCTGCAGCCCTAAACATTACTGATTACTTGGATTGCACTGTTCAGAGTGTCTGCAGGTCCTTAAAACGTCTTAAATGTCTTAGATTAAATTTTATTGCAGTAAGGTCTCTAAAGCCATGAAATAGTCTATAGTAAATTTGTGACATCTTAACAGATACAAACATTTTATCTAATTGTGTTTATGTATCTTTTAATTTCTTTTTGTTAAATTAGGGAAGCCTTTCATTTTACTTCACACTTGCACTTGGCAAAATGTAGATCAACTTATTTCAATCTAATAACCATATTCCTACGTAACACCTACTTCTGCACAAGACCACATATATACTGTTTACATGCCACGTGATTTGTCCAAAAATCTGTCCTAAATTTGGTTAAAAGTTGTTGTGAAATGGTCTTAAAAAGCATTAAATTTAACTGTATGATACCCTGCTGTTTAAATATCATCACTGGGGCTCTAATATTTGTTTTTGCCCTGTTTTCCAGTTTCTCACAGAGCTCACACGGCTGTTCCAGAAGTGCAGAACATCTGGCAGTGTCGTCATTACACTAAAGAAATGTAAGTAAATCCCTCCTGACTTTTGACGGTAGCCATTCACGTCTAATCAGAAGGTGAAACTTTGAGTTTACCCTTTGAACATCTAAGCAGCTGGAATGGGATGTGTTTCTTGTTTCCAGATGACGGGAGGACCAAGCCGCAGCCCAGAAAGGGCCACACAGAGTCATTTGAACCAGCAGACAATAAATGTCTCATCAGAGCATCTGACGGCAAGAAGAAAATAAGCACAGTGGTGAGCTTACTGTGTTTCCTTTGTGTTTGATGTTATAGATCTGTGATATTTTGCTGTTAATGCTGAATTCTCATTTCTCTCTATTTCAGGTCAGCACCAAAGAAGTAATCAAGTTTCAAATGGTAGGTTGATTTCAGTGTTTTAAAGCTACCTCCCTGGATGACTGTTTGCAGACTTTCTTGATTAAGTCTCCTTGATGTTATTCAAATTGTCTTTAGTGTCATAGCAGTTTGTCTTTGATAACTGAGCTGTGAGAATTTAATCATTGACTCCTCTTTACAGGCATACTCCAACCTCCTTAGAGCTCACATGGATGGACTTAAGAAGAAAGATAAGAAAAGCAAAAGCAAGAAAACCAAAGCCACCCAATGAGCAACAGACTCTTTAACATAACCATGGGTACCTAAACCGGCCTGTACCATCTGAGGAAATGGGAAAGGCCTCCATCTGGTCTGTTGCCCCACTCAGCTCTCTTCCCATTCACCTGAGGCCTCAGAATCACTGTTCATCCACCCGGTGACTGCTTTGATATTATGCCATTGTTTGCATGGTAATGTCTCATCCCTGGCTGTTCGAAGCCATCGGCCATCTGGAACAGAAAACCTGAGGATCTCCCGTACAGGATGAAGCAAGTCAACTTCATTGAATCGCCACCATTTCTGCTTCGGAACCAGGTCTTTAACAGCAGTGTCACCTCCATGGAGCCCAATGTTTACCTGCCTTTCAGACTATTTAATTGTTAGAGTCCATATTTATGTTATATTTGCCACTGACCTACAAGCTGTGCTGCCATGTTTCAATTTGACTACGCTTTGAGAAGCATTATAGGATTTTTTTAAAATTAAGTAAGCATCTAATTTACTGCAAAGTTGCTTTGAAGTACAGAACTTATCTTAATCAGATCAGATGATATGTTTTTTATTTTAAACACATTTTACTGTATGAAGCTTGATACTGGAGGTAAACATTTACTTAATTCTATGTTTTTAGTACACCTCCTGAAGTACAATGAATTTTTTTTTTTGTTTTGAACCATGGTTTCAAACCAAACTGTCAAACTGGCTGTCTCACATTGTTAAATGCCAGTGATTCCTACTGTGTAGCTTCGGTTCAGGTGGTTAAGTGAAATCTGAGTGATGAAACAACACACAAAATGTTAAAAGCTGTAGATTTTACTGAAAGGCATGTTTGAGTTATGAGTACAGAGACAAAGTCTTGGCTGTAATTCTAATAATGTTTCTGTTAATCACAATGACAAGGCAGATATCACTACAGCCACTATATTTGTATTGTCTCTTCGTGCTCTCAGGTCCCGATCTCATGGAAGAGGACTGCAGCAGAATTTAAGTTCAGAAATAAAGTGCGTTGTTGAAAATCACTACGTTGTTCTTTTGTCCATAGTGATTAAAAAAAGCAAACAATGACTGCAGTAAACATGTAAACACGAGCGATGTAGAAAAGGAGACACTAAATACACTATATACATGAACACATTTCTGTGCTGTACTGGTAAAAACAGTCTGAGTTGTGTTAAGAGAAGAAGCATCTCATAGCGCCGTGTTCTTCTTGTCTGGTCTTTCCTTCGGGGAGTGTGCGAGGTGGCGCTGTCGGTTGCTCTCTTCCTCATATCCCTGCTTCATGAGGCTGGTCAGATACTGGAACATGGTCTGTGATGAAAAGTAGTGGAGGCAGAAATATTCAGACCTTTTACTTTAGTAAACGTAGCAATACAACAGTGCAGAAATACTTTGTCACGAGTTAAAGTCCTGCATTCAATATCTTAAGTAAAATTGGAAAGGAATAGGCTTTAAAACACATTTAAAATACAAAAAGTTAAAGTACTTGTGCAAAACGGCCTCTTTCAGAATATTATTAGATCAGACTTCGTGATGAATTAATGTAGATATCAAATTAATGGTGCAGCTGGCAAAGGTAGAGGTGGTTTTTACTTTATATAAGTATAAGTTACAATCTACCATTACAAAAGCACACTGAACTGGGCCCCCATAGGTGAAGGACATTCATTCACATTAAATTGTATGGAAGGGAAGTGTGTATTACTTTGTATGCAGACAAATTTGCTGTTCAGTCACCATCTTATATATGTGTACTGTGCTTAATTATCCAGCCAGGGCCTTAGAAATATGCTTTTCTATGTGTGAATCAGTGGAAAAGAGTGCTATTAGATATTGTTTGATTGTTCACAAACATGCACCAAAGTGGTGGATGTGGGACAGGGAAGGTTCACTGAAAGATATGTGCAACTGAGTTATGAAATCAATTTCTTATTCTTGATTAAACCATGTTTACTGTTTACATATATAATGTCTTAATTAAGCAGTTACCTGAAGAAAGTGTGGGAGACGAGAGAAAAACTCTCTAGATTTGCAGCAGTTCTTCTTGGTGCACAGTCTGTTATTATTTAGAGTATCAAATTAACCTAATTTGATAATCAATTAATTGGTTTGAATTATTGAAAAAATAACTAAAAAAAAAAAAAGACAATGACAGTGAACTGAATATCTTTGGGTTGTGGTAAAAACAAGACATTTGAGGACGGCATCTTGGGCTTCGGGAAGCACTGATTGGCACTTTTTTTTTACCATTTTCTGCCATTTTATAGACCAAATAATTACTCAATTAATCAAAAATAAAAAAATATAATCAACACTAATCAACAATGAAAATAATTATTAGTTGCAGTCCTATTATTATTGTTTCACATAAATATGTCATTCAAGACTATAGAAGCAAACATTATTAAGACGTTCTGGATTTGTTTATGTGTTATATATATATTTTGATGCTTGATAAGTAGTGGTGTTTTGTAATCCTAAAAAGTATGAGCCAAATGTCTGACAAATGAGACATAAAATAAAAGTAAGCAACTTTAACCACTAGAGGGCAGCAGAGTCCACTCATTGAACAGAAAGATGTACAGAAACTTAAATATTATTAAATGTAGATGTCATTGAAATTTAACATGAAGCTACAAACATGCTGTTTCTACAAAGTGCACATAATTGCACATTAAAATAGATGTAATCTTAGATATGTGTTTTTCCACAAGTGAATAATGTATTAAACCAACTGATGGATTACTGATCTGGCCTACTGGGGACAGTCAAAATGTCCAGTGAACACATACAGACCAGGAAGACACTCAAAATGACCACAAAGAGACATAAAACCACAATATAGACAGAAATTTACCTCAGAGAGCGACAATGAGGAGACACATAATGACAAAAAAAAGATGCACAATGACTACAAAGAGAAAAATCACCACAAAGTCTCTGTCTTGCTCGTGTGTGGGAGAGGTGTGGAGAGGTTGCATTTCTTGGCCCAGGGGCCCAGTGTCTCAGAATACGCCCATGCTTAAACCCCTTAAATTTAGTGAGGCCTATACCTCTGCCTTGTCACAAAGAGCTACACCAAAACTATATTCCTTGAAGGAAAGAGATGAATCTATTGTGTATAAATGCTGAGCAGCCGCAGCATTATTCTCTTCATTAGAAACATAAGGGATCCTGAAGTGACATAACACGATGTGACAGAGCCATGCTCCATTTTCCCAGTATGCTCATGTATGCTTCAGTGACATGTAAACTCCACATCACTCAAGCTTGTGTTGCACTGGTCCCCATATTGACATGTTACATGACGCATTAAGGATACATGCAGAGCTCTGACGCTGACACATCGAGCCTATTTTCACAAGACGTGTTCCCACAATGGGTCAGTGAAGGGGTTTCTGATTAACACCCACACAATGGCACTCCTTACCTTCCATGCTTCCTCCAGCTCGGCCGTCCACCTCTCCTTCAGGATGGGCTGCACGGCGCAGATGAATTCTGCTCCGACGTACTGGAAAATAATTACGTAAGATACTCAGTGATGTGCTTACGCCTTGGTAACTAGGCTGGTATCCAGTTGGTGTGTCACTCCATTGTCATTTGCTAGAGTAGGTGGTGGTTTCCATTTTGCAGTTTTAGGTCAATTCATTCAGCTGCTGTGATTTCAGGAGTCTAAGTATAATGGTGAGTCTGACAAAGAGCTACAGTATCAGCTGAAATTAGACTATGTGGAGTCCTTTATGAATAAAGCAGCATGGCAAAAGCACAGTCATTGGGGTCTTACACTGTAGTACTTAGGCGGAGCGTTGTAATGGTAATGGCTTTTTCCCAGTTCCAGAGCCAGAGCTTCCAGTCTCTCCAGCTGGTCCAGTCTGGCCACACTTTTCTCGATGAAAGACATCACCCTGAAAGAGATGGAGAAAAAATACCCCGGCCTGATTGATCCGCCAGTTAATCGTGAGTTAGCAGCAGGAGACTATCAACTGATACATCTCCACTGTTAGATAAGTGTGACACTCCTCTGTGTTGAAAGGCTGCACGCTGACATTTGCGGTTTCACAAAACTCAAATGCCAAGAAAGATAAATGCAATTGATTGGGTACCTTATCAATCCAGCTCACACTTGATGATGTGAAATTGCACGATACTTCATGGCCCTGAAAACATGTTTTTTTTTTTCCCCCCCTGCACAAACACCACAAGATCAATTTTCTTTGTTGCTCTTGCAGGTGCGTCTGCCAATCACTGCAGAGTGTGTGCGTGACAGTTTTGAAGATGAAAATGGAACAAAGGGTTAGAGCCGGTTTAGCTTTCTCTTTCCCGTGTCTCACTGCCACCGCGGACATTTGTACTAATGTCCCTGAGTGCGGTTGGAGGGCCATTATCGCTGAATTTGAGAGCAGCTGGTTCACGCTGGGGTGCACAGCACATTTTGTCTGTGCGCCGCTGCTGCAATGCCACACTGGCCTCTGTACCTTCAGGTCCTCAGGCAGTAATTGGCTGCTTTGGCCTCGTGCATAGAGGAACACAGAGAGGCCTGATGCACTCTGGAAACAACAGGCAAGTGGCTGTGATAGATGCTACAAGCTCTGTCTGCAGCAGAGTGGAAAGCAACAACCTGAGGCGCTCTACCACATATCTTATGATCTGTGTCTGGCACTGTGTGCAACATTTTTTTTATTATGTACTGGTAAGAAGATGAGTCCAGTGATATTCTATATTTTATCATGAAAAGACCAAAACAACTATGTATTGATTCCACTGAGGAGTATTGTCTGTAGCAGGAGCCTGATATTGTTCAGTAACATAAAGCCCCATTGTTGTCAAAGAGCTATTAAAAACACACTGAAGAGCCATGCTGTTGCACTGGGTGACATGTTCCTTTAATAATGACGAACACGGTCATTGTAGTTTGAGTCGGTCTCACTTAGACTGTCCTGCTGTCCGCATGCTAGTGATTCCCAACCAGGGGTACCTGCACCCCGGTGGGTACTTCTCCCAAAAATAATATGTGTGAAGTGGCGCTGATAATTTGGAAAAGCTGAAATTATGTTTTGGTAGAAGAGTATCTATACACTTGTATTCAGGTGAAAAATACCATAAGGATTACAAATCAGTGTGGCAGGCAGTTACTGCAGCTCTGACATCCTTTTCAATCACCTCTTTCCTGTGCTTTTGACTCTAGAGCTGCTGTCATGACTGAATTTCCCTGGTGCAGGATTCATACTTTATCTTTATCTACTTTAACGTTATGCATCATATTGTATTTGATCTTATCTTAAACCTTTTTTATGACATAATATACTATGACTTTTTTATGACATACTATACTATGACTTTTTCACGACATAATTTACTTCGACTTTTTTATGACATACTGTACTAAGACTTTTTCAAAAATGTTTTTAATTACGTACTATACTATGATTTTTTTATGGCATACTATACTATGACTTCGATCCCGGGTGTGGGAGCCCCTCTGTGCAGAGTTTGCATGTTCTCCCCATGTCAGCATGGGTTCTCTCCGGGCACTCCGGCTTCCTCCCACAGTCCAAAGACATGCAGATGTCCGTAGGTGTGAATGTGAGCGTGAATGGTTGTTTGTCTCTAAGTGTCAGCCCTGCGATAGTCTGGCAACCTGTCCAGGGTGTACCCTGCCTCTCGCCTGATGCTAGCTGGGATAGGCACCAGCCCAGTCCCCCAAGAGGACAAAGCAGTTAGAGGACTACACAATGACTTCTTTATGACATACTATACTATGACTTTTTGCAGCATACTACACACATACTGTACTATGATTTTTTTTGGCATACAGTATAAGTATTCTATGACTTTTACAGCTAAGCCTTGGAACTGTTTTTAAAGATTTACTACTTCAGCAGAAACCAGTGGGTGACTGGGTGCCTCAGACACGGTAGGGGAGTATGCTAAGAAATGGTAAATGGTAAATGGACCTGCATTTGTATAGCAACTTTCTAGTCATCTAGTGACCACTCAAAGCACTTTTTACACTACAAGTCACATTCACCCATTCACACACTGATGGAAGGGGCAATTTGGGAGTCCATATCTTGCTCAAGGATACTTCGACATGCAGCTTGGAGGAGCCCGGGATCGAACTGCTGATCTTTTGATTGGTGGCCACAGCCGCCCCACTGCACTAATGCATTGTTGGCTTTCGTTATTTCATTTGTTAAGAGAATATATAACAATGTCAGCCATGTCCTGTTTTGCTTAGCAGCTTTGATGGTCATCATAATGACAGAAGCCAATGAATGGATTTCACACTGGCTATCAATATGCCCTCCAGCCAAGTGTATACCATGCAGTACTATTCCATGCTGTCATTGGCTGGTTTGGTCAGTTTTGCTCTGAATGATGCTGATGTGTTGATGATTGTTGACTGACCGTAGGCCGTGTGCCCTGAGCTCCTTGCTGGTCCGCAACCTCTCCAGGTCCTCCACGTCTCGGAACAGGAAAAAGACATCCTTACATTCGGGATGGGTCTCAAACAACCTGTTACCAAGACAACAACAGTTCATGTAGCCGTCTGTGAACCTCTGAGAAACCAATATGCAAACCAAAACAAACCTCCCCCTGAGTTAACCAGCTAACCACATATAACCCATACCATGACACAACTGTAACCCTGTGTTCACGGGGCTGAGCATGTAAATTTCAGCTGATCAACACTGCGATCTGCTTTTCTGTCATCCTTCAGCCATTCTCACTTTGAATAGATATCTGATTGTGCCTTTCTGTTCCTACTCTGCTTCTTCTCATCATCACTGCCCTCTGCATTGGTTTTTACACCCAGCAGGTACAATCACTAACAGGCCAGGGTGGATCTGTAATTTTGTTAGCTGTCGCTGGCTAACTCTGCCCTGTCGGAGTCAAGACAGAGTCCCACTTAAATGGAGCCACTGATCCTGATAGAGTTTTGTTTTTCTCATTTAACCTCAATCAATTTCCTTAACAAGAGGGTTTACGCATGTTGCCGTCCAATCAGAGAGCCTTCAAGTCTCCAGCTGAGGTACCTGTGATTAGTCATGCTGCCAGAATACTCATTCGCTTCGTCTGGATGCGAGTTGCATTGTGCTCACAGTGAGATGCAAAGCTTGCGGCATCTCTGCTTCTTCAGTGGAAAGGAAAATGAGATGGGAAAAAAAGACAACAATGGCAGGTAGCATTCGCATGCAGCTTTATTATTCAAACTAGATTCAAACAGGGACTTTAGCTGTAGGTTGAAATCCAGCAGAAACAACCTGAACATCTGTGGTGCTGAGCTGCAACACTGATCTAAGTATTAATAATAATTCATAATTTAAAACACTTTTGGGTGTGGCAGGTCAAACTGAAACATAATGTATTTTCTGTTGATTGTCTTCTTCCCATACACTGCTAGTGAGAGGAAATTTGTGTTTCTAAACCTGAAATACTGAACAGATTCCTCATGAATAAATGCATTAGATGTCTAAAACGTGTGCCCCTCTTGATAGATACAGTAGATTGATGAATAGAGGTGATGGGAGAGATGTTAGAGAAGTGATGGTCTGTTTAATGGCTGCTGCGGAAAAACATGAGTAGCTCTGCGCCCTTTTACAAACAGATAATAATAAAGAGAGGTCTATTGAAACGCAATATACTGACAAGACAAAATATGAGTGAGTTTTTTTTAATTTTATGAGTGAGTGTTTCTGAATACCCTGACAAAGAAATGCATGTTTTCATATGTCTGTTATACAGTACTGCCTGCTTTATGTTTGTGCAGCCCCATGGTTTGGCTCATAGGATTTAGCGTCGTCCTTTGGCAGAAATATGTTTTCATTAGTTTATAATCACCTGAAAATAAGAATTGTTGTGTTTTTGTTACCTTAGAATCAGCTGCTTATACCATAAAACTCCAATTAGTAGCCCCAGGCTATAATTTGCTTAAATCACTGAAGTCAACAGGCTTATATTTGGGACAGGCATCTATATGGGAGAGGCCTTTAATTCCTCACACGCAAAACTGTTGCTCAGCAGCGATGCAAAGTAAAGCAAAGTATGAATATTACCTTTTTTTGTGATCAACTGTTTATTGTTTATATTATAGGCGGGAAATGCAGTGTTGCATTATTATTGTCATTGTAATTATTACCCATCATTACTATTAATTGCAGCCCTACAAGACAATATACATGGACCAAAAACATGCAGACAAAGGGAGAAAAAAATAAATAAAAAATAAAATAAAAGCAATACTGATTATGAATAAAATATAATGATAAAAATAACACTTCCTGTCTTTTTATTTAATTCATTCCAACCACACCCGTTTTCATCAGGAATCCAATGACCGTTATAGTATGAATATTACTTAAATGAAAATTAGGCTTTGAATAACATATCAACTCCAAATCATTCATTTAACCTTGCTCCTGCAGACAAGGCATCAGAGGGAGAGTATTATGACACTAAATGTACCGACACAACACCACTTTACCTGTTAAAACAACTTGGATTGATTTTTATGAAAAAACCTTTTTCATTCTTTTGATCCGAGGACCCTTACGGACAAAATGAATATGAATAACTTACTGGGTAATTAAGGAATGGACACATATTCTGACTTAATGACAGCTTCAAAAGAAGAGAGTCACCATTTTTTAACCCCACCATGCCAGTAAATCCTAATGGATTAAAAGTCTTCTCTGGTGCTCATGGTTTCAGTAAAATGAACTGAACAATTGACTTGTGTAGTATCTAACTGTGCTAATGATGTGTAGCACCACCATATTGACAGACAATTTAAACATTTATATTTGTATGCATGATCTAAACAGCTAAATAACGTAAAGTTGCCAACAACCTGTTTTATATATCTGAATAATTTCTATAAAAAGAACTGCTTGGCAACCAGACCAGGCCTCTAATTGAGACAGGCCTTTATTTGTCAACACATGTAGCCACACCAGGCTAGTAAAAGGGACTAGGTGTTTAATTGGGACTAGGCATTTAATTGAAGTTTTACAGAATATACATACGGAGCAGGTCCTCTTCCATGGAGTCTGCCATGTTGTTTCTAAAGTAGCCCAGAGGGGACATTTGCCATTTGCGTTGCACAACCACAGATGCTGCGCTAGATGCTACTAAATCCCACACACTATACCTTTAAATTATGGTTTATACATTAAGACTGGATGTGTTGAAGTACAGTTTCATTAAATAAGAACTATTTAGGCTCTATTTATTTCGAAATATTCTGAATTTATGCTTGATTAAATAACATAAACTCAACATGTAACACCACAGTGTTTGCACTCCAGTGTAAGTGGCTGTGAGCTTTGCTCTCTCCCACTTCATACCTCCTGCTCACCAGCTTTATTGATTAGAGAAAAGGGGAAATTAGCTGCTCTTAATTTGTCCATCACTGTCAACACATCCTTTGGAAAGCTGGTGAGTTGTGTGGTCTCTTTTGGCATACATGCAAGTATGCAGCGCATATGCAGACAATGTATAGGACCATACAGTGCAACTCGAGTGGAATTTTAATTGCCTCCGTTCAGAGGCTGTATTCATAACTATTTTGGCACGTCTGAATAGAGCCCATTTACATCTTCAGTGTGTCTTCATTTGTATAAACTGGAAAGCGGAGCAGTCCTTTGCTAAAGAATAAGGTCTGTTAAATCAAGTGCAAGAATATGTGATTTATATTTGCTGTACTGTAACTATAACTGTTCGGCTATGAGACAGGCCCTAACAGCCAGGGGGTGGGGGTTCTTCGGGGGGACCCTGACCCACACGAGGCCCGTAAATTCCCAGGCTAACACCCTCATCTCTTCAACTGTTGAGGTCACCCAGGGGACACATGGCACTAACTGGGCTCCTAGCCATGTGCCCGGTGGTCTCTTTACTGTGGATGCTGCAGCCTGAAGGTCCGCCACTTTTTATCAGCATATTCTCTCACTGCTTTCATTTTCCTGCCAAAGGCTAGAGATGTTTCCCCGGATGTCGGTCATCATGCTAATTGATAAAATACATTTTCTTGATGGCTCATGCCTTTAATTGTATACCACTGTGGCAAGCCTGTGGCTGTGTGTGTTTATTACATAATGTTAAGATGTGATAAGAAGTGATAAGAGGGGAGGAGGGGTGTGTTGCTCTGAGCTGTAGATGAAGAGCTGAGGGGTCAGAGGGCAGAGTGGAGGGATGCTGGATGTTCACTTTGTGGCTTGTATGAAAAGGTCAGGCTCCGTGGCATCTTTCTCTGTCTCTTGGGTTAGCATGTCACTGATAAGGTTAAAATGAAAAGTTGCTCCTTTGGTTTGTGTTATGATCAGAAGTAGGAGCCATCTAAACAAACATGATATGGAAAATGCAACTGGAAAATCAGTTTTTGTCTTTTGGCTGCAAAATCAACAATATTAAGTCTTTTTTTTTTTTTTTTAGCAAAACATTATACCCACAGCATCCTGGCTTAAATTCACAATATAATAAAATAACCGCAGGGAATCAGAGGCTATAAAGGCTACTCTTCTCTATAGGTTTACATCATCTGCTGCCCCTCTAATCAGACAACTAGATTAATAATCTCCATAATTTTGAGGTATCAGACATGGAAAAGTATTATAATTTCTTACCTGACAAACATAATAATCCCAACTTTGGCTATATCGTCCCGGATAACTTTCCATGACTCCTTGATCATCTGAACCTGATCCTCGCTGGGATACAAAGCAGCTGCACCATCCTCTGTAGTCTTCCCTCCAAACTCTGCTTTTGCTGCCAGACCTGATATTGCGCAGCCCATTCTTCATTAATAAAAAAGGACGGTTATGTTTTTGTGCCAAATCAGGAAGAAAAAAAAAGGATTAATAGTTTTTGTGCCAGAAGAGGTGTGATGTTGCTGGCATCTGGTTTTAGAGCGCGACTCTAACTGCGTCTTGAACTACACGCCTCTGGTCGGTGTCACGGATTTGTGTCAAGTCTGTAAACACACAGACAGGATGACTTATGCTCAGTGGTTCAAAATAAAACCTCTTGTTTATGAGCACATATAAAAGGTAGTGCTGAGCCATAATTAGGCTTTTATTTTGAAGGATGAACCCGTTGACTTCCGGTGTAAGTCTGTATAAAATGGCTAACTTGACGCAGCTGTTGGAGGCAGAGATGATTCAGTTGAGGGGAACAGCGCGCTGGCTCCGTATAGGCGCTCAGTAACCGGAGGCACTGAGGCTGAGCGGTGCAATCATTTACAATATGACAGCATACACAAATTAATAAAGACATACACACATGTGCCCACCTTATAACACTGTCACTAGCTGTTACAGCTGACTCTGGTAGCAAATACAGACTTACACAAATCAAATATCTCCCTATTTGACCAGGGGCGCCCCCAGAAATTTTTGATAGGTGTGGCCAGATGGGGCCACTGAAAATATTGGGGTGAAACATCAAAACCAAAAATCATCATTTGTTTTTTGCTGTTGTGGTAAACTGCACAGTGGCACGGTAGTTAGCATTGTCACTTTACAGTGAAAAGCGTTTCTGGTTCAACCCCAGGGTGGGGAAGCACTTCTCTATGGAGTTTGCATGTTCCCGCCGTGTCAGCGTGGGTTTTCTCCAGGTACTCCGCCTTCCTCCCACAGTCCAAACACATGCACTATGTGACATGACTCTAAATTGGCCATAAGTGTGAATGGTTGTCTGTCTCTATGTGTCAGCCCTGTGATAGTCTGGCGACCTGTCCAGGGTGTACCCCGCCTCTCACTGCTATGTCAGCTGGGATAAGCTCCAGCATCCCCGCAGCCCCCAACAGAATAAGCGGTTACAGAAAATGAACCTCCATAGAACCTATTTTCATTCAGATATCTTGAAGTGAAAGCTCAAGGGACCCCTATGAAAATGGCCATGCAAATTGTTCCTTTGCTAAAATTTAACCTGAATTTGGAGCGTTATTTCGCCCCCTTCTTGACAAACTATGCCAGTGTGGTTGGTACCAATGGATGCCTGAGGTTGTCTAGTTTCACAAGATGCAAACATCCCTGCACTAGCTTAAAAAATGAGCGCACCACAGCCATTTAAATGCAGTAGTGTCAGCCTCCAAATATTGTATCGGGGGCGCCACTGCATTAAAGCCCAACATGTACGACACACACACAGGCGCTGAGCTTGCATATTTCAGAAAGGGAGACTAAAACAAAGTTATTAACCAAGTAAGGAAATATTTCATGTACTACGTTATATGGGCTATAAAATCAGATTTATAAGCATCAAGCAGATAAAGCAAAGTATGTATTTTGAGAGCCAAAGGTATCCTGACCCCAAACAGAATGTTTAAGGTATTTATATCTCTGTACTATTAATTAATCTTATTGTTGGTCTTAAATGCACTGATACCTTAATGCCATTTTTACAATGTGTCTCCCGAGTTCTGCTCGATCCTCATTTCACAATACAGAATCGTGTCAATGAGACACATTCCTTCCAAATCTTATGCACACAACACGGTAATAAAACAGTCTTGGCTCTTCTTTGCATCATCTGAGACAGAGCGACCGTCTCAGTCTAAATCTGGAAACAGCTTTCGTTCCATCTAACCAGTGGATGATGGAAGTTATAGATATAACGAGATGT
The DNA here is from genome assembly GCA_035609425.1 of Epinephelus awoara. NCBI lineage: Eukaryota > Metazoa > Chordata > Actinopteri > Perciformes > Serranidae > Epinephelus > Epinephelus awoara. Next base: position 22,737,229 of record CM069309.1, read on the forward strand.
GATGTACTGTATTTGAGATGCATGACAGTGTGAGCACACTTACCATTTCTGTTTTTATTGAAAATACGGGAAGCTTCAAGTATGAAACAATATATTTTCTGCAATGGAAAAGTAAAAAGGGTCGCTACTGGTCAGTATTTACATGAGGCCGATCTCTCCCAAATATACAGTTTCATAAATAATATTTAAGAAAATATACAACTCGTTGATAACGATAAAGCTCCAGTGATACAGTATGTGAATACAGGTTTACAAGCAGCTACAGTAAACGTGGAAGCAAATTACTGCTGTGACCACATGCATTAAAAGTCAACAAATGTTAACAGGAAACCCTCTTTGGTGTACGGGCAGAGGCTCTGCTGACAGCACAGCTCTCTCGTCAATAGCTTCTTTTTGCTTTCCCCTGAAACTCCAGCTGACAGTTTATGTGGTTAAATAGTAAATGTGCTGCAGTGGTTATAGCAAGACTCACCAACAGTGGGAGGGAACCAAACAGATGCATATGATGATAAAGTAGAACCTAATCTTCAATTGATACGAGGAACTATATACATATTTTTTACATACACTTGTATTGTACAGTGCAGACAAATACCCAAGGTACAAATATTGCAAGACATCTTTTTAAAGACAAATTGCTTTCCCCTTGTGGAACTCACTAATGATCAATAATATCCCTTTATGTTTCACTGGTGCCAAGATCATCACCGCGTCCCCTGTGCTGAAAACAACTTGCAGACAATGAGTTTTATTCTTTTGGGGGAAAACAGAAAAAGAGGCATCAGGTAACTGGTAGATTAAGTTTCCACGTGATAGTCCCTGATCATTAAAATGTACATAATTCACACGTTCATGAGCTTGTGGTTAAACTCTGGAACTTCTCCCGTAAGCTTCTCACTAGATTACTCTCTGTTATTTTCCCTGAAACCAGGGCAGCAGGCTTTGTGGCACAGCCCGGGCCCTCCTGGTGAACGCTGTCCCCGTCTTTGTCCATTTCTCTTGTTACCAGAGACACCTGACTGGCTGTGTATGAGGTCCTCACAGGCTCCTGAAGGTTCTGCACTTCATGGAGGGGAAGCATATGGTCCAAAGAGCTCCACCTGCACAGCAGGGGCTGAAGCTGAGGCTGGGGCCAGTCCTCTCCCGCAGGACACCTTTCCTTGCGCGCAGTTTCAGTGTGTGTCCTTGGACAGTCTGTGAGAGCTTTGTGAAGGTCAGAGGAGCTTTTGTACTTGTGTGAGCAGCCATTGCATCTGTTCGTAGAACATTCCAGCATCCCGTTTGGGACCGTGGAACTTCGGGTTAGTTTTGAAGAGTGGGGGATGTCTGTGTATTTAGTGCGCAGCTCCTGCACATCAGGCCAGTGGAAGGTCTCAGTCTCTGATGGTGGGCTTTGCGGGCAGGTAATCGTGCTCTGGGAGCTGGCTCCAGAGCTGGGCGTCTGAGCTGGGCTTGGAGAACTCTCTTCGCAGATGACCTCCTGATCACAAGTGCTCGGTGACAACCTCAGGTTGGGTTTACCTGCACACATACACAAAAAACAGACAAAATATGCTGTTCAGGTTTCTCCATACATGAGCTTAAGAGGTAGGTTACTGCAAAAGAAAGCAACATGGCAGTCGTTTGCATCCTATTTACCCTTTTTCTTCAGCGGCATCTTCTCCTCATGGACAGGAGGCATATTCTTGAAGCCCTGTTGATTGGCTCTGTCTCTGTTCCTCTGCCAGACTATCGGTCTGTTATTTTTGATGCGCTGACTGTACTGACGTGCCAGCTGGAACACCTTGTTTTTCATCTTTCCCATGTCTTGTAGGATCTGGTCCTCGTCCATACTTGTTCTGAAGTTAATAATCTTGGGTAGTTGGCCTTGGTTGATGTGGCTCTTGTCTTGAGATGTAGAGTCTTGACAGGATCCCCCCTCCACTGCTGGAAGGGTTGGGGTGGGAGATGATATGGAGGAGCCATCTGAGGCTGTGCTTATTTCAGACTCTTCAAAAACAGGATGTGGTTGCTTACTGTTTTTCACACCTGATGTGTCTGAGCTTATATCCTGTGTTGCCTCTAATTTTGAGTCATTAAGTGTCTTTTCAGCAATCTGCTGAACTTCCTGGCTCTCCCCCTCCCCCTCCCCCTCCTCCTCCTCCTCCATCTCCATGTCTTGCCAAACCTTTTGCATGTCTGATGAGGGTCTGAACTCTTCTTCTGTGGTCGATGCATCCGAGATACTCTGAGATCTAGCCTTGGCTTCCACTGTTCTCTGTGGTTCAGTCTTTTGATGAGTGTTAGTGTTTCGACTCTTTTCCAAACCAGGAAGGTCAAACACGGCCCAGGAAGTGGGGCGGTTCCGAGAGAGGCCTTTCCTGTGCACTGGGACAGCCGGCTCCTGGGGAGCACTGTTAAGCTGTCGGCTCAGGTGCCGGACCAGACCTGCTGGGATGTAGGAGAGACTCTCCCTGCGCTTGATGCTAAAGTTGGCATCTTGGTGCTCAGCATGCTCATAGTATCGTCTGATCTTGCGGATGAGGAGGCGATCTTGTTTAGAGAGAGTGGACATGCGTTCCCCTTCAATGAAAGCGTTCAGTGCAGGATCATGTGCAGGCGTTGTCAGATTAGCTTCTGAGGTCACCTGTGGCTCTGGGGAAGAGCTGGCAAACATTTGGGTCTGTTGCTCTAAGTCCATGCAAGCTGAGGGGCTTTTAAAGACGTCATTATCTATTGTAGGTGAGGGGCAAGCGAGGGACCCCAAGTCCTCTGAAACCAGGCTGCTCCGCCTGGACAGGTTGGTGATGAAGCGCTCGGCTATCACACTTGCCTGGTCCAACACAGAGGAAGGTAGAATGCTTTTATTGTCTGAAAGCACCTCCTCGTCCTCCTCTGAGAGCTCCCCGTTTGTTATTACACTCGTCTCCTCCACTTGGAGACCAGAGGAATCGCTCTCCCCTTCTTCTTCCTCTCCAGTCTCTCTTGAGGTATCCTGAGGTTCTGGGGTGTCGGCTACTTGTTGCAAAGGGGAGACAGGAGACTCAGAGCGTTGGGAGTCGTGCATCCCCAGCTCATTGCTGTTCTTTGCTTGAGGGACACAGTCTAGAGGGTGCAGCTCCTCCATAGTGACCTGAAACATGATAGGAGTGTTTGCAAAGTGGAGTCTAATGAGTTAAAAGAGACATTATGATGGCAAGCTCCATTTCCCAATAACATAATGGACCTTCACAGTTAAATCAAAAGCATGCAGGATTTATGATGCATGCCCACTTGAGCTTTATTACGGAAAACTATTTCTATGTACAACATGAAACTGTGGTGACTACTAAACTAAGGAGACACTGTGATTGTTTTTGCAGCTTGGTTACGAATGACCCCGTGTTGTACCATTTCTGTTACCCGTAACAAGTTAAATGCTTCACACACACTGATGTCTGCAGGTCTCCCGGTGTTCATAGTGCTGATGTCACCCTAGTTGGCCATTAATCTAAATTTGTTTCCAAGTGTTGCCTGCCTCTTTTTGGAGTGCCTGCAATTTGCAAAAAGTGCAGCCTGGAGCTGTGTGCTAGAGATAAGGTTAGGAAAAGGTACAAAGCCACACTCTGCTCAGATGCAGGAGCTGTTTCACAAAGTTGCCACAAGAATCAGGTAAAAAGTGCTCCAAAATAAAATGTCACCTTTCTCTATGGGAGTGCTGACGACAGAACAGCATTGTGTGTGTGAGTGTGTGTGTGTGTGTGTGTGGCATTCTAATTTCCAGGACAACAAATAAACCTCAGGCACTAATACAGCTCCAGGCGTGATTCAAATAGGCCTTAGAGAAAAGCTGTGCTAATGGCAAAGGGCACTTATTAGGTAGGAAACTTACTGAAATGGCTAATGCAGTACTGCAGCATTGAATCATCCTGCTCTCATTCACACATAGACTATGTGACAACAGCAAATAGACTAAAAGTGTGTCATTCAAAATATACAATGGTTAAAAAATAGGCTTAACAACAAACAAAACAATGCCAGGGGCATGGAGTAGAGACAGGCATTCTTTAACACAGCGAATACATGTCACACGTGGCCTCAAAGACACGGCAGAAAATGAATGGATGCATGTATAAATTTGTATTTTGTTAAATACCTGTGTGGCGAGAGTTTCGTTCACAGCCATATCCTCATGTTTTTCGTCTATCCTGTGATCTTCCACCTCCTCTCTCAAGGTAGTTTTCAGTTCAGCCGAATCACTGATCTGATCATCCTGAAAGAGCAAAACGGGGCTTTAAACTGGGTTTATATTGGAATTCATCCTTGAGAGCACACTAAGAATCTGTCGTAGAGGATTGTGTTTTTGTGTTTTACAGGAATACTTCACCACCCAAATGACCACTTGTACATTAATTAGTCATTCTGTGTTACGCTGGATTCACAAAGTAGAAGTGTTACTTTTGTCAGATGCCCACGGTGAACGAACCCAAACAAACTACTGATTGAGGCAGTGGTAGACCAACAGCTCCCATGTTCAGTGAGGTAAAATCATTGTTTTTGTCAATAAAGTCTGGCTTTGAAGAGAGCACAGATAAGTTTCACTTTTAGTCCTGTAATAACAAAGGGTTGTCTTTTTGGGAAGTACTGAGCATATGACTGGAGACTTGGATTATACTGCACAATGTTTATCTGTTGTTAAACATGGACTACCTTTACTCCTATTCAGCAAGAATTTTCTCAGTTTTTGGATTCTTTGTTTGCTGTTGCTGTTATGTAACACAGGTGAGTAATTGAAACAAAAATGGTAATTTGGGGGGTGACATATTCCTTTAAGGTCAGCTTTGAAAAATCCACTACAAATGGTAATAATAAAAGTCTGCAACTTCAAATGAGAAGTATTAATTCATATTCAGAAACAATACTAAAATAACAATTAACCTTAACAAAGACTTTGTACTTAAATATTCAGAGAGGAAATATGATTATCAAAGAGCAATGCCTTTGCTATTTTAATGATCATTTAATTAGATGGCAACATTAACCTTTGAAGTCAAACAACATTTAATAGGGTGCATTAAGCCACTGGTTATAATACAAATGCAGGCATGGTTACAACAGCATAAGCTTCAACATCAATCATGTCCCCCCCAAAAACACAATCATGAAACACGACACACTGCAGGTACATGGATGAGGAAAACATACAATCGGGAGACAGTGCATGCACATGGGGATGACCTCCCACTGTAAAGCAAAATCAATAAAAGCAAAGACATGCAGCATGTTTGACCTTAAAGTATCACCCTGGTGTTTCAGAGCTCACAGTTAGCAGTTTGGGAGATCTTCAGTCCATGCACTTCAACACAATGATTCAACCTGAGACATTCAACGTGCACAGTGCAAATGGAAGCAGGTGTTAGCTGGTTTTGTTTATGAAGACAAAACAAAGAGGGAGAGGGGCGAGACCCAGCGTGGGAGAAAGTGGCGGAGAGTATTGGTAAGCCGGTGGAATGGAGCAGGAAATGGGAAACCCGTGGGTGGCAGAAACCCTCACCGTTGTGAAGTGAGTAGAAAGCAAAGCCCTGGCTCTATAGTGCCAGCAGGAGATGGCTGCCAGCACTGAGCTGGCAAAGTCGGCTACCTGGTCGTCTCCCATCAGTATATCTTCCTTGTAACTGTCCCCCTCCTCCTCCTCCTCTTGCTCCTTTGCCTCCTCTGCCTTCTCCAGCCCCCCCTGACTGGGTGAAGAGCCCAGTTTCAGGTCACTGTCAGTAGGACTTAGCTGCTCCAGAGAGTCCCTTCTGGGAATCAGATCCTCCGCACACGGCCTCTCAGCCTGAGGCTCGCCTAGACTGGAGGCCAGCGTACTGACACTAGTGGCTGGCTGAAGGGAGCACCTCTCCCCCAGCAGTGCACCCTCACTGTCTGCATGCTGTAGCGTGAAGTCATAGACATGTGGTTTGTTATTGCAAGGCCAGTGCTAGAGCCATGATGTGATTGCAAGGCTGTAAATGGGATGGATCATAAAGCTGCTTTGGCTTTTGGTGAGATATGATTTTTGTATTCCAGGGCAAAGTCAGAGTATGTTCTGTGGAGATAAGGTTTCGTTTTGCATTAAGTCCTTTTGCAATTAGTATAGAAAGTTTGAACTGCTGAGTCAAAACCATATCTCACCGAAGCACGTTGACCTACAAAACTACTTTCATACAACAGAATGAAAAAGCTTATCAAGGTTTATTAACGACTACATTTATATTTCAGCACTTACCTTCAATACAGCTGCACAGAGGCCAAAGATAAAGAAAAGGAGGAGAGATAAACACAAGAGAATGTCAATAACTCTGAAAAAGAGCATCTATTCAAGTCAAATATTACATGACAAAACAACCTGGGTGCCACATGCATCTTGTACAACCATGGTCAGGACACAATCTCATCCTCCACAGGCAAAGACTGAGTGAGGCAGTAGCTCGTCTGGCCTAGACTTAAGGGAGGCTTTGTGATTAGATAAATACCAATTAGAAACATCTTCCTCTCAGAGGCTCAAACTGGACATGATGCAATTAGCCAGGATGTGATGACCCACTCCCTCACTCAGATGGGAAGGTTGACATGAAAATTGCTTCTTCATTACATTGGCTTGAAAAATTGATGCGGACTAGGAGCAAAGGAGAACTGAGGACAAGAATACAGAGGTTTTCTCTTTCATAATGGCCAATTACAGTAGAATAGATGAGAGCAGCGAGATGGGATCTGAAGGGAAGGCCGAAATTTGACTATTGAAAAGAGCTTGTGTATGACAAAGCCTTACACCAATGTGGCATATAATTAACTTCATTATGGGTGAGGTCGGTGAAGTGGGAGTGGGAGTGAGTGTGTGTCTTTTGATCCATTTTCCAGGTGTCTTTGAGGGAGAACAAAGCAGAGGTGCAATGGGGATGTGGGCAGTAACCCAGGTAGGGGGATGTGGGGCCACTGGGCAGCACCCAGAGTGTGAATCAAACAGACCCACTGTTAATAAATCTGCCCTTTTGGCTCCCAAAATCTTATTGAACATGTATTAAACAACCCCCCCCACAATGTACCAACCTCTTGTGCTCCTTATGATTTGTTTTGCAGGCTCTAAAAAGACAGAAAATTGAAAAAGATCACAGTGTAAGTGAGAATTACAAATATTAATATATAACAAATATGCACAAATAGATAGACAAAGAAAGGTTTTTTATTAACCTGATCTCCTTCTCCCATTTCGCCCCCCAAAATGGAAGTCGTCAGCCTGGCAGGACTCAGCTTTCTTCATCCTCTCAGGACTATAGTGGTACTTCCCTGGATCTGAGCAGCAGAGGGATACGTCACCTCACTCAGAGAAGCAATTACAAGAACAATTTTCTCCACATAGATAGATAGATTATCGTCTACGCCTTCCTGGTAAATTCAACCGCATTCCTCATTTTCCACTGAAAATTAACCACCCTCCTCTTTTGTGAGCAGCATCTTTGGTCGCTATGGAAACAGTTAAATTAGTCTTAGCATAACAAAAGTGACTCTATTTGTTACACTTACAGTTGGAATTGTCCAGGAGGGCTTCTTTTGCCTTGAAAGAAAAAGACGGCGTGTTTAAATGTGAGGTGGTTGTTGAGAGAAGAATGAATGTCACAAGTGAGGGACGGTGTTGTTTACCTTCTGCGGGACGATGGTGTTGTGGTTCTCGAGAATGAGCCTCTTAATGTGATGGGCCCAGAGACGCTTCTCTTCGACTGACTTGGCCTAGAACAACAAGCACTTGTCATTTAGAAGAGAGTCATTGGCGTTAATACAGACACACCACACACACATCAGAGACATACAGACAGTGTGAACCACTGGCTTTTAAGTATTGAGGAAAAAAGTTTTGTTAACACAGAAAAGTGATATTAGGAGATTCAGTTATCTAAATAACAATTCAAAAACAAGATAACCACAGCAAGAGGTTTGTGATATTACTGCACAGTTGATTATATACAATATTCAGTATTCTGTAACTGTGTAGCAGAAGGAAAACGATTGACAGTGTTCACTGGTGTTACCTGCACTGTATGGGGCTGCTTGGGATGCTTGAAATGAATGACACTGAAGAGAAGGGGATCCTTGGCACTGTCAAGTAGCATTAGGGTGGAGCACTGCAACCACAATGAATAAAGTGATGGAGCTGAGGCTTAACCCAATTGAGTTGGCGACATTTGCTTTTTGTGTAATTTAACAGAAAGTATGATCTCTCTGTTTTACGCCAGTATCATTCTCCTAACCTACATTTTTAAAACTGTTAAATCACAAATCAATGAATAAAAAAAATATCAAAAAACCCTACCGAAATATGGATCTTGTAGACATAGTGTTCCCCTCTTTTCTTGGTAATGAGGAGCATCTTTTCAAAGAGGAAGAGTGTACGTGTGTTCTTCGCCCGCAGGACATGAAAGGTGCCCTCCAGGACCAGCTCTCCATACGTGGTCAGGTCAGAACCCTTCCAGTTGATCAGAAGAGACTGTATCTCCTGCAGATGCACATTAAAGCACAACCCCCCCACACACACTCTCAGCTATGTGCCTTCAGCATGAAAGATAATAAATGCCAGCCATGTGTCAGCTTTAATTTGTAACCCTTATAAAAGACTTAAAGAAAGAAAAAAAGAAGGTGAACGAGCCACATAGTCAATGATTTAAACCAAGGAGAGAATTTAAAAGCTGTAGCCCTCACTTAATCACTCAACTAAACTAAGAAGGTCAATACCAAATTGTGAGCGTTCGTGGATTTGCTTTGAACACCATCTGCTTGGAAACACTTATAGATTTTGACCTTTTAAATACATCTTCATCAGGAGATGGAGGCAAATATGTGGAATAAAAGGATGAAAAAGAATATTTGGGCCCTCCATACCCCCCCAGGAGCAGAAAGAGGTAAGGCTTGGAGATTCTTTCCACATTCCACATCCATGGACAGCTGTAAACTTGTGCCAGTCGTGTGGACGTGCACGCAATTCCATTCATACTACAATTACGGGATACGTTGGTTTGGGGTTTCATGCATGCGCATTTCCCGCATTCCATTCAAGTTGGTGGCAATAACGCACCATAACTTTTCTTGCCAACTGCCATAACAACCAAGGAGAAGACGAAGCTTGCGCATTAGGAAAGAAAGTAATGACGACGTGTTTGTTGTTTTTGGCTGAACAGCAAGGAAAACGCAAAGATAGAAAATACAATGTGTGACTACTTTAAAAGAACACCACCAGGGATGGGGAATACAGCACATTGGTAAATGAGATGAAAATATTTTGTAACTGGAACATGCTCAGTTGACATGCTTGCTAAGCATACAGTCCCTGTGGTCACACATTTTGGGCTATGTGTGGACATCCATATAGAGGTCTGCGCAGACCCTCACGGACATAGGTGGATGCCTACACATAAAGTATGAACTGGCCTTTGCAATAGCACTGGACAACATGAGAAAACCAGAAAGTCTATGAAGAGAGGAAGAAAAGCAAAGACAGGGTGTGACAGCTGCTGATTTTGCAAATACACCTTGGCTGAGTACATTTTATCCTCTCTGTAAGTACTGTGTGACAATGAAATACATACAAAATTTCAAGAGGATGTTGGCATACATGCATTGTAATTCCATCTGACCTGCACTCTGACAGCATGTTCGTGTTTCCTCTTCATATCATTGATGTACCAGGCCACTCCGGTCATGGTGTCTATGGCCTCCTGGATGACCTCATAGCCCTCCTCATCCTGGTCAAAGTGCTTTGCAATTTCCTTTTAAAAGAGATCACGGACACATTACAACAGTTACTCTGACAGTAAGCTAGCCTTCTTGTGATTTTTCTGTTGTTTGCAACCTTTCTTAAAAAACAACCAGAAAACAGAAAATCACTCTTTGGCTGAACTGCTCACCAGTCACAGATAACTTGTGGCACAATAAAAAACTACAACAGTTGAAAACTACTCATTAATAGTTGATAAATAACAAAACCTTCAGGCTGACATTTTGAAAAAAAATTGTGTTGAAACCAAATGACCATTGAGGACACTGTACCTGAAGCAGCAGGTGATACTTCAGGATCCTCTGGACTGGTTTTAGCAGATATGAGCCCAAAGGTAGGGAGCGCTTCAGAGCAGCCTGTCGGTCCCTGAAGAACTTAGCCAAGGTTTTACTCCTCATGCAGTCGGTCAGTGCTGCCACCGAGCTGACGGACAGCAGATCATTATATTAACAGTAAAAGAAAACACTACAGCAAACGTCTGATCATAAAGAAAAGGTTCTTGCTACTTACTTAGGGTAGTTGGTGCAATACTGTGTGTATATTTCAAAGTATTCACTCTGGGGAGACAAAAGCCAGACAAACACATCACTATTGTTTTTTCTCTTTGGTTTCATCACAGTAAATCAGCATGAGCAAGACGGCACCTCTCACCTTATGTACAAAGCATCGAGCTATGGCTACAGGGTCGTTCTCGCACATGTCTAAGGACTGCAGCAGCTCACTGAAATGCAGAACACACCAGACAGAAAGTTAAGTGTTAATGCATTTGCTAACCTAATTTTATTGTCTGGGAAGGAATATAAAAAACGCAAGAGAACCGCAAAGGAAGGAACAGCAATGAGTGGCAAAGTAAATCCTTTTCTGTTAGATTTGACCTTTGTTATAAAAAATCTCCACTAGATAGCAGCATCCACCCTTAAACAAGAACCATGTTGCATGTTCAGACTGAGCGTGAGAGAACATGCATTTGATGTGGAATTCTCCATGCCCACTGCCCCATCAAAAACAAGCTTTATCCAGAGCTTGGGAAACCAAAACCTGAGAGCTGTAAGGTATTTTAATGCTTTACACGGTGTGACATCATCTCAAGAAAATGTGCATGACCGAGGGAGGATACATGAAGGGAGGGTCATTGTGGAAAAAAACAACTGCTCAAAAAAAACCCCAACATTATCAATCATCACAAGTACTCTGCATGACATGAAAATACGAAACACAGCATTCCATAGCTTAGGTCAAAGACGATGTGGCTTTACTGAAACCGACAACTAGCAAATGTATCAACATGTTACAAAGAGAAAATCGTTGCGTTGAGATTTGTTTCGGACACAGTATCAATATTTGGTTATACCGCATGATTGCTTTGTCAATATTTAAAGTTGGAGGATGGTTATGCGTTACAAAGAAATTAAAATTCCTGAATAAAAGACAGGACATTTGTCAGTTAATCAATTCATGCTCATGTCAAATGTGAGTAAACGACACACAAAGCGAGGCAAAGCCAACCGAGGGTTTGAATTACAGCAAAGACACCAACTGTTATCAAGACATCTACTGTACATACTGTACTGTACAGTAAGTATAGTAAGTGGTTTGTCCTTGTCAATGTGTGATCCCTGGATGGTGAATAAACTGGAATTGGGATATTTATTTTATCTTTTTACTTTCTCAAAGAGACATTGTAGGAAATAAAATCTCTGTTGCAACAAAAAATGGTTTCCCTTTGGCAGCCTCCTGCAAATTGGTACAACTCTGTTGCAATGTTAAGTAAACATGAAGCACCTGCTGACAAGCTGACACAAGCATTTCTGTAACTACAAAATGCTGTGATAAAAGACAGTATCACTATCTTCCTCGCTAACCTAAAGAAAAACACAGCCTCGCAGTGCAATGTGATGAGACGAAAGGATTAATCTCTCAGTTAAGGTCAACACATGGCTGTTGGGATCCAAAATCTGTCAGAATCTGTCCTGTACAGCTAGTTAGACTTTCATTAGAGAGTAATAAGAATCAAATCATCCCCATTTGTGGTTCAGGGCTGTACAATAGCCTTGGCATTACCGGGGAGGCTCCTCGCTGTGAGGGGAGGCAGGAATGTTAATGTGTGTTTTGGCAGGCAATGTGGTCAGCAATAAGTACTTGCCGACATAAATGTAGCTGCACCACCATTTCCCTGGCTTTCTGATATCTGCAGAAGTGTGTTTAGTGTAGAGTGTTTCACTCCTTTGCCTCTCATTACATCCGTTTTGTGTCAGTGAAAGACTTATCAGCAGCAAGTGAAATAACAGCAGGCGTTCTTGACATTCTTCCATTTTCTTACAATTGAATATCATATTACAGACATATGAGAGTATATGAAAACATTCCTCAATTAAAGCAAGTTGACTGGACACAAATGGAGTAATTTCCCTGTGACTGATCAGTCTTTTGAGCTTTGCCAGGCAACCATGAATACAAATAGTGTTTCATTTTTCCCAGCCCATCCTGTATATTCGACTGTTGTGGCCATTAGTAACTATAGTATACTTCATAAAAAAGTTGGATAGAGATTAAAGTTTGCATTACTGTAGAAACACTGCCATGTTTCTACACTAGCCCACAACGGAGAGATCTAACACTGGCTCTAGATAGGGCCATTCGTGTTTTCGTGTCGGCCGCCATCGTTAGCAACCCGCCCATGACGAGAGTGTTGGAAAAACACAGATTTTGTTTAACAAAAAAAAAAGCTTCATTTAGTGTTATGACTGGTTTAAATCACCAGGTACGTTTGTTTTGGAGAGGAGGTGATCTCTGCTGATAATTCTGCTCGTGGTATAAACCTCCTGAATGCCTGGATCTTAAGTTATCAGAGAAATAAGGTGAACCGACATAAAGTTATGAGAGAAAAATGCTGTTCACAGATTAGTGTATGCTGGGCCCTCGGACGGTCTCCAACATGCCAAACAGCTTTGGAGAAACACTGATTTGTAATGTGAAACTGCCTTATTCTGTGTTTCTACTGGTTTAAAATTCCCAGGTCAGGAGGAGACTTCTGTGGATAATTCGGCTCTTGGTAGAAACTTCCTGAACATCTGGATCAGAAATCAGGTGAGCACACATAAGTAGGTGGGCTAGCTGCCTGCCTGTGATGTGCCAAACAGCAGAAAAGAAACACTGATTTGTAACGGTGAAAATGCTTTATGCTTTATTTTACTGGTTTCAATCACCTGGTCCATTTGTTTTAGACATGAGGAGACCTCTGCAGGTAATTTGTCTACTGGTAAAAACCTCTTGAACAATAACCACGGATGGCATTCAACTCACCTGTTGAACTCATAGATGTCCTCTATGTTTCCAAACAGGGCACACACTTGCTCCGGTCGTATGGGAAGGTTACTCATATCAATAATGTGAGCCAAGTAATCCTGGAAAGACAGTAGAGATGGAGTTTATTGGAGTTATTGTTTTATTGTTTTTATTGTTTGTCTTATGTTTTCATTTTTGTACAGCACTTTGTTTCAGCTGTGGTTGTTTTTAAAGTGCTCTATAAATAAAGTTGAGTTGAGTTACACATAAAAGATGGAGTTACATATAAAAGGTCATATTAATATTTGTTGAATGCTTAGCCAAATGTCATACAGGCACTTCCAAATTCTTGCCAGTAGAGGGAGCATGTATGTAGAAAACAATTCGCTCCTTGTGTTCCTGTTATGTCCTCTGTGATGTTTTCACATGACATTTGGTTTGACTAAGTGATTGCTACAGCTGTTCAGCTACAGTGAATGGCATGCCATCTCAAGTAAAAATACAGAGAAGTGTTGCATCGTAATTTCATGGCTTTTCCGTTTAAAAAACAGGATCATTACAGCAATTCACATACATCTGATGTGATCTTTAAAGGATCCTTTTAAGGATTTGTTCCACTAGACAAGAAGCCAATGTGACTGTCTGGAAAGGCTCTGTGATACCCAGACCATAAACATCAGCACAGCCTGTTCCCCTGCCCGGATCAGACTCCCCCTGGACCTCAGGAGTACTCCGAAGTTGATAAAAATATCTAAAAAAAAAAACAGCAATATGCCAACATCTGGATGATTACCCTCACTCTCGGTCAATAACACACTCATGTGGCATACAAACAGCTCCAAACAAGTGGAGGAGAGTGTTGACGAGAGACAAACACGCACACATGCGGCAACTATATAAAGAGCATACCAGTAAACAGCTTGTACACACACCCAGCCTCCCAGACGATGTGGTGCAAATACACACACAGACGCACACTTCGCAGTCCTGCCGGGCAGCCCAGATTAAGAGTAGAGTCATCACTTCACACTACTGAATGAACTGCAGCCGGTCATGGATGGAGAATTCCAGTGCAGTGAGAGCAATGCTGACTTGCAGTCAGCAGGGCGTCTCATAGTCTCCTATAGAAAAACTCGCCACTAGTGTTAATACCATAAACACGTGACCTTTAGCATGGTGTGGGAGATTTAATGCTTTGTACAGGGTCCCTACAGAGTACGGCTCGTTGGATTTAAGACTGTTTTTTTAAAATGTCACTTGCAATGGAATTGCAGTTACATGATCTACATTAAATGTTAAAAAAAAAGCCCTTCGAGGCATGGCAAGGGTGGTGATTTTGTGTTTCTAACTCTGCATGTGTGATTCAACTGCCATGATTCCCATCATGCTGAGTTTGAAAAACTTTTTGCACAAATACACCAAGCCTTGGATGCAATGCACTGGCTCTAGCCTTCCTGTGAAACCTCAGTTCTCTGCTCTGGGTATCCCAGCCTAAAATAGAACATGTGTGCTGCTGGTTCTGCTATCCTGATCTATGTCACACTGATGCATTACTACGCATTCTTTAAATTATTTATGATGCGTAGATGTTATTTTGAGATTTATAAAGCAACAGCAGAAAAAAACAATTCATAAAATCGTACTTCCCATGTCTTAGCATTCTTAAGACTTTTGAAGAATTAATTTAGGACATTTTTATACCAATTAAGGCCTTATTTTTAGATCAATAAATTCAATGCCTTTTATGACTTTGTAAGGATCTGCAGGAACCTCGTATGTACATGATCATCTTGTCAAAAGTGCTACAAGCTGTGCTTTATTGTAGAATAAGAAGGGCTGTTTTGTCCTTACAATACTGTTAAAAATCTTGATCAAGTGTGAAGCAAGAACTACATTGAGAAATATGTCAGACCTGGTCTTTCTGAATCCCAAATGCACTGACCGCATTCTTGCTGAGTATGATTATTCTGGGTGTGTTCAGGCCAGGTGTCACAGATGAATTTACACATGCCAGACCAGCTGGGTCAAACAGCTGTTGTCAAAACTTTATTTCATGGATGAATAGTTGAGAGTGAGATCTGAGAGTGAGCGACAGACGAGATCTAAAGGCAGAGTGGACTCTGCTTCAACAGCTGCTCGTGAGTTCGGTGTTAATATCAAGTGGAAGCTTTGACTTATTTGCTGAGGAAACAATGCCAAAATGAAGTAAGAGTTTCACACGTCTCTGTTGCATTTGAGGCCTGGTGTGAAATTAAAATGAGCTGCATGGGATGGGGGCCATATTGTGATCATAAAAGAAATAGAGGACACATTTATATTAAACTGTGTTCCCACACTGTAGCCTATGGAAAAACCAATTGCTCTCCCTTTCATCTGTGTTATGTCTCCCGTTGGCGTAAAGATGGAGATGTTTGTATTGGCTGGCAGAGCCTGAGAGCTCAGGCTAGGCTGGAGCTCGCTGCAGGGCCTGTGTGACCGGGGCCAGAGCAGGCTGTTTGATGGGCTGCTGCTCCTGTCAGCTGAAACACTTAGAAGTCTTGGACGTGTTTGTCAGGAGCAAGTCGTTACTCAAGCTGCGACGAGGGCAGTGCTCCCTCCCAAAGCAACTGCCAGACGCCAGCACTGTCTGAGACAAGGTGAGGAGAGGTGATCGCTAGTTTACTGCAAGTCAGTCTCAGAAATGCCTCACGTGTTAAAGACATTACCATCAGTGCAGCAGAGACTGTTTGACAACAGAGTGCTCCTGTTTTATGTACCACGGAGGAAAGATGAAAAGCCAGCGAAGTCTCTTCGTCTGGAAGTCGTTTACAGACTACAAAAGGTTGAAGATGTGATAAGGTGTAAGTGGTATGTTGAGTGGAGAAATCATCGCTGGCTCATTTTCCATGCTTCACATCCCTGAGATGAGGTTTCTGCTATCTTTGACTAAGATCATAAAGCCCATGATTTCTGTCATGAAAGACCCGCACTGTGTCCTAGTTTTGACTCTGTGTTTGAACTCCAGATACGAGTCCATAGTCCCAGGCTACAGGCTGGAAACTTCCACTGCACTGTGAATATATACAGAATGATTTACATACAACACAATGACCAGATCATAAACTGCTCCACAGCCTTCATCTCTACGAACTCGGGGTCTATAAACAAAGCACACAATTGCCAGATGTCAGGCATGCATTTTTGTCAACTGACCGGTTTGTTTAGAAAGCAGGGAATCAGACTGAATCCTGGTTAATGAAAAGAAAGAAAAATCCACTGGATGTTTTACTTGTTTGAGGCCACAAACAGCTGCTTGGAACACAGTAGACATTATTTGTTCTCAACAGCCGCTGAGTCCAATTCCCCCAGTTTTTGCTCCTCACTGGCCAAATTCAGTAAATCACCTACGACGAGTGCTGCAGACATTTAGTCATAGCTGCATGTTAATCCAAGCCAAACATGTGCTTTAAATACACAGAATGCTGATGATTTACTCCCTATAATATCAAATGGTTGGCTCACAGTGAATACTTGGCTGAAAGTAAAAAAAAAACAAAACACTAACTGTAACAGAAAATTAACTTTCAGTACAGTCAGCATAACCCTGACATCCACTCACCTCGACGATGCTGCGCAGGTCCTTGACGTACATGCGCTCTGTCTCGATGATCTCCATGACAACACGGTCCACGTAGGTCAGCTTTGGGTTGGGCGCCATGGCGTGTGTGACGACAGGCGAGTCAGGGATGTGAGGTATATCGCCACTTGCCTTCCTGTTGGATGTGGCGCTGTTATTCCACTGCCTGCTGATCACCCTGGGTTCCAGCCGTTCCCGCCAGCTGCCCCTGGAACCCGTGAGGGTGGGACTCCGGTCCCCTGCCTGCTCTCCGGTGCCTTCGGCTGGGCTCAGCTCCAAGTCTATATCCTCCTCGCTTTGCACGGGTGGAGTGGTTGAGGAAGGAAGGGCTACGGTGCTCCCAAAAAGGCTGCGACTATCGCGGGATGAACCAGAGGACAGGGTGGACACCAGGCTCACTGGACGTTCACCCTCTCCATCCAGCGGCTCCACACATAGCCGGCTGTAACAGTCTGGGCCCAGGTCAACGTTTGCATGGTCATGTTCACTGGTGGAGAGGGGCGAAGACAAGTGAGGAGATTCTGGGACAGGTGAGAGAAACACAGACAGTAGGTAAGGGTCAGGATCTGTTTTTAATCGCTTCAACAAAATCCTTAATCTGAATAAACATTCATCACATTAAATGTCTTTTCTTGAACTTTTATTAATGGAGAAATCGAATTCATGGTGCTACTTGATTGCTACTAGACAAGTGCATGCCTCCCTTTGTGTGCAGCAAGCCAGAGGGGAAACTGTTTTTTAACCACAGTGAAATTGATGTTTTTAAAAGGCTAAATGCCAACAAAAATGGATTGAAACAGACTGAAGCATTAGATTCAAACATGCTGTGAATTTTGGAAGTTTTCTTTTTAAATAAATTTTGACTTTAACATGTTACAACACTCCAGAGTTTTTGGAAATGTCTGGATTACATGATCACATTAGATGCAGCTGTGTATACCAGGTTTAAAGGCAACTATGCAGGATTTTTCTAAAAAACAAAACAAAACAAAACACCACATTATAAAGACTTACACAAAGGTAATCCCTCTAAATCATCACATACGACACACTAGCAGTGTGTGGTGCCTGTATCTGCAGAGAACCTGCCCTCTGACTGTATTTTCTTCTTGTTGTTTGGCAACCTTTGGGCAGTCATGTGTATCCCCCAGCCAGTAGTAGCACAAGGTTTGGACTCTATAAAAACATAGTGACCATCCGTTTCTCCTCTGCTCTGTGGATGCAGGCTGCAGGTCTGTGTGTCTGTTTGATTGAGAACACAGTTGAGCCACACACACAAACATGCACTTCAGCTGAATTCACATATAATCCAGCAATGTAGCACCTTCCTGCAGGCTGTCCGAAGGTGTGGTTGTTTATATTTGTGCTTCAGAGAGTAACCTCCATGTAACAATCAGAAAATAACGTTTTATTATAACCGTTAAATGCTTTGTTCATGCCAATGCCAATCTCTTCATTCACTGTCCACCTCACTTGACCATCGAGTCTTGTTGAGCCGAGGAGAAAGGGCCAAGTGTAAATGTTGTGTATCAAACAGCGAGCAACAAATCCTGCATAGCCTACCTTTAAACAGGATGTACAGACATGCTAAGAAAAAGCTGCGCAGCATTCAAATGTTGATTTAGAATTTAAATGTTAATGTTGGAGGCAAACTCTCCAAACTACAATAATATCAAGGGTGCCTTTCAAGCCGTAAAAAGTTGAGTGATTCATATTTCAAAAGACACATTTGGTTTGGGTATCACATTAAAAACACCTGCTCTTTTATGGGTTTGCTTCAGTTTTATACTTTACAGTAAAAAGCTCATTATGCCTGCTCTTTTGCAGCAATGTAATAAATAATATTTCCAATTGTGCAAACCTGGCAGCTGCCCTGTACCCGGTCTTTTACCCATAGCATCTGTGCAGCTGCACTAAGGTATTAAGTTCACTTCAGAGGCTGAGATGTAAATGGCGATAGTAAACAGCCCAATTTAACATTTGCAATGCTCAGCTATTATTTCATTTAGAAAAAACTCAGTACGTTCAGTATTTTTCTAGTACTTCCTGGTTTGCACAGGCATTCAATACATTTACATTTCTGTTGTTGGCATTCAGTTATATAATGCTGTTCGAAGCCAGATGCACTCTAAATTGTCTTTCATGATCACGTCTCCCACCAAATGGAAACATAACAGAAAGGCTACGACTGCATTGTAACACCGTCTGGGGACAACTTCAGATGATTTTAACTCGAGCTACACTGAGCAGACTGCAATCCACAAATCAATAAAAGACAGCTCGGAGCTCTGTGTTTCTACTCCCAGACTGAGACACAGAGGAGTGGTTTACAGTAAAAGGCCTCACTCAAATCATTACTGACATGGCCTAATTTCAACACTGCATATTCTATGGAAAACCCAGCCATTTCCTCTTGTTCTCCTGACTGCTGAAGACTGAACATTGGAAAAACAGAGAGGGGGGAAAACTGATGGGACGAAAAAAAAAAGTGGGGAAGGGGACCAGCTGCTTTGTTTATATGTCTTTCTTGAACCCCGTTTGAATTTAAGAGAAATGGAATCCATATTCAGTTTCACATCCTTCCTGGCCAAATGGGGAATTTTCCTCATAAATGTTTCCTAAATATATGAAGTCATGGCGGTGTGAGAATGGAGCACTGAGAAGC
Source organism: Epinephelus awoara (assembly GCA_035609425.1). Taxonomy (NCBI): domain Eukaryota; kingdom Metazoa; phylum Chordata; class Actinopteri; order Perciformes; family Serranidae; genus Epinephelus; species Epinephelus awoara. The sequence goes on from CM069309.1 coordinate 22,756,558, forward strand.
CACTGTGCAGAGAGCTCCATTTCCTTAAATATTTGCGGGGCAAAGGGGTCAAAACCATTTTGCCAAGCTAAAGAAATGAAGCATTGTTGTGTAATTTTACTTCAGGCTAACAAATGGAAATCTACGCGGCACAAACCATCATTAAGCAAAACATTAAGTGATATTGCCAAGTGGGGATGGAGAGCATAATTTGGTGTTGATGGCCAACAGATGTAGCTTATGTCATGGGGCTAAAATACACTCTCTTTTACCAGTGTTGACAAGCTTATAGCGTAAATGTGTTCACCATTACATGTGCATCATTGGTCAGCCAGCCACAGCTGATAACACAAACCTGATGTTGACAGGAAAAGGTACTTTGTCAGTCTGCAAGAGGCATGATCACTTGTCTTATCTCCCGTATACAGTTTTATAGAGAACATACAGTATAACCCTTTACAGCTCTCTGGAATGAATTACACTAAACAAGAGAGATTTTTCACATGAGAGCATGGGAAGTGCCTGAAGAAAATGATTTATGAAGTCTTGCGAAAAAATGTGATATGCAGCTGTATGATGGGAATCAAAAAAGCCTTTCAGTTCATTCAGACTCACACACATACACACCTTTTGGCACCCTCAAACTTTCCATGAGTCAATACTGAGCTCATGAGAGCCTTGTTCACGCTGCACAACTTGCTTCACAATCCAAGCCATCTCAGCGACATAGTTCCCATGCAAAACCTCACTGGGAGAAACGGATGAGCTGGCAAGCAGAAGCTAACCACTAGAGAAAACTCTGTTTACGCTCTGTGACAAATCACAGGGTTGATGGTGTAAAGGGAGTGTAGCGGTGAGCTATTACACCCACTACGCCAATACGAATTAGAAAGAGGCATCTGCCTTCTTTGCTCTGCTTCTGTCTGTACATTTGGTTTTAAGCTTTGCCGTGTCTGGCATGTGAAACTCCCTTCCTCCTTTCCTTCTCTTCCTCACACCGAATATTCCCCTATAATAAAGCTGCTGTACTGCAGACTGCAGTCAATGCCAAGTTGAAGGGAGGGGGAAGGAACAGCACAAATCAACACCATGTTTGCAGAGTTTCCACACTCTCTTTAGCTGATAGATTGCTCCGAATCATAATCTATCAGTTCTCAAGTACATCCTTACCACCAAAACAAGACAAGTCTGAATGAACTGTATTGAAAAGACAACAGTGGTAGTGTAGTCTGACTTATCTTAGACTTCAGCACACACTTGACTCCAGCACCAGCTTCAGACACTGACTCCACAGGCAGGCATTATCTGTGGCTGATACCACACGCTGCAGGTTTCAGGGGAAAACAGAACTGGTGGACCACTCACTAACTTTGTTTGAACAGGCCGTGCAGAGGAATGCAAATGATCTGGTCAACATACAGGTCTAAGATAAGCAGAGTGCCTGGTCTTGCGCCATGTAGTGCAAAGTGTTTCCATTCTGCCTGTCGCTCTGGTCAAAGACGACTCGTGATCTGCAGCATGGTCTGCATCCCCTGGGACCCATCAATTTCATCCAGCATGTGCGGACAGTTAGGAAGACGCATCTATGTCGTTGTTTTTCACCAGTTATGATGCTGTTATACTAACAAGCAACCATTGTCATACAGACAGTGTAAAAGCAGAGTGTCTGGTTGTGCTCGGAGCCACAGAGTCTCTTCAGCATCTGCAAACATTTATCACTAATCTCTGAGGGAACTGTAGCCACAGTGGCAAGGCTGTGCCTATTGCTGTGCCACCCTGTTGTGAGATGTGGGGAGTGTAAAGTTATTAGTATCAAAGTTAGCCTTTTAAAGGCATATATACAAGTTTTTACTCAAATAAAGCATGATTAGGCTGTTTTTTGATGTTATATGTTAGTGTGGTGCTATATTATAATGCGATCTATGTATGCAGGTATCAATAATGTACATTTGTGCGTGTGAGCCGTGTCACGGCTTGTTTGCATTTGTTGACTGTCCATTTGTTGAAGGCTTTGCAGTGTTAGAGCCATTGCATTGAGTGTTAACAATGGGAAAATGTATATACATGCTTAACATTCAAGCATTTTTCCCTTCAGCAACTGAGACTGATCAAAGATAAGCACAGCTTTCTGCCTGCTTTAAGGAAACATTTGTTACCATCAGCTTTATTGGTAGGAAAAACAGTTTTTGGAATTGGTCCTAAACTCAAATGCCAACGATGTTTTGGCACCAACTGCAGGGAAAGGTCTATAAAAAGAAACCACTGTAGCAGGGGCAGCGAGCAGCTAGTTCAAACCATCTGTTTTGTACAAAACTACCAATTGGCGAAGGCGGTCAGATATAACATCTGTACACAAACATACACTTTTGAACACGTTTTTACAATTCACCTGTCAGCATAAAATTAGGGTTAACTATGCGTGTAGGTGAGAACTGTTATTTAAACACTTAAAGGAGGAGACATTTTGGAATATGCATTATGTAGCACACTGATCACAGCAACAACAGCAGCTGAAACACGTGCAAGTAAAGGTCAGGTTCAGCTTTGAGGAAGTTCGGCGCTACAGCTTTGTTATTGTTCACACAGGTCACATGTGAGGGAATGATTGCTTCATATCTACATAGTAAAAAAGGGAGTGTTAAAGCCATTTCTAGCAAGCCTTAGTTTCCTATTATTTTTGAGTCACTTCAATGCACCACCTGACCTGGCATCTTGGGAACTTTTAATTACAGGCAGATGTGCGCAAGTGAGTGTGGAGCGTGGAAGATGCCACGGGGTGGCAGTCTTTAACCTCCGCGTTTTTGGTTTTCTTAATTTTTTTATCGTTTGATGAAGTTGTTTAATACCCCATTGATTTGAATTTTGTTTTTGTAAAGAACTGTTTATTTGGGGAATGTCTGTTTGGTGATTTTGTTTTTGAACGTGACAGTCAAGACAATCAGTTAGCATCACCTTGCAACTCTCCACACGTCCTGCAAATCAGTCAACTCTAAAATCAACCGAAGCACGTGGACCGTCAAACAGTGAGTATAACTAAACCACAGACAGTGAAGCCGCAATAGGGAGGGTTCATCCCCATATCAAAAATACATATTATTGCTCTTACCTGTAGTGTTGTTTACCAATCTAGATTGTTTCTGTGTGAGTTGTGGAGTGTTAAAGACACTGGCCACAGAAATGTCTGCCTTCTCTTGAAAATAATGGAATTAGATGGCACTGTCTATTTCCATGGCCCCGTTACTCAAGATAATCCACAGACCCTTTGAACCTTCTTTCTAAACTACATCCACCAACCGAATCATTGCACAGGAGGAAGTGTGCATCTGCTGCTAGCTCACCTTGTACCATTGAGCTAGCTAGCTAATGTTACAGCTCAGCAGAGGAGGATGCCATCAATGTTTACATCTTGCGCGGTCATGCACAGGCCTCTTGTCCATGAGTAGATGCATGCTTCTGTCTATATGGCGTTACGGTTGATGCGTGTAGTTTGGCAGAAAGAAATAGTTCCTATATGAAACTGCTCACAGCGAGGTCTGTGCATCTTGAGAAACTGAGTCATGATTTCTGGAAAAAGACAGTTTTTTAAATGTAGTTTCTATTGGCGCTTGAGCACCACAAACTTTGTGCCATCTAGTTCCATTATATTCAAGAGAAGGCAGACATCTCTCTAAGGCCAATATTTCCCACATTTCTCAACTCACAGGAATAAAACAATCTAGATCAATAAATAGCACTATGGGTAAGAGGAAAAATATGTTTTTGTTTTGGGTTTGAACTTTCACTTTAAAACCCATTCCTCTGAACCCATTTGTAAGCAGCGTATTTGTATCTATTTACAAAAAATTCGAACCACTTCTTTCTCAACAGCTCAGTGGACAGACCTGTTAAATCGTAACTTACTCTGACAAGTTGCCCAGTTACGTACATAGTCCAGAGCAACATTTTCATTCCAGCCAAGCCAAAGATTTTCCCATTCACACGCCACAATTTCACTAAGTACACCACCTCAACAAAACACAACACTCCTTTGTTTCAGTGCCGCATCAATACAGCTGTTAACTCAGACATAACCATTAACCAAGTCAAGGCCAGAGAGATAGTATAGTATTTGGACTACACTTCAGGCACCTCAGTAACTCACAGCAGTTTTTTCAAAGTCCACTAGGTCTCAACAAAGTTGCCAGCAAAACAAGTGTAGTGAAACTGTGTGATCATTAATGGATCACATTATATCAGCTGCACGTGGACAGATTACTAACGTTGTTGCTGAAGGAAAAATGGTTGGAATGGCAGAAACAAAAAAAACTTCCAGCCCCTCATTGTAATTCTTTGAATTCCAGTTTCCTGGCTGTTAAGCCGAGGTTAACATTTACAGACAAAGGTGTGTTAATGCTACAGGCATGACCTTCCCTTCTCTTTTGTTGCTTCCCTGAATCCAAATCCCCTGGACGGTGATTCATTTTAATGCAGCGCTAGTGTATGCAAATACAGCATGTTACCAAATAACCATGTCAAGTTAATGTAGTTGTAAATTGATTTTAGATGTTAAGAAAAAGCAAATAAATTAGCTCACCAGTCCGGGACCCTTTCCTTGATGATAAAACCAGTGTTTTTGAGGAGTCTGACTGATAAAGACATGGGTGTCAGGGATATGACAGGTGATTTAGGGTAAATGCTTCTGTTTCATCGCTGAAAGCAGACAGAACATTCGCTCACCGAGAGGCTCGATGACTAATCAGTCTAGAACTAATATATGTGAAGTCTACACTTGTTTCCATTTCAGTCTGAGCTTATCATGCAGTGAACAAAGCAGACAGTTCATAAAGTTGTCCGCCTCTGACATCATGGTTACATGATTGACATGCAGTGCCTAATAAGGTGGTGCAGGAGGTGTATAGAAACACTGAAATGAAAACCCCAGCACCTGGTCATTAACTTTTGTAAAAGGCTTCAGACACAAGTACAACAAAGATGATCTGTATCTGTCTGGAGCTGTTGGTGTTTGGGACACAAAGCATTCTTTCACAAAGAAAATTCTCTGGTTTGCGTAAAACTAATCTCACCGTGCTTGGTTAATGACAGACATATCTAAGAAACAGACACTAATGTTTCTATAACCTCCACTGACGTGATTATATCAGAGCAACACATTTCCAGCTGAATATTACCACCTTCTCAGAGAACATGATAAGCCACAGCATGTAGCTGTGACGTTGGTTTGTTGCAAAACCGCTGTGATGATATGACTCGCGTTTCATCAGTTCATGCAAACCAGCTTCCATGCAAATTCTACCCATTATAAGCTATAGTTCTCTTCCGTCTATCATCTAAAACTGCCCTGTCCACCTTCCTGGCTTGTCCAACTGCTGTTTTGCACTCACGACAGGATGACAGTAAAAAGATGTGTGTGCAGAGGATTACATAACAGTAAAATAATGTCTACCTGGGTTACGGCATTAGGAAACAAACTTGACAACGGTAAAACAATGGTAATAACAATGTCAGTCAAAAAATGATGGTGCGTGATGGAAAATGCTGCAAGCCTCAACAACAGATATTAACAATTCCCGTAAAGTTGAATGATTATATGTTTAAAATATTCCTACAGAGCATAGCTATATGCAAATGCACCGTAATTCGTGCAAGTTCAAATCCTCACATACCTTTATGTGTATGAGGGATGAAATTCGCCCACCCAAGCAAATCCCTTAGTAGCCAAGGTGTCAAAGTCCTGGATGATGTCTAAATCACCTTCTCCAATTCCTCCTACTCCTCTGACCAGACTTTTACTATGATGAATGATGAGTGTGCGCTGAACAGTTAAAAGAGGAGCAGTGTCAGAGAAAGACACACCTTTATGAGTATTTCAGATGAACTTACTGGAAACCTCAACTCAAATTTCTTTCTAAATTTGCCTATGAGACTCCAAAAATAACCCAGAGTTGGTGCTAAAGCTCTTTCTGCCCTGTCTGGTCTGCTTTGTGGTCTTTTGTTTTCTAACCAAATCAGGAGCAAACAAACAGGAACAATGTGGACTATGTGTATGTTCATCATGCAAATGCTTATCCCAAAGCAGCTGGCGCACTTCGTGTCAGAAAAGGACGTTCTCTTTCCACTGGAGAACTGATAGGAGACAACAGTGTTAAACCTTTTTCAGAAAGAGTGACAGCACTGTGGACAGAACATCCCACTGAAATCAACAAGCCCCTGCCTGCTCTGTTAGCAATACCTCACGCAGCCGCTCCTGCTTGATTCACACTGACTCATGTATCAGAAGGTGATGAATTTGAACCCAGCGGACAATGAATCACACCTTACGCCCTCTTGCCATATTCCTCTAGACGCTAGCTGGATTATACCTGCAACTGCTTGATCAATGATGATAAATAAAACTGAGAAATACTGGTAATTTCAGCGCTCCATTTCATCACCTGGATTCATCTGGGGAGAGCATTCCTTGTTTCCTGGGTGCCAGGCACTGTCTTGGCAGCTGCGTACATTACTTCAATCCCCTCAGGACAAAAGGTGTTTTATTTTCTAGAAATGCTCGTAATCTACACCAATTTAAAGGAATACTTCACCCACAAAATGATCACTTGTATATCAGTTACTCACCTCGTCTTACCTTGAATTCAGGGGGGAAAAAAACTTGTGTTTCTCGCACGAAAAATCAAAAACGGCAAACATTCCTGTTGAATTACAGTAAAGAGGGACCAGGTTTAACAACAACAAGACTATAAAAACATCCGTTAACAATCTCTCACACAATTTGCATAGTATAATCAAAGTCTCATTTACCCAGTTGTATGCTCAGTACTTCCCAAACATATGCATTTTTGCTAAAACCTTCCTGTTTGAAACACTTCCTTATAAACAGTCTCGTGTATGGATGGTAGCACGGCTAGGCAGTTTGATGGAATGCACAGTTCAAATGCACAAAGTAAGGTTTTAGCAAAAATGCATGTGTGTTAAGTACTGAGCACAGGACTGGATAAATGAGACTTCAGACAATTGCATGAGGTTTGTGAGTTTGTAAATGGATGTTTGAAAGAAGGATATTTCAGTTAAGTTTTATTGTTGTGAAACACAGACCCCTTTACTCCAATGTAACAAGAACATTATCCGTTTCTGGATTCTTCGTTCACCATTGAGGCATGCGAGAAAAACATTTTCTTAAGGAATTCAACGTAACACAGGGTCAGTAATTGATATACAAATGGTCGTTTTATGAATGAGGTACTCCTGTAAGTCTCCTCAGTTTACAGTTTTCTTGAAACATAACCCTTATCTTTCTTGACATAAAACATTGTTTAAAACTGCTGTCTGTTCACCTTCTGTTTGTCTTTACTGTGCTAGCACAGATTAACTACTTTGTGGAGATTCCCACTGGCCACAAAGACAACTTTCACCACCCACATTAAAGCATGCAACAAGGTGGAAAATCTTCATTCTTAACTGGCTGATTAGTATGTCCACTCACAAGCAAAGAAAAAAACACAACAACTTCAAACCGGCTCTTGAGGCAACAACTAATCTGCTAGCTCTTTTAAGTCCAAGTGCACAGTGTATGACCCTGTTTCCCTTCCAGGAATAAAGAGGGAATCGTGTTTTGCTACAGGCCTACATCTTAATAAAGCCCTTCCGCTTCTCAAGATCCACTCTGAACTTCCATCTTCAACACCCCTCCACAACCTCTGGCACTCAACTCCTCCCCCGGTGGCTGTTGGGAGACAGGGAGGTAGTCTTACACTGATCCCCTTGGGAAAAACTCCTCCCCACCTAGCAATGGTGAATGGTTGCCCCTCAGGAGAGCAGGAGGCACAAGCACATAGGGTGCCTCCGAGGATTAGGCCCAGAGTCTTCACAGACCATTATCAAACAGCATGAGTCAGAACACTGGTGACTGGACACTGAGACGGATGGCCTGGATAGATTTCTTATCCCTTGATGGAGGAAAGAATTTAGGTCACTTCAAGTGTTTTTTATTTGAAATAGTCCTTTATACATGGTTTGATTTACAGCTGCCTTTGACCTCACAGAGAGCTTTTAATGCTGTGTTAATAATTAGCCTGAAGGTTGGTAAATAAAGCGCAGTGGACAACAGAGGCTGAGTACACACACGCTCAAATTGAACCTGCATTCCACACCAACAGTCAAGGTCAAAACATTATGCTGGGAAGTTTTGGGGGGAATTCTGTGTTTAAAAGTAAAACTAACTGTGCTTTGTGTAGTCTAGAAATTGTACTCATTTACTGAGCATAATTTAACACCTGAATGCTTTTGTTGGATTTTTCAGATTCCTGAAATGCTTGAGTAAAAATGCCATCTTGGATCAGGAAATCCACTATGGCAAAATACCCAGACAAGCTAGTACACGAGTCAACATTTTTATATTTGTGGATTCATTCTTACAACATACACAAATATAAAACAGAATGGGAGGAAGGATAATACACTTCACCAGCAGCATTTAGGAGTGACATGCTTCAGAAAGGCTGGATTCCCAAATTACCAAAAGGACAAAACTCCTCAAAAAGCTTTATTTTAATCCTGTAAACCTCGCCTGTGTTGGATCCTGGCTCCTGAAGTATCCAGCTGTGCCAGCTAACCTCAGTGCATAGGCATGTGATGATCCACTTAGGAAACTCCTCCATCAACAAGCCCCCCCTCTAAGAGCCCTTCAGGCCACTAACACACAACCAGCTTTGGATTCATTCAAAACCCACATTTCCTACAGACAACACCCACACACCATCTGGGTCCTGAGGTGTGAGCCCATTGTAAACTTTACCACGAATTTGATAGTCTACAACCAAGCTGCTGTCCTGTTAGCGCCTCTCTGCAGAGTCCACACAGGCTGGTGGCGGAGCAGCTGTGTGAAGTGTGGAGGGGAGAAGGTCAGGGTGGGACACTTCATTTCATTCACATCAAGCTGTTTATCACATGAGGCACAATAAAGGGTGTGATGCTGTTTCTTCTGTAATTCAAACCTTTAATAAGAGATTCTGTACACAGCAGTCAAATGAGGAACTAAACAGCTTGCTTTGGCACTTACGTCCTTGTCTGTTGTGTGCATTATAAGCTGAAACAGACATGTTTTTGTTTTACAATGATAAATTACAATAAACAGCATTAATTACACAAACCATCTCCTACAATAACATGTAATTAACAGACGCCATTAATGTGTTTGGCATCACTTCTGAAGTGTCACTAAAATATTTGGAGGCACTGCATGCCTGCTTACAAAATGTCAGCTGAATGTGAAGTGTTATGGAGGAAGCTGATAGAGTTTTATGGATTCAAATGAGTTCCTAAGAGGCCATCTGACAGGGACATGCAAAGTTGAGAGCCTGTAACTAATGTGGGTAATCCACCGGAAGAACTCTATAGAAGGAATGTCATTGTAAGAGGCTGTAAAATCATTTACATTGAAATAAATTCTTTTGTTAGGACCACGGGAGTCTGAGCCAAACAATGATATGAAATACAGTGAATGTGGATTACAATAGTGGCTGTGTTGCATAATGATTTAAATAAATCTTACGTAACACTAGCAAGATGTTGTGGACATTCAGGGTAAACGGGGCTGTCAGGAGTTTTAGTGAGTGTCAGTGCATGACTGCAGAACTTGAACAGGAGTTGCTGCAGGCTCACCTGCCTGTGATTAATGCTACAGGCGATTAAGCAGAAAAAGAGTTCCAGTCCAGGAGCTCCATTGACAAGCCCACTCAGAGACGCAGCCATCCCTGCCATCATACATCTATATCCACAACCCTATGCCCACTGGTCTGGAAAAGCTGCAGTGAATGGAGATGATCCGTCCGTCCCCCCAGAATCCCTTTAAAGCTGTACATTCTGCACACACAGCTACATTCCTGCCTGGGGTTAAGTAGGTCAGAGGGAACTCTTATCTTTGAAAGAGATGCTTCATGCTGCCTTGGGTCTGTTGATGCTTGACTGAGCCATTGTCACTGGATTGATAGGCGAGATGTACATTAGCTTTTTAACATGATAAATTTCCCATGTTGTAATAACAGTTCAGCTTAGGTGGAAATCAGAGGGTCTTATATAGCTTTCTGTCACCCAGTTCTTTTGGGAAAAAGAAATTTAAAGTCAGGAGTAACAACAAAAAAAAAATCTTCCAACAGCTGAAAAGTACATCTGGATACATCTCGAAGCAGAATTATCCAATTAACGGTTAACTGTGGTGAATATTTCTGACCAGTTACGCATGCTGGTCTATAGATCAACCTTGCTGCTCTATAGTTTACTGCATTGTGTACCACCCAGGTCTGGTGGGAGCTAGATCGTGGCTGTGGAAACACTGTGCCTGCCCTCCAGTCCTTCCCCAGCTTGCCACAGCGATTTGAGCTGCAAACTCCCTTTAGCATTGTTAACCATGTTATCTCTGTTAGCCCCATTAGCACTGTTAGCAGTGTCAGCACGGCTAGTGGTGCTTACATACTTAAGGTTTTGCCACTCAATTTGAGGTTGCTCATTTACCGGGGCTACCTGGGGGAAGACAGGAGGGAGGCCACCATATTTACATAGCAATGCTGTCCAGCCACTGGGATGGCGTTACCAGCAGTATTCACGAATGTACAGTACCACAGGCTAGCTCCCACTCAGTCCAGGTGCTGTAAAGTACAGATTAACAAAGGCCAGCTAGCCAATAAAGACCAGAGGGTGGGCAGTGGGTAATATGTTTCTGCATGTTAATGCGGCTAGACAGCTGTCAGGAAAGCCAACAGAAAATAAATAAAGGCTAGAAATGAACAAAACATTAAATTTTCACCACCTCTAAATGGATAGCACTTCGAAATGTGGCACTAAAGCTCATTTAGGCAACTGAGCGGAAGAGTAAAAGGAAAGACCTCTTGGATTTCACTTTAAAAGAAACAAAACAAAAAATGGTTAGTTACCGGTTAATGAGTGTCAGGCTACTGAAAGCAAACTTAACCAAAACTCACATCCCTTAGCAGAACCAAATCGTAGCTTTTTTATTCACGCTGACTTTGTCCTATAACGCATAAAGTTGTCTGAAGCATGCTGTTGGGGAAAATGATCAACATAGCTTCTTTCCACTTAAAAGCTCTTAAGAGGAATTGGAGCTAGATAGGCATCACAACCTTTTTATTGTTTACCCTGACCAGACAGGGGGGCTTCCTTTGACCATGTGCATTCCTCCTGCCTGTTAAGCACATCCACTCATCACCTCACACAGATTACCAGCAGCCCTGCCCCTTCATTACCATCCATCCATCCTCAGCAGGAAGGGGGGAATAGGTCAGTCACACTTTAACTCAGACAAAATGAATCTGAAAATGTTTCAACTGCAAGTGGTTGGTCTGTCATGCCAAAGTGATTTCGCACTGGCTATCTGAGCTGCAAAATGAGCTGTGAGAACGTGTAGTCTGTGCTGAGTGGCCTTTTGAGGAAACAGAGACACAAATTTTCATGAGGGCGGCACACGTCTACCCCAGCCAAAAGCCTCCCCTAGCCAAAGCTGAACCAAAGGGACAGGCGCAGAAGAGAAAGGGAACCATTGACACACTGGTATTCTTCAGCCAAAGTGGAAGCCCGGAGCTAAACGTGTTCAGTAGAGAAGAGCGGAGGAGTGGAGGGGCGGAGGGGGTTTGAGGGACAGAGCAGGCAAACAGATACAAAGAGGCCCTGTGTCAATGCTGTGGCTCTGCAACTGAAGATAATCAACACTAAAATAATATGTAATTTGAGTGGCCCCCAGCATACCAGGTCAGCACCGCTGGCTAGAACGACCATCTTGGCTGCTGCCCATTCTGACACATTCTGGTTTGATGTGCGAGTGTTCAGGAGTTTCGGCTGTATGAAAGGGGTTGGCCGAGCTCCACAGCCACACAAAGAGCCTCTCTGCTGCTTTGGACTGTAGGAGGGGAGTTCATTGCTCTCTGAGCTCATGCCTCTACATTTCCTCTATTCCTCCATTTCCAGCATTTTTCCACTTACCTCTGCTGTACTTCTGCTGCTGTTATGTTAGTACACTGTCCTGGGTAACCAGATATACCATTAGGAATAACCCAACGTATTAAAATTCAATGTTATAAGGCTGCTGAATTCATGTGCAGCAATTACCAGTGCATGGTTAATACTCAGTACAATTGCACTGATCTTACCTTCCCCCATTGGGCCCTGGTGGAGAGCAGAATGGGACCCCTCTGGCATGGCACTCAGGCCTCTGGAGCTGACAAAACAAAACATGAAGGGTCAAACAGAATTTAAGCACTTCATGTCAGGACTTACAGTACAATCACACAGCAGTTGTTATCATTCTTGGTGGAATGCCATGAAAAAAAAAAAAGCCAACAAGGGCCAACTAGAGCCACTTGTGCGAGACAAAACTAGGGTGACAGACGCTCAACAAGGTAACGACAGCTGACTGTCGGCTTCCTGTGTCAGGGCCCTAAAAGTGGATAAGGTGGAGGATTTCCAGTGGTGTAGAGTTATCCTTCTCCCTGTTATCATGGCTACATGGCACCATGTCTGCTGATGTTTCCACATTTCAACATCACATGGTTGTAATCCCACGAGACATAATGTGGGATTTTTGATCAAGTGCATTCCAAACATCTGATTCAGGAGAGAACTTATTTCATCCAACATGCACTCCATTTTGTCAAACACACCTTATATTTCTACACTTCATGTTAGTCTTTTTAAGTTTTTATTTTTTTGTCATGTGAGTTATGTTTTCTCACTGAAGTCTATTCAGGTCTCAGTATATGAAAAGGAAATTCTTCCCATTCCCATGCTCACTGCTCACTGCTCTGCTTTAGCTCATACCAGCCACTTGCTAATATATGGCGAAGCTGGGGCTGAGGTATGCACAGTAGACACAACTGTGATATGAGCTCATGGTAATCAGTAAGGAAAGGGCAGGAGGTTAGACAACAGTCTAACTTAACATGAATGCTTAGGAGATTTGGCAGCTGCAAAGTAAATGTTAAAGGGCTTGACATTTGAGAGCTTCTGTGAATGTCCAATGTCACTACTATAACTATAAATGTTTGCTTCATAAAATATCTGAAAAATTGAAGCACACCCCACCAAATCTTACATAAACCCTCCATGTTTAACCATGTTTAACTGTTACAAATAAGTTAGTGTCACATCAAAACAAGTCTCTCATTATCAATGTAACTGTCCAGTGAGATTACAGGTTCACCCCTGGTGGCATGAATTTTTCTAATCCCTCATGCCAGGCTGCGGGGCTGTTAATGATGAGGTGTGTCCCCCCAGAGCCACTGTGCTGCCAGTTTCTCACATCACTGCCTCTCCAGCTCCTTACAACAAATTAAAATGGACGACTGTGCATGAGAACTCGTCTCCCTGTGATTCCTGGTGAGCCTCCGGCCTTTTAAACATCGCATTCTTGGGCCAGCTAGATCAGAGGAGCAGGAATTCTTCAGGGATTAGGATGGGCATTGTTCGTAGCGCGCTCACCGGCCACTGTGCCGAGCTGACAGTCAGGCCAGCTGAGGCCAAACCGAGACCACTGCCAGGAGGTTCGCCAATTAAGATGTGCAGGAATGCAAGGAGGAAAGTCACAGAGCTGGATCCACACATTAGGATCACTGCTTCACTGTAGGGTCCCTGCAGCTGCAGCCTGGACTCAAGTAGAGCTTGTTTACGGCACAAGAAATTCAGCAGCCATAAAACTATTCTTTTTGTTCGTCACACCAAAGCACAACAAAGGAACAGAGCAAACAATCGTATCCACCCTATGAAAATTAAATGAAGGGTCCTTTTTTGGACTCAAAGCCAAATATGGTATGGTAGAGTTTAAACCATTAGCACTATGAGGCACTGTTCTTGCACGTGGGTCCTCATTTGTTTGCTTCTCATGTTATGCTCATATACATGGACACACATGCAAACACGTAGGTAAATGGTACAGGGATACACATTCATTTTGATGGTTTCATGATATTCCACTGAAAAATGCAAACCATTCCAGCCCAGTTTAATCTGTTGTGCCTTTAACACGAATCTGAATCTGACTGAAATCAATAATCTTGTTTATCTTTGCGAGCAAAGGGTAACAAATATTGTAGGACACGCAGATTTATGCTCAGTCTATGCAGCACTGCTACAATGACAGTCTTCAAGAATGAGGTCTCCTGAAACAGCCTTTGACCAATTGATTTTCAAGTGGTGGGTTAGTTTGTATAACCTGCAGGAGCAGTATTCATGTCGAGGGTCAGGCTTTGAACTCAGTCTCAGTGAGCAGTGAGCTAATAAAATCCTCTGTTGATCCCACCTACCATGACCTCTGAGCTAACCCTGCTTAATGAGCAGACTAAAACTATGCTAATCTGTCTTTGGTCAATGAGAGGCTAGACTAGGAATAATGGGCTTAAAACCTACGCTGTAGACGTCTGGGTCTTAAACACGGTTTTCCAGTGTCTTATCAATGACTGTTGGTGGGTGTAGAGAGTGGTTTGGGTGGAGAAAGTGAAAATGTCTGAAAATGTCAAGCAGAAGCAGTGTTGCCCATAATCTTACCACATCTGGACAAAATTCAACAATCATAACTCATTAACTTTCACCTCCTGTTTGCTGACATATGGCAATTCCAAATCCTTGTTTTCCTAGGGAGGGAGCATGGCCAGATTTCAAATCCTAAAGAAAACACTACATACAGGCTAACATTCATGCCAGGCTGGCCACCTGTGCTTGAACTAGCTGCCATTTCACACAAATGGAGAGCATTTGGTTCCCACAGCTGATGACTGCATTACCCGCAGCATGAACCTCCCGCATGGGAATCTGCAACTTGCCCCTTAATTGAAGACAGACGCTCGAAGAGCCAATCTGATGGCTATTAAAAGAAAGACCTGCAATGGATCACTTCTTCAGATTGGCTGATAAACATCCTTGTTTCTCTAATCGCCAGGCTTTACACTGATCCAGGCAGTCAAAGCCTGAATTCCTTTCTTTAAAAAACAGCAAACAGATAATTAAGGGGGGCCGATGCTGGCCAAGACACAGCACTCATGCAAATAAAGAGGAAATTTATACTGAGTCATCCCCACAAATGCGTTAAAAGCCTCATTCTGAGAAAACACAGACAGACAAACATACACCTTGAACCAAGACCTCAGGTCTTACATGTTGATGAAAAAGGATCCTCAGGGAAGAGATGACTATCTGGAGCATTTTTCACCATTGACAGCCTGTCAGGGTTGTAAGAGAAGTGAAACCACTGAACATGTCTACAGAGGAAACCGTAGGGAAACCAGACTTCTGCTCTAAGGGAGACAAGCCACTTTCTCTGTCTCTTCAGGAAGGACTATAGGGGGGCACAGACCAGCCCTGTCTCCTGGAAAATACATTTATTTATAACTAATTTGAAACAGCCAATGCGTGTTTGAGGGAAATGTAATGCCAAGCGAATCAAATTTCCTATTAACAACATTATGAGGACATTTTGCTAATTAATGACACCTGCCACTGAACACCTTCTTTAGTGTCTCATTTAAGAAATACTTCACCTTCAAAATGGTCACTTGTATATCAATTACTGTTTTTCTTACGTGCCTCCTTGGTGAAAGAAGAATACAAAAAAAATTACAAACATCCATTTACAAACTCTCACACAACTCGTGCAGTATAATCCAAGTCTCATTTATTCATTCGTATGCTCAGTACTTTGCAAACACATGATTTTTTTGCTAAAACCTTACTGTTCTGAATTTTTAAACACTTTGAAATGCATGTGTTTGTGAAGTACTGAGCATTCAACTAGATGAATGAGACTTGGATTTTACTGCTTAACTTCTGCAAGAGTTTGTAAATGGATATTTTGATATTGTTTTGCCCCTTTACCTCAATTCATCAAGAATTTTCTCTGTTTTAGGATTCTTCGTTCACAGTGGAAGCATGTGATAAAAACACATCACGAATTCAAGGTAACATGGGATGAGTAACTGATGAAAAATGATCATTTTGGGGGTGATATATTCCTTTAACTCAGAGAAACACTCTTGCCAAACATAATCCAGGCTGTTAAATTGTCACCTTTAATATGGAAACAATTTAGTAATATAGAAATGTAATTTCTAGGTGACAGGGTTGCAGACAAGTCAGCGGGGATGTGACATCATACTTAAACAAAAAAAGCTTTATTGGATGCCAAGACTGTTGCCAATTAATGGACTGTGTTTACATTTCAATCCCAGTAGTCTCCAAAGAAAACTCCCATCCACCAGCTGCTCTCCTGCCAACTGATAATGTGCACAACTAATTACATACAGTTTTGGTCCGGCATCTGAATCCAAAATGAGAACTTAATCAGCCTTTTGTGCAACAATTAACAGCACTAATTGATTTCTCCTCGTGCGGAGCAAGTTGATGGGAGGAAAAGCTAAATATAGTCCAGAGAATTCCGGCTGCACTTCACTCTCACAGTCGTAGACCTACTGGATCACGTTGCATTCACCGTCTGCCCCAACTAGGCCCATGGGAATCTGGAAGTATGACATAAGCCCCCTGGGATGCCTCTAGTCAGACATGGTGGTGCGGATTTCTTTGAGACACCATCAGTCAGGACGGATGTTTACGTTCAGAACAAATAAAACTCAAACCTGGCACGGCAGGCAGAGGTACAAGGTCCTACAGGCTGACTGAGACAGAGAGTCTTTATTGTTTTAGCATTGGTGCCATGTTTATCTTGCAAGACCTCTCTCTCACCCTCTAACCCTGTCTACCCCTGCAGAAAATATCCCCTGACAAACAGCCTTTCTGTTAGCGCCCTCTTTCCCACATTACTCCTGCAGTTTGTCCCCTGACACACGGACCTTAAGAGACTAACAGCTTTTCATTCACTGGGGAAAACAATAAACCCTTACGGTCTCTCTTCACCTCAATCAAGTCCACAGCATCCACAAAAGCGCTGCCCTAACCCGTGACTTCCCACAGACACACAACATATGAGGCTCTCATTTTAGTCTGCTGCATTTTTGAGCATGCTGCTTGCTTAGATGTGGTGATAAGTGATCCATCCCAATGAACACCCACAGGGCACTTGTGAGGAGTTTTGCCCATATGGTGCATGTACAGCTTGGCCAAAATAGCCCTTAATGGGAGAATAATCATTCCCTGCTGTGCTTAAAAAAGGAGAAACAGCAATTTTCACCTCCTCATCAATGACCTATAACCAAAGAATGCATACCTGGCAAGTGAAGTTGGCAAGTGCCATCTTAATTGGCAAACGACAAGTGAAGATTTCCAGTTTTTTAAAATTATAAATGGTAGACAACCAGAGGGTAAGTAGTCCTCCATAATGCCCTGTAGCGTTTGGAGGGCAGAGCAGAAGGCTGCTGGGTAAAACTAGACGGAGAGTCTTTAAAATAGAATTGGAGTGTAAGCATTTAAAGGTGCAATGCACCACATCTGCAGGCAAACAACTCCCTTGTGTCTTCGTGGGGGCTTGCCAACACTGTAATAACAAAAACACAGTGTCTGGCTTCCCTTGGGTGTCTGGAATGCTAAATCACTTATGGCTCTTCACTTTCAAAAAACACAGCGTTGTCAGGTCTTGTTTTAAAGTCAACCTTTACCTCTCACAATGTAATCCTAGCTGTAACTTGCAAAAGCTGGAACTTTACAGTCTCATGAGATCCAGGTCTTTTCTAGGCAGCATCAATTAAGCTCTCAGCCACTAAATGACAATGGAGGAGACTGATGAAAAACTCAGGGGCAGATTTTTTTTTAAATTATAATGCCTCCAAAACCACCAGTTCATTCTGCAGCTCTGGTAATTTTATCACAGCTGCAGCATACCAAGACTAGGGAGGAAGGAATGAAGTGCCAACTCCGAGATCCAAGACACACTTGCACAGTTTCCTGTCTGGACCACCTGGAAGAGAGCGCTTTTCATCGCACTGAGGCAACATTTATCTGAGATGATGTTGAGACGTTATTGTGTGAAAGGTCAAGTGAGGTCAAAGGGATAGAAGATGGAACTTTTCACTGGTAACTGATTGATTTCGTCCCATTCTTCCTCAGCTGCTGGTGGGGAAAGTCATTGACCTATGAACAGCCTGCATTTGAAACCTCAATGTGTCTCACTGGGGTGCTCATTAGAAAGAACAATTAGGATTGCTGGGGCCAAGTATGGGCACCTTAGGGGGAAAGAGGAAATGACAAATGATTCGGCTTCAGCATGGAAGTTAGTTTCTCTCACAAGTTTAACCTGACATCATTGTTTATGTGGAAAACCTCTATAAAAGAAAGAAGGGAAGAAAACACAACCTCCAACAGCTGATCAAAGTTCACTCAACTGAGAGTATTTTGTGTCAAAGACAAACACTACTTATCTGACTGAAACTCCTACTCCTGCCCCCACCAGGGCTTACAGTATAGTTTGGAGGTTGTGAAATTATATGAAGCAAAAATGCACCTTAAATCTGTGTGTAATACCAAGCAATGGAGATCAAAGAAATCCATCATTAGGAATTAATTTAAATGTTTTACATAACTTTAAAACGGACTATTGACTGAAACCATAAGCACACATACACCCATGCAGATGTTTAATAGCTTTAACACAATGTGGCAGTCTGATTTGTTTATTTAGCTAAAATGGAGCAATGTTAAAATGGTCAACTCAGTCAGTTTTCCTTTTTTAAACAGCAGCTCAAGACCCGACTGACAAAGCTAGTGCCCGGTGTTTTTGAACAGCCTTCAAAACCACACAATAAATATCGACACAGTATCCACAGAGGAAATATCCCTTTGACATGTAGCTTCAGTGGCATCACAGCTAACACTGAGTTAGCTAAGATTTGGTAAAGTTGTCAAAAGCGGTTCACGTACCAAATTCGCCAACGTCCTCCCTCCCGACGGCTATTGTCCTCAGAAAAACTTTTCTCGGCACTTTCTTGGAGAAAATATTTAAGTTATTCCGGTGATATCTTCTTTTCACATGTTACCAGCCGCTCAGAAACACACGTCCCGCCGCAGGTCATCAGCTCGCACCACACACTGCTGCATCTCTGAAGAAGAACGGCGAAGCACTGATGCTGCATTCATAGTCCGTCGGAAATATAGTAACTACAAATTATTGCGTTCACAGCATCACAGCATCACAGCAAGGATGTGATTTCTGGCTCCTATCGACTGCAGATGGTAAATGAACATGCACTTATATTGCTCCATGTTATTTCTTGACCCTCTGAGCGAATTAGTAATATTGGTCACAAAATATCTGCTATTGCTGTTTTGTCGTTT
Source organism: Epinephelus awoara (assembly GCA_035609425.1). NCBI lineage: Eukaryota > Metazoa > Chordata > Actinopteri > Perciformes > Serranidae > Epinephelus > Epinephelus awoara. The sequence goes on from CM069309.1 coordinate 22,775,809, forward strand.
TCTTAACAGGTGTCACTTCACAACAAAAATACACAAATATACTCATTAAAGTAAATTCATACTTAAGTCGTATTCAAATTTAAAAAAAAAAATCTAAAGAAGAAGCACATTAATAACTATGATAGGCCATCGTTTTTAGGAGTTTCTACTTTACGAGGAGCTCTGAATGTAACAAAGGACCGCCTGTTTTTGACAGGCCAGTGTCTCTTGTTGAGTGTCAGAGGTGCTCCCACATGTGAACATCTGGCCTGCATAGTTTGGCAATTTCTCTCTGGGGCAAACAAAAAGAATATTTTTTTCTATTAAAGTAGTTAATTTGCACTGGTGCAGAAATATAAATAAGCTATGCAACCAATGACAGGCCTGTGAAAAGGACATAACAAATTGTAACCCTGCCAATTACATTTATGACGGTCAGGTCAGTTGGCTTGGGGGGCTCACAAAGGATGGCTTCAGTGAATCAATTGGCTGGGTGTTAATTTATGTGAGGCTGATTAAATAGAGAGGGGCGCGCTTGCTTTGCACAACCCCCTCTGCGCCATATGCAGGCTGTGAAGAAAGCAATATGCTGGATGACTTCACTACAAAAAGTCAGCACTATGTGGAAATGTTGCTCTTGATGTCATATAAACAGATGTCTTATAGACTGAACTTCCTCCGGCACGATGAGCAGCTTTACTGCCTTAAATTGTCTTAAATTATTCTCAATGAAACAATAATTTTAAATCAAGAAATAAAGTTGGTGTAGCCAATATTAATCTGACTAAATTTCACAGTGCTGCAGTTGAATATCTAATGAGCCAATGTCGCCATCTGCTGGTGATAAAGAGCAACCTTTCTCTCTCTATGTGGATTATAAAGGCAGAGAATTATAACAGTGTATCCTCACTTATCTGATAAATATTTCGAACAATATCCCTAACTGTGTTGTCAGAACTTTAAGAAAAAAGTACAGTGCACAACTATGTCCTACTGAGGGACAATAAAACTTCATAATGTGCAGTTGGAATATGTCGTATTGATGTAACACATCATAATGCAAGACCACAGTGAAAACAGTCACTATATGACTGCAGTTTGAGGTTTAAAAAAGGTTATACTTGAGTTATCTGGAATAAACTCACAATTTAGACCCCACTGTAGAGTTGGTTTCTGCGTAATCCAGTTGCTGCATCTTGTAGGGAACAACTAAATACCACTAGATGTCAGTGTATCTAAGGTTAACTTACACGACATCCTCTACATGAGGTGTCAAACTCATTTTAGTTCATGGGCCACAAACAGCTCATCTTGTTCTCAGACCAACCAGTAAAACCATCACACAATAACCTATCAATAACAGCAGCTCTAACATTTCCCCTTTTTTTGTAAAGAACTACATTCTGTAGAAGCCCATCCAAGTTACTTGACAGAGACAGCAAACTAGCTTGATGACATGGCCAAACACAAGTATGACACTGACTGCATTTAACTGTATGGACCTTGGACTAATGACTAAGGAGACATCTGAACTGCAGAGCTGGACCAGTTGGGAACCACTGATCTGATGGGCCAGATTGGACCCTTTGTCTGGCTGGGTCTGGCCCACAAGCTGAATGTTTGACACCTCTGCTCTATATGTCATAGGGTTCAGTACAAAGGGAGATTAATTTTTTACTTCAGGGAGGTTACTGATCATCTGACAGACTCAAGGGTTGACTTCATAGCAACCATGTGTCAATCAAGTCCAGTGCTTGCAGACATGTTGTAATGTAGGCAGCTATTTAGTCACCTGAGGCTATACCTCTCTCGGTTTCTTTATGTAAGATAATATACTTTACAGATTATTGACAATGCAGCAGACTGCAAATAAATAAAAAGTATAATTATGGGGACAGAATGTTAAATGATAGAATGTACAGCTGATGTAAATTATACTTAGTGTATACTCACAAAACCTGAGCAACTGGATCCGCACATGATAAAACATACAGTGTATCAGTGTTTTATTGGTTAGTCACACCAATGTTAGTGTGTAGCATATAGGTTTGGGAAAAAAAGCAGCATACTGGAAAAGCTACACCTGAAACGACAACCTGTAATTATGGCCTATATGGTGCTTGGATAGTATGTCCTACAGTGAGGGCCTCTGAGGGAGGTTGCTTGAAAGTCAAGACAAAACACATGCCCAAGTACATTTTGAGTTAATGTATTTATTAAGTACAAACATCATGATACTGTCACAGAAACCTATGTAAGGTCGTATGTACAAACATTTGAAGTTGAAAATGTTGAATATTCATCAGTGAGGCTGCTTTACAACACATCAATAAGCATTGTTTAATGTAGATGCATTTTGCTTGTTCTAAAAACACTTTTTAAAAAATCATTGAGAAAAATAACTTTCTCAAGTAAAATATTACTTTATCAATATTCTAAGATTATGTACAACATTATGTGTGCACTGTGAGCGTATTCCAGTGTCACCACGGTTTATTAACGGCATAAAAATAAATCTGGCAGAGCAAAGATGCTGGTGTGGCAGGACTTTGGGAAGCTGAGGGGATCACCATATGGTATTACATTCAGTTTCTTGGCTCAGTTTTAAGACTTAAGGGAATTTAGACTTTTATTTTTAAGTAACAGACCAAGGTGAACCAAGGGACCGTTCAGGATCTGACTTTATTTTGAAAAGACCTGTTCCCTAAGAACTTCCAGATTGTTTGATGGAAGCAAAATGTTCACGGATCTAACCTGATCTAATGGGAACAACCTGAATGTTAACCAGTGGTGATGTACCGCCAAACTAATTAAAATCCTTTCCTGTTAAACTGAGTACAAAGTGACATCCAACAATTCATTTTTACAGGCCACTGCATTAAAAACAAGCCAAAAACCGAAACATAACATCACATTTCATCACATTCTGCCTACTATGTACATCACCCTTACAAAACACATCCATCTGTGGACAAAATAAAAACTGATCCCCTCCAGCATTCAAACTTCCTCTCTCATCAGTCTGAGTTTATTCAGTGTGTGACACAGCTCCGGCAACCGGTGTCATTCACCACCAGGTCGGGGGTCAAAGGTGGGGTCAGAGGGGTCAGATGGGCTTGGTGGTGGTGTTGTAGACCAGACGATCTCTGTCCTCACAGCTGACTGGGACGTTGTTGACGGGCACGCGGTGGTGCTGTGAAGACTTCTTCTTACCCTTCATGATGCAGAACACCAGGACGCCTAGAAGAATGAGGATAGCTAGACCCAGAAGGGCAGCTACCGCTATAATACCTGTTAAAGTAATTACAAGACATTTTTAAAAAGAGACGACACAACAGGATTCAAAGCTGAAACGGTAGATCAAAAAATCAAAGGCTGCTCTCAGCAACTCAGTGAACTGGATAAGTGCACCGGAGAGGAAAGAAGCTTCGACAACATTACCGAAAAGCAAGAAACAGGAAGTTTTTTTAAGGTAGGTATAATTTGAACTTTTTTTAATATAGACTAAAAAAAACAGGCTGTAACATACCTGTATGGGCTTCAGACACTCTGCCTTCATGTCCATTAGTTCTTGCAAACACATCCTTTTCTGAAATGAAGGAAAGACATGATATAGTTTTAGCCTTTTTATGTGGTACGTGACATACACAAAACATGAAAAGAATGCACTCTGCTTTGATGGGAAATTAGACCTGCAATAACAGATTTTTTGGGCCACTTGAGTGCTCCACCAATTTAGCGTTATACTCCAATGACAATAAAGTGTCAAAATGAATGCAGCAGAACAAGAGATGTACTATTTTATTCCTTTTATACAAATATTTTATTCTGCTTCCTTGACAAAACCTGGCGACTACTTTACTCACAATGCAACGTGGCCACAGACAGTTTGTTCAGTGATTCGGGTGTGTTATGCTAGTAGTGGCTAATGTCAAGCCGCTAGCCTCAAGCGAGATGAGGTGCAGGCTACAGAGGTCTGGTAATCTCACTTCTCTTTTCTTACTTTTTCCAATTTCAAACTTGTAGTCCCAAACTACAGGAGTCACAAAAGGATTTATACAACTTTTTTCACCTACGCAGTTAGCAGCAGTCACAGACTTTGATGTGTAAACTCGAGATTTAGAGGCATCTAGTGATAAAGTTCGTAGGTTATAACCACCTGAAACTTCTCCCATGTAAACTCCAGATTAGAATTCCTTCAGTGTTCATTGTTCAAGAGGTTTATACAGGACGCCGAATTATTGGCAGATGTCTCTTCCTCTACAAAAACAAGCAGACCCCACGATTTAAACTGGTAAAATCACTGATTAAGACAGTTTTTCCATTACAAATGGGCTGATAACTACTGTGACAGACATGAAAAATGTAAAAATGCAGAAACGACCTCTGGAGCCAGCGTTTGATTTGTCTGCTCTGGGCTACTACAGAGCATGCCGGTTCAACATAGCGGACTCTGTGGATGGATCTGTGGAGGACTTGCTACCTATGTAGATATCAGCGGCTCATTATAAGGTAATGAAAACAAAATTATTCTTACTTTGAGGTGATTATAGAGTAAATAAGACATACTAAAAATATATATTCCATTTCTGCCAATATATCCTTCTAAATCCTACACACTGGACCTTGGGGTTGTCGGCCATTAAACCAAAACAATAAGTTAAAAGGTGCTAGAAGTCTCAATAGAGCTGTGGGTTTTTCATTTTCCTGTGTGATTATCACTACAAGCGACTCATTTCCTATTACATGTATTACATGTATTGGTTCCATACATTAAAGCAGTTTAGGCAGTTTTGTCATATCATCTCCTTGAAACATAACTTCATTTTCGCACACATTTAAAAACTTAGTAGTTTCACATCAGTTTTGGATATAACAAAGAGGCAGAACTTCCTGAAAATTTAGTAATTCAGAGTTTACATTTCACCCTGTTCAGTTTTTTTGTATGTCACAGCTGACAACTGTTCCCCAAGGGCCACCACAAGTGACACTTGATTAGACAACAGTCTGGAAGACAGCCTGAGGCAGTACAAAGTGCTGGACCACTTAGACAGCAATACAAGACAATGACAACCCAAACAAAACCACTGCATCAACAAAAAATAAAATACCATAAAAAATTCATGTGTGGAGAATGCACTGGTGGGAGAGTGGGTTTTGGCAAATGATACTATCTTCATACGTGGAGCCTTTCACCAGTGTGTCTGTGTGAAAGATGTGTGGTGTCCTGTAGTTATGTACAATGTGTATCTTAGTGGCACAAATAAAATGTTTATTTGCCAGGATGTACATATTTGTAAAATATGAAATACGAAACAACCCACCTGTTACCCCACGGCAAACTTTCATACAGGCGTCCTCACTGTCAAATCTGTTGTCGTTTCCATAGCAGCCACCGTAGTTGAAGCGGAGGCATTTCACAGAGTAGGGGTCGTAGTACCACTTGGTGATACTGTCCCTGCAGCTTCCTGTATCAGGAGCCTCCGTGCAGCGCACTGTGAACGACAGTAAATGAGCAGGTAAGGTGAGATTGTAGATAGTCAAGTATTAATAGACGGCGAGAGCATGTTTTACAATAGTATATATCAAAAGCAACAAAAACGACTAAAAATTCACATCACCTTTTTGTTCGTCCAGTGGAATCTGCAGCAGAATCCGAAACTTGTTGGTCACTGATAAGGTCACACGAATAATAATTCAAGTTAGCGAGTCTTTCAAAGAAACATGTTATCGGTCATACCAATGCTGCATTCAAATTTTCATGAGCCTGTATGAAAATGAAGTTTGCAAAGTCAGTGCTCACAGTCTTCACAATTCTGCTCATCTGAACTGTCACGACACTGTGGGGACGAGTCACACTCCAGACCGGGAGCCAAACAGCAGCCGTCCGCACAGGTGAATTCCTCCGTTGTACAGGGAGCATCACATCTTAGCACTGCGGCACATAAACAGAGAGAACTGTCACTTGTGATATCAACTGCTTAATGGAGTAGAGGAAATGTGTATGATATAATATTTACTATTTCCATCACTATCCATCAGAATTCACTGACCGTCAGATGGGGTAACTGAGATACCTCTTCCAGTTTTAGAAGTTTTTTCTGAAAGAAAAGAAAAAAAAATAGATTAATATTCAATAATGGGTTAAAAACGGCAACTTTACCAGGCAAATGTATTGTTTACCAAGCAACTAGTGGAGACGCCAGGAAGTTACTGACCCAACAAACAGGTAGTTCTGTAAATAACACCCCACAAAACCAAAATGTGACGCATTTACACTTCAGTGAATGTGGTCATTCGTGGCCTTTAGCATTGCGGTAGTACTCTGGTAGCCCCAGTGGTATTACTATCATCATAACTACTAACAAGAGAGCTAATGAGAAATCAACACAATAACAGCCACCTGGGGGGAATTAGATTACATTCGGGCAGGGTCAGATTTTACACTAACCTATGCTGACTGTCTCCTAGTTATATTTACCGTACAGACATCAGAGTGGTGTAGACTTTTTCTTCAATCCCTTCAAGAAACCAAATGAGCAAACAGAAAACTGAAGTATAAAAGCGCAAAGCACAGATACCTGATCCGTAGCAGGCCTTGGTGCACTCATCCTCTGAGAGATAGTTGTTGAGATTCTCCCTGCAGCCCCCGAACATGAACAGCTGACACTCCTCTGAGGCGGCATTGTAATGCCAACGAGGGAAGGAACCGCGACACGGCCCAACCTTCTTTGGAGCCATGCAGTGGTCTGGTGGGACACAAAATAAAGGATTAGGTTTGATTCACAATAAATAGTTGTAGTTTGACTTTAAGTCAGTAAAAAAAGTTTATTGTGAGGAGTCTAGTCTGAGATGAAGGTTTCCCCCACACTGATATCATGTACATGGTTCACTGAGAAGCAAGGGCGTGGACTCAAGTCACAAATTTGAAAGTGTATTGTGACTTATTTGGGTGTCGAATTCTATACTTGACTTGGAACTTGAGTGCAAAGACTTAAGGCTTGCAAAACAGTGACTTGGTCCCACCTCTGTTAGAAGTGCAATAAATACAGTTCAGTGAAGTGAGAGACAGCACTAACACTCTCACCAGCGTTTACTGAAGTTTAATATATAGTTATAAGTAATCAAAGTTGCCTTATGTAGCTACTCAGCACACTGATCAATCCAAAGGCTGGAAAAAACTTATTTAATGTGCACAGATGACCTCACTAGACACTTGACAATGTAACACTTCTAGTTTGAAATCCACAAACCAGTTTCACTAAAGGTCAATACTTTTGTCTCACATCTGATAGCAGATGTGGTGGGATTCGCTGCTGTAGTTTGTCTTCACTTCCTTCTTTTGGTGTCTGTCTGCTCACGAGTCAGACACATAATTACAAATGAGGTTGTCATCTATGGAGAAATGCAGCTCAGAAGAACAGGTGGTGTGTTTCAAATAGACTGAGGTTAGAGAAGGCGATGTGCATTGTCCGCATGTGGTTGATGATACATATGTAAAGTATCAGTTTCAGAGCATTACATGCTGACTTCACAACCATACAAGGAACTGTAAGCTACACTTTGATTCCCAAATGTTATAATGTCTGATTGTCATTCATTACTGGGTTTTAGCTGCTATTCAAACCACTCATTATTGTGGTGTAAATGCTGCAGCATTGACATGTAGAGTCACTGCCATGCCCATGCATATTCCACTGAAGCGCATTCCTCACACTGTGCGGGACACAAGCTGTTAATCAGTAACGCAGCAACTGAATGGTTAAAAGTCTTTTTCTTGTCCTTCAGTCTACAAACAACCAACAAGCTGCAAATACGGCCACCAGTTTAAAGTACTTTTAAATGATAAGACTTTTAATCCATGCTGAAGAGGGTTGTGATGCTGGCTGTTGTTTGTGTAACCCAAGCTGAAACCAGACTGACAGGTTTCGTTGAGTCGGGGGTGGAGAGAGTGGGATGGTACTAGGGGAGCAGTAAAGCACACAAGCCGCACTACTAACTTCCGTTTTCTGAGGCAAGAAAATGTGCCAAGAGAGCTACTCTGTGGCTTTCTCTATCTTCCATTGAGGGGAAGTGACTCTAGATAAAACGTGAAATCATCAACCAAATAGTTGTTCAACAACAAACACCACTAGTTATATATATGTATCAAGCTTTTTCTACCAACAGTTTCGCCCTTACAAGAGCCAAACTAGGTTTAATCTTCCCGGGAGCACAACCTTTTATCTTTGTATCTTCACACTATTTCATCATTCAGTCCACAGGAATTGGGCGAGCATGCCTTGACAAGTTCGATCAGCAACTAACACAACGGCTTGTGACGAACGCTAAACAATGGGTTGAGTTTCTTGTGAAAAACTCTAAACCCCCTTACCTGGAAACAAAAGGAAACACAGCAGTGAAGCAGCAAACACACCAGTCACAACCTGCTCTGATATCGATATTTTGAGAAAGGTGTCACCATATCATACTCGCACTGCCTATGGACACCAAGGAAGCCAGCTCGACGGGTATATTTACAAGAAAGCTAAAACTTATTTCTTCACTTTAACTGGCTATGACTTGCCTGATACAGGCCTGAAACTCCTTATTTTCTCACTCCACCTGCTGCATTTCTTTTAAAAGTTTGTATTTTATTACTTGATTATATGACAAACAATTGATGATTTCATCATTTTGATATGTATGGTTTTGCTGATAGTGAGCTATGATGCCTACTGTGTTCATTCTGTCTGTTTTCATGTGGAGACAGTGGGATGGTAGGGCTCAGTGAAGCACTCAATCAATGTACTTCCCTTACTGCTGCATTTCTTGTATGAAGGTGCTAAGTACATATACAAAGTTTATCATTATGATTATTATGTGACTAAATGGGAAAGACTTATGGACTTTAGGAATGTGTTTAGTAAAGTTGAGTACTAAAACGCATAATCCTCTCTTAACTATGTCCCAACATTAAACTCAAAGCATGTGACTCTGAATAAGCCAAAGATATGTCAACAAATACAGGTAAAAACATGACTCACGTTTACCACTGAAACTCAACCATTCATTCTGCAGAATGCCCCCACTGGATCTGCATTTTCTGAGTAACTAACAAAGCTACGGCGGCCAGCCGTCACACAAGGTGGACACATTTTAACATGCATTCCAAGAGAACCTCAAGAAAGCAGATGTCCTCTGTAAAAGACATTCAGATCATTTAGGCAAGATACTCACGCTCAGACTGCTCAGGAGTCAGGACCAGGACGGTGATCGTGGTCGAGTCCGACTGGCCGATGGTGTCTGTGACGGTCAGCCGGAACTTGTACACCCCAGATGTCAGATTGGACACGACAATCTGGTCTTCAAAGGTGGTTTTCTACAAGCCATTGAAAGACAGTGTTTGCTTATTAATCACAAATATGACCGGTAGATTTTCGATTAAATGTTGGGCACAAATAAAGAACAATACAGTGGACATGTGAAATGACTGATATGCAGACACAGGATTAGCAGGATCAGCTTTGCATAGCAGTGTCTTTACTCACCTCGATGACAGCATAGGGGTATCCAGTGAGCATTTGCCACTGGTAGGACACAATCTTATCGTCATCTTTGCTCTCTATGCCGTTCAGTGTCACAGAGTCCTGAGGTTGGACCACCCGGTCCTGGCCTCCAATGGCAATTGGCGGTTGGTTGGCGTCAGCTGGAGAGACACCATGGGATATAGGTGAGCAAAAATTACAAAGCTAAATACAGCAGGAGTTCCACCAGGAAACCTGAGCCTGATGCAGGGGTCATAATGACCTGGCGTGTGTGGACATGCTGGATTGGGGGTGTCTGCTCTAAGCCTGTGGCCTCACACAACCTCATTAGGAACATGTTTAACAAAAATAATCAAATAATTAACAGAAATTATTAAGAGGTACTTAATTTGATTTAACTGAGTACATGAGCCAAAAAACATTTATTTGACTGCTATGTCAAGGGAAACTTGCACTTAAAAGCCCAAAGAATGTAAATCATAAAGGCTATTTCCATCATGTGATCCCTTTCCATGATGTAAAATGTTCAATCCTGCAATCAGTCAGTTCTACAGAAACACAACATAAAAGTATGACTAACCACAGTGATCCTAAAGATAAAGGATCCCTGGTGATATTCTCGTCAACAGAGGGCCCAAACTCTGATATGCATCTTTACCTGGAGCCTCACATAGAAACACTGCAATGCAAATTAAACATTGAAAGTGTGTTTAAAGAGTTTTGGTCTTACTTGCGGGGACATCCAATTCAAGATAGCTCTCATAAACAGAGTCCAAGATGTAACTCATGTATCCTTTCTTCCTGACAAAGCGGCAGGCATATTTCTTCTTGTACAGGCAATCAAAGAGAAAGCAGGAGCTGACCAAGCCCTGCTCGGATCCCTTCTGCATGAGGGCCAGGTTGCACCTCGGCTCTTTGCAGCAGGCGCTCACACAGTCCCTGTATCGGTCCAGTTTCGGCGACGAAATGAACGTGGCCCCGTCTTTCACTGATTCATCGGTGTCGAGGACGAAATCCTCCCGACCTTCCTTGAACTGGGCCAAGCATGCCTCACCAGTCACCTGGCCACAAGCGCAGTCTAGTAGAAACACCAGGAGCAGGAGCGCACACGCTCCTAGTTGTCCTTTAAGGAGTGGATTCATTTTCAAAACTCCTGTAAAGATCCCCACACGAATAAAATCCACACCAGTGCGACAGTGGCGAATTAAAAATACCACTTATTCTTTAAAAAAAGGCAATGTCTGCGGAGTGTTTAGGCCTCACAGGGGTAAAACACTTTGCGTCCTCTCACAAATCAACCTTCAGCTTCTGACTTCCTCCTCTGCAGCCACAAAATCGTTTCAAAACCTCCGCAAACGCTCTCCAGACAGATGTGATCTATTGATCCTCCCCGAGTCTGAAACTCTCACGAAAGATTCACCTGTTTGATGTCGACAAAAGCCCGTGCAGTCGACGACATTACCCAGGTGACTCACCTGGGAGATACAGGAAGTGAAATTCCACTCCTGAGGTGCCACTCCCTTCAGGCTGCTATATGACGGGGGCTCCAAACAAAACGAGGACAGAGGTGTGTGTGTGTGTGTGTGTGTGTGTGTGTGTGAGAGAGAGAGAGAGAGAGAGAGAGAGAGAGAGAATGTAAAGCATCACTGTAAACACAAGGAGACATGTAGGTCAACAGCATGGTTTCATGTTGTGACTTGGGGGATAGGGGCTCTAATACAATGTGAGCTGCTTTCACACATATTTTATTTTCCTTTATTTTATTACTTTTTTGGTTCTATTTACTGACAAATTCAAAATATGTAGACCATAGCATATGACATGCTTTTTGTTGTTTTTTTTCTCTGGTATGAACTTACATTTCTGTCATTTGTAACCATGAAGTACTTTGAACTGTGGTTTTGAGAAGTGCCGTATAAATATTTTAATATATTTTATTTATCAGTTAAAACAGTTATCATAACAATATTGTTTTTATTTATTTATCTAGTAATTTATTTAATTTTATTTATTTTTATTTTGTCCATATTGGTGGTTTACCTTGAACCTTGAACCTTTTATTTGTGTGCCCCTGAAACTTTAACCTTTTCAGGGTGTGGACTGAAGGAAATTCACCAACATCTACAATGAGCAATGGACCCTTTGAAGTTTGATTTAGTCATAATGGATTTCCCCATTAAAAAAAAAAATTAAGTCCTACACAAACAGTATAATTAACACAAAGAACAGTCACACAGCAAGAGGACAATGCACGTCTTAAAAACATTATGTACATTAAAGTTAAAACATGCAATGCACTCTTTTAAATTTAAAAGGCAAAATAAAGTGTAGAAGAAAATGACTACTTACTGTGGTATTCCCGATATAGAATAAATTGTCTATTATATCATAACACATAAAAAATATTAGAAAAAAACTCAGTTTTTGTAATTTCTTTTAAGCAGTGAACATAAAATACCTTCTAATGCAAGGTGACAAGAAAATACACACACATACAAAACATAAAACCACCAATATGGTTAAAATCAAATAATTATAGAAATGTGGCACATAAACAAAAAGAAAGGAGCAGAGAAACAAAACAAGGACACAAAACAAAAGATGTATTTGGTGGTCAGACAAGAAAGTGTCTGTAAAAGTATATCAAGGCAAGATTTACTTTGTCCCAGCTCACTTGACTTCCTCTTTTAAACTCACTCATCCAGAAGGTGGCAGTATGATCCCATCTTCAGCTGAAGAAGCAGTGAAGGGTGAGCACTTTATTTTTTAACTAAGACGATTGTAAAACATGTTTTTTTGGGCAGATTTCTTTTCTCACCTACTATAAAATCATTAACACACGTCATCATGTAAAATCTCAGGACCCCCCAGTCGTCTTTTCGCAACTGTAGTGATACTGATGATTCACACATTGAGTCATCCAATTACAGTGTGTGATGAGTCATGAAGCCGCTCGGGAAGTAATCCACAACCTGGTCTAGAGGTAGCAGGAAGTGGTTGCTGGAATTAGGCAATGTGGATGAATTTCATCATCATTGAGACTGAATCATAAATCCAGACAAGTTTGGCAAGAGGATAATTGGGTTTTGGGAAAACAAAAGCAGTACCCACAAACTCTACAGCTTCCTGATGCAATACGATTTTACATCAGTGATAAAGCAGTAGAGGTCAAACTCATTTGCTGCCCCTGCTTTCCTTAACTTCCACCTAGAATGTGTCACCTGTCCAAGGTGAGACAGCCTAACATGGGTCTCTGGTGCACGTCCCCTTTTTTTAACCTGACGGTGCAGAACCAAGTAGCATAAGACGAGATGAATGAATTTGTTTGCCTGGAAAGGTGAGCTGCTGGAGGCACTCAATAATTCAGTGTTTGTAACAGACGGTGCATCAGTGGGTGAACACGCGCGGCTATGCCTGATTGATAGTCCCTGCCAAAACAAAAAACTGAACCCCATTATTCATATCGTAATAGGATCCGTGGAAACTCTGCGGCCCGTTGTCTCTGTTGTCTCAACTGTAATAATTTGGCAGCGGGAGGTACAACTATGAATTTCTGACCTTGGGTTTACGTGCTGCGTGTTGATATTTGACTTCGCAAACATTGATGGTTTCAAGGCTTTTATTTGACATTTGACTTCTGAAGAGCCATAAATAGTGCTCTCCTATTTATCTATTATTCATGGGTGCGTAACTGAGGATGCCAATTTGACTTCAAGGCTTATTAAACGTACACCTGATAATGCCTGTTATAAAGGGCAGGGCAGCTATCACACTAGAGGAACCCTGGCTCACCTGTCAGGGGGACCCAGCTATTGTTGGAAGTGTTTGTGAACACAAGAGCCCTTAGCATGCCAAACCCCTTCAAGTTTGTGAGCAGGCAAACACCTTCGATCCTCTTACTGAGGAAATATTTGAAAATATGGGTGGTGTGTTGGTATGTAGATGTTTCTGATGACAGGTATGTCTACAAATTATATGATCAGAGATAACAGAAGACACATATTTCTATATTTTATGGTGTTAGTACACATTTTGGCATCTTTTCAGCCAGAGTAATATCCCCAACTTGATTGCCGTGGTTGCCCTCTAACCCTTTCTGCAGTTTTTATCACTGCAATTGAACTCTGCTCTCCCACCTGCTATAACACAGAGCAAAAAGCAAACACACACCCTATAAGGTGCATGTGCACATACAAATGCATGCAAAGACACACACGCGCACGCAGAGGCATATCTCATTACCATCCTCCTGATAGTGCAGCCAGTGGGTGTTGCAAGAGGAGGAGGGAAGGAGAGCAAGACAGTGAGCTTGAGAGAGAGAGGGAGAGAGGACGAGGACAGGCAGAGAACCAGAGCTATAGAGAGGGAGAGCACGAACACTCAACAAGATAACAGGAGATACGCGTGGGAACAGCTGCCCACTGGAAGCAGAGATATAGACAGAGCTGTGTGTGTGTGTGTGTGTGTGTGTGTGTGTGAGTGAGCTCCGTGTGTTTCCACGGTTCTCCTGAGGCCGTGGCAGCCATGGCGTCAGAGCCTAGCACCCAGTCCAGGGTGATGTTCCAGGCGACGGACAAAACAGAGGAGCCGGCGCATCGCAAGCTGGGCAAGCTGACAGTCAAATACAACCGCAAGGACCTGCAGAGGAGGCTGGATATCGAGGAGTGGATCGACGGGCAGCTGCACCTGCTGTTTGACTGTGAGGTACGGGGTAGGGTGGCTCACACTGACACACACACTCACACTGTGGTGTGTGCCTGAGGAGGAGGTGAGGGGAAGGAGCAAGGGAGTCACTGAGCTGCTCAAAGGTGGCTGTGGCCGGGGCTATCCATCATGTTTAAGAGATTACAGCGACCTAAAAGAGGAGTGGGAGGCGAGGAGCTTTGCTTGAAGGCTGCAATTTTTGGCACACAAGCCCTCATGTGTCATCAACCTGACTGCGGTATCAGCTGTGCGGTGTACTCCGTGGCGTTCTACCATCACGATAGGATAATTTTTCCAAGATAGGATGTCTTATTTACGTCAAAAGGAGGCTAGGTCGCAAACCCTGATAATGCTTGATTACTCTAAAAAATAAGGCCGCCATATGGCCACGATTAAGTTGGTTTTACACTGTAGGAAGTTAAATACATTCTAGGATCAGCAACATAGGAGGCACACAATATTGAGAAGGAAGTCAAAGCACCAAAACAACATTCTTATAACTGCGATAAAATAATAAAAACTGTGGCAGAGAAAGTAATAAAACGTAAAAGCTAAAGAGCAGGATAAAAAGGGTATTTTATTTAGCAGTTTATATGTCTAGCTATTATGGTGGCATCCAGGACATTATGTCATCATTCTAATGTGTGTGTGTATGTGTGTGTGTGTGTGTGTGTCCTGTCTCTCCGTCTGCAGACACATTCTTGTGGACACAGTCACTCAGTAGTTATGCATGATAGAAACTACACACTCAGATCCTCCCAATATGGATGGTGATTAATAATGACAGTGATTAGACGTTGGGGAAACTTGCTGTATAAACAAATACGCAGAAAAAAAATTCAAGATATGCAGTTCTATTAACACAGTGCATGTCAAATGTAAAAACAAGAGTCGTAATGTGGAAATCAGAGCTCATTATTTCCACACTGTGCCTAATTAATGGCCTCATTGCATAGATGGTAAAGTTTAATACGCGCAGGGGATTGTGTCGAGACACTGGCCAGTTCTCTCTCTCTCACACAACCTTCATAACTCAGCTCCTGTACAGTGGGATACAATCCAATTATGTCAGAGGCTCCATATTGATTTGCTTGGCATTCTCCGAGGGGAAACCATGGCAACAGATGTCTCATCGCCCACATGAGGCAGCATGGTACAGTGGAATTAGGGGTGTCTGTTGAGGAGCATGAGCTTCCTAATGACGACGCAGATCAGATGACAACGCCGCCTCCTCCGTTTCATGGCGGAGATGGCAGAGACAAACTGTTTCTCATTTAATTCTCCATCGACACAGAGACCCCTTGGCTGCAGATGGCCTGTAGCCGCCTCTCTGTTTGGCATCCCCTTACACTGCCAGGGAGCCCTTTGCATATGGCATATACTTATGCTGCAGAACGTGAGCATGCATCCCTATCCATCTGAATGGCTGCCTGACACAGAAGTTTACAGCGCATCTAATGTTAGACAACTAGCCTCTCTTTCTAGACCAGTAGATAGTAAGGGTTAAGTCTGGTTAGCTAAAGTCACAGCTGATTGCCAGGCATTTTTAATACTGTGCTACTATATCTCTCATCCTACTTCTTATTTTATGAGCTTTATTCCATTCACATCCCTAGCCCTCTTCCCTGTGGTAATATATGATAATATGCTTGCACAGCTGAGGGTGGAATAAATTACATTAGTGGAAACCAGGACGTGCGAAAACAGATCTGAAGTCTTTCCCTGTGTACTCTTTTGATCTTGTCCCAGAAACAGACATTTATTTCACTTTTCCAGCACTTGGTCTCTCATGTTTATGAAAGATAGCAATAACAGTAGAAATGTCTTTGATTCAATCATGATAGTGCCTGACCTCATGAATATATGTTAACAAGAGGACCTCCTCTATAAAGTCTATGTCCTTGCTATATGAAAATGAATGCTTTGCTCTCTACTCGGGATAGACTGGATATTTGCATTAGCAACTTGTATGGAATTAGTCGTGGCTCGTCCATGTGCACTGGCCAGTGTAATGAATTTTGCATGGGGCTCAGGGGAAGGTTACTCTGTTGGTTCTCTGAGTCTTCCGCGTGGAAGCATTTACCATCAGTCCCCTGTGTCACCACCTGAATTATTTAGACGCATCTCTAATTCATACAAGTGCTGCCTCGGTCTGGAGTGGCCGCCTTCTTTGCAAACTTCACACCTTTTGAGAAATAATAACCAAAAAAAAGGTGTGAAAAACAGCTCTCAGATGGACTCGAAAATGTTGAGCAATGTTTACGCATGTGTGTGTACAGTAAACCAGATCATTGTTTTCCCAACTGACTCAAAGCTATTAGGACTTTCCATTGAATGCCTGTTTTATGTAAGTTAAAGGGATACTTCACCTGCAAAAGGACGATTTATATATCAATTAATCACTGTGTGTTACCTTAAATTTGTGAAGAAAATTTTGTTTTTTATGCATGCTTCTATGGTGAACGGAGAATCCAAAAAAGACAAACATTCTACATGAATAAAATAAATGGGGTCCACCTTTAACAACAGCAAAACTTTATCAAAACATCTGTTGACAAACTCTAAAACACCTCATGCAGTATAACCCAAGTCTCACTTTTCCAGCTGTATCCTCAGTACTTCTCAGACACATGTATTTTTGCTAAAACCTTACTATTCAAAACATGTCAGTACAAACAGTTTCATGCATGGCAGAGTAGTGTGCCTGCACACGCATGTGTTTAGATTTTGTGGAGCTCATATGCACATGCATGCACATACACGATCAGGGCGTGCTCTTTGTAGGCGGAAATGTTTTAATCACGATGTTTTAGTGAAAATGCATGTGTTTGGGAATTCCTGTGCAAACGACTGCATCACTGAGACTTGGATTATACTGTGAGCAGCTGTAAACAAATGTTTTTTGGATTTTCTGATCAGTTTTCTTCATCAACTAAACGTAACGCTTGGTGAGTAATTTATGTACGAATGGTTAATCTGTGGGTAAAGATAGAGACTACAGGGCGGTAATTGAAGTTGAGATGTACTATAGACTCAGATTAACTACATCATGTTGTCATAAGTTTTAATTCTCATTCAAAAAATGACCCCGCTCTTTGATAACTGGGCACCAGGATTGGATCTTTACACTTTTGTTTTCCCTCATTAAACTGTGTCATCACTCATTCTGTACAGTTAATGGATATTTTGATGTATGTGCAGCTCATGCCTCTGGCAGGAAAAGGGAAGGGTCTGATAAGTTAAACACGCACTGGCATCTTCTCCAAAACAGCTGGGTTTCCTGGGCATGGCTTCCTTTACATTATCATAGCAAACAAATAGTGTGTGTAATGGAACCACAGATGTTTTGTTGTAGTATTTCCCAACATCATCAGTCAGTGAATACACTTAACACAATAACACTTAACATGAAAAGACTGTCTCTACTCTAGCTGTTAACACAAATCTTTAAAGGAATAATTCCACATTTTGGGAAATATAATGCTCTGGTTGAGAGTCAGATGAGAAAATAGACAAGTCATATATCTGTCTGTTCAATATGAAGCTAAATCCAGCAGCTGCTTAGTTTAACATTAATACAGGAAAGCAGAGAAACAGTGAGCCTGGCTAGTTTTTACACAAAGATAACAGGGTGCTGGGTATAGCTACATATTCAGTGTACAGAAATGCCAAATTTTTGCTTTAGATAGTACCAAGCTGAAAGCCTAACACGCTGCTAGCTGCCTCATTACAATCGCACCTTTAGAGGAGTCAAATGGAACAGCTACGTAAATAAACAAGCAAACATGACACAAAAATAGGTCACAGATACACCAAATTCAAAATATTCGCCTTCCATGGATCATCAACGTCTACAACAAATTTCATGGTAATATGGCTTTAAGGTATTTTGTTTGTCATAAGTTGATAAATTGTTGTGCAGCGTGGGGCTGCAGGAAAAGTTACGAGGAATGATTGAAAGGTTTTGAGCCTAACCAGAAACCGGGGCGCTAGGAAAGCCAAATGATATTTTTTATAATCTACCACCTTCCCTTAGTATCATTAAGCATGTTCATGTTTTGAACAGATTCTTCAAAGGTTCATTTATTGTCACTCAGTACATGTCTGCACACTACAGAGCGAAATATGTACTCAGGTCCCGATACGTACTCTTGAAATGAGTAGTGGTCAGTGATGTGGAAAAAAAAGGTGTGATCAAATATCGTCATCTAAAAGGAATGTCACCATCTGAAATCCACCAAGATACGCTCACTACTTTACATGACAATGCCCCTCCATATGCCACAGTGCCTGGGTACCAGAATTCAAGCATGGCAGGGAGAATGTGTGTAGCGTCCCAACCTGAAGAGTTCTTTTCCCCTGGGATAAAGGCGCTTCAGCACCACTGGAGCAAGTGTGTTGCCCTTGAGGGGGGTTATGTTGAAAAATGAAAGCACTGAAAAATCTGTAATTTGTTTTGTTTCCTTGAGGCTCAAAACTTTTCAGGCACTCCTCGCACATAATGAGTAAATGGACTGAAATCCTTTCATAGGGAACATGAGCATGTTCAGTAAACATCCTGATATGTCCATTATAATTTAAAATATGCTATGTGCTGAGTGAAAACTGTGACCGAGTAAAGATCAGTGGGTGACCACAATACAGGTCGTCTGCTGGGGAGCTTAAAGGCGCTGAGTAAACTATTATGATAACCTGTTTGATAGATTTTGTACTGGGCTTTGAACTGGAACACAAGTGTCCGGTATATCCTGGCTTTCAGTTTCTTTTTTGCAGAAGTTAAGGGCAAAATTTTGACCTGAGGGTTGCCCTAGATTATGGGTCAGAGGGGGGGTCACCAAAATCATTAGGAACTATTCACTGGGGGCCATGAATATCAATATTCAATTTCATGACAGTCTTGCTAGCAGTTTAGAAAGTGTTAAATAGGTTGATCAATCAATATCATCATGCTTAAGGCAATTTTAGCAAACTCCATTATATAGCACAACCCTAAGCAAAGTAAATAAGTGATTCTCGGAAAAACATGTTAAAAAGGAAAAAATAATTTAAATGATCAATCTGCAACTTACTCAAATTTCAGTTCCAAACCTAAGGCGCTCTGACAGGAAAACCCGGTCAGCTCATGATAATGATGCAACTTCCCTGATTCTGAATTAAAAATTCAAGCGGAGGTCATCTTATCTCAACGAAATCCAACTGCCTATCGAGACTGCATCTGTATAGCCCGTCTTAAACTGCACTCCTCCGAGAACCACTTTGATATTC
This sequence comes from Epinephelus awoara, assembly GCA_035609425.1. NCBI lineage: Eukaryota > Metazoa > Chordata > Actinopteri > Perciformes > Serranidae > Epinephelus > Epinephelus awoara. Next base: position 22,795,284 of record CM069309.1, read on the forward strand.
ATGAATTCCAATATTAGTGCCAACATTCATTTTAGCATCAGTCCATTGCTTTTAAACTTTAAAAAGTGCTGCTGAGACATTTCTGCCCTGAGGCCTCATTAAAATGCTGTTTTCCTCTGACAATGAGGGTAACTCTCGACAAGCTGAAAATTGCTACTGCGTATGATATGCCATACTAAAATGTTACTGGAAGGGTCATTGTGTTTTTTGTGTTAAATGCACACGTTCCTCTCATTGATATTCAGTGGTGCTCTGCATGGTCCTGCTGTCACAGACATACAGAGAAAACTTGAACCTCAGAAAGGAAGATAGCCATTTAGAGCTCAGTGCAATTAATGTGGATATATTATCAATCCTTGCTACATCTAGAGGCAAATCTGGTTGTCCCTAAAATTAGTTGGATTTGACGTTTGAAACACCATTAATTACAACTCACATTAATTAGGTGAGCTGCTCTAGCATCACCTTGGGTCTGGACCCAACAGAGAGTAGATGGCGAGCAAATTCTGCGTGTTAAGTAAATAAGAAAACAATCAATTACGGCAGAAATGTATCTCTCTCTACATACAGATCGAGCAGCCAAAACATTGAAACCACTGACGGGTGAGGTGATCAGCTCGATACACTGCATTGTTCTGCTGGGAAACCTTGGGTGCTGACATTCAGGTGGATGCCACTTGACACGCACCTATATCTATAAATATATCCTACATGAGCACTGACTGTTTAACAGGTCAATAAAGATATTTGAACCATTTCATTTACACCAAACAGTTTAAATCTGCGACCTAACCAACTAAAACACAAAGAGCACAACATAACCATCCACAGCCAGTAATAACCGAGGTAACTGAGTGAAGCAAAGCCCACACAGAACAGAAAAGTACAGCATGGACCAAAAAAAGACAAGCGCTCAGCCCTGCCTGTGTCCTGCAGACGTCAGCAGAATCACACAGGGTCCAAACCGGCAGCATGTATCAATTAGAGAGGGGGGCACAGGGGATTCTGAAGGTGGGCCCATCTATTCCGCCACTCAGCACCTCCACATTGATTAGCTCTCTCCTCATCCAGAAAGCAGTGCAAGCCCCATCCTCACCAGCCATGAAAACTCCCCAACCTTCTTAAAAAGAAGCCCCACTTGTCAAAAATGAGTGTACGACTGCTGACTCTGGATATCTCAGGATTCCTCCAGTAAGCACTGTTCAGTCCCTCTGAAAATGTGGTTGAAAGGTGTGGATAAGAGCTTGAGATGAATTGATTACTTTGCTATATTGCTTTTTATAAGTGGAGACTCAGTGCCCTTCTTTACAATCTTCACATGATGTTGGCATTAATCTTTTAATGTGCTGCCAGCTATTGTTTAGTTAAGGCTAACATTTAAGAAAAAGGGGTTTGTATGGGTTTAGTATTACAGTCAATGCTGCCCTTGGGTTTGTATTTTAACTCTCAATATTGGACAACGGAGATGAGATGAAGATATCCTTTAGAGAACATTTATACTGGAAATAATCTCTCAGTAATGGCCGGGCTAAATGCTAGCTGGGTAAACCATCCATGAAATCTGATGGTGTCATGTGGCAAGTATGGCCCCCTGGAGCCGTTTTGCTCTCATGCCTCAGTGCTCTTCAGCTTTGCCTTTGCGTGGAGCACATCATTAATCATATCATTATGAGAAATTATCAAAGAAAAAAAGTTTGTTATTATTGCTACAATGCAGCCAACGCTATTAACTAGGGTGATAAAAGTACAGTGCCAACTCTTTAAAATGTGACCTTCCAACGGCTTATATAGTACTATGCTAATATGAAACCCCTGCCATGTTGCATCACATCTTGGATCACATCTTACACTCTCTTCTCCCTTTGAATGACTCTGCTCAGTGGTGTGGAAAGTCTTACCACTGCGAGTAAAAGGATGGCAAGGAGCCCACGTTATACATTTGCAAGAGCTCATGTAGCATGCAGAGATACAACTGTGGGTATTTTAGCATTAGAGGAATATTGCCTTTAACATTTGTTTCTCTCTGCTTTTACAGGAGGAAGAGATTCCAGAGTTAGAGATCGACATAGATGAGCTCCTGGAGCTGACAGATGAGGGACAGAGAACCCGTCTGCACGTAAGAATGCGCAAATGAACTTTAAATAATGACATTCGCTTTGTCCGTAGATGTTTATCTACATTAGTTAAGTTTATGCAGCATAGGTTGAGTAAATAGTTCAAGTTAAACTAAATCATTCTGAGAATACGTAAGCATGTTTATGACTGTCACGTATACTCAACAGAAGATCTGTTGAACATCTACAGAACAAAACTGCAGTTCATCAAAGGGCATCTTGAGTCGCAAGAGTCCAACATTCAGGCTAAAGACTTTGAACATTTCAACACCTTGACACCTGGGTACATACCTAACTATTTGCAATGTAGGGTAATGGCTTAACAAGCACTCGACCCTTGCTGGAATCCAATGTTGCAATGTTTGCGGTGAAAAATCAATGTCCAGTGTTGTTAGTGAGCCTATATGTGTTTGTTTTCTTTGTCAGGAGCTGTTGCAGGAATGCGGAAAGCCAAAAGAGGTGAGACAAAGAAAACTTTTAAGAAACTGCGCACAAGAATATCAAGATTCCAATAATTATTTAAAGATCTAGTGTGTAGGATTTAGTGGGATCTAGCAGCAAGGTTGCAGAATTGAAACTTCTCCTGTGTTCCAAGTGTGTTAGAGAACTGAAACGGCCACTGGAATATATTAATGGCCCCAGTGTTTCATTTGTTTGCTCTGGGCTACTGAAGAATAACATGGTCTTCTGCCAACAGATGCTCCTAAATCCTACACACTGGACCTTTAACAGAGTAGACTATTGCTTGTCTATGCTAAAGGTTGTTGTGTGTGGTATGCAAAAGTTACATGCAGGAAATAAAACCTATTTTCTCCATGTCCCCTACAGGATTTTATCAACGGGCTGCTCTACAGGATAAAGGGTCTACGCAAAATGTCAGGTCCCTTGAAGAAATAATCATAGGTCAAATAAGAAAAATCAAGACAATGTGGAGCCTCTTATCTTCCCATCTCCCTCCCGTTAGGGTTAGGGTTGACTGTAACATGTCAGCGGGACTCTCTTCCTACCCTCTGCCCCCACCCCACCCCACCCCACCCCACCCTCACCCGCTTGTCCTGGGTCAGCATCAGTCTTAACACCAGAGCAGTCGGGTTTTGAATGGATTTTTTTTTGTATTATTTCACTTTAATTTATGGACTGCTGTAACATTTTGTCTCCCATAAACATACAAATAATGCACATGTGATAAAAGTTGTACTGACTATTACTCAGACGGACCTTTTTTTTTGTGTACATTTTCGGTTGCCTATTTATGTACATAAATATTTTTGTTCTGATAACAGTGTTGTATGTCGAAATAAAATCGAACATTTTCAAGACAAGGCTGTTGATGAATTCTCAAAAAAAAAATCACAGTATGCTGTCATCAGGTATTATTCATTCATTCACACACAAATGAATATTGACATGTCCATTACAACCATCAATTTAGAGTACCAATGAAACAACCCTGTTGCCACAGTTGCTCTTTATTACTGCTTTAAAAGACAAAGAATGATTCTGTCCTACTGTCCGGAGACAACTGTGAGACTTTTCTCATTCCCAGAATATAAGCTTCTGTTTTCTGGCGTAAATCTTTCAACACAGTGATGGAAACAAAGGAGACGTTGACATGTCAAGTCTAGGGGTAAACACAGTGAAATCAGCAGCAGGAAGGTCCATTAAGTATGCATCCATTATCCTAGTCCATTTCCTGTCTGTGGTGCGTGTATGACATGGCCAGACAAGGGAAACACAGTAACGGCCTCCATGCAAACCTTAATGGAGCAAGCCCCCAGAGGAAAGTGTAATTATGGTTTCTCCTCAGTTAGCTTGACAGTAATGCACACTGATGAAACTGCACTCTGGCCTTTTCTCTGTCATACACGGAGGGTCTTTCGGCTGAGGGCTCCATTATAGTAATTTGCTTGGTTCGTCCCCCCACTTCCACTCTCTGACACAGAGGCCATCCATACTGTTAAGACTACACTTCTGACAAGGCCTGCCAACCTAGGACAATTTTGTCAAGTGATGATATCAGTGGTTGAAAAAAAAAAAAAAAAGGCTTCAGTGTTAAAAATATACCTAAAGAGATGAAGTGACACAGCGCCTCACACTTCTGCATCCTTTATAATAGAATTACACACAAGGACAAGAAAGGCAACGCTCATGTCACACTTGCAGCCAAACATAGATTACAAGAGTGACTGCAGCGCCTGCCAAAACCAAACAAAGCCCTCAGTAATCCTTTTATACTGACTACTCTGTACTTCCTCAGTCCAGAGCTGACAGTAGTCTGGGATTGTACATCTTCCCAGATGAGCTCACGATGTGGCTGCTTTCTGTCTGTGCTGTCGTTTTGTTTTTTTTTAATAATCAAATGGTGACAAGTGCAAAGTGCATCTAAAATGAGCCTTTGTTGCCTTTCGGAAGTAGGACGACTGACATAAGAAAAACACTTCAAGCTTCTTATTCAGTTCGACACTTTAAAACTTTTTTGTATGCAGAAGCACCGCAGTTTTGCTAACATACCAACAATGTCAAGCAGCATCTGCAAGATTCACTTACCTAAAAGCTAATTATTGATCCCCAGCAGGGTCATTCAGAAGGTAAGTTAGGAGTTTTCATATCATACATATTACATTACATTTACATTAGATTGTATGTCTATGTCTTCTCTTAGCTTTGCCATAAATCTGCTATTATATCTTATTTGTTTAGTTAATCTAGATCTCTGTTAGCTATTACAGAAAGCAGATGCTGCTCCTCCTGTGGTCTACACAGATGCATGTGTAAAGCCACTTTGGGCGTACTGGATAAGTATTAGAGCTGCACCGAATAGTTCGAAGCTTCATTCATATTGTTGAAATTTGAATTCTTAGTCAGCATTTGAATACTGCACAGCCATTTTTTTCTGCATATCTATTCATTCCATTTAAATGCGGTATTCTTGCACGATTGTGGATAAAGATGAGGCTACACTTATATTACGTCTGTAAGATTAGCTTCCAGCAGTGGCTGCATATAAGGTTTCCAACTTGTGTGATCCAAAATTTTCCAGTAACTCCAGAGTGAGAGAGTCCAAAAGTCAATTCCAAAAAAACAAAACATGTTTTCATCTCACAAAATACTCTGCCTCGATTCATATTTGTCAAACTTTAGCCTTTCAAAAACAGCATTTACACTGTGGTCAAAAAGCATTTTGCCCGCTTGCTGCAATCGGACAAAACTGACGAGTTATATTCATCAGAGAACGCTAACTCATTTAATCCATTGGATCACTGCATTCAAATTGAGGAGGTTGTTTAAGAGTTGTTTTTTGAGGTTGATAACATCATGAAATATGGTGACAGACATTTGAAACTTCATTCAAAAACCCCAATAAAAGCTTTGAATGTAAATTTTAGAAATTACATTCGGCACAGCCCTAATAAATTGGTGTTAAAATTATGTGTCATGGCTTGTTTTAGATGATGAGTAGTGTTCAATCCTGTGAGACACTGTTTGTGTAACAATTAATAGGTCACTTAAGTCTAAAGCACAAGTCTAACAGTGATGACTGACCAGAGCCTGATAAGGCAAACACCTGCTGCACTGTCTCCCTATCATGTCTTCCTCTTTTTCTTCGGCGCGGTGTAGTTACTGGTGCGATGCTCCTTCCTGTCATATTTATCATGGCCTTCCCTGGGGAGATAATGGAGAGTGGATTGATAATTCATCACGATAAATACTTTATATTCATGCTGCTTAACAGTATGGCAACAGCCTGTCTACAGTTTATCTGGGTCATGGTATGCATTCCAAATCACAGCCATCTTTCTTGGGCATCAGAGCAAAGACTTCCACGCAAAGCTCTGCTCTGAAGCGAAACCAGAATTAATATTGCTCTTATTACAATGAATGTATGTTGGGCTACCTGAAGCAGCGGTTGCAGTATAGGTCTCCATCACAGGTATGACAGCGAAGGGTGGCGTCGTGGTTACAGATGCAGCACCACGGTAGCTCCTCCTCGTCACTGTCTGATGGCTGATGTGCGACAGCAGCGGGTGAAATCCTACTCTTGGGGGCTGGAGCCTGGGTCTTTAAAACAGACATCAGATCACAAGGGATTAAATGTTACTATCTCTAATACCTAAAAAAGTTGGAATTTCTATTCTGATGTTTGTTAAGTACCGGTTTCTTTGAAGCTTTTTTCTTTTCTGTGTTCTTTGGTCCACTTTGTTCTAAAGGTATGTTGTAGCCACTGGCCTCATCCAGTGCAGCTTCTTCAGAGAGCTAGAACAAAAGTCAGAAATACAAAAAAACTTAAAGACAAATCCTCCTATTCACATTACAAATAATTAAAATGGCAAAATAGCAGCCCCTTGTGGCTACTGAAACCAGTCCAGATAAGCTCACAGTCATCTTTCAGGGTGTGATATGCACTCTGTGATGTTATCAAGCACCATGTACAGTAATATAATCTCAAATAAGACCCAGACCTGTTTTAGCACTCTCATCACAGCCTCTTCCTCAGTCTCCTCTTCACTGTCAGGGTGCTGAAAGTCCTCCATAGTAACTAGAAGTGACATGACAAGTACAGTAATGACATTCACACTTCTGTCATAGCCACAATGATTACAGATAGAGCTTGTCGTATTTTCTGACATTTTGATGGGAAAGTAAAGATAACCAAGATCTTTGTGCCTGATGTACCTTTGTCTGGGTCTTGCCCCTTCAGCCGCGCCATCCTCTTGGCCATTTGGAGGATCTGATCTTGAGTATGGTGCTCCTTCCTCAGCTCCGCCATAGCCTCCTCCAGGACACGGGCCTTCTCAGCCTCCAGCTGCTTGTCCACTTCCTGGTTCTCCTCCAAATTCTCATCCCATGCCCCTCCCTCGCCCTTGTTGAGATCATTCATAGCGCTATCTGCACCTGCAGAGGGATTAATAAGTTTGGGCATATTTGTATCTGACCACAGTCAGCTTTTAGTTTCAGAGTGCAGTCAGGATGTAATTATTACAACTGCGTAAGACAGTGATATGACTGAATCTTTAATTATTAATTGAATCTGGGAGAAATCAATGAGAGGGACAATTACTGCATTCAGGATTTGATTGCTGGTCGTCTATGGCAACTTCCTCTGTCATCTGAGTAATCAGATCATTGGCTTGTTCAGTCTGAGTGCGGTTATCAGGAGGCCGGTGTACCTGTACAAGTGAGCACACAAGTCCATATACTGGTAAGCAATTATAGCAAAATATAAATACTTCTAAACTGAATACTTTAAGCTGTCCAGGAGCCAACTATATGCCCACAATGTTAGAAACAAGTGGAAAGAGGCTTAGCTCACAGGTGGAGGAGCTTGAGATGGTGGATTCTGACCCCGTAGAGCTGCCAGGCGGTCCTCCATCTCTGCAGCAGAAGGCACTGGCTGGCTGGGAGTTTTCAGAGCAGCAAGGCGAGACTCAAGCTCTTTTTCAGAGGGGGCAGACTCTGAAAAAGAGGTAAAAGGCTTACAATGGATTTTGTCAAGAGAAAAAATATTGTTATTATACGTGTCAGATTTAGTTAAAAAATGGTGGCTGCTGAAAGTCTTATTTCATTACTTGGAGTGGTGTCCTCCTTCAGCTTTTGAAGTCTTTCAGCAATCGCCTGATCTTCTTTACTCAGGCCTTTGGTTGGTAGATGGCCTGCCTTACTGTTTCTATTGTTTCCTTGTGGAAGAGGTTTTGCCGCCTGTTGCTGTTGCTTGGCCTCAAATGCAGCGACTCGTCTGGGACAGAAACATGAAGTTAAGATATCATGAAAGTGCTGTAATTTCATTTTCAAATATGACTGTATAACTTACTGACTTTTTGTAATTTTCAGGGGGAGACCATCTTCCAGCACTGTTTGAAGATTCTCCACTAAAAATGAAGAAATGAAAATGAGCAACAAAGCTTGCTTATTAATACTTATTAATAATCACATTTATATTCTTATGCACGGTTTGACCTTTACCTTGTCAGATTACCATGGCACTGTTTGCAGACCTTCTGCTGGGTGTTGCCACAGCGAGGCACCACAGCACTGAAAGTCAAACAGCTGGAGCAGAAGGAGCGGCCGCAGCCCTTACAGCCCAGCTGAGAGGATATAGCAACATAAATAACAGATCACCTTCCATTAAACGTTTCATGTGTATGGCTATGTGATTGATATTAGCCAGCAAGCTCTTACCTCCTTCTTGAAGAGATTGAACTTTGATGCACAACAATAACAACGATTGTCCATGCCGACACGTGCAGACAGTCATGAGACAGGCAATTATAATCTGACTGATATTGCTCTAGCAGGTAAATACGTAAAGAAAACGACCTCTATTAATAAGAATTTGGCAGCTAGCTATCCATTTTTAACCTTTCAACGTTGCTGTAACCTAAACAGGAACCAATCCGGAAAAGGCTACGTGACGTCAACCTGCGTTTTCCTGTTTCTGGTTCCTCCAATCAGCTTTCTCCAAATCCTCTCGCGGTCCTTGTTCAAAACACAGAACCGACCGCTGAGCAGCGTCCCTGCTACAACGGTATCGCTGCAATAATCAGGATAAGACACAAAGAAGGCCTGTTAACGGTATGAAGAAACACAGTTTTGTGGATTATCGGTTTTGTTTTCATCCGTGACTGTTAAATTCCGCCAATTTTGCGAACAACGACGCAAAACGACCGAGCTAAGGCTGGTGTTAGCTAGCTAGCTAGCTAGTATTAGCCACCTCCCCACGCTATGCATTCATAAACGTTAGCAAGGAACTAGGACACTGGAAACATGACAGCCGTCCTGCAGACATGGGTGCAAGATGATAGCTACAGTTAATAATCATTTGTTTGTGTTAGATATTATGTTGCATTAGATGATGTTATTACAAACGTTACGTGTGATTGTAATTGTTAATCCATAGCTACTCATTAACTGTGAATGCTAAGTTAGATGTCAAGTTATTTTCGTAACGTTTTATAACGTGAGATCCAAGTCCTGTGTCGTCATTAGAGGAAGAAGTAATTAGATATTTATCTCAAGTAAAAGAAGCAATACAACAGTGTAGAAACACTTTATTAAAATAAAAGTCCAGCATTCAAAATCATGCTTAAACTGATAGTTTGTTTTTTGTTCTTTTAAGTGGGGTTGTATGGGGTACTTATCTGTAGACAGTATGTTACACAAGGTAAATGTCAGTCGACACGCCCCCAGTTTGGAGAAGCAAAATATATTTTAGCCACCTAAAAAAGTTCCGTCTGAAAAATGTAGCCACTTAGAAAAACTTCACTGCTGTGTGTCATTATGATATGTTTACATCCTTTATGTTAGTATTTTGTTGCTCCTGTAAAATGATTCCCATACCTTTAATTATTTTTGTTTGAACATTTAAGCACCAATTTAATCCCTCAATGATGATACTAATTATCACCATGTTGGGTAACTTTGTAGACATGAATGTGTATTACATGGAAAAGCCAAAAGTCAATGGACAGGATTACAATGCATGATATATTGTACCATAACTGTGCTATTATGCTATTTCATAAGCCTTTGAAAATATCGGGAGGCTACACCAAGTTTCTGGGGAATTACTTATGTGTAAAACAATTTAGGGCTGTGATAGCTAACAGTCATGCTAATTGTCTGTAAATTAAATTATTTATTACTGAGTGATCATTAATGGCAATGTATGTCAGAAAAGAGTCAAAAGCTCAGGGTGACATCTTTAAATGTCTTATTTTTTCAGACTAACAGTCCGAAATCCCCAAACATCCAGTCTACAATTATGAAACAAAAAAGTTGCAAATATTTAATTTGGGAAGGATGAAACCATAGAGTTATTGGCATATTTCCTTGATAAATGGCTTAAATGATCTATCTATTATTATTAGTAGTCGTAGTAATATATTATTATCAATATTATCAAAGGAAATAAGCCTTCTCCACAAATTCTATTTAGTGAAAGGATCATGAGATAGGTATAAGAAAATATTTTTTAAAAATAAATGAGAGCACTTGAGAAAAATTGACTTTGAGTAACTGATATCTTTGAGTCTTTATGTGTGTCTGTTGTTCTGTAGGCATCCAGTTGTTTTCACTTTCACAATGGCAGAAGGAGGAGATGTGGAGTGGGAGCTAAGCAAAGAAAACATCCAGCCACTACGTCGCGGCAGAGCCATATCAGCCTTACATCAGGCGCTCAGTCAACAACAGGATGGACTCAGCTCTGCCATCAACCAGCAGCGACAGTAAGGATGATCTTTAAAACACTGTGTTTGAATGGGGCAATTTTTGTTAAACAATTACTTTTCCAGCAGTTTTCACATGATGATGATGATGATGATGAAAGTTTCGTGGCTTTTTGTTTCTTCAGGGCCTTTGAGTCTGAATTGCGGATGTATGAGGGAGATGATCCACTTGATGTTTGGGATCGGTACGTCAAATACGTAAACAGCGAAGTGTTTTCATATGTGCTGATCTTAAATCTAAAAGGTTTCAGTTTTAATTCACACATGGCTCTGTCTTTTTCAGGTATATTAAGTGGATAGAGCAGACCTTCCCTCAGGGGGGCAAGGAGAGCAACCTCTTCACACTGTTGGAACGAGTCGTGACCAGATTCACAGAGGAAAAGAAATATCACGACGACCCTCGCTATGTTGACCTCTGGATCAAATTTGTACGTGTAACATTTTAGCCTCTGATTATTTTTGCTACTTTGACAAACTAATGCAGAAGTAGTAACCTTTGCCATACGTGTGTTTTGTGTGCCATCAGGCAGAAAATTGCCCGGAGCCCTTGGACATTTACAGGTACATGCAAGCACAGGGAATAGGAGTGAAACATGCATCCCTCTACATCGCTTGGTCTGAAGAATATGAGAATCAGGGCAACTGTCGCAAAGCAGACCTGGTCTACCAGGAAGGATTCAAGAAGTGTGCAGAGCCCCATGATAAGCTCCTGCAGTTTCACAAGTATGGATTTATCCATTAAAATTTGAGATATAATTTGAAAATGCAAAAATATTGGTGTAATCACAATTTTCTTTGTTGTTTTTTGTAGGGCTTTGCAGGCACGTGTGTCAAGACAGGTGATGATGAATGTGGAGGAGGACGATAGTGACGATGAGCCTAAACAACCTGAGAGAGTTTCTTTAGCTGACCTCAAACACAGAGGGAAGAAAAAGGCCATCGCCCCTGTCAACAGAGTTGGGTCTGCAATCAGAAGTAAGTGCCTGAATATACAGATAAAATAGTTGGGAAATTTTAAGCTGATATTACTAGTGTTCTAGCACCTGTAAATGTCAGCATTAAAAAGGTTTAGTTTTGATGTTTGGTTGTTTTTTTAAAACAGGTATTTCTGGAGGCCTGCAGTCACACGGCGCACCCGTCCTCGGCAATGTTTCAAACAGTCAGTTGATGATTTTTGACGAGAGCAAGGCTCAAAGTGCCGGCCCTTCAGAGCCTAGGTTGGAGTCCTGGGTGGCCCCTCCCACTTCCAGGGCAAAGGAGAATGAGCAGAAGACGGAAAAATGGTGTGATGTCAAGGTATGAGTCAAGCAGGCGTTGTGTTAGTTGATTTCTAAGTGTGTGGAGTGTAACCCTCTGATGTCAATTAAATGTGTACGTACCACAGATGCCTCAGAAGACCAAATTCGGACATACTGTAATGCCCCCACCGCCTCCCAAACCCACCTTCCAACCATTTGTTGAGGAGTCAGACCAGCCTCCAACAATGTGAGTGACATGAATCTCACATTTATCTACAGTTTGGATTTATTGCTTTAATTTGAAATGAACAAATCAACAGTTTTGATAATGAAGTAAAGTACTTCCTGTTACAACCTCTCAATCCTTATGATGTGTGGCTTTTCTTTGTTTCATATCATTGTAAGGTCAATGAAATTCTAATTTTTTATAGGATGATAATAGTAAAAACAATCTGTACCACATTATGAGCTGCCTTTTTAATAGACTACGCAGTTAACTGAAAGAATAATAAATATGCAAGTTAAAGTCTGTAATCTGAGTTTATCCACCTTGGATCATGTTAGTAAGATTTCTTTGATTTGATTTGGCATCTTGCTTCTATCCTCTTAGGACTCCTTGTAAGATCAACCCGGCCGTGAACACAGTTTTATCAGCACGTAAGCCCTGCAGAGAGGAAACTCCTCTAAAGAGACTACAGGAGCACCATCAGCAACAGAAGGAAGCAGAGTCAGGAAAACTACAGGAGCAAAGCATGTACTGTAAAGAGCTGCTGCTCAGCGGCGCCACAGAATTCTGCTTTGAGGAGCTGCGCGCTGAACGCTACTTCAAAAAGATGACACAGGATGTCAGAGGTCAAAAGGATCACGCTAGTGCCAGTGCTTCAAACTGATGCAGTTGCACTGATGAGGAAGACTGACTTTTTGATTGCTCTTTTCTTTTCTTTTCATATGAATTTTTGTTAATTTTTATCTGCGCGTATCATGTAGTTACTGCTATGTTTTGTTTGTTATCCTGCTGTAAATATTTTGCTTGTAGAGATCCAGTTACTCAGAAAGTTAAGAAGACAAGAGGGGTAAAGCTTTTTAGAAACGCTATTTTTGTTGTGTTGGATTCATTATAATAGTGCAGGGGGACCAAATAACACCCATACAATTTAATTTAATCCAGTACAAAATACCACAAAATTGACAATAGTGTGGAATTAACATGTACACAAACAACAAAACAGGTTTCACAGCAGTTCTGAAAGACCTGCTGGATTGGATTTATACTGTTACGTGTCTACACCTTGTACTTTGTAAATACTAAACACGTTTGATCACAACTCAAGTCTCTAGTGCAGAAATAACGACTTACACTTGTTGCTAATTTCCTAATTACTCTGTTTATTTCTCTTAATTGCATTGTTCTTCAGAACAGTGTTTTTTATGTGTGCTGTCTCTTTGACACTACAGTTGGTAAAATTTATTAAAATAACTCGTATTTGCTGAAATTGTCACTATATATTCTGAAAGAAGTACATGAGACGGATAGTGTATGAAAAAAGATGTGCCTCCTCCTTTTTCTACTGCTTCTAATGGCATTCACTATAATCTACACACCTGTCAGGACACACCGAAAACCAGCCAGAGCTGAGGAGTTTCTAACTGAGCTGCTAGTCCTGTCAATCACTGCTCGAGAACTTGTGTCAAACTAACTTCTGTTTCTTCCCTCAAATGTTTTCAGAAAACATATTTTAGTGCACTGTTTAGCTGTAAAATAAGCAATTGACCAAAGTACCAAGCACTGCCACTGGCCAGACCAACTTTCTTGTTTTACAACTAAACAGTGCACTAAAATATGTTTCTGAAAACATTTGAGGTGAGAAATAGGCAATGCAGGTACAAAATCTTGATTCATATTTGATCAGCACTGCCCAGGTTAACAGTTTGACCGCAGTTATTGACAGCTGCGTTAGACCCTCCGCAGCTGTAATTGGTTACTTTCCATTCACATACAGTAAGACCATCCTGATGATGTGAGCTCAACATTCTGTTGTGCTGTCTGTATCAGTCTGGATTCAGTATTCCCCCAACACTTCCCAGCAATTAAAATGAAATTGGAGCCAATCAGGGATTCGCACCGTAGTTGACAATGTAAGCAGCCAATCAAGGACTGTGTCGTAGTTGACAAACTGAAAACTCATTTATTGCTGTGTTAATGTAGTTTCAGCAAATGTGACAAAAGGGTTTTTTTTGTTCGTTAAAAGTTACCAACTACACCTTTAATTTGGTCTGTTTTCTTCCGTATTTCTTGAACAGATGCATCAGTACAGTCTGATTGTCTCGGTCTGACTGAAAAGTCGCTTTTTGGCCATGCGACACTGGTGTTCAATAAACGTGTTAAATGTCTGGCTAATGACTACGGAAACACTGTGTTTGGGGGGGGGGGGGGGGGGGGGGGTGTAATAATGCACTGTCAGCAGGGGGCATGCGAGGGAAAGCATGGATTATACTGCTGGTAATGGTATCTGCTTTACAAATGGGCCACAAGAACAATTTTGTGCTGACTGTAATCTGTAACACTGGTGGGCATGAGTCAAAACAGGAACAACCTGCATTTAAATAGTCATAAATGTCATCATTATTGCTACTTATTCTAATGAAGTGACTTAATTTAACCTCCTCACTTGTGCTTTTCAGGGAATCACAACACCAGGCATAAGACTTTTATGAGCAAATCATGCATTCAGCAGACCAAATGTTAATCATTGTCCAGGAGAGGTTACCCAGAAGCCTGCTGACTAAAGTGGTGGGAGTAAACCTAATCTACTGTGATGATGGGATGCACTTCACACACAGACAGCTCGCGGGGCAGCCTCTGATGAATGGTTGGAAGATAGGTGGTAGGCTCATTAGCAAGTGAAATCCACCCTTTGCAGTTGTGGGCAGAGCAGGCCTCAGCTATCCCCAAGAGGTCACTACCCTGATGTACTGTGGCACTGTGTTGCTGCTTTTACATGCACATGGAGCACTGGAGGAACAGACTTTAATCTCATTCTGGAAATATGACACTGCCAGCCAAGATCCTCTCGACTGGTGAGTTCCCAAAACTGTCTACTTTAAAATTTGGCTTAGCACTGAGAGCAGCTGAAATTCAGTGATAAATGATAGGCAACATGATGCACTCCCGTCATCATAACACAGCATAACCACATCATAATGCATCCTCTATGGCTCGCTGTTCGGCAGGACTTATTAAAAGCTCATCCCATGAAAGCAAGCAGCCAGTGACTCCGATAGCGTCTCAGACAGAAAATCCATAGCTCTCCCTTACTGCAGTGGACAGATGGTACAAGCAAGCTACCTTTCCTTAATGCGCTTTGGACAGGCCCTCAGAGAAGAGCTTTTGTCCAGCACTGTTACTTTGATAGACAAGAACACTCAGCCTCTGCATGCTCCATGTTTTACAGTACAGAGCTCTTAACCTATTTGTAAGGTTTGTCTTTGCATGCACCAGTTCACTGAAAGTTTATCCAGCAGCAGTAGTCAGTAGACATTTTGCATCAAGGTGAACTGCACTTGGCCAGCCAGGCATGGAGAGGGAAGAGCCTTTGAAAGTGCAGCAGCAAATCATGAAACCAATTTCTTTAGAAAAAAATAAGTATGGGAGCCCATTCAAGCCAGGAAAAGGAAAAAAGATGAAGCTAGTTGTGATAAAAATAACTTCACCCTAACTCATATTTGTGACTTACTATCTCTTGAGTTTGACTTCTTAGCCCATTTTACACAGAGATCATGCTGTTTATATGTTACAAAATCCCTTCTTTATGCCTCCTTTGCAACAATAAGGGCATCATGCCGCACCAGTGTGAGATTTATCACAACAGCATTGGCCTCTGGTGTGACATAAAGCATATGCGTCATAAACAGTAACAATCATTTATGGTTTCTGTTATATAGTGTCTGATCTCGCCCTCTGCTCAGAAGGTAAAGAACTCCCAGACGTCTTTGTTTTTCCAATTTGCAGACAATTTTGGATACTGAGATTTTTTTATTTTTTTTTTAAGCTAGCTACTTACTGCTACCAGCTTTTTAAATCTCCCGTGCTGGGTTGCATGCATAACACGTCATCAAAACGTCACAACCGTGCTGCCCATGATCCCATTCTGCCCAGCTGTCCTTTATACCGTTTCAGCACTGTTACTACCTCTCGTGTTGGATTAAAGGCGAGAACACTTTGTGATCTTATATACAGAACAGTGAGGTGGCAGAATGGTGAAATACTCCCGGGCAGCATAACACAGGGCTAGTTATTTCTATTTTGACATTACCTCATGATGTTGATGCACTATATCAGAATTTTCAACTTAAAGGTCCAGTGTGTAGGATTTAGGGAGATTTATTGGCAGAATTGGAATATTGTACTCACCACTATGTTTTCATCAGTTTATAAAAGACTGAAACTGTTTCCGTCAGCTTTGAGTGAACGATTTATATCTGGGTAGGGAGCAGGTCCTCTTCCCTTGAACACACCATGTTCCACCACCATGTTTCTATAGTAGACCAGAACTGACAACCCAAACACTGGCCCTAGAGAGGGCCTTTGGTGCTTTTATTTTAAAGTGAAGGCTACTGCAGTCTCAACACTAGATGCCACTAATTCCTACACAGTGGTTCTTTAAGTAAAAATTATATCAAAGTTATAACTTACTATCTCATAATCTTGACTTCGTAAGTCATAATTGTGCCTTTAACCTTAGAGTTGTGGCTCACAATACCTTGAGTAAAGGGATGGGAACCGATGAGATTTTATTAATATCAATGCCTTTAGAAATTCTGTTTATTGGTCGGATTGAACGCAGTGTAACCTGAGAGCTAGCTACAGAAATAATGTGTCTGTCATCAGCTAAAGTGGATGAAATGAGAAAGTATTTGTACAGCATTTGTTTTCATTTAGGGTGTCTTAGTCAAAGGAAAGATCTGCTAGTCCTGTTTCCGTGGTGCTAATATTGTTGTAATATAGGGCAGGATTATTTACACTTGGGAACGGGCATGCTACACGGCTGGGAAGCAGTGGCACTCCTGCATAGGTTTTGAATACAAGGCATTCCTGGAAATATAAGACCATGTTATGTAGAAAGCAAGCAGCAACCTCCATGCCTGCAAAATAAAGCTAACACCAAAGTGCCAAAAACTGACGCTCTTTGAATGGCCACTTGAGGCTGCTGCCAGAAGCAACCTGGCACTGAATGTGAGTATGACGTCGAGAAGATATTGGACTCCTACATCAGACAGACGTTAAAATGTTGGTTGGAATGGAAATGAAGTTGACAATATTTTAAACCTCTAATGACATAAGAATTTCACATTGTGTGGACGTTGACATTATGACCTTTGGCAGACGTCATTTTTTTGCTGTCCATACCTCACAACTAAATGTTGTTATTTTACATTGAGATGATGTTGGCAGGAGACATGTGCAAGACGTTGCATTCTGGTTGACAATTAAAACTGACAAAATATCAAAGTCATCTGTCATCAGTATTCTGTGTGAACCAAATTTGGTTACTGGGTTACTATCTCAAACTTGGGGCACCCAGTAGCTCACCAGGTGGAATGGGTGGCCCATGTACAAAGGCTGTGTCCTTGCCGCAGCAGCCGTGGGTTCGTTTCCAGCCGGTGATTCTTTGCTGCATGTCATTCCCTCCTTCTTTCCCCCTTTCACGCTTAAACTGTCCTGTCAATTAAAGGCAAAAAGACATTAAATACTCCAAAAAGCCAAACCCAAGGCTTCGAAACAAGACTCCATAAAGCAGTGGGTGACGTCCATTATTTTATGGATGTTAGACAGATGTTTCAACATATTGCTGGTACTGGGTAGACACATGAGTTTGATGTCATTGTTTGCTACGCCTAACTTTCAGAGAAACATGTTGGCATCCATAAAAGGAATTAATAAGGTTGGACCCAAATGATTCGAATAGTTCAGGCAATTTGGAAATGGTCCTCGTTTTCCATCGCTGCTTGAGTCTTTTTGTTTTTAGTATGACTAACTTGCCTTTGAGGTCTTTCCTCTCTGAGTAGAAATGAGCTTCCATATGACACTATTATTGAGCAAGCGGGAGAATGACACAAGCTTTGTCTTAATTTCTACTGTAGTCACCTCACTCTTACAGAATTAAAATGGATTTATAGGTCATCTGGAAATGTCAGTGGATTCTGACAGGAAATTACATTAGCTTCAGCTGTATAGGCTGAACCCTGATAACCCCCGGTGTAATCCTTACAGATTCATCCTAAACAATAGAGTGAATTGAAATGCAAACAATTAAGGCAGTATCACTTATACGGCCCCTGGGCTCTCATTTTAATGACACCGAGGTTTAACCGTAA
Source organism: Epinephelus awoara (assembly GCA_035609425.1). Lineage (NCBI taxonomy): Eukaryota > Metazoa > Chordata > Actinopteri > Perciformes > Serranidae > Epinephelus > Epinephelus awoara. Next base: position 22,813,233 of record CM069309.1, read on the forward strand.
GCCCCTTTTTTACATTACAAGCTGTTTTCCACTATTTCTCCTAATAGGGGGTCAATGTTTTAAGGAGATGCTTAGCAAAGTCATGAAGTCTGACAGTGAGGCTGACAATTACATTTGAATAAACCCATTTTAAGTCTTCTTTTAGTTTAAATAGAGCAGGAATCTTAGTTACCATTATAATGTCTCTCCATAGAGACAAGAAATCAAATAATCCTGTTATTGTAGAGATAATATACGTGTATTTTTTTCTTGTAAATCTTCTTTTTTCTTTTTCTTTAAATTTCGCTTGCATATTTGCAGTTGTTCCTCCATAATAACACAAATGAACAAATGAAAAAGCACCAAAGTCAAATTTTCATTTCTCTTCAAATCAAAAATGAATTTCTTGGCCGATAGCACAACAGTATTCAGGACAAGAGGGACAAGAAACAACTCATTAATTTCTTATTATGCAGTTGCTTTATTTGTTAAAGAAATAGGTTCACCAAATGCTTTAATGTGTTTCATTAACTGACCTTTTGACCCATGCAGTTTTCCTTCTTACTGGCCAAGCAGAGATACGAGCAAGGGTACATAAATGACTTGGCAGATAGTGTAAGCAAACAGGGCTGTTTTTTGTGACAACCACCATTTTTTTGGCATATAAAGACGCCTATTACAGCATCGTTTTATTGCTGTTCGCAGCTCTGAACCCAAAAGGAATCAGGAAAATAAGTCATGCGAGGCGGTAAAATATAGCCAAGCCAATAAATATCTGTGACAATAATGCTGACAAGTAAGAGTGAAGGAAAGGGAGGGGTTGTGTCTGATATACCCCCCAACAGGCAAATCTGTCATTGTTATGCAGATTGGTTCAGTGGAGCCTTTTTCACTTGAGTTTATTTGATGTGTAAGGAGGAACATCATTATCATTTTAAGCTTGTTACAGTGCCTCTGCGAGCGTCTCATCATATCAAAACGCCATGTATAACATGTATGCCCCAAATCTGGCTCACTCTGCGAGCAATTTCTGCACGACTTGACCCTAATTCATTTTCCTGCTTTGTGTCTGGTCTTAGCTGCTGTATAAATTATTCAGGAAATGATTGTGGTGGAAAGAGAGGGAAACATTTCAGTCAAATAATGAGGATGCTAGACTGGGGCTGTGTTGTAACTTCAAGTTTCCTCATCCACAAAGATTTTTGGGTCACAATGGACTCAAAGGAGATTGTGAGGATTGCACCCTCTACAGAAATAGCCCCACACTGTGCCCCCCCCTTACTTTAGACACACAGATACAACAACCCCTCCCGCCATCTGCCATCCCTGACCCTGTCATTGCATGGATAATGCATTTGACTGAACAGCAGCACACTGGGCGAACGCAGCACCCTCGTGTTCTCATGTCACCCACATTACGTGCAAAGGAGACAGAGGGCGAGATGGGAGTCAGGGAGGGCGGGTGAAAGGTATCCCAGGTGATGAGGTGTAGCTGAGCTCTCCTCTCCTTACAGTCACTGGAAACCAGCTTAAACACACACACATGCACACGCTGCTATCAATTCTTTTGCAGCCCAATGAGGGAGTGGGAGGAGGCAGAGAAGGAGGGAAGTGATAAAGAGAGAGAGAGAGAGAGGGAAAGGGAGGGAGGTGGGAGGGAGTGTGTGTGTGTGTGTGTGTGTGAGAGAGAGAGAGACAGAGAGCCAGAGAAGGAGAGGGAGAGGGGGGGGGATGGAAGGAGCTGTATGGGACCGTGATATTCTCTCCTCCTGGATGCTTCCTTTCCTCTTCATGGCTTTGTCCCTCCTTTGTACAGTCACCGTGTGTCCCCAGGAGCAGGCACCGGTACACGGACCAGCACTCAGCCACGGAGCCGGGGATGAATCAGCCCCAACAAAGAGCCTTTGAGATGGCAGTGTGTGCTTCTGCCTGGAGGGAGGAACGCATCAGGCTTTCCCAGGCAAGCGGCAGCCTGCAGTGTACGCTTGCTTGAGAGCCAGCACTCCTCGTCGTTGTGTGCATGACAGAGAGATGTCCGTGTGTGTGTGTATGCGTGTGTGAATGCAAGTGTGTAATAGTGTATGTGAGCGTGTATGTGCGCACTCTCGCTTCCAATCCTTCCTGGAGGAGAGAGGCTCTCCTCTTCACTAGACGGCAAGGTAAGGGGGATGAATGATCTTTTTTTATTTATTTTTTTTACCTCCTCTAACAATGATTTATCCCTCCAGAGCTCCTGTTTCCTCTCTCCACGGCGAGGAGAGTGGGGTAAAGAGGGGGGGGATGGTGGGGAAAAAAGCAAAAGAGGCTTAACGTCATTGATAAAGAGCAGGCTAGTGTATGCCGTCGGTAGGCATCAGCCGTGGTGGAGGAAGAGAAGAAGGAGGTGGAGAGGCTGTGAGCAGAATGCAGTGCAGCCAGGTGCTGATGTGGGGGAGACAGGGAGAAGAAAAGGGGGGATGTTGGATGTATTCAGTGATGGACTGCATCTCAAAAGAGCCTTCACCTTATGCTCACCCCTCCTCCTCAAAATCCCCACATTCCCTTTCTCCCTCCGTGTCTCCGTCGCTTCCGTCCTCAACCTCTACTGCAAGAAAAGGATACAACATCCACTAAAATGTTTCCCTCATCGAGACAGATCACACTTGACAAATCCAGACTGTGCCATTGCTGTGGGCACTGTGAACAGAAGCTTCCTGTTTTTACCATTGTGTATTCTGGTGTGTGTGTGTGTGTGTGTGTGTGTGTGTGTAGGCTGAGTTCTCAGGTGATCTTTCTGGTCCTACCAGTGCATGGGGATTCAAGCTGCTACTGTATATCAACACACCTCAGTTAGATGGATGCTGTGGGAAAAGAGGCACAGGAGAGGAGATTGACATTTGACATATTTTATTAACAACATTTACATTCATACATAAATGTAATCATTAGAAAACCTGTTGTGCGAGAGCTTGCATGAACGTGGGAGGCGATGTTTGAACTGTGCTCTTGTTTGACTCTGAATTTGAGGCATTAAGGAACAGGAGATCTGCACTGTATTGTTGAAAACAGGTTTGTAAAGTCTCTCTTGTAGCCTCTCTATTAGATGCTAAATCCTCAGTGAAAATCAATAGAGGCTAAGGTGTTTTAAGGAAGTGTATAGATTTTAGTTTTCAGCCATTGCACTCATTCTTCTTGACAGAATCGTAACATTAATGCACTTAATTAAGAGTTGTGACTGCAGACATATACCGTAAGTGATCGGCAAAAAGGATCGACAGGATTTTGATCCATTCTGTTGTTTTTAGTAGTTCATTCCATAAGTTGGGTAATGACGTAACTGAGACTCTGTAATTCTTATACTACCATGTGTTTGTGTCTCAGGTTACTCATTGATATTCAAGGAGGAGGAGGAGGAGGAGGAGGGAAAGGGTAGAGGAGGTGACAGAGAAGGTCTCTTTGGTGCATGCACACACACTAGTACACACACACACAGCTGGACATCTGCTTCACTGAGGAGGATGTGTACGCTCCAAAGTCTAAAGTCGTTTCAAAGTTTTTTGGAAGCCGTCTCATGTCGCCCATCGTGCAACACAAACTGGCAGCACAGACTCTAGTCCATGCACTGGGACTCTGACAGGACAGGAAGCGATGGGGGCCTCACACATGACCGCAACACGCAGGTTTAGGTGCTACATCATTTGCCATGTGCCCTGTTGTGTTTACGATTGTTTTCAGGAATGCTTGTGTCGTGTTCATGTCAGCTGAAGGAGGGGACAGTGTGCATTAGCAGCTTAGCGTTGCCACCGGCCACGAGACGTCAAGCACTAAGGATTAAAACAGAGTCCAAATTAGGACAGTGTGACATGATTCCCCTCTCTGGGCTGAAACAGCACCCATGCTGGGTGACAGAGGAGGGCAGCAGAGTCGGTGCAGACTGATACCGTGAAGGAATCGGAGGTTAAAAATGGTTGGTGCTTTGTCCCTCGGAGAGACACACTGAGGCCTGGGCTAAAAAAATATAAATCAAAGCTTTCATAAGCACATGCGCGTACAGTAAAGCTTGCACGAGGCCTGGCGCATCAATAAATTAGACCCAAGAGAGAAGAGTTGGGCTCGTACCATTGGTCCAGGCTGATCATACGTCTCTATCAGCACAGCGTCAAATTGTTCAAAGCACTTGTGAGAGCCAAGAGGATCTTTAATTAAACAGAGTGTTGGTCAGTGCTGCATTTTCTCCCGACTAGCCCTGAGTATACATATTGTTACCCTGCATGGAAAGGCCTACTTCTGAGTTAAGAGTGTGTTCTTCTCGTGATGTGTCAGCACCAATAGAACATCCCATAAAAGCCCCAGGACACTAGAAGTGTTGCTTTTACAATGTCATTATGTTAAGGTGTTTGGAGTACATTACAGCTTTTACTGTGCATTTATGTCCCAGCTCCTCGCTGCGGGGCACAACAAACTAGTTTTCTTGTCCATTATCTCGTCCGGGAGAATCAGTTCCAATACGTCAGGTGACAGAATGACATACGCTCTCTGTTGAGGCAACTGTCTTGTCCTCAGATCCCCTTTACTGTGGCTCGTTTACTGCAGACAAAACTGCTCAAGATGATGGAGAAAGAGGTTACATCTTCAGTACTGAGATTGCTGCGATCCATAGAACTGAGCCACTAAATTGGACAAAAAGAAAACATGTGAAGAGTAATTTTCAAGGCACTGACACTTCCAATCTATGTCCACTTATTCAGCATCTTTATTCTTTTCAGTTCTGTCCTCTCGCTTTCTTCCCCTCCATCTTTTTTTTCTGTCACGACGTCTGAGTGTCCAGACTCTTGTTTCCTCCCCCGCTCTTTTTCCTCCTGTCCTGACCTCTCATTTCTTGTTTCCTCCTGTCAATATTAACACAAGACTGATGTGCACTCCTGCGCAGATGTCTGCCCCTGAAGAACCGACAGTCCACATTGTTGGGAACGGACATCACATTTTTTTATACTCTGTTCCAATCCTGAGGCCTTTTCTTTCTTTCATTTCTTTCTGCACAAGAAAATGACAGACAAGCTCTTTGATTGTTTACTCTCTCAGAATAGCGGTGCTCTGTGACTTTAGACTACTACCAACTTGCTCTTCTTCATACAGAGGTTTTAGTGAGAGCCCACACATGACACATCGCTGTGAGTTATGTGACATTTGAAATACCCCATGATATGTCACTATCAATGAACTCTCTGTCTGAATATGGGTCATCTCTGCTTAATGCCCAAACTGAACTGTAAATGCAGAATATGCTTATAATTCCATTGAATATTATTTGCCTCTGACAAGTTTTTATCATGAACTGCACACTCTGCAGTGCACTTGAAATTCCTTCAGTGCTTCTCTTTTCATAAACTTAAACTAGTCCATAACATTCACTTCACATGCCCTTGGATACTCTAGACCGTGTCCTTACCTCTGAGTGGAGCTTTTTAGCGGAGATACAAATACTTCGAGGACTGAGAAAGTTGTTGAATGACGCTTTAGAAAAGACTGGCCACATTTCACCTTTATTTTCTTTTGCTGCTTAGCCACCTCTAGCTATAAGTCCTCCTAGAACGCTTTCTTTTTACCTCGGAAGTCGAAGAGCTGGGAATGGTCGTAATCCAGCACAATAAGACTGAAAACCAAGATGTTGTTAGCAAAACAAGTTCAAGCCAGGTTGTTAGCAATAACAGTTGATAACAACACACTATGCATACAAACAGTGTAGCAACCATATGCACAGAAAGAAGCTGGACAGGACTGCGTGTACGACTGTTTTAATGAGACACTAAGAAGACAGACATTTTAATAAACAGTATATTCCTAATGCTGTCACTACTGTTGATGCGCATAGCAGCCATATTGGATTTTGAGGTTGGGGTTAGCGAGGTTCCTTTGACTTTCTGAATCGTAAATCCGACTTGGACTAGGAACCTGAAAATTCCAATTTCTCAGAACAAATAGACCAACAGTCTAAAGTCACGCTCGTAGCTCTGTGAGGCTATACTTAGGCACTGCAGTGCTTTTTGGCATTAAATGCTAAAGACAACATGCTGATGCTACTGTATGCTGTATGCTAACATTTGCTCTATATGTCTTTTTTTTTTTTTTTGCATTTATGTGGTGATAAACCAATGTTGAGGACAAATTGAAATTTGGACCTCATGAAAACACAGACCATCACCAAAACTATTACACAGCTGCGGCCCAGGAGGTAGAGCAGGTTGATCCCTGGCTCCTCCTCTTGGGCAAGAGACTGAACCCCAAATTGTGTGTGGGTGTATTTAAACTGAGTAACGGGTGATGCCTTGTACGGTGGCTTTGGCCACCAGTGTGTGAATGTGTGTGTGAATGGGTGAATGTGACAGGTAGCTTAGTGTTCAAGCACTTTGAGTGGTTGGAAGATGGCGCTATACCAGTGCAGACCAGTTTACGTCATCCTGAAGAGGACATGATTTCGTTTAGTAAATTCAAGGCAGGCCACCTAATAAATGTTGCGATAAGTTATTTAAAAATGCAAATTTGAACTTATATACCCATTTTCTAGCAAATTAGCTCTGGTTCTTCCATTTAGGTTTCTTGGAAACTTTGTGCTAGTAACCAAGCCCGTATTTCCTCCAGTTCCGAGTGTAACCATTGTCATCAAGGATGTGTCATCTACAGAGGGCGTTGCACAACTTAAGTAAACAGTAGCAAGATGGTGGATCACATTGATTAGCTGTGAGCTTTTGTTCTGTTGGGCTCCATCCTCTCGTTCCAGCCTGTAGAATATGACACATTGATGTAATCATGGTTTCACACTTCATGTCAAGGAAAATCTGTCAATCAGGTGTTTTAGCTGGGAACCAACTCTTTGGGGGTCCACCACCAATTTATTTTCGGTCAAAATGCTGCGAATGGTTCAAAATTAGATGCGGCAACTGGAACAGAACTTGTGCCATGTTGGTGGAAAATGGGTAATAGGAGCGCTTAAGGAAAAGTCAGAGATCACCAAAGTCAGCGGAATTCAACCTCTGGAGACTTCATAGCAATCCATGCCGTAGTTGCTTAGATATTTCAGTCTGGCCAAAAGTGGCAGACCAAACCACCAGCTAATTGACCAACCAACCGATGGGCCAACTGACCGACCAAGTGACTGACTATCCCTATCCGCTGGCATGGCTTTAGAAGCAAAACTGTGCTCACACCCAAAGCCACATTTTCACAATGGATGACTCTACAGAGGCAGTGGATGTGTTCCATCCTCCAACATTCCTTGTATTCTGAGTGCTTTGTCGTGCATGATGTATCAGACCACTAGCATGAAATATGCATGACAGCAACGTGTTATTCCATGTCATTGAATGCAGCTTATTACATCACTTGTCGTCTCCTATTGACAATCCTTCCATGTCTGCAGAGGTGACTTCAAAGAGAAAGCAGACATCAACTTAAATCATAAACACTATTGTACTGTCCGGTCACGTCTGGTGCTTGTGTACCTTTTTTATGTCCTTAGATGGTGTGTGTGTATGTTCTTGTGTGTGTGTGTGTGTGTGTTTTAAAAGGCACAAGGAAGGGAAGAGATGACCAACCAAACCCCCCCTCCTCCTCTCCCCTCCCTCTTGAGAGGCAGTCTCATTACACTCAAAGGGCAGAACGGTCATCATAATGAAGCTGATAGAAGAGCAATCTCTAAGCCCCCCACACTGCACTGCAGACACCAAAAACAGCAGACCTTGATGCTATCTATGCCCCTATGAAATAGATGTAGCCCCCTGTAATTCAGCATAGCTGGATTATGCTTATACGTGCATTGACAAACACAAAAAGAGGATTACCTCATCTCCATCGTCTCCCACCCTCACCTCACTATTTGACATGAATCCTGTGCAAAATAAACACGTGTCTGGTGCTAGAGAGGAGAGGGTGGTGGTGGTGAGGGGGGGGGGGGGCATGATGTGTCCTAAAATTAGATCAGTGAAGGACTGAACACCATACTAATCCTGCGAGCACAGTCACCTGCACACTCACTACATTCCTGCATGCATGCCAACGACAAAGATGGAAGCAGAAATCAGGGCAAATAGGAAAAAAAAAATCATTCAACAGAGCTCGGAGCACTAACATCGAGCAAATCCAATATCTCTCTTATCTCCCGATCCCCTCCCACTCATCCCCAACTCCTGCTCGGGGTGGTTTGAACATGAGAGGAATGCGAGCATGCCCTCTCTTCTTCTGTCATGTTGTCTGTAGGAAACGTATGGATTGCCTGCTTGCATTTCTGCATAGCATGGAAGGCCCGGCTCTCTGTCAGGTGAAGAAGCCTTATTTGGTAGAGGGGGGTAAGGCTGTGATTCATTTCTGCCTGGAACGGGGATGTATTGCTGTGATAAAGTGGTGATTCTGTGGAGAAAATTGGATCTATTTGTGTGTTTTACACAATCTGCATGCTCCATCATCTTTCTTTAAAGGTTTGTGTTTAGTCAGACTTCGCAAGCAGACTTGCTACAAACAGCTTCATGTCATTTTCTGTGAGTGAGATTTTACTGATTTGTGGATTTTCAGGTCACGCATTTGGATCTATTTAATTTTTTTTTTTTTTGCTCTCGCGCACAGTTGCAGAGATGGAAATATCTAATGTAGCACAATTTTTGAGTGACCTCATCCTCTTTGGCTGTTCATATCCCTGACAGCAGTAGACTGAGTTTTTGCCTCAGCATTTTGATAGATTCAAGACAAGCCACTGAGGCATAGGGTCAAGTCCCTGCAGTTTACAGGGATGTGACCAGAAAGCGAGATTAAGCACTGTGCAAGTTCAGCTCTGTGCATACGTAATATACGGACGGCTTAGAAATCAATAGCATATTGTTATCAAGACAGTCATAAGCTTGGCGGAGTAAGAGGGGTCAGTATAAGGCCAGTTGCATGTGATTAAAGCTTGTAAATCAATACTTGCATCAACTTTTCAATTCCTTTTGCTCGGGCATGAATTAACAAAGTTGATGTGTGTGTGTTTCCACTTGCTTCTAATATCACAGTGGTTAGAAAAATGAGGATGAATAATGAATGCTGTGATATGTACTGTTCTCTGCTGCTTTGAACTGATGAGGCTCGATAAAGTGCCATGCAAAGCAGCCGTCCTATTTGTGCAGTTATCACCCCATTATTGCTGGCAGTGGAGGACTGTCGCAGTTTGCGTTTGACTCATGAGTAAATATTGATTGATCTGCTTGTAAAAAGATACATGAGCGCTATGTGTAAATATTTGTTCAGGCAATGCCAACATCTGCACGTCGAACAGCTATCTAAGCAGATAGTCTCTTGTGTAGTGGGGGAAAAAAACAGAGATCGCAATCTTGTGTTTTGCAGCTTGTTCTGTCGAGCGTTCGTTATTCAAAAAGCAGCCACAATTGGTGCTTAAAAGCCTTTCTGTGTCTGTAGCAAGAAAACTGGGTCCCTGTCTCTCTAATACATCCAGGTCTGACTGTAATCTTGGCCCCAACTCCTCTCTCCCCACCTCCTCCTGAGAGCCCTCACACCATAATGTCCCTGTCAGATGGAATTAAAGTCCTTCCCAGCACCACATTATGTACATAGGGAGAGCACAGAGTGATACGCTTATGCAACACTTAGCATATTAGCCTTGTGATTGAATTATCCTTGGAGGGTGACACCCCCCTTCCCATCCTTACCCCGCCTTCCTCTAATGATGCAGGTTTAGCTGATGTGACCAGTGGGCCTGACCTCCTTTTACCCTCTGGTGATGCGACGGGGCGAGTGGCGTGGGGTAGTCACCGATACAGCTCATAACAGGCATCGCTGATGCCGATTAGAGCCGTGCTGGTCTGAGGGCGGAGGTGGAGAGAGGAGAGGCTGCCAGCGTGATCGCCTGCTGAGCTGCGGACGACTGCAAAACTCATTTCCTCAACTCCCACCATTTCACAGTGCATGATGGGAGATTGTATCTGATATTCTAGGGGCACCTTGTAGGGCTCTGCATTGGGACATATACACCAGGGACTTTAAGTGCTACATTCTGCTAAAATAAACAAGACTAGCAGTCCGCACTCACGCTGGTGGCTCTGTGAGGCTGGAACACACAGTGGTGCTTTGGGCTTAATGGTCACACTAGCATGCTGTCATCATGCACGTGCGATAACAGTAGCATCTTCATGCTAAGCAGGTACGCTAGTGACCATGTCCACTAGCGTAGTGTAGCACGTTGGCATATTAACATTTGCTAATTAGCACCTCTAACTACAGATAGCCTCTGTCTTTGGCTTTCCTCCCTGTGCTAATTTTGACATTGGAGCTAATTAAAAGAAACAATCTGAGGGCATTTTCATATTAGGTACGATTGATTTGTACTGTGCCCGAGTACTATTGCTCCCCCTCTCCACTCTCACGCAGCTCAGCTGTCACATTCGTCAAATTGTTCCCCACCTGAGTACACTTGTGTCACCATCTGCGTGACATCTGTTTATGTAGTTGCTACAGTGTAGAAAAGATCCCAAGCCTATACAGTTTTGCATTATCTCTACTATTGCTTATATCTGGGAGACAAAGTCAAGAACGTCCCCGTCACCTGCCTTCTGATTTTATCACCCATGGCTGTGCAGTTCAGTGGATGAGATAGGCGTGTGCTGGCGCAGATTTCAGAGAAGACTGGTAGTGCTGAGAAATACCTTTGTAACTCTACATGCTGACCGCTACTCATGTTAAATAGTAATCAACTTCGGTCCTTTGGTACAGTTGGTTTTCACACCTGATGTGAACCATACCTGAGCAAAGTATCCCGATACAACGGTTCGTATCATATCTAACGAATTTGTCATGTAGGTTCAGGAAAAGAAACATGGTGACTTACATTGAAATAACTCAGAGTTATCTTGGTTTCACACGAGACATGAATGCCAGTTTCCTGAGGGAAAGTCGTGTGTTTGTGTCTGTGTTTGTTTGAGCACTGGTCATGGGATCGCAGCCTTCCCAATTACTTGGGTTATATACAAATTACTATGTCATGGCAACACTGGTTATATATGAATTCTGGTGCTTAACGTTTCATAGCCTGACCCGAGTACATATGAACCCTAGTTGAGACCACTTTTCAAGTGGACTGGGGAACCTTGGCCATTTTCGGTACACAGTGTTCACACGGATCAGACAAACTAGACTTTTGGGTCAAGTGTACTCTGATGCGGGCCCAGGTCCCTGGTGTGACAGTCTCCTAATTTCTTCGGAAGTACAAACCCTTTTGGTATTTCTTGACTTTGGCTTGACGCACCCCAGCTCTTGATTTTTGTCTTTGGTTAAGTGCACTTTTTTTTTTCTTCTTCTTCAATAATTAGCAGTTTATACATAGTAAAGAGGCTGATGGAAACGTCATTATATTTGTTCACAAACCAAAATACTGGACAAAGTTAAAATGTGACCTTAGGACGGTGTGTGTAAAAGATTAGGGGATCAAAGTGTCTTCGCTAAATTTCATGACAATCTATCCAAGTGACGGACTGACCAACGGACTAGCCTTGCCATCCCTAGAGCCACGCAGCTAGCGTGGCTTGCCGGAACGTCCTCCATTAAACAGTATTAATACTAATCATGAGACTTAAATTTGAGTGATTATCTCCCAGTACAGCTGTGCTGCTGAGGAAATGAGATGTAATGTATTTAATTATTTCCCTACACTTGAATGGAAAATAAAGCTTAACATACAGTCAACCCGAGTCAGTGGCTCGCCAAACGCATGGCCGTCCATCCAAGGATTAAGTGGTTACCCTCCCCGCAATCAAGGGCACACGAGCTAATAATTAGGACGGGATATGAAAGAGTTATAAAGGGTTTATGAAGGATAGCCTGCCATAGTATATCTGAGTTTGTGTGTGTGCATGAGTGTGTCTGCGTGTTGTACCCGTCCTGCTAATGCACTGAAAGCCTGTGGGCGCTGGCCAGCCCGGCCGCGTGCTCATCAGTAAAATGGCACAGAGTATGAATAAGCCTTGATTGACCAGATATCCTTCATTACACATGTGCTTACAAATCCATCCACTCTCCTTGGAGCCATTCTCAGAGGCACAAGCTTGTGACAAGCCAGCAAGGCAACGTGCAGGGACATACACATCCCAGACATGGAACAGCTTTTAGACGAGCCATTTGGATATTTTCTCCCACGTGGAACGATCCTCTGTTGTCAGATTTTATTTGAATACACTTGGTCAGGGAGACGATAACAAAGAAGAGTGGTCAGTCAGTGGCAACATCGTTTTGATCACTGGGGCAGAAGAGATTTGCCTAAATTCAAATGTCAAGATTACAGTTACTTGAACATGTGCTGTCTGAAATATTGAGTTCAGATTATTAAACGCTCAATACTTTCCCACACAGGGACATTTTGAAGCGGGCAAGCTGTCGCACTCGTGGACCTGAGGATGTTTCGCAAGAAGAAAAAGAAGAGGCCTGAGATATCAGCGCCAAAGAACTTTGAGCACCGTGTCCACACCTCATTTGACTCCAAGCGCGGCTGCTTTGTGGGCCTGCCGACACAATGGCAGAGCCTGATAGAGAACCTGCGCAGGCCCAAACCCATGGTGGACCCTTCCAGGATCACAGAGGTGGAGCTGAGGCCAAAGAAGGTACACCACACCTTTCATTCAGCTCTTTACTGATCCTCTGACCTCACCTTGAACTCATCACTAATGACTAGCACACCATTCAACCAGGCCCTCGTTAAGCTATCGTTAAAGCTATCAACTGTGACTTACTCCATTTGATTACTTTTCTTATGTGACTGATAGCAGTTACATGAACTCACCTGATGTAATATATTTCCTCTGGTTTGACATCAAGCATTTTAGTGTTGACAGCATTTCCACTGCTGGTAAACAAGCTTTTCACTGTACAGTAAAGTCCATTGCTGATTTCAGAAGATATATATATATTGTTGCCGCTCTTTAACGAAGACGTGGCCACCTGCCTTGGCGTTGTCAGCTGGTTGCAGGCATGGCAGACTCAGGTTAGAGCAATCCACATGTATTTGATTGGCAGATGAGAGGCGGGGCAAAGTCAAACAAGAAAATTTGAGCACTTACTGCCAAATGAAAGGAGCCCCTCTGGACATAGAGGCAGCTGTTTGTAAGCCATCCTATCCTTGATGTTGTCACACTCAAATTTGTCCCAACTGCTTTGCCAGCCTAGGGGTGGCATGGTAGTGCAATCGTGGCCCTTCTGTGTGGAATTTGCATGTTGTCCCATGTGTCAGCGTAGGTTTTCTCCGGGTCCTCCGGCTTCCTCCCACATACCAAAAACATGTTGAAATTGCACGTGGGTGTGAATATGTGTCAGCTCTGTGATAGTTTGGCAACCTGTCCAGGGTGTACCCCGCCTCTTGGCCAAGTCAGCTGGGACAGGCTCCAGCACCCCTGCGACCCTGTACCAGGATAAGTGGTTAGGGATAATGAATAATGAATGAATGCTTTGCTGACCTTTGTTGTCCAAAAATATGCTGAAAGAAGGCATTCCTGCACTGCAAAAAGATACAAAGCAAAAGAATGAATGTTACACATATAAGCTTATATTCAGCTGTAACCCCTTAGTGTAATTCAATTACATATTTTTCTCAGTAACTATTATTTTTTAATCTAATTATGTAACTCTGTAACATGTTACACAAACACTGAAGATATGCTGCCTCTTGTGTTGATACAAAGGTGTCCTTCAGTGCTGCAGTGCTGTCTCAGAGAATGCCATAATCCTCAGATGACAACGTGGAAAGAAGGCGTGCTCCCCTCCCCATCTTCCCCATTCTTATCTATCATGGGGCTAGGCTAATGACCCTGCTGTGTACACTGACTGTACAATGTTGAATACTCAGAGGGGCCACAAGATTTATTACTCCTTGCAGGCAATTAATAACAGTCCATGGTGCCTTCCCACAGATGTCAAGCAGAAGGGGGAAAAAAAGTGCAGGTACAGCAAAGGAAATGCCAGTTAGTGATAAAGCCTGCAAATCTCAGGATTTCTGCACTTCACGTAGCGTGCAGTGTTGACTCTGTTTGTGACCCGCCAGAAAAAAATAGAGATAACACCAACATTTCATTAATTCCCTGATGTGATTAGTGCTGTTCAATATGAGAACCATCATGTCGGCATTTAGGTCAGATTTATGGTTTTAATGGCGTCATCAAGATGAGTGTGGGGTTACTCAGAAGAGCCCCATAATGCAAAAAAATAAAACATATGCATGAAAATACAGCTCTGATTTTTACAGAGGAAAAGGTGATCCAGCATCTTCTAGAATAGGATATTGCACTAAGGCCATTATCACCTCCCATTTTCTCCTCCATGAGAGGAGGTAGGTGAGATGTCATCCGACCTCTACCCCCCGTGCAGATGTAATGGCATGGAACCAGGGAAACAGGAGAGGCTGTTGACTGGCTGTGAACTGAACATGACTCTACCCTGAGAGTGACTAATGAGACACCATGCACTCTCTCTTACAGTTGCAACAATATCACCACTCTGGCAAAAGATCTTAAGTTTGATCATTTTCTGCCAGGGCAAGTTTGCCTTTGCACGCCTGTTAAATATGCATACCATCTGCAATGTCAATAGGAACTGTTATGTTTGAATTTTGCAACATAGAAACAGTTGTAGGGGCTCTGACTTTGTGGTTTGTCTCCGGATGCATTTACTTGGTGTATTTGTCAGTGTATTGTCAGATGCAGCCACTGGGGAAATGATTTAAGTCGCTGTCTTTGAAGAATGACAAAGATGTCCTTTACAGATTCTCAAGTCTAAATTTAACTCGCCTCTGAGCAATGATTATGTCACCCTCATTATTCCTTTCAGTGCAAAATCTTTCTATAATGTGATCATGGCAAACGCAATGTGATGGAGATAAACGCCTCTTCTCTTTCAGACCATAGTGCGGGGGAGCATGATTGGTCACGGAGACTACATAGCAGCCATGATCAATGACATGAACCGTCTGTCTGTGACCAGTTCTAACTCTCTGAGGAAGAGCAGCCCCTCAGCCAGGAAGAGGGCCCAGTCACTGGGAAGGCTGGGGGAAGTGAACGAGGGAGACACTTACCAGTACGAAGGCCTGACCCAGGATGACGAAGATGACGACGATGCGGGTCAAGAGTGGAGGGACAGGGCCAGGAACATCCACAGTGAGACCAACACCCCCTACCTGGGCATGAAGAAGAGCATTACTCTGCAGCCCAATGGGATCTTGCCAAAGGCGAAGTCCACCTACGAAGTCAGCGTCAGCTCCCTGGAGGGACCCTCGCAACTGGTTCCGTCCCAGAACATCCCGATGCTAAGTCACGGAGCTTATATGAGCGGTGAGGTTGGCAGCCCTCAGGAGAGAGTGATATGGAAGAGAGATTTCCAGCTGCCCAGGGGAATGCCACCAAATCAAAGACCCATAGCTTGTTTTTACAGCCCAGCTATGACTGTACAGCAGCCCCTTAGTGATCAAGCAACAGTCACTGCGGAGCTCCGGCCCAACGTACCGATGTACATGCACCCCCAGAACAGCCCCGGGAGGCCGTTCTCCTCCTATGACCTGAAAGTAAGCCTGGCATCACAGCAGCTTCTTTGCACATCTCTGTGGTCATTAAGTGCACTGATAATACATTATTCATAGGATACACAATATATGCATATTTCTGCTAACGTTATGTACATCATATTACTAGGGCTCAACATGTTTTTGCATGAGCTCTGAATCCATTAAATTTAAGTTTTTTGTCAAGAAATCATTTTCATGCTTAGGGTTTGGAAACTTTAGCGAGGCAGCATATTGATTGGATTTGCACTAAAGGTGATTAAAGCTCCAGGGTTGACTATTTTATTTAATTCTAGACTTAAAATATGAAATGTGGGTTTAAAGTGCCAGTGGGGTTGTAAAAGTTGAGAGATGGTGTGTTTGGCAGGATCTCAATGGGACACTTGGGTCCATATAGCAACATCTTTACATGGGTCATATCAGGTGAAGTGGGTGCAGAGTGAGAGGGAATGACTTGATTTACATTCAGTTTTAAAGCAGGTCTTGAGCCCCAGGCAGGCGGCCAAGTCTCTTTCAGCTCCCTCCCTTAATGTTCTTCACCCTTCTCTCTTTTATCGTGCAGGCAGAGTCGGCAGTGAGGTACCACTCCAGCTTCCTGCCCACTGGCAACAGCAGTCCTCTTGCAGGTGGCATCAGACCCCAGCGAACTGTGCGCTCCTCGGCTAGCTACACATTAGGCCTATCCCCTAACATGGGGCTGAGGCCCAATGGGCCTGACCCCTTCCTCAGACACTCTGGATGCCCCAATCCTCCCTACCCCCGGCAAGACAGCCCCTCCCAGCCTCGACCCTCCCCTACAGGCTCACTGGCCACCAGTCCACCTGGCACCTGCTCCCCTGCTTTCAGGCCCCCACAACATCCTTCACCCAGACCGCCGCCAGACCCGCCTAAGGTGACCCATGAACAGTTCAAGGCAGCCCTGCAGATGGTGGTAGACAAGGGCGATCCACGGTCTTACCTGGAGAACTTTGTGAAGATCGGGGAGGGTTCGACAGGGGTGGTGTGTATCGCTACAGAGAAGCACAGCGGCAGGCAGGTGGCAGTAAAGATGATGGACTTGCGGCGGCAGCAGAGGAGAGAGTTGCTCTTTAATGAGGTACAATATCCAACTATGTACAAAGATTCCAACAAACACAACACGAACTTCTAACACACAGTGCATTCAAATTACAACAACAAATTGGAGGATTCGGGCCTGCTGTTGTTTGCGGTCTTTCATTTAATGGATATTTCTGGTTTATTTCAACCTAGTGTCTTTTCTGTAATTTTGGCTCTGTCCATAATGGCTTGTTTCCCTGAATTTCTGAAACAAAGGGTTAGCATGGCCCATAGGGTCAAAGTAGTCCCATTAACTAGATAGACGCCAGGTTGAAATGAAACAGAATTTTCCTTTAATGCGTACTTAAAAAGAGAGGACATTATTGATTTGGGTAGTTAGAGCCTGATCCATACTAAAGAGCAGAGATGTGTCCATGTCATTGTTTTGCCAGTCTTTGCACTCAAGTCCCAAGTCAAGTCACTAAACTTTGATTTTCAAGTACAAAACAATTCATAATGCGCTTTTCACCAAATGTAGTGCCGACAGATTAACAAGGTTAGCTAAGCATTTGCTAACAATGTTAAAATTAGCCTCAGCTTACTGTTTTTTGTGCAGCTTCTAATGTTGAACAAAGTTGGTAGTTGTTGTTTCTTGTTTTTAGTTGACCACCACGTAGTTTTCATAGCAAATGAACCTATCTTTGGCATGATTTTTAAAAGCTGGGGCTCAGTAGCATCACGTTACTCCTTCATAGCTCTCGCCTGCAGCTTGATTGGATGCTGTTGGGTTGGTTCAAACAAAGTAGATCTCAGGAAATTAAGTCATCCTGCTGGGAATGAATAACATTAACGTAAGTTAATTCAGGACATTAAGGGAAATGAATTAATCTGTGGCACACCTTTTAAGGCATTGGAATTTGGGGATGGTTTCAAGTATTTTCAAGTCAAAAGGCTCAAGTCCAAGTAAAGTCATGAGTCATTGTTGTTTAAGTTCAAGTCAAGTTGCAACTTCTGACTCAAATCTAACTGGAGCCGAAGTCATGTGACTCAAGTCCACATCTCTGCTAAAGAGCAAAAGTCAGGATATCTTGGACTCTGCCGCATCAATCTTACAAGTCCCCTTGCTTTATGAAAGCTGCTTGAGTACCCCCTTGAACATCTGAGAACTATAGTGTGGCCACATTATTGGTAATGTTTCTAAAGGCTTTTAGTTCTAAGGTGAAAGTTTTGTGTTGCAGGTGGTCATAATGAGGGACTATCAGCACAGGAACGTGGTGGAGATGTTTAAGTCAGCCCTGGTGGAGGAGGAGCTGTGGGTCATCATGGAGTACCTGCAGGGTGGAGCACTGACCAACATTGTGTCTGAGACCAGGTAGGAGCACCACCAAGAGATCATCCTGGTCCCGCTTAGGAAAACTGCATTGGTGCATGTCTGTTTGGTTATGATATCATCTTTATAACTAAATCAACCACAAGGGGGTAGTGTGGTATTGACTGCTGAGAGCCCAGTGTTGATACCAGCAGCACAAAGACTGTCATTCAGCCATCTCTGTCACTCTGAGCCTGCTGCTTATCTCCGGGGAAAACTAATAATTCAATAACGTAATCAGATATGTGCATGTTTAGATGCCACGTGGAAAGTCAATTTTGGTTGAGAATTTGATTTCCCGATGCTGTCACACTGTCCAGTAGCACATATATCAAAAATAAGGAAAACATATTGACCAGCAGAAGGGAGCTGAATTTGGTCAGGGTGTGTTTGCTTTGAGCTGTCAATGTATTTTATATTATTAACAGATGGCTGGCTCAGTCTCCATGAGATGACACCAGGGTTAGAACGCTTGACTTGAAGGGATGTAAAAATTTCTCTTGAGCCAGAAGACATATAAAATGAGCCAACTGTCACAGCCACTGTTTGTCAGACACTAACACAATCAGTATATTGACAGAACAATCAAGAATAAGGGTTCTTTTCTTCAGTTTTTCCTGGCTGCAGTCTACTGTCAAATATGTTTTTAAACTGCCTAAATGAGTGCAAAGTTTTTCCTAATATAGTTTAGATGCATCTTTAAATGGGACTCGTGTGGGAGAACGCAGAACTCTGTTAGGTAACCTTGAGTTATCTTTGTTTTCAGTGGGCACATGACCTCGTTTGCTGTTTGAAAATGGCCCTCTGCCTCCTGGCTCACACGTCTTTATGTTGCACTATGTTGCAAATATCAAAGTCACATTAACATTGCAGAGGAATGAACATGTTCTGTTGGTCATACTGTTGTGTGGGAGTTGTTGTTTTGAACCTTCCACTCTTTATCGTTGCCTTTAATGCGCCGTGATTCATGAATTTCAACTTTCACGGCTGTTGATTCGTCGTAACTCGTAATGGAAAAGTGTCAAATGTTAATGTAAAATCTGTGCATGTGTGTGTGTGTGTGTGTGTGTGTGTGTAAACTTGTATGTGTGTTATCCTGCAGGCTGAGCGAGGAGCAGATTGCCACAGTTTGTGAAGCTGTTCTGCAAGCCCTGGCCTATCTCCATTCGCAGGGAGTCATCCACAGGGACATCAAGAGCGACTCTATATTACTCACATTAGACGGAAGGGTACGATATGTTGTTACTCTCTCTCTCTCTCTCTCTCTCTCTCTCTCTCTCTCTCTTTCTGTCTTTTGCTATCTTAGTAAAGTCTTTCTCTGGTTCCCAACAGGTTAAGCTTTCAGACTTTGGCTTCTGTGCTCAGATCAGTAAGGACATCCCTAAGAGGAAATCTTTAGTGGGGACACCCTATTGGATGGCTCCTGAGGTCATCTCCAAATCACCATATGGCACTGAGGTGAGGAGGTGCACATTCAAATGCACTCATGCTGAATAACAGTGGTGATCTCTCTGATGTAGTGTAAATGCCAACAGTGGCAATCTGTGCAGTATGATCTGTTGCATATGGTAAATGTGTGATTGTGCACCAGGTGGATGTTTGGTCAATGGGTATTATGGTGGTGGAGATGGTGGATGGAGAGCCCCCGTACTTCAGTGAAACCCCTGTAGCAGCTATGAAGAGACTGAGGGATGAGCTGGCTCCTACTGTGCGAAATGTCAACCAGGTACGAGAACAGACAGACAACATATTCTTTCTTTAAAGATGCTGTGTTTAGCATTTTTATGTGTAGCCAAAGAAGGTCGCAGTGTTGGTCCATCACTTTTGTCCAGACAGAAATTTCTTGGCCGACATCAAATGGAGTGACATGAAATTTGGTACAGACATTCATTCCACCCTCTAAATGAATTGCTATAACTTTGGTCAGCCTAAGTATTCCTCTAGCGCCATCATCAGGTCAAACCCAAGACTTTGGTTTATGACCAATGTTGCATTCGTGTGCTCCTTGGTTGGTTCCATTTTCCGAGTTGGGAGGTTGTTCTTCTGACTTTGGTGTGTTCATGAACTGTTTAAATGCAGAGATACAATGGACACTAGAAAGAAAATGTGCTGTATTGCAGCTACAGTTTGAAGCTTTTAATTATTGGTTTTGTCCCAGTCTTGTTTCTGCAAGAGTACATTCCCTTAAACCAACAAAACATTGCTTTACCTGATTTGTTATCAGGTTTATTGCTAACACATAACTTATTTACCAAATCTAGGTCACCTTATGTCAACAGCAACTAAAAATTACAACCTAATTCAAAAAATTTGACATGCAATACACAAAATAATAAAAAAAAACTTTAACGTCAACCAAGCATTCACTTTTGTCTGCCATGTTTTTGTGTAATATGCCAACTCAGTAAGGTGTGTACCAAAATTGTCACAGAATTTTTAAGTTGTTGTCCCGCCTTGAGGGGGGTGTTCACGTGAATTTCCCAAGGCAGGAACTAATTTTTCAGATTATTCTCGCACCACACGAACGCTGGGTAAATCCTTTCAAAAGAATGGCATTCCCATCAACCTCTGCTGTAGTATCTGTTGGGTGCTAATTAGCAAATGTTAGCATGCTGATACGCCGAACTACAATTGTAAACATGGTTAACATTGGACCTACACATCATCATGATACAACATTATCTACAACAGTATCTGTGCAACCTTCACATTTTCATTTCGGGCATGTTAGCATTTTGCTGTTAGCATTTAGGCAAGGCACATTTCAGCAACAAATTCAAAGTGCTGTACATAAATATTAAAAACATTAAGACATATTGCAAACACACACATTATAAAAGGACATTTAAATACAATTAAAAGCAGTCACTAAAGAGCCGAGACAATAGAAAACAAAGGCAAACTAAAATAGAATAAGACACGTATTAGCTCAAAGCACCGCTGCTAGCATGGCTTTAGATTCTTGTTAACTTTCACAATAATTATCATCAGTTAATTGTTACAATTTACAACTGAAACAATTTATTGGTGGTGTTGTTCTCTGGTCCAGATCTCCCCTGTTCTAAAAGACTTCCTGGACCGTATGCTGACTCGGGACCCCCTAGAGCGGGCCAGCGCCACTGACCTGCTGGAGCACCCCTTCCTGCTGCAGAGCGGCTCACCTCAGTGCCTGGTCCCACTGGTGGAGCAGTACCGCAAGCGCATGTCCCGCTGCTGACCCCACGGGTTCCCGCTCCCCAGCACCCACCTTCAGTCTGACCTTGTCCAGGCGAGGACCAGCACCGGGGTCCCAACTCCTCTAGCACCCAAGCCAACGGGGGCTCAGCTCCAGAGAAGCAGACCCAGACAGCGTGTTGCTGCCAGAGTGATGGTGGCAGGACGGCAAGCTCTGTTGACAGACACCGCATGGTCTCAGGCATGAGAGAAGCACTTTAGGAGTGAGTTAAAGGCAGCATGCAATTCCTCACCTCTCGACTTGGTTCGATCCGAATATTGATCGGCTTCCTGTAACATTCAGTGGGACTCAACACAACACAACATGGTGCATATCAAGTGATAGCAAAAATCAATACTCCACGTAACTATATGTAATGGACATGTGCTACTCTAAAGATCCTTTATAGTGTTCATAGTGGGCATTATTACTAGCAGTGTAAAGCTTATAAAGCTGGTGTTAGGCTCAAACCACAGTAGCTCATTGTGACATTATTAAGGAAGGATAACGTTACCTCTGCACTCTCACACTCTCTGTTGTGGAAACTGGACAACAGCCTGGTCAGTACACTCCACAAACGCTGACAGCAGACTCTTTGCATGGCCAAATGGAGGCACACCTGGCCTGATGTGAATGCTTGAATATGTACCAAACTGGGATGTGAAAGACAATTCTCCTTTATTAGCATAATAAATGGGTAGATGAAAGCCCAGCTGCTGCTATTGGGCTATGGAAAATTACCAGTACCATATTCCTGTTTTTCATATTTATTCTTTATTTCCAAAAGGTGTTGTGGGTTGTTTGTATGATGTGAAGTTGCAAATAAGGTTTCACTATTAAGTATGGACTTGAAACATAAGCAGATAAATTAATAATGTAAATAAAAAATACTGAATATTAGGTCATTGTACCTGCTGATCTACTGCAGTAAATTATATGAAATGAACTCAAAACTTTACTTTTCTTTACTGAAATGTGAGTGTATAGCTGTATGTGTGTGTGTGTGTGTGTGTGCGTGTGTGTGTGAGCACATGGGCACATGGGTGTGTGTGAGATGACATCTCAGTGTTTGCTTCTGATACAACCCTCTTTGTATTGTGACAGACTTTTTGAAAACCACAAGACGTGTGTTGCTCCTCCGGAAGATGTGTATGACTGTATTTGCATTTGTTTGCCTAGATAAAGCACACAGGCCTGGCATGTGATGCTGCAGGACGTCCACCTGCTGAGAAACACTTTGCACATAGTCTTTGTATTCTGACACGGATACATGTTGACATGTTTCATGTATTTCTATCTATGTGTGGATCATTCATGAAAAAGAGAATTACACATTTTAATTTTGTATAAATCAATAAATGATACATATTGAATCGGAATTTATTTAACCCTGCATTTTCCTCATTTACACACACACACACACACACGCTTGCATGATTACTGGTGTTTTAAAGTATTTATTAGGTATTCAGCATGAATAGTACAGTGCACAGTCAGTGACTATCCTTAAGCAAAATACATACAGTATTAAAAACACAGAAGCAATATCAAATACATTTAATTCCATACAATATAAATACCATATATATGAAACAAAAATAATTATTTTCAGTCGCTGGTAGACCAATATTATGTTAATTATAAATTATTTCAAATATAGATTAGCAAAATTGTATGCAGCTGTATGCAACTGAACACTTAGCTTTAAAACATCTCATTTTATAATGATAGACACTGAAATAACTAATGAACTGCAACATAAGCAAACCATTATTATTCCTCTCAATTAATATATATCACTAAGCGATCAAACTGCATCGTCAGAATTTTAATTGCTGTAAAAATGTCCCTAACAACCATTTCTGTTGCCTGAAATTGTCCTTATTCTAATCGAGGGTGGACTGAGACGAGCAGCTTTCGAACTCACACTTCACTCCACTGATGCTGTCGACGCTCGGCTGGCTGTTGACCTGCTGGTGTGTGTGAGAGAGAGGGAAGGTTTCGGAGCGGGAAATCCGCCCTCGGCCGTTTGAGGAGCCAGACGAACAGTCTATCACCATCCTCATGAACTCCGGGGCGGTGAATCGGCGCAGCAGTCTGGTCCCTAGGCCCATGAATCCCGGTGTACGGCTTGGGATCTTCCCGGACTCCATCTCCCCTCTGGCAAACAGCAGTTTGTTGTGTCTCCCGGTCGCGCCAACGCTTCCCCTCTTCTGCTGCTCTCTTCTGCTTGATGGGGCTATGTCATTAGCCTCTTCCCTCTGTGATTTGACATTCTCCTCGAGTGCTCTCACGGGCTGACTCTTGCCGTTTAAAAGAGGTTTTGGCATGGAGACAGTTTTGTCAGCATCGTTTGTCAGGCCCCGGGTGTTCCCTTGACATTCCATCTTGTCTATCAGGCATCTCTCATCCTGTAGCGAGGCTCTCTTTAATTTGCTGGCTGACAGGCTCATGTCTCGCACATCACCCTGATAGGACTGCTTTCTGCTGCTCAGGAGGTCCAGGTTAAACGACTTTGCTTTTCCCCAGAGAGGAAAACTTACTGGCGTTTGCTCTTGGTGTCCAGTGTCTCGGCTGACATCTTTCTGGCTTGGCTCAGGCAGAGAGTTCAGAGTTTTAGCCCTTAGTTCTCTAAGATGGCAGTTTTGCAGTTGTTTGGCAGTGAACAGAACGCTGTGATCCCCCTCAGTCTTGCTTTTCTCTATCTGAGGAGGCAGAGCCCAGCTGTGGCGATAGCTGTCGTCTTGAGACTGACTCCTGGGGCATCTGAAGCGGTTCCACAGCCCGCTGCTGTCTCCAATCTTCAGCTGTTTGTGATAAACCTCCGGCAGTTGGTCTTCATTATTGTTCAGCTGCTTGGAGAACCTCTCCAGAACATGCCTGGGAAGCCTGTTGGGCAGTCGGCTCTCTCCTTCTCCGATGGTACCCGAATCAGCAAGTGGGTCGTCCGCGCCTACGCCCCTCCTGCAAGGAAAGTTCAGAACCTGCACACACTGGTTGTGTCCAAAGAAGTTAGCCACCTCGATAGCTGAGTGACCAGCGTTATTTGTTCTGTCCATCCTCAGTCCAAGTCTTTTAAAAGCTCGCACCAAGAACTCCAGAACCTGGCTGTGCCCAGAAAAGGCAGCATACATCAGAGCGCTGTTACCCCAGGCGTCAGAGATGTCAGGATCAGCATTGAACTGCACTAAAAGTTTGACCACATCCAGATGGCCCAACTCACAGGCATGGCTGAGGGCAGTGCGACCGTCCTCATCCTGGCAGTTGACATCGGCCCCTTTCTCCAGCAGCAGTCGGGTGAACTTGGCCCTCGTCCCGGGGTCTTGTAGGCAGACAGCGTACATGAGCGGGGTGCGGCTGTTTTCTGTCTTTGAGTTGATGATGCGTCCGTCCAAGGCGTCCAGAATGAAGCGCGCAAGGTGAACTTTACCACCGTGCATGGCATCCAGAAAGGTCTTAGTGCCAGAGCCCTGGCGTAAATCTTTCGGCCGCATCATTCTTGAACAACTACTTGTGGAGCCGAGCCTTCGAGCGAGCCGAGACAGAAGGTGAGAAATAGGGAGAGAAAGTGTGTAGCAAGTTCTCTGAGGCTCTCTGTGTTGACAGTGAGTGCATTTACCTCAGAGTAAGACTCAGAGAGAAGCTGCCAGTGTTTTTATACCTCCCTCTCCACATGCCCTCCCCACGTTGCCTAGGAAACAAACGTCTGAGGACCATTATGCAGTGGCAGCATCCATTCAGCCCAAGCACTCTCTGCCTGGAGAGAAATATATGCTATTTGAACAGAATAATTACTCAAGGAGAAAAACAGAGCCAGTGTTTTTCATGTGAGGTCTGCGAGGTTAACTTAAATGCACCATTTTTACTTTTCTTTGATGCAAAATAACTTAATTAACAAATTCCTGCAGCTGATAGAATAATCAAATATAGAAATGGTTCAACAGTATTTTGTGAGACCTATGAATAGGGCATTATGTTGAGTCCCATTTACATTCATGACTATACTGTTATCAGGATGCTTACCAAAGGTTTGAGGGAGGATTGAAGGCGTTGAGATGCTCGCTTCACAAAGAGAGGGAAAATTAGCTTTTTTTCTCCTTTCCCTCCTGCCTTTAAATGCTGCATCCATGCATCCATCCATCCACCTTGTGCTCCTGCTTGCAGTTTGCTTCATCCACAAATCATAATAATGTGCAGCAAGTTCAAATATGCTGCTCAATTGTGGCTTGACTTTCTCAGGGTTTCATAATAATGACTTTGCCTGAAGGTCTTTTTGTTGTCATGGAAAATAGTAAATCCAAAGAACTCAATACAAGAAAAATAGGCAGTGTAAGCCCTGTTTTATTAGCTTATTAAATTGTATTAAAAAAAAAGACTGCTGTTTTTATGAGGATATCAGCATGATTATTTTTTGCTTTCCGAAGTGACACTGAAAAGAAACGTCAAATGCCGTTGTGATTTGTGTGTTGTAGTGAGCATGTGCTCATGTCTATCCAGTGCCTTGTTAAGACAGAGACACACCAAATCAAAATCAAAGAACTAGTGGTGATGAAAGCAGATTGCAATGCATTGTATTCACATGTGTCTTGACATTGAACAAAATGCAAAGACTGAGGATGGCCAACTAGCACTTTAGTCCTGTGCCTGCGTGAAGGAAAACAACTTTCCATACCAGCAGGTGGCAGTAATCTGTATCATCATTAACAAAGTGAGACAGGAAGACTGACAAGATGGATTACAGACGCTACTTAGCCTGTCAGCACATTAACAACCTGATGTTGAAAGAGCAACACTTACTGTGCGCTACAGCAACACAAACAATTATGAACCTTCATGCTAAATAGCTCAATGGCTAGAAAATATTAGGGTTGCCCCATTATAGTCGACCACGCATTGGTTGACCAGAAAAGACATTAGTCGACAAAATATCATTGGTTGCTTAGTCACAGAAAAAACAAAAACAAATGTGAAACTCTTTCAGGAGCTGCGCCTTGTCAAAATAAATCAAAACCTATATGACTGGACGATGTGGGAATTTAATTTGAAAGGACAGACACAGGAAGTGGTCAAACTCAGCAGTCAATCAAATTTCACGTTACAAACCAATCACAGCCGACAGATATCTTTCCCTTCTTCCATAAATATTCAGTCTGATAAACACGGAAAAGTTGAGCATTTTGATGCAGGGCTGCCAGAGCTTTACATCTGTCCACAGGCTGGTTAATAGCAGGTCGGGCAGGAAATCCAAAGTGTGGGATCATTTTGAGAAGGTGAAGGACGAACCCAAGGTGATATGTAAACTCATCTTCATTGGTCGACTACAAACATGACGTATCATCTGAAACATGGAAGTAGCTACATGCCCATTAGCCACTTAGCACAATCATTACTGCTTTGCTAACAGCGTCATTAACAAGCGGCTCGCTCAGTGTGTGACGTGCACTTGTAGATAAGATATAGACCTATATTAATGAAGGTTCATTAGTACAGTTTTGTATTTCTCTGTAATGTAGCACTATTCTTTCTCACACCTTGAACTCAAAGCATTGTGTTGCTCCGCCCAAAATATATAATTTGATAATTAAATAATATCGTAAACATGCAGGTGACTGCAGGTGGCCCTAAATGACAACTTTTGGTTGACTAGGAAAATTCTTAGTTGGGGGCAGCCCTAGAAAATATAATCTTGCTCCCTCTTTAGCCATCTGTTTGCTTTCCTCACTTCCGTTTCTCTTCTCGTGCATGGAATTGATTGATTTCATTCACCAGCAGGCTCTGCCATCACAGACGCCAATTCAACATGCTGAATTGTTGCATATTCTGCTAGCCTGGTTCCAGACCATAGACCCCGCCCACCCAGCTGAGTAGGCTTGCATCTCTGGTCTGGCATACTGCAATGAATTTGCGATTTATCTCGTCCAAGCGATGGACGGACCAATGAACAACGGGGGTGGGGGTGGGTCTAGCGATAAGCCAATCAGCGCCACGCTAATGGCGACCGCTGCAGATCCGACAGACCACATTAACAATGCTATCGAGGTATTTCACCACTATTCGCTTTAATGGAGGACCAAATTAAGGAAGCTGCTAAACTGGATTTAACGGCGATGCAGCTGGGCGCGCACGACGATGGAGACATTTTAAATGGGCAATGCTCGCTTGTTTTCGGCACCCACGAGGCATGGATACTAATGACGTCAGATTCTGGGTGAGTCGTTGATCTCTACTGATTGGTTAGGGAAAAATCAAATTCCCTCCCCCTTGTAAATCGCCTTCAATAGAGGCGATGTCACACTGAAGGTTCTGGGAGCTTCAGTCTGACACTCAAGCTAATATTCTGCATTAATTACACAACTTTTTTTTTTAATTTCTCCATTTTTGCTTACAGCCCTCACACTTACTGACTATAACTACACATACTCTCTATTAACTTTGAAAGCACCGAATTTAAACACTCTTGCTTCTCGCATCCTTTGTCAAACTTTCTATATAATAAAAAGCGACATGGACCCCTTTACGCAGCTGTTTCTCCTCCACAAGACCAGAATTTCATTTTAATTGCTAATATAAATCACAGCAGGGCCAAAACTGTGCCAAACAGCAGAGGTGAGAGAAACAGTGTCGGGGTTCTACCCTCCTCACTGTTCACCATCCGGCTTCATCAAACCCTCAGCGGGTCCTTTATACGACACCAAGAGCCGTTCACTCATCTAAACATGGCTGATATTCATTAACAGGTCGGCACTTTCTCCTGGGTGTCTTTCATTGGATGGAATATAGAGATATCTCTTTCATCATAAGGAAATATCATCACCACATCTTTTTATAACAAGGTCATATCATGGTAACACTCAATAGGTTTAAGTATTTATAATGCCAGAAATGCCGCTCTAGATTTAGCTCCACAATGCCTGGATCCGCAGGTGTTATGTCCTCAAGATTGATGCTCTGCCTTCAAAGCATATATATTATCCATAGAAAGGAAGTCATAACCCAATCCAGATAATAAAATGGCAAAACTGAATTACTGATAGAAGCAGGCCTGTGAGATGAATGGAGCATAAAGCTCTGTGTATGATTAAACAAGACTGTGAGCAGCTCTGTGAGGCTGGACTGAGGCAAAGGGTCGCTTTGATCTAAAGCTAATGTCAGACAGTAACAGTGCTAACTTGCTGGTGTTAAGCTGGCTTAACATGTGTTAACCATGTGATGCTAACAGTTAGCCCTGTGACTGTGTGTGTGTTGCCGGGCAGACACTCACAACCTTCCCTGCCGAAGAGGTCACACTCCTGCAGCAGCAGCTACAACCAGGGCTGGAAATTAACACCAGCCAGCCACCAACCAAATGCCTGTAAAGTATGCAAATGGCTGCTAGATTTGCTTCACTTACCAGCCAAAACAAAAAACCAGAGAGTGCCTAGTAGATTTTGGAAATCACCAGCCTCAGTAGCAAGTGGACAAAAAAATTGTATTTCCAACCCTGGCTACAACCCAAACAGTCTGTGGTGTGACGAGGTTGAGCATGATGTATTTGACGGAGTTGGCAGTTCAGCCTGCTGAGATGCCACCAAAACGTTCAAAATTATGGCTATACAACATGCCACTCCATTCACATTATGGGTATCGAATGAAGTATTCTCTGGTACTGGTGGTATTGGTGCTGGTATCATAATTTGTATAACAATACCCAGCCCTAATACCAAGCTATAAAAATTATTCTTGTTGGGCTACGTCCAGCACTACAAGCTGTACTTTTGACATGAAGATATGGGTTCATGGATTCATACTGATAATGTCAGATTCTGACACTGTACTACCAGCATACTATGACTAACTACAAGGTGTTGACATTGTTCCAAATTGATGGTCATGTTCCCTCTTTAGTCTCATCTTTGAGATATTAGCTAAAGAGCAGTAAAAGGTAGATTCTGTTATTGCTAAGAGATGCTATTTAGCACACTGCTGTTCTACTGAGCTGTTCATTATATTTTTTTTATGTTAACTTGAATGAGTCTCACCATTCTACTCTGATCTCTCACTGTCAAGCAGTCACACCACGTTCAAAGTCTCTTACTGCACAGCATGTGCCTTGCCTTCTTAATGTTTAATGTAACAATAGTTGAACCTCTTGACCTCGTTTGCATGCTTTGTCTATTCAAAGTTGCATCCTGCAGACCATACAAGGAAGGTCTATTTAACTCTGTAGACTCAAGACTTTCATGACATTAAAATCCATACTGCAAAGTGGGCGTGGTCCTTTACATGAAACATGTGTGATGTTGATAAAGTGCTATATCACAGGACCTTGATTGTGACTGTGGAAATGCTGCATATCACCTCCTACACAAAATGACATATAGCCTACTTTCCATATGAAGTAGGTCATGCTGATCATAATCTGTGTCTGTATTCTACATGGGAGGTTAAATGTATTACTATGTTGACAAAATCATAAAAACACCTCAGACTCCAGCATCACCTCAGCACTGTAGTACTACTTGGATGATAAATATATGACCAATAGAGGACACCTCTGGGATAAAACTGATGAAGCAGGCATCGAGTGTTTCACAGAGCTTGACAACGATTGTGCTCACTTCTTATCAGGTGTTCCAGTTTGAACGCTTGGAGACTTTGGCTGCTTTTTTCAGAGGACAGTTCAGTCCAGAAATAGATTTGAGCTGCCTGGACTGCATGTGTCCTCACAGGCAGGCCGCAAGCTACACTTGAGTTATTGTGTTGGCTCCTGGCTACTGCTGATTATCTGTATGCGGGGTGACATTTTCTGCTAGGGCTGTTCATTTTTACAAGAAAGAGTTATGGATTAATAGACCATCCATTTTTAAAATGGGTCCTGGGGGAGGCTGTCTATGTTCCTTTTTATCTAATCTTTATTTTTAGCATAGGGAAAACAGAATAATTATAATTAATATTCCTATCATATCTCTGTCTAGACTTGAAGAAGATGTGGTACTGTTGAGTAATTTACAATAAGATGAAATATTTAAAGAACTACATCCCAGTGTATAATTTCTAATATCACTTTAAAATATCCATAGAGTAACATGATTTTGCCATTGTATTTCTGCCATGTATACCCTATGGCATACCCAGAACTGTCTTATCATATCATACAATAACATAAATTCTGTTGTAGCTACTCAGACAACCTTCAAACTCACATTAACACTTATGGCCAATTTAGAGTCACCAAGTAAGCTGCATGTCTTTGGACTGTGGGAGGAAGCCGGAGTACCCTCAGAAGACCTACACTGACCCAGGGAAAACATGCAAACTCTGCACAGAAAGGCTCCCCCACTCTGCAGTTCAAGCCCCCCACCCTGGGTTCAAACCTGTGAGGTGACAGTGCTAACCACTGTACCACTGTGCTGCTGTGTACGACTATGTATGAATAAAATCAGCAATATTCCCAGTTAATCCCTGAATGATATCAGACGTAGTTATTAACTTGTTACACTCCGTTTCCATCTTCAGTTTGACATTACGTCCACTCTATCTGATTCCTTTGGAGGAGGCAGATTCAATTTTTCCTATCTAGTCTCCAGAGACCAATGTATCTGCCTGAATCTAACGTTATTTTATGTCCACACTGATGCATAGATATGCCATCATTCCTGTTTTGCCAGGGTCCTAAGAGTGGAGCGGAGGAGTACTACTATGTTGACCATGTTGACTTAGACAACCTTGATAGCTACGGGGTGCCATTTGTAAAGTGTCTCACGCTGAAAATAACATCAACATTTTGCCACATTTAGCTTTAAACAATGTTTAAAAAAGTGTTGTGCATTTTTTCACCTTTTACCACATTTAGAACAATATTTGTTAACTTAGAAATATATTAAATAGTTAAATCTAAATATTAAATCTAAATGTTAAATCTAAATATTAAATCTAAATATTAAATCTAAATGCTAAATCTAAATCTAAATCTAAATATTAAATCTAAAACTAAATGCTAAATCTAAATCTAAATCTAAATCTAAATCCAAATGTTAAATCTAAATATTACATCTAAATCTAAATCTAACCCGTAACTTCCCACCCGTGAACTCGTACCAGATTAATGTACTCCCAGTTACGGTTTCTGACGTCACACAGCCCTCTAAACCAATTACCTTACTCCTCTAAACAACAATGGCAGCCCTATGGGTGCGGTGTTGATGCAGGTGATACATGGTGAGAAATAGACATAAAATTTTGAAAACGCTAATGTTGACGCATTATTGGCAGCCGCTCTAACAGCTGGTTTCTAGTGCAAAAATAAATCAATACAAAATATGTTTCCAAACACACACAGATAACGTAAAAAGTAGCCTATAATAGCATCTGTGACCCTATCCTCCTCCGTTTCACTCAAATGAGCAAGGAGCAGGTACCTTTGGCGATAGCAATAATGGGGAAGCACAAACAAACGGTTCGCCATGTTCAGCGTTAAACAGGAAGTAACTGGCAGTTTGCCGTAACTTTCCTGGAACGCTACAAAGTCGTAACTCGTGACTTGAAGTCGTGACTTACGAGTTCAAAAACCTGCCTGGAACGCAACATTAGAGTAGACCCTGGTATTGTCCATGTTAGCTAACTGTATTAATCACAGTGTTTCAAAAACGAAGGTCAGGGGGTACCAGACAAAAAACACTGTAGGAACACCACAACGCCATCAGAATAGCAGGGTCTTGGAAATTAGCAAACACATATCCCATTTCATGGTATTTAATAAGACGTCTTTTTGCCCTCAAGAGTTTAAAATCAGTAAATAAAAACAATAAATTAGATTCTAACAAGAATGTTGCCTCTATGCATGATATAAAACTACTCTATCATCCATTCACTGAAAACGGGCCGAGCAGAAATGAATGAAATGTGGATGAAATATTCAGAATGTGAATGAGTTGGTACCATGAGACTTGCTAATTGGTCAGATGTATGCAATAAAGCAGAGATGTCATGGTAAATACCTGATCTTCCATTCATTGCGGACCTGGCCCAGGCAGGAGCCACTTTGAATGCCTGATTAGAAATTAAAGCTCGTGTCAAGTTGAGGTGTTAGCCGCAGCTCTAAATGTCTTAATTAGCCTCCGGGGAGAATGCACTTTCAGTGCCACAAAATCAACAGATCTCTCAAGGTTCTTTCAAGAAAAACTTGTAAATGGAAACAAATGGTTGAGCTGAACACCCTTGGTAACTCCACTTAGCTACTAACACCTGGGACTAAATTAGTGCATGAGGAGAGGATAGGAAATGGGGTTCATCTGGGACCAAATTCAACAAGGCCCATTCACTGTAACTAAAAATGGTTTCTTACCGGTGACTCAACATGCCCTCGTCCTCCATGGACTACTTCATCTTATGCCTGCTAATTGAGCACACCTGAGAATGACATAGTTCAGGCTATCACCTGCTTCGCACTGTGAAAAACAGGATGCAACCATGACCTTTACTTTCCATATCCTGCGCAAATCTACGAAGACAAAAATATCGTCAGCTAAGGCATAATTAACCTAATCAAGTTATAATCTCTAAGCTGATAAGATGTCACCATCCTAGAACATGTCACCGTTATTACAGGCCTCTTTCCAGACTTATTTTTTTCCCACCTTATGTCCAATATCAAATCACAACAAAACACAATCTGACTTTGTTTCCCCACAGTTATGTAACATCTTAACACAGGTAGCTTTGTCATTTGAGCAGTGGGGGATGACGGCTCCTGCTGGGACAAAAGCACTAAATTGATGTATTTGTATTCAGCAAGAACAATCATGTGTCTGTGTGTCCATTCGGTACCTCTAATGCCCTTTGATTTGATACAAGGACACAGCAGTCTGAGGCTGAATGGAGATTTCACACGCCTTCCGTTCCAGGAAAGAGGCAGCAGCTGGCCTGCTGTCACTGTGTAACCATGGTGTGCTTGTATCATTGCTAAAGAGGAGGCGAGGTCATTGTCCCATAGCAGAGAGCAAATGTCATGTTCAGCAGCAGAATCTCTTTAAATGAACTTCCAACCTTAATGAAAGTGACTTTGCTGTTGTTGTCAATGTTTGTTTCTTGATAAAAACTTATCAAAGGTTAGATTTTTTAATTTCTGTCACAGTACTAAGGACAGATAGTAAGGCGCGGTTGGAGTGAGGACAATTACATAGAGTTACAGGGCTGCAGCTGAAGACCCTGACAGCACACCGGGAGCTGTCACTCACAAGGGCCACTGATATGTTATTGGCCATGAGGCGGGCCCCTCAGCGCCTTTGCTCTCTCCGCTCTCATCAATTATCGCCCTGACTTAGGCTTGCCAGGCCGCAACAACCAGATGGTAAACAGTGGGCTGTTTCCCTCAGCCGTTGGATTTTGGGGGCTCTAATATCAGTTCTTAGACTGAGACACTTTGGACAACAGAGAATTAGCACCTACAGCGTGACTGTCCTGTGTTTCTTTGCCATGGCAATGAGAACATGACAAGAGGGATGTTGAAGAGGGAGAAAGCAGCACTGCAGAGGGGAAGTGCAAAATGCAAATTGAGACAGATATTTGGTGGTGGTGGCATAGATGAGCCAATGAATGACTGATTTAATGGAAAGCAAAGGGTGTCCGCACACTGCATAAGAGATGTCAAAACATTTTAGCCACACTAGCAGCATCTCCAGGGATGGCAATCACTTATTGGGTCGGTCCTCCACTTTGGTCTTGACAGAAATCTTTATTGGAAAGATTGTCGCAGGATGAACTGTAATGACTTTGGTGATCCTCTGACATTTTATCTAGCACCATCATCAGGTCAGAATTATCATTTGGCCTTTTGGTTTATGATCATCCCGCAGACAATCCCATCAACATCTGCTGCAGGCCTTTGTGTTTAGTGTGAAATGATAGCATGTTAATACACTAAACTAAGATGGTGACCATGGTAAGCCTACCTGCGAAACATCAGCATGTTAAAAGGAATAGTTTGAAAAAATACAGTTGGGAAAATACAGTTGTTGCTTTCTTGAGATCGATACTCTTATGTCTGTTTGTTAGCTGGAGTTAGGTGTTGATTCAGTTAGTTAAGCATAAAGTCTGTAAATGGAGGAAACAGGTAGCCTGGCTCTGTTCAAAGTTTAAAAAAAAATCTGCCCACCATCATCACTAAAAATCATTAATTTACACTAATTCTCATGGGTTTAAGTTGTGCGCAAACTGAAATTTAAAACCAAATTGTGATTTTACTGTTGTTAAAGGTAGGCTATTTCTCTTAAGCGGTGCTAGTAGGTGGATTTTTAAACTTTACTGTGAGCAAGATTTACAGCTGCTTACAATCTTTATGCTAAGCTAAGCTACCGGTTTTCTTGGTTTAAGCTCAATAGTATGTTTAAGCAGAAAAGTGCATGCCCCAAATGTCTTTTCCTGGCATTGTCTTGTGAACCCACCTGCATGTCAGCATTTAGCTAACACCACTGCACTAACACATTTTCTTACTGCTGAAGACCCTGTTGAATTAAAATGTCTTTTTGCCCAGTATTTGCACCCAATGATCTTCCTGCACAACCAATATTCATACAATTATAGCAAATAAACCCATTCTTTTCTTCAGAAATGACTATGGTTCAAAGACAATGCTTAACGGCAGAGGTGAGGCCAGCCCTGTAAATGTGAAAGTCTGTGTCCATGAGTGAGTGAGTGAGTAATGAGGTTATACCACTGGTGGGAGTGACTGATGACATAAGTGTTGGTGTTTCCCCATTGGCCATTGCTCTTTCAAAACAACAGGCTGACAGTTCTGTATTAGTGTATTCCTTATTTTCTGTGAGCAGTGTAGCATGATAGCATGGTGGAGTTAGCAAGCTAAATAGCTATAATGAGCTGCTATATTAACACTTCATCCACACACTCTTGTCACAATGTACGAAAGCACATCAGATGAGTGACAACTTTGTTCAGCTAATTTTCTGTAACCATTGTGGTGTTATAGCGATGTAACTATCCATCCAACCCGATCAATATATCAATTCAATGAACGGTGATGCTACAGTTTCACTTCAGAGGAGGACCCAAATGCAGATTCAACAGCCAGGTATGCAGTTTTCAACAAAAGGCAAGATTTAATGTAGCTGTTAAAGGATATCCAAAAAGGCTGGCAACTCAAAATCCAACCTAAAAAAAACAACAACCAGGAAAAGACATGATGACCAGGGAGGAATGTAGTATGAAAGCAGGATGACTGACACAGACAGCCTGACCAAGGACAAAGGGAAACACACAGGTATATATACACAGAAGACTAATCACAAGGACAAGACACAGCTGGAGAAGGAAGACATGGGCGAAAGGAGTGAAACAGGGCTGAAAACAAGGGTGGAGCAGACAAGGCTAATACAAAACAGGTGTGGTGGGAAGACTCTGGGAACAGGGAAGGACTAACGAGACAGGTGTGGCAGAAAACAGGCGGGAAAACACACAAAGACAGGAGGTAAAACCAGACATGACACATGAGGAGAGAATCTACAAAATAAAACAGGAAGCAGATTAAATATGAGCTAAAAAGAAAAGGAAAAGGGACACAAACAGAGTCCACAAGATGACAGAATATGTAACCAAAACCCGGGATCATGACAAATGATCCAGTATCATCGATGCAAAGTGAAAACATCTATCCATGTCATCATCTTCAGGACACACGTATATTTTGGAAGTCTGTGTCACTAGTGAAAGTCTGTGACTGGGTATACTATGTAGGCCTCTTCCTTTTTCAAATAAAAGTCCTATATTGTTTCGTACACAGTCCGGCCATATACTAGGTTTTGATCTTGTCTTGTTAATACTTATCAGGTCCTACACTAATCCCATATAGCTAGGAGAAAGTGAAAACACACACCAAACTAAAGCTCAGGTCTCAGGAGGTTAAAAATCTGGTTTAATATGTGCATATATGCAGTCGCAAATTCCAACATGAAACAGACTTGGGTGCAACGCTTAATGTTTTTTATGTTTATGTCAAAATACAGCATGTCTCAGATTTCCCAATAATCAAACTTGTCACTGACTTCCTGTTGAACAAGAAGACTTGAATCTGTGTCAACAATAGGTTTTGCTATGCTGATCCTCTGTGCTGTTTCCCATAAGCCACCTGTACCCCCTCCTTAATCTATCAGGTCTGATGGAAATTCCTTCCCTGCAATGATGTGGAAGAGATGGAGGGCCAGAGAGCTCCCTCTCCATCTCCCACCTGACAGGCCCTATTTGTGGCCTTGCGGGCCCGCTCACCTCTGACAGCTCAATAAATTGTACAAATGGATAACAAATGCATTTGTTTGATGACCACATTGTGCGGATATGGGTAACACTCAGCCGCACCTGGAGTAAAGGTCTGCCACACAGTTACATCCACAAAGGAAGTCGCAGAAAATGCAGGCTTGGCTGGGTCAGAGGAGAAAGCAGAAAAAAGCACCTGGGGGCTTTAAGACAATAACAGATGCCAGGGTTCATTTCAAATGAAATGTCTCCACTGCCGACACTGTCGCATCTTTTATAGTTCTCTCAGTCCATCACTTTAAGGACTTTGAGCCACGAGGAAGCCCATCCTTTATGTTCGTGATCAACCTTTTATTGATTTTAAATATTAAACACACGTCTATGTTTTTAAAAATTGATTCTGACAGAGAGTGACAGATGGCAACATTAACAACAGAGGAAGACAATATCAGTCAAGTCTCACCTCGAGACACACAGGCTCCATGCTCCCTGAAGGTACTTTTTTTTTTTTTTCAATAAATGAACTATCGGCCTTGAGGCCCACGACTATCCATTCTCTCCCCCACATGCTCTGCCACTCACATTGCTCAGTATTCACCTACTAAATGCTAACACAGGCTCCTGTGGCTCTTTATTTAGCTGCACACAGTACACTGTCAATGCAGCTTTGAGTAAAAAGCTGATCCACATCAAATGAGCCCTGGGTAGGGCTGTTATTACTTTGAAAAGAGCCACTTTGTGCCTTAAGTGCATAACATAAAATGCATGTTGTCATGACATGGTGGGTGGTTCTGCAGCGTGTGACATTTTCAACACACCCACCATACCTATTAGTTGCTGCCCCACGGAGCAGAGATGAAGAAAAGAAGAAGAAATGGCAAAATGAACTGATAATTTGGGCATTTGGACACTTTCTCATAATTTACATTCTGCATCATTTTTAATTATGATCCAAATGTCTCAGCCCTTCATATGATACCATTCTAAATAGCTTAAGAGCATTACTATACAATAAACATCACTTTTTTAAAGGAGGTGGGCAGGTAAAGCAGACCCACCCTCTTCTCATCCCTTTTCACCTCCTCCCTCGCAATATTTTGCAGTAGATTTCATTTATTTTATTTAAATTTAAAATGAGGAACCGTCACATCTCTTCTTATTATTAATTCACACAGGCTGAATTTGATTTCTGCTTTGTATACGGTAGGTTAGTTTACACGTCAATACATGCGTGCCTATCTTCAATGAGGCAATTCTCTTCACTACATATCTCATGGAAAAAACAATGCACATTATCCAGTCCTCGGTCTTCTTGGGGTCACTTTCATCACCATCTGGCTTTGCTAAAACTGCAAATGTCCCGGCCATCTAAGCTTTACCCTCTATCCTTCTTCTTTTTTCCTTTGTCTGTTTTTTGAGGCGATGTATGAAAAATCCTCATCACTGCTTAGGTGTGAAGTAAATCCTTGCTGAAATATCCAGCCAACTAGCTACATTTATGAGAGACACATAAAAAGGGAACTCAATTCCCCCCACTAGAATTACTTGAATGGCTGTCCCACTTTGCCAGTAACACACTGTCCCATTTTAACAACATGCTACTGGCGAACTGCAAGTGTCAAAATCGCATTAAAAAAAAGAGAGAAGATGATTAATATGAATATGGTCTTTTAAAATTCTGATTCGCCATGAGATCCCATAACAAAAAACATAACAATTATAAGCTCTTCGTTATTTAAAAATGTTTCATAACCTTAATTTTTTATCTCAGATCACATTGTCATTCTACTTTTCACCATGATTCACTGCAGGGCTGTTGAATATGATGTACCACGCCCCCAGAACTGATGTCACAGCTACAGAATCTATATTTTTTAATCAAATACTTGCTTATACTGAGCCCAGTGTTGACTTTTAGTAATGAGAGTATATACATGATAAAGCTTAACTGTCCCACTATACCGTTACTCACCCCATATGAGGATGGATAGCAGTTCTCCACTTACTTCCACTGTACAGAAATAAAGCCAATATATCGTGTGAAGGTGCCCACCAGACACCAGAGTGATAAAATCTACATAAAATATCAGAAACCATCTTTGGAAAAACTTTTGTTTGGCCTGTGTCCGTTGACATGGAAGGGGCGGGGTTTATGACCTATATGCTGCAGCCAGCCAACACGTTTTTGCTTCACTTTTGGGGAGCTGTCGCGTTATTACACAGTATGCTTCAAACAGAAGAAGCCACCGACTGTTGTTGTGTGTTGCTTATTGTTTACTTCACCTGCATGTTTGACCTTCACTGTGTAAAATAATGTGCTGGCTGTTTTCACAGCTTTCGAAGGGGAAAATATTCTCGTCAGCTTTAATTCCCTGGTGGACAGCGTTAAACACAGACTCAGAGGCAGATGGGGTTTAACAGATTTATTGTTATGTACTTTCGATGACTGGAGATGGCAGGCGGAATGAAGATGGCAAGGTGGCATAGCTGACGGAGGTAGCGAGGAAGAAGCGGGCAGGTGAGCAGACAGGCTGGCTGGGATCCACACTGACAGAAACAACAACCTGGTGATGAGTGGGAGAAAAGCCGGCCTTGATATACTGGAGAGGTGATGACGGCAAATGTGTAGGATCCAGGTGAGCGGCAGGATAGGAACACACACACAAGCACACAGGCACAAAGAGACAATCAGGGGACATGCAACACCGAGGGAGAAGTGGGGAACACAGAAAAACAGAAGGAGAGACAGGCACAGCTGTGAAATCTTTTTCCCCACCTTCAATTTGAGTTTAAACTTGTTCATTTACCAACATGATGTTGTGACTTTCTTTTACTTGACGTCCCCTTTTTGTGAAAAATTAGACAAGATACATTCAAAGCAGAGTGTTTTATATGTCCTAAAACCTACTGGATCTTTGTGCTACTAAGTGAGTGTCCATGAACAGCTTTTTAAAGTTTTTCTCTTTTTCTGTGGAGTATAGCTTTCATTTAATTTGAGTCCTTGGAAAGTTCTCTTTTCTCTTAGATCTTACCTTAAAAGCAATAGTTTATTCAGTCTTTACAAGAGTTAGATGAGAAGATGGAGACCACTGTGATGTCTATGATGCTAGAGTCAGGAAACGCTGTTAGCCTAAGCACGAATGCTGGAAACATCTTTTTCCAGAGGATTAAACAAATTAGATAAGTTAATTTGTGAGCTTTAGAGGTTCTGGAAGATGGATTTTGTTACATATGGACAGAGCCAGGGTCAACACATTCTCACTCCAACCTGGTCGTGGTCTTTTCATGTCGACATAGCTATGACGTGCAAGCTACCCTGGGTGCATTGGTTGTTGATGTTGTGGGACACTGTGTCAAGTTCTGCCTGTTGCAAGCATTGTCTTCTTTCAAAATACACTTCTGTTTTCACAGGAAATTTAACATTTACATACGGTCTCTTTCAAAATAAACATGTCGGTACACCACCGAATTGACCTTTTTTTTCCTTTAACAACATATGCACATGGTTGGGTTTAGGCAACAAAACACATGGTTAGGTTTAGGAAATAAGGACAGGGTTTGGCTTTATAACCTAACGGGACGCGAACACCGCTCTCCTGAGTCAAAGTTGGTGTTTGTTGGACTCATCCACCCCCGCCCTCAGTTGCTGGGACGGGTCAACGAAAAACGGCTGGGTTCTGTGGCTCAAAGGCTGCTTAGAAACGTCACGGTGGGTCGGTAAAAACATCTGTAATTAGTGGATCAAATGCAGCTGTGAAACTGATATTAACTGCAGGGAGCGTGGATTTTTTGAGAAATGGGACTTGAAAGCAATGGACATTTTTGGACTAACAGGGCTTTGGAATGTTGGGCCATGGGAACAATGGCAAGGCACCAGCTATTTCCCCCTGTTTTCAAGCTACCGGCTGCTGACAATGTCTTTATAACTCTCAGTAAGAAAACCAAAAACAATATTTTTCTGAATGTCAAACTATTCTATCGAAAGCTTGTTAATAAATCAAGGTCCAGGTACTGCTTTATAGTTTGTTTTTTTCTAGTTTTAATTTGATTTGAGTGTTTGAGTTATTGTTTTTCTCTTAGATCAAAAGGTAATAACTTGTCAGTTATGGGAAATGAAAACATTTGACTTTGAACTATTAAACCTTTGATTGATGCAATTTTTAGATTTTTTTTTTCTCGTTTTGAATCAAAGCACTTATTTGACCCTGACACATTCATTCATTCATTTATTTGGATCCCCATTAATCACTATCACTGTAGCAACTACTCTTCTTGTGGTCCATACAAGCAAACATTACAGCATAGAATAAAACAAATACAGGTAGATTTAACCTTGTGTCCCGTCGCTTTGTGTCATGAACTTATTAACACTGCAGAAACAAGTGGACTGTGTAGCTCATTATGTCCAGTCGTTTGCAGTTCAAATCAGGCATCTTTACGATTGCATAACAGTGCAGCCAGCTGCCAGGGTTCTGATGACTCTTGAGTCTCGGTCCTTTAAACTCACAGTGAGACAGATGCTCTTACCCCAGAGAGGTAATGGAGATATCACCAGGCAACGGGGTATCCAAACGGTGCAAAGAGCCAGAATAAATCACCCGACCTGGGCTTTACGGCATGAATTACAGCTCCAAAAATGCCTGGGGAGTTTAGGAGTATCAGAATTCAAGTATCCATAAGAGTGTTTTCTGGCAGTGGCTTACAGTATGTGGGTGTCTGTGTGTAATTGTATGCGTCTGTGTGTTTGTCTAAATGTAAGTACCGTATCTTCAACACACGTAGGAAGCTAAAATTTGCATCTCTGAGAAGGTGCAGGCGCCTCTCACAGGCCCTCGATGTTCTTGTGACACACAGGAGAGTTAGACTGGCTGCAAGGAGACGAGTCACCTGGAATACTCATTAGTCTGCTAAGCCCATGCTATAACCATGATTTTAATGGGATTGTGCAAAGTATCTTGGAACAAAAAACAACTTCATCGCAGCTTGGTGAAAGCAGGCAAACTGAAGGAATCAGTGTTTTATTGCAAGATCTACTCCTGGCAATGCCTTTTTCCTTTTTTTTTAAAGGCGGTATAAGCACCATATGCAGCCCACAGAATGATCCAACACACACATTCAGCCTGTGACAGTGAAGCCTTAGCAGGTGGTGTGTATGTGGGTGGTGTGGGCGCTTAATATCCATCCAGGATGGCATCCACTTCAAGCCAAGATGGACTATAGATCATGTCTCCACCTCCTGTGGGTCAGGCCCGCTTCCTCACACAGGAAGAAACAAAGAAGATGAGAAAAATACTCTTCGCATGTTCTCTACTGTGTTCTCATTCTTTGTGCTTATCTGACCAAAGATGCACCATTTATGTTCTCTGCTAATGTTGTTTAAATCTTGCATTTTTTCATGTTATACTCGTACATTGTGCTGAATTGTGTCTTTAAATTGCAGGGTTTTATATTGCAGTTTTTTTTTCTCCAGGATTAAAATAGACAGCAAAAGAAAAAAAAACACTGCTGCAGAACTGTGTTTTACAGTCACTGCCAAGATTCAGTAGGACCGCACTGATGGCTGGTGTGAACAGTTTTTTACGCTTTTCATTTTTGATCTCTTCCCTCAGTAAATTTAATCACACAAAATTGATTTAAACCTTTAAACAAAAATATTTGTTTGAGCTTTACAAGCACCCAAAACATACATCTAATCCTCTATTTCATCCCATATTTTAATGTGTAAGACAATTTTCCTGCATGTAAAACCCTAGTATGAGTATTTTGCTTGCTTATTGCTTTTAATCCTGCTGTTTAATTCAACATTTCTTTCTGAACATGCATGCACTGGGAATTCAATCCACCATTATCAAGTTTTCCATCTAAACATCTGCTCCAGTGCCTGCTCTGTAAATGTTTGTGTGCGCGAGTGTGTGTTCAGAAGCACTTCCTTCCGCTCTCTGTCCAGTTTTAGTGAGCAGCGAAGTGTTGCTCCGCTGGCAAAGATCCTGCTCAGGCCATCCCTCTCCAGCTGGTATGAGACAGAGCTGCCAGAGTCGTCCTCATCTTATGTAAGATTATCAGCCCAGTGATTCAGGGCTGACTGATTTCACACTCTAAAGCTCACAGTTCATCTGTGCTTTGCATGAGGTGGCAGGACTCTCAGGCACAAGCTGTGTCTCCCAGACATGGTTTGTCCAGATCCTCGGCTTTTAAATGTCAGTCATGTCATTTGTTGCAGGAGACGGGTGTCGCGCCGAAAAGGAAATAAGAGGTACAGACAGATTGGTTTGGACGGTGAGTCAGAGGAGAGCTGTTCTCATTAATAAATGCATACATGTGTGTGTAAACACTTGAATTAACAAGTGGCTCTCATTGATCTGACAGATTGTGCCCAGTCTCTGTTATTTAATTTACCATATCTGGTGCTGTAATTGACTTGGAACATTTCTCAGAGTTTTTTCATCAGTTACCTGCGTGCTCTGCAGTCCACGTTCCTTTATTGTGGCTGTGTGTCAAAAAGAGCACTTGATGCATCGCAGACCTGGTGTTAGTTGGAGAGATGGGACGGTGCAATCATGAATAAGTCATGCCATAATTTGCCAAATTACTGAGCAGCGTAGAAGCTTAAGGCAATGCACAGAGAGAAAGAGAGCTATAGATGCTCCTTAGCGGTCTTCACCGTCCTCTGTGTACCAACAGCTCTTTACTCAAGTTCTTAGCACTGATTGAACCTTTGGACTCTGACAGTCTAATTACAAA
The DNA here is from genome assembly GCA_035609425.1 of Epinephelus awoara. Classification (NCBI taxonomy): domain Eukaryota; kingdom Metazoa; phylum Chordata; class Actinopteri; order Perciformes; family Serranidae; genus Epinephelus; species Epinephelus awoara. Next base: position 22,856,370 of record CM069309.1, read on the forward strand.
TAGCACCGTTGTCTTTTGTCTAGACTGTGCTTTTCCTGTGCTCAGTTCTCTTGTGTACTCAGTCTTCAATTGGACTCTCAGACATGCACCCTGTGACATAGGGTTGCAAGTAGATGTTGGTTGATCTTAAGGGGACACAGTCAGCAAAAAAGACTGGAGCCAATAGTTTTCTATCCAAAAGTAACTACATTTTTTAAGAGAATGTTCTGAAAAAATCATCAAATGAAAATGCAAATTAATGAGTGTTTCCACTGCTGTGAGTTTCTAAGGCTGCTCTCATGCCCTGTTGGTACGTTGACCTACAAAAAGAAAAGCACCAGAATTTGTAACCCACGTAATTCTGGAAGGCTGCAATCACGTGACCAATGCGCCAATGGGGGCAAAGAAGGAAGTAGTGTAAAAGAGCTCAAGTTTGTGTTAGGTGGCAGGTTGGTAGATGGGTCCAACAAACATAGGACTTGTCTCGGGAGACCAGCGTTTGTGTCCTGTGTGAAACCAAATGAAATCTGAGTTATTTAAAGGTACGCCATCACCATGTTTCTTTTCCTAAACATAACTTCCATAACTTAATGAATGATTAATAAGATTGTCACCACCAACTACACCTGTGTTGAATGAGAAACTCACATTAAATTAAAAATGGTGTCATTTATCTGGGCTGTATGCCCTCAAAAAACAAACCCATCTCTGTCATGATTTTCAGTCTTTTCCTTTTCTTTTCTTTTCTTTTTTGGGTGAAATAGTCAGTAGCAATCTATAACAAAATCAAAAGCTTATTATACATAAACTTAAACTCTAACTAGTCAATTAAATTAATACTTTATTTTAAGCACATTTAACTTTATTTAACTTTATTATAGCAATTCTTTATTTAAATGTATAGTGGCAGTATTTATTTGATTTATCAGTACTATATTTAACTTTATTATAAATACTTATATTATTAATAATAGCCTTAATTTAACTTGTCAAGTCTGACGAGCTCTACAAGTCAAGCGAGCGGTTGCCAGTGTTGTGTGTGTGTGCGCCTTATAACTAGCGTGCAGTAGGGTCCGTCACAATAGTGTGCACTGGGGCCTGTCGTAACTACCTCACGCCACTGATTGCATAAAATCTTAGATATAACAACACTTTTCTGTTTCTTTTAGTGTAAAGAGGCACAAATGATGCACAGCCTGAGATGTCTTAGGGAAAAATAAGTGTAATTTCAACATTATGTCTCCACATCCACATTCAGTCAGTCTACTTCTCACTGTCATTACATGTGCATTTGTCCATACATGCTTCTGTGTAGTAATGTCAACATCACATCACCACACCAAACCAATGTGGAAGCTATTAAAGAGTAATATCAGTTTTCTTGTGCTGCAGACACCTTTCACAAGCAAATAAGACCTTTGAAACCTGAGTGAACTGGATTGGTTTCTTTTGAAAGTGTGCTTTAAACATGATAAGAAAAATAACCTGAAAAAAGAGGAGAAAGAGAGGGGGAAATTATTAGAAAATCATAAAGAACTAAGGGAAAAATGCACAGAAAAAAATATATTTATAATTATTTTAATTGTACTTTTAAAATTACATTACAGGGAAAAAAAATAGATATATTTAGCACTTTTTTTAGGTCATTTCCTTGTTTGTTTGTTGTTGTTGTGTTTTTTTCCCCTTTATTTTTTTAATTATTTGTTGGGAAAATTTCTTGCTAATTTTTGTGTCATTTCTTTTAAAGTTGCTCATTGCCTTTGTTGTGTGTCCTTGAAAGGAATCAGGCCAATTCGCTCCAATATTGTTTTAAAATAGAAGTCTGATACAGATTCTTGTGTACTGAAGCTGCTGATTGACAATATTTTATTATATATTATTATAATATTATAAAGCTGTACTCTGGTCAGGGTAGAAAAGCCTCTGAAGAAGCATTTTACATGAAGTACTTACCGTTAACTTGCTCCTGAAACCTCTTAGCCGTCACAAGTGCATCAATACTAAGTGTGCAAAGCCTTACGGAGGGCGTTAGACCCTTTGGAGAGCCAGTTGTGGCCTGTGCTATCAATATCTAGATCAGTGGTTCCCAAATGGTCCAGCCAGAGGGTCCAAATTTCTCCTTAATCATTGATTCAAGATCCACACAGTTTAGTATATCTAGCATCATAATTGCATTTGGCCATGTCATCGAGCTAGTTTGCTGTCTCTGTCAAGAAGTTGTCCATTAGCTACTCACTCTACAGCATGAAAAAGCACTAAAACTATAAATAAAAACTATACAAAGGAAATTCAATGTACTTCAAAATAAAGCGTATTACCAACATGACACGTTCGCAAGCCACTTGCAGTCCATTCAGAATGGACCCGCGACCCACCTTTGGGCTGCGACCCACCAGTTGAGAACCACTGAACAGTAAAAATTTCCCTAGAAAAAATAAAGGAATAAAACTCACACACGTACAGTGCAAATTACAGTTTATTAAGAACTACTCATCACAAGAGAAAATTATTTAACAAAATAAATGATTGCTGCAAAGGGAATATTGAGGTATTGGTGCTGCCTGTTGTGCATTTCCAATGTCATAGCTCTATGCATGACCTTAAAGAGAAAATGTAAATGTAGCTTTTTTTCCTGCAAAACCCTCGTTACAACTGCAACACACCTAAATCTCAGAGTGAGTGCTTTGCTGTGGCTTCATGGAGTATCACACACCATGTGCTGAAGTGTGACAGATGGAGTCATTGTCTCAATTCAGCCTGCAGACTCTGGTAACCCATTTTTGCCGCTACATTTTCTCTGCTACATTTATTCCTATTTTTGTACTCATTAAGAGAACAGAAAGGAGACTGTGAGCACTAAACTGAAGCTTTTTGTGATGGGCCTTAGTCTGAAAGGTATTTGCTGCCGTAGTAGGGTATTTTTCATTGATGAAAGCAACAGAAAAACAGAGTTAAATAGAGAATCATTTCCAATTGATCTAACTTTTAGTCTACAGGACATCCACAAAAACATCATTACGGCTTAATAACTTCCAAAAGAACTCTCTCTATGAATAGCACCTCTAAATTGAAATTTCACACACAGCTCCCCTAATTCAATCCTCTACTGTTCCAGTTATGTTGAGACTGTAGGTTATGTAACAGGTTCAAAGAAGGTGTAAGAGTATTGAAAAGGTTTCTAAAAAGTTACACATCTAACCCAGGAAGACATCCCCATAGAAGCCCACTCCCTCCACCTTCTTGTCTCCAGCTTGATCGACCAGATCGGGAAAGTGTGCGCCCACACACACATTGACAGCCTCCTTCACCTCTGCTGGCAGAGACCTCAGTTTCTGATCATGCTCCTTCAGGGCCTCCTGATTGAGCTGCAGATACAGGGGCCAAAGGTTAGTTAGAGGTTACAGGCTCGTTGAAAGAACACATCGGCATTTTCCCTAGTTTTTTTTCTCGGCCAGGTGCTTATCATAATCTTTGGAGAATGGATTTGTGGATTGGCACCCGTAAAAATAAAGATCACTGCTAAGCTCAAGCTCGAGAACTGGCTTGAATCCAGTGGATTGATTTTAAACAACAGCGATAATAAGCTGTTTTCAGGATATTTAATAATGTGGCGGTGTGCCTGTATTTAAGAAAATGCTTCAATACACACTCAATGGTGTTAAATACATACAACAAAGATTAGCTTTGCATGTTGAAAGAAAAATGTTATCCTCATTTGTCCCTTAATCTCTCAGCACTCACTTGAATTCCTCCCACTGCTTATCAGAAACTGTGTTTGAAAGCTAATACTACTGGTGAGGCATAAAAACACACAATCCATCTGGCGTTCACGCGTCAATGTCTAAACTATCTAACACCTCTCCTCTCAGCAATAACTGCCAAGATTACATCAATCCCAAAGCAAAGCATTGTCACAATAGTGCTCTGACATCATGTACAGCGGTGGGAGCGTGGTGGTGTTTTCTCAATCACCTAAACTGAATGCGTCACTTTGAAACATTACGTATGATCATTGAATGGACAGATGGCCACGGCTGACGAGGAATTCGAGGATTTGTTGTTGGCATAGTTTGGATTTTAATCATGTATTAATCACACTGAGGGGACACACCTAATATGTGGGAGAGTGTGGGAGAGCGAAACATTTGCTGACTGGTCATTGTCTTAGGGAGCTTTCAGACCTAGAGTTCGCTTGCTTTGGTCCAAATCAGGGACAAATGTTTTTTACAAGTTGTATAGTTGCCTAGAGAATTGCCTAAAGCTGCTCTTGATTGGTCAGAATTTCCATGTGGGAAAAATCCAGGAAGTAAACAAAATGTTGAAGAAGAGTACACTTGCAAGATAAATGCGACACTTTCTAATGTCACAATGGAGGGACAACTACGCAGGCTGATTTTAGCGCTGGTCATCGTGGACTATATTGCTGTCATTGTTCATTTGAGTCAAACCATACAGTTTGAAAACGAGACGCGGCTCCAACTAGAAACCAATGTTTTGATGCATTGGATGTGCTGAATGTGCATATCAAGGCAGTACAGGAGGAGGCACACATTAATAATCCTCCAGGACTGTAACATGCTCATGTTCAACCCAAACAATGTGTCATGTGACTGCAGCTGGTTCAGATCGAGGTCGGAACAAGCACCGGAGTTCGTTTGTAACCGGACCAAGACCACCTCTTTGAGAAGATTTCAGTCAGTTCACCTGAGTGCAATTGCTGTGTTCACACCTGCCCAAATGAACCGCACTTAGGGGGCAAATGAACTTGAGTTTGGGCAGGTGTGAAAGCACCCTCATTTGCGTTCACAGCTCTTCAAATAGAAACAGGACTGTCCAAAAGGGACTTATATGGCCCAGACACATCAAACTGATGTAAAACCAGTGGCGATGAAGGCCAGCTGTTGTGTTGCCTTTGTTTTGCCCAAACGTAGCACTTGAACACACTGCAAAGATAGCAGACCAACTAGCACATATGTTCTGCGGCTGCATGAAAGAAAATAACTCTTCATACCAGCAGGTGACAGTAGTGATTTTCCTGCTAGATTTAGCAACTTTTCAGACCATTTTAGTGACTTAATTTTGAAAAGAGTGACTAGCCACAAAGAGAAATGTGTCATATTGTAATTCATTCCCATACATGCCGCTCATGTCAGAGTAACTGCAGTCCACGGCTCTCGCCCTCTCTTTTCTTGTGCCCTGAAGAGGGTTTGGGACAGGCAGTTCAGGTCTATTGAGTTTCTATAGTTACACTGATGCTCTTGCTGTCTGGATTAGGAGCGCAAAAAAGGGTGCACTAGTACAAGCGTAAAAGCTTTCATGCCATAGAAATATTTTGTTGAGGATTTGTCTTTTAATCTAATCTAATTCAGTGAAGTCTTAATGCTTCCATTAATGTGCGATGACATCACCAATATTCAAACGAGCATGTGATGTCATCTGGCGCCTTTTAGCAACTTTTGGAGCTAATGCAAGCTACTCTTTTTGGAAAAGAGTTGGCAGCACTGACAGGCAGTGATCCGTAAAAAGGAAACCAGAAGTTAGCACGTTAACAACACAACCTGATGGTAAAAAAAACATAGGATATTTACCGTGTGCTGGCAAACAATAACACACAAAACAGTGTCAGGTGTGTGTGTCAGGGCTTTAAGTTCTTTAGCTCCTGAGTTCTAGTTTTTGTGCACAAGGGGTTACATGTCCATGTCCTCCTAATTGTACCCTGGTGTCAGTGCGTGTACCTGATTAGTCAGGGTCTTGATTTCCTCCAGAGTCACAGCCTGTTTCTTCATCAGAGCTGCTTGCTGTGGGCTGTAATCTGAAGACTGTAACGACACAGCAAAGTACAACACATGTCGCTATTGAAAAACACGATTGATCTGCGGTTTGAGTCTGTGTGTGCTTGTGTTGTCAAGTGAGAGATGAAAGACTGTTTTCATGCCTATGAGCGGTTCTGCTCATGTTTCTCCCTGTGTGTGTTTGTGTGTGTATATCAAGAGAGGAATGCACCCGTGGGATGCAACCTGAGCAAGAGAATCGATACAGTTAAGTCACAGCAGGTTGGACTTGTCTAGTTCGGTTATTGCACATGGGCCATTCAATACTAAGGCTGCGCTGATTAAACAAGTGATTGTGTTAAAAATAGTTGCCGTAATTAACAGGCAAATGCTGATTAAGTAGATCAAAATGAGCTGAAATGCGACCCTTATGTGCGGAGGTGTGAGTGGAGTTCTGCTCCTATCCAGATGGAGTCGATGAGAGAAGTGGCCTGGTCTTTAACCCAGATACAACAGGTCTGAATCTTGATGAGCCAATGGAGGAACAAGAGCAGAGCCCAGTGAGTCATCGACCACACATGGATTAGTCTGCTCCCTGTAAACAGCTTCTGAGTAATGGACAAGCCTGGCCTATGGTCAGGGCCCGCTGCACTTTACACAGTAGGTAAAGGTCTGTGTGTGTTTGCCTGTGTGGGTGGTTTGTGGGTGAATGGGTGTGCATGCTCACGTGTGTGTGTGTGTGAGAGAGTACTTACAGTTCAACAATGTGTGTGTGTCCTTATGGTCTGTGTATGTAAGCATGTGTTCAGATGTATGAAAGGAAAGTGCAGTAAAATGCCTTTTTCTTCCATGTCTTGTTCAGTTCTTGAGACACTTACTATCTTTTCGTAACCATAGTTACATGGTTAAATACAGTACATGTTGACCAAGCCAGTCAGTCGATGTGAAGTGTGAGCTCTGGCAGTGCTGTTGTTTAAGGTACATGTGCAGTGATGTGAGCTTGCAGCTTCAGACCTCAGTTAAAATTGGGGCAGCATTTTTGTGTGAATTGTTATTTCCTTTAAAGGAGTAGTTTCACATTTTGAGATGTGTGCTTGATTGCTTTCTTGCCGCAATTTAGAAAAAAAATATTGGTACCACTCTCATGTTTGTCCGTTTAAGGGCACCTATTTTTTTCATTTTCAGGTACATGTTTACACGCTTTAATATTCAAAAAGCTCTTTATTTTTCTTATACTGTCTGTGTTGGAACACCTGTATTAACCCTCTGACTGAAAAGCTACTTATTAGCGCCTCTCCCTTTCAGCCCCCTCAACCTAATTATGCTTACAACAACAATCACTTTCCAGTTGGCAACAGGCAAATGATTTAACTGAAACTGGCAAATTTGTTAAATTCTGTTGTCATTTTCAGCCCTAACTGTAACATTTAAAGATTTATAGTTGAACATGGTGGTCTGACCTATCTGACATTTCTGTTATGGACATTGTATGTCTTTAATAAACCAAATCAATCAGTAGGCTAAGCAAGTATTTCACCCACCAAAGAAGACCCACCTAAAACTCAGTATGAGTTTACAAGTACACTATATTTGTAATATTTTTACAGCGTTACTTTACACACTAATTTATTGAGGCAGCAGTAGACCAGCAACTCCTGTGTTTTGCGAGGTAAAATTACTGTTTTTGTCAGTGGAGTCTGGTGGATTTAGTTCCCTGTCAGAAAGGTCTGTTTGATGGCGAGGTAAAATCTTCCATCAAAACTTGAAAACCTTTCAAATATAGTGTATGCTTAAACTGATGCAGATTTCAGTGAGCCTTTTTAGGTGGCTAAAAACTAATCAGTTGAGGCAGGATTTGCTCAGCACTGTTTAATTTTGTGTACCCGATGCAGTACCTGAGGTTTTCAACCTGGAAGTTACTGGAAACCAGTGGTGTGCACATTGGTCACCCCCCCCTTGTGGCCCAATTGTTGAAAAACGCTTGCTAAAGTGCCCTCTTGGGACCCAAAATGCGTGCTAAGGTGCCCACCTGGGAGCCAAAATGCAAGCTAAATTGCCCTCCTGGGAGCCAAAACTCGTGCTTAAGTGCCCTTTTTTTTTCCTTTTTGCCCCTGCCCTTCAAAAAGTCTGTGCACGCCACTGCTGGAAACAATAATAATATTTTCTTAAGCAGCACTTTTGACCGTGAAAAATGACTATTAAAAGCTCCTAAACCTAAATCTTCACAACCTGACATGTTCCAGCAGGAATATGACCCGAAATCGGGAGAAAATTAACATCATTGGTAACCACACTTTCAGTAACATCCCAAAGGGGACGATAATTAAGTCCCAATGTCCTCAGACCAGACGACAATTAGGTCCCAGTGTCCTAAAATGCCATATCAAACAACAAACTTTAATAATCATAAATGAACAAGTTTCAACCATAAAATTTGATCAGGTTTTGGACCTTGTCCACTTTATTGTCGGGATTGGCTGCAGATTGACATGGCAGAGATGGCTGCCATCTTGTTTTTACCTGGATTAGTGTATTGTGTTCTTACTACCACTAGGTGGCAGAAAAAGTGTCCAAATATAAGGCCAAGTAAACTCTGAATGTGATGTCCTCATTTGAGAACACAGGGTCTCAAGGGGATATATGATAAAAAAAAATAAGGAATAGCATAATAGGTCTCCTTTAAATATGAAACTATGGCCAGCCATGCTGGTAGGTGGATATTTTGTGACCTTTGGACAGATACAAGCTAGCCGTTCCCCCTTGATTCCAGTCCTTACGCTAAGCTAAGCTAACCAGCTGCTGGCTTCAGCTTCATCCTTTCTGCACAGACATGAGAGTGGCATTAACCTCCTCATCAGACCCTTGGCATGAAAGCAAATAGGCTAAGTACATTTCCCAAAATGTGAAACTGCTCTCTTAACTGTACATACATGCTCAAAAAGTCTAAATCTTTTACTTTCAACAAGTTAAAAAGGACTACTTACAGCACCATCAGTCTGACTCGGCTCATCCAGCACCTCTGTGCTCATTGCCTTTTTCAGCCTAAGAGAAGATAATCATAATTATTAATTCAACCTCTTGTGGTTAAATTCACCAAATCAAGCCAGACTTAATGTGCAAGGCCATGTGGCAGAGGGAGAACAGTTTGTCTTCTCATATTTTAGAGTTTGACAAGAAACCGTAACACAGTGAGAGGAAAGGAAACACTTAAAGTAACTAAAGTCAAGGTCACACTGTGAACTCACTTTGCTTTCTCTGACGATGAACATTTCGAGAGTGTTTTCTTCTTATTCTCTTTGGATTCACTGCGAAACAAGGCAAAGACAGAGAGTAAGGACTCCTGCTTGATTCAAACTCTAGAAAATGAAAGTGTTGCTATAAAGAACCTTATTTCCTTTACACAAGAGTGGCTGGGCTGTGTGTCTGAGATGTGACCTTTTCTTTACAGTGAGAGGAAGGCTTTAAATGTGATGTTATAGTGTCTGTGTGGACAGGTAGATTACTGAGGCTGCCTTCGCTTCCCTACTGCTGTTTAAACACCTGTTGGATGATGGTTGTCCTGAGATAACCATCTGCCAGCTGCGGACTTGGGATAAAATACACACACAGAGTCACACAAACACACATCCAAAACACCATAAGCCAGTCAAGGACATTAGAAGACCCGTACACTGAGGTGATTTATTCATTATTTGACGGTATTGTCTTTGCAAAATGTCAAATGTTTCACCTCAGATGACACGCACACAAAGAGTATCACACCAAAATCTCAAGGCACAGATTGGACAGACTCAGCAAAGCCCTCTGCACCCTCAGTGTGTACAGCCTGTCCCAAATGTGTTGTATGTGTGCTCACACCTCTCCAGGGTCTTCAGTTCAATGGTGTGTCTCTCCGTGGCCATCTCCAACAGTTTGGCCAGTCTCTGTCACAATAGAAGGCGGAAGTGACACAATCACAGTCAAGATAAAGCTAAAAAATTAGACTTGAGTGGCTCGAAATAACAATGCTGTGTGTGTGATTAAAGCCTCTCTTCAAACAAAAGTTCAGCCCCCCCATGTTAATTTGCATGAACTTTGGCTTGAAGTTTAATGAGAGCACTTTGCCCGGGACCTGGATGCTGGATGCTGACTCTCACCACGTTCCACAGTTACCTGATTGACCCCTCAGTTTCATACAGATCCGGAGCTTATGCTAAGAGTGCCCCTGAGCACCTGGGTCTGGTATATGATCAATAAAGCCTCTAAAGCACTGGCGTCTTGCCAGTGATCCCAGACATACAGGGAGAGAGAGGCAAAATGAGGTGCTCCGTGAGAGACGTGCATCCTGGGTTGTGGAAATGAAAACTATTTTTGGGATGAATCATTAGATGTAATAAAGACAGTCAAGAGGGGGGATATGAAGAGAGTAATGGCTGGATGAGGAGCACATGAGAACAGGTTAAAATAGGACAAGGAGCAGATCTTTAATATGTGACTGAGAGTGTTTGAGATAATAGCAGACTAAAATGCATTATCCTCGACTGTAACTAAGAGAAATTACACAGTTCAGTATATTTTTGCAAGAAATTTGAATTTGTTTTTGGAAATAGCAAGAGTTTTCTGTTAATAAAGACATAAAGGCTTTTACTGCACAGATTGACCTACTTTTGACCAGGGGATAAAATGTCTGAAGGACAACTGTGTTCTGACTGTGGGGTGATAAAATACAAAGGTGGAATAAACAAAGTACATTTACTCAAGTACTGTACTTAAGGAACATTTTTGAGATACTTGAACTTTACTTGAGTATTTCCATATTATGCAACTTTATACTTCTATTCACTACATTTCAGTGGCAAATATACATTTTACTCCATTACATTTATTTTAAAGCTAGTTACTGGTGACTTTATAGATTTATCTTATTATTAATTAAGAATATAAATTAATTTATAATATATAATTCTGTACATGGTGAGTGTAGAAAAAAACTAGCTTACAGTAAAATGAGCTCCACCTCCACCAGCTGCAACATTAAGTGATATTGTCATTAATTATTTAGTAATTATATGAGCCATTCTACTTCATGAGTAGGCCTCCATTACTTTTGGTAATATTACAGATAGATACAAATTATTTTCAACTAAGTGCACTAAGATCTGAGTACTTCTTCTCCCACTGTAATTAAGCACTATTACATGACAGGGAGTGCTGTTATACTGAATATCATCACAGCTGTGATTTGGCTTTATAGGCACAACCTTGGGCGTGATATTGCATTTTTACAACAGTTCTAAAAAGCACTATTTATCACTTGACAGTAATAAGGGACAATAAATTATGATTTGTTTGTTTATTTAATCATTTATTTGGCTCCGCCAACACAATTACCTCTGCAACGATGGGACTGAACATAAACTTTCCTGCACATTAGCATTAGCTAGCTGTAGTAAAGCTTGATTCATGGTAGGGGGGATTGACCCATTTGATAAGTGTTGCTCAACAGACATTAAACAGTCTTATGCTTCAGCAAAAGGTTTAAGTTGTCTCCCTGCCGAGACCCCTGCATTTTTTGTTGTTGCTATGAGTCTGTTTCTGTCGCATTAAGTGAAACGTAATCTGAACAGGGAGCTGCTTACATCAAACAAATATCCTGCTGTATATGATCTTAACTAATTAACTGTATCTACATTTATTGATCAGCTCCCAGTCCGTCTGTGAGCAGCAGATTCCCCTTACTCGCTGCAATGTGCTGGAAAAATAAAATCAATCAACAAATACAAACACTGTTGATTTCTTCTCGTGGAGCTGACGTGAAAACTATTGCGGACAGAGACACTGAATGCAGGCTGGAGTCTGTGTGGATGGAAAACTACTATCTCCACGGCAACGTAATTTAAGTCAAATATTATTTCTGGAAATATGTTCACCTTTGTGATGCTAAGTTTGTTACAATCTAAGGTAAAGTTTGATAACGACCGTTGATGTAATTAATGGTTTACAACACCTGTAAAGTAGATAGATATATTTATAGTTAAAAGTCCCAACGATGTTCTACTCCATATCAGTATTCGTAGAATGCCTCTTGTCCAATCAAATTACTTGGTCGGATCTAACGATTGCATAAAAGTTTTTACATCCTTTGCTGAAGCAAAAGTATCAGTGACACAATGAAATATTTTTTGATTAAAAGTAAAAATCCTGTCAAGGTCAGTTTAGGTTTTAAAAGTAAAACTACTAGGTTTTTTTTCTTTTTTGCCTTCATTAGATGGATGAAAAGTTAGACTGGCAGACTGGAAATGGCTGAAGAAACAGGTATGACATGCAACAAAGGTCCCCACCTAGAATCTAACATGGGAAGTTGCAGTTAAATTGCAACATGTTTTGTATGCAAATCTTAATTTGGAAATTAACCAGTAAAAGTAATATGGCTTTTTTTCCACATTGAACAAGTACAGAGCAACTACAACAGTAGAGCTATTCTTTATGTGGAGCTGTTTCCATCCACCTGGCAAATGTTGGTCTAATATCTACTGTTTTTTAGCTCTATTTTGGTCTCCACCCAACTCCTGGGAGAAATACTGTACCTGGCTCTTCAGCTGCAAAATGTTCCACCAGCAGCTAGTTGCTAACTTTGGCTGCTTGGTGCTGAGCAGGTAGTGTACAGTAGGTTTTACAGCCTTTTCACTGAACACTGAACTAAAACAGTATGTTGCTGGCCATAAAACTGAAATGATGAGCTAAAAGACTAAACACTCTGTATGACTGAGGGGAACTGCAGAGTCAATAAAAGGAGCTGATAATTCTCTGTGGGTTTGCCACTATGAGCGACACCTTTCATATTACACAGTCAATTGACCCCTTGTTAATATAAGACTATTGATTAGTGCAGCTTTAAGTACAGTAATTGAGTAAATGTACTGATTTACTTTCCATCACTAATGTCCCTTTTCTCATTTTAAAATGGGAAATGGTGGTTTTAAACACAAAGCTGTATTTGACCGACCTCTGTGGCACACTGCTCTTTCTTCTTCCTCAGCTGATCACACTGCTCCGTCCACAGAGCATGCAGCTCCGCCTGCATCTTTTCCTTCTGCTCCTGCACCCGCTCCGTCTTCACGCTGGAGTCAGCGGTGTTTCCCCCACCCCTAGAGGAAACACAACATGACAGGACATATGCAAGGGGAATAAAGTTTATCTACTAACAGCCACTATCACTCCAAGTAAAGAGATCTTAAACCATGTGGTGACTGGAAATCCTACACAGCAGTGCTCACTGGCCTTGAGTAACACATGTACATGTGTCCTGAGAGCTTAGCGTGGAGGGCTGCGCACAAAAAGCATATTCATTTAGTTGTTCTCTCCTTCCTCTAATATTCTGCTTCAGCTGGAAAAACACATTAGCCGAGAAATATTCTCCGTGCTTCTAAATATAATCTCATTAATGACACTGACCAAAACAACAACAACTTCATTAGTGGGTCAGTATTAATATGCTGTTAAATTCACTGCTACTTTGTAGGAAACAGAAGCAGTCTTTGGTGAATGACTAAACATAAACAATCGGGCAGATGGATCTCAGCACTCTGAAATAATTACACAACAGCCCTCCTCCACAAACACTATCCAGTCGTCTTTTGTCAACTCTCCTTCTGTATTTCAGCTAGAAACTGACAAAAAACTGAAATTAAATAAATCTTCTCACTCCTTTTTCTTCACGGAGCCCTTCTTCTTGATGGCCTTGAAGGAGTCGGAGTGCTTCTGAATCAGATCCTCTCCCTTTTTCTGATACTTTTTCTCTGCCTCTTTCATGTCTCTCTCCTGACGCTTGATGACCTTCAGATAGTTCTTGTGCTGTGTCAGTTCTTCAGTAGTCACAGTTGAAGGCTCTGCAGCATAAACACATGGGGGCTTTGTTGTGAGAATCCTCCTACATGTGCCACGTGTCATCAGTGGATATACATCGATAGTGTCATAAATCTATGAACCAAAAAGAGTCTAAATTGTTCTGCATTTTCCCTCTCAGGGATCTTTACCTAAAGTGCACTTGCAAAATGGAAACTGTGATGTGTGCAGCACATGAAGCACTTTGATGTTACCTTCACCGCATGTCGGCGGCTGAGATGAGTCACCTGATCCTGCAGACTGGGGCAATGCACTCACTGGACAGGCCACAGCAGCAGGCTCTTCAGCAGCACTGGCAGCTTCTGTGCCTTGTTCGTCTGAAGCAGGCTCTGGGTTTGTACTGGAGTCGCTCGCCGGCTCCTCTTTGCTTTCAGGAGCTTCTTCTGGCTGTGGAGCTGCTTCTGGCTGTGGAACCTCTTCCTTCTCAGGTGCCGCCTCCTCCTCAGGGGAGGGAGAGCCTTCAGGGTGGGTTTCAGGTGCGGTGCTTGCTGCGTCTGGGGCTGGTTCTTCAGCAGGAGTGTTGTCAGGAGATTGAGGAGGTTCTGCAGCAGGTTGTGGAGTGTCTGACTTGTTCTCAGACTCTTCTTTGGCTTCTTCTGCACTTGCTTCTGGTGGAGACTGGGGTGATTGGTCAGTGGTGTCAGCTGGTGGTGTAGGTTCGGATGCGGCCTTTTCTACGGGAAGTGGAAAGTGTTAAAATATAGCGACCTACTACAAGAGTAATATTAAAGGTCCAGTGTGTAGGATTTAGTAGCATCTAGCAGTGAGGCTTAAACTTCTCCCATGTGCCAAGCGTGTAGGAGAACAGCAGTGGCCTACGCGGAAATGCAAATGGCCCTGTCTAGACCTGCTGTTTGATTTGGGGTGACTGTGGCTAGGAAGGTAAAGCGAGCTGACTGTGCATGCTCCCATCTCTTGTTCCTACGTCAGTCTAGTCTACTACACTGCAGTCAAGCCAGCCACAGCCGCCTCTCTGCGGTGAAGTTAGTTTTAAGTTGGATATTCAAAAGACATTCACCCCAGAACCAGCAGTGTCTTCTTAATTTCACTTACATCTGATGTTGGCAGTTGGAGGACAGTAAGCTCACCGCCCAGCCCTTCAGTTTATTTTTCTTTGGTGCGTTCCATTTGTTTTCCACTTGGAAATTTCAGCTGGAATGCCCCCTGGAGTTAGATTTCCAACTCGGAAAGTTGGAGGACCCTCACCAATTCCACACACTGTACTTTAAAGATCAGTATCATTCAGAAATAAACTCTAAACTGTGTCCCATTCGCACGCTTCATTACCTGCAACAGGGGCCTCACTTTCCTTCGTCTTGTCTGTGGGGGTTTGCACAAGAGGTAACTCATACGGAGAAATGTAGTCAGAGGATGACTGTGTGGGCACAAAAAGGACAGGAACATCACAATCTAACATGGCTGGTCATCTTCCAGGAAGTTAATTAGTGCTGTTAAAGGGTGATGGTGTTAAATGGAGAACTGGGGACATTTCTGATGGGTCAGTTTAAGTAGATGATGGCGAAATTAGTTTCCCTTGTTACCTCCTTTGGGGTCTTTGTGGTCTTCTCTGTTCCCTTTGTGGGGTTAAATAAGGCATCTGTGAAATCTGAGGTAGAATCAAATGTGTCAGTGCATGGCGCAGCAATAATTCACTCTTTAACCAAATGTGTGTAAAACAAAATTCTATTGAGCTCCTCACATCCAAACTAAATCAGCCTTGTCCCCGACTGTCACTCTAACCACATGTATTCAATTGAAGCAGAAGCTTTTTCTTTTGCAGAGACCCAAAAGTAAATAGTCAAACACCTGCGAAGGCAGCGGGGATGTAGTCCTTGACCTCGATGTACACAAAGAGAGCAGGCAGAGTGAGCGGCATGTTGCTCTCACTGCGCAGGCAGATGTGATGGAAACCTGCGGGGCATAAAACAAACCTCAGTGAATTAAAAAACAAGGCAGCGGCTCCCCTGATCCAGAAGCTGGATAAAACATGTTGGCAAACATTCTGAGGCCTCAGATGATTCAGAGGTGGTTTAAATTATGTAGATTAGATGAAGCTTGAAAGAGAGGTGGGCTTTTTTTTTTTTTTTTTCACTCTCACTGACCTGATTGGATGGCATCAAGT
This sequence comes from Epinephelus awoara, assembly GCA_035609425.1. Classification (NCBI taxonomy): domain Eukaryota; kingdom Metazoa; phylum Chordata; class Actinopteri; order Perciformes; family Serranidae; genus Epinephelus; species Epinephelus awoara. The sequence continues at coordinate 22,872,126 of CM069309.1, forward strand.
GGGATGATCCTGTGTCCCACGAATTTACCGTTCTCTTCGTGGACGACAATTCTTAGAGAGGCCATTTCTGGGAGCAGGATCTATGCATCATAACAACAACAAATATATTAAGATCAGCAGCAGCAGCAGCAGCAAAGTGGGTTATTAAGGCTGAGCTTACACAAACACATTCACCCACACATCTATTTGTGCATATTTGAACACATTAGGGTGGACACATATGAAACGGGGGATTAAAGGGTCCTCCACCAGAAAATTTTGAGCATCAAACACTTAACTCCCTGCCTTTTGGTGAGTTTTTATGCACCAGAATTTTGCCTTTTAGCATTAAATTACAGTGGAAATGTCTTTAATTCTGTCAAAATTAAGTCTTCTGCTACTTTCAGTCTACTGACACACACCTTCTCAAAAACAAAAGGCTCTTCATTCCACACTGGGTTGATGGCGTTGGGCGTGGTGGTCCACTTTGTGCGATATTTCTTCTTGGGGTCTCCCGGCAGCCCAATCACCTCCACTTCCACTCCTGTTTTTACGCTCTTGTCAGACAGAAACTGGCCTGAGTAGATCTAGTGAAGCAGAGGCGAAAAGAGATTTGATGACATACATGTGTAAAGTGACTGGCAGTATGGATGTCCTGGTGCGAGGACCCGTGTTCAGGACACAGTGGACATAAATAGAGCTCAGGTTTTCACTCATGCAGAGACTGCTGAATACCAGGAACCATATATCAGCCTCAGCAGGAAGCTTGTATTATTACAGACTCTTCTACGCACGCACATGCAGACTTCCCAAGGCTATTGAGGCTAATTTAGTGCTCAATTTAGAAGAGCAAAAACAGCTCTCAGCTATGCACATATTTCATCAGTTTCCCCACAGTGCTACACCATAAATGATGCAGCTTTAGTGTATGAAAATATCTACCTGCAGCTTTGAAGTCTTTAAACTTTTTGTAGTCAATTTGCAGATATTATGATCCCTGTGCACACACACCTCAGGGGTGGTGGTAAGAGTAAGAGAAGCATGGTAACCACAAACTGTGTCTGTGAACCTGCCTTTATGGTCAGTGTGCTCGCCACAACTGTGTCAATCCTGTCACAGAAAGGGTCAAACTTCTTGTCGCTGCGACGCAGAACATCATGCTTGAGCAGGTAGCCCGTTTTGCCGTTGAATTCAAACAGAGCCATGTTCAGCTGCATGGGGAAATCTGAAAATAGACACAAGAAAACGGCCCATTCATGCCCCCTCTCTTCAGCACGAGGAGGAGCAGTTGGGATGCAGAGGCCCGCGCAGCCTTAAGAGGTGCAACACTGACCTGCTGTGGCGGAAAACAGAAGCTGAGGTTTAAAAATATCACAGAAAACATGTCAGACTCAAGTGGTGATTAAAGGCAAACAGTGAAGGGTTACATCCCCTCCTGTCATGTAACACATTTTAAGTTGTTATTAGTGCATTGTGTGTGTGTTTCTACCCATTGTCTGGTAGTTGAGCGCCACCATTTGGCAGCCTACATTCCAAAAAGGCTGGGGGTTGTAATTGGATGAGTCCATTCTTGTTCCTTTGGGGTAAATCCTGCTCATCTGCCTCTTATTGTATCTGGGAAACACGGTTTAGGAAGCACAGATTTATATCTCTGTGGGATGTCAACCAGGACACTATTATGGCAGTGTAAAGAAACATGTTTTGATTTTATTTTACGTCATTTTTAAAATCAAATTCAGCCAATTTAACACAAGCTGCAATAATTCAGAGCATCTCCAGCACCCTTAAAGGATACTCAACAAATTCGACAGCAGTCTTGGAAATCATTGCCTCCCCTTTGGTCTCCACAAAAGACGAGATGACATAACTCTTATTTTTCTCTGTGAAGGAAGAAAAGAAATTACATAACTCACGTTGGCTTTGATCTGTTAACCTGTGATTTTTACACACACACACACATATAAATATATATATATATATATATATATATATACTGTATGTCGTAAAATCAATTTTGTTTGAGTTTGGGTTAAATCTGCGAGGCAAAGACATACTTTTGGCATTGTCAAAGGAGATGAATTTGTTGGGCTGGATGTAGTTGACCAGGGATGACATCGCCTCATAGGCTGTGACTTCTTGTCCAGCTGTGCCCTGTGGGGGATTGACAGGAAGTCAACTGATGCTTGAGCTGTTTGAGCTGGACATGGATGATGTATAGCAATAAAACCGTCGTTGCAACAGTGTACTATACCTCATCTGATGACTTCATTTTCTCCTCGTCCTGTTCCTCCGTCTCCTCTGGCTCCTCTGTATCCTCAACAGCTGCGTCCCCCTCTGGTTAAATGTGTAAACTAAATGTCAGTGACACCTCAAAGTAACTAAAGAACCCGTTTTGGGTTTCTTGTTTTTTTTCTTTTGTTTTTTTACATAACTTTAAGTCCACCTTGGTTCTCCTGGGGAGTGGGTGCTGGGTTGGCAGGATCCTGGGAAGTGGTGTTTGGGGTGTTTGGGTCCTGAGCAGGTGCAGCTGTGGTTGTGGTCTGATCTGTAGCTGCAGTGGTGGTTTTCTTAGCCTGGGTCGGCTTTTCATGGCTGCCCTTCTTGTTCTTGATGAGGATCTTACCCATGAGCTCAGACGGGCTGGGGATCTGCTGACCCGGCTTCAGCTGGATGGAACAGATAACAAAAAGAAAACTAAAACTAATTTGGGGTAAACACCAACAAAACAAAAACTAGGTTAGGGCTAAAACCATGATCAAGCCCTCAGCGCCGTCTTTGTAGTGTGGGGATTTTAAAGGAATAGTTGACACTGAGGGTATTACATCATATTACATCAGTGTCGGCCCATGGCATTGGCAGTAGGTGAATGCTAAGGACACCATCATCCATAGGGGGCACCACAGTTTTTACTAATATTATAATTACTATTATTTTGAAATATGACACAAGGCCACAACAACATAACTACTAAATAATAGAGAACCCCTTTCTCTGGGTTCCTGCTGCCCTTTTATTTTCGCAAAATTCATACAGCTGCTTGAAGGAGAACTTTTTTTGATGTTTTCACAGCACTATAAAAATGATATTAGAGAGGGAATTAGGACATATCATATATAGTAAAAAGGCTCTTTGCTCTCATCTTTTTTTTTAAAGATGTTTTTAATGTGAAAGAAGGTTATGTTAAAGGTTGTTTCATAAATGTATATTATTGAATTTGGGCTCATTCAAAGGTAGTGTCATGAGGAAGTGAATGACTTTTTTTTAACATTTATTAACATTTATGTGTTATAGTTTACAGTACATTTTTGTGTTTCCTTGGCACAAAAGAAGAATAAATAACAGTAAAAACAGAAGAAACACCAATATAAAAACACTGGTATTGACTATTGGTGAAATTATTTTTATTTTATTTATCTTAATCAGTGTTTTCCCAGAATTTTAAAATCAGTGCATTCCTAGTTCAACTAGAAAGTTAATTTGTACATATTATTATGATTTTACAATGCCATATATGGATTTTATTGTTTATTCTTCTGAACAAGTTAATTTGTAATTCTTTTTTTTATTGATTATTGATTTATATGATCATTATAATGCAAGGGGGAGGCTCGCCTAGGGCACCAAATGAGCTGGAACCACCATTGCATGATATCAATATTTTCATCTCACACTAAAGACCAATTTCTTCCTTGAGGTGGGAAGGCATTTACATTCTACAATTACAAAGAGATACAGGGTGTTGGCAGGGTGTGCACCTGAAAAAAACTTTAATACATGCTAGATTAAAATATCAAATTAAGGAAAGAGTCAGACAAAAGATCCACACACTGTATTAAAAGCTCTCATGTACTGTAATAGAGGTCTCTGTAGTTTTTAAAGGTAAAATAAAATAGCTACATTGAAAGGCGTGCAGGATGAAGAAAACATATTAATAAACTTGTCAAACTATTTAAAGCAACAACAAAAAAAGAAGAAAAAGAGAAGTCATTCATATTATATAAAGGGATTTATTATTTCTCTTGCAGACCTATTTTCCTGTCAGTGCAGAAGGGACTTTATAGTTCAAATCAAAAGGCTAAAAGAAAGCCAGGGAGGGTTTGGCTCGGATATTGATTGGAGGCTGCTGAGCCTAAAGCACTTCTGCAGGAACACTGCCCTACTATCGTGGGTCAGGATGGCGTTATCAGGGGGTATTCGCTGTATGAGCAGCACCACTCCATAACTGCAAGCTAGCTCCTTGGTCCTGTGCACCAGTCAATAACTGGCAGAATGTATTGTCATGGGGGAGGGACAAAACAATTCAAAAAACATTTCCCAGCATGCAAAAATGGTATATGCCCCAGAGTGCAGGATGAGTCATCAACATTATTTATCATTTTCCAGGAAATGACAGACCATTAAGAATAACAACTTCCTTGTCATTGCTGAGTGAAATACTAGTGTATAGGTGATGATAAGTGTGAAACATATGTGATTAAAAAACAGTTTTGATTTTATGGGAACTTTAAAAATGCATTAAAATGTCAGATGCTGAAAAATACAATGTACAGACTTTTCTGATGACTAACCAAAGATTACTTAGGCTGCTGGAGTTGGAGGAATCTGAGTCATGACCTCAGCATTTTTGAAATCCTGGCTACAGTCCTGATATTATTGGAGACTGTTAAGCATGTCTCTTTGGCTCAGGAGGAATACAAACACACACAGCTGAGAGGAGATGAACAGGCACTGGCTGTTTATATAAATCAGTTGGATTGGTACAGGAGCCTGTGAGGGTCATGTGGAGAAAATAAAGCAACTTTATTCTCCATTTATTGCCTTCATGACACAGACAGATAGTTCTTTATCTAACACTTTATCAGAGTGTTCTGTTTAATAACTCCCCCATTTGTAAACTCTATTATTTTGACAGTGAGCTGTGTTGCAGCCGTGTACTCACAGGGTATTTGTCCAGCGGATCTGTTAGTAGCGCATCACCAAATATGGTCTTGCAGTAGTTGGCCATCTTCTCCTGCTGTTTCACCCTGGAACAAGGCAGAGCATCACCTGTTAGTGTCTGCTGTTACTGCCAGAACCAAAGGTTCAGTTACACTCTCAATATGTTTCATTAATATTCCATTTGGGATAATGGTATCTGAACATTATTACATTGTGTTAATAACATCACATGGCAAGAGCTCATGGAAAAGCTCGGGTCTTACGAGTCGACGTGGTTCTCGAACGAGAGGATAACGGGATACTGTGAGGTCTTGAAGGCGCTCTCAGCAATGGCCTCAATCACATCCTGTCATCAAAAGAGTTTTTGTGTGTTAAATTAGACTTTAATTTTAAGAAGATAAAGATTACAGAGATGCAATGGGCATAACTAAGCTGATGAGACAGCAGCAAACCACAAGTATCATGGGTTCAAACAGGGTAAGGTCATGGAAATCACACAAAAGCCCAAGCCAATCATGACTATTTTCCCAAAACATGAAGAGAAAGACATGACAAACTGCAGAGTTATTGCATCTATGCAGAGGCCCTGGAGTTAGCTCCAAATGTATCACATCTCTAGGCTGACAGTAAACTGAACTGAGGTGTTGTGTCCAGGCCCATGGGACTGTAGAGCACCGGCTGCCCTTAAATGGAAGTGTTGAGACTGAGAGGATGACAAGGTTGCCTGCCTCTGTGTGTGTGTGTGTGTGTGTGTGTGTGTGTGTGTGTGTGTGTGTGTGTGTGTGTGTGTGTGTGTGTGTGTGTGTGTGTGTGTGTGTGTGTGTGTACTTCCAAGCCTTCACACTCTTTTGCTCTTTAATGTGCACATGGACATGAATAAAAGGTGACATTATGGGCTCTTTATGATATCAGTGACACACTGTTGTACTCTTTGGCCATAAACAGCTTCTGGAGAGTGTATACATGAAGATGTCATATTGAAACAATGCAAACTGTGCTCACAGGAAACTAAGGGGTTAGTCACTTACTGAAACAGGCCAAGATTTATGATACACAACAGCAAGGAAATATTCTCTGGAGGTGGGCTGGACTTACACTAAATGTTGTTGGAAATTGTATTTACTGTTTCATTTTCTGGGTTCCCTGGGTTTTTCACTGCTCATAGGCATATGTCTAAGTTGAGTTGTCTGGAAAAAAATGTATATATACAATAATAAGTCATAAATAATAAAACCTTATTAGTCCCGATGGTCATGTTGCATGTTGTCTTTAAAATGTAAGGTTGTGTAAATAACGAAAGGAGGTCCAGATCAATCTGAAGTTGGTTTGAAGAGTCGGTGATATAAAATGTATTGTCATACTAGCTAACTGGGCTTTTTTAAAAAAGGATATGTATGAATGAGAGAAGGTGCAGACTACTATAAGTTGGATCTAAGTATAAGACTATCCTCCCCGTCAGCTAATTACGACTCATATTTACGTTTAGTAGGTTGTGCCCTCTTGTGGCTGTAGTGATCATGGTGGGAGCAGAGGAGGAAGTCAGGTGGCGTATTATAAAGACCAAAATTTCCACATTGGTGAGAGGCAAGCGTCAACCTCCAGGGCTGAAAAAGGAAGCCAATGTTGAAGTGCCAAACACTGCGGTTCCTTGAATGGCCACTTGAGGCTACCTCCAAAAGCGAGTCCATAGCAGTCCCCGTAGACCCCCATGTGAAATGCCAAACTTTACAGCAAAATTAAACATGTTTACAGCCTGGTTTACAGCTATTTTCGCCCTTCATGACAATTCTACAGAAGGTAATTTTTTTTTTTATAAAACTCAGACATTCACACGCTATTAAAGTCTAAAGTTACACATAATTAAAAGCTCGGCCGAAAGCTTGACAGCCGAGCTGTTTGTGAGGCGTTATCACAGTCTATGAGTCAGATACACCGCTCACTCCTCCACAGCTGCACCGTCTCATCCAAATATGGTCACCTCTGGCTCAAAAAAAAAAAAGATGGAGATGGCTGAAATGCCAAACTCAAGGCTTCAAAACAGCAGTTCACAAACCAATGGGTAGCTTTGTCCATTATTCTAACAGTCTATGAGAGGAGGTTAGGGTGTGTAGATAGGTCAAGCAAACACAGGACTTTGACCCAGCAGAAACTGTTTGTGTCCTGTGTGAAACCAAAGTCAACAGTGACTTATTTTAAGTCATACATAATGTGACCTACACATATTAGCACAACATACTTAGGTTAAGTTATGTACTTAACTTAAATTTCATTAAAAATGTGCTTATTTTAATCAAAATTGTTGTAATGTGAATTGAGGGGGGGTCTGTCGGGGTTCTGAGGTGAAAGCAGTTAGATACGTTAAGCTTACGTTACGCTGGTAATGCAAAATTAGAAGCTTCTGTGTGAGGTGTTGGACATTGCAATAAATAGCAAGTCATGGACTGAGTATTATTGTTGAGAAGCCTTCACATTATTACACAAATTATGATCTTTCGCCAACCCTAGCCAAGTAGTTTTGTTGCTTAAACCCAACCACCTGTTCAAATCTGCCAGCATTAACAGTCATATATGTTACAAACAACGTATTCTGTCATTTAGTTGTGGGTCCTGTGGGTCATATTAGAGGGTAGGAACAAGCAACCTATGTGGCCATATAGGGTGGAGGACTTGTTGTAAAGTATCAGTGAAAGAAAGATAAAGCTATGGACTGAAATCTGAGAAGCTCTCTTGGCCTTTTGGCATGCACTTATGAGACGGTCCCTAACTTGAGGTCTTCAGCTTCCTGTCTACAGTCTTCACTATCTGTTTACAATGCAAAAGTCTGTTTAGACCACATTATCTGTTCATATCCGAATAATATATTTGTATTCATTTACATCCCTTTTGTTCAGATCGTACAAAATCCAAAAGGTTGATGTATTAAATGGAAACAAAAATGTCAAATGTCAGAGTAAAATGTGAAGTTAAGCATATGAGACACCACCTTGAAGAGGATCTCAGTTGTCATGGTGAAGCCATGGGTAATGATGGGCTCTTCATCTGGAGGTTTGCCTTTCCAGCAGTCCAGCTCCAGACAGCGGCAGCCGGACAGCAGACACTGACGGTACATCTCTGGAGAGGACACGCCAGAGAACTGACCAGCTGCAGGGTGACAGACAGAAAGACTCAGACAAATCCACTCAAAAAAGATCTTCAGGAGTTTAGTCAATCAGGTATGAGATGTTTTGAATTAAAATCTGAGAAGTGTGTGACCTGTCAGGTATGTGTTGTGTGAGGACTTGATGAAGTAGTGGGGTACAGGTTGGGTCATGTCCTGACACTTGGCCAACTTGTCCTGCATGACAACTGATATCTCCGGCCCCATGAGGAAGAATAAGAGACCCTCTGGTGAAATCAGACCTGCAGATGAACAAGAGAGACACACTGAAGTATTGAAGCATTATCCAGCCTTGAAGTCAACCATATAACAACCATATCATCACTGAATCTCACTTCTGTTAGAGTTGGCGGAGCAGGGTTCATATTTGTCCATCAGAGCCTTGATCTGGTCCTGACGAAGACGTGGAAAAAGCTCCTCGTTGAGCCGAGAGTCCCTCTGTTTCTCGTTGAGGAACTTAGTGAAATTGTCCTTCGTCATGGTGGGTTTGTTGGAGCTGCAGAGTACAGTGAGGCGTGACAGTCACCTGAGTGCTGCATGTAGTGTTGCTCCTGCCAATCACAGCCCAAGTACCTGCTGCCTGAGCCCGCTCCAGGTAGCTAATGCATGAAGTGGAGGCTCAGACTGGCTGGTATAAGATAATTTACATAATTTCTGGCTCTGTGCCACTAAAATATGTAAAGAAGCAAGTTTTTGGCTTTATAACTACTAAACCTATCTGAGCTTTTTAGAATGGAAACATTTAGGTGCCAGATTAAAGGGTTTAAAACAAAACTATTCAAAATTCAATTGATTTTTTTTGGGCAGAAAACTCATGGTAGTCTCAAAAGCTTACGGCAAGATAAAAGTAAGTGTGCATTTGGAGAAAATACAGAATATAACATAACGAACTGAGGATTATTTGGCCATCAGTGAAGCACAGAGCAGGTCGACTCACTAAGAAGTGAAGATCTCATAGATCTCAGGTCGAGGGCAGAGGTTTGTCAGAAATGTCCTGAATGCAGACTCCGTAAAAACATCAGGCTTCATGGTGTCATACTGAAATGTAAGAACATGTCGTCCACATCATTTCTCAGCAGCAGCATTTCCTGCACAGTATTTGTGATTATAAGGCTGCAACTAGTGATTATTTGCATTAACTGGTTTGATTAATCTGATGATTATTTTCACATTCAATTGATTCATTTTTTTGTTTCATTTTTCATTTTCATTGTCTTCAAATTGCTTATTTTGTCCAACCAGCAGTCCAAACCCAAAGACTCCTCATTTACCATGATAAATAACAAAGAAAAACAGCAATTTCCTCATAAATTTGCTTTAAAAATGACTGAAACATGAATCAATTATCAAAGTAGTCGTGGATGACTATTCTTCAATCCACTAACTGATTTACCAACTAATAGTTGCAGCTCTAGCCATCATCAAAACCGACAGCTACAAAAAAAGTTTTTATTTTACTGTATTCTTGGTATCGTATATACACTGAAATAACTATGTTAAGATGTCATATAAATGCAGTAAAAAACTTGAGAGATAGTTGGACTCAGACAACCAGTCCAACAAAATGCCCATCATATTTTCTAACCTTTCCTTTAGGGAGATGTGCTGATGCTAACGCACTTTCCACCCTCTTCTTATCCGCAGGAAACATCTTGTAAATACTGAAGGAAAAAAAACAGTAAAACAGTGAGAAGGAAATAGGGAAATCTCCTGTACAAACTTCTGCGTGCCAGCCTACACCCTCAGGTGGTCGAACTGTGACCTACTATTTCACTGGGATCTTGCCGTCCTTGTTGGTGTGGAGAGAAATGCGGGTGTATCTAAGATTGAGCACAAAAGTTTATCATTATCATATAATAGGTCATACATGGTGGAACTTAATGGTGTTAATTTAGCAACAACACAAACTGACATGGTTTCCACTTACATTTTCTCCAGGAAAACTTGTCTGCATGCATTGTTCCTCGCAGCGTTGTAGGCAATTGCAAGAATGTCATTTGCCCAGTTCTAATATGCATTTAATTACAAATACAAACAAGGATACTGCATTCAATGTCAACATCAATTGTGCCTAAATGTCATTATAAAGGGTTTTAAAGGGAAACAAAGTCACCACTAGAGGGCATCAATATAATAGTACGTCAGGAAATGAAAGTAGTGCATGTTGCATTTGAACAAAGCACAATTGTGATTTCATTACAGTTGATTAAATCCGGATATTGGAGTCATAAAGTCTAATAAAGACTAAAGGGGAGACAGAGGGCGCCTTATTGGGGGGAAGCAAAGGCTCATTGTATAATGGCTAATGGCCTGTGGCTGTGTTTGAACAATCAGTGTAGACAGAAATGGAGAATTATAAACAACTCAAGGACAGACGCAGTGCCAGTAACACACACTGTCAGCGGCTTGTTACCTGTGTCACCTTCTCCTTAGAGGCAAAGAAGTTATGATAGGTGAGATTCACTGTGTCGGGACCTGAGACGATGGTGAGAGTTTTGGCAAGATGGTTGCTGTCCGGGAAGTCCAGGTTGAACACATTGCGAACCTTGGGGTGCTGTGAGAGGCAAAAAAGAGACAATATGTGTTCGCAGATTGCATTGGCTCAAAATATGTGGTGCAGTTTTTTCATCTGTTCACCTTCTGTTTGCTTAAAGGAACACTTCACCCACAAAATGATCGTTTGTATATCAGTTTCTCACCATGTGTTATGTTGAATTAATGAAAAAATGTAGTGTTTTTTCACATGCCTCCACAGTTAACAAAGAATTCAAAAACAGAGAAAAGTCTAAATGAACTGAGCTGAATGGGGGCCACTTTTAACAACAGCAAAACTATATCAAAACATCTGTTTACAAACTCTCACACAACTGGAATAGTATAATCCCAGTCTCATTTATCCAGTCGTACGCTCAGTCCTTCCCAAACCAACATATTTTCATTGAACAATTCATATGATATCCAACGAAAAATTCATGCACAACAGTTCGTATGATATCCTGCGAATTTGCACCCCACAAATGACGTTACCTCCTTAACATAAAGTTACAAAATTAACATTAAAGTTACAGAGTTAGGAGAAGAAACGTGGTGCGGACGTACATTGAAATGACTCAAAGTTCACACAGATCTGAACACACGACTCAAGGACTCAAGTTCCGTCCACCACCCCATCCTGCCTTGTTACATGCACTCTGGACTGCTTCCTTGTTTACTGCCATCAGTGCATTGGTCACATGATCACATCCTTTTAAAATACATGGGATATGTATGAATTTGGATGCACTGCTTTTCATAGGAAAACATATGAAAATTTTGTGAGAACAGTCTGCCCAACACATTCCTTTGCTAAAACCTTATTATTTAAAACACTTTTGTATATGAGTGGCTCGTCTGAGCAAGCGTATGCTTTTGAATTCTGTTTGTCGAGTCCACTGTGCAGAGATCAAACACAGACTGAGGCTGCTTATCTGTTTAGAAGTGTTTTACACTGTAAGATTACCAAAAATGCATGTGTCTGGAAGCACTGAGCACACAGCTGCATAAATAAGCCTGTTTACCCCTGGTGTAACATGTGTTTCAGCAGCATTGGGAGGGTTACTTTTAAAATGTATTCCACTACAGTTTATCAAATACATGCCCTAAAATGTATTATGTAAACTTAACCTTAACCTTATTCAGGTTTAGCAGTTAAATGAAGAGATGTTGTGCAGATAACTCCCTCAACTTAATGAATCAGCCATTCCTTGTCATTTGCGAAGCTTTCAAAGCCAGCAACAGTAATAAATAAAACAGGGTGTCCAACAAAAGTTCAGCTAAAAATAGCAGCACTGCGTGACTCCTGACCAGTTGGAATGTTTAAGTAGAAAACAATACAATCAAACTGATGCTCACTCATGTCGCATTCAGTTAGGATGTGGTGTTGGAGCAAATAAAACAAAACGAAATAAAGTTCTTCCTCTAGGTAATCTATTTTTAAAGACAGTAACTATATTCAGAATACCACCAATTTAAACTGTAACTGACTCATATTTTGTGCCATTCACACCTGTGTCTATCATGCATCTCCCGCTGACCACTCTTGTTGAGATTTCTGAGATGTCAAAGGGTCATGCTGCCCATTAGTATACATGCTACTCACGTTAGTGGTTATGTTGTCAGCAGAATTCAACGTGTCTTCTTCCATTACTGTCACCGAACTAACCACCACGTCCTGCACTGATGATGTATTTCCTGTTCATCCTTGTCAGCGGTGGATCAGGATACATTTGCATTTAGATTACCGTTCAAAACATACGTGATTGAATCTGTCCAGACCACCTTGTGAAGTCGTTTGAGTGATGGGATAGCAATACATCTCGGTGGGTGTTTACATTGTGTTTCACACTGTCTACTTGTGATCACAGTCACAGATCAAGACACATGTGAATACCAGGCCAACAATACTTGAATTATACTGCAGGGGGTGTGTTTGGTAACAGATTTTTTGATATAGTTTTGCTGTTGTTAAAGGTGGTATCGTTTTACTCCAATTCATCAAGACATTTCTGAGTTGTTGGATTCTTTGTTTACCATGGAGACATGCTAGAAATTCTTCAGTGTTACACAGGGTGAGTTATTGTATAAAAATGATATTTTTGTGGGTGAACTATCTCTTTAACGAAATGAAATCTGCAGCTCTGTCTGGGAGCTTGCTCAACACAGGCAAATTTGCTGACCAAGACATGCAAACATATGCACGCGCACACTGAGACACATGCACACTATTCGTGTATCAGGCACTGCCTTCCTGTATCTGCTACTCTACAATCAATCACTTCTATGCTACTGTCAGAAGTGCAGAGCAGCACTGGAGCCAAAAAAAGACCTCCTCAGGGCCAGAGAGGAAGATGTGCTTTGCAACAGCACCCCAACTAGGATGATGCAGTGCTCTCCCTGAGGGAAACAGATTTCAGATTCCACCTCTGAACCCTCAGTGAGGGATGACGATGGCTTCATACTGCAACTCTCTGTGGAGGCCAGCGAGGAGCGGAAAAGAACTACAGCTGTCAGATTTGGATTCAAAACAACAAACAAGCAAGTTCACTCACAGAAATCTCAGATCATGACTCAGTGTGTGGTACTGTGTGTGTTCACTTTTGTGTATGTGTGCGTCTGTTTGTTTCTGTAGTGGAGGAGTAGCCTGGGTGCATGTGCCCATTGCTGTTTTTGCAATGCAAATATGCCTTTTGAACTAATGGTCAAACTTAGGGCTTGACACCCTATTTGCATGCCTACAGAGATTCTTACATAACCATTACACCAGTTTGACTTATTTATGTCAAAGAGCAGGTTTTGGACATTAAATAATAACGCTGTACTCACTTTGGGAAGTTTTGCATATTTTCCTGCTCTGGTATCTCTGACAGTAGCAACATCCAGGAACGTTGTCTCCTAGAAACAAGAAGCAGAGAATCATCTCCGATACAATTCAACATGTAGGCGCCAGGCCAAATATGGATTCAGATACAAGTCATCCTCTGGCAAAGTGCAAAAAAACTATGGGATTTACTTTGTTTGTGTGGAGAGTTTTTGACTGCAATGTCTCGGAAGATCATGTAGGAAAAGTGCTTTTTCATTTGAAATTCGCACAAACGCTTTAAAGTCAACAACAGACATGCGGCACACATTTCATGTAGGCCTCACTGGTTTTGTGGTGTGGTGGAAACCAGAAGGCGCCTCAATGAGACAGAGAGAGAGAGAGAGAGAGAGATAAAGCAGATCTCTCCATCAAGTGCATCACAGTTCAGATGCACAGTGCAGCAGGATGGTGAGCCCACATCAGCACCAATCAATAATCTCCACAAGCTGCTTGGACCAGAGTGCAGCTCTCAGCAATCCCACAGTTTTGGCAGATCCCAATCAAATGCACATTACACACACTACGGACGTGAGTCATCGAAACACGACCACCTCTGTTTAACATATGCTTTCATCTGTCGAGTTGTGTTTGTCTGATGCACAAAAGGCCATTTTATTTTCTATTAGCCACTGAATGGGAGTCAGCACTTCCTCATACCTCTGACATATTGTCCAAGGGTTTTGTTCTTTTCTTTAGGTACTGATTACCTTGCTCTGGTTGATCCAGTAGATGTAAAAACCTTTGGGATCCATCTTCATGGTGACAGGAACAGTCTTTGTGGAGTCCTGGATGGAGACAAGGGAACTGGTGCTCACACATATTGGACATTTATTGAGTTTAAACCTCTGGAACACCAGTGTTTGGTGACGTAGTGATGGTGTTCGAGAATTAGATCCTCCATGCTGAACAACTACTTACATTTACCAGAACAGTTCAATAATACAACATCAGAGATTGAAGTTGCACTGGTAGGATTCAAATAATACTCCCATCATCAGAGCTGCACAGATTTGCGCACTAGCACTAATTTATTTAATGATACAGCTCAGATTTTATCGGAGTATTCACTCACCTCTGACCATTTTGTAAATCTTTCTCCTTTGACCAGGTAGTCTTTGACCTCCGGAGGCTCCAGAAAGTGTCTTTTCTTATTCATTTTGTCCTCCTAGAGTGACCTTTGTCACAGTTTAATGCTATAAATGAAATATATCCACCATGGTCATAACCATTGACCAGACTATCCCTTCCACCTGGATCCAACAGATACACTAAAATGGAAATTAGTGCATTAACTCTGGCTGCACTCTAGCCACACCCCAAAACATATGCATTGCAAATGAAGTTTGCAAAAAACAAACATGTGTCACATGTAACTTGACTAAAGGTGGAAGTGTCGCTTTGAAGCTACCTTGAATTAGAAGTCTAGATTGAGCAGAGATTATGTGGTGGGAAAAAGACTGGTTTCATATTGATTTTGGAGAGTTATTTCACCCATATTACAAGAAGACCCATTTTATACTGTGTGTGCCACCCCAAGGCAAGGGGGTGAAAGGATTTTTGTTTGTGGTGCTCACAGAGTTGAAAATAATGCCAATAAAACATTTAAAAGCATCTCTACCCAATAGTACACACAAGATTGTTGACATTGAAATTAATGTTTCTGTTGATTTTTTTAAATAAATACTCCTCTATATTCCTTCTTTTTATTATTATTTTGTGAGCATTCGATACAAAACCCCATTCACCTCCATTGTAGTGGGATGGAGGCAAAAGTATCACACTTGGAAAATATTTCCAAAAGCATCTGAGTAGCTTGACACCACTGGGGCTAAGTGAGAAAATGTTTTTCGTGTTGTTTGGTGACCAAACCCTTTAATAAGGGATTTTCACAGTTGCTTTTCCCACAGTAATTTGCCATCATCGATTTTTATTTACAGTAAAATGCGTTTTACTTTTTGTTGTTATTAAAAAATAGGTTCATAAAAAACATCCGCATCTTAAATAAACTGAGTCTGTGGTTTATCAGATGGCACTGCTCTGGTGTCTGACTGGCTGGATGTTTGCATTAGATATTGCACAGTCTTAAGGTTTATTTGAATGGTATCCAAATGACAGGGGATTTTTGTTGAAACAGCAGTCGGTGTCCTGCCTCCGGTAATAAATGACACTGCATTATGACCCTGGACAGGTGGTTATGGCATGATTTGATAAAATAATAAGATGATGAGTAAATAAAATCCAGGTAATTTGCTGCTGATGTAAATGACACTGAGCTGCACACAGACAATTATTTACAAGGAACAAGGAGACAATCAAATCAGGTTAAAGACAGAGGAGCAGTCGGCACTTGGACTGCATTATATTCTGTGTCAGTGTTTTAAGTTGCAGAGTGCTGTATTCAGCCACATTAAAATCATCATCATTCTCCTTATCTACATATCACAGAATAATGAAAACAATCAACCTACACACACCTGAATGTGTGTGTGTGTGTGTGTGTGTGTGTGTGTGTGTGTGTGTGTGTGTGTGTGTGTGTGTGTGTGTGTGTGTGTGTGTGTGTGTGTGTGTATGGCTCCGTGGGAGGACTGCTTGTCTCACCTGCCACATGTACAAATCACCCACTGTGCTGACAACCAGAGGCATGGTTGTGTTTTGATATTTAGTGAAACACATGAAATGGCAACATATTGTCATACAACAGTTCAACAGACATCTAACTAATTCGCTCCACATGAATTAGCACCTCTGACATCGATGAAAATACACCTTGAAATAACTCAAAGTTCACATGGTTTCACACGGGACACAAACACTTGTCTGCTGGGGGGAAGTCCTGGTCTGTTTGCTCTTTACACTTGTAGCAGCAGGATGGCTACACAGTTTGAAAGTTTGGTTTTGTGATAGCTAGTTACAAATATGTACTTTACTTGCAGCCATTCACTGTGCAGGGATGTCACAACACACTCATGTTTATCACCATTTCATTTTGTGTGTGATTTAATGTTGTGACACTGGAAACTTATTTACGCAAAATAATTGAATTTTTAAAATAACATATTAAACACATACACATACTGAGTGCAATCAAGCAGATGTTTGCCAATTTACTTCTAGGGTAAAATCATGAATAAGAAACTTAAAGGTCCAGTGGATTTATTGCCATCCAGTGGTAAGGTTGCCGAGCTGAAACTTCTCCAGTGTGCCAAGCGTGTTGGAGAACTACAGCAGCTGACGCAAAAACGCAGATTGCTTTATCTAGTTACAGTGTTTGGTCAAAATGGCGGACTACCTGGGAGAGGACCCCAGCAAATGCGCCATGGCTTTGAAGCCAAATTTGTTGTTGTGGACAAACAGTGGCATTACAACTTCAGATACTGTCACATGCTGCCATTGGGCCCAAAAAGGCTTTTCCCACGGACTTACATTGGGGAAAAGACGTCTGTAAATCAGTGGATGCATAGGGTCACATCCCTGGTAAAATAATTCTCTTAAGTCTAAAGAGATTTACAATTAAATCATTTTATTACCCGTTCAAGGTGGCGAAGGGCTAAACCAGATGTTAGCCGCTGGGCTTGTGAGTATGCTTGCTCTCTAGGCCTGACACGACAATAGAGAAGACCTGGGAAATATTACACTGGGAAAGACAACATTTTTGGCATCATACGCCACTGAGCAACTTTAATGCTTCCAACACGTATGGAGATCTAAACAGCTCATTTTAAGGTAACAAAAAACCCCAATTAGCCTTATTTTCAGGTGGTTATAAACTGATGAAAACATAATCAGGAATATTATAATTCAGTTCTGCCAATAGTTGCCTCTTAATCCTACACAATGGACCTTTAAGTTTGTGCTTCTCTGACTGTATACATTGTAGTTTGTCTTGTTTATACTGACACCCATGTGAGTTCTGTTGATCACCAGTTGGAGCAAATTTAATTTGGCACATCACTGGTTAAATACAGTTGCCCCTGACCTTCACCTGTTTCACCTCTACAGCCTCCCAGAGGACATGCGCATTGATGAATCCCGGGAGCTGTCCATTGTGCTGAAATGACGCGCAGTTCAGTGCAACAGGTAGGATCAAGGTCCAAACTGATCCAAAATCACAAATATATGGCGTTGGCTGTGCTCACATGTTTATCACAGGATTTGATAAGTATTACGTAATTCATAAAATCCGGTCAAATTTGATCAATAATCACTTTCCTGGCTCACTGTACATATCTAACAGACATCCTTTCCACTTGGGTGCGCACATTGTAAGGTAAACACTTCGCAGCGTCACTTGGACAAGCGCTACAACATCCTGCTCTCCATGTGCGGCACAGGCGTCCTGATGTGAAGATGATGTGTGGGGATTTTTGTGTGTGTGTGTGTGTGTTTCTGCTGCACAGCTGCTGCTTCTTTAAGAGCCACCGCCCGCCCCCTCTCCTGTATTTTTAGCTGAGCCAGCCACTTCATTTGCTGGATAAGACAGACAGTTGTGTACCGTATGATCTCACTTAATCGTTTTAATAAATCAAATCTTATACTGCGGATTTGCCGTGGGCCTACAGCCAGCTGTTCCCTGGAAATGTCGAATAGGGGAGACATTTGTCCCGCCGCTGTCGGATGCTGAAACGCGCAATCAGCCTGTGGATGCTTGATGTCCATTATGAAACGCAATGCTGCACTGGGCACCGAGTAGGCGCAGCGCTTTTTTAGATCAAATGAATTACAAGAAATCAATTTAGCTGCAAAATACTCCTGTGGCGCGGACGGTTCAAGGTGGTCCAGCATCTTTCTCCTCAGCCCTCCGCTTCCTCTCTTCTCTTGGATTGTGGATAACAAGCAGCCTTCAAGACGGAGGGGGTGGTGGAGCATCGAGGGAAAAATAGGGGCAATATGAGAGAGCGGGACTTCATGCCCAATATGGAGAGGGGCAAACCTGCTACTTATACGGGGGACAAAAAGGCTAAGATGGCTGCTAAGACTAACAAGAAGTGGGTGAGACTAGCCACTGTTTTTGCTTATGTATTGTCCGTGTCTTTAGCAGCCATTATCCTGGCAATTTACTACAGCCTGATCTGGAAACCAACCAGTGCATCCTCATCTGCGGGGAAGCCGGGAGTACCCGAGGAGGTCACCCCCACCGCAAACATCTCAACTAATATTTCCACAAGCACCAATGTCACAGAGTGGAACTCTACACAGACTGGACTGCTATCTGTCAACCAGACCAGGCAGGGCACAACCCCGTACAGTCAGGCGTTTCAGTGGGATGACAGAGCCGAGAGTGTGGCGGTCTCTGGAGCAGATATTGCGCACTCGCAGCAGGAAGACGGATTCTACGCATCTTCCCACGGTCACACAAGCGCGGAGAGATCGGACACTTTGGGGAGACAAAAACACGAAGTGAGCCTCTATGTGCCGTCAAGCACCAGGGAGTCTGGGCACGAGGAGGAGGAGGAGGAGGAGGACAGGGAGACGCACAGACTGGGCGACGGGGCCACTGACAAAAGCGACCCGGACCTGCAGGCGGCTGCAGATGCTGCCACAGTTGCTCCAACATCCGCGACGAGCCGAGCCGCCCTGAGAGGAGACTGATCGGGCCTCTTCCCCTCCATCACCACCACCACCACTACCACACCCCCTTCTCCCTTTCACACACACATAAACTGACCCAAGGAGTGTTTTACAGAATCAGTGCCGCAGGTCGGATCACACACACAGGTCACCTTAACCTGCAGAGCCTCTTATGGATGCTTAACTGCACATATTAACTGACATCTTGCTCTGAACCCTCATAAGACAAGAGGAGACCTCGCTTCTTCAGTGAACACTGTTTCCCCCCTCAACACTAACTATGCGGTTTTTTTTTGTTTTAGGCCATATGTATGCCTTAAATCAATGTGTGTCTACTTTACCTCGGACAGCTTCTGAGGCCACTAACCTGCCTGTGCGCGTGGATAACACTGGTATAGATATTTTGTTAAATGAATAGGACGCAGGCTGCAGAGATGCGTTTGGTTTTTGCAGGACATAAATATTCCTCACAGGCATACAGCGCTTAACATCACTGCCATTCATCGGCTGGTCTAAATCAATACTGCGTTTTTGTTTTTTGCATTTTAACATAGGCTGTGTTTTCTGTTCATGGATCAAACCTGGAGTAGAAGAAGCCGCATTATTGAGTTATGCTCAGGTATGTGCATATAACCATGTAAATGTATTGTGTATTTGGTTATGTACATATAGGGCAGGCATACATCTTTTTGGGCCTCGATGAACTTTTAGTGTAATTAGATGATTTTTATTAAAGGTACAGTATGTATAATAGGTATAACTATATCACCAGGTACAAATAAACATCCTTAGAAAATCATTCCTATGGTTTTATAGTAGATCTATGTAAATCATGACTTGATCGCTGACATTACCCTGTATGTTAATGATATTTTATTTATTCAGAGCCAGAATGGATAATATATATTCAAATAAATGTTAGGTTTTTCCTAACACCTGCCATTTTATTTCAAATAATTAAGCGTGAGATGGGTTTTAATTGACCTGGTTTCATTTCAGGCTATTAGTTGAGTAAAGTACAATGTGGAAAACCCACATTTATTGACTGATGCCAAGAGGGAGGCTAATAAGAAATAATAATAACAGTGCAAGCACTCAGTTTATGCTTGTCCTTGTGAGCTGGGCATTAATCAAATCACAGTGGGAGCACTTTAATTACCTGAGTGGATCGTCCACTGTGTGATCAGAGGGACTGTCTGCTCCTATGGAGCAAGCAGCATTCATCTTTCCAGTCTGCCACAGTTCAGTCGCTGCATCTCTCACTGAAAACCACTTCACACAGTCACATGTAGTGAACTATGAAGTGGAAATAAGACCAAACCACCCCGTGCGCCCTCTCAGCAGCATGTGAGGGAGGTGTATCGATTTGAGAGCTCTGTTGTTGCGCTGTGCAAAACAGAGAAGAACACATTACACAATACGGCTTGGTGCTATTTTGATCCAACTCTCCGTGAAAAGGACTGTTTGGTTTCTATGCTGGCGGTGACAAGCACCATTCACTATCACGCTGAAAGTAAAACCACTTGATGTACGCCGGGCAGCCAGTGCCTCAGAAATTTTGAACCGTGATGTAAACAGTGATGACATGCACTGTTGTGTTAATGTGACAGATTTTTCAGAAGCAGAGCCAAGGTATGTGTGTCTGCTGAGCTGAACAGGAAGTTCATTCATCAGGCAAGATGGCACACGACACAAACATCACCCATCATCACAACATAAACAATGTGTGCCAGAATAAAACACTGTAATACAGAGCTACAGGCCTGTCAGTGCTGCAGTGGCCTCAGTATATAGCACGGCCTTGACAGAGATGTTTCTAGTGCCTCTTACGGCTTCCTCTGATATACGAGCGGAGTAAAGACTGACCTATCGATGCAGGAGTTCATCATTACTGACAGTTATTGCTGGAGGCTACGTCTGAGTCAGGACACAACAGCTGACCTTATGACCTGTGAACCCAGTCACCCAGGCAGATGATTATATAATCTGATGTGAAATCAGTTATACATTATATATTGGGTTCAGTGGGATTTATTTTATGGCTGTACTCATTACTTTAATGTTAGATTTGTCAAGAAAAAGCTGAGCAATTGCATCGTCCATCAGATAATCCATAGTGAGACACAATATAAAGGACGATTTGACACGATATATACTGCAAATGATGTGAATTAAAAGGTGGAGGAGCGTTGCTTATGCACAAAGTGCTTGACGGAGCTCTATATGGCATTCAGAGCATGAGATTTAGAGTTGGGCAGGGGTTGTCTGCACACAGCTCTCAACATGGAGGTGGCTGTGCTGGCTGCTTGCTGCCAACAGTGTTTACACTGCAAACAACTGCCAGAGCTGCCACTCTCACTCCCAACTTACCAGATACAGATACTTGGTCAATCATCAAACATCGACACACAGAGGCACCCTTTAGCGGCAGCACAAGACAGGCGGCGGCATTTTTTGATGCTCCAGGCAACTGCCAAAGTATAAATAATGAAAATAGGCATAGGGTGGGTGGCACTGGTAGTGAAGGGGTCACACTCTGGACTTTCACCCAAGAGTGCTGTTTGTGTCCCTTATGAAACCAAAAGTAAATATAGTTAATAAACATAGTGTGCTAGTATGTGTAGCATACGATGCTAGTGACATATGTCACTTGACATTAAATTATGTTAGGAACAAACGCAATGATTTTAAACGGAACTATGATGATTTTTACTAAACCTAACCACATGCTTTAGCTGCCAAAATTTAAGGAAGTTAACATAAAAATGAATTATTTTTCCTACGTTTTAAGTCTATTTTGAAAAGAGACTATGAATTTAACAAGCAGAAAAGTGTCCTGTGAAAACTCAATTTATTTTTGAAAAGACACAATGCATGCAAGTAGCATTAACTGACATGCTGTCCTGAAGCGTCCAAAACTGACACAGGAGGGGAACCTAGCGCGTTATATTCTGACATGTCGAGCCACTGACCAAGCGTCAGTATTTGACAAGTTGGGAGTGAGAATGTGGAGCTACTGGAGGGGGGCCGTTATGCTTCCACATTAACACCATGAGTCAGGACAGCATTATCAGTGGTAACTGCCATATGAGTGCAGTGCAGAGTGGTGTCAATTAGCTAGCCTGTGGGATACACTCACAGAGACTCATATGCAGTTACATGCACATGAAGTCAGACCGCCTACCACAACAAAGACCAGAGAAGCTCAGATGAAAACACAAAAAGAGGGTGTGACTTCATTTTTTGCTCAGGATGCCATTATTCCACTATATCTTGACAAAGTATATATTAATGTTAAATAAATGCACTGAATGTTGTAGAGAGCTCATTTAAAGATCCCAAACAGACAAGTAAATATTATACATATAATAATTGTCTAATTTGTGCTTGTTACAATTTGTCCACAAAAAAGTACAATTACAATGGTTAAAAATTCTCAAAATCACCTCCACCCTTTTACCCTCATTAAAATACTTAGAATCTATGAATATGCAAATGATCTTTATCTGAAATGTTTCAGAGCTTCACTCAGCTATTTGAAATGTATGTGGGATGTCGGCATCAAGTTTACATATATATTTCATATTCAACCATGACTCACTTCCAAACCAGTTGTGATGTCACAAAGCCGTGCATGTTTTCAACTCAGACTGAAAGTAATCAGAAAAATTTCCCCCTTAAGCAGATTAATGTGAAAATACTGTGCCGTTGTCCAACCTTGCAAGGGCATTCTGCACTGTGAAACCTAAACATCCAAACGACGTAACAAAATAAGCACATTTTTTGAGTGTTAGTGGGCCTTTAAAGGTCTGCAGAGCCTATTTCCTCATCAGATTTGACATGTTTTCGTGGTGACATGCTACAACCAAGAGACCGCTCCAACAAAGCCCGAGGAATTAACGCCTTTCAGTGTACCATTGTTTGAGCAAGACACCATCACAAAAGTTATGAAATATTAACATGATGTCTTGCGACACAAAAGAGCAATGTGAAGGGAGCAAAAACAAAAGCGTTTTCAATTAATGAAAGGGCAAAAGTGTGTAGTGATGCGCGATAAAACAAAAGCAACGCTGTGTGTATAGGTAGGCACTGTGTTGTCGACGTTCAGGGACTGTAATAATAATGTTTGAAGAAAAATATACGGCATTCTTTTAATCATTGCTAGTTTGCAACAGGGTGAAACAACTGTGTGTTTCTATGATGTGATGATAAAGACGATGATGAAGATACATATTCATGAAGACTAGAAAGATGATATTATTATATAGGATGCAACTGTCAAGGTCAAAAGGTCAAATGGGTCTAAGGCTATATAGGACATTATGTCTGCCCCATTTAGAGGCATGACCTGATTAAATTTTACTTTAAAAAGTAAAACTAGGTCACTCTCTAGCGGCCGTTCTAGTTGTTCCCCAATAACAAAACACCATTATTATAATAGTGTTCTTTTTTTATGCTGCAATAGACGTAAGGTCCCTGCCCGAGTTTTTTTTTTAAAGTTGCTTCATTTACAATGATATCAAACTAATGATCCAACACTCGACATCCCTATGTTACTGAAGACTGCTTGCTTAAACTATATTTCTGTACATTTATAAAAATCTAAATCACAAAAATAACAGGCCTTCAATCAGGGTTATCAGATGATGCTAACAAAAAAGGGCCGACCTCAGATCAACAAGGCAGGAAGCACACGGCCACCTTGTCAGCCCAGCCTCCTGTCTCCAGGCTGCGAGGGTGGTGGGGATGTTGGGTGGGGGGGAGAGCCCACATTCTGCTTGATCAGGGCAGCTGCTGAGGCGTGGTTGTTACATCCTGAGCTGTGGCAGGGCCGGGGGAATGACGCACACTCTCAGTGGGGACTGCCAGCCTCTCTGTGTGAGGTTCTGTCAGGGTCACAGGGCCGGGCCAGACCTCGCTTCCAATTAACCCACATCCATCAACTGTAATGAAACACCTTGAGAGCGCCCGACTGTTACCTCGCCGTGTTTATGGCTAATAGGTGGCATCATAGAACAAGGAACAACATCATTATAGCGATCCATTTTTAAACTAAAAAGTAACAGGATATACGCATGTCTTTAAAGCTCACCAGTTAACACAACATATCTTGTTTGATTTTAGTACAGAAAACAACATTTAAGAGAGACTGGTTGTAGTTTTTACACAGAGTATGTATCATATTACCTCCTGGAGTGTTGTCATCACTGTTAGGTTGACTAGATTCATTTTGCGAGCTCTTAGCCTGCTTATTTGTCAAAAGAAGAAAAAAGAATCTCTAAGCGCTGAATATAGTAGACTATGCTTTAATTATTTGTTTAAGGGGACGCACTCACTCAAATATATAATTTCCATCCAACTGTGTATTCAAACATGAACCAAAAAAAGTACTGTTTATGCAATAAAATAAAATAAAACTGACATAATTACAATATGAGGATTTATGTAACTATAGCTCATAGAATTTACCCAATTTACTTTATTAAAGATTATGTAATCACTGGTTATACATTCAGTGCATTTCAAATATGATGATAAGCATCAACATATTTATCAACAAATATATTAACAGAAACTACATTAACTTTATTAAAGCAAATTAGGTCACCTCTATGAGCTATAGTTACACAAATCCGCATAGTCTACTCATTTCAGTTTTATTTTGTGCTTGTGTTTATGTTTGATTTACTTAATTCAAGATAGATGGACATTTTATGTGTAACTGGAATACATAAACCTGACAAAATAGAACAAATTATTTCTCTGAGTGCTCCAAACAGAGCCAGGCTAGCTGTTCCCTCTGTCTACAGTCTTTATGCTAAGCCAAGCTAACAGGTTGCTATGGCTTAGAATTTGCTGGATATGTATAAAAATTTGGTTTATCTTCTTACAAAACTCTAATTACACTTGTTTTGAGAGCATTTTTCCTAAAAGCTTGAATTATTGCTTTACAGGAATTATATCAAATCATTTTGCAGTCAAAAGTTTAAGTGGAAAAACAACTTTTTAACTCCCTTCTTTGTGTTTCCAAGTGCTATTATTGTTGGTGCTGCCTTTGCTAAGCCAATTAGATCACTTTACGTTTTTCTTTAGCACCCACCATTGACTCAGGACTGCGTTTTGCTTTCCACTTTTACTTTGACTGCTCCATCGTCTGCCATTTCTGCTGCTGGGGAAAGTAACTGCAAAGAATGTACATTGATACTCTTTGGTAAATAATGATAGCTAAAACAAAAGCGTTATCCTCTTCTTGTTTTTCATAAATGCAGCCTTCATTTTCCCGGCAGCTCATAGCTGGTGGCAGACAGAATTGCATGGTGAAAGCAAGGCTTTCAGGGAACCAATCTAAACACTGATGGTGTCATTGCTCTGCAGCCATCACAGTGCAATCAACATTTACTGCATAATGATAAGTTAAAGCAAAAACCTTTCCATCTTTAACCTCGAGCATCACCGCAGCCTGCAGGAGTTAGTGACAGCAGAGGGAAAGCTACAGTCAGGGAGCCTGTGGTATCACACACAAAAACAGATCCTGTCTCACCTTGTTTCAAAGCTGCTCTGCCCAAAAGTTGAGCTCTTTTTTTCCCTCAGCTTGTGCAGGGTGCAGCTGACATAATCCTACACTGCACTCCAATCCTCTAACAGCCTACAGGACTCATTTCCATAACATCAACACCCCCACTGTAGTTCTGTACTATTGCGTCAGACCCTTCAAACTATTAGCTAGCTTAGCACCAAAGTGAACCAGGAGTGCTAGTGTCTCAAGTCGGAAACTGTGCGTTTTATAATTTTATATACAGGAATCAAAAACCTTCAGGCTTGTGTTACAAAGAAAGTAAAACATTTTCAAGGAGACTGAAGCTGCTGCAGCGGCTGTACAGTAGGTCACACGCCCCAAAGCCTCAGTGGGAGAAGGCTGCTATGGAGATAGCCTTGGGAGGAGATAATTAAAATAGTAGCACCTATAAGAGGTCCCACCTGTAGGGCTGAGAGGGAGCCGTTTCCAATGTGACCGCCCTGCAGAGAGCTCATCTAAAATTAATCAAATCCAGCATGAAAGCAGACTCAGTGGAGCGAGGTGTAACAATATGGACTGCTGATGCTGCAGTGCTACGTTTCGGTCACATCTGCCCTCTTTACTTTGGGAGATTCACCACAGCAGCCCTCTTTGGGGTTTTTTAAGACGCAACAACTCTCCAGAGATGGGACTGCATTCATGTCTGTGGTGCTTACCGCAGGTGCAACAAAGAGCGAGAGGCAGGGGAGGGAGGGTGACAGTGCAAAAA
Organism: Epinephelus awoara; assembly: GCA_035609425.1. Lineage (NCBI taxonomy): Eukaryota > Metazoa > Chordata > Actinopteri > Perciformes > Serranidae > Epinephelus > Epinephelus awoara. The sequence continues at coordinate 22,898,452 of CM069309.1, forward strand.
AACGATGCCAGTCATGATGTTTGAAATACAGAAAAACTTTATTGATGTTCCATATGCCTCCTTCCAAATTGATCTACAGTAAATTAAGCTATGTTGCACACAGATTTAAATTAGCATGGATCAAACCTTGACACACACACACACTCATACACAGCCACTCACGATTATTCCTTCCGTATGAGTGGATGTGAAAACATGGAGGACAGCAGTGTACACCCAGGTGGAGCAGGACAATCACAACCACCTCCTAAATTTGACATTCTACTAACTAAATGCTAAACCAGGACAAAAGTACAACTGCTCTATGGTTGTAGGTCCTAAATTTCATCTCACTAAATTGAATCCCACAGGGAATTTTTAATATTTCAGAGGTAATCTGTACAGTTTCCTTCACTTTCTATCCATATATAATATAGAATAAGGCCCCGACTCAAACACAGCACTTGTTCTTTATTTATGTTTAGACTGGCCTCAAACCTTGTGACTCGCTTCTTGATGTTTTTCAGTGTGCTTCTACTAGATTCCTGATGATTTGTATTTTATGTAACCACTGTCGAAGCTGACAGGGCTCCGCAGCTCAGAGCATGTCCACTTTGTTCTCTACTTTCGGTTACATAACTGTTTACTATACTGTAGCACTGACGAAAGCCAAAAACGTCTTTGAGGACAGAGTTCTTGTAAGGCTTCTTATTATAGTTGTCACTTGATACCAAAAATAAAACCAGAGACTGGCAATAAATAAAAACAAATCCATACATGTCACGGAAAAGAAAAAAAAAACAGCTACTACAATGCACACGGACATTGTTTAGATCATTCGAGTTAACATTCTGTTGTCCAAATGAAGAGGCAAATAAATAAAATCAATGCTGAACTGTTAGTACAGTACATTTAACACGACTGTATGTTATGGTACAAGCCATGACATAAAGGTACACCTTCATTATCTGAAAAAGCCGATATGCAAGGCACAACAACTGGCAAAATTCTTTAAGCTCCATCAGCTTTTAAAAAATATTTCTTGTCTTTCGTGATTATAAAAGAGAAGAAATGACAAAACAATGTCAACAGGCCCAGTGTTTTGACTGTGGACTAAAGAGCTGAGCCCTCAATTTCGTCGGTCCCACAGGGGCCAAAAGTCTCAACAGAGAAAAAGGGTGGGGACTGTTATGTACCAGGACACTGTTTCAAAACAGCATGAGCAAACTATTAAAGAAAATAGTCATTTTAGTCCCCAAATTAGTTTTCCAATCACAAAACATTGACTTTTATGTCTCTGCTGTTGATTGTTCAAATTTGTAAAATTATACATACATAACAATTCCATATTGAACATAAAAGTGTCTGAGGAAGACAGATAATTGGGATTCAGCTGTGCCCACTTTATGGAACAAAATGACAATATGTTAAAGGGCAAGTTTTAGATTGTAGTTCCACAGTGTTATTGAACATCAAGCAAAATATGTTTATGCCAATAATATGGATTTTGCTATTAGCTGGATGTTAGCTTAGCATTAAAGGGGCACTCCAACGACTTAGATCTGTATTTCTATAAAAAGTTTGGGGATTTTACAGACATGGGTTAAAATTAAAATGTCAAAAGCTATGTAGCATAGACTGAGACATTCCAACATGTTGTCACTTCTAACTCATCAAAATAGGACAGATTGGTCAGTGCTCCTACTCTTCAAACTATGATGCTCCATGTACCCCTCTAGCGTCAGTTTTAGATGTATCAGTTTCCATATGTCCGTTTCCATGTCAATTTCTAGTCTTTACGTGCCTAGCGTCTTTTCAAAAATAAACATCTGTGTTCACAGGAAATGTAAGCTTTGTCACCAAAACTACCTAAAGTTTAGGCAACAAAAATACTTAGGTTTAGAAAAAAAGATCATGGTTTGGGTTAAAATAAGTACTTTTGTAACATTACTTATCTTGACGTATTCTACGGAATGTTGTCTAAAAAAACAAAAAAAAAACACTGACTTTTGGTTTCACATGGGACACAAACAGGTGGTCTCCTGGGTGAAAGTCCTGTATTTGTTAGACCTATCCATCAACCCAAACCTCATCCTTACGTGGACTTCCTCTCTCTTTACACTGCATCAGTTGCTCTAGGCGTCTAAAACTGCCACAGACGAGGAATGAGATCTGGTTGGATATCCTGACTTTAGGTTCCTAGGATGGGCCGAGCTCCAAAAAACTGGGTACTACACTTCCCATAATGCACCTTGATAGTATATCTTTGTTAGATCATCTACGAAGACATACTATCCCTCCATTTTTTAACGTGGGCTCTATCTGGGCTCAATCTATGATTTTACAATTGAGGTAACTGTGATGACATCACTGTGACATCATCAGATTTATATTGTCCGACTTGATGAAGCTCCTCCAGAGCCACAGAAGACATTGCACTACTGTTTCTATAAGGTGAGTAGCACTGACGAGTTAGCTAACTGAGCTTGATGTCTAAAATGGATGGAGTGCCCCTTTAAATGCTCTAAATAACAAAAACATTTATGTCAGCAGGAGCATTTTATAAACTTAACAATGTCAGTGGCCAATTAGACGGTAAGTCTCAAATGTGCCCTTCAATAGTGTATTGATTTCTGATTGGCGAAAGGCTAATAACCGATACTGGAAGCAGTTAATAAACAATATCTACTCACACAGTTCTGAGTGCAGAAGTACAGACTGTCACTACTGTATCGTTATATAACACAGACTTCATTTCTTTTATTGAAAATACCTCGAAGGCAGAATCAGGCACTAGATAATTTGACTGTGGCTGAATTTTCAAGGGCTATCAAAGTGTAACGGATTAGCTAGCCTCCTGATATGTACCTTGAAATCTTCATACAAATGTAAACATTCAATGATATTGCACTCAAGCAGCGTACCAACATACTGAATCCACGTGTCAGTACACATGCTTTCATACTCATAAAGTGCTTGGATGTAAAAAAATATTTGAGCAGGAAAAATGTTCGACCATTCCTTCATCAAATTTTAGACAATTTGAAAACTTCCACAGGTGGGACACGCCACAGCAAAGTATACAAACCATGGTTTTGTGTGTAAGCCATAAACAGGGTACCTCAAACGAGCTACCTGAAGCGCAATGCAAATACAAAGAGGCGAAGGCTCTGTGTCGCTGTCATTTGGTTTCTGTATTTACATCCCGAAAATGTCAAACAATCTTCCCATGCTCTCTTGCCTGCAAGAAAAGAGAGAAACATACACAAACTTGTTAGTTAAAGCTTATTTACATTCCATAATTCAGAGTCCATTATTCATCTCTTTCCTATATGAATGATTTAAGTGGGCTGTTAGATGCATTATCAGGCTGTTTCAGCGGTGGATGAGATAAAGAGGCACTCTCTCATGAGACCATTTCTGCTGCACTCCAACAGGCCTCAGAGGTGGTGAATGTACTTAAACCCGAAATTGGATATCACACAGCTGCAGTGCAGATATACTGCACGTCTCGCTCTCTTCATCCATTTAACTCATCATCCATTTGCACTTCCCTCTATCAGTCCATTTACACATCTATTGATTCTCTCATCCCTCCTCCCGTCTCGCACACTGACCTTGTCGCTGCTGGTGGAGTGTGTTGGGTGTGTTTCTCCTGACTCCAGGCTCAGGACAGACAGACCGGAGTCTATTAGTTCCTCTTTGAAAAATAAAAACAACATTAGTTTAGTTATATACAGACTAAGTAAAGTCAGGGCTATTGAAGCTATTGCATACCTGTGTTTGTGTTGCTGATGTTGCACTTGGCAAGCTCTACAGGCTGCACAGAGCTCTCCTGGAGAGAGGTGCAGGCTTTTTCAGTAGAAGGGGAGCTGGGAGTTTGGGGGAGGGTGCTGTCTTGTTTAGTACATTCAGTTTCAGGAGCCTGCTGTGGGGCAACAGGAGGTGCAGATAGACCACCTCCCTGATCCTGCGGACTAGCATCGTCCTGCTTGGCACTTTCAAGAGGCTGCTGCGGCTCCTGCGCTTTTTGTTGGGTTTTTTTCGGTGAGGAAGCTTTTAAGGAGCTCGCATTTCTCGATTCTGAGCTGGCAGAGTCCTGAGAGCCTGTGGTATGAGCCCCCTGGATGAGTTCCTCTGAGAAGCGTACTTTCTTCTCCGAGCCCCGAGGGGACGAGGCCTCTGCCTTCCCCTGAGTGGGGGTGTCCTCTCTCGGGGAATCTGTTGATCCACTCACTTCCTCAGATGTACGCAGTGAATCTGGGCTGGGCGACAGCTTCATTTTCAAGTCCTCATCCTTCAGATTTTCTAACTCAGGATCTGTGAGGGCGTCGAGTTCCTCCAAGAATTCCTCTAATGTCGTGTCAGAAGACTAGGAGATGACATTAGAACAAATCATTTCTGCATCTTCAGTAACATTTATCAGCCAATACATATTCACACTCACGCAGGTTCGATTTCTCACCTGTAGTCTCTCTCCATCTTCATTTGCCTGCCATCTAAAAAATAAAGGCACTTTAAAAAACCAATCTGTGACAATTTAGACAGAGTGTGTTGTAAATCATCTATTTCCCCCCATTACCACATGTAACTTAGAGGAAACATTTTGATCAAGGTCTTTTTATTTTGTTTTTACAATTTACAATTTGTAGATTTGGATGAGAAGATACTGCTCTCAGCCAACAGCCAGTTAGCTTAGTTTAGCATCAAGGCAGGAAATAGGAAAACAGCTAGCTTAGCTCAGTCCTAAAGTAGCAAAATGCTGATTAAATAAAAGAAGATTAAAATAGTTAATTGAATAACTTCACTGACGCTAGTAGGTATAGGGCTGGACAATATATCCCTTTTTTTTATCATCATCAAAATGTCAAATTCAACATGTAGTAGAGTGAGAGAGAGAAGTCTTTCTGTAGGCCTATGGGAAAGTTAGCGTCGGCCTGGTTCCCTCATCAGTCCATTGGATTTTGGATTATTGCAGAAGCAAACAAATATTTATAATAATTTCACGTTTTGTTCAGCGAGATAATCCTCACAAATTAACTGCACTTTTATGATTTTTGAAGTGTAAATGCATTTACCAGAAGTAAATAGCTAACGTTAGGCTAAACAAACTACACCACAGTCACTTGACTGAACGTCGCCACCACAACAAGCCTGTAAAGCCTTCATCTTTGGACTGAGCTAGGATAGCTTTTTTCCCCGATTCCAGCATGGATGTATAAAAACTGGATACAGCATTAAACCCAGGACCCTGTTCTTTCCTAGGGAAGTTGCTCAGCGGCACATGGAGCCAATAATGTTTGTTTGTGGCATAAAATTGGGCCAACAGAGCAAGTGTACTAGAAATCCCCACAGAGCCAGCCAGCTACTTCTGGTTTAACGCTCCACTAACTTGGATAAAAAGATGTAATCATGCGGCTCTTCTTGACTTTTTAAATGTTACTGGATCTAATGGATTACATTTTTTTTTTCTTTTTTAAGATATTTTTAGGGGCATTTTAGCCTTTAACTGATAGGACAGACCAGCGTGAAAAGGGGGAGAAAGAGAGAGGGAGTGACATGCAGCAAAGGACCATGGGCTGGAGTCAAACCCGGGCCACTGCGGCAACAGCCTTGTACATGAGATGCGTGCTCTAACCACTAAGCCCCGGATTAAATTCTGATAGTAAAACAAGCCATTTTGTGGTGGTTGTGACACTCAAAAAAATTTACCCACTGATTTACGAATGTTTCTTTCACCTTCTAAGTCTATGGGAAAAACTTTTTTGGGTCACAGCCACAGGGCATCACATGATGCACTTGAAAGTTGGAAATCCAGTTTTTGGTGCCAGCAAAAATTGGCTTCAAACTTGGCGCACCTCCTAGGGGCCTAGTTTCCAGACTTCATGCTAAGCTAAGCTAACCCTGTCTTGGTTGTAGCCTCATATATACCATACAGACATGAGTGGTATCAATCTTCTCAACTAGCTGTCAGCAACAAAGCAAATATGTGCACTTCCAAAAACATTGACCTCCTCCTTTCACATTGCATAGTCATGGAAGAGAAAGTAAAGTATGAGAAACATGAAGACAGAAAGCTGTTGGTAGCTTAGCTCTAGTTAGCTTAGGTCTCAGCTGTTGTAGCCTGAGTGGCCTGTGGGCTGCCTCTCATTACACTACAGTTTATTACCAGCTGTGGCATCAGCACAGCCTAACAACAGGAACCTGTCAGGACACACCTGAATGCTGTTTTGCACTTCTCCTAACCCTTTCCAACTTCCATGCCATTTGCATAGAGAGGAGGTCATCCGGCACATTACAGTTCCATACTAAAAGGCTATAATGCCACACTTCCAAGTCTGTGGCCTTGCGTTTTTTTTAGATAAAGAGCAAAGCTTGGGTAACAACACACCCTGAAAGCCTCCTCGCCACCCAGCACAGTGGCTTGTTTCAGTGGAACGCTGGAGGAGAAAAAAAAAGTTAATGCAGTGAGACACACATGGGGCCTTCTGGGTTATTTAGTCAGCTGCCACAACTTCTAAATCAAGTCTCATGACATCCAGGGGAATTTGTGCATTAGGGCACAGTGCAGGAAAACAACAGTGGGCCTTCCCACATTCGTTTCGCAGATTTCATTAGTCATAGTACATTTTCTCGTAACACTTGATTGCAGCTGTGGTGAGAGACATCCCATTGGTTGAATCAACTTTAACATCAGGCGGTTGTGTGTGTGAAACTGATGTGGATGATGTTTAGCTGTTACTGTTACTAACCTCCTGGCTCTCCCAGTCAGACGATCTATGCCTTTTGCTTTACTGCTCATCACTAGCACGTTTTTAGCTCCCTTGTCCTTGCCTCGCTTCTCTTGACCTAGGACAGAAGAAGTTAAATTTAAATGACATATTTACATTGTCATTGTGACATATTCACAACAAATCTTAATTTGTTTCCTTGCTGTGTGGGCTTAAATTTCTTTAAATATTAGGGAAAAAACAGATTTTCAAACAGTCCCACCCCCGACATTATCTGCCTTGCTCTTCCTAGCTGATATCCCACCAGTTTACCCAGTTTAATGAACCCCACATGAATTAAATCCCACACCAATATCCTGTTTCAGAAGAAAAGTCAAATTATAGCAACAAGATTCTGTCACTTAAGAAAATTACATAAATTCGCAAAAGTGTTCTGAGCTTTTCAGTAAGCTGAGTGATGATTTTAAAGGGAAAGTAAATAAACTTAACTTAACCTTAAACAACAAAATCGAAGATACATATTTTCCTCTTAATTTCCTTAATTGTAAAGATATTCTCTGACATATAATGGAACTAGATGGCACTTGGCTTGTGGTGCTAAAAGCACAAAAAAGGACTCTGGGAATCATAACCCAGTTACTTAAAGGCTCTCTAAATCATTTGCAGAGCCTGGGCTGCCTACAGAGACCAGACTTTTTCATAGCATATTCAGAGGACATGTAGCTAGCGGATCGTGAGGAGATGTTTGCTGTATGTGACAAAAACTTTTCAAGCTTAGGAAGACTTAGAGAGCCTTTAAGATAATCCACAGACCTTATTGTGAGTAGTTTCATCTAAGAAATATTTTCTTTCTACTGAACTACACCCGCCAACCGTATCACTGTGCAGAAGGAAGTGTGCATCTACTTTTAGCTCACCTAGCACCACTGATGTAGCTAATGATACAGCTCAGCTGAGGAGGACGACATTAATATTTACGGTGTCATAAGCACAAGCCTCTCGTCCATTAGTAGATGCACACTTCCCTCTGTGCAGTGATACAGTCTGCAGTGTAGTTCAGTAGTTCTACAGATATATCTCCAGCACTCTGCAACTCAAACTAAAACAATCTAGATTGATAAATAGCACTACAGTTAAGAGGAAAAATATGCGGTTTTGATTTTGTGGTGAACTGTCCCTTTAAGGCACTGAACTAATTAATAAATACTGTTTCAGTGTAGGATACTGCACCTGCCCTGGACTGCCCTCTTCTAGCATTTCGTCCACCTGGAATAAAAAAAAATTGATTAAATTATAAAGAAAAAGGAGAATGAAACACATAATTTTATCATCATATTGTGCTGTGTCGTTTTCCTCCTGTTCTCAGTGAGGACTTTCTGAATGTCTCACCTCTGCTGGAAGCCCCCCAGTCTCTGTCGGGGATGGATTTGTCTGAAAACCTAAAAAATGGAGGTTCAGTTAAGACAGAAATATAAACCAGAGCAAGCGCTGTCTTGTCATGCCTTAAAATAGTTCATCGCTTTTTGTTCAGGTGACATAACAGCTCATCTCCTCTCCACTTCAACAGGCCCTTCTGACATTTAAGTATCATTATTGTACATCTATTATGTAAATTTGAGACTTTGTGGAATTAGTGAGAGGTTTTTTGCCCCGCGAGTCACATCTTTGCTTTTAACATCAAGCGAAGCCATCTACTTTGTTGAATCAAAAACACATTTCCTCTTCCTATTCTTACTCGAGAGCCTTGTTTAAGCCTTTCCAAATAAGGCAAGGTATTCCATCCCTTATTCCAAGCTAAAAATAGCCGCTCCTCCCTTGTCTCTTTACATTTTGATGCTTCCTTAAACAGCACATTCATTTACTCTGCAACTCTTTGTACCACAGCCTGGATTGTTTGAAATCTAACAAACACTTAAAATGAATGGGCTGTACTTTCTTTCCTCCAGTCAGCCTGGGGTGCTGTTGTGTGTTTTCACAAAGCTGCGATCAAACTGAGTCTCTGCAGTGTGAGAATACATAAGAAGTTATGCTAAAATACCATTACATAACTGTGCATACAATGATATAATTCGCCTGAAACGTAATCATTTGGTGACCTAATAATTTAGCAACATCCTGTGGCTTCATGAGATTGAGTCTTGTGATCCTGTGGGAGGACACGCAGGCCAAGCACCTCGTCTAATGGATTCTTCCAATGAATAAACCGACTAAAAAGAAACAGGATGTTCTTCAAAGTTATCTATATCTGCACTCAAAGTAAATGAAGCTTTTCATTCAGTTCAGAAGTAAAAAGAGGACAGAGGCAAATTTCTGATTATTAAAAGAACTGCTAATTAGAAAGGGGGCGAATGAAGCTAATAAGTCAGCAGACCGAAATAAAATGAGGGCACTGTGTGTATTATGGTTACATCATATCACTTCACCTTATTAGATATTTGAATAAATTTTGTTGTAATTAGCAGATGGACATTGAGTTATGCCCAGTGACATGTTTTGTGAGGCCACAGTTACTTTCGACCAACAAAATCTAATCAGTTCCAAGTGGACGTTTGTGCCAAATTTGAAAATAATCCCTCCAGGCGTTCTTGAGATACCACAATTATGGACAGACAGACAACCAAATAACATTAAAACATTGGTCTACCAGCACCTTTTCAGTTATTTCCCTTGTTAAAGGTCCAGTGTGTGGGACTTACAGGCATCTATTGGCAGAAATAGTATATAACAATAATGTTAAGTTTTCGTTCGTTTATAATCACCTGACAACAAAAAGACTTGTGTTTTTATCACGAGCCATTTATGTCTACATACAGAGCAGGTCCTCCCCCACCATGTTATTTCTACAGTATCCCAGAACAGACAAACCAAGCACTAGCTCTAGATAGGACCATTTATGTTTTCGCATATTTCTCCTACACACTTGGCACATAGGGGTTCCAGTTCTGCAACCCCACTGCTAGATGCCGATAAATCCTTCACACTAGACCTATTTGTAAAAAAAATTTAAAAAAAAAAATGCAGTAAAAATGTTTGTGACTGAGAAATAACCTTAATTTAACCATGTGACTTCCTGTACTACAAATCAGTCACAAATTAAACAAACCAAAGTAATTTGTGAGTTTTAGAGAGGCTGGTAGGCATTTCTTTAACCTAAGGACAGAGCAGTTTCTAATATTTATGCTAAGCTAAGCTAGCTGGCAGCAAGAATACAGACACGAGAGTGGCATCAATCTTGTCATTAAGTCTCAGAAAGTAAATGAAGAGGTGTATTTCCTAAAATGTTAAACTATCACATAAAAAAACAGAGAGGGTAGATTATTAGCACTAAGCCTACATTATTAAATTACATAATGCAAGGTAAAGACGCATCTAATTTTATGACAAAGAGTATGACTAAGAGGACTAAAGGCTAGTGGTTAGAGGAATAGATTCCTCTTTTAACAACTACCATTAAGTGGCCCTTGATGAGCATTTTATCCCCTCCTGCTCAGTGGCCATTGGGGAGATGAGTGTGAATGTGAAGCTCTGCATTGCTGCTGAAGATTTAAATGTTCAGTCCACATTTCTTAGAATTGAGTTCTCCAATATAAAAATAGAGAGAGCCAATGAAATATCACCCACAGGAATAGCTGTACGAAATCTAAGCCATCAGCAGATGAAGTGCCTTGGGAGGGCTGAGTGCTAAGAAGTCTTACATGTTCTCCGTTTTGTCCATGTCCCACGCCCGTCTCCACTGGCCCTTGGCATTTTTGTGGCGTGCCACTCTCTCCCTGTCAATCTGCTCGCGCTCCTTCTTCCACCGCACATACTCCTCCTGCTCCTCTTTTGATGTGGGGATGTTGAGGTCTGTGCTGGCCTGCGGGCTCTCGGGCTCCTTAACACACACACAAAACAGTTCAGTGTATTTTAATTTATTAAAACAAGTAGCCCTCTTAATGCTTTATATCATGTTGCTATCCACTTAACAGTAATGAAGCACTGAAACATGACTAAATTAAACACCAGCACCATGAGTGGCACGTTATAATGCATCTGAAGCATCACTCTACACGCTGATCAGAGTGGTGAAGCTCAACAGTAGCCTCACATTAAGCATGGGTGGTCATAAACATAAACAGATTCTCGTCTGTAAACAGATAAACAGCAACAGGGTCATACACAGATCAGAGGGGGTAAAAAAGTAAAGGAACAAACAAGGATATTTGTGGTATTTTCATGTATTCTACATTACTGTAAACGCCATTCGCTACATCACTGTAAATACTGGTGATGGAATATGAGTGTCAGTTCATTCCTGTCAGCTCCCATGTGATTACAAAAAGCTTGTTTGTCTTCCATGATGACAAACACAATCAAATTCTTTGAGACATTATATTTCATGGAAAGTGCAGTCTGCAGTAAATGCAATTATATCCCCTTCCTCCATTCCCCTCTTAACCTGTTTATTGATTACCGCGGTGAGAGCAGAAAGGATGGCTTGCTAATACTAAAGGGAGTTGTGATGCAGGCTCTTTAACACATCAAAGGGGACAGAGGCTGTGTGCTCTTGTTACAAAGCCCTGGAGTGAAGCAGGACTACAAACACTGCTGCTGCTGCTCTGAGGGAAATCACGTAAAAGAGCAGCAATCTCTGAGAGAAAGTACACATGGGTGATTTTTTTTTTTATATGCAGGAGTGAGATGCTGTCTAGAGAAAAAATAAAATAGTGTGAGGAAAAAGGCAAAACAATCTTCATGCTGCTCTGCATATTATGACAGAGAGAGAAACAGCAGTGCCGGTAAGAAACCATGATGTGTGATGTTTTCCCCTCAGGTGTGGACCAATCACAGCCAAGTAAACATGTTGCCTTCCAGTGAACAGTTATTGGAGGACATGGCATCTGTGCTCATCCCTCTGTTTTCCATCCGCTCTCCCCTCTCTCTCTCCTCTGGCCCCTGGAGGACGTCAAGGGGCCACAGGGGAGGGCGCTTGTCGCATGTTCCAACAGGCCGTCTCCTGCTGCCACCCCAGCCACAATGCTAATTAGCACTTTTCAATTTCTCGCCTCCGTGTGGCCTCGCAGGGAGGTTGTCAGGGGCCAAGACAGGTAAGGTGGACGTTGCACGGCGACTCTGGCCAGTGCTGAGACCAAAACAGAACTCAGACGTGTGTATGCATATTTAGAGAGATCTGTAAATGAGAATAATCATTCTGAAAATGCCAGAGGAGGTTTCTGGTGCATTTGTTAAACAAAGCAGCTAACAAATCCAAGGGCTGCCTGACCTTTACTCCTTACACACACCTAAAAAAAAAAAAAAAAAAAAAAAAAGACAGCATGATATTTCCTTAAGCAGTCACTCAGCTCGGGCTGCAAAGCAGACAAGGTACAAAGACGCAGAGAGGCATGAACAGCATCACTTGTCATGCTGTGTGTTCGGCGAGCCTTTGAAGCCCGTCGTCCCTGCCTCCCTAGTTAGCCTGTTTGTCGCACGCCCAATCTGCGAGACAGCTGAGCTCTGAGCTACTCCAGCGACGTTAACACGCGAGCCAGCAGGAGGCAGATGGGGACGAGCGATAGAAAAGTGGGGGGGTGTGCATGGCAACGTGTTGTGTCTGTCTGCATGTGAGTGCTTGTGATGAGGAGGGTAGAGAGCATATTTGCATTCCTCTGTGTTTTCGTGATCTAGCATACTGGCGCTGTCATGTGGAAAACTTGTATTCCACATTTGTTTCCATCTCAGTGAAATGTGCTCATTGCGGGGATTAGAGATAGGGACAATATGCATGTTGCTACGTCATGTCATTGTGGTACCTGGCATTGCTCTGAAAGCCTGTGTTGCTCATCTGTGTGCTTCTGTCCTTGTTTAACCTCATCCTGTCACAGAGGAGAGACAAGACAAAAAAAGGGAGATGAACATAACAACAATAAGGGTGACACAGCAAGTTGCTCCCAGCCAATTACACATGGTTGTAAAGAGTCACATTACTGCCGCCATGAACAGGGAAAACAAATCAAGCAAGAGCATGGACTCATCCACTGAGAAGGATTATGAGACCTACACTGCCCCCAAGTGGACTAACGGTGCCACGGTGTAATTTGGCACTTGTGTCTGCGTTTTAAATGTCCACTCTGCGGTGAGGTCATCAGAGCAGAGTGCAGTTTGCAGGTGGTTGCATTTCAGTGGTTTGGAAAATGAAACTCATCTCACTGCAGGTGGAGAATTGTATGAATTTGGCTTGAAGTGTATTTCTGACTGCAAAGATGTGCTCCGGTGAGCACAGTGGATGAGTCATGCTGCCATTAACAGCAAAACTTGTAGGAACAGCCAAGGGGGGGATGACAATAAATGCTGGACAGAGTGGTCTGTTGCACCTAGACAATGACGCCCACACGCATGCTCTCCTACCCACACCCAAATGCAGCCTGGCTTACACACAAACACAAAGGGCTCCTGACTACCTTGTTTCTTTTCTTCTTTCGCCTCTCACTCCTTCTTCCTCTCCCTCTCTGACCCTTTCCTGGCTCCTCGCCAGGCCACTGTCTTTGGCAGCATAATGAGCCTTTTCAGAGTGAGAAGGCAGTCGAATGTTAATTAGATCAAATCGGTCCTTTCAGGATGGTGGGAATGGGGAAACAATCGTGCCGGAGGAGAGCAGACCACTTAAGGTTCCAGCAAGGGGAAATGGAGGCTGGAAACAGACGGTGGGCTGCCAGCAGTCTCTTCCCTTCTCTCCCCCCGCTACTTTTTCCCCTCCCTCTACATTTCCTTTCTCCTGTCTCTTTTGCTCATTTGTGTGAACTGACAGTCTAGTCATGGGTTACTTCCAGGCATTACAATATCTGTTTGGGACACTGCCAAACAACCACACCCCTCTCACAGAGTCATTATTTATTTCCAGGCTGTCTCTCTCTCTCTCACACACACACACACACACACACACACACACACACACACACACACACACACACACAGAATCATGATTTTTTTAGTCAGTTCAGAGGACATTACACTGACCTACATTCATTTACTGTAGACTTACCCGAACCTTAACTCTAAAAAATTATAAAATAAAAAATTATTTATATAACGGGGACTTGCAGTTTGTCCCCAGTACGAAGGCGAGTCCCCACACTGTGACAGTGTAAACAGAAACACAGACAGGAGACTTACCCTAACCCTAAAATTTTAATGATTTACGTTGTGGGACTGAACTTTTGTCCCCAAAAGGAAGGCAAGTCTCCACAAACGTGACCCCTTTACACACCTGTTCAAGGCAGTAATATTACGCTGCTATGCTGCCTTGCCGTTCTGTGTAAAAAGTATGACTGCGGAATGGGGGTTGACAGAGTTGTCTCGCCTTTAAGTCAGGAAAAGAGGTAGTAACAGTGCCGAAACAATGTCTGTATAGGCTGGACAGACGGCAGGATGGGATTGTGGGCAGCACGAGTGTGATATTTTGACAACGTGGGAAACTTAAAAAGTAGCTGATAGCAGCTAGCAGCTAACTCAAGGAAGAATAGCAGCTGAAAATGTCTGCAACTTGGGAAAACAATCAGATCCAGGACCTCCTTACTCTCCAAGCAAAGGACAAGATCAGCTGTCATATAACAGGGAAGGTAAATGATTGTTATTGCTGTGTTATGCCATCTGCAGAGCATTATCCATTTTTTGCAGATGATGTGGTCCTTTTGGCTTCATCACACCATGACCACGAACATGCAACCGTATGTGAAGCGGTTGTGATGAGAATCAGCACCTCCAAATCTGAGGCCATGGTTCTCTGCTGGAAGCTGGTGGTTTGCCCCCTCAAGCAAGGGAGTTCACGTATCTCGGGGTCTTGCTCACGAGTGAGGGTAGAATGGAGCTTGAGATGGATTAGCGGTTTGGTGCGGCTTCTACAGTGATGCGGGCGCTGCACCGGTCAGTCGTGGTGAAGAGGGAGCCAAGTCGGCAAAGCTTCCGATTTACTGGTCCATCTACATCCCAACCCTCACCTATGGTCATGAGCTCTGGGTAGTGACCGAAAGAATGAGATCGCAGTTTCCTCCATGGGGTGGCTGGACTCAGCCTTAGAGGTAGGGTGTGGAGCTCGAATATCCTGAGGGAGTGTGGAGTAGAGTCGCTGCTCCTTCTTGTTGAAAGGGGTCATTTGAGGTGGTTCAGGCATCTGATCAGAATGCCTCCTGGGTCCTTTCTGTTAGACATCCCACTGAGGCCTGGGGTAGACCCAGGACACGCTGGTGGGATTACATATCTCATTTGGCCTGGGAACGCCTTTAGGTCCCCCAGGAGGAGCTGGAAAGCATGGTTGGGGAGAGGGTAGTCTAGGGTGCTTTGCTTTGCCTGCTGCCCCTGTGACCCGGCCCGGATAAACAGATGAAAATAGATGGATGGATGTTATGCCATTGTTATTGTTCAGAAAGTGCTGCAGACGCATGTTTTATGTCACACTAGAGACCGATGCTGTTGTGTCACATGTCACACCTGTCACGCCTCTTTTGATTCTGCAATACCAGTATGCTGTCTACAATCACACTGATGCCACCGTCATTTTTTTTCCTGTGTAAAAATGCAAAGGCTGCATGAAGAAGGGACTTTGTAGTGGCCCTACAGCGGTGTAAAAAAGGCTAGTGTAAACAGAAACACACATACAGTTGTGTTTCCATCACCTCAGATGACATTACGTTGACTTCCGTTGATTTCCTGGAGACTTACTCTGACTCTAAACTTAACCCTAAACTTTAATGATTTAAGTTACAGGGACTTGCATTTGTCACTAAAACGAAGATGAGTCCCCGCAATGTGACAGTGTAAACAGACACACACACACACACACACACACACACACACACACACACACACACACACACACACATACACACACACACACACACACTCACTCGAAAAATATTTCAGGGGCAGGGCAAAACCACATAAATCTGCAGCTTATCACGGATCTCATCCATACAAATATTTTTCTAACACTTGCCAGATAGATCCATGACATTTTCTCCTCCCATCAACACCCTTTCGCAGTGTTTTCCCCCCACAGCTCTCATAAAACTCGTTAAACGATACTGGTTATGTAAACAGCGACCACGTGGAAACCCTAGGTCTCTCGGATTCACAGACGACTGGTGCACTGGAGCGTTGGCTACTGTTCAAATGCTGATTCAGTCCACATGATAAATAAAGGGGGACAGACCAAGCGGGCCAGAAATAAAGGCGAAGAGAACAGTGTGTTCAGCCCATAGATTTAGTGCACATTAACCCAGACGGGCCAGTGAGCAGCGCTTGGTGTCTCAGCCAATCAGAGGCAGATGTATATATACATATTTAGCAAGAGCCTCCGCAAGCTTTGTGTCCGGACACCCCTCCTGCGACCAGACTATGTCTGTGTTTACAGTGGTGAGGATCAGCTGTCTATGCTGTGCTTCGACTCATTGATTGAGCAGCCTGTGAGTGTGTATGTGTGTGTGTCAGACTGAGGCAGAGCAGCTGTTCCAGAGTTTCTGCATACCCAGGGGGCCTAAGTTCAATGACAGTGTGGCATTTCACAGCCTAGCCGGGGGTGCTGCATGTGCACATGTGTCTCTGCTTATCTGCATTAAACATTGGATCTAAGAGCTACAGTATACAGTGTAGCGAAGGTACTGATGTTAAACGTGCCATCTCCAACTCCATACTAACGACAGCAAGGCTCTTTGTTAGGACAGGCGCTAATAGAGCATCTATCTATCTTTCATGGCCCTAGAGGGACTGTGTGAACTTTACAGACTGTTCCACACACCCAAAGACATCTACACCCAGAGGCTGAGTGATTTTTCTTTTGCTAAAAATACAACAAAAGTTCTACAGAAGGAGAAAAGAAGAATATCCATCAGACCTGAATGTGATTATGCTAAAAACGTAGAAGCAGTCATCCAGGCCTTTCGAAGGTGTGGCTCTACAGCACATCAACTCAGCCAACAGCTCTATTAGCAGCCCCCCTCTGTTAATTCCACACCAGTCAGTCACAGCCCCAGTCCACCTCCTGCTCACAAACCATTGTGCTCCATCACTGGAGGGGTGTGGCCAGCCGACATGTCTGACATCTATGTAAAACATGTCGGTGCAGCACAACAGAGTGAACAAAGGCGTACGAGAGAGTGGGAACAGACTAGAGGGTGCATGCTGGCTTTTCAGTGCTGAAGCATATGATCACTGAAGTGTTCAGTGTGTCTGATTCAGACCTGTGCTGCCGTGTCTCTCCTAGTCATGTGAGGTGGCTGCTTTCCCCTCCCAGCTGACTCCACACGCCTCGCCTGTCCGTCATCTGTAGGGCTCTTGATGTCCGCAGGGCCTGGCCTCTTCTCTGGCCTCTCACTCACCACCCTTTTACCCTGGAGAGACAGTTACTCATATTAGGGGATCATAACTGTAGCAGTGAGCTGTAACATAAGAGTGCCACTCCTCTGATTTCAAAATAGTGCACAATACTTTTCAACTTGTGGGTTGGGGTTACTTGTTTGTAATACAAATTTTTTCATTTATGTGCACAAATAAGAATAATTTAGCCCTAACACCTGCTGTCCTCATTGTACCTGTATAGCTATACAGACTTATTCACGGACAGATGATTGAACGGTGCTACTACAAGCCTAAACTTTAATCCAGCCGCTCTCTGATTCAACAGGATGACACATCGTACCTCACAAAGCTGCACATTTTTAGCCAAGCTATCAGCGTGTCTCTTTGGATAGCTATGTCAGCCGTCCACCAGTATGAAATATCTCAACAACTATCGAATGAATTGCTATGAATTGTGGTACAGATATCTACGAACAAATACCTGTCTCAGTTGTACTCCTTGTTTACTGCTAATTAGTAAATTAAAAGTAAAATCCCATTTTGAAGCCTCAAGTCTGTCTTTCTAGCTGTCGCCATCTTGGATTTTTGGAGGCAGAAGTGACCCAAGGTGACCATATATGGACAAATTTAAATAGATGAGTTGTAAAAAACATTCAACCCCGTACGGTTGTCATGAATGGGGAAATTAGCTTTAGATCAGGCTGTAAACATGTTCATTTCTGCTGTAAAGTTAGGCATTTTAACATGGGGGTCTACGGAGACAGACTCGCTTTTGGAGCCAGCCTCCAGTGGCCATTTGAAGAACTGCACTTTCTATCACTTCCACATTGGCTTGATTTTTCACCTCCAGACGTTGTTACTTGATGCTAACACAGTAAACCAAGTTGCTGAACATGGTAAACATTTCTTGCTAAATAGCAGTATGTTGGCATCATTATTGTGAGCATGTTAGAATTTAGCTCAAAGCACTGTTGTGGCTCAAAGAGCTGCTAGCCTGGCTGTAGACTCTTAAGTCTTGTGGACTATCTTCACAGCTAGGTTGAGAAGGAAACAGGGATATTTAGCCTACATTTTACATTAATATACCTATACATTAATACAGAGTTCAATGAATACATAAATGGTTTGGTTTGGTACTGTCAAAGTAACGGTACTCGGACAGAAATCTAACATGCTTTGAGTATTGGCCTAAGTCAAGCAGCGTAGAGTGCACTTCATTAAATCTAAATTAAGCACTGCAAACCCAAAATCATGAAAACTTTAGGGAAAAGTGAAATGAAGCCTCTGCTGAGTCGCAGTAAAAGCTCTGACTCTGGCAAAACATTAATTGTAAGCTTTTCTTATAGTGCCATCAAGGCTTCAACCAAGGCTCTGAAATACACGTAGGTCTTATAAATAGTTCATGTTATATAATAATCATAATATATTCAATTCAGTATTCTCAATTTTTTTTCTGTTGTCGGACCTATCCTAGCTAGGAGGGCACACTTTTGCATATGCATCAGCTCATGGAATAAAGTCAGCATCACAAATGCATCATTCTTCAGTGCTCTTACATTTTTTTGCATGTTATCACACTTCTTTGCTACCTAAAATCTGTGGGTCAAATGTCTGTCCTTTTCGCTTGAAGTGAAATTTGGCACAGCAGTGTATTTACCTTTTTGCCAGCCATGGTGACCATTAGCTGCTTCCTGTGGCCTCGGCCAGCACCCTGGGGAAGGCCATCTTTTTCTCCACCCTTGTCAGGCCCAGCCTCCTGCTGTCCTTTCCCAGCTGGTGAGCCACCGCTGAATGGCTTCGTCACCACCACGCGACTGTCCTGCTCCAAACCAAAGACATGAACATGTTATAGTCATAGAGTTTATCGCCTCTTCTCCTCAGAAAAGATTGTGACTTTGTGCTCTCAGCAACAATAGCAGTGTTCTGAGGTATTAGTCAAGTATTATTACAGTTTTTAAGTTTGTCAAAATACTGAGTAACTCACACTGGTGGACTTGCTGATTGTGATGGAAAGATCTTCAGCTTTGCCCTTTCGGCTCTGCAGCGCCATTCCCTCTTCCTCTGCCCTTTTTCTGTCCTCTTCCACCTCCTGAATGCAACTCAATGAAAACAACAGACCAATCAGGAAGCCTGAAAGAGCTGCAGCCTTTGACAGAAAAGACAAATGCCCCAGACTTGCAGTTCTACACCTGCAATGACGACCACTGAAATTTCAGACTCCACATAAGCTTCACTGCCTGTGAACACTTGTCCTTACCTTGTGCCTCTTCATGAGCGCTTCATTCTTTCTGCGTAGAGCCTCGATCTTCTTGTCCAGCTCCAGGTCCCTCTCATGATCCCTCTTGGGCATCATGTCAGTGGGGGTCTGGGGGACACAACAACAAAACTTTCTTTTCAAACTAATAAAATAAGTTATTCAAATGATAAATGTTGTTGAAAGCAGCTGTACAAAAACTTTGCCTACATTCATTAGTGTAAAATAAAACAATGATTACAAACATGACCAGACTTCGCATGCCGGCTTTTGGTACTTGAGGGTCTCTAACACACCACTGCGTGCGCTGCTTTAACACACAACACTAACACACCCTCACACCCACCACAGATGGAGCATTCATTACGAAGCTCGGTTACACAGGGAGAATGCATATGTGGAGCATCCTAAGCATCCAGTGCGGTCAGCAGGGGCACACCTCCTCACACGACAGGGGGCCCTGTACCGAAAATCTCCATGTGCTCTCATGGAGCAGTGACTAGGTGCATGTTAACACTTCCTTTAATGAAAATCTCTCTTTAGCTTGATGTACAAACATGCGCAAGAGAGCTGCACAGTTGGAGAGATGTGTACAAATATTCCAAAGAGGCAAGATTAGGATAATGCTACAGAATGATAATGAGGGAGATCTAATTTCCTTTAGCCTGCAGCAGCTTAATGTTCCCTCTCCAATCTGGTCTGTGTAGTCTGGATGTATGAGTGGTTCCTTCACCTGGCTGTAGAGCAAACTAAAGAGCACGTGTCTTGGAAGACTGGCAAGAGAGGGACTCTGCTGCAGCATGAGATTAAAGAGAGTGTGCCGCTTTCTTTAAAGACCAGGACCAAAAGGGGTTCAGGTCAGGTCAGAGGTGCCATTAAAGAAAAAACTGCTGTATTGCTTTACAGCTATAGCATGGCATTTTGGGTATACACTTATTCACTTTCTTGCCAAGAGTTTAATGAGAGGATTATTATTAATCTCATGTCTGTAGGTAAACATGTAGCTCCAGCTAGCAGCCGGTTAGCTTACAATAGCATGCGCACATAAGTTCCTAAGGTTGCCGTCGCTGTGATGTTGACAAGCAGCAGCAAACAATCTTTTACAATTAGTCTTTTTGTATGGATTAAACAAAAAAGTTAAAGGGAAACTTTCCCATGTTTTTGTGTCTAAGATACTAATAGAGACCATTTTTGAAACTGGTCAAATATTGAGAGAGACCGCTGCAGCCACAGCAGCGAAACAGGCTGCAATGTCATCTCTACAGGAAACTGTGCACCTTTCATTTAAGTCCACTTAAAGAGCTTCTTTGTGCCACTGACAGGCTCAGACTGTTATTATATGTTTCTCACAACATAATAGAGGATCCCTACAGAGAAATGAAACGTCTTTCTTTACCTTCCGCTGGTCTGTAATTGTGACTGAGTCTTGCTCAGGCTTGCTTGGAGGTGACCTATTGCAGGAAAAAATCAACACTGGAAACGTCGTTGTTTTTGTGTACAGAAAATATAGCTTTGTGTTATCTAAAGATTTTCAGTGTCATGGCTCAACATTTAGCTGATTTCAACAACGTGGAACACTTTAGATTTAGATATTAGAACAAGATTTCTCCTTGAAAGAGACCTTGAGCGAAACCTGGTCGCACGCACCAACAAATAGAGCAGATTAGCAAAAGGTGAAGAAAAACATGTCATTTCTCTGTAGGATCCTTTTCATAATGTTTTTAGACACTTAATAATAACAATCTGAACTTGTCAGTGGCAGACAAAAACTTTTAGTGGACGGAAATTAACAGTGCACGATTGCACAAACGGATTACAATGCAGCCTGTTTCACGGCTGCTGCTGCTGCTGCTGCTGCTGCTGCAGCGGACTCTCTCGATGCTGGACCAATTTCAAAAACTGTTGTCTTGATTAATCACTTAAGACATTAAAACAGGGGGGAAATGGTTCAGGTTCAAAAAAACCAAAGTTTCCCTTTAATTAGTGAGCTTTAAATGTGCTAGTAGATGGATTTTGTTGCCTCTGTATAGAGCAAGGACAGCTGTTTCTCCTTGTTTTCAGTCTAGTGCTAATCTAAGCTAACTGACGTGAGAGTGCTATCTATATTTTCATCCAAGTGTTGCCAAGAAAGTGAATAAGCATGCTTCCCAAAATACTGAACTATTTCTTTAAATTGGTTTACATGAAATGCCAGCACGAGGACCAGTCACAAGGCAGCTCCTATGTCATACAAAATGCAACATATTGTTTCAAAGAGACATGCCCCAGGCAACGAGATGATACTAACACTGTTACCAAGCAAAGCTCTTAGCTTGTAGTTTACGATGAAGAGGACATCAAAATGTGTGTTTTAAAAGTTCTGGGATATCTGGCAGACAGCGACAAATAGGTGCCAAAACTTTGATAAGATGGAATCAGAGTTATGTTTGTTTCTGTTTCATCCCTCCATCGCTCTCCTGGGAAATGAATTTCTCTTCATATGCTCTCAAAGTTTTCATTCAGCACACAAACAACAGAGCTCTGAGAATACTAAACGAATGACAATCACTGTAAAAAGAAAACAAAAAACCTCTCAACTCAATCAGCTAAAACAAGTGTTTCCGAATCAATGCTGGCATCACTGACTGTTGTCATTCGCAGCTGAGGAGAAGTGACAGTAGAAAAGTTGTCATTGCTGCTTGTTGAAACTGTGAAAACACATCATTTATTTTTTGAAGTATCCCATTCTCCACACTCTGTGTCATTTACTTGGAGGGTTCAGACCATCTTGACAGAGACAAGAAGTAGATGTGCCAAAGTGAGCCAGTCATTCTCCACTGTTGCCCCAGTGACGACGAAGGAGTCGAAGCTGTTTCTGTGTGATATTGCTAGCACAGAATGATGACTCACGGCTAGCAAGCGCACAAAGACCCTCACATTGGGACTGCAAGAAATTCTTTAGTGCATTTTTTTTCCATCGCCGCCACTGTTAAGCCTGCAAAGAATATCTGCCCCTGAGATGTTGTTGAATGAATGTAAGGTAGTCAGCACAGACTTTTAGTAAAATGACAAAAGCTGCACATCCTGAATGCAGCTGTGTCGAACCTGAAAAGAGACAGTGAGTATGAGAAAAGTTGGGACTCACTCAGAGAAGCAGCAGGCTGGAAAGCGGTTACCTCACAGCTTCTAGTTGTCAGGGTATCCAAACACAACAGACCATGAGGACATACCACCAAGAATAGGCGCAAGGGAGAGACACGCTGCCGAATCTGAATCTCAGCGAAGCCAATGGCGGAGACTGAAGTAAACACCGGCCTCCTTGAACCAAAGTGGGGAGACTCTGTGTGGTGACGGTACCCCTCTGGGTCAGTTCTGTGGTTGTGCAGCAGCAAGGCGACACATATACACACACAAAACCACAAAACAGACAGAGACGTTGTGGGTCTGCCAGCGGACGGCACCCATGCCTGGACTGGCAGGCGAGAGCGAGGAGGAGAGGGGGGGCCCTGCAGAGAGAAAGCTGCCAAGGCTTCCTCCCTACCCAGCGTTCCTGCCACCTACAGGAGCTACAACAGGGGAGAGAAAGAGCCGGAGACACAACTGAAACGCTGCATGTAGCCTCAGCTAAATCTGCGACAGAGCAGAGGAGGGAGAGGGGGGAACCTAACACCAGAGAGAGCAGGAGAGAGTGTGGGATGAGAAGGGAAAGGAGAAGGCACTCACGGGTCTTTCCATGTCAGCGGTGAGAGCTGGGGTGGGTCCAGGCGCGAGGCAGCCGAGGCGGCAGAGAGGGCTGCCTGGAGTCGACGATCATGCCTCGATTACAATGAGCCAAGTTGGGCAAGCAGCCAAGACGTCTAACAAATGCACAGAGCTCCCCTGTTAACGGATTTCACAGCACCCATCCGCTTGTCCTCTCCCTCTCTCTCTCTCCCTCGCTCCCTCTCCAGCCCTCCCACCCTCCTGCACATATGCTCTCACACTCCCTCTCGCCCTCTCTAAAGCACTTGCTCTTTCCCCTCCTCACTTATTTTCTGCTCAGAGCATGCTAGTTATCCGTCACCCTCCCCACACACACACACACACACACACACACACACACACACACACACACACACACACACACACACTTAAAGTAAATTAGCCACAGCAAATTTATAATATCACTTTTTACATTTTATAATTAAAATGCTGTAATGGCAGCATGGTGATATGTTTTTATATCCATTAATAAAGTTCATTTGTTAACTTAGGTTCGGGAGCAGGGCCACGCCTCAACCACACCTCTAATTACCTGCCAAGCCTACTTATACCTGGTCAACCCATCCTGCTCAGTTTGTCTCAGGTACCTCGACCCACCCTCCCTTTCCCTTCCCTTCATCCATCATCCTCCCTACCTAATACCTACCAACATTTCCTCATCCTCTCTTCCCTTCTTCTGTCATCTCTTCTTATTCAATCCCGTGCATACCTCTCCCATGTCTCAGTCTAGGTACTGTCTGGGGGGGCCTGTAATCAACCTGAGACAAAACCTCCACATTGAGTCTCCCTCTGCCCGATCTCCAGTACATCCAGAAGACATCCCTCTTCCACCGTCACCCCACTTACACCCATCCACCAGTCCTCAACAACAACTAACCTCCTGAATTACAATTAAACATTTGAACAACATATTGTCGTGGCGTGGTCCTTGCTAATGAATTGATTGTTAATTAATTCTGTCTTCTGTTATAGGTATAGGCATTTGGGGTTGGTAGATACTGGCTTTGGGTTTGTATTTGTGTTGATATTTGTGGTTAAGGTTTTTGATTGTTTATTTAATCATGTTTTTTTGTGTGGGTGCTTTCAGATTTCATACATTATGTCCTTGTTTTCTGACTAAACGAGATGATAATAGCTTTATTGAGATGGGGGTAAGACGGGGAATTCATCCAAAAACAAAAAAAAAATTTAAAGCTTCTTCCTACTCTGACGGGGCCTCATTCACATCTAAACAACACGCACATAATAAATGAGATGCGTGTGTTGTTTGTTCCCTGTGCGCTTTCAACAGCTGCGTCTCCTACGAGCTCCAGACTACATGTTTAGAGTACTAAAGAAGCTTCCTAAAGACTGGAAGGGGAGGGGTGGTTGGGGGTTGCCTGCCGAATTTCCCACAATTCTTCATGCACGGCATGCTGCTTTTTGCCAAAGCCAAGTCTGAGAGCTAATGACATGCAGCAAACAGGCAGCCTGGCAGACAAATGCCACAGGCGTCTCAAGGAGAGCAGCGGCAGCAGCAGCAGTGAAGTCAGTCACTTGAGACTCGGAGTCAGTGCTCTGCAATTTCCAGCGCATTATGGAAACAAACACATCTTTGAAAGTTACCAGTCTGTGCGACATTTTTAGCAAAGTCCACATTGCGTATATTCTACATGGATCAATCCTGCTAATGAGCAAAAGCTCTTTACAAAATATTTTAGCCTACAAGTATTTGAGCTATTTTAGAATTAATGTAGGAAATGTCTTGAAAAGAGAGTTTGTGTTTGATGTTGTGTCGGCCCCTAACGTGTTAATCCCTGAAGTGGTTAATTAAGTACTTGAGTTATAACCTTGTGATTAGGTTTATGAGCTGTAATTGCAGCTAAAGGCATCAATTAGTATGAACCTATGAATGTAAAGTTAAAGGACATACCAGTAGTTAAATTTACATTATTATAATTTAAGGGTCATTAAAGGGGAACACCACCCAAATTATGAATTACAATATGTTACTTCCAGGGCCTAGAAAAGTTCAGTCAGTATTTGTGATCATGATTTACTTTCTCTCATTGCCAGAAACCAGAGAAAGAAGTCTCAAACTTGTGATGTCATCATTTATAAAGTCTGGAGCTGCTCCACAGACAATGAATGGGAGACTTATTTTGTGTATCCACAGAACGTTTTTCTTTTTTTATACCCAAATGAACTTCATTTCATTTCATTTATTTCAGTGCACTCGAAACCCTGGGTGCTATCAATGGCCCTCATTTATGAAACGATTGTACGACAAAAAACTGGGCATACTTTCATTTCCACGTCAAGCTCTGCATTAATCAATGTGGACTTGGATGGAGGGCAGATGAAATCTCATGTCAGGTCTCAGCTCGTGTACGCAAGTTTGAGACAGCGTGCACTTGCTGTGCAGCAGGGTAATTTTGGCTGAGCTTGAGAACTGTTTTTAGACCACACCTTGATTGGCATCTAAGTATTTCCAGTGACAATAATAATCACCTAAAAATGTATAGCTACCACATGGACACGCGCTCTCTGTCACAGCTCCAAATTGCCTGGCTCTATGGGACTGGCTCCAGGCTGATCAAAAATGAACACCACTGCTGCCCAAACATGTTTACGTCAGTTATAGTAAAATTACCCTGAACATTTAAATTAGTAGTCTATGGGTTATTACATTTTTACCATTTTCTGTCTCCTCCACCACCTGTTATGCCCAAAATGGAAGCAGACCCAATACACGCAGCCACACGTTCCTAATCTGACCATTAAGCTTTCATATGAATAGGTTTTTATAACATTATCAATACAATATCTTGGGCTATTTTTATTTAACATATGTATGCTATAGGTTGATACATGTCATGGATGTATAAATTAAATATCCCAACCTCAAGTATGAATGTCCACTGCAACGCTGTTGATGTCAGCAGTGATCTCTTCCCATACTGCCTTTTTCCGGACTTTAATGCCACTTTTCAGGCTGCTAGATAGAACCAATTGTTTAAATTGGACCTGGGATGTCAGCATTTCAATTTCTAGCTCAGAGAAGTTTCTCTTCTTGGCCGTATTATGCCTCTCCATGATGTAAACTCTAGGGGCGAGGCCTCTAAACTCAGAATATATTGGGGCGTGACATTTAAATGACAGCTGAGAAGACGCAGCTCTGCACTGGTTTGTACAGTAGACTGATAAATGAGGGCCACTATCAACAATAACATCTTTACAAAGTCATTGTCTCTGGGGCAGGTTAACACAAATTTGAGTTTTAACGCTCTAGTTTTTAGATACAGGAGAGGGTTGTTGACGTTTGCTTATATTTTTGGACTGTGTTAGACCATAGGAATAACATATATGAATTTTAAAAATGGGTGCAGTTGTCCTTTAACCCTATGAATCACTTAACAAGACAAGCAGCTCAAAGAGACTGCAAGCTAAATGCTAATGCTACCAAGCTAACGTACCCACAGACCAAGCTAAATGCCAATGTTTAGCATGCTGTATCATGCTAACATGTGCACTTAGCAAATAAAGTACAGTGATGTTGATAGAAATGTTAGTTTTGTGGGTATTTGGGCATAAATTAAAGTTAATATATGAAGAGAAATTTTTACCTGATAAGAGCGCTAGATGAAAAGTCAGGGGACCAACAAACTTTTTAAAATAATGTTACATCCTCTGGGAACCACGAATACTTAAAAACGTTATATCAGTCATGCTAGCATGGCTTAAACAAAATTTTATCCCTCACACAAATTCAGTTTGCTTACTTATAATGTAACACTTTTACATTGTCTGGTTAATGTGTGCTAACGTTACATTATAAGCTAGTTATGTAGTTCACTCTGCTGCTTTTGTGTTTACCATAATACCACATTCACTGTGTCCATATCCAAACATTTCTACAAGCAGGTTGCCAGTCTATCTCGGGGCTAACACACACAGAGACAGACACATTCACCCTTACAGTTACAGCTAGCATTAATGATGCTAACGATTACATTTAGCCCACAGCTAACAGTTTTGCAGCTTAAATTAATTACCACAGAGGCTGCATCTTAAGACAACTTTGCTATTAGCTTTAAATCTATTTTTTAAATGCCCACAGTAACTCAAAATTATCATTGAAGAGTCTGACTCTAGGTTATTTTTTCAACAGATAAGTGAGACATCAAAGTTGAACTGTACCTCCACATTAGCTGGGCTCACCGTCATGAAAGCTAACGGCAGACAGACTGCAGCGTCACATCACGTCCACTAGATGGCGCCAAAGCAACTGTCACATGAAGGAGAGCGCTGACTCCTGAGCAGAGGACAACAGGCTTTCCTAGATTTTAACTGGCAATTATTACAAAATCATATAATAAATATGTCGCATTTATTTTTTAAATGAATTCTAACAGAGATTAATTGGAATAGATGAAACAATAATGTGATTAAAAATAATATAAATAATATAAAACTGAAATGAGAGGGGAAAAAATGAAATTAATGACAAAAAAGAAACAATTATAAAAAACAAAGTGGGTATAAAATAATTAAACACCATTTGCATTGTAAACTAGTGTCACTGTTTCATCGGAAAATCACCACCAGAGGCCCCTTTTCCCGTAAACTGTGATTAACCATGTCCTCTTGTGATTAACCATGTCCTCTTGGGAGAATAAAAATGTGGATCAGTAACACTGATCCTAATTGGCTTGACTTAAAAGAACTGGCAGCAGTGGCTGACTTTTTATTTCATAACCTGAATTATTGACAGAGAATCTAATAATAATCTAAAGTCACAGAAGTGTCATTATCTGCACTGTACAACTTTAAAAAAGATGCAGCACTGTGTTTTCAGCTTTATGCACAATGCTGAAAAGCTGAGGCAGGCCTGTATGTCTCACCCAAATTAACATGATTAACGTGATTTGTAAGTAAGTAAGGCATGCACTACAAACATTCAAGTGTCTAGATGAAAATTATATGTTCATTTGCTTGATGTGCCTATTATGCCAAGCTTGTGCAAACTCAAAGATTCTCTCAGGTTTAATGTTGACACGAGACAGAGCTACATCTAAATATAAGAGCACACCATGTTTAGTCACGTTTTCAGTTAGGAAAACAAAAGACAGATTATTTCAGGTCATAATAACTTTGGGCGTCTCCTTTAAAACTCACCCAGGCAGACATTCCATCACCTTATGTAACACTGGCTAATTTTGTATGAATGCCTTCGTACAAGGTGTGCAAGAAGGTGTGTGCTGAAGTGGTGCCATTGCAAATAACCAGACTGACAATGACGGTTGTGTTTCTATTTTTGCAGTTTGAGCTATTGAGAAAAACAAAATGTGTACAACACATTTTCACACAGGCGGTCCTGCTTTTGCATTTATGACTGCTGAAGATTCTTGTTTCCTCCTCTCTTTTGTATTTCCTTTCCTACTTTGCAATATTTTATTAGAGAATTTTGATGCTCTGCTTTTTTATATTCTACTCAGCAGCATGTTAGAGGCAAATAATGTGCTTTTTACTACAGTTTTCTACATTTATATGAGAGGTAACTTTGTAGAATACTATTTTACTTGTAAAACATATGATCAACTTATAAAATAGTATGTGTTGTTACAGGTGAACTTGCCATCCTAATAGAGTATTAAAGTTAACTAAATGAGCAAATCATTAAAATGTTACATGCATAATAAATCATCAGTAATAAGAAACAAATCATATGACAGACAGGGGTCAGTGAACATTTACCTGCAGTGTTGGTGAATAGTGAAGTACATGCAATTCAATAAGTAGCTTTGCCATTCTGTGTAGTTAACTTAATACTAATAATAATACTTCTACTGTAATACAGATGAACGGAAAGCGAGGATTTTTTTTTATTATTTTACCATTGCATCTCTGCTGTAAGTGAGTCATCTCTGAGCAGCCCCATCCTTTTCTCTTTCATCTGTGTTTTATTGGCTCAACTGTGACATTGTACCCAGGCAATGCATTCATCAGGCAGTCGCCACCACACATTTGACCTTTCACAAATAGTCACAAGTGTTGATCAGTGCTTTAGTTAATTAACACATTTTTAGATCAGGGGTGTCGAACTCATTTTAGTTCATGGGCCACGCACAGCCTGATTTGATCACAGGTGGGTCAGACTTTTAAAACCATTTCATAATCTC
The DNA here is from genome assembly GCA_035609425.1 of Epinephelus awoara. NCBI lineage: Eukaryota > Metazoa > Chordata > Actinopteri > Perciformes > Serranidae > Epinephelus > Epinephelus awoara. The sequence goes on from CM069309.1 coordinate 22,927,650, forward strand.
CTATAAATAACAAACACCTCCAATTTTTTTTGTTTTGTTTAAAGAAATACATTTTAAAAACACTAATCCATTTACAAAATAGATGACAAACCTCTCAGCCTTCACAAGTGCATCACTATTAGGTGTGCAAGGTCATCCGGCAGGCCGGTTCAAGCCCCTGTGCCGTGTGTTTGACTCCCCTGGTTTAGATGTTATAAATGTTGCTATAATAGCTGGCTAACTGAGTAATCCTGCTTGGTGCAATAAACCCCCACCTGGACTATAGTTCTTGGATGGCAGGTGTCTAACCGATGGACAAAGCTGACATTTGTTGCACTTTCCTGCGAACTGTGTTTGTGTTTCTTTGTTTTTTGGTTTATAACCTGAACTGAATGGGTTGTTTTTTGCTGGCATGTGACTTTTTTCATAGTAGTTTGAACTATGTTTTTCCAAGCAGCATAAACCAAACTAGATTCCTTCGCTTGGCTCAACTTCTTCCAGTGTGAAGTAACTGGTGGCTTGCAAAGTTCTGATAATACCTTTGTGTCAGTCCGTAAAAATACAAATTTCACCTGTGATGGAGTATTTTACAGTGTTATATTGCGTAGTTTACTTCAACCACGACTACTTAGCCACTCTGTAACGTTTGTTTGAGTTTCATTTGATTCAATATTAGCAGCAGTTATGCTTTCATTGCATATCCTGCAAGAGAAACCTGCTGCACCCTGCAGAACCGGTTTGCATACTGCAACAATAACAACAACATCTTACACGTAACATGTGAGACAAATGTTTACAATAGCCTGTAAGTTTAGCATCTGTGATCACATTCACGTTAAACATTTGGCACATTCACAATAAATAATCAGCAAATACAATGACTGAGATCATTTTCCAAATATGTCAAACGTGATCATTGGACATACAAATGTAATCTAAGCAGTGTGTAATGTTCCCCCACAACATATTAATTTAATAGCAAACAATAAATAGTTGTGCGTGAGAGAGGTTTGATGATTCAGAGTAGAACAAAAGCTAGCCTGTGATGTTAATGCTCAGCCAGTTTCATCCCTCTGGCTTTAGAGCATGGGACTAACACACCCACATTCTTTATTTCATACAGCACCTTATAAATACAGACCGAACGCACACATTAGACACAAATCATTTCGATTTCTGCAGCAGGTACGCAGCGCAACAGCAGCATTGTTTCTTATTTGGGAAGACTGATAGGAAAATTAATGACTCTCTTTTTTTGTTCTCCAGGAAAAGACTTTCTACTGCACTTTTCAACGAGGCAAAATGAGTGGCTGTAAGTTTCTTTGATTGTTACATTTTTAAAGAATGCTTTGAAATAGTTTCCTATGCAAAAAAAATCTTATTAATAAAAAGTTTATTCTGTATATGAGCATGTTTTTCTGAAAAACAATGTGACATCTAAGTATTTAACTCTTTAACCAGTAGCTGCATGTTTCAATAAAACAGAAAATATACGTAGAGCAAACTGTAGAGCAAACTACACGTCATAAATTGGATGATGCACTTTTTTCTGCACTGCACATATTTGTGCAAACACAATTTGGAGAATTTTTGTTGCCAGGAATTCAAATCCTTCACACAACAAGTGAAAACATTTTCTTCATTGTTGAAGATATTTTCAACAAAAGAAAAATAATTTGGCTTGAATTCAACAAATACTGCATTTAGATGTTTTTGAAGCCTGGGTTGCTCAGTCAGTAGAGCTTTAGAACTTTTAATCTGATGGTCTAGGGTTCAAGTCTCTGTTTAGGTGACAAGTTTGTTGAGTGATGAGTTTATTGGAGGTGACAGTAGCTCACTTCATAGGGACTTGGCTTCGGAACTGGAGGGTTGCCGGCTCAAGCCCCTGTGCGGACCAAACATGGAGTGTGGACTGGCAGCTGGAGAGGTGCCAGTTCAGCTCCTGGGCACCTGTACGAGGCAGCACCCTCACTCTCTAATCCCCCAGTGTAATGCATGCATCAGTCCTGTTTGTGTGTGTGTGTGTACTTCAGGCTTGTGTGTATATGACAACAGAGTGGAAAAAATTCCCCCTTGAGGATTAATAAAGTATATCTTCTTCTGCTTCTTTTTCATAAACTGTCCACATGCAACTGCTTTTGACAATGTTTTTATTCATTCAAAATCCTGTATTTTTTTGTCTTTCCATGACAGCTGGTGACAATGTGAGTCTGTTTGTTTACTTACAGTGTTTCAGACCTATATGACTGACAGCATGAAAACATGTACTTATAAAGCTGTTTACTCCTCCATAGGCCAATGACAAAGCGGAGCTAGGGGAACATGGATGCCAAGGACGTGAGCATGACAAAGTAAGACAACTTTGACCTTCCTATTGTGTGCTTCATACTGGTTTGGCTGATTCAGTAACTTCGTAGTGCTTGTGTTAACTAAAACTATTCAGTTGTATATATCTCTGTGTTTTAAGAAACTGTTCTTATGGTTTGTTTACAGGAGGAACATGGAGAAGGACATGAAGGCCACATGAAAGGGCCCGGTGGCTGTGGGAGGAGTGAAGATCATGGTGGTCATGGTCCTCCTGGTGATCGTGGTGGTCATGGTCCTCCTAGTGGTCGTGGTGGTCACTTTGGGAAAGGGCGTGGTGGTCAAGGTGGTCAAGGTGGTCAAGGTGGTCAAGGTGGTCAAGGTGGTCGAGGCAGTCACAAATGAATGATGAAGAAACCCTCAATTCACCGTTGTGATTGTAAAGAGTTAAATCCATCTCTAATAAACTAATACAGAAAAAAAGCGTCTGGTTTATTCACACAAACAAGACGTCAGTCGCTTTAAACACATTTTTCCAAAGCAGATGCATATGAACTTGTCTCTATGATTCGAGGTGGTAAACATGCACAGCTGGCTGATAACTATGCAGGGCGGTGTTCTAGGAGGAATATGGTGATGTGGATGTGCTGTTAATATTCAAGCCTTGACAACATCGTGTGGCAAATAAATATTTGGAGAATCTCTGCATAGGATGAACAGATTAAGTTGGTGAAATAAAATGCAATAGAAGTCAGGTGGGGTTCAACAGAAATCACACAGCCCCTACACCAGTAGTATACTGAAAATGTGAGTGGCTATAGGAATATTTTCAAACATTACAGTGATGTTATAAATAAGAAAAAATAGATCTGAAGTCACCTTAAACTGCTATGATATTCCAATAAATCCTGTTAGAATTTTGAAATATCATGGGCTTATAGTGGTCCAAACAAATCTGTCCATTGCACCTTGGAAATGTTTAGGAGGTCCAGCAAAGTATCTTAACATCACACTGGTAGGCCTATATGACATATAATAGGCCATACTAGGGGTAGGCAACCTGCGGCTCCAGAGCCACATGTGGCCCCTCTCCAGTGGCTACATGTGGCTTTGACAAAAATATATAACAGTCCTTTTTTTATTTTTACATTTTAGTTTTCTTTTATCATCATTGTAAAACCTAAATAGTTCTTACATTCTCCAATTGTAAAATGTGTAGCCTACACACTAAATAAGAAAAATGATTTAGTATTTCATCACCTAAAATGTGTAGCTCCTCTTGAGTCTCCCTCGCTGAGCTAGCTATGGACTCTAAATCCAAAAAAGGAAAAGTCTTGGAGGAAAATAAAGTATTTAATATTGTGTGGACGGGTTTGTTTGCTTTTACCACAAACACTGCAAAAGTTTAAGTACTGAATAATCATAAAGAGCCCACTGCAAAGTAGCTACCTTGTGGTAAAACATATTAATGAATGCTCATTTACTCCTATTAACAAAGCTGATAGGCTAACACAGACTAGAGGCTGTGTGATTTTCAGATCATTATTTTGGTAAAAAAATGGCTCTTTTGATAATAAAGGTTGCCGACCCTTGGGCTACACTAAAACACAATATCAACTGACATAATGGGTTTAAGGGGAGTAACGTCACTCCATTCCTACTTATTGCAGTACAACTACTTTAAGTCCATCATTTTGTCAGTTTTGTGCTTATATGTTGTGTATTCCAAAATGATTTGCACACTGAGGTGAGGTTATGTTCCAGAACAGAGGAATAGAGCACATTACACAGAGCATGGGGGCCGAGCACCTGATCTGGCCATGTTTTTCCCATAGAATGATTTTCATTGATTCATTGACCTTTGACCTTTGACCTCTCTTGTAGCACCACCAAAAGGCCAAACGTTTTACAAAAAAGGAAACAATATGATTTTTATGGCAGTTTTTTAGAAATTTTTCCACACGTCCGTCCTTTTCTTCTACTGCTGACTTCAAGACAAACATAATATCCACTCAGCCTGAGCTAGTACACCATTATCTGTATGTGTATCTGCTCAACCAACTAGTATGTCTGTATCTGCACTCTGGAAGGGCAGAGTTTAAACTGGATATGGGTGGGACCTTACTAGAGGCTGTTTTTTTAATTGATATGGGTCAATCAGAAGTTGCTATATTTATTAATTGTTAGAAAACTTTACAGAACAATCTCAGGACCGAACTTCAGATCATTTTCGATCAAAAGAGTGAGAGATTAAACACCCAAATGAGGATTTTCCTTCATCACGAGTACAGATATTAACAAATCTAATTTGGATGAGACTCATCATCCAGACCTTAAAAACTAATTCTATCCAAGTACCCAGCTCAACCCTAATATCCACAAACGTAATAGCTTCCTCTCGCTCAGTGTCAGTCGAAAGGATCTGGATGGGCAGAGGTTCCCAGCGCTTCATCTTTAAACTGTTCCAGTGCAGTTTTTATTGCAACCTGAACCACAGACTACATCCAGCAGGAAAAGCTCTCCCATCTCACACTGTTGCTCTGCATTTTGCTCAGAGTGAGCCATCATGACATGAAAACTACCATCAGACACATCCAAGCGTAGATCCTCCACAGCAGCAACATCCGTCACGGCGCTTGCTGTTATTTTGTTTCCCATTGGGCCATTTTCTGCAGCAGCATCATCATAGTGAACTGAGAATGAGTCACTGCTGAATGCTGCCTGAAGTCTGATGTCGTCCCTTACTGCTGGTTGCTGTGACGCAGTTCCCATTGAAATGGCATTAGGGGGGCTTTGTTGCTTTTGTAAACTGTCCATATTTTGAGAACGGCCATGGTCAGGACTCACTGTGCTGCTGTGAGTCATGTGGGAGTCCCGTGGACACTGTGGGATCATGTGAGTCTCTCCACTACCGATCACACCCTCGCTTGGACTTCCTGCCGTCACTTTCCTGCTGTTGCTTACAAGTGAGGGTGTTTTGGAGGCTTTGCTGTCTTCATTGTTGTTGTTCATCTCTAATGTCATGGCCGTCACGTCTACACTCACCGTCAGCATCTCAGGACAGTGGTGTTTTACAGTTTCTGTGTGTGTGCTCTGGGTCGTGATCTCATCAGCATGTTCATTAGCCAGGACTATTATCTCCTCTGCCATGCACTCATTAGTTTCTCCATTGCACCCCTGCAAGAAGGGAAAAGGCTGTGGCGTTTTCTTCTTCCAAAATGCTTTTAGCCGCAGAAACTTTAAAGATTTTGCTTCTGATTGGTGTTTAAGACCAACAGTGGGCTGATGTAGTTTAAATGTGTCCCTCGCTCCCACAGATGACTTGTGTTCTGCATTGCTGGCCTGATGTATTTCTGTGGTGTTCATGTCCACAGACTCTCTGGTATGTCTGTTCAGGATTGTACCAGCATGATATTCACCTCCATCGTGGCTGCCTCCCTCTCCAGGTTTCAGGGTGCACGTGAAGCAGCTGACTGACGTTGAGAAAACTTGCTTCAAAGCATTCAGCTTTTGTGTCAACTGATTGTGGTGCAATCTGTGAGCGTCAGGATTGATGGAGGGCGGGTGCCTCTGATGCTCTGTAGGAGATGCTGTCTCAAATTCATCACTGATTTTCTCTTCACAGCTCTGCGCAGTTATTTCAGTCACATTACACGTGCAGTTTGAGCCATTGTGCCTGCACACCTCAAAGCTCCTGTGTCCAGTTTTTGTCCTTGATTTTCCGAGGAAAACTAACTCGGCAGAGGTTGGTTTTCTCCTAAGCATTTTCCTATTCGAACTGCATCCAGTTTGAGCTTCTGTCCTCGACATAGTTCATTTAAGATGGTCCTCAATGGTCCATGGTCCTCAACTGTTTTCCTGCTGATAGAAAAGAATTTGTTTAATGTCACTTTATCCCCCAAATATCAAAAGACACAATGTATGTCCTTGCAGTTCGTCACAGTGAAACACCCTCTGTTGTTGTGTCACAGCAGTCTGTGCAAAAATGAGTCACTCTGCTTTGGACAAAATGCTGATGAGACCTTTCTGAGCACTGCTGTGTGATTCATCCGCTGAAAAATATGTATGGTAGAGCATACAATATGTTATCATCCACTAAAATATGCTCTCAGAAAAAGTTGCTGCCCAGTGTAGCCTGAGCACATGAACAAATTACATAAACACATACACTTAAATTTTTAAGGAAAGGTGTACAAATGTACAAGTTTTACACTTCAACTGTTTGTCAATAAACTTATAAATGAAGATAATATGCATGCATGTAAAATTACTCCTTACCTGTCAATTATCTCTGTGGCTTCCCCTTATTCCACTCCATAACACTGTTTCTGGCTCACCTTTAAATGTGCCTCTCTGAGCTTCAGATGCTCAACAGAGCTCTAACAGCAACTGGGCACGCTGGTTTCCATGGTGATGGAATGACTGACGTGTTACACGATGCAATAAATTGCCAACCCTGCCGGTAAACAGCCACTGTCATAAAATGGGATATTTGAAGAAATGAAATTATATCCTGGAAGTGCATTTCAGAAACCATTTCCTGATTTATTTAGATAGAGAAATGCATTTAGCTGGAAAACATTTTCTACATTCATTTGTTCTGTGTGACAGGAACAGTTCTCAGTGTGTGATTATGCCACACTTACCTTCATCTCTATTCATCACTCACCATCTGGAGTGTCCACAGATGTTCAATAACCATTACCACTCAGTTTGCACACTACAACATTTTACTTCTGCTTATATTTAAGATTCAAAGATTTATTTGTCACATACTCCATATTTTTGTGTAGTGAAATGTGGGGGTGGCATATTCCAGATCAGGGATGCTTACCTTGTTTTACCCAAGGGCCACTTTTATAAAATGTATCAGTTAAAATGAATAAGCAAGGCAAATCCTGTGAAGCAGCCCCACAAAGGTCAGGTGTAAGCCGAGGCTTTTCCAGGATTGTAGAGATCCCTGGACCTCTGTTGAGGGGTCCAGGGATCCTCCCCTGGCATTGACGGATTACTTAACGTGCAAAGAATGAGCCAAGTGTTTTCACCTGCAAAATGTTACTCAAATTAATACATACTGACCAGGAAGAGACGCAAAATGACCAAAATATACACAAAGTTACCTAAAAGACACAAATGACTACAGCAAATGTCAAAAAAGAAGAAAGAATAACCACAAAGTCTGTGCGTCTTGCTCCTATGTAGAAGAGGTAGTGGTACCTTTTGCATTTCTGTACCCAGGGGCCCATAGCCTCATATTCCACTCTTTTTAAACAAGCTCTCTATTATTTTTGTGCACTCTGGCACCTTCAATTGCAGCGTTTACCAGTTTATTTTCATTGTGCATCACAAAATGGACAGCCGGCCACCCAGCACCCTATTGAGGGCCAGATTTGCCCAGGCTGTAAGCTGAGTACTACTTCTCTAGATGATGTGCTAAAAGGCTAGTGTGCAATAGTGTGCAGCTCTCTCAGAACATTTTCTTCCAGACCTCAACTTGACCTCCAAATTTCCTGTCAACTGCCATTTCCTAATTACACTTTGCTATCTTCTTATAGTCTTCTCCTGCTTTGTGAATATAAGTTATTTTAGTTTTCAGAGTGGCAGCTGTTAAGAGGAGATAATGGCTGCTGATTGCTGGGACAAGGTGTCAGGAGTCAGAGTATATATAAAGCTTTGAAATATGCATCACCTGGCCTTTTCTAATGATGACTGTGAACAAGCCAGAGCCCTGACAAGCTAATTAAGGTCTGAGACAATTTAAAAATTTGTCTGAGGGCTCAAATGTCAAACTTTTGCACAGTGCTGCGATCATTTATTTCACTCTAAAATTGTACGAAACGAAAAATAATACAGTAATCTTGCTTAAAATGTTGAGTCTTTGACTTAACTATTTACAGCAAAAGAACCTTTGACCATGGAGTTTATTTATCGATGTTTATGGTGCATATTTTAAAAAGAAAACTTGTACACACTCAGAAGCAGATGCTCTGGACAGAGTCTATACTCCTGATGGACAGGCATGAAAGTGTTGCAATAATGAGACAGGCAACAAACACCATCTCTACAAACAAGTTCCATGAATACAGTCAAAAATAACACATCTTAAAAAAGGCTCAATATTGCAGGCTTTCCATCAAGGACACTTTATTAGATGTTTTCTGACAGAAAAGTTGAAATCACTGATTTACAGCATCATGACTTCTCTAGCAGTGTTAGACGTGGTTAGAAATATTCAATCAGAAACAGGACAGATGAAACAGGACATTTGATATGCAATGGACACAGGATTGCTAAAAAATGAGACAGTTTGTTAAGCAGTATTATTTTCATGTTCAGATGTCATTTAATAATAATTGTATCCCAAAGGCACACAGATTTGTTAGAGATGGTGACCTGGAGGAGATGCTCGTGGTATAGTGCAAACAAAATATACACAATTAGTTAACAGAGTCCAGATTTACCTCTTAAGAGTCTAGGCTTAGTGATGTCACTGGGGGTTCTGTGATGCTTGATAATGTGCAGCGAGCATTGTACCTAAAAGAGAAGTCAATAGGACACTTCCTCCTTGCAAAAAGTCTATTACAGAGTGACTATCTCAGAGGAATAAACCGTTCTGTGATTAATTAAGTTTTTTTTATCTTTCCATCGGCAGCCTTCTGGGCAGAGCAAATCAATTATTTACAGATGTCAGTGTCAGAGTGAAAAACAACAAACAAAAACAGCACCAGAGGACAATCTCACGGCGCTTCCAGTTAGGAGTCCATCATGTCTCATTAAGGCTCAGTGGGGGGACGCTGGGTCTATACAGTGCCAAGAAAAAACAAAACAATCAATGCAAACTGTAGAAATATGTGCCTGCCAACTCCAGTATGAGAATGGTATCTGTCTTAAGTACTTTTATTACCATCGTACAGTGCAGAGGCCTTTTTTAGAAGAGCCCGTTGACCTGTTCAGTCTCAGGGTCCAGGTCGATGTCGTAGAAACAAGGCCTGGTGGGCAGACCAGGAATGGTGGGCATCTAGGAGGAACAGCAAGGGAGAGTAGTTTTTAAATCAATAAATAAACAAACAGGAATTCCAGGTGATGACTAATACAGGCTAATTTCGTTAGTGGTGCCTTTAAAATTAGTAATATAGCATCTCTTGTCCAGCATATTTGAGCTAGAGCTGGAATGATTAGCTGGATAATTGATTTGTCAATTAATCATTCAAGTCAAGTATGTAAATATATTTTTTAAGAAGTCAAATATTTGCTGGTTAGAGTGTTTTCGATGTGAGTATATCCTCTTTTATTTTGAAATTCTTTGAGTTTTGGACATTTAAAGATGCCTTCTTGGGGTCCAGGAAATAGTGACACAAGTTTTGCTATTTTTTTTCTAAGTTCTATATGTTTAATTTTTCAAGTAATTGATAGTAAAAATAATTGTTAATTGTGTCCCTGGTTAGGACACCTTGCTTGCTAATCCACAGTAGCATGTGTACCTTCAGCAAACACAGCTGGTGACGTGTGTTTGAGAGAGAGTGACAGATAGAGAGGAGGAGAAGGTGGAAGGTGGACTGCTGTACTCAATATTTCTGTAGGTTTTACTCAGAATGCTGCTTTGTTTCTCAGCTCACTGGCTTATCCTTAAAAATGACCCTTCTCAATTCACTAGTTAATGAGCTGAACTGCACGTTTGGCCGTGTTTAAGTTCAGTGGGTGGGACTATGCGAATGAAGCTCTGGTTGAACTGTGAGTGAAGGGTGCATTTTCAATGATCTGTTCATTGAGCGTACTGCACAGTGAACATCAGCCCAGAGTGAGTCGCCGAGTTGCTCATGACCACCTTCCTTTCCTGGAAGTCAGAAATAGTAACAAATATTTCATTGAATAATTAGGTGTTGCAAAAACATATGTGCTGTACATTAAGTGTAGTAGGACTTCAGCTTGCAGTTTGCAAAATGATCTTTCTGAATATATGTACTGAATGTATTCAAGTGATTTGATAGACTGAAAAAACTGATGTGCCCATCACTACAGTCTTAAGTCACTGTACATACACGTCAACAAAGCTGACATTGTGCGATGTCATATGTTCGTTATTTCGGTGACAAGATTAAGACAGTTGAGTAGCACTCAGTCTTTATTTTCATTAACACGTTATCCAGGATGAGTGAAAAATGTAGACAATCACATTATAATTAGAGGCAGTTTGATTCTGGTCACACCCTCATCCCAACCCAGAATCTGTGCCAACACAGTCTAAAAGACAGGCATTGTTTGTAAGCTTACCGTGCCAACCAGTGGGAACAGGAAGCCAGAGCCCACACTGGCTCGGATGTCTCTGATTGGCAGGACGAACCCTGTGGGCACACCCTTCTTGTCTGCCTCATGAGAAAGCGACAGGTGAGTCTTTGCCATGCAGATTGGCAGGTTGCTGAAACCCTGAGGGAAGAAGAGCCAACAAAAAAGAGAAGTAGATCGTGTATGCAGGCCTCATCACGTTTTCTCTATCCAACAAACAGGCCTGACAAGACAGAGGAAAGAAACAAATGCGCTAGGGAGACATGCTGACCTGTTTGGTGTACAGCTCCACCTTGTGTTGAGCTTCTGGAAGAAGTTCAATATCATCTGCTCCATAGATCTTCTGGGCGATTATTCGAATCTTATCAGCAATAGGGAGCTAGAGAGGAATCAGAGATGATAATAATAATAATAATAATAATAATAATAATGATGATTGATATGTTGGCCAACCAGAAAAAATAATTCAGGGTCAAAATACATGAGTTTTTTTCAGTGTGGTCGACATATTTGTTCTGCTCTATAGACAAAACAAATATAATAACGTGCGCGTTTTCAGGTAAATTCATACACACACTTACTGTAATCCCAACCAATTTTGAAAAACCGACAACATAATGGCTCCTACCTCCAAATCATAGAGGAACTTGAATTTGCTGGGGGCCTCGGAGGCCCTCTGGACAGCCTGACCCAGTGCCACAGCACCAGCTCCACCTTCGGCCCAGTGGTTGCAGCGCACGGCATCAAAAGCTCCGGCAGCTTTGGCCACGCTGCAGACGAGATCCAACTCAGCCTCAGTGTCGTTCCTGCAGGATGGGTCAGAACAACAAAAGGTATTAGAGATAAACAGACAGCTCCAATCCAAAAGCAGGAAAACACACTAGCTCCTAAAAATACAGGAAGAGAACTGTCAATATATGACTCAACACATCTGTGCACCATATCTAACCTTATCTGGTGATTGAAACACTTTCTTTCTGCCTCAAGCAAAGGTAGCACTGGAGATTTTTTTATTTCTCCTGTTCAGCCAGTCAATCCTTGTGCATTGTAATTTGGGAGAAAAATAGATTTACAATCTCTTGATCCTGCTTTAAACCTGCATTAACAATAAGCTATAAAACACCAACAACCAGCAGGTTTTACAGCAGGTTCATCAAAGCTTTTTTGTGGTCTTGGTCTGCTGTGTCTGAAACGGTGCAGTAATATATTACTTTTTAGCAATAACAAAGTAATATAACGCATAACAGACAGGATTTCAGGTAATATTATTACATTTACAATGTCACGTATCTCATTACCACCTGAAATGAACTGTTTATTGTTTGCATTTTTCATTCAACCACACTGGCCCACACTGATCCGCTCTGCTCCACTTCCACCAGTGCGCCACCAGAAAAAACATCCCCTAAAGTTTGTTGTGTGTGTGTGGAGCTGACCCCCGGTTTGTTTTTTCCTCGACCTGGTAATTGACATATATGGATGATGTTAGTAATATTGGATGTGTTTCCATTTACCCTACAACTGCAGAGCAATGGCAGCACACAGTCCCGTTCTTATGCATAACTCTCTCTCCAGTGCTGTTGTAGCTGACTGGCACACCAGTGCATTCATTTGCGCTTGTCATTGTGATTTACTCGCATGCCAATCCATTTGATGTGCTAACCTTTAAATTTGTTTATTGTGTCTCATATCATAGACCCACACATATTTATCTATATCTCATAATTGATAACACTTTGATCCTCTGCCTTACCCTCCCTGACAAGGCTATTCATTTATTTAAAAAGATCTAGGCAATCTAACTGTTCTATATCATCATGCTATTATTAATATAAGCAGGTGATTTTAATACAAAGTGGTAACCACTGTATGTGACTGCAAGACTGGGTCAGACCTGCTCAGCACTGGATTTGAAATGAACTGTAATAAACTGGAGCTTCTGTGCTTTGATTAGCTGCTGTGACACAACATGACCCTCATCCATTTAAAATCAACATTAGCTCTTCTGATTTTGGTGAATATAATGCAAAAAAAAAAAAAAGATGAAAGAACCATAACAAAGTTACAGGCTGTAAAAACTAAAACAATGAGCTGAAAGTTGATAATTGATTATAATGATAATTCCCTCATCATTGTGAGCAAATTCTTTCACATTACTCACATTAATTTGATCCATTGCTAATATAAAAATATGGATTAGTGCAGCTTTAAGTTGTATGAATCATTTTAACCCATTGCCACTATGTCATCATATACAACTTACTTGAAAGCATTGACAGCCACCACCACTGGCACACCGAAATGCTGTGCATTCTCTATCTGCTTCCTCATGTTGCTGCAGCCCTTCTCCAGCAGCTCAAGGTTCTACATACGGGTGCACATAAACACACCTTTAAATAGGTTTATGAGAAGCTGATTAAGAACAGCATTGTAATCCACATAAACATTTTGTGTAGATGCTTATTATGTGTTTAATGTGCTGTGTTGCACACTAAACATGTTATTGACCAAAAGGCGGCATTGTCTTAGGCTACGTTCAGACTGCGGATGAATCAGACTTATTTCTCAGATATGATCTTGAAGACAGACTGTCCACACTGTTATTTGCAAATAATCAGATGGGATGTGTGTGTCCAGACATCACCAATCTATCTGCATGGGTTACTGCGGTAACAACGTAAACGTCACTAACTGCACTGATGATGCAGGTTTCCAATTTGGGAGCATGAGAAATGGAGGTTCATCAACAATTTATTGTGGCATAAGTTCAAAACTGTTGTTCCTCATGTTGTCCTCTTTAGTGCTCTGCTAGTAGAAACATGGGATCTGCTAAGCACTTTGGTCACGCTGGATTTGACTTTGTTGTGTGTTGTGTTCAAAGACACTTAAATATGATTTGAGCAGTCAAAGTGTCAGGACTCAGACGCATCTGTAGAAAATTGGTTGGAATTGCATTTCAAACCACCTCCAAATGTGGTTTGGATCAGATTTTCAAAAATTGCTATTCATGTAGAGGGGGGGTTTCTGTCCAGACTTACTAAAATCAATCTGGATATTTTGAAAAAAAAAAAACATTTTGGGCTGGCAGTCTGAACAAGGCCTTAGGCTCTCCATACAAACTTAAAAATACACACTATTGATAATCTCTCTTATGCATTACCTCCTCTACGTATTCCTTAGGCAGTGGCATCCCAGCAGTGACCTGAACAGAAAATAATTCAAATGTTAAATAAATAAAAAATTAGCAGACAATGAACTTACCAAATCTTATATAGCAGAGTCTATGCCTCAGGAGTATTGAAAAGCTAACATCTGTGTGAATGAAGTAGTGAGAATATAAATGAGTAATTGCTCTGAGACGTCCACTCAGCAGGAAATGTAATTACACTACCAGCAGTGTGCAGTTATTCCCTGAAGGCAGGGTGAAACATCATTTCGTGCTGAGGAGATATTAATTGAGATCCTGTGTATGCTGAGGATGTGTTCAGAATTCACAACAGGGAAACGCAAACATCATGTCAAATCACAACATTAAGTATCGTGTTGTTAGGACGCTGAGGGAAACTCAAGCAAACTCACTGTGGGTCCTCCTCCGTGCATCTTCAGGGCTCGGACGGTGGCCACCAGCACCACCACGTGGGGTCTGAGGCCTGAGTAGCGACACTTGATGTTGAAGAACTTCTCCATGCCGATGTCAGCACCAAAACCAGCCTCTGTCACTGTTTGGAAAAGGGGTTGAGACAAAGAGAATGATAACAGAATCCCAGCTGTGGGCAATACTGGGTAATATCACTGAATAACATAACATCTACTCCTCCATCACATGAACTATCAACATAGCAAATCATCTACTGTAGCATCGCAGTTCCAGATCAAGCACGAAAAAGTGATGAAAACATGTTTCAATAGAGCCATTTTCTGTGCTCCACTTACCTACAAAGCCCTCAGGTCCCACCAACTTCAAAGCTATTTTATCAGCCAGGATGGAGGAGTTGCCATGGGCGATGTTGGCAAACGGGCCAGCGTGGACAAACACAGGAGTTCCCTGCAGATTTAGACACCAACATGTGACATAAAACCCATAACTAAAGGCAACTTTTTTCTTGTACTCTTCAGTGGAATTACATAGGTTAGCATGTGTGTTTCACCCACCTCCAGGGTCTGCATCAGGTTTGGCTTGATGGCATCTTTCATCAGCACAGTTAGAGCACCACTAACACCCTGTAGAGAAAAACAATTCATTATAGGAGCCTTGATTCCACAGGTACTTATATAGAAGGTCCCATCATGAAGCAGAGTCCAGACCACTGACCAGGTCCTCGGTGGTGATGGGATCCCCGCTGCGACTGGTGGCCACGACCATCTTGGCCAGACGCTGACGCATGTCCTCCAGGCTGCTGGTGAGGGCGAGCACCGCCATGATTTCACTGGCCACCGTGATGTCAAACTGGGCCTGGAGGACAGACAGAGGAATTGCATACTCACTTATCATCAACAACAATGCAGCCAAATGGGTACAGAGAGGGTACAGTCAGTATCTAAGCAGAGAAGATGAAACCCAGAGAGTTTTGTTTAACTCAGAGATTTTGAAAACCTATCCTCAAGGACTTTATTTTTTATGCAAAATATACATTGCTACAAGTGTATTATTGATGGACCATAAACATAGCTGTTGCTCATATTATCTTATTATGGTTTTATTAGCCTGATTCCAAAAGTCACACAATAATGCAATCAAACTAACTAATCAAGGCAGTGGTAGACCAACAACACCAGACTCTTGACAGAAACAGTAATTTTACCTCTGAGAACATGAGGAGATGCTGGTCTACTGCTACCTCTGATTGGATACTGAGTTCCTGTTATTGTGTGACTTTCAGAACTGATCTAAAGTAGCGTCCACAGCAGTACATTGCTTAACTTCTGTGTCCCGGTGCTCCTGTCTGTGTCTCCTAACTGAAAGAGTGTTGACCCCATCTACTGTAGTTGATACACTGACTGTGGATCTATAAATGTGTTTATACAGTACAAATGCAGTATTATATTATACTGAATCTCAGTGCATCTTTCCCTAGGTAAATTAAGGTAATAACATTTTATAATAACACCATCCTCCACCTCCAACACTTTCTTCATTCTTCATGCTTACACTGTCAGTGAGCAGCATGTGCAGGAGGAGGGCATCAGCACCAATGGCTGCTAATGGCTGAGTGGAAACTTCCATTTGTTTTCCAACACAGAAAAGATGGACCTTCAACCTCTGTCTAAGCTCTACTGTCTTTAATGTGTTTATATCATCTTTAAAACGGGGTGTGTTGTTGCCTTGGTAACTACCACAGTGTCATTTCTGACACAACCACTGGGTGGAGCCAAATAAACTTTCTAATACCACACAGTGGCTTTAACTGATAAGGAAAGAGCTTTGTAGATCCCATCTCTTTACCTCTCTCGTGTATCCCTTTTCAGTTGGCGACTGGCCGATCGTGATCTTCCTCAGGAATCGATCATTGGTATCCAACACTAAATTTACACACAATGATTAATACACTCACAGTGGCTTACATGTATACAGCAGATTGAATGAGAGACAATGAAAGAGTGATGGTTTATGCAACTTCATACCTCTCTGCCAGGTGACAGAGCTTGGGTCTATGTCCAGTCGGGCAAAGCGAGTGATCTCTTCTTCAGTCAGAGTGGTGGGATCGATCTTCTCTATGCCCAGTTTCTAAACAAATACAGAAAGTGTAAATGGGAAGAGTTGATGAATATTTATTTGGTATTTTGATAACCGCTGGTAAAAAAGCAATTACAAGGCATTGGTTGCTTCCTGACCCATCCACAATACAGGAGTGGATGGTTATAGTAAATGACATTTATCTTATGGAAAAGATTACCTTCTCTCTTCGCCTTCAGAAAAATGCATTTATTAAACTTTGGACCAAGTGGGTTAGATACATTAGCCCCTTACAGACAGACTTTCTGGAGGTACTATTGAATGAATTACCCTGTAATGCTGTTTTTGTATTTATTTATTATTTGATGTTTTATTGGGCCTAAAAATCAGTCTTGTTGTAATTTATTTCAAATCCCCCCTGGTAGACCTTTTTTTTTTTTTTTTTTTTTTTAAATTTGCTCTAATGTATATGTCTATCTTTCCCAGAACATTTGAAGTTCTCAAATATAAAGCGTTTGATTTATGTATTTTGATTCTTGGTTTGTAAACAAAAAATTACAATTGTGAGCAGCAGAAGAGGTACTGTTGTATATTGTCTGAATGTAAGCATTGTAACACTTTGCTCTCACAAAATAACAATAAAAAATGTAAAAAAAAAAAAAAGAAAGAAGAAAAAAAAAGAAAAGAAAGCGTAAATGGGAGATGTGCACCATACTATGGACAGTGAATCAAAACTCACAGGTGTGTGACACGATCACTTACTTTCAGTCTGTTGATCTGGATGGGGGAGAACTTCCTCTGTCCTCCACTGAGCGGTACCAGGCGGTTATACAGAGCCTACATACAGACAGAGAATAGTCACAATCCATTTAACACAAGAAAGTGTATTTTTTAATTTAGCACTGACCAAATTGAGCACCAACCTTGTCAGATTGTGTAGACTCGTGGAACATGCGAGCATCAATGGCAGCAGCCACCAAGTTGTTGGCAGCGGTGATGGCGTGGATGTCACCGGTGAGATGGAGGTTGAACTAAAATGAACAGACTCATTAATTAAAAGCAATTTTTACCTTTTCATTTTTAAACAAGCAGCACAGTTTCTAACTTAGAGTGTCATACCTCTTCCATTGGAATGACTTGAGAATATCCGCCTCCTGCAGCACCACCTGTAGACAGAAGACAAAACTATAGATATATACACAGTGTAGGACTCAAATGCGAACATATCATCAGCTTACAACCTGTGCAACACCTCTCTGAGTGTACATTATTATCACCTTTGATGCCAAAGGTGGGTCCCTGTGAAGGCTGTCGGACACAAGCAAACACGTTGATCTTCATGTGGGCTCCCAAGGCCTGGACCAGGCCAATGGTGGTGGTGCTCTTTCCTTCCCCCAGGGGGGTGGGTGTAATGCTGCAGACAGAAACTCTCATCAGCATGACACATAATCATCAACAGAGCCAGAATTTAATAATTATAAAACCTGCTCGTTATAAACTATAATATCTGACAGAAACTACAGACAGTACAGTTGAGTACAGCAGATAAAGTAATGACAGCATACCCAGTGACCACCACATATTTGCCGTCTGGCTGGGACTGCAGCCGTTTGACGATATTCAGCTGCACCTTGGCCTTAGTCTTTCCGTAGAGCTCCACCTCATCGGACAGCAGGCCCACCTCTCTTGCCAGGCAGTCGATGGGCTTGGGCACCACGGAGCGTGAAATCACAATGTCGCTGTTGGAGTTATAAAGACAAGACACAAAATCACCTTTTCATCTGAGCAATGGAGTAAAAGGAGAGCACATTCGGAGAGGTCAAATGTGAGGTGAAGAATTAAAGGGAAAATTTGCCGCCTTTTATAGAGATGTCCAATCAGTGTTGATGGTAAATGAAGTCAGTTGAAGCAAAAAACTCCCCAGTGTGTGCGATAACAGCAAAATCTGTTCTCCCTACATCCAGCACTGTCAATTTCACGTGACACTGATATAGGCTACTTCAGCTTGGGAAGGGGTGTGTGCTCTAGATGCCACTCAACTTATTTCCTTGTTCTCTTCGCTGCTACTGCAAACAAATTATATTTCCAACAGCAGCAATGGCATCCCACAATATCAGTATAGAGGATATTACGGACAAGAATATATATTAATGTTTTTTAGCGGACTCTTATATTCTGCTGTATTTATTCGAGCCCCAGTGTATGGCCAAAGAAATGCAGCGAGGCAGTGGCTGCATATGCCAGGTTCAGGAGGCACAAGTGCCGCCCACATCAACCAACTGAGCTGTTAAAACAGGACGTGGAGCTCTGCAGCCGGCTCGTGTCTGGTCTCTTCTTTCTGTGAGCCGTGAACAAAACGTCTATGTGTGTGTTATTTTGCACACAAGTTTTGGACAGAGGTGTGCTGGAGACAACCAAGATCAGCAGGGTGAGCATTGACTGAGTGTTTTGTCACCTAACTATGTTTTGGCCGACAAGGGTCATACACCAGGCATCCTGGTACATGTAGGCACTGCCGGCACAGCTCTGCAAGTGGGAGATCTTAGCTTTCTCTGCTTCAATCAGCTACATTTACCATTAACATTGATCTGACATCCACTGCATGTGAATTACTGAATATCTCAAATCAGTGACAAGTTAAGAGAGCACCTGGCTGAGAGGTGGGAAAGATGAGGAGACAAACCTTGGCACAGGCTTCTGGAGGTTGAGTGTGGTTAAAGAAATGTTCCACTTCCCTGGCTGGTGGCTCTCCAGGAAACGCTTTGCACTCAACACTGTGTTCTTCACAAAACCACAAACACACTCAGTCATTCATAACATCTAGGTAACATGAGACTAAAGACAGAATTTATCTCAATTTCCTCCTTTTATACTGTGTTCTCACAGAATAAGATGGATCTTACCGCCATCAGCATGGCCACAGTCATGGGTCCCACTCCACCAGGCACAGGGGTGATGAAGCCGGCCTGCTCCTTGGCTGAGGTGTAGTGGACATCACCCACCACCCGCTTCCCACTTGCTTTAGTCTCATCTGAAAGACATGGAGAGAAACTTTGAAATAAATACCACGACTGAAGCAGACTGTAAAGCCTCTGTAAGGCAGAGTCTGACCTGGAATGTGGTTGATGCCACAGTCGATGACCACAGCTCCCTTCTTGATCCACTCTCCTTTCACCATCTCTGCTTTCCCCATGCCGACAACCAGGATGTCTGCTTTGCCCACCTGGACAAAAACAGCAATAAATTAAAAATTCTGGGAAGACATGGTGTTACTGTTTATGACACTCAATGGCAGCAGGTATCTGTAATTCCCAGCATGTTCTTTACGGAGTTTTAGTGGTCACATTATGTGCTCTGCTTGCACTGGTTTGAGTGCACATATAGACAAATGAGAATACAATCCTGAGACTATGTTGCTGGGTTGGATAGAGACGTTACTGTTGTACCTCTCCAGGGAGATCAGCAGTTTTAGAGTGGCAGGTGGTGACGGTGGCATGGTTCCACAGCAGCAGGTCGTGCATCGGTGCACCCACAATCTTGCTGCGCCCAATCACTACAGCTCTTTTCCCTGCCACAGACACACCTGTAGAGAAGCGGTCAATCCATCAAGTCATTTCTGCCTCATTTGAGTCTTTATATTTTCATGGCATATGTTTATTTTATCCTTGCAACAGCTGTTTTTAGGGTGATGAATGCTGCATTTACCGGTTTGTTTGATCAACTCCATGCAGCCGTTTGGTGTGCAGGGGATGAAGCAGTCGCCCAGGTCCCCACGAGACAGCTTCCCTGCATTGATGCTGGTCAGCCTGTAAATGGATCAGACCACATTGGGCATTGAAAATTAAAATAAACATGAGATTTTTCTTTCACCAGGCTTAAAGAAAGCAAAAAACAAACAAACAAGTAAAACCCTTAAAAATTAGCACCCTGATCTACAGATTTATATCTATACCTACCCATCTACGTCCTTCTCTGGGGCCACAGCGTTGGTGACCTTCTCCGTGTTGATCTTGTGGATTGAGTCCAAAGGCAGCTGCACGATGAGGCCGTGGATAGATGAGTTCTCATTCACCTGTGTGATGCTGTGAAGAACCTACAGACAGACAGACAGCCTTTACACTCTCATGTACTCTCAGTCTGTCATTTATCACGTTAGCCTTACAATTCTTGTTTGGTTATGGCACCAGTAGCACCCATGTGCCAAACTTTACCCTGATCTTGATGCATTGAAAATCATCTGCCAGCAACATTAGGTTCTAAAACATCACCAGTAAAATTGAGAGATTTATATGAATGTTTTAAGCCCTTTTCATACTGCACTTAGCACCAGGCTAAGGCCACTATTAGCCTGGTGCTAAGAGAGCTGTAGGAGCCAGAATGTGCATTTAACCTCTGTTTATTATTTGTTCCGGGTGCACATGTTCTTCTGGTCACTTTGACTTCCTGTAGTTGTAATTGTCACAAGGGTGGGTGTGGTTTCACTTACAAGAGCGTTCACACTGGCACAATCGTAGCATTTTCCAAGGGGGCAAAGCTGGACATTAGCCTCTGAGCTTACCGGCCCTGCTCCGGAGCAGGGTTAGTTCGTGGGGTTATCCACAGAAAATTTACTTAACCTGGGACTAAAAGTTACCAGTGTGAAACTGGGATAAGTAAACAATAGAATTTTGGAAGTTAACATGAGTTACCTGTTCCAGTGGACTTTTAACCCCAGGGCTAGTAGAAGGCAGTGTGAATCTTATGAACTTAGGCTAGGTAAACAATCTGTATGCGTGTTAAATATGCTAAATTAGCCCTGTCAACTCTTATCCCCGGGCTAAGCAGCGTAAAAAGCCCATTACTGTGTGTGTACAGACAAATAAAAGGCTGTTTCACTAATGCTTTAAGTCCATTCTCACCTCCTCCTCTGTAGCAGTCTTGGGAAGCCTCATATGTGTGGCATTTATTCCAATCTGTGAACACAGAAGAAGAGATCAGGCTGGAACTTAGGACAGATTGTAAACAGCTTACAGCTGAAGCGGGTTGTATTAAATGATCTTTTTACCTCTGCTGCAGCCTTCAACTTCATGCTGATGTACAGATTTGAATCATCGCGGTCTCCAACCTGTAAAGACACATAGCATCACATCACCTGCCTGTATAAAGGTATAGGGCTCCTACCTTACACATACACATGTGCTAATGACTGGGCACTTGCATGAGACTGTGTTCCCCAGCACGCTCTGGTTACAATCTTACACTTACCTGTAAAACCACTAGACCGGGTCTGTAGTTGGGGTCCTGAAGCTTCATCTGCTCCACATCCTTCTTCAGACGTGCCCTCACCTGCCTGATAACACAAGACAACCGAGTAAAACCCAACTGGATTTTTAATGTCTGTGCAGTGACAGGACCATATGGAACACAAGCCACAGGCCTAACCTATTCCCGGTCCATGCAATGATTACAGGCTTTGTGCCAAATACATGCCATGTGGCTATCTCTTTATGAAACTGGTCATCATTTGTCAATCCCTGGCTGCAGTGGTGTGGTAGTTCATGAGGCGGGTGTACTACTATGTAGATGGGTAGATTACTGAGAAGGGAGTGGGTATACTCTCCTATATTTCAATGGCTTTTTGGCTGATAGATGGTGAACAGCCAGAAAAAGAGGTGATTATACCCCTTATACCCTCCACCCCACTGCTGCCTAGCTGTCAAACTCCACTGCATATGCAAATCCAGGGCATCAAAGAGTCACTTGAGAAAAATCTTATCTTTGATCTTTGCTTTATGTTTATTTGTTTAATGGTTTGGAGGCTTATCTGTCCTCTCACGACATACAGTAGATCAGGCCAAGTCAATTGAACCAATCAAAGACAAGACGGCCAGCAGTGACACAAAGTTACTGGACTTTAACTTAAAGCATTCAAATCCAATTTAGGATCTAGCATGTCTAAACAAAGCTCGACCCTGTCTGTATTTCTTTAGAATTCTACTCCCACAATCAATCACAGCGAATCAGCTTTAATGATCTCGTCCACCACATTACTCAAAAAGCTCTATAGACAGACTGACGAACATGTTTAAAAACCTGAACTAGAAAACAGATTTAAATTGAAACACAGTGTCTCTATGCGTCATATGCATCACTGGATAATCTTAATGCCTCATCCCAATTTAAAATATCACTCATTACAAAGGCAATACCATCTAAAGCCTATGATGCAGAGGAAAACAATGACACAATGCATATTTTAATCAATGTAGTGCAAATAATATAAAACATACACCTACTGCTGAAACTTTATTATTTAGGTACATTATTTTACATATGGCCTGCACTATGTTGCTTTTTATTTAACCACAAAAGGAAGCCAGAGAAAGTAAGGGCTGTCAATAAAAGTATATCCCATTCTCAGACTTCATAAAAGCAGTTATTGGCCTGTAACATGTTGCATCATAACAACACCCTCATTACAACGATCAAACAGCATGCAGGGATACCTTCCTAGTCACTGATCAACTAGGGCCATATTCCTGTACACACAATTACAATTCAAAGTACTGCTGCGATTTGATTGCAGCCCTTGTGTCAATAGTGTGGCTTCACAGAACACACTCAAGAATAACAGACTGGAGAAAACTACATATCCTGAAAGGCAAGGAAAATTTCATCAATAGACCTCTATCCATAAGGGTCACTTGTCCAGAACAATCAATGGTATGCCAGCTTTTAAGCCTCTGAGATAATGAATGCAAATCCTCCTATTGAAGTCACTGCGGATTTAATTTATCTAATGAGTACTGTGAGGGGCAGCTAACAGGGTGCAGGCTGTCATGTCTTGTGACAAGCACATGCAACTAAATAAGGTTTTGTCTCTTTGCCAAATGCATTCTCCCAAACATTTGTGTGTAAGCAATATTTGGATTCATTCAAACTTGAAACTTTTACAAATATAAGAAACCAATTTGCTGATTGCAGTCAAATATTAAGAGTGACAATGCAGGATTGTTAAACAGTTTCATGAGTGGTGTACTTGAGGTCACTGGACCAGCAGGGCAAAGATCACACCACACTACCACAGCTGCTTACATAACTTAATCCTGAAGAATTTGCAATCATTCATTCCCAAGTTTATGGATGTCAACCAAATTATCATTTTGACCGTCATATGTCAGTGCAACAAGTGTGAACACTAAGCTAATCTAAATAATAGTCAGAAAACAAATATCTCATGCAACTTGAGAGAGAGATCACTGTAATTTCCCCAGCTAACCTGAGCTATCCAAACAGTAAAAAGTGCTGGCACACTTCATTCACGTGGGCAGCATCATGAACAATCAATTCAGACTAAGTTATGAAGTCTGCCAGCACACCAAAAGAGCTATTTCTCGAAACAGCTGTATGTAAAACGTGCACAGTCATGCACAGAAGTAGTTTTATGACTCAACTGACATTAACTTTAGCTGTTGGGTAACCTTTTACTCAGAGGGCTAGTTAGCTGACTAGTTAGCAAGTAGACAGATGTGTCGTCAGACTGGTTAACGTTACACTCTGTGTGCATGAATTAACGTGCTGAGTAAAAATTGTCACTTACGCTGAAACCTCTTTCCCGCTTATGATTTGGGCTGACATCTTCTGGTCCCGAAAGTCCGTGTCTTAAGGTGCTGCTGCTGTCTCCCGGCACACTCGCTGCCTGACAAGAAGGGGCGCGCGGTCAGTGCTGCCAAAAAAGTTTGTTCAAAAAGCGTGTGGAGTCAAAGGTGGCGGCGCAGGCTCCATTCACAAACCCAGCGCTACGGCTGAAAATCAGCGTAGTGACTTTCGAGAATAGCGTCAAACGTAGAGCGTAGCCTCGCGAGTGGGCATGACGACGAACGGGGGCGTGGCTATAAAGGAACTGTCAAGTCTGGCAGCCAATCATATGCCTACTACAACATGTCGCTAGAGCTTCGCAGCCAATAGCATTCCTAATTCTACAAGGAGTGTGAGAATGGGCGGGACTTCAGAGAGAGCGCCGAGGAACCAGCAGAGGGCAGTACTGTATTTAGACACCACGTATGTTATCCGTTCAAAATAACCACAACATTGTCTATACGGGTCCAATTTGACGCTTTAACGGGACTGTTTTGACCCATGTCATCATTCAGTAAACTCCAGAAAGTGCTAGAGAATACTTTACGTACGTTTGTGGCTTTAAACCCGTTGTAAAGACATGAAGAAATACAGAGAGCTATGGAGAGTAACGTTAGATTCTGTGTTTTGAGGGACACCGAAGACCTCCAAACGCTGAGTTCAAACACTGACAGCAGTCTCCACTTCGATAGGTAAAGTGATAGCAGCTGCTAATTTGTTAAGCTGGTAGGTTTATAGGGCTATGTCTACGTCCTGGAGGATAACTGGCCGCTTACGTTGCTTGTGTGTTTTGTTGATGCAAGCTAACTTGGATGTAACGTTATTCGCGTAGCCTTTGTTTGGTTGTAAAGCCGCCGCCGTCCATCAACATTATCGGTGCATCATCTTCAACTACTTTTGTCTAGTCCACTGCTAACTCAGATGCATGTGTCTCTATAGGTCTAAGACACTGTTTGAAGAAATCCGTGCCTCCATCAACAACAATGACGAAGAGGATCGCTCCTTCTGGAGGCCTGTGCTCCCCTGGGGTGGCGTCTTTACCATCAAAGCAGGGCGGAAGGCCATATCATGCACTCCTCTGTACGTCCAGATCAACCTCAAAAACACCTGCACCATCGATGGCTTCCTCATGATCCTGTACGTGATCCTGCGGGATAACCAGGGCTTCTCCAGGGAGCTGGCTGTCTTCCTGGGCAAGCAGTTTGTGGATCACTTCCTCTACTTGATGGACTCCTGTGACTACACCACAGTGAAGATTCTGTGGATCTGGGACAGGATGTCCAAAAGACAGTACCGCTCAGAGATCCACCAGGCAGCACTGGAGATCGACCTGTTTGGTAACGAGCATGATAACTTCACAGAGAACCTAGAGAACCTCATGTCCACTATGCAGGAGAGTCTGTGCACCAACTGGGCCTGCCCGGCTCGCTACCAGGAGTTCAAGAGCACAATCACCATCAGGTATACTGCACACAGACAGTTTAATATCCTGATGCTACGGTGTGAAACCTGATGCAACTTTTCCCATTTTCATTCTGTGAACATTAGCACAGACTGTGTCAGGAGCTGGGTCAGGTTTGCATCACCAGCAGTCTGTATCAAATGTTATAAATAGCAAGAATCCTTATGGACTTTGTCCCAGCAGGAAGCCCCTGTCACCACTTTACATATTACGAATGGTTCAGCTGGTGCACTGTGGGTTTCATTTTCACCCCATGACCCAGTTCTCACCCCTTAAAAATTTTCCCACTGTCTGTTTGACATGATATAGAAAGTGCATGCATCACTGTCTCCACCTATTTACATGCATGTATTTTAATTCACATGTTCAGCGCACAGTGCAGAAACTTACTTGTCATAGTTTGGGACTGTTCATTATTTATCAGAGACAACAAATAATAGACTACAAATATTTTTCTTTGAGCATCCCTGAGTGACTGGGGAGAAAAAGGAAGCCCCTTTCTCCACCATAATTAACCATATTTTTCCTATTCATACTAAATATAGTTATTGGAGCCAATGCAACGAGCACACAGCAAGTAGGGTGTGAGTGTGACTTAACATGGTGGCCGTTATTAGATTTTAAAAACTTAGTCTTTGATGATTGAAAGTTAAAAGTTAGGGTTGAAAATCCTGGAGTTGAAATATCACGACTTAAAGCTCAGCTTTTGTCACTCTCCTGATAGTTTGTCTCACATAGTGTGTTCAAGGACTGACAGAAATGTGAAAATCCAATGATAATTTCTTTTTCTACAGTGTCTGGCTATGATAAACTGTAATTTTGGCATTTTTAAAAAAGAAAATATGCCTTTAAAACCAGCTTGGGGGTTTGGGGGTTCAGAGGTTAATTAAAATGAACGTTAAATATAACCATTTAAATTTTCATGTCCCTTCCCTAATCTTAAATTAAAACGTATGTCTTTCCCCAGTGCTTAAAATATTATTTATGCCTCCCCCGTTTTGCACCACCCCCTCCCCTCTCTGAAATAATGAACAGTCCCTTAGAGGTATTTTCCTCTAACAAAGTAGGTCAGGACTAGTTAATATGTTGTTGTTGGATGGTCTACGTGATTTCCATTTCTCATGATCTCACTGACGTTTTTCCTCCCAGCCCTCCTCATGAGCTGCCTCACAGAGACCCCATTCAGTCGGCCGTGGACGAGTTCTTCTGCCCCAAACTGCTGCTCTGCTCAGAACTGGGGTGAGACACAGGGAGGGTGTTCATTATGCTGTTTCAGTCTAGTCTTCCTTGACCAACTGATGATTTTTTTTTCTCAAACAGGTGTGGTGGTTTAAGGGAGTTCTCTCAGAGGGTTTTCTGCCACGGGCCGCCACCATTTGTCATTCTCAACATGCAGCAGTGGAAATCAGAGGAGCTGTCCTATGTTCCTTACCATCTGGCTCTCTGTCAGCGCAGGTATGGAGCTTCCACAGTGTTTTCATTGGCTTGGTATACAGTACCATGCTTTAGCCACACTGTGTTGCTAGTTTAAGCACCAAGAGATAAAAGTAGGATGTCTCTGTATTGGTAAATCTTCTACCACTTTTTACTCCTGCTGTTCTTTGACACAGATCAAAGAGAAAAATATGTTCTGGCTATTATTTACGTACTTATACTTAAGTGTAATGCATTCATCTGAGGAAAAAAAAACGCTCTGATTTTCTGAATTGACTAGATTATCAGAATTATAATATGTTTTCATGAAAAAAAATCTGCTCGTTTTCCAGGATGAATAATAACATTGTTAATTCAGCAAATGTGAATGTGTGAGATTATTATCACTTTAATTCAGAAATATGAGCAGATTTTTTTTCTATTAAAACTTTTCTCATGATTCTGAGACATTAATCTCACTAGTTCAGAGAAACAGAGCAAATATGTTTTTCTTAAGTGAATGTGTTCGGCTTCTGTACTCTTGCTTTGATTTTCCTGAAAAGTGTGAAGGAAATAGTTTTAATGTCCCTTTCTTCCACAGGTATTTGCTAGAGGGCGCCACACTCTTCAACAAAGAGGAGCATCACTACTCTGCGGCCTTCCAGATAGATGGCTGCTGGCTGCACTATGACGGCCTGAGGAGTGACAATCTGATCCTGTTACACAAGCCACCAGAGCTCCTGCTGCTGTCCTCTCTGGTCTACATCCGCGCCTCCGACAAGTGAACTCATTTAATCACAAGAGTAACCCATTCATCCACCCTTCTTCTGATTATTTTAAGACTCCATTTACATGACTGTGATCAAGTTTCACTACTTACTGCACAATCATTTTTTTATCATTGATTCTTGTCAGCTGTTGCTTCCTGTGTTACTGTAGCTGTATGAGTGCTGAATGACACCTGCTCCACTTCAGGTGAATGCTTGCAGAAATGCAATTGACTTCTTTTGGGCATGCTTGGAATCCAAGAATATAATGGACTATAATAGTTCTGGGTTGATATGCATAAATGACAATGGCAGTGAGTGATGCACATTGTATGCATATGACCCAACACACAGGGTACATCGATAAGATTTTCATCGTGGTTGTTAAATGGATTACACTCTTGAGGAGAACGTTTGCTATCCAACTGCCTTGTATAGGACAGACTTTATATAACATTACCATCAAAATTATAAGTACAATGTATAGTGTACAACAATTTTGGCTTTTACATGTATGTGTATCCGCCTTTTCCTTAAATTGAACAGGTGCTTTTTCTCTATTTACACTGTTTTGAGGATAAGAAACAACTAAACAATGCCAAGGACCATGTCAGGGTTACTTATTTTTTTGTTAAGATGCATAAATTCATGGCAAACATGGCAAGCATTTCATGACTGTTAAGATACAAAGTTCTTAAATTTCATATAAAGGTTGAAGGCTGTCTAAAATATTTCTCTTCTTACACTACAAGCTTAAAATTGCCTGCTTTGCTTCCAGGGCACCAAGCTGGCAGCATGTTAACGACACATTCAAGCATTTTAAAGGAACACTTCACCTGCAAAATAATCATTTGTATATCAGTTACTCACAACGAGTTATGTTAAATTTGTTTAGAGAGCTGTTTTTCTAGCAAGCCACCAGGGTGAATAGAGAATCCAAAAAAAAGCAAGCTTTCATGATGAATTGAAGTCAATGAGGTCCACATTTTACAACAGCTAAATTAAATCAAAATGTCCATTTATAGACTCACACAACTTGTGCAGTGTAATTCAAGACTCATTTATCCTCTCGTATGTTCAGTACTTCCTAGAGACATGCATATTTGCTGACGTTACAATATATAACATGTCCTGCCCACTAGTAGCGTGCCCTGTGTGTATGAGCTCTGCTTGAGCAGTTCAAAGACACCAGCATCCCCAGACACGCTACTGAGACTGATCGCACTGACGTGTTTCAAATCGTAATATTTTAGTGATAATGCATGTTTGGGAATTACTGAGCACGGTACTTGGATTATACAGACTTGGGAGTATTACTGCACAAGTCGCGTAAGAGTTTGTAAACAGATATTTCGTTACAGTTTTGGTGTTAAACACAATAATCCTGTTTACTTCAATTCATGAATGTTTTGTATTTTTGGGTTCTCTGTTCATCATGGAGGCATGCAAGACAGTCTGTTCACAAATTCAACATTACACAGGGGAGTAATTGACACACAAACGGTCATTTTGATGGTGAAGTATTCTTTTAACTGTAGCTCATCACACACTGCTGCTGCACAGGAACATGTTTTCATGTTATTTTTTTTACAAATGGTCTTTAACCTTAAATAATTTCTATTATCACAAAGTGCCTCTGCCAGGGAAAATTTTGTTTAAGTGATTCCTTGATTTTAATGAATTGTGACTTGCTCTTTTTCTATGCAGAATACAAATACAAATATTTTGGAGTAAACTCGCATTGATTTCATTTGTCGCACTTGCATGGCATGGGGTGTGTTCAACAAGAGCCACATGAAAGCAGACGGTACCTTTTAAGGCAGGCATTTATTTTAAACTGGGTACAACTGCACCACACAAACTGACTAAAATGTATGTAAAATGTCTTCAATCAAAACATGATAAAATGTGAAAAGCTACTGTTTCTACACCTAAGGTTATCTTGTACTTCCAGTATTAATCCACAGGATATAAAATTCAAGATCGTCACCTTAACTCCAGACACACAATGGGAAATGTAAAAGAAGCAGAGTGGTCATTTTGGCTAACATTGACATCAGTTTCAAAGGATTTTTTTTCTTCTTCTTTCAGACACAAACATTAGAGTGGCAGTCCATTTTTGCAGACCAGGTGTTAGTCATCCATCTGCTCTCTTTGAACAAGCACTTTGGTGAGAGTGGTGGCAAAAACATGACATTGGTTAGGCCATAATGAAAATGCGTACAAACTCAAAATTCTCAACATCCCTTGTTTTTGCAGATTCACGTTTGCAGATTTTCATCAGCGTCTCTTCGAAATCCATGAAAGTAGTTAATATACACCTCAGAAATCATGACACTGAACATACACATATCGATGCTAGATGAACAATGGCTGCAGCACATAATTACGCCTGCGTGATTTGTGCTGTGGCTGTTAAGTGACTGACAAAATAATCTAGCACAAGAGACAGGATTAGCAAACAAAATAAGGTTACAGAACAACAAACAATACAAATAATGAATACAAAAAAAGTCATTCACATGTTTCTAAAATAAAATATTTGCAGAGATACATCTGAAATCAAAAGGAAATGACTTTACATGGGGATGCGAACAATCTGCAACAAACTAAATGTCTCACCAGTGACCAATTTGCAAGGCAATTAAGAGTTCCCTAATCATTTAACAAACACATCGGGGTTAAAGTACAAGTGGAAGAGCACATGTCCTTTCAATGTTTACAAGACCTACATGTGGTGAAAACCGCAGAATTTTTAAACAGGTGCACACCCCGAATTTGGCCATGAATTAACCGTGAGCAATCCGTCTGAATCTGCCTCCATCAACACATGCCTTTTACAAATGAACCAGCATGCACAACAAAATGACAACACAAAATGTCTGGCAGGATGAGGCGAAGTCAATGGTACCAGTTGATGTTTCATTAGACGTCCACACATTACCAGCCAACAATGTGAATCAACAGACATGCCGTGTGGGGTTCTGTTACAGCAATATGAGATGCCTTGGCTTTTTAAAGAGACAAACACAAAACATATTCATCCACAGAGAGAGAGAGAACAGAAGTCTTATTGCATTATCTAAATGCCGTTATCCTAAATTAAAACATATGTACAAATTACAATATGTATCAAAGAGTTTGGTAAGTGCAATGCAGAGCTTGGTTAAAGTTTCCACTTGTGTGCAAACGTCAGTGCACAAAGCAACTCAAACTGGACTTGAACGTTGAGTGACTCAAAGACAAACCACACCTAGCCTTTCCTCGTCTAGTGCCCCCTCTATTGCTGTGCATTGCTTGACCTGTCCGTCGGCCTAGCCCAAGGCTGCACAGGGTGACACCCTCAGCCAGCCTGGAGTCACGAACACCCAGGACACGGGACTAATAACAGTGGGAACATGGCCTGAGTTGGCTCGCACAGCCCTTGGTGCTTTATTATCCATCTCTGTATGACAGCATGGAAGAGTGTCATGCTAATACGTTAGCAATATCGACAGGAGGGAAATGTTTCGATTGTGGCACAAGAAGTAAGCTGTTTCTAGCACTGGAGGCGGGAAAGATGTTAGGGGGGAAAAAAAGGGTCATGTTTTGGCACTTCACATGAAGCTGTGAATGGATTACCTCAAACCTGATCTTGCAAGCAAGACCGTGGCCACATGAGGATCACGTTTGGTAGCGAGTGAAAAGAGCAGGTGTCAGACCCAATCACAGGCAAAACGTCTTGGTCATATCCAGGAGAGTGACACTGTACCGGGAACGGGCATTGAGACAGTGACAAAGCATGCTCATATCCAGCAACAGGGCTCATGTGAGGATATTTAAAATTAAATCAAACTCGTCATCGAGCAATTTTTTTTAGGCGTTTTAGATTTGAGGACAGAAGTTAGCAGTTTTTCAACCACATTCTTCCCTTTGAGTAGGATTTTGTTTTATTGCATGGTTGGGGGCCATTCAACTTAACGCATTTAAATGCGCATAAATCAAATAAGTAACATCTTAAGCAGTAATGTAGCAGAGGCTGAGCAGAGGTTGACCTAATTGTGTGAGGCAACACAGACAAACAGCTGAATCCTGAATCCTAAATATAGCACCAGTTGGTATTGTGTACAGACCAAAGGGTGAAAAGAGGGCCAAGGTCGATTTCAACTATTGTGAAGACTAGCAAGTGCATGACCTGACCTTAGGAAGATGTAACAGAAGCTAAAACATGAGGATTTTTTTTTTTTTTTTTTTTTTAAATGGCTCCGAGGATGAAGCAGAAAGTGGTGACAAACGCTCTCAGAAGAGTCTGTCACTCACCTCTACACTGACCCTTGGAATCAAACTACGCACACATCCGCACGCACACTAGTGACCCAGTGCAGAAAAACATTTACAGGCAAATGCACTAGAGGATATATTCATATCTATATATTTTATTTAGACTATTTACAGGAGAGAAAAAGGCAGCCCTTTTTGAAAATATAAAGATTCCAACTTTTCTCTTTTTTGTGAAGCACTGATTTTGATGCAGAACTCCTGCGTCGCTGAGCCCGAGCATCGGCTCTGCACTCGGACACGTAACAAAACAAACAATCCTACCTGACATGCATGTACCCCTCGAGCATACACACGGACATACACACCACATGGCCAACAACCACATATTCATACAAATACACCAGCAAACTGCGGTGTTCTACAAAATCTGAACACATGGTTTCAGTTGCAGCAGGGAAATTAATTTAAAAAAAAAAAAGAAAAAAGATTTGAGTGTTGAAAACAATTAATGGCATGAAGGAAAACAAAAAAATGTCTGCTAACATAACAGAATTTCGAAACAAAAAGTGACAAGTTTTCTCCCACAATCCTCTGGGAAATGGCTCAGAGTCCTCATTGTGGTCCAGCAGCAGTAGAGCGGTTGTCTCCTCATGCCCGTGACAGCAGCCGTCCGATCGTCTTCCTCTCTGTTCCCGTACAACTTAGCAGCTCTTTCTCATCTCTGCAGCCACGTCTGTGGTTCCCCCTCTAGCCAGCCAGCTACCCCGGCCCATCCATCCACCCAGCAGGCTCTCGCTCCTCTGGTGTTTACGTCGGTGTGCAGCGCTCTCCTCTGCACCTGGAGGATGAATGTGGGGAAGGAGGAGGAGGAGACAACAAAAAAGAAACGTCTTTGTGTCTAAGTTCTCTTATTGGGTCCTAGCCGGCTGGGCCATGGGTCAAAGGGCCGTCAGACCAAAGTTGCAACGGCAATACATCATGCCGCTCGAGTCCAACCAGCTGTCTGAGATGGGGTCATAGCGCTGGACAGTGTTCAGGTAGGATGACCCGGAGTGACCTCCCACCACATAGAGGTAGTTGTCCACAATGGCAGAGCCGACACCTGTAAAATGATGTCACAGTCATATGCAGCTAATTACATACATTTCTTACCATTTTATAGTACCACTAGGGGTCACCAGTATGTACAAATACACATATGTAGGGTTTGTATGATGTAGACTTACCAGTGCGTGGTTCATTCATTGGCCGACAGGCTGTCCACTGGTTCTGATGTGGATCATACCTCTCAATGCTAGACAGGTGCGACACTCCGTTGTGCCCGCCCACCACAAATATGAAGCCAAGCATGACGCCGACTCCGAAGTTGATCCTCTTGTCTGCCATGGGGGCTACCATTTCCCAGGCATCCTTGCTGGGGTCGTACCGCTCCACGCTGTGTGGAGAAGATGCAGCACATTAAAGGTCTAGTATGTAGGATTTAGTGGCATCTAGTGGTGAGGTTGCACATTGCAACTAAATGAAACCCATGTGCCAAGTGTGAAGAAGACCTGTGGTGGCTGTTGTGACAACGCAAATGGCCTATCTAGAGCCACTGTTTTTTTTGTCCATTCTGGGCTACTGTAGAATAACATGGCAGACTCAGTGGAAGAGGACCTGCTCCATATGTAGATATAATCAGCTTGTTCTAAGTTAACGAAAACACAATGATTCTTAGTTTCAGGTGGGGATGGGCGTTAAATAAAATAATTACCTTAATATATTTTTCTGATAAATTCTTAATATAATTAAACCACCCATATGCCCATAGAGAGGTCAGTAATGCACCTTAAATGCTAGTTTCCACCTGTTGTAAACCAGAAGAAGAGAGAGCAGCAGAAGCAGCAGCAAAAAGAGAAGAGACCGGCCAGTAACGCGTCCAGTGACATTATATCGTTACAATTACGTTCAACATGATCATAAAGTTATTTTTTGGTAAGACTGTTTCAGATGACAAATAACAGCGCAGCGCTACGACTGAATTCACAAAATAATGTTAGCTGCAGTAGCTGTATGGGTCGACTCTAATGCTAATGCTGAGTTAGCAAGTTAACTTGACCGACTAATTGTTTTTTTCCCTAGAATTATGACACAATGTGACTAAAAGTTACGTGAATAAACCTTTAATTCATTTTCTCGTCGGTAAACAGGATTTATGCCTCAGTCACGTCAGATGAGTTTTCATCAGCAATAACTAAACCCACATTACTTCACAACGTCATCAAAGTCTGTCTTTTTTTTTTTTTATTGTTTTGGTGTAAAACTTGTACAGACAATACTAATAACAGTTGAGATCTTTGTTTTGCTATTTATTCTGTTTACACTGTCGGCTAATACACTTACAAAATGTTTCGTCTGCACAAAGGGTTCAACATGCTCCTGACAATAATTACGATTTCTTTGTCATTCTATTGTCTTATTTATTTACGGTATTTCCATAAGAATTGTTTTGAATCTACCTCAGATTTATGAAATGTTCTGCTGTTTGGCAAGTGTGTGTCATGTCTAGTACCTTAAACGTTGAGTCCAGTTGCCATATTTTATGCTGGTTTGAGATTACTTTAAACGTTCACTCAGGAGCAAAAATCAGCCTTTAAACTTGAAAGAAATGATAATTTTGACTTCTTATTAGATAACTATGGATACCAACTGATATGAATTGTGTTTTTTCTTGTTGTCATATATAACATTTTTAACCATATTACCCAGACCTAGTTTCAGGTATCTTTAAACCAATAAAACCATATTTATGAATACTGTATTCCATTTCTAACAATATATCCCCTCTAAATCCTAAACACTGGACCTTTAACAAAACACACCATGGTTTTAATAATCCAAATTCAAATTGAGCCGACCTTTCAGCCCAGCTGAATGCTGTACTGTTTTAGCAATTTCAAGAAATTCTATTTTTATGCCATACAGGTATATCTGGGAAATCTAAAATCATGTGGTATGGTTTGAAAAACTGTCTGACGTACTGTTAAGGATATGCAATTTGTAGTTACTATATAATTATATTACACTGCTTTGTGTTTTTGTACTGTTTGTTTACTATATTGCTCTTTGTTTTTTTTAGTTTACTTATTTTACGTACTTATATATTGCTTTTTTCTACAGACGCTTCCTGTCTGCACTATCCCTTTGCTGCTGTAATGTTCCAAATTTCCCCACTGCAGGACGAATGAAGGATCTTATCTCTCTTATCTTGTCCACAACATGCAAAAACACCTATGTACTCTTTCAAAAGCTGCATTTCAGGAGCGGGGAACCTACTTCACATGTAAATTTAAGTTAGACAGAGTTGTACCTTTTAACGGACTAATATTTAGTCATATTTAAATTTAGTTTTTATTTAAGTACAAAGAGGACAACAGTTCATGTGGTCTGATCACACACACACACACACACGCGCACGCACACACACACACACACACACACACACACACACACACACACACACACACACACACACACACACACACACACACACACAGTGAAACTAGTGACAGTGTGTACCAACGACAGAGGTGAATTACCTAATCTGACCAGAGTCAAACGAACCCCCTAATAGCAACTGGAACATTAGCAATCAGGGATTGTTTTGCAGCATGCAAGGACATATAAGCCACTGGGGAGAGGGAAAAAAGTCCCCAAAGATTCTCTGTCCAAACACATTCTCCTGAGGGGTTTCGGGAGTCAAGGAAACGAGCAACAGAGACGCTGCTCTCTAGAGATCCACAGCAACAACAGAGGTCTCACCAGCAGCACACAGTCAGGCACCCACTCTCGGAAACTTCAGCAACCACTTCTGTTATGACTCCTCTTCACTCATTCACAGGGCCCTGGCCATTTTCTCAGCAACACTTGACATCCTTCACTTGATTACCAGTTCTATTAAATGACTAACAAGACCTTGAGAGAAGGCCAGGTTAGGAGGTCTGAAAGAGCTGCGAGCTTTTCACTGACATCAAAGACTATTTTATAAAAAAGGTGTGGTAGAGCATGTAGTTGCGTGTTTTGATCCTATGTGGCTTTCTGCAGTCTTTACATTATACAGAAACTTTAATGAAAAAGGTTAAAGATGAAGGGAAAGGCGAACCATATCATACATAGAACTGAGCAACTACAGAATGAATGATTTAGTATCTGAATTCAAATCCTTTAGTTTTGGCAATTTTATACAAGTTCACAAGTTGATGAGATAAACTAGGACACAAGTTCCTCAATATTTCCCATACATAATGTTTAACAGCCCATAACACACAGTATAAAAGGTAAAACAAAATCATATCTCCTCTCAGTGGTATTACCTGTTCATATGGGCCGGGCCATAGCCTCCGATAGCATACACCATGCCATCCAGCACAGCAGTGGCAAAGCAGCTGCGGGACTTGGTCATGGGTGCCACCGGCTGCCACTCCTTCAACTTGGGGACGTATTTCTCCACCGACTGGAGGTAATACTGGCCGTCGTAGCCTCCGAGGGCATACAGCTCGCCAGCCAGGACCACCACCCCGAGCGTGCTGCGGCACTCGGCCATGCGCTCCACCGAAGACCAGGTGTTGGTTTCGGGGTCCCAGCTCTCCACTGTGCTCTCGTGCCTCCGATAGCTGATGCCCTGTCTCATGTGTGTGGCGATGCCTCCTACCACATAGACCTTGTGGTCGAGCACTGCCACTCCAAATTCATATCGGGGTACGCTGAGAGGTGCGAGTCCTATCCACGAATCTGTCCGAGGGAAATACATTTCTATGCTGCAAGAGGAAGACATAAACTGTCAGATTAGCCTGTCTTTAAAAAAAAACAAAAAAAAAACAAACACAGAACATAAAGAAGATATAGACGATACAGAATTTGAAATATTGTATAGAAATTATTATTATTACCTTTCTAATGTTGCAAACAGTCCAGCCTTGCCTCCTACTGCAAGCAGCACCTTCGGGGCACACCTGGGCCGTGCCGACAACACAGTCTGATAGGAGAGTCGGTGTTCAGGCATAAAATGATATTTGAGGGCCTCGTTGAGCAGATGCTTACACGCGTGGTCATCTCGTATAAGGTGGTTGGCTTCATATAGGCGAGTGAGGAATTTGACGCTGAGGAGTGGAAGGCGAACACAGTGCAGCAGCTGAGCCAGATGCTGCTGTCTCTCAGTTACATCGTATTTGATCCACGACTCCAGGGCGTAAAATACAGTCTCCTCTGTGACCACCTTAAGGCAGTCGTTGGACACAATTTCATCCAGCTCGGCCCTCGTCAGTTCAAAAAACTCCTCTGTCTGACAAACCTCCTCAAAGTTCTCACAGATGAACTTAGTTGCGGCCAGGCACAGATCATGACAGCCGTAAGTCTCTGCAAAGCGGGAGATGCCTATACAGTTCCCAGCATCCAGCTGGCTCTCTAAAAAGGAACAGCACTCCTTAAGTACTAGCTTAACCTGGAGTAAGTCAGCAGCCGGTAGCAGAGACTCCACTGTTTCCTGGGAGATAAACACCGTGCCAGTGTAGGCATACTCAACGATGGCCTGGAAGAGAAAGAGTAAAAGCATCACATAAACAGTAACTATGGTACAGCAGTTAATCACTGTCGTTAATAAGGTGTCTGCTGGCTCCAAGCGTACCTGCAAGGCTGTCTCATCAATGCACTGGAATTCCACCTCAGAGGTCTCCTTTTCCGACAGGTTACCCGTGAACATGGCCTTGAAGTAAGGGCTGATGCTGGCCAGCACTACTTTGTGGGCATGGATCTTGGCATCACCCACGCGCAGGACAATGTCACATAGTTCGTGATCCTGCCGCAAGAGCTGGAGGCCTTGCAGCAGCTGCTCAGAGTGAGGCCGTTTCAGACTGGCAAACATATAGGACTGGTCCTGCTGGTCCATCTGGGAGCAGGGATACACAAATCAGTGCACTGTTGATATATCATAAAGGATACTGGTGCAGTGAAATTTTCTGAATAACTGACATGTGACCAATAGCCAATTGAAATACTGTAAATGCTGTAAATTAACCATTTGTTGTCTTGTCCCTGTGATTACAAACCTGAGAAGTCAACAAAAACCCAGGCCTGTGCAACGTGACGTAATCACAGCACGCGTTAAGGAAACATGCCATGGTAGTATGATGCCTTCAGGGATGTTTTGTAGTAATACAGTGGTTATTCCGACCCGCTCTGTCATCTACTGTGAGGCAAGCTAAAGAAGCATGATCTTCTTAATCCAGTGCTAACGCTACTTGAAGTTAACCAGCCATATTTACCAGTACATATAACATTTTAGAGCTAACCTCAAGCAAACAGCTCTGACATTCAGTCACAATAACGGTAACTGTTAGTTTAGTTGACTGGGGCCTTGGCTTGATTTCTGAACGGAGGACATGGCCAGATCAAAACTCGCTAGCTAACGTTGCCTCTTAGCTTTACAGCAGCAGACAGCTAGTGCGCTAGCTAACACACTGTAAACCCCAACAGCAGCTCGGGTTTTGCAGAAACAAAATTTGCCCGGATATCATATTTACGTTGACACCAACGTCCATGTCACCATCGTATCGTCAACAATATTCGCCTCCAGCAAATACACAGCGCCTATATCCGTTTCATTGCACTGCAGTCGGCGCAGGTTAGCTGCTAAAAATAAACACGGTTACTGTGGCTAGCTGCATCATTGATTGATATACAGTAACATGGCTGACAGATACAAAACGTGACGTTATAGCTAGCTGTCAGATAACATTTGTGTGTCGTCGAATTGAGGAAAACAAACCTGTAACCTATAGTCCGTCTGTTGTGCCCCTGTGATGAGCGATTTTGCAGTGGCGGAGTTCAGCGGCGACGAGTGGGAACCCCGGGTGGCTACCAAGAAAACAACCTACTGCCAACCTAGCCACAAAGCTACAGATGAGCTCTTATAATAACCAGCTATCAGAGCAGCACACCCACTTCCGGTGGTTTCAAAATAAAAGCACGTTCACAGCTATTTCTAAGGTAAAGCTACATTCATGTCATCGAGCGATAAGCCAAGAAAATATGTTACAACAATAGCCAACTTTACTAGTATTTTTAAGAGGAATTAAAAATATTATTATACAGACCTTTTGATGACAACAAAGCACCCCCCCCTCAAATAAAAATCTTAAAAATATTAATTATGTTGTGTTAAAAGTTCTCTGTTTTGTATTTTTGGGGTAGGCCTATGGATGATGTAAAAAAAATAAATTTTCAGCAATTTTCAGCATATGTAGATAGATAGATAGATAGATATTTTTATATTATTTTTTTAACACTTTAGTCAGCATAAACCTGCTTGGATTTGTCACTGCTTAAAAGGTAATTACATATTATTGTTTATTTATTATTTTTTCAGATTTGTGTAGGCCTATTTGTATTGAGTTGTATAAGTTGGGAAATGGTCGAACAAAATGAAACTAAACTACATTAAACTAAACAAAGTACCAAATTTATCAGCAACATATACTTAAAAGGATAGGTTAGCATTTTTTTTCTTTTTTCCTTTGTATCCGTCTATAATTATTACTCACGTGTCCATATGTGAAGCATTTAGTGGATGAAGTATTCAGATCTTTTACTTGAGCAAAATTAGTAATACTACAATGAAAAAATACTCTGTTACAAGTAAAACTCCTGCATTTAAACCTTCTTAAGTAAAAGTACAAAAGTATCAGCATCAAAATATACTTACATTACCAAAACTAAAAGTAGGCCTACTCATAATGCAGGATGGCCCATTCAGAATTATTATTAATATTATTACTAATTACTGATGCATAAATGTGTCATTTTAATATTGCAGCTGGTAAGGATTGGGCTAATTTAGATTGCTCTATGTACTGCTGCTGGATGGCTTCACCTATTAGAACATAATGTAACCTATTTGCAAATTTAGATTATTAATACAAAATATAAATGAAGAAAGTGACAAGTAACTAAAGCTTTAGAATAAACGAAGTAAAAAAATAATAAAAAAAAGTACAATGTTAACATCTGAAATGTAGTGGGGTAAAAGTACAAAGTGGAAATACCCAAGTAAAGTAAAAGTACCTCAAAATTGTAGGCGACAGTACAGTAATGAGTTAATGTATCTTGTCACTGAAAGTGTATAGCTGTCAAAAATTGTGAAGGAGCAAAAAGAATAATAATTGTCCCTGAAATATAAATGAAACACTGCGTGTAAAGTTACTTACAGTTAAATTAAGTTCATAAAAACTGTGTTATAATTACAGTACATTAGTAAATATGCAATTTTCATTGTTTCTTGTGGGTAAAACTATTTTCTTTTTATTTATTTATTTATTTGTTTATTCATTTGTGTCATGGGCTTTATGGCATTTGCAAGCCATCTTTCTGAGGCAGTGACATAAGTTTTGTTTTTGATTTTCTATAAATAAAACCGTGGATGTGGCAAATAAAATATACTACATACAAAAATATATTTAGTAAAACATAGACATACCTGGGTAGTGCATATAACAAAACAAAAAGTCAATCATTTTACATAGCAATATAAATATGTTTTATTCCTGCACAACTATGCAGCTTACATATCTGTACACTATCTTATCTTCTTATTTATCTTTTATTTTTCTATTGTTATTTTTGGCTGTGTTTATTTTAGTTTCCATCCCAGTCTCCGCGCTGCGGCTCTGTGGTGATGATACCCCCTGGAGGAGCCTCGACTCGCGTCACCATGGAAGCGCTCAGTTTGCGACATGTATTCGCCATTTTGCTGCCTCGGTGTGTGTGTGTGTGTGTGTGTGTGGGCTCCTCTCTGTGTGAATACCTCTGTAGCTTTCAAACATTCAACACTCCAGGCACCAGCTGAAACAGCCAGGGAAAATGTCTGCACTTCGGAGAACCGTAGCTGCCGCACCATGACACGGACATTTGGACGACGTAACGTTAGATAGTCTCGCCGCGCGTCAAGGAAGAGGACCGGGGGAGAATGCGAGGTCTGTTTTCTTGCTGTTTTCCTAACTTTGCTAGCCCAGTCAGCCAGCACTAACCACTAACACAATTAGCGGAGCAGCGAGTTAGCTTAGCACCGTTTGAGTGCAGTTAACAGCGCAGGGTTCTGTGTAACGTTAGCTAACTCATGTAACGTTAGGCTGCTTAACGGTAACGGTGTAGTCAGGGATTGATTGTAAGCCCATTGAAGGCACTAGTATCGTATAACTGGCTGAGTCTTCAACCGACACACATATTAAATAATGTTACAACAGCGGGGAGTAATGTAACGTTAACACACAGCAGCTAAGGTTATCTAAACCTTTCTGCTGATAACTATCGTGCTTGACAGCCACAAGTGGTTGTGTCCATTTGCGCTAATCTACCGTAGTTCATGATCGATCATAGTGTTAAGGAGCAACAAGACACTCCCAGGCAGTTACATGCCCGCGTGACATGTTTAAACGCATTATTATTTCACTCTAAGCAAATGGAAATTCATTCAGTCATGTGTCCACTGTTAATTTTCTGCTCTTGCTTCACAGCTTGACAATCAGGAGAGTGGTTTCCCATCACCAACCACTCAGGATGACAGCACCAAGTAAAGAGGAGGAATATTATTGTCCTCACAGGATTGTGTTCGCCCCTTTAAATTCTCAAATCTGACCACAACCACAAGACCATCAATAATGATACCAGGGTTGATCTCCCAGGAGTTACACGAGCTGCTCCTGGACCTGAAGAACTACCAGAATCGCACCAATGGGGTGGAAGATCTCAAACACATCCTCTCAGAAGTGGACATGCAATCGGTCCCGTCTGGCAGTATTGAGGAGTTCATCAGTTTTCTCCCTCGACTTCTGGATGACAGTAATTTTAAAGTGCTGTATGGCACTTTGCAAGTTTTAAACTTACTCATTCAGAAGCTAGATACAGGTGTGGATAGATATTTCAAACAGATAGTCTTAGTGGCTCTGAAGGCTCTGGGGGACACTCGCACTGTCACCAAAAATGAATACATGAACGTGTTTCGACAGCTGATGAAAACTGTTGCACCGCAACAAGTGTTGGATCTTGTCATAGGCAACTTGAAACACAAGAATTCAAGGGTTCGGGAAGATGTCCTTAACATCATCATGGCAGCTATGCTCACTCATCCTAGAAAAGATTTCAACATCCCCAAGCTTTGTTTTGATGTCGCACCATACCTGGCAGACAGCAAAAGGAAGGTCCGCCACGCCGCCCTTGAGCTGTTTGCTGTTTTGGACTATTGCCTTGACACAGGGAAAAAGCAGCCTCTAATGAAAGCTGTGGATATGGTTGAACTCAATGAGGACGCAGAGGGTCTTATGGCAGCTGTACAGGCAAGACGAGCAAGGCACGTCCTTCCCAAACTCTCCTCAGAGGGGATAGTGGAGTACGGCTTGGTGGTCCCCAAACCAGGACATCGGAGCTCAATGCAGTATGGTTCTGGAGCTGATCTGGACTGGGTGATGAACGGAGGGCGGGTAAGCAGTGCCAGAAGCCACAGAACTGAACCAGACTGCGACCGACTCTATGGCTATGGCAGCCTGGGCTCCCTCACTGATGACCTCCCACTTCAAAGGAGGATTGTCAGTGCGGGTAAAGGGAAGAACAAACTACCCTGGGAGATGTCAAGCTTCTCATCTACCGAGAATAATCAGCAATGCAGTACCCCGAACGGAAAGTGCTCTGAAAAGGTGGGGCCAATCATCACCGCCGACTTGCCATATTCTCACTTATCTCTTGTGATAATTAAGTCATCTGGGAATGTTCCTGGATTTAGCATATGTTTTATTAACCCTAAGATTCTCTGTTGAAATAAGACTCACAGCTTAAAGGGATATTCTGCTGTATTCTAGGTTAGTTTACCCAGGGAAATAATGGAAATATTGTCCCTCTAGGTAAAACTGATTGGCATTAATGAAGCAGCTATTGAATCAACAAGCTGCGTTCACTTTTTTCCCTCTAAAAATACTCTGAAATCCAAAGCAAATAGAGCTTAATCATCATTTAACTGCCTGTACAGAGGGTTTAGGAGCACCAGAGTGCTTTTCATATTGACTTTGAAATTACAGACCATCTCAGTGGTCAAGCATTTGTGTTGAATTGCTCCCAATCAGCCAGCAAGTGCAATCATTGAAAAAGAGGAGGGTTTTTTTGAAAGGAGGGTTATTTTTGTGTGCTTGCCTTTTCTTCCTCCCTTTAGTCTTGCTTAGTTCACAGAGGATTGATAAAGTTAAACCTTGGTAATTAAAATTCAAAAATCTGGGGTGTTGACAATTTGTTTATTGTCAAAATTGCACACTTGTGTGAAGAAGCTGAGTCACACCCAAAGGCAGCTGTCCAAAAAGAAATCTTAGAGGTGGCACTTTCGTCAGAGAGTTTGGGGGCGAATAAACCTAAATATAGTCCAGATGCAGTATGGATGGAGTGCAGCAAAGAGGGATAGTTATATATTATATATGTTATTACACAGAGATGTGCAGTGTCATCTACAATCAACCTGTTTGTGTGATTGATTGCATATTGTTAAGACAGCTTGTAATGACTGATGCTTCATTAGATGTTTTCTTTCTTCTTTGCATCTTTCTCTTTGTATCATTAGAATTGATTTTGTATATATTAGCACGTTAACAATAGGCTGAATTGTTTTGTGAATATAAGGCTCTCAATTCGTTATAAACAGAGAGAGGAACAGATAGGTAAAATCTCAGAGCCCTGCAGGATCCCTGATACTATTCCTGGAAGAAATTCAGTAGGTGACTCATTTCCCTGCACAATGACACTGTCGCTGCAAAGATGAGCATCCAGTGTCTTGAGAATAAGCCGTGTGATGATCAGGTTTAATTTGCCACTTTGTTAGGTTAAAGTTTGTAATGCTGAATATATAACTCATCACAGTGATGCCCAACTTACGGTCCGGGGGCGAAATCTGGCCAGCTATAGGATGCCTGGTGGCTCCAAGACCATAGCCTAATACACAATGAAAATAAATTAATTCACAATGGGAATATTTTTGGATATAAATAAGGCGCCAGAGGGAATACAAAGAGATAAAAATAGAGCTTGTTTATTGAAAAAAGTGCCAGGGGAGGATCCTTTGGAGGCCCCAGCGGAGGTCTAGTCAAAGCCCCAAATGTTGTCAAGTAAGAGGGACACCCCTGCTTACACCCGACCTGTGCAGAGCTGCAACTGGAGTTGACTCGACTTAGCAAAGACGATTAAGGACAGCAACAGCAAAAGGTTGAAAACATGTTATTCATTTATTATATACACTGAATAATATTGATGTTTGTATATTAACTGGCCCCTGGTCTCCTTTCATTTTGCAATAGCAAGTAGAATATCCCTGCCTTATCACATTTTATCAG
The DNA here is from genome assembly GCA_035609425.1 of Epinephelus awoara. Classification (NCBI taxonomy): domain Eukaryota; kingdom Metazoa; phylum Chordata; class Actinopteri; order Perciformes; family Serranidae; genus Epinephelus; species Epinephelus awoara. The sequence continues at coordinate 22,971,804 of CM069309.1, forward strand.
CAAGAGATTAGACTTACTTGTTAAACATGAGCCTCTATCAGCTCTATTCCAGTAATGTCCATTGCTTGTGATGAGTGGCTTTGTTTCACAAGGTATTAATTGACCATATTTTGTTCTGGGAACTATTATCCAGTTTAGAGCCTCCATTTGGAAAAACCTTCTGTTTACAGCAGTGTGTGTTTCCCAGCAACCCCATTATCGCACAGCACACTTAACTGAAGGGGGCGTGACACATAATTGGTAATATCACAGGGTTATGCTTGTAAAACATGGCTTATTTGCTGCTCTAGTGTTGATTGCAATCACAGCAAGTGCTCCACAGTGAGTGCTGATCAGATTTTAGGCAACGGGACTGACCTCAGCTACACTCACTCTCTCGAGGATGCATGCACTGGTGCAAAAATCTGTCATAATTCTGTCTCTACTTGATTTATTTTAGATCATAGGTCGCAGGTTGGCCATTAAAGTTTTATGAGAACAGGAGATGTCGTGTACATACTGCTAAGTCTGTTTACAGTAGCAGAATATCCACACAAATGCCAGTGTCTCTTGCCTGAGCTTGGAAATATACGCTGCATCCCTTTGTTCAGGCCAGTGGATGGAATTACACTCAGTTTCCTGTTTGTTTAAGGATTGCTTTACATCAATTATTTGAACTAAATCCTCCATTGTTGCTATTAAAGGAAATCATTTTCTGCCTGCTAATAGGTGGCCAGTGAGGATTTTCTTCCCCTGTCAAGGAAGCTGAGTCCTGAAACCTACATACCCAGTTTCAGTAAGTGCCAATACTTCCTTCTCTCAGCATTACACTTTCATCTATTCCATGTGAGGTGACAAGTGCAGCTGACTGGTTGTCATGGTCAACGTCAGCCGGACTCAATATAGAGAGGCTTTAAATTGGATTAGCATGCTGAGTCAGAGGAGTCACCGTGCCGCATGTCACCAAAAGCCCTGAGATGAGCATGGCAGAAACGTTGCATACCAGTCTCACAACATGCTGAAAGAGGCCATTACATTCACCAACTGTTATGTTTTTGAAAATCTGGCCTGCTGGAAGGTTGTGGACATGAGCAGTCCAACAGAAAGTAGTCATCAGACTGATTGTGTGAGCATAATTCATCCCTAAATGTCACTTACGTAAAAAGTAAGCCCTACATGTGCTTTTTATTAGCAGCTTGTCACCACCATCAAGTTAACAATGACCTGCCAGCTGCTGACTACCCCTCAGTTTGGCAAAAGCGGTAAAAAAAGAAGCCCAGTGATGGGAAATGGCCAGATTTTGAGCAATATTTTTTATGAGAGGAAAGGTGAGTCGAGGAGAATCTCAACTTGGTGACTTCATGTTGGATTTTACCTCCTTGACCCACTGGCTGTTTGATTTTGACCACTTACACATGGATTACACTCATTCCGATGCTACTACTGTAAATTATGTAATCTGGACACATGCTTGTGGTAATCCTTCAATGAAGATTACAAGTGTAGTAGATGTGTTTACAGCGTTTGAATGCAGTCTCTTTAGCGAAACCCTATGAAAATCTGTTTTGTGGGGCGTCGGTAGCTTAGTGGATAGTGCCAGCGCCCCATGTATAGAGGTGATGCCTCGCTGCAGCGGTCGCGAGTTCGACTCCGGCTTGCAACCCTTTGCTGCATGTCGTCCCCCCACTCCCTCTGTCTCCCCATTTCACACTGTCCTGTATATTAAAGGCAAAAAGCCAAAAAAATAATCTTTAAAAAGAAAACAAAAAAAAAATCTGTTTTGTGCTTTGCTAATTTTTTAAATCTTTTGTAACGTAAATGTCCAGTTTTTATGGCTACTGCTGTGTATATCATGCAGCTCGATTACAGAACATAAATGATTAGTGTAAGATTAAGAAATTAAAGTAAACTAAGCACAGTAACTCAATTACACATTTTACAGGGAGGATGTTACTGTCATGACCGTTATTTGAGTATCGTGCAAAATTTTCTTTCCATCTAGGTTCTGCACAGCCTCAGAAGCCACAATCCTCCAGAAGGAGGGAGTCCCCTGCACGCCTCAGAAGAAGTGGAAGTCTCAACTTGGACCCCGACATCTTTAAAACCACCAACTTCTCTGACCCAGATGTTGGTAAGGAGGAGTCATAACCACAGAAGGATCTGGTATTTTTCAAAAATGTGCCACCCTGTAAAGTTCCCTGGATGGAAAGATGCAAATCAGAATAAGAAAGAACTTAAATCATTTTACAGTTTTTAACATCTAGCCAGTCATGAACCATATTTCCACCTTGTTACCTTTTAATTGCTCAGTTTTTCATGTTGTGAATACTCTGTCTCACAGTGGCACCCAAGGGACGCGTGCTCTCAAGGAACCCCAGTGTTGAGCGCACGTTTTCCCTCCCCTCGAACCCCACCACATCCGGATCCTTCCTACTGCCCTCCTATCCACTGGCTACTCTCCCAGGAGGCATGCTCACTCCGACACTGTCCCGCCGTCGTGCAGACTCCTCCCTCTCTATGTCCAACACTTGGCCAAACAAAAGAGAGAACACCCCTCACCAGCGAGACACGAGTCCCTGGAGAGACACAGCAGGCATAGTAAAGGGTATTTAAGCAAAACACCCACATGTGAGCTGTTAGCTGCAAAAATGTTGTGGCCTCTTTGTATCATCTGTTTTTATCCTCCCCGTTCTACCTCGATTAGGAGACCAGCTCTCTAGCAGATGCTCTCCCCGGCCTCTTCTTGCTTCCCTCGTGAGTTCCTCTTCCACTTCATCATTCCGCCGGGCTCTGAGCAGCACCAGGGCAACCCTATCTATCTCGCCAGTTGTCCCGACAGCAGAGCAGGTCCAGTCCCATAATGGCCAGAGGTCCAATGCTCCAGGCAGCCCTCAGAATCAGCAGCTAGAAAGGGACCTTCATCTGGATCCTGATGGCATCAATGTGGGGCGAGACCCTCAGGAGGATGATCCTCTGGACATGCAGGAGGTCAGCAAACTGTCTGCTTTTTCCGTAGAAAGACTCTGCTGGAAAATGTAGGGCACTGCAAGTTCCAACTTGCACCCTCAGCACCTGAGGGACCTTAAAAAAAACACAGTCTGCTAGTTGGCTCCATTTATAATTTTCCTTTCCATGCTCATATGTGCCAATTTGTGTGTTATTTACAGATGCTGAACTCCCTGCGCTCATTGCGCAACAGCGCAGCCAAGAAGAGGGCTAAAGTGAGCCTCAGCAGTTCAGATCCGGATCCAGACAGCCCTGACTCAGCTGTGAGGCTGGACCTGGGTCTGGACTCACCATCACACACCTCTCCGATGCTTACCAGCTCAGTCAGTGAGAGCGGTCTTTCCAGTCTGAGCTCAGTCGCCAATTCCAGCTTCAATGGCATCAAAGCCAGGTAAAGGATACAGATTACATTATGTTGGGGCATTATTCAGCTCACGTATCTTTTGTTATATGTCGGTTAATGAAAGAAATGTTGTCGCAGACATGGTGACATCTTAAAGCAGAGATAACCTTGTACCCATCTGGTGGCGTTTGACAATGTGTTGAACAGTGCTAAGAAGTTCTCCAGCATAATTTCTCACTTGTCACATCTGTTGACAGTCCTGGAAGCTCTGCCTCTTCAGGAATGAAACCTCGCATTGCAAGAGTGCCTTGTGCAAAACTGAGGTCTTCTGTGTCCATGGACTTCAGCAGCCTTCAAGGTATAAAGAGGGATTCCAGGGGTTTGAGTAATCTGTTTTATTGTTTAGTTTATCTTATTAATGTCTTTGTTTTCTGTTTTTTCTTTTCTCAAGGATTGTCTCAGAGAAACGAGCTGTCATCTGAGGTGGGTGTTGTTGGGCAGAGAGTCACTTACTCCAACGGAACAATCAAAACTGAGGAAGACACATTGGGACCATCTCCTCCATTGGTCAAACCAGCCATCCGTGAATCTGTCAGAGCTCTAAAGCCGGCCAAAGGTCAGTCAGCGGTGGTATCAAACAGGACAGAGCCTTTTCCCGGATTTACCTAGTAATAATATTATGTGTCCTCAAATAATTAAATTAAATCATATTCCTCTCCTTTGATTCTTAGGATCTCAGAGCCACAGCAGCAGGAACTCACCAGCCACAGATATGCCTGAAGGAGTCATTGGAAGAGGTCAGTCTCTGCCATAAGTCATTGTTCAGTTGTCCAGTATTCTGTTCTGTGTCCAGAGTATTTTAGCTTATTGTTGAATGTTTGAATAAGTCTCATCCTTTAGCAGTTGAGCAGATTAATTGTCCACCTGTCTGATAATACGTCTACGCAAACATCCCCCTTGTGCTTCGTCTTAGGCATGTTTGGCACCCCAGCGTCCCCCAGCTCTCCAGGAGCCACCTTGTCACTTGAGCAGGGTGATTCTGTGGCCAAGCACCCTGCTGATCCCTCGGCAGGTGTCTACAGCCATGCTCTGTCTGGCAGTCACCTAGACAGCGATGACAGCCCACGTCCAGATGAGGTTAAGGTTAGTCACACTTTGTGCAGTGGGAAATCATAGCACATTGTACCAAGTTTCCACTCACCCTGTGTGTTCTTCTACCAATGCATGTGCAGCTGAGAGTGAAGAATTCAAGGTTTAACCGGGATAAGACGCGACTGCAGTGTCTGGAGCAGCAAGAGGAGCAGTGCAGTCAAGCGGACCAGAAACGAGAAAAGATTCGCCACCGTGTCAGACAGATGCTGTCTGACTCACCCACAGAGGACAGTAGAGCATTAATCATCAAAGGCAAGAGAAAGATTTGAAACCTTTACCAACTGTTCTGTCACCATATTGCACTATAACTTTGAATCTTGCTGTGAAGTATTACATTGTATCCTCATGCTCTTTAAAGAAATTAAGTCATCCATTTATGCAGCTTATAATGTTTGCACCCAGAGACTTGAAACGTACATTTTTTCCCTGACATAGAGCTGCATCTGAACGGCAGCACAGTGGCTTCCACAAAAGCTGACCTTCTCTCTGATGAGTCCCCTATCAGCCCCACCAGTCCCGCCAGCCCACCAGGACCCCAAAGCCCCATTAAGTGCTTCACTCCGCCACACCAGCCAAGCCCCCCCACGGTGCCCCCCAACCCCAAAAACCCGTCCCGTCTCAGGAGGGCACCCAGCCTCAGCAGAACCCGACCATCGCTGTCACACAGCTCAGGTTCGAAGACCTTCAACTAAGACTTCATCTACCAGCTGCACATATCAAGCTCAATCATCTGTTTTTAAAACAACCCGAATATGTCACTGTGTATCTTTATTATGTTGCTGTGTGCCATCTCTCAGTCGATCTGACACCAGCTTGCAATTTAGCAGTTTTCCGCAGCATTATAAATGGATGAACCGGTGCTTCAACAGGTCTTTGTTTATAGAAAATGTTGGAACATTAATTAGACTGTCAGAGCCACCAGAGCATGGGTGAATAAGATGTTTGCTTTGGGTAATGTGCCACAATGCTTTGTTTTGACAACCTACCGTTAATGCACCGCCGCCCACACACACACTGCTTGTTTTCAGACTGATAGAGATGTAACACGAGACCGAATCTGTGTGTGTGTTGTGTGTGTGGTGTCTGACGGGCCATTTAGATGAGCTGTCCCCTGGTACTGTGGGCCACAAGAAGAATCTCTCAGAGCCTCCGGAGCTGTGTCCTTTTTCCAAGCCTGACCTGGCACTGACACAGAGCTTCAATCTGCTGAGTTCCGAAGACTGGTGAGGAACACTGGCATGTTACAGTATATCAGCTGCACTGAGCTCCATCCATCATACTTACAGCTCAAATCCAGGGCTCCTTAAGAGGTTTTTGAAATACAGAATACCATGTAAAAGGCATTAGTAAGTATTGATTAGCTGAGGAATTACATTAACACAGAAATATTAAAATAAAGTTACTCTAAATATTAAGATATTTGTGTGGTAACAAAATCCATCACATTCAACAGGAACCGTATCTTTAAGTTTGGTTAAAGAAAGTGTACAAAAAGTGGCTATCAATGGTGTCTTCTTTTTTTTTATCTACAGGGAGAAGAAGATCGAGGGTCTAACATTTCTGCGCAGTCTGGCTCTCTACCACTCAGACACACTCCAGGGCAGGCTTCATGATGTCTGCCTGTCTCTCATTCAAGAGGTAGTATAACTTGTTGTGCAACACTCTCACATCACTTTTACTTTTTCAGTTTGCTGCTTTACTCTATCTCAACTTGCACTGCTTCACTTCAGGATTTATATATTGATATCTGATTTTGCAGAGTAATTCTCAGGCTATATCCACACTAATACAATCTCAAGCGTTTTAGCACTGTTCCAGACTTAATCTCTGTCCATAATGCCTGAAAATGCATGTCACATAACCATTCATGTACACTGTTATTGTCCACTATAACAATGTCCTTGTCATTCAGGTGAAGAACCTGCGGTCAAGTGTCTCCAGGGTTGCAGTATGTACACTGGGTGACCTGTACACCCACCTGCAGAAGGCAATGGACCAGGAACTGGAGGGAACAGTTAAAGCTTTGCTGCAGAAAGCTGGGGAGAGTAATGCCTTCATTAGGCAGGATGTGGATGCAGCACTGGGCTGCATGGTTAAGCACTGCACGCCAACTCGTGGCATCAATGCTTTGCTCTCTGGGGGACTCAGGTCAGTGTGTATCTCAACACACACACAGTGAAGTGCTGTTCCACCTAGGGTTGGGTACCGAAACTCAGTACTTTTTGTACTTGGTACCGATTCACGTCAGTACTACCAAGTACTGATACACTTAAAATGAATCAGTGCCAAATCTCGATATCTGAGGTGGAGGTGGAGCAATAGCGCATGACTTGCACCTCAGACTCAGCAAGAATGGTGACAAAAAAAACGTGCAGACAAAAGTTAACGTGCAGCACTGTTCCTATGAGTGAATGAGTCAATGGAATTTCTTGCAATAATGAAAAAATACTGGCAATCATGTCCGCCAAGCACAAACCACGTTTTGGACAATTGTGAAGTGACAGAATGTCCCAGCATCATGGTTCTTATATTGCCAGATTCCAGCGAGTCTCCCCTCTTCATATATGGCAGAATATGTCAACTTCCAACTTGCGATGGTGAGATACATGTAAAAATGTAAGAATTTAGGCACATAGATTTGTTTTTTTCATTGATATAAAAATTAATATAAAATACAGCCACATAGGACATGGAATGATTGTAAATCTGGTTAGCCCAGATTGTCCTGAAAAAAAAACCCAAAACAAGATATAGCATGTGTATGTAGCCTTTATAAAGACTGTGATATGAGCTTAAAAGTAAAGGCAGTAAAAATACCCCAAAAAGGCCTAGGGCCCATAGGGTTAAAAAGTACCGAAATAAGGTACCGTTTGGTACCGGTACCAAATTCCAGATACCGGCACCAGTACCGTATCAGTTCAGTTATGAATGGTACCCAACCCTAGTTCCACCACACTCACAATTTTGAGTTTCAGTGGGTACTTTTGCACAATTTATAAAGCTTTTGATCGCTGAATTGGTTTCCCTTCTCCTCTGATAGTCACCTCAACGCAGTGGTGAGAAAATGCACCGCCCATCACCTGGCTGATCTAGTGGAGAAGGTTGGTGCTGCCCGTCTTCTGTCTGGAGCTAAAGATCTCACAGATAGAATCTTACCTGCCATCACCAAACTCGCACAGGACTCCTCACAGGAAGCCAGGTATGTTCCTCTGCTTTTGTTGTAGTGTTATAGTGCAGCTATCAGTGCGGTTTTTACATGTAGAAAAAGTTTTAACTTTTGTATTTGCACAAGTTTTGTGTAATTCATAAATATTACGTGTCTTACAGATATTGGCTGGGTCTTGTAGCTGATTGACATAAAATCCTTATCATGGTTTGCAGGAAATTCTAGGCCATTAGATAGCAAATAAAACATAACTAATATTAGGAAATTCAAAATATGAAATTTCCAGAATTATCGCTCATAATGGTTCCACCCACAGGTACTTCGGGCGACGAATGCTGCTGTCCCTCTCATCCCATCCTGACTTTGACAAGATCCTGGAGAAATATATCCCCACCAAAGACCTGCCGACTGTCAGAGACACTGTCTTCACTCTCAAGACAAAGGTACAGTGTTTTATTTTCTGTGTTTATAAAATGTATGGTGCTCGTCCTAAAGGTCACACTGTCATCTTACCTGGAGATTGTTGGGTGTTTTTTTAAGGGTCTTGGTGAGATGCCCCAAGACACGCAGTCAGCCAGAGGTAGACGCTCCCTCCCAGGTAGCGGGACAGTCAGAGCCTCATCTCTCACCAGAGAGCCACTCAACCAGACCAACAGGTGGGTGTAAATATCAACCAGCACAGCAGCACTGTTCAGCCTTTTGAGCAGAGGTGCAGCCAAGCACAAACTGTATAATGCATATATGAAGTACATTATTCACACTGTAGATGTAGGTTTATAAAATAAACCATGTGATGTGTTTTGCATCATCTACAGGGAGTCTAATAGCCATTACAGCTGTAGATCCCAGACGCAGAGTATTGCAGACAAGACCGAATACATCAAGCAGATCTCAGGTCTGCTGGGTTCAAAGGACTTCAGAGAAAGGATCAAGGGGATCGACCAGCTAGCAGCTGACTGCCAGAGCAACCCCAACATGGTCATCAATAGTATATTCCCGGTTAGTACTAACATTTTTGCTTTGTCATGGTTCTCAGTTACCATTATACAACCCTGTGTTATCTTAAAAACGCAACAAAATGTCTCACCTTTTTTTCCTTTCCCTCCGGCCTTCCTTCTTTCAGGTGTTTGATGCCTTCAAGGCCAGGCTGCAGGAGTCCAACAGCAAGGTCAACCTGTATGCCCTTGAGTCTCTACAGAAAATCATCCACTTGTTGAAGGACAACCTGTCCCAAGTGGTCAACATCCTGGTCCCAGCAATTGTGGACAATCACCTCAACTCCAAGAACAACGCCATCTACTCTGCTGCTATTGGAGCTATTAATGCACTTATTTTAAATCTTGGTACTCATTTTGAGCATTCAGATATTTCTGGTAGAGGTGAAAGTAGAAGCTAACTTAAACTGGAGTAGTGTCTTTATGTGACTTTGTGAATTTCTTTGTTTCCATGACAGATAACATACTTCTTCTTCAGCCTTTCTGCACCAAGGCTCAGTTTTTAAACGGCAAAGCAAAGGTGGATCTTATCGAGAAGGTTGCAGGTGTGTATGCTGGAAGAATTCTGATCTGATTCTGCAGTATAAGCCTTGGCTCCCAAATTGTTTTGTATGTCTGACCACCTGTTGTGTCTTCTTGTTTTCTATTTCCAGACCTTGTGACAGAGCTCTACCCTCGCAAGCCCCAGATGGTGGAGCAGAAAGTGCTTCCTTTGCTGTGGCACCTCCTGGGCACCTCCACCCACAGTGGTACCATTCATGGCCGGGGCGGCAGTGTGAGGGGTGCTACTGCCAACCTGTGCCAAGCCCTTTACACCCAGATGGGGCCCAGCCTGACTGAGTGTGCTGCCTCCCAGCCTGCCAATATCCACAAAGGTTTAAACGAGGTCCTGAGGACCGTATCCTAAAGGTAAAACAGAGTCCAAACACAATCTAATGTTGGAAGAGAAGAACATTAACACTGACCTTACTTGAAGACAGAGATGTTCTACATTTCTTACAGTGCCTGCACTTTTATATCAGTAAAGAGAAAGTCCTTTAAAAAGTAGGAGCTCTTAATCTTATCTCAGTGAGATTTCCTCTGGTACAGACGCATGGACAATTGTAACATACTGACATCAGGTCTCACACACACACAACCTGCTCTCTTTGCACTTTGAAAAAGTAGCTCATCATCATGATAGACTTCATAAGTTTTACATTTTACCATCCTATGATTGTCATTGCTTTTTTTCATAATCTAAACATGTACTGTAGACAAATCAGAGACACTATTGCAGAATGTAAAATTTGAAATGCACAAAAAAAGACGCGGAAGACAGGGACCTGAAAGGTGTATATTTTTGCTGTATCATCAAATGTGATGTGATATTTTCAAAATGTCTTATGTAGTTGTTTTTTTGTGAATTGAGATTAACAAAAACTAGTACAAAATGCTTTTGTACAGCTCAAATGTGTATTTGCACAGTATTAGCTTCATCTGTAATCGTATGCTGTATAATGGTACAGTTTATAATTTATATATTGTGTAATGGTTTCAAAGTCTTGTTAATGATGTGCTGAGTTGGTACCGTCTGTCTTTTTTTGCATGACCAAAATGAACTGGCAGGATCAAAATGTGTTTATATTTTTGTTAAGGAGATATATATGTACACTGATGCCTAGATCAAGGTGGGGTTGGAACCAAGTCTCGCAGATGGGGACAGCGTGAAAGGAAAAGGAGTTCAGTTTTTTACTCCAGCGGTTGCCTGAGAAACAGTGAATGCCCAGATCTGATTGTGTCTCAGTATAGTGCCAGTCTTCAAGTAGCCTTTTAACTCATCTATTGTTAAATTATATTGAACTTGTTTGTGGACAAGAGCAAAGACAGATTGATATATAAATAAAGTGTTTATTTCTGTAAAACCAACTTCCAGGTGCCTCATTCACATTCTAATGCGATTGGAAAAAATGAGTATCATCTCAACTGTTAGTTTGTTTTGAAAGGTGAATTAAATTTTATCCAAGAAACACACATTCTATGCCTTTTAAAGTACCAAATTTACCTTTATTAAAGGAACCGTTCACTGCTCACAACAATGTCTGTGGATTATCATGATTTCTGGAAAGAGACATCGTTGTCGAGTTTTTCCATTGTAGTTTTTTGGCACTTGGAGCACCGCAAGCCGAGTGCCATCTAGTTCCATTATATTGGAAAGAAGGCAGACATCTCTACAGCTGATATCTCGAACACTCAGCTACTCCAATACAGTCTAAACTGATAAATAAAGTGATTTTAGGGTGAACTGTCCCTTTAATGAGTAGTTAATGAATACATGAGATTGTTCACAAGTTTGTTGTTTTGACTGCTTAATTCTTATGTAAAGCTAATGGCAAATTGTCCCTTTAAAGTGTAAAGCAACAGAAAATTGTTAACTGTAAAGGACCTTTGATGAGTAGAAATGTATTGTGTGTCTGTAGAGGCTATCCAGTCCAAGGCCTTAGAGAGACAGTAAAAAAAAAAAGAGACAGACTCATATTACATGTTTAATAACCAAACTGCACAAATGCTTCGATGTTTCAGACTGATCACTAATATCACTTTAATTGGCTTGTCAGGAATTAAATAGTATGGCCAAGGTACCTTACTGCCAAGGTTGAAATGAAATAAAACGCAAATCATACTGTCATCCCCGAAACTTTTAACTATAAAAGTAGCTGCCATTTTTTTTAAATTGTACTGTTCAGAGATTTATGCCAGCCACATTACTGTTATCTGCTATCCAACACAGTATCATGAGAGACGAGTGTCCTTTGACCCATGTGTTAAAGTAGGTGATTTTACAGCATTTCAACAGCAGGGTGGACGAGCTCATGCTCTGAGGGATGCTGCTACTGAGCCTGAAGGCAACCCTGATAAAGCACTGATGATATCAAGTTTTGTTAACCCATCAGTGTCAACAAAAACAGTAGCCGTGCTGCACATTGGTAAAACATAAACCATTATACAAGTTCATTCACCATAGATTTAGTGTCTTCTCACACAGTCCCTTTAAACAGTTATATCAAAGGTTCACCCAACTTTTAGTAAGTCCAGCCTGCTTTTTAAGTATTAAACTTTCAAAGCAAAGCTATAAAAATGGCGGAGCATATTCAGGATAATAGCAAAAGTGAAAACTCCCTTTAAAGTTCTGAGCTAACCACAGTGGTGTTGTCGACAAGGGCTAGATATGTTTGCTACTTAAGTATGGCTCAAATTTCTTCCCTTTGCGATTGATGCAAAAGACAAAAGGCATACTATGAAATAAATACAACTTCTCCAACTGTCATGAAATGTGCTTTTTGTGACGGAAATTAGAACACAAATAGATAACCAACGAGTACACCTGCATTGTTCCCAAATGATGAAACTGATTCCACGGCCATGCCAAAAACTTAAACACAACATATTTTATCAAAGACGACTGTTCAGTAAACCCTCTGATCATTTATTGTGCCATGAATGAGGGCTTTATGGTTTTGGTTGAGTGTTCATTTAATGCTCTGCTGCTTTGAGTCTCTATATTGTTCCCTCGGCTTCACCGACCAAATGGAAAAATAGCTCCTCCTCCTCCTGTGTATTTCCATTCTGTTACTAAGGCAGCTGGATCAATTCCATGGCAACCTGGACTGGTTAGATGTTGGGAGAAGATGAGTGTGTGGTCGCTGTGCTCCGCGCTTCACTTTGTCAGGGACCAGGTGTCTTGGGCAGGTCCTGGTTCTCAGCCAAGTGGAGCTTTTGTCTGAGCGCGGACACGTTAAGGATTCACGCAGATGAATTTTGAGCTGTAAACATTATTGTCTGAGCCTGGAGTGTTGGGTGATCCCTATAAATAACATCATTTAATTAGGAAAGGATACATTGACGTGCTGAGCTCCTCCAGCTGCGAGAACAAACGGGTGAGAGGTTTATTGAGAATAGGAACAGCCAAAAATAGAACACGATGTGGTGGCACAAAAGGACTAATCACTAACTGTGGTCATGTTACGTAACAGCCTGTGTGTCGGGTCAATATTTGAATTAAACTATTATCATGCGACTGCATTGTTTACAAAAGCAACTAGTCAACTTCCCTTCTTATCCACACAAGGGAAAGTCACTTCACAGCCCATCTGCTCTCCAAGTATTCCTGGCAGCAGTATCTGCCTGTTCTCACCTCCCTCACACACTGCAGCTTCCCCTCAGTGAGCATACCAGCCCCGGGCGAGGGTAACTAGGAGCCACGCAACATGCTAACAATAGAAACTCTTTCAAGGCATTCTTGGACTACACATCGCTGTTTGTGCTGGATAATGTTTAACATTTAAACATAGTAGAATCAGAGTGTACAACAATTCTAACACTGTCATATGACTAATCTCAGAGAAGCTTCACAGCTGAGCGTGAATGGAGGAGAAACTCGATTTGTTGCTTACAAGTTACTGTAAGTCATGAGCTTGACGTAGTGGAATAAATGCCTGACTCTTTTGACCCGTGAGGCTCTCAAAAATGCACACACACTGCATTATTTAACTACTATCCTGCTGAAATATTCCATGACCCTTTGTGGGCAGTTCATGACTGTACGGAAGTGCTCCTATGACCTAATAATTTAATTCTCTCCTGGTTTTTTATTACACTGTTTTTAAGCTGTGACTATATCATTTGGTTTCGGCCTTGCTTGAGAATAAAAACAACATTTGGGGAAATAATTTCAGTATTATGTGTACCTTATTGCTCAGCCTCAGGCTCAACCATTTGTAAAAACACACCAGTGAAACCTGCCTCGCCCTGCTAACCCAACTAAACTGGAGTAGACATTTCTGTGGTGAGTTTAGGTGCCATTTCAGTGGCTTGTCCTCAATGACAAATATTATTCTTTAAAATTCAGAGGGCAGTTTTGGCAATTTAAAAGGTACTGGATATTCAAAGATGCATCCAAGTTCATAACCTGGTGAAAACTGAGCTTACATGCCCCTTGCTTATCAAAAGAAACAACACAGATGAGGATGCTGCTGTGCTTTTTGCTTACGTTACACAGCAGGTGTTCCAGGTTGTGGTCGGAGGCACACTTCCTCTGGTCCTCTGAAAGCTCCTCCACGTGGCTGTCAAGGCTGAAGTGCAGTCGGGCCAGCTTCTCCTGCATTTCACGCACATGCTCCAGCTGCTCGAAGGAGCAAACCTTACCTAGGAAACAGATGAGTGAAATAAGACAGGTGCAACTTCTCAAAGACACAACGTGTGTGTCCTGTGGGAGGATTACAGCAAAGTCATAAGTATTTCCATGGCACCTGATGTGTAAAAATAGCACCACAGCTATTTGATTTCAGCTTGATTCATTTAACAAAGCCACTTTTCAAGTGGCTTTATTTCCAGCCTGTAACAGAATATTCCCTCGGTGGCCTCTCTCTAATCAAGGTTATCTTACCGAAAGCCTGTAGTTTGCCTGAGTGAAAGTCATTGAGGAGGTTGAGGAGGCCTCCTTCCATCTCTCTCACATCAGAGACATCTGTGAGAAAGGAGTGCTGCAGGGGGGAAGACTGGACTACTTTACTGGGCCCTGCAGGCTGGGGGGCCCTGGGCTTCTCCTTGTGGGGCCTGCTGGAAAGCAAACAGAAACATCACACTCATGTGTAATGAGTTATTATAACTCAGTGACAACATTATTTAAAAAATAGCCAAGCCCTCAGTCGTCTCATCACACGCATACAGTACTAAAGATAAATTTTAAAGTGAAATGCAACTTGCCATAGTGACTTGATATGCCTTTAAGTGACCCTTAATGGCATTCAGAGGAAAAAATAACACAATCCTCCTTTAAAAAATGAAAACTTGAATTCATAAGCAATAAAAACAACCCATGCTCAGTTCAAAACACTTTGGGTTTTTGCTGCTACAGTCATACTTGGTCTAGTATAACCTGTGGCTTATGGAGACTAATGCTAAAAAACCTAAATAACACTATATGACAGATGTTACCAGTGAGTTTGCCCATTTTCAGACACTTTTACAAAGGCTTAGTGTTGTAGCTACATGCTGAACATTATTCACCATTATCCAATAAATGTTAGTTATAATGTTATTTATTTATCTATTTATTTAACAGGGACAGTGCACAACCACTTAACTGCACCAGAGTAAGCTAAAAGCTAATTTTCATCTATCGTTCCTGGTCAGGAAACAGAATAATTTCTCTGCTCATATACCATATACGCCAGTTATACAATTAATTGACTTCTCCCTGTATATTTAAACGTCAGTGCGAAATGATGAGTATAGTGTATTTAATTCTGACGCACTTTCAAGATAAGATACATTTATTCTACTCTACTCAGGTGTAATTGTGGTGGAGATGCTGCACACTGTATGTGATCTGATTTATCTAATAATGCCAGTTACCTGTTTAAAAAAGGGTGAAAAAAACCAAGGAGCATTTGCAGCAGTTTGTTTCCTGGAGGATTGTCCTGTTACATTAAGACACAAACCTGGCGGTCTTTGGTGGAGCTACGACGGCTGTAAACACCTCTTTGGGCTGCCCTGGCGCTCCTATCGACCTCTTGAATTTGCCTCTGTTCTTGGGGGAGGGGGGCTGCGGCAGGCCAAGAGAGAAGGTGGCACTTTTGCTGGCAGGCAGGACGGAGAGTTTGCGGGGGTTGATGGGGGGAGGAGGAGGCTGCGGGAGAGACACCTTTGGGCTCCGCTTCTTGCGTTTGTCCTCCATGATTATTTATCTTTAAAGGGAAGGTCTCCGGGGGTGAGGTGATGAGGGGGGCACTGCCTGGCTGGTGTACAGGATGTCCTGCGCAGCAACAAAGGTAGGAAGTTCAAAACCAGCAGCCTTCCCCCTCCCTGAGAGAAGGATGGAGGATTCTGACTGTGCCAAAATTAGTGCTGCAGCTCAGGATTCTCCACTCTGCAAAAAAAAGCATTTAGTGGTGCTTTCATTAGTTTAACAGCATCCACAAGTTATCACATCAATATATCTGTCAGACAAATCTAAATCTTCAGAAGGGATGCTACTACATCTCAATAAAAAGTGACAGACAAAGTACACCACTGATCGACCTGAGATGAAAGTTTTGCAGGCAATCTTCCTTTTTCATAATGCCTCCCAGGTGTAAACAGGGAGTGAAACAGTGGCCTAGAAAGATATTTTTAGAGCAGCCTCAAAGTGGAAAGACCTTAGAGAAAATGTGTGAGCTGAAGGACGCCCCCGATTAATATTTTAAGGGACATTTTTCCAATCACACAAGCCAAGACAAATGATCCAAGAAATCCATAATGCTTCGCTGCAGTGGATTGTGTTCTCATGTTTTACTACTTGAAAGGCTGCAATGCACAGACAGGTAACATGAGTCCACAGGAGCGTAGTGTATGTTATTAAAATGGACCTAATGTACAGAGCTTTCAGACAAATGGCTGAAAGAGAAAATCAATACACTGCATTGTTATTGAGGCTTCCCCATGGTAGGATAGTGGAGTTTAAAGGTCTTACCCTTATCTATTTACACTGAGTGGGTGACCAGAAAACAACACATTTTACACTATGAAGGGAGCCAATTAAAAAGAATAGTCCTGCAATGAATTATGATATTTTCCTGTAAATTAAAGGTAGTATTACATGACTTGTATTGGATAACATTAGTTATATATGTGGCATTTTCAGTAATATAACAACCTCTGAACTATTACAGCAGTACAGTGGTTGTTTATTGGTGCATATACAGATAAAGTGAGGACATTTATGTCACTGTGGTGTCTGTTATGTGGCTATTTCACACTACACCCCATTAAAATGGGATGAAATCACAGTTATAGCGTGTTATCTCCCTAACACTGCGTCAGCCTCCGTTCAAAGTAGAATCCAAAGATGGCCCCTACAGTAATACACAAAGGCAACTTTATACGCTGAAACCCTTCTACACTTGGATTATATCAACACTGAAGAAAAGCTATGAGAAGAACAAAATGGAGACAGCCGTTTGTGACACCATACTGATAAAGTCAGAGTGAGAGCAGACGTGTAAACAGATTTATCGTCCTCGAGTGACACAAATAACGACTTACCGAATCAATTACGCACCAGAAAGCAACCCGGCTGAGCACGGCGTCGCATTTCTCCTCCCGCCATTTAAAAACGTCAAAGTACACTTTATTTACAGCAGTCTTCATACAGCATAGTGGTGGTGAGTCGCCTCCGCAGCACCACTGAAAATTACTGATGAAATGTAAAGAGCCGCGCGCGGCATCGATGCGCTCGGCTCGTGCGGAGCTGTCGTCTTTATCCGTCTTAAAGGGCCAGTACACCCCTTTATGTGTGTGTGTGTGTGTGTGTGTGTGTGTGTGTGTGTGTGTGTGTGTGTGTGTGTGTGTGTGTGTGTGTGTGTGTGTGTGTGTGTGTTGGGGAGGAGCAGCCCTGCAGGTTGGTGTCACTGTTTACTGTCGTACAGGTGCAGCCAACAGCATGCTGAGGAGAGCCTGACACTGATCAGCTGATGATGCGAATATCTTACTTATATTATAGCCTGGAGGTTTTGCCATTGCAGGTACTCGGCACTTGAAAATACTCTAAACAGGCCACATGGTGACGCCAGTGTTCATGTTTCTTTATGATCCTCATCACTTTCACTGACATCTTGAAATGTGATAATTCCTCAGCTACCTCGATTAATGGCTTTACTCAGGGGCGTATCTAGGATTTGAGGACAGTGGGGACGTAGTCTGGACCTCTGTAGGGGGAATCCTCCCCAGGGAATCTTTTTATGAACAAGCTCTATTTTAATGCTTTTTTATGCATCTTTTTAGGCATCTTATTTACCCTGTTTTTTATTTTAGTTTCCAGATTAATTATGAATTGTGACATTGACATTATCAGTTGAATAGAAACAGAATACTTTGCAAAAAATTTTAGATACCTGAGTATTTACATGTTATGCTACTTCACACCAAGCACCTCTACATCTTGGAAGGAAATATTGTACTTTCATTCCACTACCTACAGTATATTAGTTTGCTATAGTTACTTGAAAGACTTAATAAACTAATAAACAACTGTATAATTATAGATTTACCCACCCAGCAGTCTATAAAGCATTTAAAATGAGCTCCATCTGTACCTGCTGCAACATTAAAGTGATTATTAGTGTGCTTGCTATCTTGCATGTGATAACACAAAATGCGATGACCCAAAACTCATGTTTTTGATCAATGATAAGGGAATTGAATTTTCAATTCCCAATTTTTAAAGATTGTCACTAGACTTATTGTTATTTTTTCAGTATATATATATAGCCTATGTAGATCCATTCAGGGCTGATGCCTTGAACACCCAGGTCTAACAACGCCACTGGGCTTTACATATAAAGACCCATTTACCATTCATAGGCATACACTGCAGGTTAAACGTGTTGTCTTCTGTCAAGTCAGTTTTATTGTTAATACCGCAGTCTAAAAATACTGTTTCAAGAAATCCTGTATCAAAATCTTACTTGAGTAAGAGTGCTTACGTTTGTTTTGTTTTTTCTGGCTTTATCTGACAGGGCAGTATTTAAGCGTGAAAGAGAGATAGAGAGAGGGAATGACGTGCAGCAAAGGGATGCAGGCTAGAATCAAACCTGCGGTCCCTGCATCAAGGACATTGCTTTTGTACAGGGAGCGCCTGTTCTACACACTGTGTTACTGGGCACCTAGAGTGCTTAAGTTGTAGCATCAAAATATATTTAAAAATGCAACAGTAAAAGTACTCATCATGCAGAATAATATAGGCTCTGTCACTGGCAGGGTTAATTTCAACTACTTTATATACTGCTGGGTAGCTTAATCCATAAGACATTGTAATTTATGAGTTGATTTATGTTTTGTATTCATAATCTGAATCTGTGAAGAATCTCATGATGTCATATAAATGTAGTGGAGTACAAAAGTACATTATTTTCCTTTGTGTCTAAAGGTTTTAGAAACTTATTGCTTTTATAAAACTTTTTATGATAATTTTCAACCAAATTTGACAAATTATCTTTGTCTTATTCAAGCTTTGCAGGTAAGTATATAGGTAAATATATGGTCATCTACAACAGTAGGTTTTATGTAGGAATATGGTTATTAGAGTGAGTTAAGTTAATCTACATTTAAGTAAAGTAAAAAGACAGCATTAAGTTCAGTGGAAGGTTTAAAGATTTGTAACATTAGAAACATGGATTTTTATCCAGAATTATTATCCAAAATTAATTAATTAAATTAGGATTAAATGTTTGTGGCAATTAACACCTCATTTAAATTTAACACTATTTAACAACTTTTAGGCCTAATATTCATGAGGTTGAATTTAAGACTTCCTAAGGATCTACAGAAACCCTGGAAATGTAGTGTAGTGGTATAAAGTAGCACAAAATGGAGAGTACAAGTACTTCATAATTGTGCACCACTTGAGTAAATGTACTTTGCCATAGTTGTATTTCATTACTTTGCACCACTGTATAGTCTGAAATCAAGAATTTAAACAAATGGCGTTACAACAGCATGTATCCTTACACTGTCAGCTCAGATAAGAAAAAAAAAACTCTAATGGGGGAGTAAGGAAATGGAAGAGGAGGGACAGAAGGGTCTGTCCCAGGCAAGTACTCCAGCTTTATGAAAAGTGCAGTGCTGTAAATGTAGAGGAAGGCTATGATCATGTCAACCCCACTGCATTAAAAACCTTAAAAACCAATTAATTTGGAAACCATCCATGTGAATTCATGCAGTGAATTAATATCTTTGAAACTGCCAGTATGTGTTATATTAAGTTTTTTTGAATTAAAAAATGTGACTCATTTAAGTTTCGTATTTAAATTTCAACATTAAGTATTCAGCAGGGAGTACTTAGGATTCAGTGTTAAAAATCTTGGCTTCCATCAAAATAATAAATTAGCTGTTTTAATGTTTTGAGTCAGTAACCGTGCAACATTAAAAGTGACCGTGTTCTTATGAAGAATAAACTAATGTACCCTGTCAACACAAATTCACACCTATGTCCTGAGAAATTCTGAGTTCCTTTTTTGAAGCACAGAGGCCTCTTGTGTGGTCACAACATGAACATGTTTTAGAAGCAAATAAAACCAAAGCAAACCTTTAAAGTAATACAAAAATATTTCTTTTTATTATGGCAGATCAGAACAAAAACGTGACACAAAATGCAGTTTGTAGAAAAAATACAGAGCTCTTAGGCATGTTTGTGTTGTTCCAAAGTGAAGCGACCCGACAATAAAACCCAAGTCTAACTGACTTTCTGGTCTGACGAGCTGTTTGAGTAAGAGTATGCCTTCCCGAGGACTATTCTGTCTCTGAGAAGCTTGAAGAAAGCGTAGTAGTTGCTGAAGAGAATCAGAGCCAGTGATATCGTCTGATGCCACTTTTCTGAGCATATCAACGAGTAGAGCTGGTAGAATATCATGGCACCTTCCAGGATGATGAGTATGTTCAATATTCGTAAAGGCTTGTTGAAGAAGAACTGGAGGAGGGAAAGAGACAGGATGCAGTCAGTCATCAGTACATGCAAGCAGCTGCCTTTTTAAAACACTACCTAACAGGCAGTACAGAAAATTCCTGGTATCTGGTGATGGTCTACTCACATAGAAGCGATAATGGGACACATCTGATGGAACTGCCACATTGTAGTGACCCATGGCCTTGTACACGTTCTTATTATGTTTAACCAGGACTCCCTGTGGCCACATGTACTCTTCTGTCCATCTGTGCAAAGGGAGACAGCAGAGACAAATAAGGATCTGAATCAATCTAGTCCAAATGGATCTAAAGCCCAGTAACAGACCATGAGCAGTACATACATGTGCTGAAGAACATTGGAGCAGAGTGAGGGGTCTACTTTCTGCCAGCAGCCCAGGTGAGCTGCAGCTTTATGAAGCAGATCACAGTATCGAGGTGGCAACAAGTGCCTCATGAGGATGACTGACGTACTGACTGACACCAGGATGAACAGCTCACAGGACCAGCGCTTGTCCACATACTGCGTACTCTGAGGGAAGACAGAGGCGAAAAAATTAGAAGCATTATTGGAGCATATTAAATGATATAGCTATGTTTTAAAAGTTACAATAAAAAGGAGCTCTATGTGATAATCAAAGCACATTAGGGTCACAGCCCGGTAAAGTGGTGCAGGAATGAGCCCTAAACCCCGGAAATGATTTCCACATTGGCCTGCAGCACTCTATCACTAGCACTCATCTTTTTAGTCTGTAAAAGGTCATTTCAACTGATGATGTATGGTGATACTGTGACACCAAAATGACGATTATCGTACCAGAAAAATCTCATATTATCGCAACCCTATCTTCCAGACACAAGCACACAGCTGCAGCATGCAACGTGGCTTTGTTTTGCTAATCCTTTGTTTAAAGAGTGGTTGGGCAGCAGGCAAACCCAGTGATGCTACTGATCCCTTGAAATCATATACAGTAACAAAGACAGGCTACCTTTGATGTTAATGCACATTTAATATAGTTTTCATATGTATACATGATAATGGATTTGTAACTTTAATGTCATAAACTTAGTGATATGATTTCAATGTGTGTATCAATACTTTTTGGACATTTTCTGCACATTTGAACAATACTGCTAATCGTGACAGTTTCGGTCACTATATTCATGATATGAAAATGTTTATACCATGATTTAGAGGCTGCCTCTGCTCAGGATGACATTACTCCACACATCTTTACACAGCAAACAGCTGTCTGCTGCTACAATAATGCTGTAAATATCATATAAAGCTCCTTTAAGACAGTTCCTTACCTTGACAAACCAGACAGGTACAAAGGCCACATAATAAGCACTGAGCATCGAGCTGACCAGCACCTCCTTCATCCTCCAGTTGAAGTCCATCTTCAGGTACTCCACCTCCTTACGGATGAGATCTGGGGAGAGGCAGCAGGCGTGCGTCGGCATGGCCTGGACGCCGTACAGCTGGCTGGTGTGCTGCTTCCACGTCTCCTTCAACACAGTCAAGTAGTCCCTGCCCCGGCCCACGCTGCCCACCTCCTTGGAGCCGATGCTAGCGATGGGGGAGAGTGGGCCAGCTCGCCGGAAGTCACAGCTCAGCCGGAAGAAAGGGATGTACATACCGAATCTGTGGGAAACAATAGCTATGATTAACTTGAAGAACACCTAAAACCCTGCATCAAGACTGCCAGGGAGTGTCCAATATGGCTCCTAGAGTCTTTGTGTCAGCAGTTAAAAATCTGAATAATAACGAATCATGAAAACGTTTTCCTTATTTGGATTAATGTTAAACTTGTCCTTCTTCTGCACATCACGGCCTGTCAACTGCTTATGATATACCGGGCCACTCATGCAGCACATGTTTGCAAATGCAGACACCACATTGTGGCGGCTGTGGCTCAGGAGGTAGAATGGATCGGCTCCTACAGTCCGCATGCCCTTGAGCAAGTTACTAAACCCCAAATTAAGTAGTGTAAAAGCACTTCAAGTGGTCGAAAACCTAGAGAGGCACGATACAACTGCAAGCCCATTAACCATATCCAAATGTCCTGCACTATCAGACCTACCAGGAAATGAGAGATACATCTATTTCAACCTGCTTTGAGTTATTAATATTTAATGAATGTTTTCAGTGGAAGCTCTTCACTAGAATGCTCGAGAGAAAACAAACACAAGATCATGATCTCAGTTCAGACTACTTTTAAGCAAGCACAAACTTTCTGCGACCCTTATATACAGTGTATCCATTGAGGACTATATGTAATATTTGTTCACTTGATAAAGCTAAAGCACAGACTATAACAACACTGTTAACAAGAGAATCAGTAGACGGAAACTATGACTGCCCCTCACCTAGTACATGTCCTCCCTGTGCGTACTTACGGGTAGCAGAGGAAGAGGAGGCTGAGGACTGAATATGTTCTGAACAGGTAAATGAGGGAGCGGCACAGGCTCCAGCCTGTCAGCGTCAGCACAGCAAACCGAGCCATCACGAGAAAGATCGAATGAGGGAAGGATAGTTTCCCACTCTGTGATGCCTGGAGGAGAGAGGAAGACAGAATATTCAGATTCAGACGACTTCATTAATCCCACCAGGGGCAACTTGTTTGAACAGCTTGCCTGGCACACACACTGTAACACAGAGTAACATGTAGACTCATAAAGATGAGTAATAAATAAAAATATGCCGAGGAGCTCAGCGGAGTAAAGGGACCGATAAACAGAAAAAAGTTAATAGTTTGATCATCAGTGAAAGAAATAAAAACAATTAAAAAACATTTACAGAGAATTTAAAAGACGAATCTTAGAGGGAATGAGATTATAAACAGCAGTTAGTCTTACAAGCTGGTAAAACGTAACAACGCCCTAATGGCACCAGAGAAAAATGGCCTGCAAGAACATGTCCAGAAGAAACTTAGATTCTTGTCAATTTCTGGAGAATTTGTTAATTGCAAAAGCCGGTCAAGTCCCTTTGTGTCACTCCTATGAAAGAAGATTTTACCAATGCTATTTAGACTGTTTCTGTCTTTCAGACTGAGACTGTGAAACCAGCAGTTAAATGAAAAACAAAGGAGGCTCTCAATAAGAGACTGAGTGGTCACATGCATTAAAGTGCAGGAGAAATGGAGAGAGTACGGCGTGTTTCCTTGAGAATGTTTGAGAGCAGGAGTGTATCTGAGGCTTGTAAACCCAGAGCAGGACCAATTCTATGAAGTCCAGTGTCTGCAATAGTTAAGTCTTTACTTTGTCTTTACTTTTACTGTGCAATTTTATATTTGAGTATGGATACACAGTTAAATGACAGGTAGAAAAATAGAATTCTTACCTCTTTAACAATTGCTGCGATTAACCTCCTTGCCAGTATGATGATTGTAAACACCAGCATGTTATAATCAATAAGGTGAAAGTTCTGTAAATAATAAAATGGACTCAGTATCATTGCTCTCAGTTGCATCATTTTGTATACATAAGTAAGCACAGCCCTGAAGTACCAGTTAAGGTTACCAGTAAGATATGGAAAATTCAAGATACAGTTATCTATGGCGTTCATTATCCTTACTAAACGCTCATCGGTCAATAGCTGACCGCCAATTGCTCACCAGTGATGTGTGTGAGGGAGGGTGTGATGGAGGGTACCACCACACGGTCTTGTAGATGTTGACATAATGGACGAAGAGGGCAATGAGGTGGCAGAAGAAAAGATGGAGCTCAAACAGCACGTTACGATCCACAGATAACTCGGGGATCTTACAGTGCTTTAGAGGAACCACCGTCTGCGCAGCCAGTGGGGGGCTGGACATGCATGTCCCCGAACCATTCCTGCAGACAAAACAAAGACATTCTGTAACAATGTGGGGTAACTGGGGTAAGACACATCCTTGTCACAGTGCGTTCCTGCAGCCCTGGGGTCTCATTTATAAACAATGCGTAGGATCGATGCTAAAAATGCACATATGGGCAGAAGCCACACATGGTGTGCACCAAAAGTTTTTTACAATCCATCTGTGTTGCCAGTTTCTTATCTCCTAATTGTTATTTAGCATGTGTCAAAGTTTCTCCTATCAAGTCTGTTTTTACAAATCAAAACTTTTGCATGGGAAGTGTCATATGCCTCTTTCAAGCTTCATTTTTTGCATACACAATGTTTATAAATGAGACCGCAGATAAGAGGAAGTCCCTTCACACTCCCAGGCTGCAATGTTCATTTCTCAGCTCTAACAGTGTGTGTTTGGTAGCAGTGTATCAGGGCTCACCTCGTACGAGATCGCACCCCTGTGACCGGGGAGCTGGTCGAGTGGTTCCCATTGCTGACCGAGCCTGGTTCACTGCTTAGTGGAGGTCTGCAGTACGTGGTACGGTTTGCTCCTCTCCTTCCACCAGCCATCACAGACACACCCACGGCTCACTTCTCCCAGCTATGCAACTGGTTTTATGATTTCTCACCTTGTGGTTGCACCTGTTTAATAAAAGAGGGCAGACACATAACACATAAAATATCCAATATGATCTAATAATACATATTGGCTGATGGGTGTAAATGATTAAAATAGTCTCTGGTATGTATCACAAAGTATATAATTGAATGGCAAAACATCAGTCACTTAATAATGAAGCTACAATTTTGTCAGTGATTGGATTAGTCATGCAGCTGATAATGGGAGGAGTGGTGCACAGTCATAACAAACAACATAAACATGAATTAGCAAGTTTGAGGTTTTACGAGCAAACACAGCACTTGCAGAGCCACATGAATCTGCAAAACCCTCCCTCATAAATATGCATCAAAAACAGCCAGCACTAAACAAGTTGGCACTAGCTGCATAGCATCTTTTGATATAGTGCAAGTTTTGCGGAAGCTGACACTGCGAGCTAGCTAAGTAGCATCTTAATCTGATCTGTTCTCGGGTTAAAATGTCTCAGCCAGTTTCATGTCGAGGTATGAGCCAGGCGGCGACAACAACGTGGACCTGTACAATGAGCGACGGACCCCGATGTGTCCGCCAACACCATGCTTGATTTAATACAAAGATTGAGGCCTTGCTATGCTAACAGTATCTCTGGCTAGCTAGCTAGCCTCCAGCCAACCTACCAAACAGGCTAGACAAGAAAATAAAAGCTTACCAGTGGCAGTCTGTGTCTGCGTTAAACGCTGCTCTGTTGCATTAATAACGAGTTAAACGCAATAAATTTTCAGCATATTTACTGAAATACTGGTGTGTTTTCCGTGGAAATCAGCGGAGACAGTCATTGTTGATGTGGGACTAGCCGCTGGTAGATGGGGGCGCGGATATGTTAGCGACCTGTGGGAGGAGAGACATTTAAAGGGACATTCCGCCGATATTCACACAGCGGCAACGAGGAGGAGAGAGCAGGGTGTTTTAATGATACTAATAATTTATGAAAATGTCCATGTCTGTAGCTATTTTGGTATGATAGACACTCCTGTGTCACAGTAACCAGCTCATTAAACAGTCAATGACACACATTTTTCCCAATTTTCGTACACATTATACCTTTCCTTTAAGCCCTTCAAAATATCATCTACAGACATGGACATTTTCATAAATTATCACTAAGTTTTGCCTCCTTGAGTGGTACTGAAATCTGGTCTGGCCTATGTAGAAGCTGCCCCTTGCTGAAGGAGACATTATTTATGGCTCTCCATTCATCTCTGTTTATTCATTTTTCTGTCTGAAGTTACATTAGGTATTGGTTCAGCTGTAACTGACAGACCGTCTATTTTTTCTGATTATTTTGTATTTTGAGGGAGGGGCAGGTCAAACAAGATTACTCTTTTTTTGGTCATGGAATATGTATTGAAGTTGTTTTGATTGTGAATTTAGTTTTACATGGACATGAGTGGGAAAAAAACACAAAGCAATATTTACTCAACAAAACTTTAAATGCGTAGAATGCGTAGGAAATGTGTAGAAGCTCAATAATCAGGGCGCCCAGTGCAGTGTATGACATATTGTGATCCAGCTCAGGGTGTGATGTCATTGAAAATTGTGTTATTGACAACAAACGGGCCTTGAAATTAATTATTCAAAGTCAGAAAAGAGTTTTCTACTTATTTTCTGGGAGTGAACTCACCTGGCTTACATGATACTGTAAATGTGTTTATGTCTTTAAGGTTACATTATGATTTATTTTCATTCTCCAGCAATTATATTTCTATCAATACAATTCAGTTTTCCATTGAAAGATGATAACAGTGAACCTTGTTGTGTCTGGAACCATTTTTTTTCTGACCACAGCTTCCTGAGAGTGTTTGTTTCATATGGGACAGTAGATAATTTATTTTGACTAACTAAATCATCCTTTTCAACCATCTCTGAACTTTTCATGTAGGAAGTTAATTTTTGTTTTTGGTTTGTTTTCATTAAAAAATAATGATGAAACATTTTTAAACATTTGTATGATTCTACTTGACTGATGAGCTTTTGCTGATGGATTATTAGGAGCTGAAAAACTCAAGACTTCTTTTGTCTAACTGTTGTAACTTTCTAACAATATAAGACACAGACAGACAGTGGCATTTTTAAGCAAATTCAACACAAGACAATTTAATAATATAGCAACAGATCACAAAAATGATCTAACACTAATGGAAAATGGGCTCGATCAGCTCCTGATGTATCTGGGAGTCCATGAAGTCCAATGGGGCCTGAAGGAGACCGCATAGCAAGATCTTACACAGCTATGGAAATACCTGTAAGAAGAAGAAGAAGAAGAAGAAGATGTAAACAGACTGTAAACAGACAGATGGCTTCAGTTGATCAACCCAAGCTACTATTACACAGTATTGCTACATGTTATCTGAATGGTTGTATTTACAAGTGGATCTCTGGTCCCTGCTGTTCCACTGAGGTCTTCACTTGGCAACAGGATTGGAGTCTGAGGTGCAGGTTGCTGCAGGAGGGTGGAGATGGAGCTACAGTTGTTGCAAGAATCTGCAGGTGGAGGCATCAGTGAAGGACTCTGGCTTAGTCTGTTGGAGATAGTTTGACAACAGCCATCTGCCAGAATCTGCAGGTGAAGGTGGAGGTGCAGGTTGCTGGCACAGGCTGTAGGTGGAGGTTTGGCCAGTTTAAACTTGAGCGTACCTGTAGCAGTCTTTTGGTATAGGGTGGAGCAGGACAGTTTAGAGGCGGTTTGGCCACAGCAGTCTGCCAGAAACTGCTGGTGGAGGTGCAGGTTGTTGGCAGAGGCTGTGGATGGCAGAGCTTGAATCTGACTGTGGCTGTTAGAGGCTATGAATGTAAGGTGGAGCAGGAAACTTCAGAGGCTGCTGGTGGAGATGTTTGTCCAACATCTGTAGGTGGAGCATGTGGCAGCAATTGGCTGGTAAAACCTGCAGGCAGAGGGTGGGGGCAGTAAATGGCTGTGTGACAGAGGTGGAGAGGAGTTTGTCATCTTGCAGCACACAGCTGCAATACTTAACCTTAAACTACTGAACTTAACCTTAAACTACAAATCTTAACTTAAATTACAAACTATTTACATATCCGAGCTGACACGAGTAATATTCAGTTCGCCTAAAGTGTTCATGTCATACTGGGGAGGATGGTCTAATAACCACATAAACACCTTTCAAACACTCAAATCCATGGGATTTATCAGAATGAAAACAAGCAGACAAGACAAAAAAAATCCCACTGTGAGAGGCAGCAGGACCAGCACCTCCTCCATGCCAGGTGTGCTGCACCTCATTAAAAATGCAGCACACCTGGGCAGAGCTACAAGAGAGGGAAAAAGGGACAGTAGCACGGAACACATACACAGCTGTAACACCAAGCACTCATAGGAGCTTAGACCTACTTGATTACCCGAGGGAGCGTGATGCTTCATCTGATACCTTCTTCTCTGTTAATCTACCTTGCTCCTGAGGTGTTACTATTGTGAAGAGTTTACTTATGTAAACCTGTAAACTAGCTGGCAGCCCTTTTCACGTCTTTTTTTTCTCTCGTATTCTTTGCACTTCGATGTGCACAATGCACATTTTAGCAACACATTTGAAACTTCATATTATAATAACCTGGACAGGACAGAAAAATACATTTATTGGTTCAAGGGAAATGGAGTTTATATATATTTTAGTTAGCTATTATTAAAATATCCCGACTGCTGTGGTGGAGCTGGACTCATCCTGAGGACGACTGCTGTGTTCCAGATGTTTTTTATGAAATCTCCCTGGAATCTGTGTGTAAAAGCAAAACTGTCTGATATACAGACAGCTCTTAAAGTCACCCAACCTTACAAAAAAGTCATCAAAAGTTATAACAAATTCATAAAAAAAAGTAGAGTTCAGTGTATTGTGCCTAAAAATGACGTAAAAAAAAAAAAAGTCACAGTGTGCACGTTTCCTGTGTGTCCCTCAATCATATTCTGTCTCCTTAAAATGGCACTCAGCCATCTAAACTCTGAAAACACCTGATCCAAGATTTGTCTTTCAAATTGCTGTAAAATGGTCAATTTAGCTGTAAAGTTTCTAAAAAAAAAATCACCTGGGGGTTAGTGGTGATTTACAATGGTCCCCCAATGTTCAATAGGTGATTATGGCCCTGCATCACTGCGCAGCTGATCAGAGTTACATTCGCAACAAACGACAATTATATGTTGAAGGTTGCGTTTCACACATCCATGTCAGAAACACGGTAAAACTGTGCATCGTTCGTCTGATGGCCATCCTTCAAAATTCCTCTCTGGGTCAGACGTGTTGTTGCGGACCTGATGGTTCCATGGTTGCGATGCGGCATCAAAGTGCATCTTTTGAGTCATTTCAATCAGAACTAACTTTCTGTCGGAGAGACAAGCAGCACAAATCTTTCACTCGACGTTTTTTCTGGAAAACACACCACAAACTGAGACCTTTTGCTCCTGGACCTCATCTTAAGACCTGCTGTCACTGACAAACGGACTGCTTTAAGGTAGACGTGAGATTTTGACACTTTTTAAAATCCATGTTGTTTTCGGTGTGTTTACCGTTGAGACTTTTCAACGAATGTACCGACGTAGGCCAAATATTACCAACACTGGCGATATTTTGCCTACATCCGTACTATTTAAGTGTAAATTAATCCAACTGGACTGACGTTTGACTGTTACCAAGTCTGAATAAGTTTATCTGAAGCTACTTTCTTTGGTTCACCAACTGTCTGTTTTATCTGCCCAACAAATAGCCTAGCACAAACATGATAATAAAAATATAGCCTAGCTTATACATTATTTAACTTCTTGGTGATATAGGCCAACAGTGGTGCAAACAGTGACACTTTTGAAGCCGTAATATTTGATAATGCTCATAATTCAACCATTTTCTCAATATTTAGGATATTGTTCAATTATGAGTATCGTTTAAATATCTTTATGTCATCAGACTGTGAGAGCAACAGAGAGGTGTTAACTGCAGGGAGAGATTTTTCTCATATGGTGCTGGCCTTTTCTCATTCAGCAAAAGAGATTTAAATTGGCATATTGTTGAATATCTGGCAAAAGTGTCACTCTGTAAAAGACAGATATGTCTACTGTATGCACGGGCAAATTATGAGACAATGGGCCCCTGGGCACAGATATATGCAAAAGGCCCCACCACCTCTCCTACACAGGAGCAAGACACACAGAGTTTGTGGTGTTTTTGCCTGTTTTCTGTTGTTTGCTTCTCTCTAAGATAATCTTGTGCGTTTCTCTGAGGTCATTTAGTGTCTCTTTGAGGTAGTTTTGCATTTGTTGTGGCCGTTTTGTGTCCCTTCACGGTAATTTTGTGTCTCTGCGGTCATGTTGTGTCTCTCAGAGGTACTTTTCTCCTCAAAATCATTTTGTGACTTTTTAAGTCATTTTGTTTTATTTGAGGTGATTTTATGTCTCTTAAAGACCACGTTGTGTCTCTCTGAGGTAATTTTGTGTAGCTTTACGGTAATTTTGTGTCTGTTTGAGGTAATTTCAAGTCTGCAATAATGTTAGGCCTAATTATGTATCTCTTTAAAGTCATGTTGTGTTTCTCTGATGTAAATTTGTGCCGTTTCAATAATTGTGTGTCTCCTAGCTGACAGAGAGTAGTTTACTTAGTGTAAAATGCTGCTTAGGAGGCCTTTTCACCCTGACCAGAACACAGGTCTCTGAAATACAATGAATACTTATTGTGGTCATATGTTCAGGTATTAAACATTGTACAAAATACTGTGAGTCAGAAACTAAAGTACAACAGAATCTGTATCTGCGCTCTACTTGTTGACAGTCATCAGTTGTTTTTACAAGCCATGTTAGAGTCACATGATTAGAACAGTAGAGGTTAAATGTTACATCTTCCCCCACGTGCAGGGGCGACTGTAACACACTTAATACTTTGATATAAATACCATACTTTGATATAAATACCAAAGACAGCAATAATCTAAGAGTGTAGATTTAGTTAGAACAATGCAATATCCATTGAGCAATTTTTTTTCTTCCATTTTGAGGTCAGGTGTACGCTATTATACTATTTCATTCATTTCAAATGTATTAAAAAGTGGAAAATAGAGTGTAATATGAATGTTTCGTTGGCTACATCACTGTCAATTGTAATCATTTTTGTTAAGTGTTGGTAGCCTACATCATTAAAAAAGTCATCAAAAGTTATAACAATCATAAAAAAGCACAGTTCAGTGTGTTGTGCCTAAAAATGACGGGAAAAAAAAGAAGTCACAATGTGCACGTTTCCTGTGTGTCCCTCAATCATATTCTGTCTCCTTAAAATGGCACTCAGCCATCTAAACTCTGAAAACACCTGATCCAAGATTTGTCTTTCAAATTGCTGTAAAATGGTCAATTTAGCTGTAAAGTTTCTTAAAAAAATCACCTGGGGGTTAGTGGTGATTTACAATGGTCCCCCAATGTTCAATAGGTGATTATGGCCCTGCATCACTGCGCAGCTGATCAGAGTTACATTCGCAACAAATGGCAATTATATGTTGAAGGTTGCGTTTTACACATCCATGTCAGAAACACGGTAAAACTGTGCATCGTTCGTCTGATGGCCATCCTTCAAAATTCCTCTCTGGGTCAGACGTGTTGTTGCGGACCTGATGGTTCCATGGTTGCTATGCGGCATCAAAGTGCATCTTTTGAGTCATTTCAATCAGAACTAACTTTCTGTCGGAGAGACAAGCAGCACAAATCTTTCACTCGACGTTTTTTCTGGAAAACACACCACAAACTGAGACCTTTTGCTCCTGGACCTCATCTTAAGACCTGCTGTCACTGACAAACGGACTGCTTTAAGGTAGACGTGAGATTTTGACACTTTTTAAAATCCGTGTTGTTTTCGGTGTGTTTACCGTTGAGACTTTACAACGAATGTACCGACGTAGGCCAAATATTACCAACACTGGCGATATTTTGCCTACATCCGTACTATTTAAGTGTAAATTAATCCAACTGGACTGACGTTTGACTGTTACCAAGTCTGAATAAGTTTATCTGAAGCTACTTTCTTTGGTTCACCAACTGTCTGTTTTATCTGCCCAACAAATAGCCTAGCACAAACATGATAATAAAAATATAGCCTAGCTTATACATTATTTAACTTCTTGGTGATATAGGCCAACAGTGGTGCAAACAGTGACACTTTTGAAGCCGTAATATTTGATAATGCTCATAATTCAACCATTTTCTCAATATTTAGGATATTGTTCAATTATGAGTATCGTTTAAATATCTTTATGTCATCAGACTGTGAGAGCAACAGAGAGGTGTTAACTGCAGGGAGAGATTTTTCTCATATGGTGCTGGCCTTTTCTCATTCAGCAAAAGAGATTTAAATTGGCATATTGTTGAATATCTGGCAAAAATGTCACTCTGTAAAAGACAGATATGTCTACTGTATGCACGGGCAAATTATGAGACAATGGGCCCCTGGGCACAGATATATGCAAAAGGCCCCACCACCTCTCCTACACAGGAGCAAGACACACAGAGTTTGTGGTGTTTTTGCCTGTTTTCTGTTGTTTGCTTCTCTCTAAGATAATCTTGTGCGTTTCTCTGAGGTCATTTAGTGTCTCTTTGAGGTAGTTTTGCATTTGTTGTGGCCGTTTTGTGTCCCTTCACGGTAATTTTGTGTCTCTGCGGTCATGTTGTGTCTCTCAGAGGTACTTTTCTCCTCAAAATCATTTTGTGACTTTTTAAGTCATTTTGTTTTATTTGAGGTGGTTTTATGTCTCTTAAAGACCACGTTGTGTCTCTCTGAGGTAATTTTGTGTAGCTTTACGGTAATTTTGTGTCTGTTTGAGGTAATTTCAAGTCTGCAATAATGTTAGGCCTAATTATGTATCTCTTTAAAGTCATGTTGTGTTTCTCTGATGTAAATTTGTGCCGTTTCAATAATTGTGTGTCTCCTAGCTGACAGAGAGTAGTTTACTTAGTGTAAAATGCTGCTTAGGAGGCCTTTTCACCCTGACCAGAACACAGGTCTCTGAAATACAATGAATACTTATTGTGGTCATATGTTCAGGTATTAAACATTGTACAAAATACTGTGAGTCAGAAACTAAAGTACAACAGAATCTGTATCTGCGCTCTACTTGTTGACAGTCATCAGTTGTTTTTACAAGCCATGTTAGAGTCACATGATTAGAACAGTAGAGGTTAAATGTTACATCTTCCCCCACGTGCAGGGGCGACTGTAACACACTTAATACTTTGATATAAATACCATACTTTGATATAAATACCAAAGACAGCAATAATCTAAGAGTGTAGATTTAGTTAGAACAATGCAATATCCATTGAGCAATTTTTTTTCTTCCATTTTGAGGTCAGGTGTACGCTATTATACTATTTCATTCATTTCAAATGTATTAAAAAGTGGAAAATAGAGTGTAATATGAATGTTTCGTTGGCTACATCACTGTCAATTGTAATCATTTTTGTTAAGTGTTGGTAGCCTACATCATTAAAAAAGTCATCAAAAGTTATAACAATCATAAAAAAGCACAGTTCAGTGTGTTGTGCCTAAAAATGACGAAAAAAAAAAGAAGTCACAATGTGCACGTTTCCTGTGTGTCCCTCAATCATATTCTGTCTCCTTAAAATGGCACTCAGCCATCTAAACTCTGAAAACACCTGATCCAAGATTTGTCTTTCAAATTGCTGTAAAATGGTCAATTTAGCTGTAAAGTTTCTAAAAAAAATCACCTGGGGGTTAGTGGTGATTTACAATGGTCCCCCAATGTTCAATAGGTGATTATGGCCCTGCATCACTGCGCAGCTGATCAGAGTTACATTCGCAACAAACGACAATTATATGTTGAAGGTTGCGTTTTACACATCCATGTCAGAAACACGGTAAAACTGTGCATCGTTCGTCTGATGGCCATCCTTCAAAATTCCTCTCTGGGTCAGACGTGTTGTTGCGGACCTGATGGTTCCATGGTTGCTATGCGGCATCAAAGTGCATCTTTTGAGTCATTTCAATCAGAACTAACTTTCTGTCGGAGAGACAAGCAGCACAAATCTTTCACTCGACGTTTTTTCTGGAAAACACACCACAAACTGAGACCTTTTGCTCCTGGACCTCATCTTAAGACCTGCTGTCACTGACAAACGGACTGCTTTAAGGTAGACGTGAGATTTTGACACTTTTTAAAATCCATGTTGTTTTCGGTGTGTTTACCGTTGAGACTTTACAACGAATGTACCGACGTAGGCCAAATATTACCAATGCCATTAGTGATGATTTACAATGGTCCCCCAATGTTAAATAGGTGATTATGGCCCTGCATCACTGCGCAGCTGATCAGAGTTACATTCGCAACAAACGGCAATTATATGTTGAAAGTTGCGTTTCACACATCCATGTCAGAAACACGGTAAAACTGTGCATCGTTCGTCTGATGGCCATCCTTCAAAATTCCTCTCTGGGTCAGACGTGTTGTTGCGGACCTGATGGTTCCATGGTTGCTATGCGGCATCAAAGTGCATCTTTTGAGTCATTTCAATCAGAACTAACTTTCTGTCGGAGAGACAAGCAGCACAAATCTTTCACTCGACGTTTTTTCTGGAAAACACACCACAAACTGAGACCTTTTGCTCCTGGACCTCATCTTAAGACCTGCTGTCACTGACAAACGGACTGCTTTAAGGTAGACGTGAGATTTTGACACTTTTTAAAATCCATGTTGTTTTCGGTGTGTTTACCGTTGAGACTTTTCAACGAATGTACGACATAAGCCAAATATTACCAACACTGGCGATATTTTGCCTACATCCGTACTATTTAAGTGTAAATTAATCCAACTAGACTGACGTTTGACTGTTACCAAGTCTGAATAAGTTTATCTGAAGCTACTTTCTTTGGTTCACCAACTGTCTGTTTTATCTGCCCAACAAATAGCCTAGCACAAACATGATAATAAAAATATAGCCTAGCTTAAACATTATTTAACTTCTTGGTGATATAGGCCAACAGTGGTGCAAACAGTGACACTTTTGAAGCCGTAATATTTGATAATACTCATAATTCAACCATTTTCTCAATATTTAGGATATTGTTCAATTATGAGTATCGTTTAAATATCGTTATGTCATCATACTGTGAGAGCAACAGCAAGGTGTTAACTGCAGGGAGAGATTTTTCTCATATGGTGCTGGCTTTTTCTCATTCAGCAAAAGCAATTAAAAAGTCACAAAATTAATAGAGAATATTTATGATATTGTTCAATTATGAGTATCGTTTAAATATCGTTATGTCATCATACTGTGAGAGCAACAGCAAGGTGTTAACTGCAGGGAGAGATTTTTCTCATATGGTGCTGGCTTTTTCTCATTCAGCAAAAGAGATTTAAATTGGCATATTGTTGAATATCTGGCGAAAATGTCACACAGATATGTCTACTGTATGCACGGGCAGATTATGAGACAATGGGCCCCTGGGCACAGATATATGCAAAAGGCCCCACCACCTCTACACAGGAGCAAGACACACAGAGTTTGTGGTATTTTTGCCTGTTTTCTGTTGTTTGCTTCTCTCTAAGATAATCTTGTGCCTCTCTGAGGTCATTTAGTGTCTCTTTGAGGTAGTTTTGCATTTGTTGTGGCCATTTTGTGTCCCTTCAAGGTACTTTTCTGTCTCTCTGAGGTCATGTTGTGTGTTGTTTCAGTCAATTTATGTCATTTTAGTCACGTTGTGTCTCTCTGAGATGATTAAGTGTGTCTGAAAGGTCATTTTGAGACTCTTTGAGGTCAATTTGTGTCTATTTTGGTTGTTTTGTGTCTGTTATCTCTTTTGTAGTTTTTGTGTCTCTCTGCAGTTCCTTAGCATCTGTTTGTTGTCATTTTGAGTCTTTTTCTGATCAATAGGCGTTAAAATGAGTGAAATTTTGGCCTTCACCTGCCCATTACATCTATTCAGTCATCCATCAGTGACTATAAGTGTGCTGTCAGGAAGTTTCCAGACTCTTAGAAGGACAAACTGAGTTTAGAAATGACCTCATTATTGTGACTGTCTACTAGTACACGTGAGAAGAGTGTCTAATGTGGAAACTCTCTTTGTTTGTTTTTTTCTCAGGCCACGCTGGACCCGACAGACTTCCAGGTCAACCGGGAGCCCTTCAGGACTCTGGCGGACGCAGATCGGCCCCACCCGCTGAAAGCCTCTGCCAGCAAAAACCCGCAGCCCTTGCCTGCAGGTCTGGCAGATCCGCTCAGCCGCTGCATCACCAGCCACTGTCGGAAAAAATGCAGCTTGGCCGCTACAGCTGAAAGCCTCTGCCAGCAACCCTTGCCTGCAGGTCTGGCAGATCCGCTCAGCCGCTGCATCACCAGCCACTGTCGGAAAAATGCAGCTTGGCCGCTCAACTGAAAGCCTCTGCCAGCAACCCGCAGCCCTTGCCTGCAGGTCTGGCAGATCCGCTCAGCCTCTTCATTATCTTGCCACTGTCAGGAACCTGCAGCTGCCACCTCCCTCTGCAGACTCTGGGAGACACCTGCAGCCAAACACTAAACTGGAGCCTCTGACAGCAGCCTGCGGCTATTGCCTCCACCTGTCACTTGTGGAGTGAAAACAGGGAGTCTATTTTTCTGTCTACTAGTACATGTGAGAAGAGTGTCTAATGTGGAAACTCTCTTTGTTTGTTTTTTTCTCAGGCCACGCTGGACCCGACAGACTTCCAGGTCAACCGGGAGCCCTTCAGGACTCTGGCGGACGCAGATCGGCCCCACCCGCTGAAAGCCTCTGCCAGCAAAAACCCGCAGCCCTTGCCTGCAGGTCTGGCAGATCCGCTCAGCCGCTGCATCACCAGCCACTGTCGGAAAAATGCAGCTTGGCCGCTACAGCTGAAAGCCTCTGCCAGCAACCCGCAGCCCTTGCCTGCAGGTCTGGCAGATCCGCTCAGCCTCTTCATTACCTTGCCACTGTCAGGAACCTGCAGCTGCCACCTCCCTCTGCAGACTCTGGGAGACACCTGCAGCCAAACACTAAACTGGAGCCTCTGACAGCAGCCTGCGGCTATTGCCTCCACCTGTCACTTGTGGAGTGAAAACAGGTAGTCTATTTTTCTGTCTACTATTACATGTGAGAACAGTGTCTAATGTGGACACTCTCTTTGTTTTTTTCTCAGGCCACGCTGGACTCGACAGACTTCCAGGTCAACCGGGAGCCCTTCAGGACTCTGGCGGACGCAGATCGGCCCCACCCGCTGAAAGCCTCTGCCAGCAAAAACCCGCAGCCCTTGCCTGCAGGTCTGGCAGATCCGCTCAGCCGCTGCATCACCAGCCACTGTCGGAAAAATGCAGCTTGGCCGCTACAGCTGAAAGCCTCTGCCAGCAACCCGCAGCCCTTGCCTGCAGGTCTGGCAGATCCGCTCAGCCTCTTCATTATCTTGCCACTGTCAGGAACCTGCAGCTGCCACCTCCCTCTGCAGACTCTGGGAGACACCTGCAGCCAAACACTAAACTGGAGCCTCTGACAGCAGCCTGCGGCTATTGCCTCCACCTGTCACTTGTGGAGTGAAAACAGGGAGTCTATTTTTCTGTCTACTAGTACATGTGAGAAGAGTGTCTAATGTGGAAACTCTCTTTGTTTGTTTTTTTCTCAGGCCACGCTGGACCCGACAGACTTCCAGGTCAACCGGGAGCCCTTCAGGACTCTGGCGGACGCAGATCGGCCCCACCCGCTGAAAGCCTCTGCCAGCAAAAACCCGCAGCCCTTGCCTGCAGGTCTGGCAGATCCGCTCAGCCGCTGCATCACCAGCCACTGTCGGAAAAATGCAGCTTGGCCGCTACAGCTGAAAGCCTCTGCCAGCAACCCGCAGCCCTTGCCTGCAGGTCTGGCAGATCCGCTCAGCCTCTTCATTACCTTGCCACTGTCAGGAACCTGCAGCTGCCACCTCCCTCTGCAGACTCTGGGAGACACCTGCAGCCAAACACTAAACTGGAGCCTCTGACAGCAGCCTGCGGCTATTGCCTCCACCTGTCACTTGTGGAGTGAAAACAGGTAGTCTATTTTTCTGTCTACTAGTACATGTGAGAACAGTGTCTAATGTGGAAACTCTCTTTGTTTTTTTCTCAGGCCACGCTGGACTCGACAGACTTCCAGGTCAACCGGGAGCCCTTCAGGACTCTGGCGGACGCAGATCGGCCCCACCCGCTGAAAGCCTCTGCCAGCAAAAACCCGCAGCCCTTGCCTGCAGGTCTGGCAGATCCGCTCAGCCGCTGCATCACCAGCCACTGTCGGAAAAATGCAGCTTGGCCGCTACAGCTGAAAGCCTCTGCCAGCAACCCGCAGCCCTTGCCTGCAGGTCTGGCAGATCCGCTCAGCCTCTTCATTATCTTGCCACTGTCAGGAACCTGCAGCTGCCACCTCCCTCTGCAGACTCTGGGAGACACCTGCAGCCAAACACTAAACTGGAGCCTCTGACAGCAGCCTGCGGCTATTGCCTCCACCTGTCACTTGTGGAGTGAAAACAGGGAGTCTATTTTTCTGTCTACTAGTACATGTGAGAAGAGTGTCTAATGTGGAAACTCTCTTTGTTTGTTTTTTTCTCAGGCCACGCTGGACCCGACAGACTTCCAGGTCAACCGGGAGCCCTTCAGGACTCTGGCGGACGCAGATCGGCCCCACCCGCTGAAAGCCTCTGCCAGCAAAAACCCGCAGCCCTTGCCTGCAGGTCTGGCAGATCCGCTCAGCCGCTGCATCACCAGCCACTGTCGGAAAAATGCAGCTTGGCCGCTACAGCTGAAAGCCTCTGCCAGCAACCCGCAGCCCTTGCCTGCAGGTCTGGCAGATCCGCTCAGCCTCTTCATTACCTTGCCACTGTCAGGAACCTGCAGCTGCCACCTCCCTCTGCAGACTCTGGGAGACACCTGCAGCCAAACACTAAACTGGAGCCTCTGACAGCAGCCTGCGGCTATTGCCTCCACCTGTCACTTGTGGAGTGAAAACAGGTAGTCTATTTTTCTGTCTACTAGTACATGTGAGAACAGTGTCTAATGTGGAAACTCTCTTTGTTTTTTTCTCAGGCCACGCTGGACTCGACAGACTTCCAGGTCAACCGGGAGCCCTTCAGGACTCTGGCGGACGCAGATCGGCCCCACCCGCTGAAAGCCTCTGCCAGCAAAAACCCGCAGCCCTTGCCTGCAGGTCTGGCAGATCCGCTCAGCCGCTGCATCACCAGCCACTGTCGGAAAAATGCAGCTTGGCCGCTACAGCTGAAAGCCTCTGCCAGCAACCCGCAGCCCTTGCCTGCAGGTCTGGCAGATCCGCTCAGCCTCTTCATTATCTTGCCACTGTCAGGAACCTGCAGCTGCCACCTCCCTCTGCAGACTCTGGGAGACACCTGCAGCCAAACACTAAACTGGAGCCTCTGACAGCAGCCTGCGGCTATTGCCTCCACCTGTCACTTGTGGAGTGAAAACAGGGAGTCTATTTTTCTGTCTACTAGTACATGTGAGAAGAGTGTCTAATGTGGAAACTCTCTTTGTTTGTTTTTTTCTCAGGCCACGCTGGACCCGACAGACTTCCAGGTCAACCGGGAGCCCTTCAGGACTCTGGCGGACGCAGATCGGCCCCACCCGCTGAAAGCCTCTGCCAGCAAAAACCCGCAGCCCTTGCCTGCAGGTCTGGCAGATCCGCTCAGCCGCTGCATCACCAGCCACTGTCGGAAAAATGCAGCTTGGCCGCTACAGCTGAAAGCCTCTGCCAGCAACCCGCAGCCCTTGCCTGCAGGTCTGGCAGATCCGCTCAGCCTCTTCATTACCTTGCCACTGTCAGGAACCTGCAGCTGCCACCTCCCTCTGCAGACTCTGGGAGACACCTGCAGCCAAACACTAAACTGGAGCCTCTGACAGCAGCCTGCGGCTATTGCCTCCACCTGTCACTTGTGGAGTGAAAACAGGTAGTCTATTTTTCTGTCTACTAGTACATGTGAGAACAGTGTCTAATGTGGAAACTCTCTTTGTTTTTTTCTCAGGCCACGCTGGACTCGACAGACTTCCAGGTCAACCGGGAGCCCTTCAGGACTCTGGCGGACGCAGATCGGCCCCACCCGCTGAAAGCCTCTGCCAGCAAAAACCCGCAGCCCTTGCCTGCAGGTCTGGCAGATCCGCTCAGCCGCTGCATCACCAGCCACTGTCGGAAAAATGCAGCTTGGCCGCTACAGCTGAAAGCCTCTGCCAGCAACCCGCAGCCCTTGCCTGCAGGTCTGGCAGATCCGCTCAGCCTCTTCATTATCTTGCCACTGTCAGGAACCTGCAGCTGCCACCTCCCTCTGCAGACTCTGGGAGACACCTGCAGCCAAACACTAAACTGGAGCCTCTGACAGCAGCCTGCGGCTATTGCCTCCACCTGTCACTTGTGGAGTGAAAACAGGGAGTCTATTTTTCTGTCTACTAGTACATGTGAGAAGAGTGTCTAATGTGGAAACTCTCTTTGTTTGTTTTTTTCTCAGGCCACGCTGGACCCGACAGACTTCCAGGTCAACCGGGAGCCCTTCAGGACTCTGGCGGACGCAGATCGGCCCCACCCGCTGAAAGCCTCTGCCAGCAAAAACCCGCAGCCCTTGCCTGCAGGTCTGGCAGATCCGCTCAGCCGCTGCATCACCAGCCACTGTCGGAAAAATGCAGCTTGGCCGCTACAGCTGAAAGCCTCTGCCAGCAACCCGCAGCCCTTGCCTGCAGGTCTGGCAGATCCGCTCAGCCTCTTCATTACCTTGCCACTGTCAGGAACCTGCAGCTGCCACCTCCCTCTGCAGACTCTGGGAGACACCTGCAGCCAAACACTAAACTGGAGCCTCTGACAGCAGCCTGCGGCTATTGCCTCCACCTGTCACTTGTGGAGTGAAAACAGGTAGTCTATTTTTCTGTCTACTAGTACATGTGAGAAGAGTGTCTAATGTGGAAACTCTCTTTGTTTTTTTCTCAGGCCACGCTGGACTCGACAGACTTCCAGGTCAACCGGGAGCCCTTCAGGACTCTGGCGGACGCAGATCGGCCCCACCCGCTGAAAGCCTCTGCCAGCAAAAACCCGCAGCCCTTGCCTGCAGGTCTGGCAGATCCGCTCAGCCGCTGCATCACCAGCCACTGTCGGAAAAATGCAGCTTGGCCGCTACAGCTGAA
Organism: Epinephelus awoara; assembly: GCA_035609425.1. Lineage (NCBI taxonomy): Eukaryota > Metazoa > Chordata > Actinopteri > Perciformes > Serranidae > Epinephelus > Epinephelus awoara. The sequence goes on from CM069309.1 coordinate 23,012,530, forward strand.
AGCCTCTGCCAGCAACCCGCAGCCCTTGCCTGCAGGTCTGGCAGATCCGCTCAGCCTCTTCATTACCTTGCCACTGTCAGGAACCTGCAGCTGCCACCTCCCTCTGCAGACTCTGGGAGACACCTGCAGCCAAACACTAAACTGGAGCCTCTGACAGCAGCCTGCGGCTATTGCCTCCACCTGTCACTTGTGGAGTGAAAACAGGGAGTCTATTTTTCTGTCTACTAGTACATGTGAGAAGAGTGTCTAATGTGGAAACTCTCTTTGTTTGTTTTTTTCTCAGGCCACGCTGGACCCGACAGACTTCCAGGTCAACCGGGAGCCCTTCAGGACTCTGGCGGACGCAGATCGGCCCCACCCGCTGAAAGCCTCTGCCAGCAAAAACCCGCAGCCCTTGCCTGCAGGTCTGGCAGATCCGCTCAGCCGCTGCATCACCAGCCACTGTCGGAAAAATGCAGCTTGGCCGCTACAGCTGAAAGCCTCTGCCAGCAACCCGCAGCCCTTGCCTGCAGGTCTGGCAGATCCGCTCAGCCTCTTCATTACCTTGCCACTGTCAGGAACCTGCAGCTGCCACCTCCCTCTGCAGACTCTGGGAGACACCTGCAGCCAAACACTAAACTGGAGCCTCTGACAGCAGCCTGCGGCTATTGCCTCCACCTGTCACTTGTGGAGTGAAAACAGGTAGTCTATTTTTCTGTCTACTAGTACATGTGAGAACAGTGTCTAATGTGGAAACTCTCTTTGTTTTTTTCTCAGGCCACGCTGGACTCGACAGACTTCCAGGTCAACCGGGAGCCCTTCAGGACTCTGGCGGACGCAGATCGGCCCCACCCGCTGAAAGCCTCTGCCAGCAAAAACCCGCAGCCCTTGCCTGCAGGTCTGGCAGATCCGCTCAGCCGCTGCATCACCAGCCACTGTCGGAAAAATGCAGCTTGGCCGCTACAGCTGAAAGCCTCTGCCAGTAACCCGCAGCCCTTGCCTGCAGGTCTGGCAGATCCGCTCAGCCTCTTCATTATCTTGCCACTGTCAGGAACCTGCAGCTGCCACCTCCCTCTGCAGACTCTGGGAGACACCTGCAGCCAAACACTAAACTGGAGCCTCTGACAGCAGCCTGCGGCTATTGCCTCCACCTGTCACTTGTGGAGTGAAAACAGGGAGTCTATTTTTCTGTCTACTAGTACATGTGAGAAGAGTGTCTAATGTGGAAACTCTCTTTGTTTGTTTTTTTCTCAGGCCACGCTGGACCCGACAGACTTCCAGGTCAACCGGGAGCCCTTCAGGACTCTGGCGGACGCAGATCGGCCCCACCCGCTGAAAGCCTCTGCCAGCAAAAACCCGCAGCCCTTGCCTGCAGGTCTGGCAGATCCGCTCAGCCGCTGCATCACCAGCCACTGTCGGAAAAATGCAGCTTGGCCGCTACAGCTGAAAGCCTCTGCCAGCAACCCGCAGCCCTTGCCTGCAGGTCTGGCAGATCCGCTCAGCCTCTTCATTACCTTGCCACTGTCAGGAACCTGCAGCTGCCACCTCCCTCTGCAGACTCTGGGAGACACCTGCAGCCAAACACTAAACTGGAGCCTCTGACAGCAGCCTGCGGCTATTGCCTCCACCTGTCACTTGTGGAGTGAAAACAGGTAGTCTATTTTTCTGTCTACTAGTACTTGTGAGAAGAGTGTCTAATGTGGAAACTCTCTTTGTTTTTTTCTCAGGCCACGCTGGACTCGACAGACTTCCAGGTCAACCGGGAGCCCTTCAGGACTCTGGCGGACGCAGATCGGCCCCACCCGCTGAAAGCCTCTGCCAGCAAAAACCCGCAGCCCTTGCCTGCAGGTCTGGCAGATCCGCTCAGCCGCTGCATCACCAGCCACTGTCGGAAAAATGCAGCTTGGCCGCTACAGCTGAAAGCCTCTGCCAGCAACCCGCAGCCCTTGCCTGCAGGTCTGGCAGATCCGCTCAGCCTCTTCATTATCTTGCCACTGTCAGGAACCTGCAGCTGCCACCTCCCTCTGCAGACTCTGGGAGACACCTGCAGCCAAACACTAAACTGGAGCCTCTGACAGCAGCCTGCGGCTATTGCCTCCACCTGTCACTTGTGGAGTGAAAACAGGGAGTCTATTTTTCTGTCTACTAGTACATGTGAGAAGAGTGTCTAATGTGGAAACTCTCTTTGTTTGTTTTTTTCTCAGGCCACGCTGGACTCGACAGACTTCCAGGTCAACCGGGAGCCCTTCAGGACTCTGGCGGACGCAGATCGGCCCCACCCGCTGAAAGCCTCTGCCAGCAAAAACCCGCAGCCCTTGCCTGCAGGTCTGGCAGATCCGCTCAGCCGCTGCATCACCAGCCACTGTCGGAAAAATGCAGCTTGGCCGCTACAGCTGAAAGCCTCTGCCAGCAACCCGCAGCCCTTGCCTGCAGGTCTGGCAGATCCGCTCAGCCTCTTCATTACCTTGCCACTGTCAGGAACCTGCAGCTGCCACCTCCCTCTGCAGACTCTGGGAGACACCTGCAGCCAAACACTAAACTGGAGCCTCTGACAGCAGCCTGCGGCTATTGCCTCCACCTGTCACTTGTGGAGTGAAAACAGGTAGTCTATTTTTCTGTCTACTAGTACATGTGAGAAGAGTGTCTAATGTGGACACTCTCTTTGTTTTTTTCTCAGGCCACGCTGGACTCGACAGACTTCCAGGTCAACCGGGAGCCCTTCAGGACTCTGGCGGACGCAGATCGGCCCCACCCGCTGAAAGCCTCTGCCAGCAAAAACCCGCAGCCCTTGCCTGCAGGTCTGGCAGATCCGCTCAGCCGCTGCATCACCAGCCACTGTCGGAAAAATGCAGCTTGGCCGCTACAGCTGAAAGCCTCTGCCAGCAACCCGCAGCCCTTGCCTGCAGGTCTGGCAGATCCGCTCAGCCTCTTCATTATCTTGCCACTGTCAGGAACCTGCAGCTGCCACCTCCCTCTGCAGACTCTGGGAGACACCTGCAGCCAAACACTAAACTGGAGCCTCTGACAGCAGCCTGCGGCTATTGCCTCCACCTGTCACTTGTGGAGTGAAAACAGGGAGTCTATTTTTCTGTCTACTAGTACATGTGAGAAGAGTGTCTAATGTGGAAACTCTCTTTGTTTGTTTTTTTCTCAGGCCACGCTGGACCCGACAGACTTCCAGGTCAACCGGGAGCCCTTCAGGACTCTGGCGGACGCAGATCGGCCCCACCCGCTGAAAGCCTCTGCCAGCAAAAACCCGCAGCCCTTGCCTGCAGGTCTGGCAGATCCGCTCAGCCGCTGCATCACCAGCCACTGTCGGAAAAATGCAGCTTGGCCGCTACAGCTGAAAGCCTCTGCCAGCAACCCGCAGCCCTTGCCTGCAGGTCTGGCAGATCCGCTCAGCCTCTTCATTACCTTGCCACTGTCAGGAACCTGCAGCTGCCACCTCCCTCTGCAGACTCTGGGAGACACCTGCAGCCAAACACTAAACTGGAGCCTCTGACAGCAGCCTGCGGCTATTGCCTCCACCTGTCACTTGTGGAGTGAAAACAGGTAGTCTATTTTTCTGTCTACTAGTACATGTGAGAACAGTGTCTAATGTGGAAACTCTCTTTGTTTTTTTCTCAGGCCACGCTGGACCCGACAGACTTCCAGGTCAACCGGGAGCCCTTCAGGACTCTGGCGGACGCAGATCGGCCCCACCCGCTGAAAGCCTCTGCCAGCAAAAACCCGCAGCCCTTGCCTGCAGGTCTGGCAGATCCGCTCAGCCGCTGCATCACCAGCCACTGTCGGAAAAATGCAGCTTGGCCGCTACAGCTGAAAGCCTCTGCCAGCAACCCGCAGCCCTTGCCTGCAGGTCTGGCAGATCCGCTCAGCCTCTTCATTACCTTGCCACTGTCAGGAACCTGCAGCTGCCACCTCCCTCTGCAGACTCTGGGAGACACCTGCAGCCAAACACTAAACTGGAGCCTCTGACAGCAGCCTGCGGCTATTGCCTCCACCTGTCACTTGTGGAGTGAAAACAGGGAGTCTATTTTTCTGTCTACTAGTACATGTGAGAAGAGTGTCTAATGTGGAAACTCTCTTTGTTTGTTTTTTTCTCAGGCCACGCTGGACCCGACAGACTTCCAGGTCAACCGGGAGCCCTTCAGGACTCTGGCGGACGCAGATCGGCCCCACCCGCTGAAAGCCTCTGCCAGCAAAAACCCGCAGCCCTTGCCTGCAGGTCTGGCAGATCCGCTCAGCCGCTGCATCACCAGCCACTGTCGGAAAAATGCAGCTTGGCCGCTACAGCTGAAAGCCTCTGCCAGCAACCCGCAGCCCTTGCCTGCAGGTCTGGCAGATCCGCTCAGCCTCTTCATTACCTTGCCACTGTCAGGAACCTGCAGCTGCCACCTCCCTCTGCAGACTCTGGGAGACACCTGCAGCCAAACACTAAACTGGAGCCTCTGACAGCAGCCTGCGGCTATTGCCTCCACCTGTCACTTGTGGAGTGAAAACAGGTAGTCTATTTTTCTGTCTACTAGTACATGTGAGAAGAGTGTCTAATGTGGAAACTCTCTTTGTTTTTTTCTCAGGCCACGCTGGACTCGACAGACTTCCAGGTCAACCGGGAGCCCTTCAGGACTCTGGCGGACGCAGATCGGCCCCACCCGCTGAAAGCCTCTGCCAGCAAAAACCCGCAGCCCTTGCCTGCAGGTCTGGCAGATCCGCTCAGCCGCTGCATCACCAGCCACTGTCGGAAAAATGCAGCTTGGCCGCTACAGCTGAAAGCCTCTGCCAGCAACCCGCAGCCCTTGCCTGCAGGTCTGGCAGATCCGCTCAGCCTCTTCATTATCTTGCCACTGTCAGGAACCTGCAGCTGCCACCTCCCTCTGCAGACTCTGGGAGACACCTGCAGCCAAACACTAAACTGGAGCCTCTGACAGCAGCCTGCGGCTATTGCCTCCACCTGTCACTTGTGGAGTGAAAACAGGGAGTCTATTTTTCTGTCTACTAGTACATGTGAGAAGAGTGTCTAATGTGGAAACTCTCTTTGTTTGTTTTTTTCTCAGGCCACGCTGGACCCGACAGACTTCCAGGTCAACCGGGAGCCCTTCAGGACTCTGGCGGACGCAGATCGGCCCCACCCGCTGAAAGCCTCTGCCAGCAAAAACCCGCAGCCCTTGCCTGCAGGTCTGGCAGATCCGCTCAGCCGCTGCATCACCAGCCACTGTCGGAAAAATGCAGCTTGGCCGCTACAGCTGAAAGCCTCTGCCAGCAACCCGCAGCCCTTGCCTGCAGGTCTGGCAGATCCGCTCAGCCTCTTCATTACCTTGCCACTGTCAGGAACCTGCAGCTGCCACCTCCCTCTGCAGACTCTGGGAGACACCTGCAGCCAAACACTAAACTGGAGCCTCTGACAGCAGCCTGCGGCTATTGCCTCCACCTGTCACTTGTGGAGTGAAAACAGGGAGTCTATTTTTCTGTCTACTAGTACATGTGAGAAGAGTGTCTAATGTGGAAACTCTCTTTGTTTGTTTTTTTCTCAGGCCACGCTGGACCCGACAGACTTCCAGGTCAACCGGGAGCCCTTCAGGACTCTGGCGGACGCAGATCGGCCCCACCCGCTGAAAGCCTCTGCCAGCAAAAACCCGCAGCCCTTGCCTGCAGGTCTGGCAGATCCGCTCAGCCGCTGCATCACCAGCCACTGTCGGAAAAATGCAGCTTGGCCGCTACAGCTGAAAGCCTCTGCCAGCAACCCGCAGCCCTTGCCTGCAGGTCTGGCAGATCCGCTCAGCCTCTTCATTACCTTGCCACTGTCAGGAACCTGCAGCTGCCACCTCCCTCTGCAGACTCTGGGAGACACCTGCAGCCAAACACTAAACTGGAGCCTCTGACAGCAGCCTGCGGCTATTGCCTCCACCTGTCACTTGTGGAGTGAAAACAGGTAGTCTATTTTTCTGTCTACTAGTACATGTGAGAAGAGTGTCTAATGTGGAAACTCTCTTTGTTTTTTTCTCAGGCCACGCTGGACTCGACAGACTTCCAGGTCAACCGGGAGCCCTTCAGGACTCTGGCGGACGCAGATCGGCCCCACCCGCTGAAAGCCTCTGCCAGCAAAAACCCGCAGCCCTTGCCTGCAGGTCTGGCAGATCCGCTCAGCCGCTGCATCACCAGCCACTGTCGGAAAAATGCAGCTTGGCCGCTACAGCTGAAAGCCTCTGCCAGCAACCCGCAGCCCTTGCCTGCAGGTCTGGCAGATCCGCTCAGCCTCTTCATTATCTTGCCACTGTCAGGAACCTGCAGCTGCCACCTCCCTCTGCAGACTCTGGGAGACACCTGCAGCCAAACACTAAACTGGAGCCTCTGACAGCAGCCTGCGGCTATTGCCTCCACCTGTCACTTGTGGAGTGAAAACAGGGAGTCTATTTTTCTGTCTACTAGTACATGTGAGAAGAGTGTCTAATGTGGAAACTCTCTTTGTTTGTTTTTTTCTCAGGCCACGCTGGACCCGACAGACTTCCAGGTCAACCGGGAGCCCTTCAGGACTCTGGCGGACGCAGATCGGCCCCACCCGCTGAAAGCCTCTGCCAGCAAAAACCCGCAGCCCTTGCCTGCAGGTCTGGCAGATCCGCTCAGCCGCTGCATCACCAGCCACTGTCGGAAAAATGCAGCTTGGCCGCTACAGCTGAAAGCCTCTGCCAGCAACCCGCAGCCCTTGCCTGCAGGTCTGGCAGATCCGCTCAGCCTCTTCATTACCTTGCCACTGTCAGGAACCTGCAGCTGCCACCTCCCTCTGCAGACTCTGGGAGACACCTGCAGCCAAACACTAAACTGGAGCCTCTGACAGCAGCCTGCGGCTATTGCCTCCACCTGTCACTTGTGGAGTGAAAACAGGTAGTCTATTTTTCTGTCTACTAGTACATGTGAGAAGAGTGTCTAATGTGGAAACTCTCTTTGTTTTTTTCTCAGGCCACGCTGGACTCGACAGACTTCCAGGTCAACCGGGAGCCCTTCAGGACTCTGGCGGACGCAGATCGGCCCCACCCGCTGAAAGCCTCTGCCAGCAAAAACCCGCAGCCCTTGCCTGCAGGTCTGGCAGATCCGCTCAGCCGCTGCATCACCAGCCACTGTCGGAAAAATGCAGCTTGGCCGCTACAGCTGAAAGCCTCTGCCAGCAACCCGCAGCCCTTGCCTGCAGGTCTGGCAGATCCGCTCAGCCTCTTCATTACCTTGCCACTGTCAGGAACCTGCAGCTGCCACCTCCCTCTGCAGACTCTGGGAGACACCTGCAGCCAAACACTAAACTGGAGCCTCTGACAGCAGCCTGCGGCTATTGCCTCCACCTGTCACTTGTGGAGTGAAAACAGGGAGTCTATTTTTCTGTCTACTAGTACATGTGAGAAGAGTGTCTAATGTGGAAACTCTCTTTGTTTGTTTTTTTCTCAGGCCACGCTGGACCCGACAGACTTCCAGGTCAACCGGGAGCCCTTCAGGACTCTGGCGGACGCAGATCGGCCCCACCCGCTGAAAGCCTCTGCCAGCAAAAACCCGCAGCCCTTGCCTGCAGGTCTGGCAGATCCGCTCAGCCGCTGCATCACCAGCCACTGTCGGAAAAATGCAGCTTGGCCGCTACAGCTGAAAGCCTCTGCCAGCAACCCGCAGCCCTTGCCTGCAGGTCTGGCAGATCCGCTCAGCCTCTTCATTACCTTGCCACTGTCAGGAACCTGCAGCTGCCACCTCCCTCTGCAGACTCTGGGAGACACCTGCAGCCAAACACTAAACTGGAGCCTCTGACAGCAGCCTGCGGCTATTGCCTCCACCTGTCACTTGTGGAGTGAAAACAGGTAGTCTATTTTTCTGTCTACTAGTACTTGTGAGAAGAGTGTCTAATGTGGAAACTCTCTTTGTTTTTTTCTCAGGCCACGCTGGACTCGACAGACTTCCAGGTCAACCGGGAGCCCTTCAGGACTCTGGCGGACGCAGATCGGCCCCACCCGCTGAAAGCCTCTGCCAGCAAAAACCCGCAGCCCTTGCCTGCAGGTCTGGCAGATCCGCTCAGCCGCTGCATCACCAGCCACTGTCGGAAAAATGCAGCTTGGCCGCTACAGCTGAAAGCCTCTGCCAGCAACCCGCAGCCCTTGCCTGCAGGTCTGGCAGATCCGCTCAGCCTCTTCATTATCTTGCCACTGTCAGGAACCTGCAGCTGCCACCTCCCTCTGCAGACTCTGGGAGACACCTGCAGCCAAACACTAAACTGGAGCCTCTGACAGCAGCCTGCGGCTATTGCCTCCACCTGTCACTTGTGGAGTGAAAACAGGGAGTCTATTTTTCTGTCTACTAGTACATGTGAGAAGAGTGTCTAATGTGGAAACTCTCTTTGTTTGTTTTTTTCTCAGGCCACGCTGGACCCGACAGACTTCCAGGTCAACCGGGAGCCCTTCAGGACTCTGGCGGACGCAGATCGGCCCCACCCGCTGAAAGCCTCTGCCAGCAAAAACCCGCAGCCCTTGCCTGCAGGTCTGGCAGATCCGCTCAGCCGCTGCATCACCAGCCACTGTCGGAAAAATGCAGCTTGGCCGCTACAGCTGAAAGCCTCTGCCAGCAACCCGCAGCCCTTGCCTGCAGGTCTGGCAGATCCGCTCAGCCTCTTCATTACCTTGCCACTGTCAGGAACCTGCAGCTGCCACCTCCCTCTGCAGACTCTGGGAGACACCTGCAGCCAAACACTAAACTGGAGCCTCTGACAGCAGCCTGCGGCTATTGCCTCCACCTGTCACTTGTGGAGTGAAAACAGGTAGTCTATTTTTCTGTCTACTAGTACATGTGAGAACAGTGTCTAATGTGGACACTCTCTTTGTTTTTTTCTCAGGCCACGCTGGACTCGACAGACTTCCAGGTCAACCGGGAGCCCTTCAGGACTCTGGCGGACGCAGATCGGCCCCACCCGCTGAAAGCCTCTGCCAGCAAAAACCCGCAGCCCTTGCCTGCAGGTCTGGCAGATCCGCTCAGCCGCTGCATCACCAGCCACTGTCGGAAAAATGCAGCTTGGCCGCTACAGCTGAAAGCCTCTGCCAGCAACCCGCAGCCCTTGCCTGCAGGTCTGGCAGATCCGCTCAGCCTCTTCATTATCTTGCCACTGTCAGGAACCTGCAGCTGCCACCTCCCTCTGCAGACTCTGGGAGACACCTGCAGCCAAACACTAAACTGGAGCCTCTGACAGCAGCCTGCGGCTATTGCCTCCACCTGTCACTTGTGGAGTGAAAACAGGGAGTCTATTTTTCTGTCTACTAGTACATGTGAGAAGAGTGTCTAATGTGGAAACTCTCTTTGTTTGTTTTTTTCTCAGGCCACGCTGGACCCGACAGACTTCCAGGTCAACCGGGAGCCCTTCAGGACTCTGGCGGACGCAGATCGGCCCCACCCGCTGAAAGCCTCTGCCAGCAAAAACCCGCAGCCCTTGCCTGCAGGTCTGGCAGATCCGCTCAGCCGCTGCATCACCAGCCACTGTCGGAAAAATGCAGCTTGGCCGCTACAGCTGAAAGCCTCTGCCAGCAACCCGCAGCCCTTGCCTGCAGGTCTGGCAGATCCGCTCAGCCTCTTCATTACCTTGCCACTGTCAGGAACCTGCAGCTGCCACCTCCCTCTGCAGACTCTGGGAGACACCTGCAGCCAAACACTAAACTGGAGCCTCTGACAGCAGCCTGCGGCTATTGCCTCCACCTGTCACTTGTGGAGTGAAAACAGGTAGTCTATTTTTCTGTCTACTAGTACATGTGAGAACAGTGTCTAATGTGGAAACTCTCTTTGTTTTTTTCTCAGGCCACGCTGGACCCGACAGACTTCCAGGTCAACCGGGAGCCCTTCAGGACTCTGGCGGACGCAGATCGGCCCCACCCGCTGAAAGCCTCTGCCAGCAAAAACCCGCAGCCCTTGCCTGCAGGTCTGGCAGATCCGCTCAGCCGCTGCATCACCAGCCACTGTCGGAAAAATGCAGCTTGGCCGCTACAGCTGAAAGCCTCTGCCAGCAACCCGCAGCCCTTGCCTGCAGGTCTGGCAGATCCGCTCAGCCTCTTCATTACCTTGCCACTGTCAGGAACCTGCAGCTGCCACCTCCCTCTGCAGACTCTGGGAGACACCTGCAGCCAAACACTAAACTGGAGCCTCTGACAGCAGCCTGCGGCTATTGCCTCCACCTGTCACTTGTGGAGTGAAAACAGGTAGTCTATTTTTCTGTCTACTAGTACATGTGAGAACAGTGTCTAATGTGGACACTCTCTTTGTTTTTTTCTCAGGCCACGCTGGACTCGACAGACTTCCAGGTCAACCGGGAGCCCTTCAGGACTCTGGCGGACGCAGATCGGCCCCACCCGCTGAAAGCCTCTGCCAGCAAAAACCCGCAGCCCTTGCCTGCAGGTCTGGCAGATCCGCTCAGCCGCTGCATCACCAGCCACTGTCGGAAAAATGCAGCTTGGCCGCTACAGCTGAAAGCCTCTGCCAGCAACCCGCAGCCCTTGCCTGCAGGTCTGGCAGATCCGCTCAGCCTCTTCATTATCTTGCCACTGTCAGGAACCTGCAGCTGCCACCTCCCTCTGCAGACTCTGGGAGACACCTGCAGCCAAACACTAAACTGGAGCCTCTGACAGCAGCCTGCGGCTATTGCCTCCACCTGTCACTTGTGGAGTGAAAACAGGGAGTCTATTTTTCTGTCTACTAGTACATGTGAGAAGAGTGTCTAATGTGGAAACTCTCTTTGTTTGTTTTTTTCTCAGGCCACGCTGGACCCGACAGACTTCCAGGTCAACCGGGAGCCCTTCAGGACTCTGGCGGACGCAGATCGGCCCCACCCGCTGAAAGCCTCTGCCAGCAAAAACCCGCAGCCCTTGCCTGCAGGTCTGGCAGATCCGCTCAGCCGCTGCATCACCAGCCACTGTCGGAAAAATGCAGCTTGGCCGCTACAGCTGAAAGCCTCTGCCAGCAACCCGCAGCCCTTGCCTGCAGGTCTGGCAGATCCGCTCAGCCTCTTCATTACCTTGCCACTGTCAGGAACCTGCAGCTGCCACCTCCCTCTGCAGACTCTGGGAGACACCTGCAGCCAAACACTAAACTGGAGCCTCTGACAGCAGCCTGCGGCTATTGCCTCCACCTGTCACTTGTGGAGTGAAAACAGGTAGTCTATTTTTCTGTCTACTAGTACATGTGAGAACAGTGTCTAATGTGGAAACTCTCTTTGTTTTTTTCTCAGGCCACGCTGGACCCGACAGACTTCCAGGTCAACCGGGAGCCCTTCAGGACTCTGGCGGACGCAGATCGGCCCCACCCGCTGAAAGCCTCTGCCAGCAAAAACCCGCAGCCCTTGCCTGCAGGTCTGGCAGATCCGCTCAGCCGCTGCATCACCAGCCACTGTCGGAAAAATGCAGCTTGGCCGCTACAGCTGAAAGCCTCTGCCAGCAACCCGCAGCCCTTGCCTGCAGGTCTGGCAGATCCGCTCAGCCTCTTCATTACCTTGCCACTGTCAGGAACCTGCAGCTGCCACCTCCCTCTGCAGACTCTGGGAGACACCTGCAGCCAAACACTAAACTGGAGCCTCTGACAGCAGCCTGCGGCTATTGCCTCCACCTGTCACTTGTGGAGTGAAAACAGGTAGTCTATTTTTCTGTCTACTAGTACTTGTGAGAAGAGTGTCTAATGTGGAAACTCTCTTTGTTTTTTTCTCAGGCCACGCTGGACTCGACAGACTTCCAGGTCAACCGGGAGCCCTTCAGGACTCTGGCGGACGCAGATCGGCCCCACCCGCTGAAAGCCTCTGCCAGCAAAAACCCGCAGCCCTTGCCTGCAGGTCTGGCAGATCCGCTCAGCCGCTGCATCACCAGCCACTGTCGGAAAAATGCAGCTTGGCCGCTACAGCTGAAAGCCTCTGCCAGCAACCCGCAGCCCTTGCCTGCAGGTCTGGCAGATCCACTCAGCCTCTTCATTATCTTGCCACTGTCAGGAACCTGCAGCTGCCACCTCCCTCTGCAGACTCTGGGAGACACCTGCAGCCAAACACTAAACTGGAGCCTCTGACAGCAGCCTGCGGCTATTGCCTCCACCTGTCACTTGTGGAGTGAAAACAGGGAGTCTATTTTTCTGTCTACTAGTACATGTGAGAAGAGTGTCTAATGTGGAAACTCTCTTTGTTTGTTTTTTTCTCAGGCCACGCTGGACTCGACAGACTTCCAGGTCAACCGGGAGCCCTTCAGGACTCTGGCGGACGCAGATCGGCCCCACCCGCTGAAAGCCTCTGCCAGCAAAAACCCGCAGCCCTTGCCTGCAGGTCTGGCAGATCCGCTCAGCCGCTGCCAACCCGCAGCCCTTGCCTGCAGGTCTGGCAGATCCGCTCAAGCTCTTCATTATCTTGCCACTGTCAGGAACATGCAGCTGCCACCTCCCTCTGCAGACTCTGGGAGACACCTGCAGCCAAACACTAAACTGGAGCCTCTGACAGCAGCCTGCGGCTATTGCCTCCACCTGTCACTTGTGGAGTGAAAACAGGGAGTCTATTTTTCTGTCTACTAGTACATGTGAGAAGAGTGTCTAATGTGGAAACTCTCTTTGTTTGTTTTTTTCTCAGGCCACGCTGGACCCGACAGACTTCCAGGTCAACCGGGAGCCCTTCAGGACTCTGGCGGACGCAGATCGGCCCCACCCGCTGAAAGCCTCTGCCAGCAAAAAACCCGCAGCCCTTGCCTGCAGGTCTGGCAGATCCGCTCAGCCGCTGCATCACCAGCCACTGTCGGAAAAATGCAGCTTGGCCGCTACAGCTGAAAGCCTCTGCCAGCAACCCGCGCCCTTGCCTGCAGGTCTGGCAGAATCCGCTCAGCCTCTTCATTACCTTGCCACTGTCAGGAACCTGCAGCTGCCACTCCCTCTGCAGACTCTGGGAGAAGCCTGCAGCCAAACACTAAAACTGGAGCTCTGACAGCAGCCTGCGGCTATTGCCTCCACCTGTCACTTGTGGAGTGAAAACAGGGAGTCTATTTTTCTGTCTACTAGTACATGTGAGAAGAGTGTCTAATGTGGAAACTCTCTTGTTTTTTTTTTCTCAGGCCACGTGGACCCGACAGACTTCCAGGTCAAACGGGAGCCCTTCAGGACTCTGGCGGACGCAGATCGGCCCCACCCGCTGAAAGCCTCTGCCAGCAAAACCCGCAGCCCTTGCCTGCAGGTCTGGCAGATCCGCTCAGCCGCTGCATCACCAGCCACTGTCGGAAAAATGCAGCTTGGCCGCTACAGCTGAAAGCCTCTGCCAGCAACCCGCAGCCCTTGCTGCAGGTCTGGCAGATCCGCTCAGCCTCTTCATTACCTTGCACTGTCAGGAAACCTGCAGCTGCCACCTCCCTCTGCAGACTCTGGGAGACACCTGCAGCAAACACTAAACTGGAGCCCTCTGACAGCAGCCTGCGGCTATTGCCTCCACCTGTCACTTGTGGAGTGAAAACAGGGAGTCTATTTTCTGTCTACTGTACATGTGAGATGAGTGTCTAATGTGGAAACTCTCTTTGGTTGTTTTTTTTCTCAGGCCACGCTGGACCCGACAGACTTCCAGGTCAACCGGGAGCCCTTCAGGACCTCTGGCGGAACGCAGATCGGCCCCACCCGCTGGGAAAGCCTCTGCCAGCAAAAACCCGCAGCCCTTGCCTGCAGGTCTGGCAGATCCGCTCAGCCGCTGCATCACCAGCCACTGTCGGAAAAATGCAGCTTGGCCGCTACAGCTGAAAGCCTCTGCCAGCAACCCGCAGCCCTTGCCTGCAGGTCTGGCAGATCCGCTCAGCCTCTTCATTATCTTGCCACTGTCAGGAACCTGCAGCTGCCACCTCCCTCTGCAGACTCTGGGAGACACCTGCAGCCAAACACTAAACTGGAGCCTCTGACAGCAGCCTGCGGCTATTGCCTCCACCTGTCACTTGTGGAGTGAAAACAGGAGTCTATTTTTCTGTCTACTAGTACATGTGAGAAGAGTGTCTAATGTGGAAACTCTCTTTGTTTGTTTTTTTTCTCAGGCCACGCTGGACCCGACAGACTTCCAGGTCACCGGGAGCCCTTCAGGACTCTGGCGGACGCAGATCGGCCCCACCCGCTGAAAGCCTCTGCCAGCAAAAACCCGCAGCCCTTGCCTGCAGGTCTGGCAGATCCGCTCAGCCGCTGCATCACCAGCCACTGTCGGAAAAATGCAGCTTGGCCGCTACAGCTGAAAGCCTCTGCCAGCAACCCGCAGCCCTTGCCTGCAGGTCTGGCAGATCCGCTCAGCCTCTTCATTACCTTGCCACTGTCAGGAACCTGCAGCTGCCACCTCCTCTGCAGACTCTGGGAGACACCTGCAGCCAAACACTAAACTGGAGCCTCTGACAGCAGCCTGCGGCTATTGCCTCCACCTGTCACTTGTGGAGTGAAAACAGGTAGTCTATTTTTCTGTCTACTAGTACATGTGAGAAGAGTGTCTAATGTGGAAACTCTCTTTGTTTGTTTTTTTCTCAGGCCACGCTGGACCCGACAGACTTCCAGGTCAACCGGGAGCCCTTCAGGACTCTGGCGGACGCAGATCGGCCCCACCCGCTGAAAGCCTCTGCCAGCAAAAACCCGCAGCCCTTGCCTGCAGGTCTGGCAGATCCGCTCAGCCGCTGCATCACCAGCCACTGTCGGAAAAATGCAGCTTGGCCGCTACAGCTGAAAGCCTCTGCCAGCAACCCGCAGCCCTTGCCTGCAGGTCTGGCAGATCCGCTCAGCCTCTTCATTATCTTGCCACTGTCAGGAACCTGCAGCTGCCACCTCCCTCTGCAGACTCTGGGAGACACCTGCAGCCAAACACTAAACTGGAGCCTCTGACAGCAGCCTGCGGCTATGCCTCCACCTGTCACTTGTGGAGTGAAAACAGGGAGTCTATTTTTCTGTCTACTAGTACATGTGAGAAGAGTGTCTAATGTGGAAACTCTCTTTGTTTGTTTTTTTCTCAGGCCACGCTGGACCCGACAGACTTCCAGGTCAACCGGGAGCCCTTCAGGACTCTGGCGGACGCAGATCGGCCCCACCCGCTGAAAGCCTCTGCCAGCAAAAACCCGCAGCCCTTGCCTGCAGGTCTGGCAGATCCGCTCAGCCGCTGCATCACCAGCCACTGTCGGAAAAATGCAGCTTGGCCGCTACAGCTGAAAGCCTCTGCCAGCAACCCGCAGCCCTTGCCTGCAGGTCTGGCAGATCCGCTCAGCCTCTTCATTACCTTGCCACTGTCAGGAACCTGCAGCTGCCACCTCCCTCTGCAGACTCTGGGAGACACCTGCAGCCAAACACTAAACTGGAGCCTCTGACAGCAGCCTGCGGCTATTGCCTCCACCTGTCACTTGTGGAGTGAAAACAGGGAGTCTATTTTTCTGTCTACTAGTACATGTGAGAAGAGTGTCTAATGTGGAAACTCTCTTTGTTTGTTTTTTTCTCAGGCCACGCTGGACCCGACAGACTTCCAGGTCAACCGGGAGCCCTTCAGGACTCTGGCGGACGCAGATCGGCCCCACCCGCTGAAAGCCTCTGCCAGCAAAAACCCGCAGCCCTTGCCTGCAGGTCTGGCAGATCCGCTCAGCCGCTGCATCACCAGCCACTGTCGGAAAAATGCAGCTTGGCCGCTACAGCTGAAAGCCTCTGCCAGCAACCCGCAGCCCTTGCCTGCAGGTCTGGCAGATCCGCTCAGCCTCTTCATTATCTTGCCACTGTCAGGAACCTGCAGCTGCCACCTCCCTCTGCAGACTCTGGGAGACACCTGCAGCCAAACACTAAACTGGAGCCTCTGACAGCAGCCTGCGGCTATTGCCTCCACCTGTCACTTGTGGAGTGAAAACAGGGAGTCTATTTTTCTGTCTACTAGTACATGTGAGAAGAGTGTCTAATGTGGAAACTCTCTTTGTTTGTTTTTTCTCAGGCCACGCTGGACCCGACAGACTTCCAGGTCAACCGGGAGCCCTTCAGGACTCTGGCGGACGCAGATCGGCCCCACCCGCTGAAAGCCTCTGCCAGCAAAAACCCGCAGCCCTTGCCTGCAGGTCTGGCAGATCCGCTCAGCCGCTGCATCACCAGCCACTGTCGGAAAAATGCAGCTTGGCCGCTACAGCTGAAAGCCTCTGCCAGCAACCCGCAGCCCTTGCCTGCAGGTCTGGCAGATCCGCTCAGCCTCTTCATTACCTTGCCACTGTCAGGAACCTGCAGCTGCCACCTCCCTCTGCAGACTCTGGGAGACACCTGCAGCCAAACACTAAACTGGAGCCTCTGACAGCAGCCTGCGGCTATTGCCTCCACCTGTCCACTTGTGGAGTGAAAACAGGGAGTCTATTTTTCTGTCTACTAGTACATGTGAGAAGAGTGTCTAATGTGGAAACTCTCTTTGTTTGTTTTTTTCTCAGGCCACGCTGGACCCGACAGACTTCCAGGTCAACCGGGAGCCCTTCAGGACTCTGGCGGACGCAGATCGGCCCCACCCGCTGAAAGCCTCTGCCAGCAAAAACCCGCAGCCCTTGCCTGCAGGTCTGGCAGATCCGCTCAGCCGCTGCATCACCAGCCACTGTCGGAAAAATGCAGCTTGGCCGCTACAGCTGAAAGCCTCTGCCAGCAACCCGCAGCCCTTGCCTGCAGGTCTGGCAGATCCGCTCAGCCTCTTCATTATCTTGCCACTGTCAGGAACCTGCAGCTGCCACCTCCCTCTGCAGACTCTGGGAGACACCTGCAGCCAAACACTAAACTGGAGCCTCTGACAGCAGCCTGCGGCTATTGCCTCCACCTGTCACTTGTGGAGTGAAAACAGGGAGTCTATTTTTCTGTCTACTAGTACATGTGAGAAGAGTGTCTAATGTGGAAACTCTCTTTGTTTGTTTTTTTCTCAGGCCACGCTGGACCCGACAGACTTCCAGGTCAACCGGGAGCCCTTCAGGACTCTGGCGGACGCAGATCGGCCCCACCCGCTGAAAGCCTCTGCCAGCAAAAACCCGCAGCCCTTGCCTGCAGGTCTGGCAGATCCGCTCAGCCGCTGCATCACCAGCCACTGTCGGAAAAATGCAGCTTGGCCGCTACAGCTGAAAGCCTCTGCCAGCAACCCGCAGCCCTTGCCTGCAGGTCTGGCAGATCCGCTCAGCCTCTTCATTACCTTGCCACTGTCAGGAACCTGCAGCTGCCACCTCCCTCTGCAGACTCTGGGAGACACCTGCAGCCAAACACTAAACTGGAGCCTCTGACAGCAGCCTGCGGCTATTGCCTCCACCTGTCACTTGTGGAGTGAAAACAGGTAGTCTATTTTTCTGTCTACTAGTACATGTGAGAACAGTGTCTAATGTGGAAACTCTCTTTGTTTTTTTCTCAGGCCACGCTGGACTCGACAGACTTCCAGGTCAACCTGGAGCCCTTCAGGACTCTGGCGGACGCAGATCGGCCCCACCCGCTGAAAGCCTCTGCCAGCAAAAACCCGCAGCCCTTGCCTGCAGGTCTGGCAGATCCGCTCAGCCGCTGCATCACCAGCCACTGTCGGAAAAATGCAGCTTGGCCGCTACAGCTGAAAGCCTCTGCCAGCAACCCGCAGCCCTTGCCTGCAGGTCTGGCAGATCCGCTCAGCCTCTTCATTACCTTGCCACTGTCAGGAACCTGCAGCTGCCACCTCCCTCTGCAGACTCTGGGAGACACCTGCAGCCAAACACTAAACTGGAGCCTCTGACAGCAGCCTGCGGCTATTGCCTCCACCTGTCACTTGTGGAGTGAAAACAGGGAGTCTATTTTTCTGTCTACTAGTACATGTGAGAAGAGTGTCTAATGTGGAAACTCTCTTTGTTTGTTTTTTTCTCAGGCCACGCTGGACCCGACAGACTTCCAGGTCAACCGGGAGCCCTTCAGGACTCTGGCGGACGCAGATCGGCCCCACCCGCTGAAAGCCTCTGCCAGCAAAAACCCGCAGCCCTTGCCTGCAGGTCTGGCAGATCCGCTCAGCCGCTGCATCACCAGCCACTGTCGGAAAAATGCAGCTTGGCCGCTACAGCTGAAAGCCTCTGCCAGCAACCCGCAGCCCTTGCCTGCAGGTCTGGCAGATCCGCTCAGCCTCTTCATTATCTTGCCACTGTCAGGAACCTGCAGCTGCCACCTCCCTCTGCAGACTCTGGGAGACACCTGCAGCCAAACACTAAACTGGAGCCTCTGACAGCAGCCTGCGGCTATTGCCTCCACCTGTCACTTGTGGAGTGAAAACAGGGAGTCTATTTTTCTGTCTACTAGTACATGTGAGAAGAGTGTCTAATGTGGAAACTCTCTTTGTTTGTTTTTTTCTCAGGCCACGCTGGACCCGACAGACTTCCAGGTCAACCGGGAGCCCTTCAGGACTCTGGCGGACGCAGATCGGCCCCACCCGCTGAAAGCCTCTGCCAGCAAAAACCCGCAGCCCTTGCCTGCAGGTCTGGCAGATCCGCTCAGCCGCTGCATCACCAGCCACTGTCGGAAAAATGCAGCTTGGCCGCTACAGCTGAAAGCCTCTGCCAGCAACCCGCAGCCCTTGCCTGCAGGTCTGGCAGATCCGCTCAGCCTCTTCATTACCTTGCCACTGTCAGGAACCTGCAGCTGCCACCTCCCTCTGCAGACTCTGGGAGACACCTGCAGCCAAACACTAAACTGGAGCCTCTGACAGCAGCCTGCGGCTATTGCCTCCACCTGTCACTTGTGGAGTGAAAACAGGGAGTCTATTTTTCTGTCTACTAGTACATGTGAGAAGAGTGTCTAATGTGGAAACTCTCTTTGTTTGTTTTTTTCTCAGGCCACGCTGGACCCGACAGACTTCCAGGTCAACCGGGAGCCCTTCAGGACTCTGGCGGACGCAGATCGGCCCCACCCGCTGAAAGCCTCTGCCAGCAAAAACCCGCAGCCCTTGCCTGCAGGTCTGGCAGATCCGCTCAGCCGCTGCATCACCAGCCACTGTCGGAAAAATGCAGCTTGGCCGCTACAGCTGAAAGCCTCTGCCAGCAACCCGCAGCCCTTGCCTGCAGGTCTGGCAGATCCGCTCAGCCTCTTCATTACCTTGCCACTGTCAGGAACCTGCAGCTGCCACCTCCCTCTGCAGACTCTGGGAGACACCTGCAGCCAAACACTAAACTGGAGCCTCTGACAGCAGCCTGCGGCTATTGCCTCCACCTGTCACTTGTGGAGTGAAAACAGGGAGTCTATTTTTCTGTCTACTAGTACATGTGAGAAGAGTGTCTAATGTGGAAACTCTCTTTGTTTGTTTTTTTCTCAGGCCACGCTGGACCCGACAGACTTCCAGGTCAACCGGGAGCCCTTCAGGACTCTGGCGGACGCAGATCGGCCCCACCCGCTGAAAGCCTCTGCCAGCAAAAACCCGCAGCCCTTGCCTGCAGGTCTGGCAGATCCGCTCAGCCGCTGCATCACCAGCCACTGTCGGAAAAATGCAGCTTGGCCGCTACAGCTGAAAGCCTCTGCCAGCAACCCGCAGCCCTTGCCTGCAGGTCTGGCAGATCCGCTCAGCCTCTTCATTATCTTGCCACTGTCAGGAACCTGCAGCTGCCACCTCCCTCTGCAGACTCTGGGAGACACCTGCAGCCAAACACTAAACTGGAGCCTCTGACAGCAGCCTGCGGCTATTGCCTCCACCTGTCACTTGTGGAGTGAAAACAGGGAGTCTATTTTTCTGTCTACTAGTACATGTGAGAAGAGTGTCTAATGTGGAAACTCTCTTTGTTTGTTTTTTTCTCAGGCCACGCTGGACCCGACAGACTTCCAGGTCAACCGGGAGCCCTTCAGGACTCTGGCGGACGCAGATCGGCCCCACCCGCTGAAAGCCTCTGCCAGCAAAAACCCGCAGCCCTTGCCTGCAGGTCTGGCAGATCCGCTCAGCCGCTGCATCACCAGCCACTGTCGGAAAAATGCAGCTTGGCCGCTACAGCTGAAAGCCTCTGCCAGCAACCCGCAGCCCTTGCCTGCAGGTCTGGCAGATCCGCTCAGCCTCTTCATTACCTTGCCACTGTCAGGAACCTGCAGCTGCCACCTCCCTCTGCAGACTCTGGGAGACACCTGCAGCCAAACACTAAACTGGAGCCTCTGACAGCAGCCTGCGGCTATTGCCTCCACCTGTCACTTGTGGAGTGAAAACAGGTAGTCTATTTTTCTGTCTACTAGTACATGTGAGAAGAGTGTCTAATGTGGAAACTCTCTTTGTTTGTTTTTTTCTCAGGCCACGCTGGACCCGACAGACTTCCAGGTCAACCGGGAGCCCTTCAGGACTCTGGCGGACGCAGATCGGCCCCACCCGCTGAAAGCCTCTGCCAGCAAAAACCCGCAGCCCTTGCCTGCAGGTCTGGCAGATCCGCTCAGCCGCTGCATCACCAGCCACTGTCGGAAAAATGCAGCTTGGCCGCTACAGCTGAAAGCCTCTGCCAGCAACCCGCAGCCCTTGCCTGCAGGTCTGGCAGATCCGCTCAGCCTCTTCATTATCTTGCCACTGTCAGGAACCTGCAGCTGCCACCTCCCTCTGCAGACTCTGGGAGACACCTGCAGCCAAACACTAAACTGGAGCCTCTGACAGCAGCCTGCGGCTATTGCCTCCACCTGTCACTTGTGGAGTGAAAACAGGGAGTCTATTTTTCTGTCTACTAGTACATGTGAGAAGAGTGTCTAATGTGGAAACTCTCTTTGTTTGTTTTTTTCTCAGGCCACGCTGGACCCGACAGACTTCCAGGTCAACCGGGAGCCCTTCAGGACTCTGGCGGACGCAGATCGGCCCCACCCGCTGAAAGCCTCTGCCAGCAAAAACCCGCAGCCCTTGCCTGCAGGTCTGGCAGATCCGCTCAGCCGCTGCATCACCAGCCACTGTCGGAAAAATGCAGCTTGGCCGCTACAGCTGAAAGCCTCTGCCAGCAACCCGCAGCCCTTGCCTGCAGGTCTGGCAGATCCGCTCAGCCTCTTCATTACCTTGCCACTGTCAGGAACCTGCAGCTGCCACCTCCCTCTGCAGACTCTGGGAGACACCTGCAGCCAAACACTAAACTGGAGCCTCTGACAGCAGCCTGCGGCTATTGCCTCCACCTGTCACTTGTGGAGTGAAAACAGGGAGTCTATTTTTCTGTCTACTAGTACATGTGAGAAGAGTGTCTAATGTGGAAACTCTCTTTGTTTGTTTTTTTCTCAGGCCACGCTGGACCCGACAGACTTCCAGGTCAACCGGGAGCCCTTCAGGACTCTGGCGGACGCAGATCGGCCCCACCCGCTGAAAGCCTCTGCCAGCAAAAACCCGCAGCCCTTGCCTGCAGGTCTGGCAGATCCGCTCAGCCGCTGCATCACCAGCCACTGTCGGAAAAATGCAGCTTGGCCGCTACAGCTGAAAGCCTCTGCCAGCAACCCGCAGCCCTTGCCTGCAGGTCTGGCAGATCCGCTCAGCCTCTTCATTATCTTGCCACTGTCAGGAACCTGCAGCTGCCACCTCCCTCTGCAGACTCTGGGAGACACCTGCAGCCAAACACTAAACTGGAGCCTCTGACAGCAGCCTGCGGCTATTGCCTCCACCTGTCACTTGTGGAGTGAAAACAGGGAGTCTATTTTTCTGTCTACTAGTACATGTGAGAAGAGTGTCTAATGTGGAAACTCTCTTTGTTTGTTTTTTTCTCAGGCCACGCTGGACCCGACAGACTTCCAGGTCAACCGGGAGCCCTTCAGGACTCTGGCGGACGCAGATCGGCCCCACCCGCTGAAAGCCTCTGCCAGCAAAAACCCGCAGCCCTTGCCTGCAGGTCTGGCAGATCCGCTCAGCCGCTGCATCACCAGCCACTGTCGGAAAAATGCAGCTTGGCCGCTACAGCTGAAAGCCTCTGCCAGCAACCCGCAGCCCTTGCCTGCAGGTCTGGCAGATCCGCTCAGCCTCTTCATTACCTTGCCACTGTCAGGAACCTGCAGCTGCCACCTCCCTCTGCAGACTCTGGGAGACACCTGCAGCCAAACACTAAACTGGAGCCTCTGACAGCAGCCTGCGGCTATTGCCTCCACCTGTCACTTGTGGAGTGAAAACAGGGAGTCTATTTTTCTGTCTACTAGTACATGTGAGAAGAGTGTCTAATGTGGAAACTCTCTTTGTTTGTTTTTTTCTCAGGCCACGCTGGACCCGACAGACTTCCAGGTCAACCGGGAGCCCTTCAGGACTCTGGCGGACGCAGATCGGCCCCACCCGCTGAAAGCCTCTGCCAGCAAAAACCCGCAGCCCTTGCCTGCAGGTCTGGCAGATCCGCTCAGCCGCTGCATCACCAGCCACTGTCGGAAAAATGCAGCTTGGCCGCTACAGCTGAAAGCCTCTGCCAGCAACCCGCAGCCCTTGCCTGCAGGTCTGGCAGATCCGCTCAGCCTCTTCATTATCTTGCCACTGTCAGGAACCTGCAGCTGCCACCTCCCTCTGCAGACTCTGGGAGACACCTGCAGCCAAACACTAAACTGGAGCCTCTGACAGCAGCCTGCGGCTATTGCCTCCACCTGTCACTTGTGGAGTGAAAACAGGGAGTCTATTTTTCTGTCTACTAGTACATGTGAGAAGAGTGTCTAATGTGGAAACTCTCTTTGTTTGTTTTTTTCTCAGGCCACGCTGGACCCGACAGACTTCCAGGTCAACCGGGAGCCCTTCAGGACTCTGGCGGACGCAGATCGGCCCCACCCGCTGAAAGCCTCTGCCAGCAAAAACCCGCAGCCCTTGCCTGCAGGTCTGGCAGATCCGCTCAGCCGCTGCATCACCAGCCACTGTCGGAAAAATGCAGCTTGGCCGCTACAGCTGAAAGCCTCTGCCAGCAACCCGCAGCCCTTGCCTGCAGGTCTGGCAGATCCGCTCAGCCTCTTCATTACCTTGCCACTGTCAGGAACCTGCAGCTGCCACCTCCCTCTGCAGACTCTGGGAGACACCTGCAGCCAAACACTAAACTGGAGCCTCTGACAGCAGCCTGCGGCTATTGCCTCCACCTGTCACTTGTGGAGTGAAAACAGGTAGTCTATTTTTCTGTCTACTAGTACATGTGAGAACAGTGTCTAATGTGGAAACTCTCTTTGTTTTTTTCTCAGGCCACGCTGGACTCGACAGACTTCCAGGTCAACCTGGAGCCCTTCAGGACTCTGGCGGACGCAGATCGGCCCCACCCGCTGAAAGCCTCTGCCAGCAAAAACCCGCAGCCCTTGCCTGCAGGTCTGGCAGATCCGCTCAGCCGCTGCATCACCAGCCACTGTCGGAAAAATGCAGCTTGGCCGCTACAGCTGAAAGCCTCTGCCAGCAACCCGCAGCCCTTGCCTGCAGGTCTGGCAGATCCGCTCAGCCTCTTCATTACCTTGCCACTGTCAGGAACCTGCAGCTGCCACCTCCCTCTGCAGACTCTGGGAGACACCTGCAGCCAAACACTAAACTGGAGCCTCTGACAGCAGCCTGCGGCTATTGCCTCCACCTGTCACTTGTGGAGTGAAAACAGGGAGTCTATTTTTCTGTCTACTAGTACATGTGAGAAGAGTGTCTAATGTGGAAACTCTCTTTGTTTGTTTTTTTCTCAGGCCACGCTGGACCCGACAGACTTCCAGGTCAACCGGGAGCCCTTCAGGACTCTGGCGGACGCAGATCGGCCCCACCCGCTGAAAGCCTCTGCCAGCAAAAACCCGCAGCCCTTGCCTGCAGGTCTGGCAGATCCGCTCAGCCGCTGCATCACCAGCCACTGTCGGAAAAATGCAGCTTGGCCGCTACAGCTGAAAGCCTCTGCCAGCAACCCGCAGCCCTTGCCTGCAGGTCTGGCAGATCCGCTCAGCCTCTTCATTACCTTGCCACTGTCAGGAACCTGCAGCTGCCACCTCCCTCTGCAGACTCTGGGAGACACCTGCAGCCAAACACTAAACTGGAGCCTCTGACAGCAGCCTGCGGCTATTGCCTCCACCTGTCACTTGTGGAGTGAAAACAGGGAGTCTATTTTTCTGTCTACTAGTACATGTGAGAAGAGTGTCTAATGTGGAAACTCTCTTTGTTTGTTTTTTTCTCAGGCCACGCTGGACCCGACAGACTTCCAGGTCAACCGGGAGCCCTTCAGGACTCTGGCGGACGCAGATCGGCCCCACCCGCTGAAAGCCTCTGCCAGCAAAAACCCGCAGCCCTTGCCTGCAGGTCTGGCAGATCCGCTCAGCCGCTGCATCACCAGCCACTGTCGGAAAAATGCAGCTTGGCCGCTACAGCTGAAAGCCTCTGCCAGCAACCCGCAGCCCTTGCCTGCAGGTCTGGCAGATCCGCTCAGCCTCTTCATTACCTTGCCACTGTCAGGAACCTGCAGCTGCCACCTCCCTCTGCAGACTCTGGGAGACACCTGCAGCCAAACACTAAACTGGAGCCTCTGACAGCAGCCTGCGGCTATTGCCTCCACCTGTCACTTGTGGAGTGAAAACAGGGAGTCTATTTTTCTGTCTACTAGTACATGTGAGAAGAGTGTCTAATGTGGAAACTCTCTTTGTTTGTTTTTTTCTCAGGCCACGCTGGACCCGACAGACTTCCAGGTCAACCGGGAGCCCTTCAGGACTCTGGCGGACGCAGATCGGCCCCACCCGCTGAAAGCCTCTGCCAGCAAAAACCCGCAGCCCTTGCCTGCAGGTCTGGCAGATCCGCTCAGCCGCTGCATCACCAGCCACTGTCGGAAAAATGCAGCTTGGCCGCTACAGCTGAAAGCCTCTGCCAGCAACCCGCAGCCCTTGCCTGCAGGTCTGGCAGATCCGCTCAGCCTCTTCATTATCTTGCCACTGTCAGGAACCTGCAGCTGCCACCTCCCTCTGCAGACTCTGGGAGACACCTGCAGCCAAACACTAAACTGGAGCCTCTGACAGCAGCCTGCGGCTATTGCCTCCACCTGTCACTTGTGGAGTGAAAACAGGGAGTCTATTTTTCTGTCTACTAGTACATGTGAGAAGAGTGTCTAATGTGGAAACTCTCTTTGTTTGTTTTTTTCTCAGGCCACGCTGGACCCGACAGACTTCCAGGTCAACCGGGAGCCCTTCAGGACTCTGGCGGACGCAGATCGGCCCCACCCGCTGAAAGCCTCTGCCAGCAAAAACCCGCAGCCCTTGCCTGCAGGTCTGGCAGATCCGCTCAGCCGCTGCATCACCAGCCACTGTCGGAAAAATGCAGCTTGGCCGCTACAGCTGAAAGCCTCTGCCAGCAACCCGCAGCCCTTGCCTGCAGGTCTGGCAGATCCGCTCAGCCTCTTCATTACCTTGCCACTGTCAGGAACCTGCAGCTGCCACCTCCCTCTGCAGACTCTGGGAGACACCTGCAGCCAAACACTAAACTGGAGCCTCTGACAGCAGCCTGCGGCTATTGCCTCCACCTGTCACTTGTGGAGTGAAAACAGGGAGTCTATTTTTCTGTCTACTAGTACATGTGAGAAGAGTGTCTAATGTGGAAACTCTCTTTGTTTGTTTTTTTCTCAGGCCACGCTGGACCCGACAGACTTCCAGGTCAACCGGGAGCCCTTCAGGACTCTGGCGGACGCAGATCGGCCCCACCCGCTGAAAGCCTCTGCCAGCAAAAACCCGCAGCCCTTGCCTGCAGGTCTGGCAGATCCGCTCAGCCGCTGCATCACCAGCCACTGTCGGAAAAATGCAGCTTGGCCGCTACAGCTGAAAGCCTCTGCCAGCAACCCGCAGCCCTTGCCTGCAGGTCTGGCAGATCCGCTCAGCCTCTTCATTATCTTGCCACTGTCAGGAACCTGCAGCTGCCACCTCCCTCTGCAGACTCTGGGAGACACCTGCAGCCAAACACTAAACTGGAGCCTCTGACAGCAGCCTGCGGCTATTGCCTCCACCTGTCACTTGTGGAGTGAAAACAGGGAGTCTATTTTTCTGTCTACTAGTACATGTGAGAAGAGTGTCTAATGTGGAAACTCTCTTTGTTTGTTTTTTTCTCAGGCCACGCTGGACCCGACAGACTTCCAGGTCAACCGGGAGCCCTTCAGGACTCTGGCGGACGCAGATCGGCCCCACCCGCTGAAAGCCTCTGCCAGCAAAAACCCGCAGCCCTTGCCTGCAGGTCTGGCAGATCCGCTCAGCCGCTGCATCACCAGCCACTGTCGGAAAAATGCAGCTTGGCCGCTACAGCTGAAAGCCTCTGCCAGCAACCCGCAGCCCTTGCCTGCAGGTCTGGCAGATCCGCTCAGCCTCTTCATTACCTTGCCACTGTCAGGAACCTGCAGCTGCCACCTCCCTCTGCAGACTCTGGGAGACACCTGCAGCCAAACACTAAACTGGAGCCTCTGACAGCAGCCTGCGGCTATTGCCTCCACCTGTCACTTGTGGAGTGAAAACAGGTAGTCTATTTTTCTGTCTACTAGTACATGTGAGAACAGTGTCTAATGTGGAAACTCTCTTTGTTTTTTTCTCAGGCCACGCTGGACTCGACAGACTTCCAGGTCAACCTGGAGCCCTTCAGGACTCTGGCGGACGCAGATCGGCCCCACCCGCTGAAAGCCTCTGCCAGCAAAAACCCGCAGCCCTTGCCTGCAGGTCTGGCAGATCCGCTCAGCCGCTGCATCACCAGCCACTGTCGGAAAAATGCAGCTTGGCCGCTACAGCTGAAAGCCTCTGCCAGCAACCCGCAGCCCTTGCCTGCAGGTCTGGCAGATCCGCTCAGCCTCTTCATTACCTTGCCACTGTCAGGAACCTGCAGCTGCCACCTCCCTCTGCAGACTCTGGGAGACACCTGCAGCCAAACACTAAACTGGAGCCTCTGACAGCAGCCTGCGGCTATTGCCTCCACCTGTCACTTGTGGAGTGAAAACAGGGAGTCTATTTTTCTGTCTACTAGTACATGTGAGAAGAGTGTCTAATGTGGAAACTCTCTTTGTTTGTTTTTTTCTCAGGCCACGCTGGACCCGACAGACTTCCAGGTCAACCGGGAGCCCTTCAGGACTCTGGCGGACGCAGATCGGCCCCACCCGCTGAAAGCCTCTGCCAGCAAAAACCCGCAGCCCTTGCCTGCAGGTCTGGCAGATCCGCTCAGCCGCTGCATCACCAGCCACTGTCGGAAAAATGCAGCTTGGCCGCTACAGCTGAAAGCCTCTGCCAGCAACCCGCAGCCCTTGCCTGCAGGTCTGGCAGATCCGCTCAGCCTCTTCATTACCTTGCCACTGTCAGGAACCTGCAGCTGCCACCTCCCTCTGCAGACTCTGGGAGACACCTGCAGCCAAACACTAAACTGGAGCCTCTGACAGCAGCCTGCGGCTATTGCCTCCACCTGTCACTTGTGGAGTGAAAACAGGGAGTCTATTTTTCTGTCTACTAGTACATGTGAGAAGAGTGTCTAATGTGGAAACTCTCTTTGTTTGTTTTTTTCTCAGGCCACGCTGGACCCGACAGACTTCCAGGTCAACCGGGAGCCCTTCAGGACTCTGGCGGACGCAGATCGGCCCCACCCGCTGAAAGCCTCTGCCAGCAAAAACCCGCAGCCCTTGCCTGCAGGTCTGGCAGATCCGCTCAGCCGCTGCATCACCAGCCACTGTCGGAAAAATGCAGCTTGGCCGCTACAGCTGAAAGCCTCTGCCAGCAACCCGCAGCCCTTGCCTGCAGGTCTGGCAGATCCGCTCAGCCTCTTCATTACCTTGCCACTGTCAGGAACCTGCAGCTGCCACCTCCCTCTGCAGACTCTGGGAGACACCTGCAGCCAAACACTAAACTGGAGCCTCTGACAGCAGCCTGCGGCTATTGCCTCCACCTGTCACTTGTGGAGTGAAAACAGGGAGTCTATTTTTCTGTCTACTAGTACATGTGAGAAGAGTGTCTAATGTGGAAACTCTCTTTGTTTGTTTTTTTCTCAGGCCACGCTGGACCCGACAGACTTCCAGGTCAACCGGGAGCCCTTCAGGACTCTGGCGGACGCAGATCGGCCCCACCCGCTGAAAGCCTCTGCCAGCAAAAACCCGCAGCCCTTGCCTGCAGGTCTGGCAGATCCGCTCAGCCGCTGCATCACCAGCCACTGTCGGAAAAATGCAGCTTGGCCGCTACAGCTGAAAGCCTCTGCCAGCAACCCGCAGCCCTTGCCTGCAGGTCTGGCAGATCCGCTCAGCCTCTTCATTATCTTGCCACTGTCAGGAACCTGCAGCTGCCACCTCCCTCTGCAGACTCTGGGAGACACCTGCAGCCAAACACTAAACTGGAGCCTCTGACAGCAGCCTGCGGCTATTGCCTCCACCTGTCACTTGTGGAGTGAAAACAGGGAGTCTATTTTTCTGTCTACTAGTACATGTGAGAAGAGTGTCTAATGTGGAAACTCTCTTTGTTTGTTTTTTTCTCAGGCCACGCTGGACCCGACAGACTTCCAGGTCAACCGGGAGCCCTTCAGGACTCTGGCGGACGCAGATCGGCCCCACCCGCTGAAAGCCTCTGCCAGCAAAAACCCGCAGCCCTTGCCTGCAGGTCTGGCAGATCCGCTCAGCCGCTGCATCACCAGCCACTGTCGGAAAAATGCAGCTTGGCCGCTACAGCTGAAAGCCTCTGCCAGCAACCCGCAGCCCTTGCCTGCAGGTCTGGCAGATCCGCTCAGCCTCTTCATTACCTTGCCACTGTCAGGAACCTGCAGCTGCCACCTCCCTCTGCAGACTCTGGGAGACACCTGCAGCCAAACACTAAACTGGAGCCTCTGACAGCAGCCTGCGGCTATTGCCTCCACCTGTCACTTGTGGAGTGAAAACAGGTAGTCTATTTTTCTGTCTACTAGTACATGTGAGAACAGTGTCTAATGTGGAAACTCTCTTTGTTTTTTTCTCAGGCCACGCTGGACTCGACAGACTTCCAGGTCAACCTGGAGCCCTTCAGGACTCTGGCGGACGCAGATCGGCCCCACCCGCTGAAAGCCTCTGCCAGCAAAAACCCGCAGCCCTTGCCTGCAGGTCTGGCAGATCCGCTCAGCCGCTGCATCACCAGCCACTGTCGGAAAAATGCAGCTTGGCCGCTACAGCTGAAAGCCTCTGCCAGCAACCCGCAGCCCTTGCCTGCAGGTCTGGCAGATCCGCTCAGCCTCTTCATTACCTTGCCACTGTCAGGAACCTGCAGCTGCCACCTCCCTCTGCAGACTCTGGGAGACACCTGCAGCCAAACACTAAACTGGAGCCTCTGACAGCAGCCTGCGGCTATTGCCTCCACCTGTCACTTGTGGAGTGAAAACAGGGAGTCTATTTTTCTGTCTACTAGTACATGTGAGAAGAGTGTCTAATGTGGAAACTCTCTTTGTTTGTTTTTTTCTCAGGCCACGCTGGACCCGACAGACTTCCAGGTCAACCGGGAGCCCTTCAGGACTCTGGCGGACGCAGATCGGCCCCACCCGCTGAAAGCCTCTGCCAGCAAAAACCCGCAGCCCTTGCCTGCAGGTCTGGCAGATCCGCTCAGCCGCTGCATCACCAGCCACTGTCGGAAAAATGCAGCTTGGCCGCTACAGCTGAAAGCCTCTGCCAGCAACCCGCAGCCCTTGCCTGCAGGTCTGGCAGATCCGCTCAGCCTCTTCATTATCTTGCCACTGTCAGGAACCTGCAGCTGCCACCTCCCTCTGCAGACTCTGGGAGACACCTGCAGCCAAACACTAAACTGGAGCCTCTGACAGCAGCCTGCGGCTATTGCCTCCACCTGTCACTTGTGGAGTGAAAACAGGGAGTCTATTTTTCTGTCTACTAGTACATGTGAGAAGAGTGTCTAATGTGGAAACTCTCTTTGTTTGTTTTTTTCTCAGGCCACGCTGGACCCGACAGACTTCCAGGTCAACCGGGAGCCCTTCAGGACTCTGGCGGACGCAGATCGGCCCCACCCGCTGAAAGCCTCTGCCAGCAAAAACCCGCAGCCCTTGCCTGCAGGTCTGGCAGATCCGCTCAGCCGCTGCATCACCAGCCACTGTCGGAAAAATGCAGCTTGGCCGCTACAGCTGAAAGCCTCTGCCAGCAACCCGCAGCCCTTGCCTGCAGGTCTGGCAGATCCGCTCAGCCTCTTCATTACCTTGCCACTGTCAGGAACCTGCAGCTGCCACCTCCCTCTGCAGACTCTGGGAGACACCTGCAGCCAAACACTAAACTGGAGCCTCTGACAGCAGCCTGCGGCTATTGCCTCCACCTGTCACTTGTGGAGTGAAAACAGGGAGTCTATTTTTCTGTCTACTAGTACATGTGAGAAGAGTGTCTAATGTGGAAACTCTCTTTGTTTGTTTTTTTCTCAGGCCACGCTGGACCCGACAGACTTCCAGGTCAACCGGGAGCCCTTCAGGACTCTGGCGGACGCAGATCGGCCCCACCCGCTGAAAGCCTCTGCCAGCAAAAACCCGCAGCCCTTGCCTGCAGGTCTGGCAGATCCGCTCAGCCGCTGCATCACCAGCCACTGTCGGAAAAATGCAGCTTGGCCGCTACAGCTGAAAGCCTCTGCCAGCAACCCGCAGCCCTTGCCTGCAGGTCTGGCAGATCCGCTCAGCCTCTTCATTATCTTGCCACTGTCAGGAACCTGCAGCTGCCACCTCCCTCTGCAGACTCTGGGAGACACCTGCAGCCAAACACTAAACTGGAGCCTCTGACAGCAGCCTGCGGCTATTGCCTCCACCTGTCACTTGTGGAGTGAAAACAGGGAGTCTATTTTTCTGTCTACTAGTACATGTGAGAAGAGTGTCTAATGTGGAAACTCTCTTTGTTTGTTTTTTTCTCAGGCCACGCTGGACCCGACAGACTTCCAGGTCAACCGGGAGCCCTTCAGGACTCTGGCGGACGCAGATCGGCCCCACCCGCTGAAAGCCTCTGCCAGCAAAAACCCGCAGCCCTTGCCTGCAGGTCTGGCAGATCCGCTCAGCCGCTGCATCACCAGCCACTGTCGGAAAAATGCAGCTTGGCCGCTACAGCTGAAAGCCTCTGCCAGCAACCCGCAGCCCTTGCCTGCAGGTCTGGCAGATCCGCTCAGCCTCTTCATTATCTTGCCACTGTCAGGAACCTGCAGCTGCCACCTCCCTCTGCAGACTCTGGGAGACACCTGCAGCCAAACACTAAACTGGAGCCTCTGACAGCAGCCTGCGGCTATTGCCTCCACCTGTCACTTGTGGAGTGAAAACAGGGAGTCTATTTTTCTGTCTACTAGTACATGTGAGAAGAGTGTCTAATGTGGAAACTCTCTTTGTTTGTTTTTTTCTCAGGCCACGCTGGACCCGACAGACTTCCAGGTCAACCGGGAGCCCTTCAGGACTCTGGCGGACGCAGATCGGCCCCACCCGCTGAAAGCCTCTGCCAGCAAAAACCCGCAGCCCTTGCCTGCAGGTCTGGCAGATCCGCTCAGCCGCTGCATCACCAGCCACTGTCGGAAAAATGCAGCTTGGCCGCTACAGCTGAAAGCCTCTGCCAGCAACCCGCAGCCCTTGCCTGCAGGTCTGGCAGATCCGCTCAGCCTCTTCATTACCTTGCCACTGTCAGGAACCTGCAGCTGCCACCTCCCTCTGCAGACTCTGGGAGACACCTGCAGCCAAACACTAAACTGGAGCCTCTGACAGCAGCCTGCGGCTATTGCCTCCACCTGTCACTTGTGGAGTGAAAACAGGTAGTCTATTTTTCTGTCTACTAGTACATGTGAGAACAGTGTCTAATGTGGAAACTCTCTTTGTTTTTTTCTCAGGCCACGCTGGACTCGACAGACTTCCAGGTCAACCGGGAGCCCTTCAGGACTCTGGCGGACGCAGATCGGCCCCACCCGCTGAAAGCCTCTGCCAGCAAAAACCCGCAGCCCTTGCCTGCAGGTCTGGCAGATCCGCTCAGCCGCTGCATCACCAGCCACTGTCGGAAAAATGCAGCTTGGCCGCTACAGCTGAAAGCCTCTGCCAGCAACCCGCAGCCCTTGCCTGCAGGTCTGGCAGATCCGCTCAGCCTCTTCATTACCTTGCCACTGTCAGGAACCTGCAGCTGCCACCTCCCTCTGCAGACTCTGGGAGACACCTGCAGCCAAACACTAAACTGGAGCCTCTGACAGCAGCCTGCGGCTATTGCCTCCACCTGTCACTTGTGGAGTGAAAACAGGTAGTCTATTTTTCTGTCTACTAGTACATGTGAGAACAGTGTCTAATGTGGAAACTCTCTTTGTTTTTTTCTCAGGCCACGCTGGACTCGACAGACTTCCAGGTCAACCGGGAGCCCTTCAGGACTCTGGCGGACGCAGATCGGCCCCACCCGCTGAAAGCCTCTGCCAGCAAAAACCCGCAGCCCTTGCCTGCAGGTCTGGCAGATCCGCTCAGCCGCTGCATCACCAGTCACTGTCGGAAAAATGCAGCTTGGCCGCTACAGCTGAAAGCCTCTGCCAGCAACCCGCAGCCCTTGCCTGCAGGTCTGGCAGATCCGCTCAGCCTCTTCATTATCTTGCCACTGTCAGGAACCTGCAGCTGCCACCTCCCTCTGCAGACTCTGGGAGACACCTGCAGCCAAACACTAAACTGGAGCCTCTGACAGCAGCCTGCGGCTATTGCCTCCACCTGTCACTTGTGGAGTGAAAACAGGTAGTCTATTTTTCTGTCTACTAGTACATGTGAGAACAGTGTCTAATGTGGAAACTCTCTTTGTTTTTTTCTCAGGCCACGCTGGACTCGACAGACTTCCAGGTCAACCGGGAGCCCTTCAGGACTCTGGCGGACGCAGATCGGCCCCACCCGCTGAAAGCCTCTGCCAGCAAAAACCCGCAGCCCTTGCCTGCAGGTCTGGCAGATCCGCTCAGCCGCTGCATCACCAGCCACTGTCGGAAAAATGCAGCTTGGCCGCTACAGCTGAAAGCCTCTGCCAGCAACCCGCAGCCCTTGCCTGCAGGTCTGGCAGATCCGCTCAGCCTCTTCATTATCTTGCCACTGTCAGGAACCTGCAGCTGCCACCTCCCTCTGCAGACTCTGGGAGACACCTGCAGCCAAACACTAAACTGGAGCCTCTGACAGCAGCCTGCGGCTATTGCCTCCACCTGTCACTTGTGGAGTGAAAACAGGGAGTCTATTTTTCTGTCTACTAGTACATGTGAGAAGAGTGTCTAATGTGGAAACTCTCTTTGTTTGTTTTTTTCTCAGGCCACGCTGGACCCAACAGACTTCCAGGTCAACCGGGAGCCCTTCAGGACTCTGGCGGACGCAGATCGGCCCCACCCGCTGAAAGCCTCTGCCAGCAAAAACCCGCAGCCCTTGCCTGCAGGTCTGGCAGATCCGCTCAGCCGCTGCATCACCAGCCACTGTCGGAAAAATGCAGCTTGGCCGCTACAGCTGAAAGCCTCTGCCAGCAACCCGCAGCCCTTGCCTGCAGGTCTGGCAGATCCGCTCAGCCTCTTCATTACCTTGCCACTGTCAGGAACCTGCAGCTGCCACCTCCCTCTGCAGACTCTGGGAGACACCTGCAGCCAAACACTAAACTGGAGCCTCTGACAGCAGCCTGCGGCTATTGCCTCCACCTGTCACTTGTGGAGTGAAAACAGGTAGTCTATTTTTCTGTCTACTAGTACATGTGAGAACAGTGTCTAATGTGGAAACTCTCTTTGTTTGTTTTTTTCTCAGGCCACGCTGGACCCGACAGACTTCCAGGTCAACCGGGAGCCCTTCA
This sequence comes from Epinephelus awoara, assembly GCA_035609425.1. NCBI lineage: Eukaryota > Metazoa > Chordata > Actinopteri > Perciformes > Serranidae > Epinephelus > Epinephelus awoara. Next base: position 23,046,105 of record CM069309.1, read on the forward strand.
GGACTCTGGCGGACGCAGATCGGCCCCACCCGCTGAAAGCCTCTGCCAGCAAAAACCCGCAGCCCTTGCCTGCAGGTCTGGCAGATCCGCTCAGCCGCTGCATCACCAGCCTCCATCAGGAACCTGCAGTCATCGCCTCCACCTGCAGATTGTGGCCGATGGCTGTTTTCAAACTATCTCCAACAGACTAAGACTCAGTCCTTCACTGATGCCTCCGCCTTCAGATTCTTGCAACAACTGTAGCTCCATCTCCACCCTCCTGCAGCAACCTGCACCTCAGACTCCAATCTTGTTGACATGTGAAGACCTCAGTGGAACAGCAGTGACCAGAGATCCACTTGTAAATACAACTATTAGATAACATGTAACAATGCTGTGTAATAGTAGATTGTGTTGACAAACTGAAGCCTTCTGTTTTTTAACAGTCTGTTTTTATCTTCTTTTTCTTCTGACAGGTATTTCCATACGCTGTATAAGATCTTGCTATGTGGTCTTCTTCAGGTCTCGGGGGACCTCAGCGACTCCCAGATACATTAGGAGCTGATCGAGCCCCCCTCCCCACTTCCTCCCCTCTCTTTAAACCAATTGGCCGAGGCAGACAGCTGCCCACCTGAGCCTGGTTGTGTTCGAGGTTTCTGCCTGTTAAAAGGCAGTTTTTTTTTCCTTGTCGCCGTTGCCACAGTGCTTGCTCGTGGTGGGAATTCTGGAAATTTGTTGTTTTCTTTTTGATAAGTGTTCAGAGGTAATTTTTGAGATCTGTTGCTAAATTATTAAATTGGCTTGATTTGAATTTGCTTAAAAATGCATCTGTCTCAGTGTCTTATAATGTTAGGTTACAACAGTTAGAAATGTTGCAGTGTGATAAAAAAAAAATTGTCTTGAGTTTTTCAGCTCCTAATAATCCATCAGCAAAAGCTCATCAGTCCGGTGTAGTCATACAAATGTTTAAAAATGTATCAATATTACTATTTATTTTTTAAAAAACTGAACTTCTAAAAACCTCCTGCACAAAAGCAGACAATGTTTTGTGTCATTTTTTTACCAAGAAATAGTGACAAAACAAGAAGAGATCGTTCAAGGGAATGATTTCGTGAGGTGAAATAAATAATCTACAGAGTCTACAATATGTCATATTACACTGGGCGCCCTGATTATCAAGCACCTACACAACACAGCCTTTAACAGAAGTGAGGAATACAGAATGTTCAATGTATAAAACATGCATATGGTCTCTAATATTCTAGTTAGTTTTGAGCCACGTTTAAACATGGCAATACATCTCTTTTTGATTAGGAATGTGAGGTTCGTGTCTGGAGTATCTACACTTATTCCTCTGCCTGGTGCTTTTTACATCCCACTCAAGGCTCCAGGTCGCTTCTGTTGACCCTGCTGACATCACAGCACTATACTCCCACTCTTTAAATCTCACTCCACCACAGGCTCAGGGAGTGTGGTCAAAATTCTGAACTGGGATCTAACACCCGTTACCAATATGGCAAGTAGGAAGTTTGTGTAATTAAACAACTCACTTTTTCATTGCAGTTAATCTGTGTAGACCTAATAATCGGATTTTGCTGTAACTGTCAGTCTGTTTGTTCTGGGTCTTTAAATAACAGCCAAAAATAGGTCTACATTAGTAGTTCTTTGGTCAAGAAAGTCTCATATCAAACCATAGTAAACGGAGATTAAAATCTATGTATCATGTAAAACAAGGCTGAACAGCAAGACTGCATATTTAAATTTAACCTTTACTCACTGAAACCTTAGTGCAGCCTTTAACACACTGACAGCCTTCTGGCTAATATGGACAATGCTCTTTTGGTGATCAGACCACATGTTAAGAAAACACAGTTTAAATTTGTTTAAAAAAAGACTTTATTTTCTTTTTCTGTTTCATAAAAAGGCAGTTAAAATTGTGTAAAAAAATACTGTAAACCCTAAAATTCAATAAAAAGGATAAAATTCCACAGAATCAATGATCACTCAGCACATTTTCTTAAAAATGTTAAAAAAAAAAAAAAAAAAGGAGTGAGCATTTTCTCAGCAGCAATAGAGAACACTCCCCCTACATTTAAAACCGGACAAATCCCTTGAGGGAACAAAGAAGCAATGAGTCTCAGAGACACTGCAAGGCCTCTGCTCTTTCCAGGGACTTTCAATGGACCTGTTAAAGACAAAGAGAAGACTTTAAATCATCTACACAGCTAGAGTCAAGGCTAACACTTGTCTGCATCATCTTTTAAACTGACCATAAAAGTCTGGTAAGCTGGAGTTCAATGTGCCAACAGCACCTACAGAACTGTGTAGGTAGTTCTGACAACCTAAGAAGAGAAACACAAGTGAGATCTCGGACACACCAGTGCTTACATGCACACAGTGGATAACACACATGCAAGACTAACTTTATACTACAAAAATATCATGCAACTCAAGCTGAAGGGTTTTTGTCCACCAATGGGGTGTTTTACCTCTTTGAGTGCAACTACTAATTTTCATTAATCTACATTCTACAGAAAATTATCAAGATGGAAATTGTTAAGTATTGAGTGAAATGAATGGACCAGTATTGGTTTTATTTGAGCAAGAGTTGCATCACAACCATTTCTGATTGTTTTGTACGGCTTATTTTGCTCGGAAATAACTACAGATAGCATAATTTTGTACTTCAATGTTTTTGATATGTTTTGGATGACTTGCATTACTTGATGTTTTGCACAGAAAAGAAAACAAAAATCTAACAAATGAGTGTTGGGGTTAGTTTTACCTTCTTGTGGCGATCTTTAGGCTTTTAGAATCCTCTCCTCTGCGATTTTTTTCTTTTATAAAAACCAGCCAGCATGACTTTGCATCAAAGTCAAGTAAGATCCCTGCAAGCTTGATTTGAAACTGTTGAAATTCAGTTATTTCAAGTGGCTGAAGATACATTGCTCTCTTGAGAGCTTGAATAGATACACTAACTAAAGGTTAATGACAATACATGTTCAAGCACTATATCATTCTCAAATCAAACATGTATTTGGCAGCACATTACCTCAAGGAATGATGAGCTTTATTTTTTTTGAAGGTGACATAACAAGTGTCATTTAGGTAGGTTTTGAAAAAACAGACGAAGAGGATCAGCTCATTGTCCAAACACTGCTTTTGTTTTTTGTCGTCAGGCTGACGTGTATACATACAGCTTATTCAGCGTTGTTGAGAACCACTGAGGACCACTTTCACAAACTGAAGGCATTCCTTTGGTACAACAAAGGCAAAATACCATGTTTAGATTGATTAAAAAGAAACTAGAAACTTTATTGAAACACGCACTGCAGAAAAACATTTTGGGATATATTTAGTATCCTATTTAGCCAAAGGTACACAAGCATTATGCATTTTGGAGACGGCACGGCTTAAAGCATACACAGTTGTCCTAAGGTTATGTACAAAATATTGAGTTGGCTGCAGCTTTCCTCACACACAGTAAGGATTGTTAATCCTTCAAGCTTTACAAGAATTAGTCGATCATCAGAGTTGATTTTCCAATAGTCCGACAGATTGTAAATACCAATTGTAAAGTGTGGCAGAATAGAAGCATTTGTCTTTGTCAAATTGACTTCAAAAGTTTTTAGGAGATTCTACAACTTCACACAAGACTAGATTTGAATTGTGGTATAAAGAAGTAAATGATAAGACTTTTGTTTTTTAATCAAAACGGCTGTATTTGAGTTGGTGACTAAATCTATTCTAGTTATAGTGAAGTCACATTGAGGCATTATGAATAATTTTTGTCCAGTCATGAAGGACTTTTAAAATGCAGCCTACATGGGAAATTTATCGCCACAGTCACATTTTGTTCATGGAAAATTAACTTAAATAGTAACCATCAAATATCACTAAAATGTTACTCTTGATCCTTTAGGTTTTTGTCACTAGGACCTGTCAACTACGCAAATGAAACAAACATTAAATGGAAACAGGTAAACAATGAAAAACCTTCTCCATGTTTCTTCCCTGGCGCTCTAAAGATACATCCAACAAAATGTCTCTACTGAGTTTAAAAAAACAAAAATAAAATAAACAATAAAAAAAGGGAACAAACGAGAGGGGAAATTACTTTTGAAAAGTTCAGCGAGTTACAATCGGAGACAGTTGCCAAAGCAACTCTCTACCAGTGGCCGTTCAGTATCTTCCATAAGGATGCTCTCTATAGGCTCCTTTTGATTGCCTGGCTGCTGGGGCTTTGCCTCCTGCCCCAGAGTTGGACCATGAGTTGTCCCAATCATCTTGAGCTACAAGGACACAGGAGACACAGGAACAAAACACTGGTTAACATTCTGAGGGAGGTAGACATATGGGTCCAATCTTCTTCACAAAAGGTCAGTGAGTGTGTGCACTATGCAGTAAGACAAAAATGGACAAACTTTTCTTACCATAAGGCTCATATGCTGCTTCCTGGGCCTCTCCGTGTCCGTAGTCGTAATATTCAGTGTCCCTGTGGGCAGGAAAGTAGTGTTAATATAGCACATCTCCCATTCACATGTAGTAAAGATTAACTGGGTAGATAGTCATCCAATATAGTTTAAACTTACGCAGGTGCAGCTTGCTGATTATAGTAACTGTCATATCCTTCGTAGGCAGGCTCTGCGTATGGTTCTTCATATGGAGGCTAGAAAGAAAACAAATTTATAGTTAGACAATGTCAGGTGAGTCGCGACCACTGCTATCAAAGAACCCACACTACATCAAGCAAGACATCACTACCATTCACTAAAAGGCAATCCATGTGAAAAGTAGAACCCAGGGGGGAGTGGAAACTTACATAGTCTTCATAGGCATCGGCTTTGGGCTGTGATCCTGAAGAAGGACCCTGGTGTTGCTGGTGAGACATGGCTGCAGCGGGGAGCATCCTTGGAGCCCCTGCTGCAGGGGGTCTGGAGCGGGGAGCTGAGCCTCCCCTGTTGGGAGCAGAGGCTAGTCCGCCCCTACCAGATGGTGCACCTCGAGGACCGTTGCCACGTCCCAATCCTCCACGTGGGCCTCCACCACGCATTGTTCCTCGAGGGGCCCCACGTGGCATCCCACGCCCCCTATGGAGAATAAACAGAGTTGTAAAATGTGATCAACCCCAAAACTGATGAACAAGAGGCTACTTGGTGATTATACAATAGCAGTGTATAAAAACAGTGTCTGCATGGTGTGAGCATTTTGGGACAAGGTTCCAATGAGAATGTGTTTGCAGATATTAATAGGTCAATGCAGTGTGGTAACAGATGAGTCTACAACGTGCAAGAAGTCAGTATCATTGTCAGTGTGAATCAGAGTCCTACCTTGGTCCTCCAGCACCAGGTGGTCCACCTCTGCCCCGTCCCATATGACCACCGCGCCCCCTGCCTGAACCATCCTGGGATCCATTCAGGAAGTGAGGATCCATGTACGGGTCATGCTCACCAGGTTCCTATGAACAAGACAAAAAACAGTCAATTATGCATGACGTTCCCCTGTGGCAGCAGGAGAACATGCATATGCATGGCTTATAAGGAATGCAAATATTAAGTACAGAAACTGTTTCAGTGATTGTGAGGCACATACCGGGATAAGGAACTTTTTGACCTCCTCCATGGCATGAGCCATGCGCATATAGGCTTCCGGTATAGGTGCCATCACCTCAATGAACACATGCAGCTCCATGGCCAGATGAGCATACTTGGCCTCACCTCCCTTCCTCAGTTCTTCCTCCTGGTGAGCAGATAAAATGCAAATTTTAGTTAACATACAAAACATCACAGATTAATGGACATCATCCTTTTAACAGTGCAGCAATGACAGCTTTTCTGTACACATACCTTATTCTTGTCCCTCATGGAGCCTTTACCCAGGACTGAAATCTTAGCACCAGTCTCTTCCTGGAGTCTCTTGATTGTGCTGCCCTGAGGTCCCAAAAGCTTACCAACAAAGTTGACCTGTAGGGGAATTGTTTTATGTTTCATTACAGTTAGCAAAGAAAAGCAGATCACAGGTCAACATGATGGCAGGAAGTACAGTCTGTTCCCACATTAAAATCACGTATGAGTCAAATTTGGCACAAAAACGCTTTTATCTGCCCCGCAGTAGTCACTACAGCCTTCTCCTCACACGCTGCATTTTTAAGACTACTGCGAAATTGTTCTCGCAGAAGCAAGCTTAGTAGGGCACTGAGCGCATGACTTGACTAATTCTGGGACAGCAGAGCTGGAGGAGACGGGGTGCTTTGATCAGATAGACAGGATTAGTCTGACAGTGCCACATGCCTCCGTTAAACATGTTTAACCCGAGAGTAAAAAAAACAACAGGATGAATCAAATGTCCCACTGGGCAGCGGTCACAAAATGAAGCATCCTTTGCAGACAGATAACACCTAAGGAACAGTGGTCAAGTCCTGAATTAGAATAGGAATAAGGAAACACTCACCCTGGGGTACTGCTTGGTAGGAATGAGCACCCGCTCTTTCAGTTTGAGATTCTTGGTGGCAAACAGGTCCAGATAGGTCTCCTTCTCTGTCTCTTTCTTGGTTTCGCCCTTCTGAATCCTCTCAATCTCTGCAGGAGCAAAATGTTTGTAAGCATGTGCAGACTCAATGTCCAACTGACCTCGGGATGATCGCATAACGTTAAGGGCCAAAATACACACTTTTTCCAGTTATTTTAAATTTTAAAGCAAGAACCCAGGTCAGTACCCATCATAATCTTTAGTGCCTTAGGAAACACAGTTCAAACGTTAATTTCATGTGTGCATTACGTAATACATAATAAATGAAGCGCCCTGCAAAAAAGAGTCGAATTGAAGCTATTCAGTAAACTACGGTATTACCGTAATTAAACAAACTGTTCATTAAAAACAAACAAAACAAAGTAAATCAACATCCCAAATAAAGTCGAGTGCTTGTGAATTAAACAAAACCTGGTGCATTTGAAACCAAGAGAAGTTGACCCACATCGCTACCACGTGTGTATTACACCATTGTTCAGGCCTGTACCGCCCGCTGCCGTCTCGCTCAAAGAATAAAGAGACTAGGCCTCGCGCCATGCTAACGTTAGCTCGCCTGTTAGCTTCGACAAACCCAAGAATAAAATCAAATTACCTGCAGAGATGAGTTTCATGGCATGCGTGAACGATGAGTCCAGGCTGTCCTTCTCGGCCAGGAGCTCCGGTAGGTATTTGGTGTCTTCCATTTTGCTTTTCTTCTGCGGGGTTGACTCTATGGCGGACTCAGAAATGCTCGCTTTGCTCATAACGCGCTAGCACGACCAGAGGAACGGACGAAGCCTCGCTAGGTCCGTTAGCTTCGCTTTTATCGATACTACAGCTGAGTAGATAAAGTCGATTCCGACTGCGACGCGATAAATGGTCAAAGTTGCAGAGCCGCCCGGTGCCTCTCCTTCGCAGGTCGCTCCGCTCCTTTCAATGGACAAAGGCGGAATGGCGCAGCTGCATTTCAGCGCGGTGGGAGGAAGAAACACAGGAGAAGACAGTGACGTCACCACCGGAGCACACCAAGGTTAAGATCATAGGTAAAGACAAAGTTGGGAGGAGCAATTTGCCCCCAGTGCTCTGCTCTGTTTCTTTGCAGGGATCAGGTGAGGTGGGTGCCTCTGTCACAATTTATGGCTGCAATCATAAATGCAATATCTTCATATCGTCATGTATTAACACACCTCTAACAAAGGGAGTCAGATCGGGAGATAGGCTTATTCCTAGGTTCATGAAAATGACCAACTCATACTGTTTTCCCAAATGTTGACTCTCATCCTATTTGTGTACATATATGGAAATATTAATTAGACCTACATATGTGCCCAACTTTGTTTTTTCCCTTTCTTTATCTACACGCATCTTTGCCTCATGCATCAGCTGGGACAGGCAGCAGGGGTGTGCCGTCTTAATATGCCGGTGGCATGCCATTGAAACAGGTTGTAATGGATCCAGCATCCTCTCCACAATGGAAATTTCCACCTTGTGAGACACTTGCCAGATTCATTGTTCAAAATCTTTAGCAAGTTGATAAACGTCACATTTTTAAGTGACGTTAGTGACAAACCCCTCCGTCAAGTTTTCTATTTTTAGCAAAGTCTCTGTGGTGGTCATCTTGAACCTTTAAAACAGCTACCACCCACACAATCCCCTGTTTATAGCTGGATCCCTCATGATAAATCAATTTGGCTTCTGAGATTAGTGGCCAATTGCCTATTTTTGAAGCCCAGGAAAAAAATGGGAACATTTGCAACGCACTAAACATAGAAACCGATGAATGTTAGCCTCCATAGTAGATATGGAAACACAATGTGCTGCACGAAGTGTGAAGTAGAAGTTGCAGACACAAAATAAAGCCAACAAATGACCATAAAAGTGAATCGAATCCATTAAAACTAGGAATAAAACCTCATGAAATAACAAATAAATTAACCAATAAAAGATACAGACATACAACTGAGAACTGATAAAAAAAATGTTGAAATTAAATAATGCTATAAGTAGACCACCAAAAAAATAAAAATAAAATAAAAATAAATAAAATAACTAAAAACAGTATAAAATAACAGCTTAACAACTGTCAATGGATGGTCAGTATGTTAGTAAACTTTATTGAAGTTACTGAGTCCTGCAGATTCTTTGGCCCAGACAGTTTTTAAATTTCAGTTTAAACAAATTTGTAGTGCAACTGCTTTTGTATGTTGGCATGCATATTTATCATTTTTATGCTATTACTTGCCATAGACTCAAATGTAAAACTCTATAGTACAGAGTTGTACATTTGAGGCTCCCGTTTACTGCGTTGTCCTCAAAATGACCAAACATCCACAAAATATTCAAAAGCAAGATTTTATTTTGAGGTACCAGTTACCATTTAATCATCCCGAGGAAAAAAAATAAACATCAGTAGATTTATTTACAATGATAAATAAGGCACCAGTGATTGAAATGTGATAAATAATAATTTTCAAAAGCATTTCCAGTAAAAGCGGGTTGACAAATGTGTTTTAAAAATGAAATACATTGTTTTATGTTTACTGTGTTTTAAAGTAGAGTTCAATTAATTCCATGGCTTTGTGATTTCTGAAATAATGTAGTTTATAAGATATCAGTGTCATATTGCGCATCTGTATGTATCAGAGAGTTCTTCCATTGTGCACCCATAATCACAAGAAATGTTGGGAAATGCTCCTGTTTGTAAACAGTTCAACTTAAAAGTAGAAAAGCAGATTTTACATGACATTAATCAGTGCCTCAGTTAAAAGGCCAGTTAAATTGGCCGAGTAGATATTTTCCAGTTCCATTGAACCAGGAGTGCAGTCTGCCTCTGGAGGTGTCGTCAGATATCAATGATGGCAAATATCTCTGGCTTTTCTTTATCGTGGATCTGCATTGCGGAGTATGTGATGGCTTTCACCTCAGTCCCCTGGATTTACAAGACAGGACGTAACACTTTGAATAGATGCAGTTATGTGTCTTTCATTTTACATAGTTCTTCTATGCGTGTCAATGACATAAAACATAAGGTAAAACCCTCCATAGTTTTATTACATAAAGGATTATAATCTGAATAAAGGGATATTCTACAGTGACATCTTTAAACAAGCTATAGTGTCTTACCTGTGGATGCTTTTCCAGAGAGAATTCCTCACCCCAACTTTAATAAAGAAAAGAAAAATGACCACATCAGAGAGCAGATTAAATGAGATATACAAAACAAAAAAAAACAGAAATTAGAAATTATTAAAAATTAGACAGTCGAAGAAGATAACAAAAATATGATAAAGGGGGAGGAGAGGGCAGCCAAGGTGTTATGGAAAAACTGCAGTTGCTTTTGCAGAGGGGCACATGGAAGTTTTTAAAATCTGTAGTAAAAGTTTTTTTGGGAGAGGCAGGTCAGATGCAGTACTCTGATGTTTATTATCTATGCATGTTAAGTGTCCCTCCCAAACCTTAAAACCCTTTAACTTTACTAAAGGAGCAGATTTCTGGTAGGAATGCAGCTGTCTTCACAGACACTGATGTGACTGTATCAGTGTGTAGTCATCCAGGTTGTCTTCATTAAGATCTATGGAGTCCATGCAACCTCTCGGACTCTCTAAGGCCTCATAGGCCCATATTATATATGTTCTTGTTTCCTCTTTCTTTGAGCTTTTGTTACATGAGAGAACGAGAAGGATGAGGAAGTGATCATACTTCCCCAGTGGAGCGCACATGGACAACTTAAATGCTCATATACTGGTCTGCTAGCAGTTGTTGTCCGGAACTGGTAGTTCTCCTGAAGAAGGATATACACCCCAACCGGTATTAAAGAGACAATTTCATGAGGGGAGAAAAATGGTTTGGAGTAAATACAAAGACTTTCTGGGTCAGGGGAGCATTTAGACACAACAGTCACATTTGTGCACAAACTTAGTTTAATGTAGATTATTCCTCCACCTTTACTTTAAAGACTCAGAGGAGTTGTGGACTGCTCTGTGCAGAGAAGCCTGGTAGATTGACTGCAGCGTTGGGAGTAATGTACATTTGTTTTAAAAATTTACCGGTAAGTACCTGTCTCTGAGTTGAAGCCTTGAGTGTGTTGCCTCCTATTTACTTTGTTGTGGGTATTTGTGGGAGTTTGTAACAGATTCAGCAGAAAATTTTGTGAGAGGGAGCTTCTATTAAATATAAGTTTGTTTGGTTTCAAAAGTAATCACGGTGGAGTTAATGGGGATGAGTTTAGTAAAGAAAAAAAAAACAGGACACCACAACACTGTGGCTGCCTCTTGCAGTATCGTTATTAAAACTTGTGAAGAGGTGCTAAAAAACGGAGGCATTGTTGTGTCAATGTGAAGAGTTAACCAAACTTACCCAATGGAGCGGATCTTGAAGTTCATTCTGTCTATGTGTAATACTTTGACCTCCTAGTGGATAGATGTAAGATATAATGGTGATAGAGGAATAACATACAATTGACAAAAAACAAGATCTTAACATAGTCTGTCCATCAAACAACAAACAACATGTATGTTGTGTAAAATATGCACAGTAGTGTATTAACAAGCAGCTGTGGCACATGTTGTGATATAAATCTCCTTCAGGGTCACAGGGCTCAAAAGGTTATTCCAAAATACAGTCAATTTTAAGGCAAGCACAGACACACAGTCACAGAGTGTTGTACCAATAGTGAGTTAACAGTCTGCAATCTCCACCCATGGGACAAGTTGGTAACAAACAAACACCACAAAGAAAAGACCAGGGCCTGAATAAAACCACGACTGTTCTTTCTTTCTTCAAAGCCACTTCATAACTGACCAACAATACTCACCCTGGGAACAAAGAAGAGATCTGCACAAAACTTGTATAACCAGTCATCTAGGAAGTGGAAAAGAAGTGACTCCATGTCTTCACCTTTTGAGAAGGGAGGAAAAGTATGCATAAAGTTTAGCTTCAGTGATCTGGAGAAAGCATGACTGAAACGATCGGTCAGTGATAAACTGGCTTCACCCTCACCCTCTGATTCAACCTCAACAGTATCAAGTGGTTCTACTGTTTCAGTGTCCGTCATGTAGCCGAACATGCCCATGGCACACTGCTCGAACGCCTCCTCCAGAGAGCTTCCCCAGGAGTGGATTCTTGGAGGAAGAGAGCAGAAAATATGATCGTGATGATTTATGAACAACAGAGTAGGGCTGCAATGATATGAGACTTTCACAGTGCAATAACTATCGCAGGAAAAAGTGTGATTTCAGAGTATCCCAATATTACAGAATTTATATTATTTTCAGTCAGAATTAAGTTGTTGAAGTTATTTGAACAAGCACTTATTGCTATAATTGAAATTAAATTGTTGCTATAATTACTGCTCAAATAAAGGGGAGATTTTCTGTCCAGTTGCTTTTTTCCCCAATACTGTAGATAAGCAAATGTACACAATAAACTGTCAACTTGTATATCACTGTATACCTTAAAACCGGTATACTGCTGCAACCATACCACAGACAAACATTTCACTGAGATATGAAAACACACTCACTGTACATCTGCTGTATGATCCAGATCTGTAATAATGAGACACAAGGTGACAGGATGAGCCAGGGCATGCTATGAAGACAAACTTAGACTGCATATGTAAAGTTAAACTCTGTATGGCAAATGTCACTTAATTTAGACAAACAGTTTCATTGAATTAATTAAATTAGAGCGTCAAAATAACATTAGCTACATTTAGCTGAGCGTGTAAAGAGTTTCTCATAGTTTTCTGTCATAGTAAACAAGCTAAGCTAGCAACATTATTCATCATAACTTCAGACTTACACTCATATTTCTTGTTAATTGGCGGGTATTTTGACTTGGTAGCTTTCTGTGCCTCTGTCAGGTCGAGCTGACGGTCGTCCATTGCTGCTGTAAGTTCGTTTAACGGTTTCTAAAGTGATAATGTCTGTTCGTTACCATGCTAGTTTCTTACAACCGGTTGCAACATGTATCTAAAGGAGGGCGTTCCGGATGTAGTCATGCGTTGCAATGATGACTTCCTGTCAGTTTTTTGTTAAACGCTGATTGGCCCATCCTGTTCTGCGGAGTTGGCGCCATTGCGATCCTCCGTGCTGTCTACAGAGCCGTCTCTGAAGATTTTACACTCTTTGCCGGTTTAAGTGGTTTAACCACGACACAATGGCGGACAAGGACGGTAAAAGCGTTCACTTTTATGAAGTAGCTGGTTAAATATGTGTGTATGTTGTTCACAGTGATAGAAAGTAGCAGTCAGGATGTACCGGTGGTTGTTGGCGCGCCAGCCAGCATCACCTTTCATTGTTATACACCAGCCAGCTAGCTGTTAGCTGTCGTTAGCAACTAGCAGGATGGCTATGCGGGTGTTTTAATTTACGAGTTAACTTACTTAAACACATGGAGGGACGTATTAGCGTATCACAAGCTGAGTATAATTTTGTGGTTATTTAGTTGACTATAGCAACGTGTGCTAATGTTATCTCATCAGCAAAACAAACACTGGTGCTGGCAATTAACAAGGAAAGACTTTGCTGAGTAAGATAAAACTTAATCTCCATATCTATTTAATCCAGGCAAATTGCTATGAGATGCTGAATGGCTGTTATGGATCATAGTGTTACTGTATATATCATCTGTCACTGTCAGTATAACTCCAGCATGCTGTGTATACAGTATGTAAACATGTGCACAATACTGTATATAATCATCCAATCTAATTTTGTTCCATTTTTCTTTTCATTGTTGATGCTTTTTATACATATTATCTATATAAACACCTATTTTTTTTTCCACATACTTGTGTACATAATTGTCCTGTTTATGTTTTACCTCTGTTTGTCCAGCTTTGTGTGTCTGTTTAAGTACGTTGAGAGTAAAAGTCTTTGTATGTGTGTGGATACTTGGCCAATAACTGTGATTCTGACAACTTTATAACGTAACTTTGTGTCGCTGGTATATTTGCAGCTGCGTTCGATGATGCTGTGGAGGAGAGGGTGATCAACGAGGAGTACAAGATCTGGAAGAAGAACACCCCTTTCCTCTACGACCTGGTCATGACTCACGCCCTGGAGTGGCCCAGCCTCACTGCCCAGTGGCTGCCTGATGTCACCAGGTAAGAGGAGATTTGATTCACGTTGACATCCACCAAGACATGAGAGAGAGATTGGATTTTCTTAAACGAACGACTATATGATATATATTTTAATTCATCCCACTTGACAGGCCAGAGGGGAAGGACTACAGTGTGCACAGACTGGTTTTGGGAACACACACTTCTGATGAGCAGAATCACCTTGTTATTGCAAGCGTTCAGCTCCCTAATGATGATGCGCAGTTTGATGCATCACACTATGACAGCGAGAAAGGAGGTGAGAGATGATGTGTGCATGGGAACCTGTGTTGTTATGAAGATTAGAGTACACTGTATGTTGTGCCTAGCTGCTTATTGCACAAAATGAATTGATTGATGGATAAACTATGTTTGCAAATGTTAATGCCATATAATCTTGGCCACAATTCCTACGCAGTACCAAGTCACTTAAAATAATTCACATTGCAAGCACTAGGCTCATGTAATATATCAGTATTAACATAATTCTCATCCATTGTCTCAAACAAGTTCCTGTGTTTGAATATTGTGGCAGTTCTTCTCAATGAATGAAAAAATTTAAATCTTGCTGAAATCTTTAATGCTTCAGAAAATATAGGTACGTATCTTTGTTTTAGATTACATTTTAGTTAATAAAATGCTATTAACCATACTTGTATATAGTATACCATTAGAAGAACAAAATTTTTCTTCGACAAATGCAAATGTGCAGCAACCATCTTATGTAACTGTTGTGCTTTATTTCAGAGTTTGGAGGCTTTGGATCTGTAAGTGGGAAGATCGAGATTGAGATCAAGATCAACCATGAGGGAGAGGTGAACAGAGCCCGCTACATGCCGCAGAATCCTTGCATCATTGCCACCAAGACCCCCACTAGTGATGTACTGGTCTTTGATTACACAAAGCACCCTTCCAAACCTGGTAGGATTACAGCCAGAACACATTTTCTGATGAGTTTTCAAGTGTTGTTTTGGTGCAATTTTTGAAACATTGTTGTTATTTCTATTAAAGATCCTTCAGGAGAATGCACCCCAGATCTGCGGTTGAGAGGCCACCAGAAGGAAGGTTATGGCCTCTCGTGGAACCCTAACCTCAGCGGCTGCCTCCTCAGTGCTTCTGATGACCATGTAAGCAACCTTTCACAATATACCTGAAATCTTCTGTCTATAGTATCTCTTCCTATATTACCGCATGCTAACTAGAATCTTGTGTTTTCCTGTGGCTCATGTTGGATATTAAAGTAAGAATGAATTTGTCATGAATCAACTGGTTTGTAGCTGTTTTACTTAAAAGGGCCGTTCAGATATTTTGAAGTGGGGTTGTATGAGGCACTTATCCCTTGTCAGTGTATAACATCAAGTTTGGAAAAGCAGACAGGAGTACCGATATAGAAGTTAAGCAATTATCTGTGTTATAGCCACCCACAAAAAACTCAAAACCAGTTTAAGTGCACACTATATTTAGAATGTTTTCACCACCTTTCCTTGCCACTAGACAGTGATTTCGGACCTGGAACTGAAGCCGTTATATCGCTCTCTTCAAAGCCAGACTGCATTGAGAATACCAGTGATTTAACATCACTTAGCACAGGAGCTGCTAGTCTACCACTGCCTTAATCAGTTTGTTTGTGTTATTGTGTGACTTGGGTGTCTTAAAAGGGTTAGTTTAGAGTCACCAAAGCCACACAATAACACTAACTAACTAACTTATTGAGGCAGCAGTAGACCAGCAGCTTCTGTGTTCAGCTAGCTTAAATTACTGTTTTTCTCAATGGAGTCTGGTGGCATTGAAGAGAGCATAGATTGGGAAATGAGGCTGTGAACAGCTTCCCTGTCAGAACGGGATGTCTTTGTCAAGGTAACAAAGTGAAAATATTCTAAATATAGCACACACTTAATCATTTTCTTTTTGAAGTGGACCTTTTATAGGTGGCTAAATACATTTTGCAGCTGCCCCCTGTCCACACGAGTAAGCTACTTAGCTCCCATGGCAATGCTCCTGTCTGCTTCTCTAAACTTTAGGGGTGCCAGCCTACATCTTTTGCAGGTAATACACTGACTATGGATATGTACTTCATGCAACCCTACTTCAAAAGATCCTTGTCTTTAATTTGTGTTGACCCATCAGTTGTTGTTATGGCAAAGCATTGTGTAACTTTTAATTGTTGTTAATAGATTTTCTACCACTACTCTGCTCTTTGACAGACAATCTGCCTATGGGACATCAGCACAGTGCCCAAGGAGGGAAAGATAGTGGATGCCAAGACCATCTTCACAGGCCACACAGCGGTGGTGGAGGACGTTTCCTGGCACCTGCTCCACGAGTCACTCTTTGGGTCCGTGGCAGACGACCAGAAACTCATGATGTGAGCACATCTTACGTTGGTAACAAAATATGTTAACAATGTGATGACTCAGAACAATAAAAGCTAAAGTTCTGTTTCATTTTTCTTTCTTAACAATGGTGCTTTTGTCTGTTTTGGCACAGCTGGGACACACGCTCCAACAACACCTCCAAACCCAGCCATGCAGTAGATGCCCACACTGCTGAGGTCAACTGCTTGTCCTTCAATCCCTACAGCGAGTTCATCCTGGCCACTGGCTCTGCCGATAAGGTGGGTTCACTCTTTCTCTGTAGAGCTGTTACAAAGCATGTTGCCATCTGGTGATGTAGAATCTGTTCTCATCTTTTATGAGGGGAATCGTTTAAAGCTGAAGGTACTTTTTAATTTTAGACTGTGGCTCTTTGGGACCTGAGGAACTTGAAGCTGAAGCTACACTCGTTTGAGTCGCACAAGGACGAGATCTTCCAGGTAAGAAGTTACACTCTGATCAGTTACATTCATCTGAAATAGTTTGATGCAGAGTTACTATTTAGCTGATCTGGAGTTATGTTTTGTTTTAAATGTCGGTAAACAAAATCTGACTACAGCTCCAGATGGAGTAGATTCAAGGAAAGGGCGACTTGTTAAAATTTATGTCTGAAGGAACACAGTAGCTCATTAATCATGTCGTGCAGTCAAGCACACATGCCACTGCTGCATGAACCTTGCTCCAGCCTGTGTGAAATCGAGCATGTTAGAGTTGTTATCCACCCGATCTGATTCCATGGAGTTGTTGTAAACACCCACAAACAAACCGACCACAGTCAGCCAACTGTTAGACCCGTTTTATTCTTGTTGATTGTGCCTAGTTTTTTCCTTTTTATTAGTGCAGTGGGACAAAGTACAAAATGATGACACATTAGACAGACATAGATGTAACAAAGTATACAGACAGTAATACCAGACATAACAAATGGAGATTATTATTTGAATATGGTGCAGATTTGTAGTTGTTTTTGTCGGTGGGAGTATGGTTTGTGCATGTATGAAAGTGTGTCTTATATTCATATATGTCTAACTGAAACCAGAGGTATGTGCAAGGAGGAGAAGAGTGAAATAAATAATAATAATAATAATCTTAATTCTGAAAAAAAAAGGCAGATGCTATTTGCACCCAGGGTGTAAATAGGCAATGTGGCTTTTTACATTCGGGTGTATATGACCCCGCCTCCCATGGGTGCTTGGGGAGTGAGGAGTCTGAGAAGTCCAGCGCTGTTCATAACATATTCAGGACGCCACAGTTTATTCCACACTACTGAAGCTGCTCCTCTTTTTGGAACCACAGCAGAGTCTGTAATAATTTTGCTTTCAGCCATGCTTGTTGTTGCCACGGGTAACAGTATGACTTCAACATGTCAACAAGTTCAAATTCACGAGTATCGCAATATGATTTTTTTATATGATATTAAAAATGATACTGGTATTATCATGAATGAGGTGATATGGCACTCCCCTACTTCCAACCATGACACGTCAAAGCGATGAGTACTAGCCATTCACAGATCTCAGTGGGATCCATAATAATGCGTCATAGAGATGTTTGTAAATAGCCGCAGTGTGACTATTGTCACCTGGGTGCAAATAGACACTCCGAAAAGAAAATACATTACATGTGCACATACACTCATATTTACAGTATACATATATCACTAATAAAATAGTAAAGGCAACTGTGGTTCAGTTTTTGTGGTTTTGTTTTTAGTTTTTCATTACAGAAATGTAACATCTGGCCCATCTCTACCCGACAGGTTCAGTGGTCTCCTCACAACGAAACCATCCTGGCCTCCAGCGGCACCGACAGGCGGCTCAACGTGTGGGACCTCAGTAAGATCGGAGAGGAACAGTCGCCAGAGGATGCTGAGGATGGCCCTCCTGAGCTGCTGGTCAGTTGCGACAAAAACCATCACTGTGTGTGTTTTAAATTGTATTTAAACTGCTGTACTGATCCCTTCTGCTCTGTCTCTTTAGTTCATCCATGGCGGACACACAGCAAAGATCTCCGACTTCTCGTGGAACCCTAACGAGCCATGGGTCATCTGCTCTGTATCAGAGGACAACATCATGCAAGTGTGGCAGATGGTAAGAGTTTGTTTGTCACATGAGGGCGTCTGAGGTTCATAAAATTATGTGGGATTACAAGGAGCAACAAGTATCAGACGCAGTAAGGATATAACATTGAAGTGCATTTATTAACACTGAGCAGCAGTTACAGTGAATATGTTTCTGAATTGTTTCTTGTACAGGCTGAAAATATCTACAACGACGAGGACCCAGAAGGTGCAGCAGATTCAGAGGTCCAGGCATGAGCCCAGTCTCCACATCTCTTCATTCAACCTGCTCATTAAAAATGGATCCATTTTCCAGCGCTGGGTGCATACGCAGTAATCTCTTTTTAAAACACATTTTGGGCAGCAGAGTTTTTTTGTAGAACATTTAAACAATAAAATGCTGTCATCACGTCCTAAGATATTTAAAGTCTGTATTGGTGAGATCTCTTTAGATCTTTGTAGTTTCTCAAACTCCCAGTACTCAACTCTGGCTCGTGATGAAACCAACACAGAGGTGTCCAGTATTCAGGTTTGCTTTCTGATGGTTTTATGTTTTTTCTTCCTGATTAGTTGTGCTGACAACAACATTTCTACAAAGATCCATTTTTAATAAGAATTGTACATATTGTAGGTTTTTCTGGTAAATTGCTTGATATTCATAGTATGAATTTTCCAGATTGTCTTTGTCTCTTTATGTGTTGTTTTTTCTCTGCATTTTTTTCTGTGTTCCATCTAATCTCTTGTGTACTTAAGTATATTCATAATAAAATATTTACAGTAAATCTGTTTGTGACTGGGCACAGCATGCCAGATGTTAAGTTGTAAGAGTCAATTCTGCAAAAGCAAAAACATAAATTATGCATTATTTTTTATCTTTTCTATATCCAATTTAAATGCTCTACTGTGGTTTGGTCTGGTGTAAGTACTCAAAAATATCCACTGGAAACAGAAAATCAGGGATCTTCCTCTGCAGTGGCTTCACTAGCGTCATCTCGGCCTCTATGAAACAACACACGTGTTAGTCCTGATGTCACGGTTCAAATTAAAGTAAAGCGTAAAAAGCTTGGAGTAAACCCACCTCAGAAATGTCAGCTCTTTTAAAAGGCCATCATTATAATCCTTCAGAGCTGTCTTAGACTTTCTTTGAACCTCAAACTCCACTTCTAGTTCTCTCAGGGTTTCTTTTAATCTCTCCACAGTCTCCTGCAAACAGAGAAACATCTCGGTTGGTCTCGTTTTACCAAACCTCTTTTCTTGACCTCCTACTTGACTTCAGTCAGTGTACCTTGTGTTGTGTGACGCTCTCCTCCCTCCCCTTCTCCATCAGAAAGATCCTCTGCTCCAGACAGGCTCTCTGCACCTCCAGTCTCTGTATATCCTCCTTCAGGGGCCCCAGCTTGGTCCTCAGATCCGTAGCCTGCTCCCTGCTCTTCCTCAAGGCATCCTCCCCGACCTGCCTCCTCCTCAGCAGGGCCATGAGCCGAGGCTCGTACCAGCCCTCAAGTGCCCTCACGCTGCCGCTGAGCCGCCGCTGCAGCCTGACCGAAGCCTGCCGGCACTGGCTGACGTCGCTCATGGCCCTGGGCCTGCGCGCCTTAGAGGCCTGGTCCCTCAGGGTGTTGAGCTGGTTCTGCTGGGCCTCCTGGAGCTGGGACAACTCCTGGGTGAGGCTTTCAATGTGGGCCTTGAGCTCCTCCTATGGATTGATAAAAACACAATACAAAACACTCTGGCATAATTGAGCAAAGCAGTAAACCAAGATGTGCAGAATAATGCAAATTGTAGAGGACATTTGTTCAAGATTTCACATAAGCAGGTGATTAAACAATTAGGCAAGAAAAACAAATATAAATTTACATCCTACATATTAATTGTATACAAGTTATTTCAAGTAACCAACATGTCTTGCTAGTCATACATGTTTATACATGTTAAATTGTTTTAAAACATTTTTTAACTTACAAAGTTCATGATTTTAGTTCCTCACTACAGCTGTTGTATAAATTAGTCACAAAAACGCATTTATTTTTCATCATGTTTGCATCAAGTTTAGAATACTTTATTCTCATATGCACAACAGTTACAGAGAAGCAGTTACTAATTTATTAAATTCTCAGTTTAGACATAAAAGTTTTCTTCGTAGATTTCATTAAATAGTGATAATTTGTTTTCTGCTACATTCCTCAAATTCAGTACTTATATCACTGAATTTGTTGCAAATATTAACTTACTTTTTGAAAAGTTTTGGTTATAGTATCTGCTGTAAATCCTATTTTTCATTAGGACAAATTAAGATAAAGGGAAAAATTTACAGTAGGATATCAAAGTGGAGCATCTCTTCAACTCCAGATAAACATAACACAATTATCTGCTATAACCTGCCGGCGTGATCAACCCAGTGGTTCCTACCTGTGTGACAGTAGACTGAGCCACCTCGTGCTCCTGTTCACCCAGCGTCACCTGGCTCTGGATGCAGTCTCTGGCTGTGGCAAACAGTTTCCTCTTCACCTCCTTCACTTCCTCATAAACAGCAACATAATCCAGCTGAGCCAGCGTGAGCAGCCTCCGTGTCTCCTGCAGCTTCCCTCTCAGGTGCCCGATAACCTGCAGAATGGGTTCCTGCAAACCGAGGAGCTCCTCTATGAGCTCGTCCCTCTGCGTCTCCAGGTGGGACACCTGCTGGATGCAGTGGTCAAAAAGTCGCCCCAGGTTGTTCATGACTGCCTGGTCCATTTGTAATTGGGGATGTGGTGTACGCTCCTCCAGGGGAATGATGGTGTCTGTGTCAGAGTCAGTATGGTTGCTCTGTGTTACATCCTCAGCAAGTTCAATGTGTGAGTCCTCCGATGCCATGTTTGTACCATCCTCTACTGTTTGATTGTCCATGGCCTTCTAAGAGGCTAGGAGAAAGGAGAGAACAACCGTTAATCAAGTGACCCAACGATAACTGATGATATTGTGGTTTTGACATCCCTTTAATCTGCTCATTCTTTTAAGGCTATTTTGCATCACAAAGCAAGTTAAAGTCAATTAAATCATGTTGAAACTCCAAAGATCACAAACACTAGAAGACCTTCATTGTCAGAATCTGTATCTGATTAGCAACACTTCATTTTAACTTATATTTCTACTTACTTTGTTCAGCGATGACAGTCCTGACAGCTACGAGCACAGCTTGCTTTAAACTTTAAGGACAGCTCTTCAGTGTGTCTGTCTCTAGCAAAACAGAGGCACACTTTGTGTTTATTAATAACACTGGAGGCACAGGGGAAACTCTATCTAAGACTCTCTCATACCCCCCCTGGGGGATCACAAACTGTGTCAGTGCTGAGGGCAGACTGGCCTACATGCTCTGGATGCACCAGCTAACACATGTCTGGTCCAGCCTGGGTGGCACAGAGAGCTATTTATATACAGATGTTTGTATGTGTGTGTATAAGAAAGGGGTGACATCATGACTGAAAAGTGTTTTGAGCAGTAACCTTCCTCAACTTTGTGCCTTTTGGGCCTCAGACGACTGCTCAGGGAGAGGAGGTGGTAACATTAGCCGCTCTATTCTTTTAATAGCTTCCTTCAGTACTGAGCTCAGCTGCGAATAAAGTTTGCATGGCTCATACACAGTATTTGTTTGTAGTGTTTTGCATGCTGCCCATCAAATCCATCACGTACAAAAGGAAACGAACACATCGCCACACACAAGGATATGCATGGAGGAATCTCAAGCAGGCAATTTGTGTCATATTGTGTATCATATATTATGCCATATTTCACATGAAAAAACCCCCCGTTAAAATAAAGATAAAGAACCCCCTGTTGGTTTATCCAGAGTGCCTTTATGATAACATGACTGCATCAACTGTGTCAATGGCAACATCGTGTCAATGTCAAGATGGACACCACTACTGGAGGTAATGGAGGATCACTAGGACTGATAATTGAAGGATTACATACTTAGAGAGAAACTGGACTGTAGGTGACACCCTGAAATAGTCAGGCTGGCTTTTCTTGAGGTGACGCAAAAAAAAAGCGTTTTTTTTTTTTAAAATTTCTGATAAGTTTCTATTTTCCTGTGTATATTGAACTGAATATGTATGTCTATGTACGGTGAGCTTTCATATAACCCATGTCTAATTTTTTTTTTTTTTGGTAATTCTAATCGTTAAAAAAAAATCATAAATAACAAATAAATAGATTGTGACTTACAAAGGTGTTGAATCAAGATACACATGTAGAGGCAGTGGGGGGCCACTAATCACGCCACAATATGTTTTTTTGTACTTGTTCAGACAAAGTCAGGCCTAATGTTTGAGACATATACGAGCTATTTCATCCAGTTCTCAATAAAAAAAAATCCTTCTGGGTCTCAAATTAAAAGTTATTCTCTCCATTACATAAATATCACATACCAAGTCAATCCATTTGTCAATACTGGGTTTTTCTTTTTTCAGCCATTTGTTGGTTAGGGAGTTCTTACATGCCACCAATAGGTTTCTTAGCAGAAATGTATCCTTTTCATTCATTCTAGTTAGTCCAATCTGATCAGGTACATTGTTTAATTTTATTTGATATGTTTATGCTATTTGCTGGTTATGTTCAGTGTTTTAATTGTTATTATCTTAATTTGTTTTGATTTATCAGGCCTCTGCCCTGGTGATAGCAACGATTAGAGGCATTAAGTTCTTGGGTTGTTTGTGTGTGTGTCCCATTCTTGTGAATGCAATATCTCAACACTTTGAGGGATTTTCTTTAAATTTGCCACAAACGTCCACTTAAACTTAGGGATAAAGTGATAAGATTTGGGTGGTCAGAGGTCATGGCTATATATGTGTGGACAGACTTGCAAAAAAAAAAAAAGCAACTTGACAGGTTTGCATATGCATACAACTGCAAGGCACTAATTCCAGCTTTTATACATATTTCCATGTTGTGTTGCTTGTATATATAAAACCTTATAAATATTGTCACTCTTTGTAAAGGAAACTGTCAACTTATGTTGAAATGTGGGAAATAACCAAATAAATAAAAAAAAAAAAAAAAAAAAAAAAGAGCTAAACGCAATGCAGTGTATGTCCTTAATAATAATTAATTAATAATATTAATTCATTTATGTTTTAATTCATTATTCTATGTGTAATAATTGTAACTTATTCTATGTTAACGGCAAACGTTGTCACTGCTTTTGTGTGCGTATGTATGTCGTATTTATTTTCAACGACAATAAAAGGAATTTAATTGAATTGTGAGACATTATTTGTCACTCATATTTTATGTATGTAAACAGCTAATATCCATATGTACATACACATTCATAGCATTTCCTCAGGGGACGTTTTCTTTACACAAAGAAAAGCTGTGAACACAAACTGAGTGTGGGAACAGTCCAGTCCTCCCTTGCTCTGTGTCACTTGCTGTTCCGCCATCTCACCGCTAGATGTCCTCACAACACTGACCGCAGCCTCGCGCCCTCACCTGAGCGCGCCCAGCCTCCTCCAGGTGGGAGCTGCAGGTCGACACCAGCTTCACTTCACTTCCTCCCTGCGGTCCACTGGAGCGCCCACAGACAAACAGCGCGGGGCAGTGGGAGAAGTAACTTCAGCCTCCATCCACACGAAACGGACCCGTACCCGCGGGTTCACACACATCCAGAGTCCCGTCGCTTCCTGAAGTTTCCTCGCGGAAATGGTTCACCTGAAGTTTCGGTGAAAGTTTGGGAGCTGGGGAGGAAGGAGACGCAGCGGGGAGACGCTGCAAATGGAGAGAGGGTGAATTAACCCTTCTGGATCAGTAAAGTTCAGCAAGGTATGAGGAAGTTTTCTTTGTCGTTGTGTAGGCTGTGTTTGAACAGAGAACTGCAGTCATTAGTAGCCTTTGATTCCTTCTTAGAAAGCCTGCTAAACTTTTCTTTGGCGTGGTTAATGGTGAAAAATACACTTAAATGTTGTTTTAAATAGTTTAAATCACGGTTAAATAACATTAGGATTGACTGAATCAGCTTTCAAGTATATCTAAGTACATTTTTAAGTGTTGTCTGATTAGTTTACTACAGTTGCTGCTTTATAAAAATATATAGGATAAGATCAGGCTTAAAAATAAATAAATGACTCCCCACATACTAAACCAGTGTTCCCCAGTGTAATCAGATAGAGTGAGTTCTTAATGGATGACAGCAGATCCAGGTTGAGTATAGGCATGCATGGAAAACTAGGTGTGGGAGATTTGCTTAACTTGGCCTTGAGGGATCCCAAGCAAGAGGTAATTTAAGACCTGCAGTGCTCCTCTCTGCTGATGACAATGAAGACTATTGTGTTGTTCCCCGTCACTGACCCAGCAGCATGGGGCTGTGACACTTGGTTTAATCTGTGCCAGTCAATGACAGCAGTCTGCTCTTATATAGATCCACTGCTTGTTGATTAACCTGACAGAGATAACATGCTCCTGAGGGGTCTCCCCCTGTCCCCTCTCTCTGTTTGCCCGCCGCCTCCTCTGCACTTTGGACTGGAAGCTCCAAAGTCAAACTTTTCTGAAAACTCTGCAGCACTTCCATCGATCAAGGGTGGTTGTTGTTGTTTTCAGCTCCATGGATTCACCTTTACCTCTTGTACCCTCTGGTAGGTGAGGCTGAGACTCAGCCATTTGTTTAGAAAGGGTGTGTCTCGTACCGGTGCTCCTTCTTCGCCAGCCATGCCATGCCAGGGCTTGTACCCATGGAGATTACAGGTGTGTTATGTAAGCATTAGAGGCAGAGCAGAGCCTGGTGGATACCTGAGATCCAGAGGAAGATAAAGGAAGAGAGGAGGTGAGAGATGAGGGATGGGACAGGATAAGGCGGTCGTGGTGCAGCCTGGTAGGTTTAACTTCTGTGTTGTTTACTGTGTTTATCCGTCAGGGATGAAGTGAAGTGAAGTGCAGTGGAGGAAAGGGGAAAGCTGGTAGTCAAGAGGAGGAACAGTCAGTGTTGTAATGGACAACGACACATGATTATGTGTGTGTTAGGCAAGTGGAGTGTGTGTCATGCAGGCCTGCGATAAGAGGAGACTCCTTCCTGATGAGTGTGCTGTTAATCAGAAGGATTAGCTGATGAGTAACTAATCAATGACTCCTCATCAACACCTCTGATAAATGTAATCAATAGCTGTTAGAGGCATGATGGAGTTTGAGTGTGTGCAAACAAGCCTGCTCATTTCTGATTTACTCCCTCCTTCTTTCTTTTCTTGTCTCTCTGAGAGTTCACATGAGTTCTGGTCCAAACTGGGGCCTTTCTTTTATATTCCCACGATAAATTTTTCCTCGACTGCCGTCCACTCAGGCAACTGTCAGACGGAGTCAGCTGCAGATTGAAAGGATTTGAAAGCAGCTACAGAGTTTTTGTTTTGACTGGGGTAGAGCAGAGACACCGAGATGCCAGGATGTATTTTTAATCCCAAAGTGTCCAGCTGTGTTTGTTCTTCGCTGCAAACTGGTCACTGCTGCTGCATAACACTCTTTCTTTTTTCACCCCTGACTGACCTGTCAGTTCAGGGGTCTTAAGCTCCACAGAGGCTGCAGTCCTGACTTAAGACCCCTGGCAACCCCTGGAAGCAAAGCAAACAACACACTTTTAAGAGCTCTGTCGCTGTCTGTGCTCGCTGTGGTCTCTTGTGGTGCCAGAGAGGAGTTAAATGTGTGTTGTTTTTCTGTCCTGCTTTTGGAAAGAAGCTAAGATTGGTGGAATTCAAACTCAGTCTCAGTGGGGGAAATAACTGCATTTTACTTAATGTATTTCAAAATCTACTTAATGATACTTAACAGAGGTTGACCAACATTTGTTTGTGCATCTATATCCCACACCTAGGGATGGCACGATAAGATTTCACCACATTAAAAAACACCCACAATGAGTTGATCATGGTGAACTTCCATTATTGGGATATTTGTCAATATCATGTCAAGCAGCACCCAAAGAGACTGTTGGGCAACCAACAATAAAAGCGACCCTGCAAAAACAGGCTGCCTACTCACCAAGCTTAAAAATGCAAAAGATCCTAATCAGTCATTGGCATATTTCATATAGAATGATATGATGATGAATGTTCACCAAAAAGATGTGTCCTTTCTGTGATGCTTTATAAATAATTTAAAGTGATTCCAGTATGTTTTAGTGCTGTGTAAGGGTTTTAAGCATAATTTGAGGATTATTTGGGATAATGGTGTGAATTGTAATTATTTTGGCCAGGATTATTGTAACATATCACCCACCAGTAGAATGTTCTTCTTATGCACTGTTGACATCCACAGTATATGTCAGAAGCTAGAAATATTAGAGGTAAAATGGATTAATGGATTAGATGACGAGAAAACTGTTTGGCAATTATTTTGATCATCGATTACTCTTTTAAGTAGTTTCCAAGTAAGAATTATTTGTCTTATTTGATAGTAGACAGAATATCTTTGGGTTTTTGACTGATGATGAAATGAAACATGAAATTTGAAGATGCCTCCTTGGACTATGGGGAAATATAAAGGGCGATTTTTTTTTTATTTTTTTTTTTTTACTTCTTTTGACATCGACAAAGTAATATGTCAGGAGAAATACTAGCAGACTGATTGGTGATGAAAATGATCATTAGTTGCAGCCCTAAATAAAATAATTTTAGCTACTGAGGCTTGTAATATACACACCACATTTAATGCAACTAGCTTGAGATTAGCTGGCCAGTATATCAATATTATATATTGATATTGTGATTATATTTTGGACATCATACTATCGTTAGTGTTGTCTTTTCCTGGTTTTAAAGGCTGCATTACAGTAAAGTGATGTTGTTGTCTGAACTTACCAGACTGTTGTAGCTGTTCTATTGTTTGCCTTTACCCACCTTTCCATTGCATCCACATTACTAATAACTATGTATCAAAAATCTCATTGTGTAAATATTTTGTGAAAGCACTGATAGTCAAAAACAATATCATTGCAATATCAGCATTGAGGTATTTGGTCAAAAATATTGTGATATTTGATACTTTCCATATCGCTCAGCCTTAGTTCAGTTATATTGTAGGATAAGTAAATCAACATTGCAGTGTTGTCATTATACTAAAATTTCTAACTCTGATACAACACCTTGAAAAATATCTATATTCAATATCATTTTTAATATCATGGGGAAAACTGACAATGAGTTAAAGTTAAAATTTTTATGAAAAGACAAATAATAAGGCTTTAACAGCAAGAGAGAGCGGGAAGTGCTGCTGGCACCAGTGTATTGATACTGCAGGAAATGAATATTGAAACCCTTTAAAATATTCCGAATCAATATTTATTGATAAATCAATATTTTTGACAGTACTACAACATGGTTAAAAATGAGCCAAGTTGTGTTTCTATGCTCAGATCATTTACCAGGAAAATAAAATCCTCAGTAAAAACTGTAATTTGTGTGTAAATATGTCTTTTTTTATGCTTTGATAGATATTTTCTCACATGCTTTATAAAAAAGAAATCTGCCCTGTTTCCATAGAAATAAAACATTTGTGACTCCCCTCTTAAAAAGAAAACCTAGTGAACAATAATCTCAGTCAGAGCACACAACCCCTATGTTATAATCTTATCAGAAAATGACTCTCATGCGCCAGCCATTATCCTTTTTCTTTCATGGCTCTGTCTCCTAGGCCACTGTACTCTATGAGGGGTGTGTGGCAGGGCGGGAGGGAGGGAGGGGGTGAAAGGGAGAACATGAGGGGCGGAGGAGGAGGAGGATGAGGAGTAGAGGGGGGTGAAAGCACATTTGAAGTGAAGAGTTCCTCAGTCGGTAATTATCAATCTCTCAGGAATGCGGCCGCTGCTCTTACCAGACAAGCTGCTGCATGGCTACAGCGGCCTCGCAGCACGCCAACTTGCAGTACTCCGTCCACAGATCTCTGCGCGCGCACACACACACACACACAGCATCTATAACCTCAGTGAGTTCAGTTACATAGCGTTTTGGTTTATTTGTGTCATTATTGTCTTACGGTGTTTATTTTTATCACTGTCATTACCTACATGGTCTTTATCTGAAACTGTATCCTCTCTGCAGCAAACAAAGGGACCACATAATGTCAGTAAGGGCTTGTCTTTCAGTCCAAGTCCCTCACCACTGTGTGTTTATGCTGATATGTTGGTATGGAACCAAAGTGTAGGAAACTTGTGGCCACCCTGAAAACCCGGGATTTCTAATGAAATTTTCATGAGCTCTTCGGTCTCATTAGCTTCATTTCCAGTGATCCTCTCCGTCAATGCTAAACTACTTCCCTTAAGAAGGGAAATCTCTCATTGACGCCTGAAGACTCCCACAGAGCTCTCGTAAAAAGTTCCTCCTCAGTCATGTCAAAACTCCTCAAGCCGTGGAATTGAGTATTTCCAGTTTGTGCCTCGGTGGCCTCATCATCCATCACAGTACATTTCTGGTTGAGTGTTTGAGCGCCAGTGTGCAGAGCTGCAGCCCAGACGAGGGTTGCTTAATTCTGCTCCCGAGTAGCAGTGCTTCTCTTTGTTTGATAATGTCTACAGAAGACGGCCAACGCCCTGACTGATGCCTGCAGGTGCCACGCAGTAACACCAGTTTTTACACCGCCGAACACTCGCCATGTAGTCACGGAGTCACTTTGAGTGCGGTTTAAAAACTGTTATTGTCCAAACTGGCTGTTACTGTAAAGCCTATTCCGGTGACCTCAGCAGGAAGACCGGAACAGATCCGAAACTTTCTCCAAAAAAACCCAACAGAATATTAACCTTGTTATCTGTTTTTTTATCCAGAGACTTTTCACATTCAGCCTGACCTTAACCTTGCTCTCTGACAGCTAAATCATGCCATGTGAAACCCCATAGCTCAGGCGTAGATGTGAATGGCCTTCTGGTTAAACTGAGCCAGTCCTAATTCAAACAAAGGTGGCTGCCTGTATCACTGCCACTCCCTCTTGGCTTATTCCCGTGAGGCATTGGAGTCTGCAATGTCAGCTTCCCTGTGTGACTCACTGCAAAGTTACAGTTCCTGGAGACCCCCCCACCGCCCGCTGCTGCCTGTGAAATTCACATTGTTCATATTTGCCAGAGTCGATAAGGGTGTGATTACACTTGAGCATGAAGTCAGTATTGTGAGTTGACCAAGGTTTGGGCCTCTGTGCCTTCATGGAGTTTTTTTAGGCTTTTCAACTCTACATTTGAAGGAAAAATTGAATTTTATACACTTTATATGACACTTTTCAACCTAATTCTTTTCCACATGGGTGTAGTTTGCCACATAAGGCAACACAATGGGTGTCGAAAGCATGTACAATCATAGGAAATTAGTTCAAGGGCAGTATAGTTGTCCCAACTGTCTTGTGGACTAGATCCCTAAAACAAATACTGACAATTATTTGCTGTTCCTCTTTGACCTGGATCTGGCGAGGCGAGGGTGTGTACATTCTTAAGTCACCGAAAGTGGTTTTCAGATATAACGAGAACTGGCTTTCCCTCATTCTTTTTACACAGCAGTTTGTCAGAGAAAAGTACAGTAGAGCCCGGTGTGAGATGGAAATCTTTGGCATGGATTTGGGTTTGGATTTGCACAGTAAGCTTCGCTGCTGTGTTGTGCTCTGCTCTGCTCCAGGCAAGGCAGGTGTCAGTGCACTGCTCTGCTTTAAGTCTATTGACCCGCCTGCATAAAAAGTGGAGGATACCCACATATCCTCTGGAATTTATGTCCTTGAGCTCCACTCCAGGACATATAGCTGTTAAAAGCGCACAGACGATAGATGTCATTTTTAGATATGCTCGCAGTCTATTTAATGACAGTGTGTAAACTATTATCAGCCCCAGTTTACTTCGTGCTGATGTGTACACACTGCTGTCTATGTCAGATAATCAGTCAGTGCTGCAGGTATTGACACACTGCGTTGAGGTTTGCCGTGTTTGAGCGGAGCCTCCTGTCCAATGCGAAAGCCTGCCGTCTTTTTGTAAAGGATAAGTAAACAGCATGTTGGAACACATGCCTGCTCCGGCAGGACTGGGGCTGGGCTGGGAAACCATAGCGGCTTTAGTGTGTGTGTGTGTGTGTGTGTGTGTGTGTGTGAGTGTGAGTGTGAGAGAGAGAGAGAGAACATACAACTTTTTTGTTTGTAAATCAGCTCAGGGCATATGACTTGATCATGATGTTTCTGATGATATGATACACCCTGATGTGGTGTACTTAAAGGATATGGTGGATGTTTTTTAGTTAGGTTTGTGCTACAAATCCTCAAAAACAAGTACAATTTTAAATCCTCCTTTTGTGCCTATAGTTTGTGTATCAACTTTTATGAATTGAGAGGCGTGGTCAGGGGTTAAGTAATTGCTGGGACAATGAAGAAACTCTGTAATTAAGTTGTCGGCCACGGTGGTTTAACTTTGAAGAGAGATTGTGAGTGCAGAGCCAATCGTATCCCTAAAGCAATGTAAGATATTTTTGGAGAGACAGTAATAAAATAGAAATTGAACTAAACAAAACAAAAACTGACAACATTTTGTGTCGTTTTGCCAAAAATAGTGACAAAACAGTCAGCTCAGAGACGGGGGAAGTTAACTGTCCCCTGCAAAACAAGTGCTCCCAGGATTCTGTGGTTAAAAATAACATTTAGCAGCTGTATAGACCGAATCACAAAGTTTATTCAGAGTAACTTCCGTGCTGACAACCCCAGCATCACGTACATGAACTTGTATGACACCAAGCAAATGCTCCCTCAGTTAGTTAGTTTTTAGCCACCTAAAAAGGCCTAAGAAAAAAGGCCTATCAATTTAAGTGTGCGCTATATGTAGAGTATTTCACTGCCTTTGTATCAAAGCCACCAGACTCCATTGACAAAAACAGAAATTTTACAAAGCAGAACACTAATGCTGTGTCTCAAATTGCGTATGTCTGTACTTGCACTTGATATTTTGAGTGCATAAGTGCGTTCACACTGAGAAGTATGGAAAAATGCAGTGCACTATGAGTACCCGGATGATGCACTCAAAACAGTCAAGTTGTTGGGTGTGGAACTACGGACAATTCTCGCCCTCAATGGTCGCCATCTTGGCAACGCAGTGGAAGAGGAGGGACCACTTTTCAAACTGGAAATAGCGGCCGAGGACTGCGACTGTGAACGTCGCTGCATTGTACTAAGCACCACTATACTGTTGTCGGATATAAGCCAGCAGTATGTTTGTTGGGTTAATTTAGCAGTCTGTGATTATTTGCTAATGCTAATCTTCATTAATGTGCACTGTCCCTTTCCAAATGCCAGTTTGCTAACTAGCTAATTTGCTGTTGGCATTTTCCGTAAGTGCACAACGGGCATGTTTGGTTTGAGACAACACTACCCTCTCGAAATTTGCGCACTACGCCAATGAGTACATAGTGCACATAGTATACTACATACAAGTATACTAACGGAAGTATGTGATTTGAGAGACACCATTAGGTGTCCGGTCTACCATGGCCTCCATTGGTTAGTATGTAAGTCAGTGCTACTCAACCTGCACCCTGTGGGCCGTAACTGGCTCCCAACAGGGTGCTGGATGCCACCCCAACCATTTTCTAATTTACAATAAAAATAAACTGACTGGGGATTATATTTGTACTTTTAACACATAGAAGGTGCCAGAGTGCATAAAAAAGCACCAAAATAAAACTTTTTATCAAATAAAGGTGCCACCCTTTAAATCCCGGAAACACCCGTGCATACACGACTGGCCCCTGGTCTCCTGTCATTTTGAAAAAATGTTCCCCAGACAAAGCAAGTTGAGTATCCCTGATGCAAGGTAAAGCAGAGCAAATATTCAAATATAGCTTACACTAACACTGATATTTATTTAATTTATTTATTGATTCATCTACAGCGATATGTTGCTTAGCTTCTGTGCTGGTACATTTGGTTGGATCAAAGATGGCAGCATTTAACTATGTATCTTTAAGTGTTAACAAATTAAGGCTGAAAATTAAACAGAAATCAACAAGTCTGTGAATTTTTCTTATCTCTGCAGTTGAAATCAAATTCCAGCTGGCTACCTGTTAGTGATTGGTGTTGTTAGTGTGATGTCACGGGGCTTTGGCTAAATCAATAAATATGACAATAACGAAAGTCAACACAAACTGAAATAACAACCATAGCAAGCTATTCTTTGACAATTTGCCAGCACTGCAGCCCATAATTTCAGTTAAATAAATTACATTTGGTGGACTGTTTAAGAGGATCTTTGGTAGGGTTAGGGGGTTGTAGACATAAACTGTATTTGCGTTGTCTATTTAAAGACAGTGTTGCTGCTAATAGGTCCCACCTGAGTGTTTATGTGCTTATTTGTACATTATGTGTGTTTAAACTAGTATTTACAATACATAAGTTGGTGCGGTGTCGTGAAGAGGCAGCATGTTAGAACGAGGGGGGCCCCAAAACCTGCCTATGGCCCCCAAAAGTCTAGGGCCAGCCCTGTGTGAATCTAAAGCTGTTTTGCTCAAGAGAGGATTGTGACAGTTACCTTCAGATAAACCCAAGAGATGTGCCTTTTTTAGCGAGACAAATGTAAAAAAAACATAAACAAACGTCATCAAACAAACAGTGAGAATCTCCAACGACACTCCACTGTCTACGTCACCTCATTACATTTGTTTGCTGAACTGAAAATTGCAGGTTGTTATGGGTAACCACAGCAATGGTGGCATGAGTCAACTCCTTGTGACTAGACTGCACAGACAGCGGTCTGCTGGGTGGTCCTTCGCCGTGTCCCAGAGCTCTCAGCATTACTCTGGTCCCTCTGTGATGGAAATAATACGAGGAGCTGTTGCACTCAGAGCAGCCCCGTGGGCTATAAATGAATGAACCGACCCCCTCTCCTCCCGAGAGAGGCGTCTGATTATTGGCGACTGTAGCCAATACAGATGCACAGATCTTAGTCATGCCCAAATGACTGTAATTTGGAGCAGGAGAAACACAGGGCTTAGTGCGAGGAGAGGCCTGGTGCTTTTCTTCAGAGAAGATGGATACTCTTTCTTGTTACTGGCCTTTCACTACAACTCACTCCTCATGTCTAACTCCATACTCAATGTGCCACATTAGATGTGCAGCAGTGGATAACAAGTTCAGCTGGGCTGCATTAAGATAACAAATTACTCCTAAAACGCCCACATATGTATAACGTTTAGAAAAGTATTTAAGTACCTCAAGTAGTCATCTTAAGCCTCTCATATGGGGCTGCATACCTCTCTCTCTGGACAGGGCAGAACCAGATTTAACTCTACTTTTCAGCCTTACTAGCAGCATTGTTGAGTCTGAAGTATCTCAACTAGGGATAAGAGTTGTTAAGATTTTATTGATACCAGTGCTACTATGGATTCTACTTATTGGTCTGATTCTTTATCTATCACCTTATTGATTCCTGATCAAATATCTGTGTGGAAAAAAAGTAGGCTGTTTTATTATCTCTGAGTCTGAACATTGTGTATCTGTGTAGCTCTAATGTTATTATAACACAGGATATTGACCCTCAGTAATGGACGTGCTGCTCGGTTGGGAATAGGGTTGCAGCCGTATACCATAGACTATACACCAAGGTATTAAAATTAGCCTAGTTATCATACCATGTACATTTGCTTATCTACAGTACTGAAAAGTATTGCAGTCGGACAGGCAATCTCACTTGTGTGTGTATCTCCTGTCTTCCACTGCTGCCTCCCAGATGTTTTACATATACTTCTCCTAAAAGAAATGGTTTCAAGTTTCAGTTGTAACAAAGCATTTAACCAAAAACACTTCGGTTTCATTCCTTAAAGGGTCATTGTAAATAATAATAATAATAGGCTAATGGTCTAATATTGTACACCATGAAACTATATTTTCTGAGACAGTTATTGTACCATGAAACTCTCAGACCATTTCAACCCCGGTTAGGAAGCAGTGCCACTCATGTAGAGACCCTGTTTCCTCATATAGGGACATCACATTTGGGGTTTACTGGACCTTAAACTTCATTCTGCTTACTTTAGACCTGCTGTCCTCGTTTGTTGACACTGTTTTGTGCCATCTAGTGGTAGCAAAAACACAATACACTAATTCATGTAAAAACACACACAAAAGCGGACAAGGTCCAAAACCTGATTAAATTTAATGATTGAAACTTGTTAATTTATGATTTAAAAAGAGTTGTGGTTTGACATGCCATACAAACTTTACCAATTTTAGCAATGATTACAAGCTTAGACGTTGTTAA
The DNA here is from genome assembly GCA_035609425.1 of Epinephelus awoara. Taxonomy (NCBI): domain Eukaryota; kingdom Metazoa; phylum Chordata; class Actinopteri; order Perciformes; family Serranidae; genus Epinephelus; species Epinephelus awoara. The sequence goes on from CM069309.1 coordinate 23,080,346, forward strand.
TTAGAAAGTATTAGTTCGTCATTGGGACTTTATTATTGTTGACAATGTTTAGTTTTTATACTTATCAGGTCCTACTGATCCCAAATAGCTAGCTACATTAGCATACATTAGCATTTAGCAATGTTGGGCCTAAGTGCAGCCGCACAGAGCAGCCGACATGGCTATAGAATTGTCTCTACTTTAACTACAACGTAAAGATCAATGTCTGCCTTCGAAACTACACCAGTTGCCAGTTTATTAGGTACATCTAGCTAAAACTAATGCAGTCCAATGCAGCAGTCCTGCAATAAATCTTTCCCTTTATGAATGCACGGTTTTGTTTAAACTGCCAAGATTTGACTGATAAAAGGTAAAGTTATGACCAATGTTGAGAATGTAAGGCATCTGGCTTTAAATAGTGCACATCTGCTTGAAAACTTTCCATGCCATGCATCCAAACCAGAGTCCTCTAACTCCTCATCAGAACTCCCCCTCTGCATTACACACAGCTTTGATGATGAGAGGCAGTTTGGAAAGTCACATTTGTAGTCCTCGGAGAACATGACATAGGTTTCTGTGGTTTAGCTCCATGTCTCGTCTGGGGCAGAAAAGTATTCCTAGAGACTGTGAAGGAAGTTTGCTTGTATTGAGCATATGTTGCTTGTGCTAGAAATCTGCCTGCAGTGTTTTTCATGCATGACTGTGAAGCAGCATAGCAGCCAAAAACTTTTCATGAACTTTGTCGACAGCAAATCATCCAGAGCTTTATTATAATTCTCTCACTCCGACTCGGCTCCCACCTTCCCGCAGTCTTTGTGTGTGCTTATTTACAAGCCACGACTCCTGTCATCTTAGCTTGCTCCTACTTTTAGCCTGTGATTTGGAGATAAGTATCTAATAAAGTGCGCAGCTGGAAGATGCCCAGTGTAAGCTACAGATCCCCAGGAGCAGGGCTGGGAAACCTGCCTTAAAGTCGTGAAGTTCAACAAGGTGAAGGGGTGGAGGAAGTCGATGATCTCATTCTACTGAGAAAAAAATGAAGGAAGACAATGGAACATGAAAGTGATCGTGAATCAAAAACTACACTGATGTATGAATGGACATTGTTTGTTAGAAACACCTCGGTGCACACTGGCAACTGTTTATTTTGCTGTTCTCAAGCTCTTCCCAGTGTGCCGTTGTGCCTGTGTGTAAGAGTGCAGGAGCCTCACGGGTGCGGCTTTGTGAATTATGACTCCATGTTATGGAATGAAGGGAGCGGTGCCAGTTCTTTCTTTGCAGAACTGTGAAGTTTGGTTTAGAGGCAGGAGGGGGTCTGTGTAGGCTGAGCGTGTGGGTTGAGTGAGCAGTGCCCACACAGACAAACACAAACAGACGTATACACACACACACAAACACCAACTGGGGTTGTTGAAAGAATAAGACTTTGCAAATGTCAGACGCTGTATTTATTTGCACTACAACACCTCGCTTTGCTGACAAGCCTTCTCCAAAGCATACTTTAAGTCTTAACTTGTTTTAAAACCTCACCACCACTTCTCTTCAAGATGAAAAGACTCGCCTGGAAACCTGTTTGGCATAATCCATCATCTTGAACCTTGGTGCTTTTGTGGTGCATTCAATAAAGCACCAATATCCCCTACATCAATTGCGGAAAAAGCGTGCAAATAATGAGCCGTGTTGTTGGGAAGTCAAACCTGGAAGGCAGACAGTAATCAGATACAGTAATTGTTGTAAGAACACTGAATTTGGCAGCTTCCTGAGCTAGAGAGGTTTTTTTATACAGCAGCCAACTCTCAAATATCGGATGTTGTGATTTTCTTGAGCTGAACAGTAAGGTTGGTTTTCAAAACAGCCCCTGCTTGCAACTGCACACAATGACAGGGTATCTCTGACAAGAAATAAAGTTGACATTTTGTGTCCTAAACTGTGATATGAGCCTCCATTTTAGTGGGAATGGTAGTTTTTGCGTTTCATTGTTACTGAAAGAAATATAAAAATGATGATGATGTGACTTTTGCTGGGGTCTCTACCAAACAAGCATGTTCCCTTATGTCTGGAATATGATTTTTAGGCTGGTGCAGCTTTGTAGCACCATGATGCGTCATTTTAATGGTGCCATTGTGACACATTTTACCGTTATCAAAGAATTCTAGCCTTCTGTGATGGGTTACCTAATGCAAGGTTCAGACCTGTAAGTTGATTTTAATTGCCACCAGTGGAAGCCAGAAATGTTAAAAATCAATCAAACAATATGGTGTTCAGTATCTCTCCCTGAGTGTTGGCACATGTCATGGTTTGATAATGCTGATGTTGATGGCTAAAATTTAATTTCAGCCTCCCCTCTCTTCTCTCCTCTTTCCAGGACGTAGCTCCAGTGTGAGGTGGTATGTCAAACCGTGACTCGCTGGGGTTCGGGGAACTGCTTCCCCAGGATGTGGTTGATATTTTTGCCCAGGAGAAGCACAGCAAAAGGGGCCAGAAGAAGCGCAGCCACTCCCTGGGCCGGGCTCTGGGCTGGCTGAAGGGCAAGAAGAGGAAGGAGCTCGGTGCTAAGGGGCAGGGCCTGGGTCTCGGTCCTGCACTCGACTTGGCTTTGGATGGGCACCCTGCTGGGCATCAGGGTGGACACAAGGGAGGACATAAGCTGGGAAGGCCACAAGGTAACGGTCATGGTAAGAGCCTACAGGATGCTCAACAACCATTTTATCCCCTTAAGTATTTTATAAGGGTGTTTGGGGCTACTATCTGACAATATTTTCCATTAAAAAACAAAACTGTTTCTGTGAGCACAACATCGAAAAATTAGGTGGACCAACTCACCAGAAACAGACCACACCCACTATCAATATAAAGTTTAACACACTATGAAATAAAGCATTAATCTATTGGGAAAAAGAGCAGAGACACTCTTTGACACAGCAAAGCCATAAATTTAAAGGAGCTGTATACGACATCCAGTTTATTAACATAACGGCAAACAGCTGTTTTCTACATAAAGACATAGTGAAGTAATGGAGTCCTGAGCAGAAAGGTCACGCTCCATCTGTGTGTGTTGTAGCCCAAGCTTCAATGTTCTTTTGTAGTAGATGGTCCAGCTGTGTGTCCACGTTAATGCATGTGAACCCCTGTGTGTGTGTGTCCCACTGGCTAGCTAATCATCACTGCTCTGCACTGCGCTCATACGGCAGTTACAGCTGATAATACTGTCCTGAACAGCGTTGTTGCAGAATCATTGCCCCCACCCTTCTGCTGCCCCTCTATGTTAACACTCTTGGCTCCGTTAGCACTGTTGCCATTGTTAGCGCTGTTCATGTTGTTAGCACCGTTAGCTGCTAGCTGCCAACTCAGACACCCTCCTGTTTTTTGCTCGCTAGAATATAGCTCACTCCTTTAATGAATGTGGCTATTGATTGGGCTGTCCTTTACTCGTTTGATCCCAAGATGAGATGTGTCAAGATCTGTCGGGTGTACCGCCTCAGCTATTAAATTTTCCTGGGAAAACTCTGACATTTACTTTGTACTGTCCAGAAGGCCACTGGTGTCATTTCACCAGAAAATGAGACTCACCTTGCAGAGACTTGAAACGTGCTTCAGGTAGCTAATTCAGTTGCAGTGAACAGTTTATTTGCCAAACCTATGTCGCCCTCGGCGTCTGTCATGCTCATTACACAATGTAATAATAGAGCTGACTGAAAAATAAATTGCAAACCATTTTGAAAGTCGATTAATTGCTCGTGCCAGCAATGAAGCAAAACACTGGGTTGTTTCAGATTCTCAAATGTGTAGATGTGTATCTTTTGGTCATGGGCTGTTGTTTGGATAAAACAAGGAGCTCTGGGAACTTGCAATAGGCTATTCTGTCACTATTTTCAAACGTTTCTTGTAGTCTTAACAATTAATTGAGAAATTAAATAATTTACATTAATTAAAAATAAGTCATTCATTGCAGCCCAACAAAAGAAATACAATTTCACCAGCTGGGAATTAGATTTGGATGTAAGAGCATCTTTGAATGCATCACCAGTCTCTGCCATACAAGATAGTTACCTCTGACACATACTCACACTCGCAAAAACCAAACCATTCAAGTAACAAATTATTAAACTGTGATGAATGAATCTCGATCAAGGCCATTCCAGTTCATTAACGTGCTGATGTGAAAGAAACTAATGGGTGCCTGCAAGGAAGGAAAAAAACCTGCAACACACCAAAAATGGGAAAAGAAATCTTGCAACACCAGTTTGTCCTATGTATAATACCGGATTCTAGAAACAAAAATTACATGGGCAAAGAAAACAACACCAGTGTGGTCTGGTAACGTATTGCACCTAAAGAGGGACCTCTTCGTACGACATTTAAAGAGGAACACCACCTAAGAATTCCAGTATGTTATTTCCATGGCCTAGGAAAGTTCAATCAGTATTTGTGAACATGAGCTACTCTCTCTCAAAGCCAGAAACCAGAGAAGTCTCAAACATGTGATGTCATAGGATGTAAAGTCTGGAGCTGCTCCACAATAAATGGGAGCCTGATTGTGTGGATCCACAGAATGTTTTTTCTTTTTTATACCTGAATTAGCTTTATTCTAATGTAGTGTTCCCAGTTCTGAAATGAAGAATGTACCCATGTACTCCTGGGGCTACTAGATCATTACTCTGGGTGCTTTCAGTGTCATCTAGAACATTCCCAGTTTATTGTCTGTGGAGCAGCTCCAGGCTTTACACCCTATGACAAAGTTGAGATTTAGCACTCTAGTTTTTGGTTTGGGAGAGAGTTGTTCATGTTTACCTTCATTTTTGGACATAGGAACAACATGTATGAATTTTGAAAATGGGTGTAGCTCCTCTTAAAAGACATTTCTGTAGAGCAGTCCATCTCAGATGAGTAGGAATACCTTCCTGGGAACCAGTCGAATATGATGCTCCTTGGCTCCCAGGCATGTGTGTTTGTTCACTGGGGGGATGTTTGAACAGACTGTCTTCCTACTCCCCTTCTGAACTTAAGCTCACTTTGTTTGCCGTGAAAAGAAATCTCTGTCTGTCCTGTTCTGTGACACCATCACTTAACTTACCTGGTCTTCAGGTTACGTGGAGGGAGAAGTGCTGCACCGTGAAGTGGACGGTGTGTTTTATTTTAACCTGTATGCAGCCACACAGGCAACACTCATACACAAAGTGAATGCAAAAAAAAAAAAATTCACACGCTCCCAAGGAAATGGCAGCAATGTACTTTTCCCAGAGCTGTGGGATCTTGTTGAAGCTTGCACATGTGCACTCGCATGTCAGCATGCTGAACTACACCAGTCCTGTTTTCTCTTTGTGAAAACAGTTTTTTTTCCCAGTGTGAACTCTAAGTTCTAACTTTAGTTTAACACCCTCATTAATCACACCCTGATGCAGTCAGACCTGAAACACAAAAACATCAGCCAGCAGAACCTTGTTCTACTGACAAGCCTCACACAAAAACAGAAAGGCGAACACAGTTTTGGGCCCGGGCTGTTTTATGTGTGTTTGTCTGCCAGTGTTTGTGCAGTCTTGGCTAATTGCCGCACAGACAGAGGAGGTCCCGCCCGGTTCTTTTGCTGCGTCTTCTCCATGTGGAACTTGTAGTTCAGCGGGAAGGGTGTCGGTGGGGATTTCCATGGGATTCAAACTCATTCACACAGTCAAACTATACCCACAACAGAATATGTATAAACACGTTTTCAGTCATATCTGTTACTTTTGGTAGACGGTGAATGCATAGACAAGTGCGTCAGCAGTACAGTAGACTGCATTACACAATCTTTGCACTACGCTATGCTACTTATGGTTAGTTACAACAGCAGTGTGAGCCTAAGAGTTTTGTAAGAGAAAGTAAACTGTGACGACAGATAAGGTATTTGTCCTCTGCCAAGGTCAGCTCAGAGGCTACCTCCCACATCAGACTGAAGCCATGAATTCTTCTTTCACTTCTCCAAACATGCACTCAAGAGGAATTACTGAAAAAATGATTTTTTTTAAAAGTTGGAACCAACCTTTAAACATTGTTTTTATAGCAGCCACAATGATTTTATTCTATATTTATACCCTCAAGGTAGTAGGCCTCAGGGTAGCAGAATTATGTCACCACGACGCTGGAAGCGTTGCCTATTAAGTGTGAGTTATGTGCCAGGTATTAACATATGCTCCCATTGAGCCCTCAGCGAACAGTGTGTTGTGTGTGGCATGCAGATTGTTGGTGCTGGCAACAGACCGCAGCAAACTCCTCGCCAGACGCTTCCTCTGATTAGAGAAGGAGCTCAGCGAATTCCCAAAACGCATCCAGAGGAAGTTTATTGCAGGAGGAGCAGGACACGGTGCAATGTAACACACTTGGCCAGAGAATTGAATACCTCCAGCTGAGCCCCTGATGATGATCTGTATTGATGCCAGAGGGGCCTCCTGCCCACTAAATGCCTGGTATGGCAGGCACAGTGCCAGTTAATTAAAAGCCATGCCAGGACCGTTACAGTGAAGGAGGAACAAGGGGTTCTGTTTTTCCTGACCCCTTCACTCCCAATGTTCCTCCTCGACCGAGACACTGGTACCACAGAGGATTGTGTGTGTGTGTGTGTGTGTGTGTGTGTGTGTGTGTGTGTGTGTGTGTGTGTGTGTGTGTGTGTGTGTGTGTGTGTGTGTGTGTGTATACGTATGAATGCCTTGGTATCAAACCTCAATGTCATCGCAGATACCAAGTATACAAAACAAGATCAGAAACGTCTTTTCAAAATAGTTTTTACGTGATGTTGTTTTATTCTGAGTGGATGCTGAAGTTCATAAGAGAACTATAAATCACCCTAACAGACAATTTTAAAGCTGAAATGTTAATTGTTAAGTAAGTTTTCCAGTAGTAGAAATGCCAACTGTTCCCTATTTCTAGCTTCTGAACTGTGAGGGTTTTCTCCTTTTCTCTTTGTACTTGACAGTAAACTGAATATGAAGAACAAATTTGGGCAGTTTGATTTAAACAGATACCAATAACCGATATTTACCTGCTTCTCTTGGCCGATAACTGATACAATAACCGATAATTTCACTTTTTTGTATTTTAAAAATAAGTGTGTAGACAAACAAGTAGCTGTGTCTCACACACGCAGCCAGAGAGAGATGCGCTCCACACTGGGTTGCCAGGTAACAATACAAATAACTGTAGCATCACATGGCTAGCAGTTATAAATAACTAACAGAGTCCAGCTTTAAAAACTTGGTGTTGGATGTTAGCTGCTGCTGCTAATTAGCTTGTGCTAACACTTTGGAGACGGTCTTTCAGCGCTGTGTCTAACCTGTGTCGGGCTGTTGAAGATCAGATCCTCAAGGTAATCCAATTGTCTTCCTCTGGAACTGTGAAAGACGTCCACACCATGACATGTTTTGACCTGTAGACAGCATACTGTAGATTTTATGCTTCATTTTCTTTGTTTATTGGTGGCTCGCAAACCAAGTTTAAAGGTACATGTACCGCCACCCACTGTGATGGGTGTAAACATGCTGCCCTTGTTAAGTCAGTGAAAGCAGTCTGGCTTCATATTATTGGCGCTATTTTTCAGGTTCATTTTAATTATCAGAATAATGCATAATTCTAAAAATGTCCCATTATGATTTATTGGCCCGACATGTGTCGTCCATCCCTAGTTTGATCATATCACCTTGTGCTCTAGGAAATTTTATTCATTTAATTTTGTCTTATTTTTACAATTATGTGATATTTAATATACATTTTATTTACTCAGTTAACAGAGATAAATCTGCAGATTAAGGGACAGTGAAAATAATCGTTGGACCCCCTAAGCCAGAGCCTCTGTGTGAAGTCACTGTTATTAAATCAGCATTTTCTTGTCAGAGGGCTCAGTCACTCATGTCAATAACAGAGCCCTTCCTAAAAAAACATAAAGGAGTAGCTTTAGCAATTCACTTTGAAGATCTTACCGGAAAAAAACATAATGAAGCATTTTAAGTGAGTGTTTTGTTTCCAGTCAGTTTACCTGTAGGACTGTAGATGGGCTGAGAACTCTATACAACATGGGCCCTTCATCTCAGTGGGGAGAAGAAACAACATGTTGTGCCTGTCCTGCAGTGGGTGGGGTGGGGCCTAAGGCACTAGACAATATCACCGCCAACTTTTCCAAAAACTTATTTGACGCATCAATACAAAGCAGCAAAATCTGTCTCTTTTTTCCCCACAGTATTTTTTTAAGAACACAGTGTACTCAAATCTTTTCCATTTCCCAATACTTAGGCTATGTATAACCTAACAAATTGAATCTACAGTTGCTCTTAACACATCCCTACTCAGACTGGAATTCAGATTATTTAAAGCTACCATTGAATGTCTGGTCAGATTTGTAATCTTGATTATTTAATCTTTAATCTGATATTTCCTAATTTTGGACTGATACTATTAACATATCAGATAATTGAATCTGGCCGTGTGTTTGCCTCTCAGTTTGGTTTAAGGATGACAAATAGATTGATATAGATTTCCTGTATGGGGCTACTTTACCCTTTGCTCTCTCATTTTTGTAAACAAAGCCTATGGAGTTTGAGCAGAGAGGGAACTGCACAGTAGCAGTTTTTGGAGGTGATAAACTCTGGACCTCTTGGACCTTTCATTGAGGAGATCCATTAACTCTGCATTGTCTTCTCTGATTACCTGTGTAATGATTCATCCTGAGCTAAAAGGCCAAAAGATTATCTGTTGTCACGTGTTTAATTTGCTTCCATTTGTCTGATTCCTTTGTTACCTGCAGATGTGGAGGAAGTATTCAAATTCTTTACTTAAGTAAATGCCCAGTAAAAGTCCTGCATTAAAAATGTTACTTGAGTAAAACAGTATAATCAAATGTACGTAATGTAGAAAAAGTCAAAGTACTCAGTGCAGAAAGAAGTCCCCTGTGACTGTTGGATTATTATGACTCATGCATTAATGGAACAGCAGGATTTTACTGCTGTAGTTGGTTGAGGCGGAGCCCACTTTGAACTATTTACTGCTGATTATTTTCATGATGGATTAATCTGCTCCATTCATCTACTGATTGTTTGGTGTGTAATCATTCAGCAAATAGTGATAAATGTGACCTCGAGCCCAAAGCAACAGCCCAAATATCAACATTATTAACAATATATTTAAAGTATTAAAATGATTAAAAGGAAAAGAGGCAAATCCTCACATTTGTGAAGCTGGAACTGTGACATATTTTTATATGAAAAATTATTTAAACAATTGTAAAAATAGTTGCTAATTTATTTTCTGTCACTCGATTGCTTGGCTGATAATTTCAGCTGTTCTGTATAAACTATTGGCGAGTTTTATTCATCACAAAGCATCATATTTTCCAACTGAAATATGTTTTTTGTGTAAAAATCTTAATTTGTAAAGTACTAAAGCTTCCAGGTAATTGTAGTGAAATAAGGAGTACAATGTTTCCCTCAGGGATGTCGTGGGAGAGACGCAGAAAATGCCATTAAAGGAAAGACTCAAGTAAAGTACAAGTACCTCAAATTTTACGTACAGCACTTGAGTAAATGCACTTAGTCACATTCCTCCACAGCCCTTCTGACAGTGATTTATGTCCCTGCCGTGCTGTCACTTTACTCGAGCCTGTGTAAAACTAGAAGATGGGCCTCTCTTACACAACTCTGGCGGCTCAGATCTTGCCTCGGCTTCATAATGGGCTCTGAGAGGAACGGCCTTGGTTTGGTTACATGGAAATATGGTGAAGTGAAGACTGATTAGGTCATACAGTCCCAGGAAGGTCACCTGTTGGCTCGAAACACTCCCTCGGAGATTCCTCACATTCCTGAGTGTAATAAAGATAGTTCTTTGAGGAAGTTGGAAATAGGGAGCCCTTTGTGTGTGAGTGTGTTTGGCATATATGTCAGGTGACGGATCACGGGAGGCATTTTATTTGACTTTCTCTGTTGCATATTTTGTTATAGACAGTGTATTTATTTAAGGTGCAGACGCATCAAACAGATGTCAAATATCTTGCGGCGACAAAGGCCGACTGTTGCGTCACCTCACATCACCTGTCTCTTGGCCATAACGTTGCACTTGAACACACCACAAAGACTATAGCCGGTGGTCAACTACGAGTATGTTCTGGGAAAAAAATACAGACGGCAGTAGTCTGTATTCAAAAAGGGAAACCAAGCATTGTGGATATGCAAACCATTGTTAGGATATACACATGAAACAAAGCAGCGTTGCCGACCATTTTCACACCACTCTTCTTCTGTGTGTGTCCTCTTGACTTTAGTCATTTGCTTGCTTTCCTCGCTTCTGTTTCTCTTCACGTGTACAGCCACTCTGGGTGATTTCTCCCTCTGACAGTCTACACCACCGATTCAACAGGGTCAGTTAGCCGAAAAGCCGAAGACTAGTGCTAATGGTGCAGGACACACTGCAAAAAACTAGGGTCACAGACGCTTACTGAGGGCATCACATTGACTGATGGCCAAACAGCAGCCAGGGGCCAGATGCATAAAACTCAGTGTAAATTCACGCACACCTGCATGAGCCTCATTTCCACACACACAATTCGCCATAAATTGATGCAGAAACACCCTTAGACATCCATCTGCATATCGATACTTGCGCCTGCTCCACCATTCATTGGACCTGTCAATTAAAAATACAGTTACGAGAGCAGTTTCACTGACTGTGTTGCACTGGCGAGGTTCTCCTACAGAGCCGGAGCAGCTGTCAGCATGCACGGCTGTGGATATTTGTAGCATCTGTGTCACTAACTCATCACATGTATCTGCTAATCATCATTGCATTATTATTATTATTATTAAACATCAGAAGGATGATCAGTGATTCATTCATGATACTCATGTTGAAACTGACTTTACAAAATGCTTCACAGGATAAATGATCACTCACAGGGAGATGAATCACTCAAAAATGATTTGATATTAACTTCATAAATGTGCCTTTGATTGACATTTTACAGAACACTGTGCAGCCTGCAAAACACTGACAGAATCTTGTCCATATCATAAAACCCGCAGCTATCTCAGCTAAAACTGTGTGTGCACCTGGTCCGAAGAATCTGTAAGGTATTCACATTCTCATGTGTGGGAAAACACACACGCATTGTTTATATGTGTACATTTTGTTTATGCATCTGGCCCCTCTTGTGTCAGGGCCTTGATTGCATTGTAGCATAAATTAGGGAAAATGTGTTTACGTGGAAAATAGAACTTCATCTTAGGGATGGCAGATAGTAGAACAAGTTAAGACTGGTGGAAAACTTGCAACACATTGTTCATTTAGGGAAGTGAAAGAAAACAAGAATGCAGCAGGGCACAAGTTACAGCATCCTTATTTAGATTCAGCTGGAGCATATACACTGTCATGTGCAGTGAAATACACACAGGGCAGCAAAACTAACAACAGTGAGACGGAGACAACATCAGCTGCTGTTTAAGTAATTGAAAATGATATTTCCTTAAAAACGGTGCGTTTAATGTTGTTTAAAACACTGTGGTTTAGTGTGTGTGTGTGTGTGTGTGTAGTTATTGTAGTTGTGTCGTGATGATGAAACAACAACCGTAAATGGCAGGAGAACAGGTTTGAGAAAACTGGCATGTGATAACGTTTCACTTTCTTGCTCTCATGGCGGGAAGTAAACAACCAGTCCGCCTTTTTATATGCTGTCACATGAGGGAAGTGAATCAGTCTGATTATTTATAAACCACTTGTTGATTCTGTCATGTGTCTTTGTAAATTAAAACATCTTAGTGGAGTGAGGATGGGGTTAACTTCTGTTGTGCTTTCAAGTACATTTTGTCACTTTGTCTATAAGATATCTGAAAATTTAGCTGACGCAACATAGACAGCCATTTGCTGAGCTGTTATGTGAGAATCAAGCTGATGCTGACATCGTGGGAATTTCTGTACTTTCTTGATTACCTGTGTAGTAAACAGTCGCACAAATGCTTGCTTATAATCACAGGGTTTTGTGGGCATTTACTAGGATTTTGTTTCAATAGGTGAAAAGTCACCACGCCCGACTGGCAGAGGAGATCACATTAAGGTCACTTGAATGATAAGAGAGGTTTGCCCTCCAGTTCCAATTGAATAATCTGCTCCGGTTTCATTTAATCAAGTTCCTTTTATTCTTTGCCGTGATCTAATGGTTGGTGTCAGTGTTACCAAACTAAGCAGGATGGCCAAAAGCAACAGTTATTATTTATGAAATCATATATTGTTTCATTGTCAAGATGTGCAGATGCATTGTTACTGTGGCTGTGCACCGTCTGCACACGCTGTTGTCACGAAAGGAAAATATTTGCCAACACATTGTGGCAAGTCTACAGACAAATCTGTGCTTGGAAAGTTTTGTGAGTCACCAGTTGTGATATTTGTAGTCGAATCAGGCTCTTTTTGAGCAATGGGGCTTACTGTAAAGACTTGACATTCACAGTGCTATTGGTGAAGATAACTTTGTTGGCTTTACTTCACTAGTGAAACAGAGTTTAATAAAGGTGCACACAGTGTTGGTTGTTCATAGTTTTCCTTTCTGAGTACACACTGTTCTGACACGATGCATTCAAGGACTGGAGCTGTGATAAGCCTGCTGGTGTATAATGGAGGGACTTGCCCAGTTTACATCAGCACAACCTGGTGATTTAGTGCCCAGGGGTGTTAGCGAGGTGATTCACTTTTCATTTATTGTGAAGATGTATACTTAATGGTAAACAAGAGACTACAGTTGTGCTAGCACCTCTGTGAGGCTGCATGAAGGTTCAGCACATGAACCTGGATACTGGACCCCAAGATGGTGCCTATTCATTCCAATAAGATTTGCTCGCCTGGTGCATATGGCAAAAAAAGTTTCCAGCTGCAAGTAGGGGTGGGGAAAAAATGGATATAGCATAGCATCACAATATTTTTGTGTGGCAGTATTGCATCGGTACACGGAACGCAAATTATCAATTTCTTTTATTGTATGAATTTTTGATATTATGAGTACAAATTAAGCTTTTGGTGGCCTAATACAATAATAAATTACTTTTTCAGTTCACCAGATACATTTTGCTGTGATAAAAATCATCAAAGTGAGATGGACAGACTGAAAACTTTTTATTGTATTAGATAAGATTAGATTTCGGGACACAATTTACAGTTGAAAAAAAGTTAATATATCACAATGTATTTATCGCAATACTCAGCATATTGCAGCATTTTCGATATCGCAATAATTTTGTATCGTAAATAAGTTTTAGAAATATAAATCCTCCATAGATCAAAAATTCAGAATAGAAAACAAACAAGCTCGCATTACGTCACCACCCAGCGGCAGCATTTATTGGTCTGGTGCGGCACAGTGCGTCCCAGCAGTTGTAGGTTTTTACCTCTTGACCAAAGGCGAATGCCGCAGTCCTTTTTTCTGTTTTCTCTGGTCTGTAGCACCATTTTCAAAAGTATTTGCATCTTTCTACTATGTAGACAGCCCCCTTGTATGAAAAGACCATCTTTTACAGCAGTGAAATACTTTTTTAATGAGCCTACAGCCAGGCTAGCATGTCTGTGAGGCTGAATGTAGGCACTAGGATGGGTTGAGCTAAATGCTAAAGCTTAAATACGCCGAGTGTATAATTCGGGTTTTCTCACTCTTGTTCTACTGAACGGACTGTGAAGCTTTTGCTTTTTGGCAGGCCTGAATATGTTACATTCTCCTGTACAGTTTTTAATGGGATTTGATCAGTTGCTTACTGTTAACCTATCGATAGAGACCTCATTGCTCTGAAACTGGCACTGAGTTTATTTACTCTTGGCCTTTAAACTGTGCAGTGACAGGTGAAGGCAGCAGCTCAGCTCAGGATGTGAACTGACGTAATGACATTGACTGTGGTGCAAACAAAGTGGCCACCTGCAAAATAGTAGTGACGGTGTGTTGTGTGCACCGTGAGTTTATTTCTGGAGGTATCTGATACATGCAGGCTCGCTGGCGTACAGACTGTGTTGTCTGGAGTGTAACACTGCGTGCCAGATGATGCAGGTGTATCTGTTACCTGGATTGTTGTCCTTGTCACACCACGCTACGTCCTTCCTTTCTTCCAGCCGGGATGTTTATATTTTATTCATTGAAAACCAAGAGCGTGAAAACAGTCAATGGAGCACACAGGCTCTGACCAGGACGTGTCCAGATGAGACTGTGCATACTGGCATTTAAAGAAACAGAGAGCCCCTCCAGCTCTTTCCCACTGTCATCACAGTGCGTCGAGTTGGGTTTGTGCTGATTAGAGAGGCTTAAGCACCTGGCAGACAGCACCCTCAGAGCCCGAGAGAATGTCTCTGCATGGCTGTCTGCCTGGCGGTGCAAAACAAGAGAGAGGGGCAAGTTAGGGCAGGGCAATAGGTGTGTACGGGGCATTTGCATCTGTTTGATTCCCATGAAGCGGCGCTAAGTAAGAGTCACATCATGTCAGTGGTAGTTTGTCTGCGCTAGTGTGTGTGTGTGTGTGTGTGTGTGTGTGTGTGTGTGTGTGTGTGTGTGTGTGTGTGTGCGCGTGCGTGCGTGTGTTGCTCCATCTAAAGCAGGGATCTTAAACTGTTGTCTTTTACAGTAAAGTTTAACTTTATACATTCTGGAGCAAACAATTTGTCTTTTCCTCTCCTCTTTTTTTCTAGCATTCTGCCTGCTTTGTAAATGATGCTGTTAGAGATGATATAGATAAAATATAGACAGCAACTTCACACACAAAAAAATCAGTTGTCCATCCCCTTTTGAAACTAGAGTACTGTCAGACAGAGCTGTAGCCACACTGAGGACAGTGAGGTCCTGTCCTCTGCTTTTTTTTTTCCTTGGAATTTGGGGGTTTTAGTAACTTGACGGGAGGTTTACACTCTACAATTAAAATACAATAACGTGGGCACTTCACAGTATCTCTACATCACGTAAAGTAAAATTTGGCATCTTTTAGGCAATAAATAAATAAAAATAAAGGATTCTGTATTTTGCTGTTGGCAGTGTGGAGCGAGCTGAAGGGTACAGTTCACCCTAAAATCAAAAACACACATTTTCCCTTTTAACTGTAATGCTATTTATCTGTCATGATTGTTTTGGTGTGAGTTGCAGAGTGTTGGAGATATCGGCTGTAGAGATGTCTGCCCTCTCTCAGTTATAATGGAAGTAGACGGCACTTGGTTTGTGGTGCTCAAAGTGCCAAAAACTACATTTGAAAAACTCAACAGCAATGTTTCTTTCCAGAAATCAGGACCCAGTTACACAAGATAATCCACAGACCTCGTGAGCAGTTTTATGTAGTTTTGTTTTTGCCGGACTACTGATAACTGATAAAAATCAGTACGGGTAAGAGGAAAAATATGTAACTTTAATTTTAGGATGACTTGTTCCTTTAAAAACAACACATAGACGTCATGGAAATGTCGCAGAAAATATAACATTTTACAGAAATGTAATGAAACAATTTCCTGAATTAATTAAATATGGTTAAAAGAAAATAGAGACTTGGACTTGTCCTAGTCCTGGTAAATCAGGCGACTGCTGTTCGTACATAAACTTTCTGTGCTGCCCTGTTGTCACAGTTAACTAAATGTTAAATGATGAATTTGTATGCTCTGATTTAAAAGCCTTGTTAAAAAAATGAAATGGGAAGAGAAGGTTAAAATACTTCTTGAGTAATTTCTTGGTCCTTCTATTCTAAGCCCAAATCGATTCAGAACTCAGTGCTCCTAATCTAAAACAGGTAGTCAGAGCTAAAATGTACAAAGCATTGCCATGGTTGCAGATCATAAACACACTTCATCGCCGCCTGTGTCACTGGGTGTAATTTGTTTACAGGAGTTGATGACGCAACACATCTCCTGAACCCTTCTGTCTGTGTTTACTGCCAGGGAATCCATATTTCACCAAAGCACACTTACTAACAGATGTTTGCTGAAATGTTCTATTTTAAATCCACCATTATTTACATGCCATAAAGTGTAATACATAATTCCCCTCTGGATCTGATTGCACATTGTTTTTCCTCATTAGAGGCTGAAGTCTGCAACATAAATCCAGCACTCACGTAGTATCACACCCATTAGATTCAGTCTGTTTATCCAAATCCGAGATGTAAATAATCGCTACCAGCCCGCTAATACGGTCAGCTTCAGCGACAGATGGTGTCTTTAATATGTCAGTGATAAATATGGACACAATTACAATGTGATCACAGAACCAGTGATAATAGGAGCCCCTCATTAACGTGCGGCCGTGCCCCACCCACCACCTCAGGCCTCTCCAGTCAGTGTGTGCTGTCATGGTAACCAAATAAGTGTTGTCCTAGACTGACTTGACCCCACACATACATATCAACTTTCTGTTTACGTCTTTAGGTTGAAACCTGCACTTAAGGGAGTGGAGTCTGTGTGTTCAAACACCGGTATTTTCCTATTTGTCACTGGTAACACATGCAATTCATTTCTTTCCTTTTCTCTGTAAACTACTTTTGTCTTGAGTCACTCGCTAGGATCATGACCATGAGAATGTTTTCCATTTGTTCAGATGGCATACATTCCATGTCATGTCTGCTCAGCACACCAGGAAGTGAACAAACCCCCTTTAGCTGCACGTGAGTTTGAGGTGTCTGAAGTAGAAACTAAAAGAAATAAAAAGAGAAGAAACAACAGAAATCAACTCAAGAGCAGCATAAAAGTTTATTTAATGCGTCTCCAGATCATAAATTTAACCTCTAGATAGCAGCTCCTGATTAACTGAGTAATTTAAGATCTGTCATCCTCTGTTTTCATGCTGCATAGTAACTAATCTAACGTAATGTTGCTGGGAACAATAGAGAACATTTTTCACATGTGTGACCATGTGCTGTGGAGCTGAGGGCCTCCTGTTAAACATGGTTTTAATCTTGTTTTAGAAATAGATTCTTTTAAATCACTTACTCCCCCTTGTGGCAAAACAAAAAAGTTATATATCATAATAAAGTCTGGGGAGGTGAAATGTCCTGCTTTAATAGGGTTCAACAGGGAAAATGGTGTCTCATCTAACAAAGCAGTGTAGTGTTATTTATTAACAGTGAGGCTCAAGTGAGAGGGAGCCACCTGTGACGCAATCATACCTCAAAATCCCTAACAACAGCTTTCCCCTCAATGTTTACGTGTGTGATGTCAGTTTCATCTGTGCCCTGACTGACCAATCCGGGGCGGGCGTGCCTGCAGATGGGGGGCAACAGTGGGATGCTGGGTAGGTTGTTGAGCAGCGAGTGGGGGAGATACAGCAGAGAGGGGTGGCAGGAATTAGGCTGCTGAGGATTAGTGTCTGAGCTCTGATTGTCCATTGGCTGTAGAGACCTTTAACACTGCATGGACATGAACTGACAACAACAGCTTCATCAATAACAAGCAAGGCTGTCATTGTGCTGTGATCTTTCCGGGATGTTTTTTGAACTGACGGACTGCTCCTTTAGATCCTCTTTTCTTTAACACAAGTTGGGCGTAGATTTGGATTACTCTACTAGAAACTATGGTGGTGCTTCTGACCAATAACTCTAGTACTAATTTCTACTGCTTTCCAACTCTGTTCAGGAGGAAAGGTGAGTGAAAGCAGCACAATTATTTAAAATTACAAGACAACAGACCTGATTGGTTCATGACAAACAAATTGCTCCTGCCCTGATTGTTTAAACTGCTATTCAAGTATGACCAGGACAGGCTGGATGAACTGGCTCGCTGAGGTCAGGCAGTAAAGTAATTTAAGTGTGGACAATCACTGCTGCTGTGGACCATAAAAGCTACTGTTTGTTATGTTTACTTCCCTCATGTATAATATGCTGTGATTTTTAGTCTCACTTTAGCAAATAATACTTGCTCTAAATTGCAGAAAAAATAGGTTAAAGTTTTGGAAATATGTATATTTATAGATAACTGCGTATCAGGAGAACCTCTAATGCTGTTACAAAAGAGACAGTGGTGAAAATTAGTGGTGATCACTGAGCACATGGTTGCTGAGGCTAATTACAGCATGGTCTTACAGTGACAGCGCAGACAGTAGAGTACAGTAGGTGGCTAAATGTGGAGCAGCTGTCACTGTTACATAAAAGTGTCTTAGCCAAGTGTTAGCCCGGTGATGCCAGGCTGGGTCGTGGTAGCGTGAGGACACCACATGGAGTTCAATCGCATGCTAGTTGGTCAGCTAATGTTGGCTAAAGTTGGTCAGAAAATGTTTATTTGCATTTGAAATACAGTAGACAGAGCTACTGTCTCAGGACATAGAAAAACAACATTTAAAAACTATTTATAGTTCCTCAAAAAACATCTAAAAATTATAAATGGCAACCAAAAAAAAAAATTAATTAATTACAAATTCATTAAGAGGTACAGATACAGTATCTCTTTTAGCTACATTCACAATACAATTAGCACAGCACTGTATTACTTTGGTAATTAAAATTAGTAATTACAGGAGCATATAGATTTAAATAAACCTTGTATTTCTGTGCATGGAGTTTTCCCATTATTTTTTCCATTGACTACACTCTCAATAACCTGTCCTGCTATTGATGTAGGGTGAGTGGTGGTGGTCTTTTAAGCCAAGATAGAATTGTATTTTTTTGCCACTGATAAAAAAATATTAAGCAAATAAACCTCGCTTTAATCCATAGCTCCATTAGGGATTGTTCCTATTATATAACACAGTGGGTCTATTGGCAAATCAGTGTTTGAAGTGGTCAGTATTTCTGTATGAATCCCCTCCTAGTATGACTTCAGTTTAGGACAATCCCCAAAAGTGTATGTGTGTGATCTACAACCTGTTGCAAATGCAAAAATGACAGAAATCCATTTAGAGTTTGGACTTTCTAAGAAAGGCTACAACTTTAAAACCAGTAACTCAGAGTCATTAGAAGATAATATTCAGGTTTTTGGAGTGCAAATTAATATTTTTTTAATGACGCCCATGACTCAAGTGTTACATAATTAGACTGTTGCATTTTAATTAGTGTCCTCACTGTCTAATGATATGATACTTTGGCTTGGAAAAAATGCGTAACACTGAGCATACTTTCTGACAGTAGATTTTTTGATTTGATAATCCCGTCTTAAAAGTCACTGTCAGAGTCACTAGAGTTAAAGCCTGCGTGACTGGAAGGAACGAGTTTAGCCATCTTAATTCACATACTCTCATGTAATTAACCCATGACCATATTTACTCTTCCTGTGCTTAAACGTCCCTGACAGACACCTGAATGCTCTCATCCTGTCCATATGGCACGTTTATCTACTGTTACAGTAACACAGAGCTTTGAGTTGATCCAGACTGATCCCCTCTCCTCTCCCTGTCTCTCTGCTTTAAGCTGTCTCCAAGCGAGATGATGATGATGACAAGACTCCGGCACCCCCGGAGTTCCAGGAGAATGTGTTCATCGAGGCCAGCAGGCCCAAGTACCTGGAGAACCTCCACACTGAGGCCCTGGAGGGATTGAAAATGATGCAGCAGGAAGGTACAAAGCACTCTAGTGATGCAGTATTACATCTGTGCACTAAATTAGAGGTGTGCCATGCCAACATGTTGACAACTGTCTGAATATTGCTCAAGAGGGTGTGTACCAGAGGATATAAACACTGCTAAGGATTTTATTTGTCATTATAAATCTGCAGTCAAATGTTTCTCTCCTTGCAGAAACCAATACTGGAGTGGAGTTCCAGGACAATGAAAGCGCAATTGTAAGTAACGCTTCACAGCCAGATTTTATTTTCTTACACTTACAGCAAACACACATTTCTGTACAAGTGATTTTCATTTTTTACAAAAAGATTGTCTCTTTTTGCCAGTCGACAATAGGGACCAACACTGACAGGGAAGATGCTGGATTTATGACAGACAGTACGATTGCTGACACAACTTCTGTTGTCTCTGTACAATCATCTGTGTCCACAAGATCCTCCCGCTCTGGGCTCACCAGGCAAGGTAACCACAAGCGTAAAATACTATTTACATCTCGTCTTGGTCATAATACAACAAACAGTGATGATGCACACGCATTAAATGACAGATTAAGAAAGGAGTGTGTAACATTTTGGGGGATTTAGTGGCATCTAGTAGTGAGGATTACAAATTGAACAATTGATTAAAACAATAAAAAATTGAATGGAGACAGGCTGCTAGCCTAGCACCTGCAAATGTGTGCTCACTTTTTTTACTCTGATAACTTATGATCCAGACCTTTAGGATATCTTTAACAGAGATGTCTTCCTCTCAAAAACAAAGGGACACTGTGATTGAAACCAGCAAAAATACAGAATAAAGCAGTTTCACGTAGAAAATCAGTGCCTTTCACATGCAGTTTGTCACAGAGGGGCTGCTAACTACGGTCGCTGACGCAAAAACACGATAGTCCTACAATGAAGCCACAGTTCTTACTTCCTTTGATTATACACTAAAGAAAACCTTCTCATTTTGTATTCCATTTCTGCTAATATATCCCCCGAAATCCTACACACTGGACCTGCATTAAATAGGTTAGATGTACAAAGTATATTCACTTTACATTGACTGTTTTCATGCCTCTGTGTGCCCAGGATCAACATTCAGACCCTTGAACTCTGGGGAAAAGCCAGAGAAGAGCAAGAAAAGGAGACGACACAGGAAGACTGTTGGGGGTATCCCACAGCATGTCCAGAGAGAACTAGGTATGCACCTCATCACTCAAACGTGTTACTTACAAAAGACACATGTCTGTGAATTACTAATCGTATGTGCTACATTCAAAAACATCATGAAAAATAAATGGTTAGATGATTTGCTTGCATGTCCATTTACTTAATAATAATATGAACCTCTCCTGTCTTGTCTCAGGCCTGGACAGAGCGGGTTGGTCACTGACTCAGAGGTTAGATGAGGAGCAGCTTTACAATGGTGAATCTGACATCAGCCCAACCACTGATGGGCCACAGCAGGCAGCACAAAGGGGAGCTGGTGCCAACTTTCCCAACATCAATGTCATGCATCCCCTCAGCAAAGAGAAACTTGAGCAGCTGGGTGATGCTCGTCATAGGGATGACCTGGCCCTGCTGCAACACCTGAACCCTGACTTGTCAGACGGGGACAGGCCTCATTCCCTGGCCGTTCCTTGGATGACCACTGCCAACAGCCTCCAGCCGGAGCTGCCAAGCCCTGTCATAACCACATCACCCCAGGCTGCCTACATGTCCAAAATCATTCCCAATGCTGTGTTGCCACCGTCTATCGACGTGGTGGAAATCAGCCGTGGACGGAGTCGTAACAGCGTCCGCACTGTCAGCAAGAGCAGCCTGCTGCTGTCCAGTCCATCCTCCTCCCGTGCTTCCTCCAGAGCCTCCAATGTCACCTCCGCTTCCCGCCAAAAACCTCCCAATATGTCCGACAGCTCTTGTTGGAGCAACTCTGAGTCCTCAGATACCTTGGTATCTGACTCCTCAACCATCTCCAGGAGCAGCACCCCCAGGCAGAAGAGGTCACAGAATGGAGATGCCTCTGCTAAAGAGGACAAAAGCAGTGTTTACTCCTCCACCAGCAAGGGTTCAAAATGCACCTCCAATGGCAAGGTCATTATTAAGGAAGGCGAGGGTAAGAAAGATGGGTCGTTTGCACGTAGCCTCTCTGTCATGAAAGCCAAGAGGGCTCCTCCCCCTCCGAGCCGCTCCTATTCCCTTCACAATAAGATGAAACGACGGTCACGTGATCTGGCGGAGGTCAGGATCAACTCAAGGGAATCTTCTTTACAAAACATTGCAACGTCTGGTGAAAAAGAGAAAAACAAATCGGGATCTTCTCCTTTGCCCTCCAAACCTGTAGACAGCCCTGGATACCATGCGGACACCAGTTCTCTGGAAGACTCTACAGGTTCTGCGTCATTCAGTCCCCTCAGACCCTATCTGCCTGCACGAAAGACAGAGGAAGCTGCAAAGGTTGATGAATCGGATTCCAAAGATGCTTCACAAGAGAAAAAGGAACCCCTTCAGGAGAATAAGCGAAGCAAAACAATCTCTCCGTCCAGTGGCTACTCCAGCCAAGATGTTTCTAAGCAGTCCCACAGCTCATCTCCAAGACACAAAAGAGGCTTCTTTGCAAAGTTTCAGAGGTTATTTCCTGGGTCCTCTCCTGCTGCTTCAAATGCATCCTCTCTCACCAAGCCAGAGGATCCCAAACCTGACACCACAGTCGATACTGTCAGTGACAGCCCTTCTGTGAGGGCCTTGAGAGAACTCTTCAACATCCCTCCACCACCAAAAATCCATGCACCTCCACCCCCTCCTCCAGAGGTGTGGGTTCACAGCAGGCGCTCCATTGAACTGCTCCTGGGACCACCGGTCCCTGACAACCTTCAGGCCATCATAAAGAAGAATCCAAAGGACAGGAGACAACAGAGGCAGTCTCCTCCTGCATCTACAGAGGGCTCTGTGAAGAGCTTGGTAGTGGAAAGAAAACACAAGAATCCGGCTGTGACAGTGGAGTCCGTTGATGGATCATTACACGTGCAGGAGATAAAGAAAGTTCAAGAAAGTGGTATTTTGAGTGCAGAGATTCACAAAGAGAATGACGAGCGACTGGCTGAGCAAAATGTTGATTTGGAAGGAAACAGCAAAGTGACAGAAAAAGATGAGAAAGTAAGAGTAAGTGACATTATAAACGGGATGCTAGTGAAGGCTGTAGAGAAACGCAAAGGAAGGCTGGCAGCACTGAAGGAAGACGAAGCCAAAAAGACATCCACACAAGCCACAGAGCTAAAGACTAACACAGATACGATACCTGCTATTTCAATAGCACGCATTCCTCCCCAACCCCCAACCACTGTATCCCCTGAGTCGTCCTGGCCCCCACCACCTCCACCAATAGCACCAGCGGGCCTCAATGGGCCTGATGACGTTGATTTCCCTCTTCCGCCCCCACCAATGTTTAGTGAGGTGGGGTTAGTTGTACCTGTGCAGGTCCCACCTGCGAGGTCCATTCCTGGTGGTGACTCCTCTTCTACAACTACGTCTGTAATATCAGTGGTGAAAACAGAAAGTGTTAGGGTGACCACAGAGGCTGAAACACAGAAGCCCAGTACATCCGTTGCACCTACGCCCCTGATTATCCCCCCTCCCCCGCCATATTCAGCTCCCCCTCCACCAGTTAAAAAAGTCTCCCCTCCTACAACTAGAATGGTCACGCCTCTACCACCAATTCAAGAGGTTGCTCCTCCACCGCCACCTAAGGAGGTTTCTCTTCCACCACCTGAAGAGATTCCTCCTCCGCCACCACCTAAAGAGGTCTCTCCACCACCACCAATAGAGGTTGTACCTCCACCACCAACAATAGAGGTTTCTCTTCCACCACCTAAAGAAATTCCTCCTCCGCCACCAATAAATTTTGCAACCCCACCACCACCAAAAGAGGTTTCTCTTCCCCCACCTACAGAGATTCCTCCTCCGCCACCAATAGAGGTTTCACTTCCAGCACCACCTAAAGAGGTGTCTCCACCACCTGAAGAAGTTTCACCTTTGAAGCCCACAGAGCCCTCTCCTCCTCTGGTTCAGGAAGTCCCCCCTCCACTTGTTCAAGACGTCTCTGTCACACTGGTTACCGTGGTATCTCCTTCACCAGTTAAAGAGGTCTCCACTGTGTCCACTGAGGAGGTTTCTCCTCCATCTTCTCAAGAGAATGCCTCTGAGGAGGTGACACCTGCTAGCAAGCTCACTCCACCAGAAAGTATTCAACCTCCACCACCCCTACAGTCACAACCCAAGTCATCAGAGCAGGAGACCGATCTACCACAAGAGAGCATCCCATCCGAGTCTGAAACTAACCCAGGTTCATCTAACAGTATTCTCACTCCCCCTCAGAGTATTCCCCCTCCGCCTCCCACAGAGCTTCACCACCAACCTCAGGTTGTGCCTACGAACATTGATGTTCCAGCAACCAAGGAGGCCTCCCCTTCACCACCATCTGAAGCTCCCATCCCACCAGCTCTAGAAAACTCTCCTTCACCAGAAAAGGCCCAAGAACCTGATCCTTCTCCACCTGTAAACATTCCTTTGCCTCCACCCTTGCCTGTGCAGGGTCTTGCCAACATCAAGCCGCAGCCTTGTCCTGCAAGCACAGAAAAACAAACCACTGAGGTGACCTCTGCCCCTGTTGTACAGGAGGGATCCACTCCCATTGTTACCCCCTCCCTTCTGCAGATGGTCAAGCTGCGGTCAGTCAATAGCAGCCCTGAGCCTCCTAAAGCTCAGGAGCCACCAGAGGCTGAGGTCATGATGAGGAAGCAGCAGCCCAGCAATCCAGTCCCAACTTCATCTGCCAGTGGTGAGGCTCCTCAGAAGCCCATCAGAAGGTCTCTGATCCTCCTCTCTCCCGGACCCTTCTCTCCACCATCCACCTCTGCGCCATCCACCTCTCCACCACCCACCTCTCCACCTGCTATAGTTACCACACTACCAGCTCTGCCTATGTCCCAGTCCATTTTGGTTCCACCTACATCTTCTTCCGCAGTCATCTCCCCTACAAAAAAGTCTCCTCCTGCCATGACGACTTCTCCCTCCATGAACCTACAGGAGGCCATCCGTCTGAGGACAGCAGCCAGATCCAAAGAAGGCCCTGCATCTCGCCTCAGCTTGCACGCACCAACATCACCAGTAGACCTCCGTAAGTCCCCATCCCCCTCCAGCACAGCAAGCTTTATCTTTGCCAAGAGCACCAAGAGGGTGGTGATTGATACCAAGCAGGCACCAGAGACCATGGCGACCATACATAAGAATGTGGAGGTTTCCTCCCCAACAAAGGTGGCGAGTGAGGCGGAGTGGGTGAAGAAGGGCATCAAGGTGCCACCACCTGTTGCAAAGAAACCCAAAACGAAGGGCAAAGAGATTGAGACCAGTGAAGGGACGGCGCAGACTGCAGGACAGGAAGCACTGGAAGAGAGTATCAAGGGTAAGAGAGATTTTTTTACAAACCAGAAATAAAACTCATCAGAATTAGACTGAACAAGAATCCATACAACCACGCTGTGAGGCTGTACTTTGGCACAGCATTTCTTTGAGCTAAATACTAATGTTGAATGCATGTTGACATGCTCAAAATAGCCATGCCATCATGCTGGTATTTATGTCACATTCACGTCATATAATTTTGACCATAATTATGAGCAACCAAGTCAGAAAACAGTTCACGTCAGCTCCCAAATTGTAATTTCGGCTTGGGGGTCTTCCACCAGGAAGTTTTGAGCCACAAATGCTGAATGTACTGCATAAGGGTGAATCACCAATTTGTGCTTTTTCTGCGTCAGTTTATCTTAATTCCCTTAATTTTGTCAAAATAAAAGCCCTCTGCTACTTTAATGTTTTCATTCAGGAGGGCAAATGCAGGTGACGGGAGGTTTTCCGGTTCTTTCTGCATGACAGCTGCTTTAGCAGGATTAATGTTTATCATGCTCACCATCTTAGCTTAGTTTGTTCGCGTGCTAACATTGGCTAATCAGCACTTAACAGGAAGAAAGTCATAAACCAAAGTATTGGCAGTGGTGGGAGAAGTATTCAGAGCTTTTACTTTAGTAAATGTAGTAATACTAGAGTGTAAAAATACTCTGTGACAGGTAAAAGTCCTCCCACTGAAGTAAAAGTACAAAAGTATAAGAATATATTTAAAGTACTAAAAGTAAAAGTACTTACTATGTAGAATGGCCCATTTCTGATTATTGATACAGAATATAAATAAACTAAGTTACTAGTTGCTCAAGCTTTGAAATAAATGCAGTAAAGTAAAAAAGTATATAGAGGAGTAGAGAAGTTGTGCTTCAATGTACATAGTTACATTCCACCACTGAGTATTGGACAAATTGAAAAGAGATTAAAGTGATTACATTTCATTCTAAAGGGGGCATGAATGTGCACACTTACATTGCAATCCATCAAATAGTGTGTTAATTCATTCTGAACCAACCAAACCACGCAGCCATCTCTACAGCCATGCCACTAGCATGTCTAAAAATTGAATCCGCTTTATTGCACGGCTCGTTTGTGCTATGATAAACTAACTCTGCTTGAATTCTCTAACTTTAGATGCTGCGGAGAAAACAAATGGGACAGCAGGTACTGTTGAAGGAGGGACGCCATCAGCATGATTGTAAAGACTGAAGGAGACCTGGGAGGACTTACCTATAACACTGAAATTGCTGACAGTTGGTCGTTGTGTGTGAGAGACAAGAAACTGGATCTTGGAAAGACGAGATGCTCATTTCAAAGATTGCATTTGGAAAAGTTGTGGATTTTAAGAAAATCCTATGACGTTGATGTTAATGGTGTGGGTCTTAAATTTCTCAAGTACTCATTTTGGAGTTTTGTAAGCGTGAATTCAGCATATTTTCTTTTGCCTGTGGGTCTTCTGAGCTTTACCGTTGCTAGAGATGGGAGTATATCGCCCTCTAGTGTCAAACATTGATTGTACCACTTTTGTCCTGCTGAATCAGAGCTTTAGTCAGTACTCGTATCAATGGGACTTTTGGGCGCTCATCTGTAAATATAGCAAGATTTTGTACATTTAACACATCCAGGAGTGATGGATCTGTGCTACAGAGTTCTGTATTTTCTCCAAAAACGTTTCCACACCAATTATATTTGTTAAAAAATGTTAATTATCTTAAGTTATTTTACCTGTTTCCATGTTCAGAGGAGGGTCTCTACAGGCACAATGTCTTCTTTGCAGTGTTTTGTTACACCCTAATATCATTTAAATCAAGTGTGTATGTATAGCTCTTAATCATTCCAAATTTATGTCCTTCTCAGAAATCCCACATCTTTTTTTTTTTTTTTGTATGATTCAAAGCTCTTTATGTGTGCGACCGTTAATGTCACAGAGACGGCGAGCAGAAATGTAAAGCAATACAAGAGTCGTTATTTTGGAGCACATTTTCTGCTGCTTTTAGTTACTGAGAATGGATTAATGGCTCAAAACAGTGGGATATATCTGTGTTGAACTATAATATATTTCAAGCTGGTTTCAGACACTGTAATGTAATAAATCATTTATAATGGAAAAATAAAGATTTATGGACAGATCAAAGTCACACTGACTGAGGACATCTTTCCTCTAATTTTTCTATTAAGTCTTATGTTTACTGTTGCATTTTCTTATTTCCTCCTCCTTTTGTTGAGTCTCAAGTTTGTATGATACAAACACAAGTATGTATTTTAAGATATGACACTCCCTGTGTTTTTGACATTTGTAATTACCGGTAGTAATAATACTGACATGGCTTAATTCTACAGCAGTCAGCCACAACGTTAAAACTACTGACAGGTGAAGTGGATAACACTGACCTTCTGACATTCATGCGGATGCCACTTGACCTGCACCACCCACCCAAACACTGTTGCAGACCAGTTGTCTCCACCATCTATCTCTCCACCAGCTCTGCCCAAATCCCATTCTGTTTTGTTTCCACCTGCATCTTCTTCCACAGTCGTCTCCCCTACAAAAAAGTCTCCTTCCAAGAACCTACAGGAGGCCATCCGCCTGAGGTCAACACCCACCCAAACACCGTTGCAGACCAGGTACACCTTCTCGTAGCAATAGCACTCTCCGATGGTGGTGATATGCGACAAAAACTGTTCAGGACTGGCCTGAGAAAAGTGACAAAGATCTCAAAGTGTCAACCTGGCCTCCAAATTCAAGCATCCACGGGACATGCCCGGTATCTCAGAGCAAAGTCTGATCCACGGTGGGGCCTCCTTGGATCATACTTGGCTTTGACCTGTTGAGGCATAGACATAGGACCTCTGTGGTTTCCTGTTATGTCTGGCACCAGCACCCAGTTGTCCAAAAAATGTAATTGGAAGTCCCATGTTTTTGCTGTCCAGGATCAGCTAAACCATTTTACTTTTGGGCCAGTTTTTAAAAGCAACATTAGATTGGATCACCTTGATCCACATACAAAATTATCCAGATTTGGTAATCTAGAAAAGTTTGGAGCTGAAGGTAGGATGTCTGCCAACAAACACACTGCAATTTACAGTTATGGCAATAGGTGCCGCCAAAGACAACATAACAGAGATTTTTGAGCTTATAACTTCAAATCATTTTGTTTGATTTTGACAGCTATTTGTGGGATACCTTCTGGGGACAGCATCTTTTTGTTAACTTTACTGTACTGAAAGGCACAATAGGTAGCCTAATGTCTACTTTATTTACTCTATCACAGCAACTGTTAAACAAATCTAGTGCAAAGTATTTCGCCAATTTAAAAGTTTTATAACATTCTGTTCTTGAAATCCATTCTGAATCCAACGATCTGCTAGGATTAAGATAATCCTTTTTTTTGGATAAAAGGTATCCAAATCCTACTAAGGAGTTTTGAACACATACTTAAGGTTTGATCCAGATCAAACCCACACTCAATTAAGTGATCTAATCCAATTTCAGAATCCCTTTCTTTCTTTTGAAGCCTCCATTTTCCTGATTTCTATCTGACAGCCAAACTCCAGTGAGATTACTTCTGAACAACTGGGCTCTGGGCATTGGTGGTGGATTCTTTGAGTCCTGTGGGTTGTAAGACGCTCTATTGGATTGGGATGCTATCTGGGAGTGTCGTTGTACTTGGTCTGTAAACAGTGTTTGGGTGAGTGGAACATCCACGGCACCAATGGAAGTAAATATTATTCACTTCACCCGTCAGTGGTTTAGTGTTGTGGCTGATTGTTATATGTCAGCTGTTGGAATTCATAATGTTTAAGATGCCTAAAATTTTCAAAAGAGAGTCCATCAAGTGCATTTTCATGTTTTTATTGAAACAAGTCAGAATATTCTTCTGTAATGGAGAGTTACAACAGTCTGAGCAGAGCACTGATCGACTCATTGAGCTAATGCTACCTCCATGTGAAATACCACGTCACCTCACCATCCTCTACTAAATCTGCTAAACCCTCGTCATCCTTCCACTCCACCTCAGAGGCCTTCATCCTGTCGTCCTCTTCAACTCTGCCTCCACGCTTCCCATTTTCCTCCTCCCCTCCAGGTACCAGCAGCTGTAACTCTCTCTGTGGGCCGACTTGTGTTGGTAACATTTGCTCCACCTGCACCCAGTGACGCAACACTTCAGCTCCCTTCTGATTCAGATGGATCTCATCCTCTCTTCCTTCAGATCCCTCCTCCTCTTCACCTACATACCCTGACCCATCCTCTTCGAACTCATTTGAAACCTTCACTACAGACTCTTTTTCATCCTCCTCTACTAACTCATCAAAATCAGGCTCTGGTATCACTCCAAAGATTGTTCCACTTTCCTCTTCATCTTCATCCTCTTCAAACGCCTCCTCCTCTTCCTCCTCATCTGCATAGTCCTCTTCATCATCATACTGTACTACATCCTCACTCTCCCACAGGTTCTCATCACCGTGCACCTCATCGATGTAATGATATATGGTGGCCTCGCCTTGGCTGCTCATGCTGACTGGTAGAAAGCCATCTTCTGCTGCGTACGGCTGATCAGAGACCAACAGCGACCCACTGCTGACAGAGCCTTGAAGTAAAGTCAGATGGAGCCATTTTTAATCATCACAAGAAAATGTACGATCGCTATGGTCAGCTGGAGACACACCACAACAACCAAGTCTCTCTGAGTAGGAATGGATGCATAAATATTTACTGAAAGTTATGTGAGACTAAACATTTTTTAAAAACACTGCCACATACCTTCCATCATGGCCCTCCGGTTTTTAGAAGTCACACACTGTGAGTCACAGCATTCACATATGGAGTCGTCCCCAGTAAGGGCTGTCCACCTGTAATGACAAATGGACAAATATGCTAAATCCAGGAAAGTCAACTATATACCTAGAATGGAAATTTAATTCGTAACGTCAACTCTCACCTGTTCCCTCTGTAGGTGCATGATTTGTGAGCAGGACCCGGGTCCTCAGATGTGACAAATAATCTGCAGTGAATACTAACCTAAAAAATGGAAACAACAGCTAAACACATATCGGTTGAAAGTGTTTACATTGATGGAGGAGATTTAAAAAAAGAAAAAAGAAAAACCCTCTGTATTTAAAAGAGGATCATTTAATTTTGGGAAAATTTCCAGCTACTCTTTGTCAAGATGAAGAGTATCTATTCAGAATCTTGAGAATGTCAGCACTGAAACAGATAACCAAAGGATGGAAACAAAACTAACCCCCCAGATCTAATAAAATGGAAAAGTTTTCTCTGTAACTGTTTAGCATGTTGTTCTCTATTGTTATGATACTGTGAATGTGTTGTTGTTTATATCTTTTATATTTTTTTCTAATTTACTGTCCCTTAAACTCTGACCAGATTTTTGTTGTTATATATTGTAAACTAAAAAGTTAGTTAAAAGTTTTACCCTAGAATCTTTTTTTAAATGTATGGAATTTTACATTACATTAGAAAAGGCTATTTTCTAGTTTTTTTCTCATACTCTGAGCTAAACATTGCAACTTCAGAAGCTCTTAGGTACACCAGACTTTCCAGTTGTATTCCTATCTACATTATATAGGTTTTTACAGAGGAATTTGTGCACATAATTATAATTCATATAATTCACAGCCTGATTTGTTTAACATGAAAAGGCAAAAGTTGTTTTTGGTTTTTTAAATGGCTGTTGATGGTACTTTCTGATTTATGTAGGGATAAAAAGGAGATGTCAAAAAATACCTCTGTAAAAACGTTTGACTCCAATATGACAGCAAAATTAAACAAGAATTTTCAATCCAATATTTGCATTTATGTTCCGGAAAAGTATGCAAATTAATGTATACCTAATTGGACAGTGCATCGTGTGCATGTTTAAACCTTTATTTATTGTGTTTGTTTAAAAAAAAAAGAAAAAAAAAAAAAAAAAAGATCAACTGGGGAAATTTCATAGTGGTATACTAGTTAAATTTTTATAAAAAGTTATATCCCTTGCTCACCTCCATGTCAGGGTCAGAGGTGAACTGGAAAGCCTTTAGGGAGAATCTCAGGGTCTTGTCTGTTCGAGAGATGAACTGGGAGGCCCCTGGGTCCCTCTTGCTGTCCAGCATGCATCTATGGGTGACAACAATATCACGCTAGTCTCAACTTGATCGCAAATTAGGACACCAGGGGTAAACCAGAAGACTGTAAGTGCATGACTGTGCAAAACACTCACCCCAAATTGTCAATAATGGTGTATTTGAGAGATGATTTAAAGCCACTGGATGGCGTAGCATAGCAGGTATTGACGTACAGTTTTCCACCAGTTGGGAGATGAGGAGCAAAGACCTGGAGATTAATAGTCTTTCCAAGCTGGTAAACCTGGGACTGGGCTGGTCTGCTCCATGAATCTACGAGGTCATTAACATAAATCACAACAACTGAAGCCACAAAACAGACACAATCTTTTAAAATATATTTGCACTGAAAACTGAAGAAGCTCTTATTCTCTTTCATCCAAAGTCATGTAAACATACCGTCCATCAGCTCCATCTGAAAGTCATTTGGACTTCCTTTCAGCCGTTTACGCACAACAGCAGTTTCCCAGGTGGGCTGCACAGTCAGTTGGTACACGTGATGGTTCCTGGACAGGTATTGGAGGTTGTAAATAAATAGTCTTTCACACACATGATGCTGAAAATGACCGAGACACAAGTCTAACCTTGGATAACGGCATTCAATGTCGACACTGATCCTGTGCGCTCTGCTTGGGAAACGCTTTGGCGACGGCTCATAATGGAGCACGAATTTGTAGAGCAGATAGCCGCGGGGCGCCTGTCAGGAGGGGTCAGAGGTTGTGATTTGAAGATTATGCAGGTAGAGCCTGGAAACAAGTGACACTAGTCTTACCCCACGCACGGCATCGCACGCTGTCAGAGGATACGTGAAGAGCAGGTCCCCGTATGGCCTGAGGACCCCGTTGCTTTTGCAGGAGCTGCCTAATTTCAGCTCCTCTGCATCTGCGCCCAGACCGTAGAAAGCTGGTTTGACCCGCACTACAAAGTCAGACGTGGAGCAGGTGACAGAAACGTCTGGGAGGTAAGCAAAGT
Organism: Epinephelus awoara; assembly: GCA_035609425.1. Lineage (NCBI taxonomy): Eukaryota > Metazoa > Chordata > Actinopteri > Perciformes > Serranidae > Epinephelus > Epinephelus awoara. The sequence goes on from CM069309.1 coordinate 23,112,353, forward strand.
CCGACTGGATCTTTGTGTCATGGTCCCCTTGGCGCAGGGATCGAGACAATGGAGAAATGCTGGCAGGTAACCTCTGAGAGGATTTTCTGTCACCTGTCGGAGACTGTTTGATTTGTTTGGATTTTGGCGTTCCCAGTTTGAAAACCTTTTTCCGTCTGCTAAATTGAGATTCATAAGTGTCCACTGCACAGCTGAGGAGGCCAAGTGATAAAACATTCCACAAAATATAGAGATGCCACTTTGTTTTCATCGCAACAGACTGCTGTCCGTCTTCCTTTCCTTTTCTATCTGCGCGTAAAACCAGCGCTCAGCCACGGCTGGAGGTAATTAGTGGCAATGATGACTAGGCATGGATGAATTGCTGGAGAAAATGCGAAGTCATGCTTCCTTTGGTTGGTTTTTATTGTATATTTATTTTATGAAGGAAGCACAGTTATCTTTGGCTGAGCATTTCTTCGTTTCATCATTTTCTTGATTCCAGTCACAATATCTTTATACAATCACTGTAGCTGGAAAGTTTTTTGAAACAGGCTGACTTGTGGAGAAATGAGTGACATGATGAAGCAGTAAAAACCTGTTTCACTGTTGTTTTTGAAGTTTTATTTCTTCTAACTGATTTAATACATACTATACTATGACATTTTATATCACATACTATACTATGACTTTTTTTATCACATACTATACTATGACGTTTTTTATCACATACTATACTATGACGTTTTTTATCACATACTATACTATGACTTTTTTTTATCACATACTATACTATGACTTTTTTATCACATACTATACTATGACTTTTTTTTATCACATACTATACTATGACTTTTTAATCACATACTATACTATGACTTTTTTTTATCACATACTATACTATGACTTTTTTTTATCACATACTATACTATGACGTTTTTTATCACATACTATACTATGACGTTTTTTATCACATACTATACTATGACCTTTTTTTATCACATACTATACTATGACTTTTTTTTCCACATACTATACTATGACTTTTTTTTATCACATACTATACTATGACTTTTTAATCACATACTATACTATGACTTTTTTTTATCACATACTATACTATGACTTTTTTTTTATCACATACTATACTATGACGTTTTTTATCACATACTATACTATGACGTTTTTTATCACATACTATACTATGACTTTTTTTTATCACATACTATACTATGACTTTTTTTTCCACATACTATACTATGACTTTTTTTTATCACATACTATACTATGACTTTTTTTTCCACATACTATACTATGACTTTTTTTTTATCACATACTATACTATGACTTTTTTTTTTAATACCACCTGTACTATGGCTTTTTTTTATGGCATACTATACTATGACTTTTTTTTATCACATACTATACTATGACTTTTTTTTTATCACATACTATACTATGACTTTTTTTTATCACATACTATACTATGACTTTTTTTTTTTAATACCACCTGTACTATGGCTTTTTTTTATCACATACTATACTATGACGTTTTTTATCACATACTATACTATGACTTTTTTTTCCACATACTATACTATGACTTTTTTTTATCACATACTATACTATGACTTTTTTTTTTTAATACCACCTGTACTATGGCTTTTTTTTATGGCATACTATACTATGACTTTTTTTTATCACATACTATACTATGACGTTTTTTATCACATACTATACTATGACTTTTTTTATCACATACTATACTATGACTTTTTTTTATCACATACTATACTATGACGTTTTTTATCACATACTATACTATGACTTTTTTATCACATACTATACTATGACTTTTTTTAATCACATACTATACTATGACTTTTTTTTTTAACACCACCTGTACTATGACTTTTTTATGGCATACTATACTATGACTTATTTTAACACCACCTGTACAATGACTTTTTTATGGCATACTATACTATGACTTTTTTTTTAACACCACCTGTACTATGGCTTTTTTTTATGGCATACTATACTATGACTTCTTTTAACACCACCTGTACTATGACTTTTTTATGGCATACCATACTATGACTTCTTTTAACACCACCTGTACTATGGCTTTTTTTTATGGCATACTATACTATGACTTCTTTTAACACCACCTGTACAATGACTTTTTTATGGCATACTATACTATGACTTTTTTTTTAACACCACCTGTACTATGACTTTTTTATGGCATACTATACTATGACTTTTTTTTTTAACACCACCTGTACAATGACTTTTTTATGGCATACTATACTATGACTTTTTTTTTAACACCACCTGTACTATGGCTTTTTTTTATGGCATACTATACTATGACTTTTTTTTTTAACACCACCTGTACTATGACTTTTTTATGGCATACTATACTATGACTTTTTTTTTAACACCACCTGTACTATGACTTTTTTATCACATACTATACTATGATTTTTTTTTTATGGCGTACTATATCGTGACTTTTTTTTTTAACACAACCTGTACTTTGACTTTTTTATGGCAGACTATGACTTTTTTTTTTTTAACACAACCTGTACTATGACTTTTTTATGGCATACGAAACAATGATGTTTTTTTATCACATACTATACTATGACTTTTTTATGACAACCTATACTATGACTTTTTTATGGCATACTATGACTTTTTTTTTAACACCACCTGTACTATGACTTTTTTTATCACATACTATACTATGATTTTTTTTATGGTGTACTATATCATGACTTTTTTTTTTTTTAACACAACCTGTACTATGACTTTTTTATGGCATACTATACTATGACTTTTTTTTAATCACATACTATACTATGACTTTTTATGGCATACTATACTATGACTTTTTTTTAATCACATACTATACTATGACTTTTTATGGCATACTATACTATGACCTTTTTTTTAACACAAACTGTACTATGACTTTTTAATGGCATACGAAACGATGTTTTTTTTTATCACATACTATACTATGACGTTTTTTTTTAACACAACCTGTACTATGACTTTTTTATCACATACTATACTATGACTTTTTTTATCACATACTATACTATGACTTTTTTATCACATACTATACTATGACTTTTTTTTATCACATACTATACTATGACTTTTTTATCACATACTATACTATGACTTTTTTATCACATACTATACTATGACTTTTTTTATCACATACTATACTATGACTTTTTTATGGCATACTATACTATGACGTTTTTTTTAACACAACCTGTACTATGACTTTTTTATCACATACTATACTATGATGTTTTTTATCACATACTATACTATGACTTTTTTTATCACATACTATACTATGACTTTTTTTTATCACATACTATACTATGACGTTTTTTTTAACACAACCTGTACTATGACTTTTTTATCACATACTATACTATGATGTTTTTTTATCACATACTATACTATGACTTTTTTTTATCACATACTATACTATGACTTTTTTATCACATACTATACTATGACTTTTTTTTTATCACATACTATACTATGACTTTTTTATGGCATACTATACTATGACGTTTTTTTTAACACAACCTGTACTATGACTTTTTTATCACATACTATACTATGATGTTTTTTATCACATACTATACTATGACTTTTTTTATCACATACTATACTATGACTTTTTTTATCACATACTATACTATGACGTTTTTTTTTAACACAACCTGTACTATGACTTTTTTATCACATACTATACTATGATGTTTTTTTTATCACATACTATACTATGACGTTTTTTATCACATACTATACTATGATGTTTTTTTATCACATACTATACTATGACTTTTTTATCACATACTATACTATGACGTTTTTTATCACATACTATACTATGACTTTTGTATGGCATACTATGACTTTTTTTTTTTAACACCACCTGTACTATGACTTTTTTATCACATACTATACTATGATTTTTTTTTATGGCGTACTATGTCGTGACTTTTTTTTTTTTTAACACAACCTGTACTTTGACTTTTTTATGGCGGACTATGACTTTTTTTTTTTAACACAACCTGTACTATGACTTTTTTTATCACATACTATACTATGATGTTTTTTTATCACATACTATACTATGACTTTTTTTTATCACATACTATACTATGACTTTTTTTTATCACATACTATACTATGACTTTTTTATCACATACTATACTATGACTTTTTTTTATGGCATGCTATACTATGATGTTTTTTTATCACATACTATACTATTTTTTTTTTTTTTATCACATACTATACTATGACTTTTTTATGGCATACCATACTATGACGTTTTTTTTAACACAACCTGTACTATGACTTTTTTTATCACATACTATACTATGTTTTTTTATCACATACTATACTATGACGTTTTTTATCACATACTATACTATGACGTTTTTTATCACATACTATACTATGACGTTTTTTATCACATACTATACTATGACGTTTTTTATCACATACTATACTATGACTTTTTTATGGCATACTGTGACTTTTTTTTTTTAACACCACCTGTACTATGACTTTTTTATCACATACTATACTATGATTTTTTTTTTATGGCGTACTATATCGTGACTTCTTTTTTTTTAACACAACCTGTACTTTGACTTTTTTATGGCGTACTATGACTTTTTTTTTAACACAACCTGTACTATGACTTTGTATTTTATCACATACTATACTATGACGTTTTTTTTTAACACAACCTGTACTATGACTTTTTTATCACATACTATACTATGATGTTTTTTATCACATACTATACTATGACTTTTTTTATCACATACTATACTATGACTTTTTTTTATCACATACTATACTATGACGTTTTTTTTAACACAACCTGTACTATGACTTTTTTATCACATACTATACTATGATGTTTTTTTATCACATACTATACTATGACTTTTTTATCACATACTATATATGATGTTTTTTTATCACATACTATACTATGACTTTTTTTTATCACATACTATACTATGACTTTTTTATGGCATACTATACTATGACGTTTTTTTTAACACAACCTGTACTATGACTTTTTTATCACATAGTATACTATGATGTTTTTTATCACATACTATACTATGACTTTTTTTATCACATACTATACTATGACTTTTTTTTTATCACATACTATACTATGACGTTTTTTTTTAACACAACCTGTACTATGACTTTTTTATCACATACTATACTATGATGTTTTTTTTTATCACATACTATACTATGACGTTTTTTATCACATACTATACTATGATGTTTTTTTTTATCACATACTATACTATGACTTTTTTATCACATACTATACTATGACGTTTTTTATCACATACTATACTATGACTTTTTTATGGCATACTATGACTTTTTTTTTTTTAACACCACCTGTACTATGACTTTTTTATCACATACTATACTATGATTTTTTTTTATGGCGTACTATATCGTGACTTTTTTTTTTTTTAACACAACCTGTACTTTGACTTTTTTATGGCGGACTATGACTTTTTTTTTTTTAACACAACCTGTACTATGACTTTTTTATCACATACTATACTATGATGTTTTTTTATCACATACTATACTATGACTTTTTTTATCACATACTATACTATGACTTTTTTATCACATACTATACTATGACTTTTTTTTATGGCATGCTATACTATGATGTTTTTTTATCACATACTATACTTTTTTTTTTTTTATCACATACTATACTATGACTTTTTTATGGCATACCATACTATGACGTTTTTTTTAACACAACCTGTACTATGACTTTTTTTATCACATACTATACTATGTTTTTTTATCACATACTATACTATGACGTTTTTTATCACATACTATACTATGACGTTTTTTATCACATACTATACTATGACGTTTTTTATCACATACTATACTATGACTTTTTTATGGCATACTGTGACTTTTTTTTTTTAACACCACCTGTACTATGACTTTTTTATCACATACTATACTATGATTTTTTTTTATGGCGTACTATATCGTGACTTCTTTTTTTTTAACACAACCTGTACTTTGACTTTTTTATGGCGTACTATGACTTTTTTTTTAACACAACCTGTACTATGACTTTTTTATCACATACTATACTATGATGTTTTTTATCACATACTATACTATGACTTTTTTTATCACATACTATACTATGACTTTTTTTATCACATACTATACTATGACGTTTTTTTTTAACACAACCTGTACTATGACTTTTTTATCACATACTATACTATGATGTTTTTTTTTATCACATACTATACTATGACGTTTTTTATCACATACTATACTATGATGTTTTTTTTTATCACATACTATACTATGACTTTTTTATCACATACTATACTATGACGTTTTTTATCACATACTATACTATGACTTTTTTATGGCATACTATGACTTTTTTTTTTTAACACCACCTGTACTATGACTTTTTTATCACATACTATACTATGATTTTTTTTTATGGCGTACTATATCGTGACTTTTTTTTTTTTTTAACACAACCTGTACTTTGACTTTTTTATGGCGGACTATGACTTTTTTTTTTTAACACAACCTGTACTATGACTTTTTTATCACATACTATACTATGATGTTTTTTTATCACATACTATACTATGACTTTTTTTTATCACATACTATACTATGACTTTTTTATCACATACTATACTATGACTTTTTTTTATGGCATGCTATACTATGATGTTTTTTTATCACATACTATACTATTTTTTTTTTTTTATCACATACTATACTATGACTTTTTTATGGCATACCATACTATGACGTTTTTTTTAACACAACCTGTACTATGACTTTTTTTATCACATACTATACTATGTTTTTTTATCACATACTATACTATGACGTTTTTTATCACATACTATACTATGACGTTTTTTATCACATACTATACTATGACGTTTTTTATCACATACTATACTATGACTTTTTTATGGCATACTGTGACTTTTTTTTTTTAACACCACCTGTACTATGACTTTTTTATCACATACTATACTATGATTTTTTTTTATGGCGTACTATATCGTGACTTCTTTTTTTTTAACACAACCTGTACTTTGACTTTTTTATGGCGTACTATGACTTTTTTTTTAACACAACCTGTACTATGACTTTTTTATCACATACTATACTATGATGTTTTTTATCACATACTATACTATGACTTTTTTTATCACATACTATACTATGACTTTTTTTATCACATACTATACTATGACGTTTTTTTTTAACACAACCTGTACTATGACTTTTTTATCACATACTATACTATGATGTTTTTTTTTATCACATACTATACTATGACGTTTTTTATCACATACTATACTATGATGTTTTTTTTTATCACATACTATACTATGACTTTTTTATCACATACTATACTATGACGTTTTTTATCACATACTATACTATGACTTTTTTATGGCATACTATGACTTTTTTTTTTTAACACCACCTGTACTATGACTTTTTTATCACATACTATACTATGATTTTTTTTTATGGCGTACTATATCGTGACTTTTTTTTTTTTTAACACAACCTGTACTTTGACTTTTTTATGGCGGACTATGACTTTTTTTTTTTAACACAACCTGTACTATGACTTTTTTATCACATACTATACTATGATGTTTTTTTATCACATACTATACTATGACTTTTTTTTATCACATACTATACTATGACTTTTTTATCACATACTATACTATGACTTTTTTTTATGGCATGCTATACTATGATGTTTTTTTATCACATACTATACTATTTTTTTTTTTTTTATCACATACTATACTATGACTTTTTTATGGCATACCATACTATGACGTTTTTTTTAACACAACCTGTACTATGACTTTTTTTATCACATACTATACTATGTTTTTTTATCACATACTATACTATGACGTTTTTTATCACATACTATACTATGACGTTTTTTATCACATACTATACTATGACGTTTTTTATCACATACTATACTATGACTTTTTTATGGCATACTGTGACTTTTTTTTTTTAACACCACCTGTACTATGACTTTTTTATCACATACTATACTATGATTTTTTTTTATGGCGTACTATATCGTGACTTCTTTTTTTTTAACACAACCTGTACTTTGACTTTTTTATGGCGTACTATGACTTTTTTTTTAACACAACCTGTACTATGACTTTGTATTTTATCACATACTATACTATGACTTTTTTTAACACAACCTGTACTTTGACTTTTTTTTAATCACATACTATACTATGACTTTTTTTTATGGCATGCTATACTATGATGTTTTTTATCACATACTATACTATGTCTTTTTTTTTATCACATACTATACTATGACTTTTTTTATCACATACTATACTATGACTTTTTTATGGCATACTATACTATGACGTTTTTTTTAACACAACCTGTACTATGACTTTTTTATCACATACTATACTATGATGTTTTTTTATCACATACTATACTATGACGTTTTTTATCACATACTATACTATGACTTTTTTATGGCATACTATACTATGACTTTTTTTTATCACATACTATACTATGACTTTTTATCACATACTATACTATGACTTTTTTTTTATCACATACTATACTATGACTTTTTAATCACATACTATACTATGACTTTTTTTTTCCACATACTATACTATGACTTTTTTTTCCACATACTATACTATGACTTTTTTTTTTATCACATACTATACTATGACTTTTTTTAATCACATACTATACTATGACTTTTTTTTAATCACATACTATACTATGACTTTTTAATCACATACTATACTATGACTTTTTTTTATCACATACTATACTATGACTTTTTAATCACATACTATACTATGACTTTTTTTATCACATACTATACTATGACTTTTTAATCACATACTATACTATGACTTTTTTTTTATCACATACTATACTATGACTTTTTAATCACATACTATACTATGACTTTTTTTAATCACATACTATACTATGACTTTTTTATCACATACTATACTATGACTTTTTTTTAACACAACCTGTACTATGACTTTTTTTTTTACAGCATACTATACTGTGATTTTTTTTATGATACTATACTATGACTTTTTTTTAATCACATACCATATTATGACTTTTATATCACATACTATACTATGACTGTTTTTTATCACATACTATACTATGACTTTTTAATCACATACTATACTATGACTTTTTTTTATCACATACTATACTATGACTTTTTTTTCCACATACTATACTATGACTTTTTTTTTATCACATACTATAGTATGACTTTTTTAATCACATACTATACTATGACTTTTTTTTATCACATACTATACTATGACTTTTTAATCACATACTATACTATGACTTTTTTTTAATCACATACTATACTATGACTTTTTAATCACATACTATACTATGACTTTTTTTTCCACATACTATACTATGACTTTTTTTTCCACATACTATACTATGACTTTTTTTTATCACATACTATACTATGACTTTTTTTAATCACATACTATACTATGACTTTTTTAATCACATACTATACTATGACTTTTTTTTTATCACATACTATACTATGACTTTTTAATCACATACTATACTATGATTTTTTTTATCACATACTATACTATGACTTTTTAATCACATACTATACTATGACTTTTTTTATCACATACTATACTATGACTTTTTAATCACATACTATACTATGACTTTTTTTTATCACATACTATACTATGACTTTTTAATCACATACTATACAATGACTTTTTTTAATCACATACTATACTATGACTTTTTAATCACATACTATACTATGACTTTTTTTATCACATACTATACTATGACTTTTTAATCACATACAGTACTATGACTTTTTTTCCCACATACTATACTATGACTTTTTTTCCCACATACTATACTATGACTTTTTTTTTTATCACATACTATACTATGACTTTTTTTAATCACATACTATACTATGACTTTTTTTTTATCACATACTATACTATGACTTTTTTTTTATCACATACTATACTATGACTTTTTAATCACATACTATACTATGACTTTTTTTAATCACATACTATACTATGACTTTTTTTAATCACATACTATACTATGACTTTTTTTTATCACATACTATACTATGACTTTTTAATCACATACTATACTGTGACTTTTTTATCACATACTATACTATGACTTTTTATCACATACTATACTATGACTTTTTTTTTATCACATACTATACTATGACTTTTTAATCACATACTATACTATGACTTTTTTTTTCCACATACTATACTATGACTTTTTTTTCCACATACTATACTATGACTTTTTTTTTTATCACATACTATACTATGACTTTTTTTAATCACATACTATACTATGACTTTTTTTTAATCACATACTATACTATGACTTTTTAATCACATACTATACTATGACTTTTTTTTATCACATACTATACTATGACTTTTTAATCACATACTATACTATGACTTTTTTTATCACATACTATACTATGACTTTTTAATCACATACTATACTATGACTTTTTTTTTATCACATACTATACTATGACTTTTTAATCACATACTATACTATGACTTTTTTTAATCACATACTATACTATGACTTTTTTATCACATACTATACTATGACTTTTTTTTAACACAACCTGTACTATGACTTTTTTTTTTACAGCATACTATACTGTGATTTTTTTTATGATACTATACTATGACTTTTTTTTAATCACATACCATATTATGACTTTTATATCACATACTATACTATGACTGTTTTTTATCACATACTATACTATGACTTTTTAATCACATACTATACTATGACTTTTTTTTATCACATACTATACTATGACTTTTTTTTCCACATACTATACTATGACTTTTTTTTTATCACATACTATAGTATGACTTTTTTAATCACATACTATACTATGACTTTTTTTTATCACATACTATACTATGACTTTTTAATCACATACTATACTATGACTTTTTTTTAATCACATACTATACTATGACTTTTTAATCACATACTATACTATGACTTTTTTTTCCACATACTATACTATGACTTTTTTTTCCACATACTATACTATGACTTTTTTTTATCACATACTATACTATGACTTTTTTTAATCACATACTATACTATGACTTTTTTAATCACATACTATACTATGACTTTTTTTTTATCACATACTATACTATGACTTTTTAATCACATACTATACTATGATTTTTTTTATCACATACTATACTATGACTTTTTAATCACATACTATACTATGACTTTTTTTATCACATACTATACTATGACTTTTTAATCACATACTATACTATGACTTTTTTTTATCACATACTATACTATGACTTTTTAATCACATACTATACAATGACTTTTTTTAATCACATACTATACTATGACTTTTTAATCACATACTATACTATGACTTTTTTTATCACATACTATACTATGACTTTTTAATCACATACAGTACTATGACTTTTTTTCCCACATACTATACTATGACTTTTTTTCCCACATACTATACTATGACTTTTTTTTTTATCACATACTATACTATGACTTTTTTTAATCACATACTATACTATGACTTTTTTTTTATCACATACTATACTATGACTTTTTTTTTATCACATACTATACTATGACTTTTTAATCACATACTATACTATGACTTTTTTTAATCACATACTATACTATGACTTTTTTTAATCACATACTATACTATGACTTTTTTTTATCACATACTATACTATGACTTTTTAATCACATACTATACTGTGACTTTTTTATCACATACTATACTATGACTTTTTAATCACATACTATACTATGACTTTTTTTTCCACATACTATACTATGACTTTTTTTTTATCACATACTATACTATGACTTTTTTTATCACATACTATACTATGACTTTTTAATCACATACTATACTGTGACTTTTTTTTAATCACATACTATACTATGACTTTTTAATCACATACTATACTATGACTTTTTTATCACATACTATACTATGACTTTTTTTTAATCACATACTATACTGACTTTTTTTTATCACATACAGTACTATGACTTTTTTTTATCACATACTATACTATGACTTTTTTTTATCACATACTATACTATGACTTTTTTTAATCACATACTATACTATGACTTTTTTTTAATCACATACTATACTATGACTTTTTTATCACATACTATACTATGACTTTTTAATCACATACTATACTGTGACTTTTTTTTAATCACATACTATACTATGACTTTTTTCCCACATACTTTACTAAGACTTTTTTTTATCACATACTATACTTTGACTTTTTTTGAAATCACATACTATACTGTGACTTTTTTAAATTACATTTTCAATGATATTTACACTTTGCAAAAGCTTTGATATAGCCTACATAATATTCATATTTTGGATATGATAAAGACATCACACAGGTTTTTCTGTTTCAACCAACTTTATTCACAGACTTAATTACAAATTTACAGCACATTAATTTGCCCTCTCGCTGCTTTATATATTGCTCATCAAGGTCAAACTTAGAAAAAAAAGTATTTACATATATTATACATAAAGCAGCATTTAAACACCATGGAGACCCAGGGTGAAATGTAATCTGCGTCATACATTTAGAGAAATTTCAAATGAAAACTATGCAGGAGTACTTTCAAAGAAATTTCTCAGAAATCCTAATAACTTATTTAAATTATAACAAATAAGGATATCATGTGGGGTTAAATCAAGCCATCTAAAGTGAGGACAGACGTCTCCTTCACACCTTTACAACACAAAAATGGGTTTGGGCAGTTGTTTTAAGAGTCACAACACTGTAAAGGCAGCTTGTTTTTCACAACATAGCAACATGATATTTTCTTTCTTAGAAAAAGAAGAAAATAAAACCATGATTTTGATGTTCTCAAATGTTTTCCACAGGACTTGAAAATCACTCATTCATCAAAAACCACTCACTGTCAATGTGCTTTCACAAGAATGTAAATCCCTTAGATAATTTAAATAAATATTTAATTAAAGCATTTTTTTCTTCCCTTTGGGAAGTGAGAACATGCTAGATGAAATTACTTCATACTGGAGTTGACTCAGCAGTGAAAGCACATTCAGAAATCTAACAATCCTGACGAAGATTGGCTGAAATGTTAAAGTACAAAAAGATGAGATGGAAATCCTTCTTTATAGCAAAAAGAAATATAATCGGAGTTCAACAGACAATCTCACTGCAACTAATTACTCAAGATGTGTGTGTAAGGCAGTGATTCAGTCATATAGTACATCATACCACAAGGTGCCTTTTCCCCTTTCAAAGAAGTACACTTAGAGTTTTTGCCTTTCTGAAATGGCCGATAGGAAACAACACCAAATGAAAAGTAGAACATGTAGCATAGCTTCATATGATTTCAATTAGTGGAATAGTGCTGGTATGCCCTTTATTAATAAGGGCTGATACTGTATAGTTCCTTCAGAGCACTGTCTGAAAGTCAAACACAAGTGACCTAAGAAACAGTAAACATCACAAGTAATCTCACACTCCAGTCTGATATTGTCCGACCAGCAAATAAATACTTCATAAAAATAACGCAAATCACAAACTGTGTCTCAAATTCAACCTAGTATTTCGGTATGCAGTGTATTCACACCGGAGGTGATGAGAGTTGTTGTCCCACAATGCAATCACACTGTAGCTACAGGAACATCTCAGTAAACAAAGTCATAACTCTTTGGAAAAACAAGTTTGAGTTCTCTTTGGCGAGTAAAACGCCACCAACATAAAATGACCACAACTCCCATTAAACAAAAAACCTAAGTAGCTGTAGTTGGTTAAATGCTGACAAAAAAAGTGTTTTATCCTCCTTGAAATGATAAGGTGATCAGATTTTACTGTACTTTCAGCTAAATATTGACAGAAAACCTCTCAAAGGAAAAAATGTATTTGTTAGTGAAAGTGAAGTGAAAGGAAGAAGAACAGACACTAACCCAGGATTTTGTTTCTACACTGTCTGACAAAACAATACACTGTGGAAATCTGTAAGTTGTGTCTGCTTTCTAGTTTCAGCAGGTGGAGTTTAATTGGGACAAAGCTGGAGATGAAGGACATCAGAAAAAATACTTGAATCCCACACGATTCCAATGGCCGGCCACTAGAGGGCGACGTAAACCTGTGTGATCCATCAGAGGGAGCTGGTTAAGGTTGATAGTGTTTGGGCAACAATGGTCTGTGGTCTCTCTCTGTTGGTCCAGATAGTTGGTGGTTGTGTCCCTCGACAGCCTGTGCAAACATGTTAAAGCAACCGTGGTGGTTGGCTCATCCTCTGCCGCTACACACTGCTTCCAAGCGCTGACGTTTCTGACTCAGAGTCTGTTTCAGAGTCTCTGTTAAAGGATGAAGAACAGCCACGAGTCACACACAAAGGACTTGGCTTGTCCAGACAGGATGAATAACTCATGCCAACACTGGAGCAAAACAGTTTCCCTCAAAGGTTTCATTAAATTTTAGCTCAGGTTCATGGAGCAGAACTGAATGTAGCACGAGTTCTGCTGCACAACAGCACGTTTCTAGCCTTGTTTGGTTATCACGAATCAAGCATTAACCTCTGTATAGTAGTGTTAGGTGCTTGTGTGTGCTTTTCACTTACAGGATTTTCTGCAGTAGTTTTTGGTTGTCCTCCCTCCTTTTTTCATCAATGGGGTAGGTCTTCAATATCAAAAGTCCCACAGCTATCAGACCCACAGGCACAGGTGAAACCAGAACCTTCAGGGTTAAACTGACCGCCTCGGGTTGTGAGCAGGCCCCAGTCACATAACCAGCAAATCTGCAAAAAAATGCAGATAGAGGGAGAAATGTTGAGCTGATGTGAGTACAGTCTGGCAAGACTGTAAAGTGAAGGATCATATGATTGTTGAACACATGACTAGTGGACTGATGAGCTGTAACACGGAGCTAATCTCATATAATGTTAGAGACGTAAACTGAGTGGAGACTTAACTACCGTAGACAGTGAGGGAAAAAATGTAAATGAAAATAATTGTATGACAAAATGGCTACACATATGGACCAGCTAACTCACTTCAAACTGAGTGTTGAGATACCCAGGGATACTCCAGAGGCAAACTTGATGAAGAACACATAGAAGGAGTAGAAGATGGCTTCATGACCGTGGACGTCTGGGTTTTTCACCTTGAAGTCATCCACTACATCAGGAAGCATCGACCTACAAGCACAAATATGACAATTAGAGGAAAACTTGACACAGTAAACAAAGATCCACGTCTGTGTACAAATCCAGGGATGGCTTCTGTGGCAGGATATACAGTAATTCATTTTTTTTAACCAGGAAAATCAGTTTAAGTCTTGCTCTCTCTCTGCTCATCGGGTGCCATGAAAATAATTCCCTTCATTGGTCCGAAAAAGTGTGTGCTTAGAAGTGAAATCATGGGAGCCAACAATAGGTTATGGTTATTTTTCCCTTTGTTTTCAACTAGTTCATACCCATTGGTAGCTTTGTCACTTTCTACCTATGCCAGTCCTCAATGCCTGTGTGCAGTTTCACATGGATTGACCACGTCAGTGAGTAGAAAAATGTGGGACAGACAGAATGACTGACTGACAGACAGGATGACACACTGACAGTTTCCGTGATTATGTACAGCATGTCATACCATGACTTAGTCATACCAAAAATTTGAAAAAAAAACAACAACAACAACAACATTAGGCCACAGGGGGAGCCACAGCGATCGGTCGCATTTTAGCCATTTTTAAGCATTTTTCTGTTGTTATAGCGCCACCCAGTTGCCAATTAGAGTTAAATTTCTCCAGTCACCTTGAGGCGTCCTGTTCTACATATCTACCAAGTTTAGTAAAAATCGATATGGCGGTTAGGCCTAGATAAGAAATTAGCTCTCTAGCCTCCTCATTTTGTTTGATGGGGTCAATAATGGAGGGGTCCCCTCAGATTATGTGTGCTCATATGCCTACAAAGTTGCGTGGTGATCGGTGAAACTCTTGAGATGTTATACACCTTTATGTGATGAGCCACGCCCTCTGCAATATTCATTGCCTTATAGAAGCTCAGCTTTAGTAAGTTTTCCAACTTTTGCCAAGAGGGAACTTTAGATATTGGTCCCTAGATTATGTTCACCCAGTTTCATGAAGATCGGTCAATTGATTGAATTTAAGTTTTTTTCAAAAAATTCCAAATGGTGGAAAATCTATATAAAGTATTATATATAGTATTGCTGCATTCACATCCTCCCATAACCCTCAACCACTGTGCCAAATTTCACATGGATTGACCAAGTCATTATATAGTAAAATTGATTGATTGCAGATTTATTTTTTTAATTATTATTTTTTATTATTTTAGAAGAGAAATGTCCTGTATTATTTGATTTAAAGGTGGTTAGAACTAATTTATCAACGTAATTAATAAGGCCAGGTTGACTTACACTTATTTTCTGGGTCTTTGCAAATAGATTTCTTTTGTTTTGTCTAACAATATGTCAGTCTAAAGCTCAAGTAATTTCTTAGTGTTTATATGTTCCCCCAATGAACATCGGCTAACATTATATTTATCTATTTAGTTCTGAAATAGCATTATTATCAAAGACCATTTAATAAAGATGGAGGACATGACAGCTCCCCAAAAGTGAAGCCAAAACACCTCGATCGCCCCCTGGTGGCTGGTTGCAGTGAAGGTCATAAACCCCGCCTCCTCCCCGTTAGCAGATTGCACGTGGGCCCAAAACGGGAAAATCAAATTACGTGTCAAATAAATTTTCCCCAAAGATGGTTTCTGTCATTTTAAGTAGTTCTTATCACCCTGGTGTGTGTTCAAATATTCGTTGTTTCTAAAAAGGTTGGTGTTATTAACTATGTGATGCTCTAAAGAGTGGGTTTGACATCATGATTGACAGTTATGTGTGCCTATCAGTGCGCTCGCTTTCAGAGGTGCTGCTCATGATTGACTGAATGGAAACTTGATACTGCCAGGATCACTGCTGCGCTGACTCTGGCTCCAAGTGATGTCACCAGAGCAAGATGGCAGCAGCTGTATCCGTGAAATTTGGCTTCATTTTTAAATAGTGGGAGGAAGTGGAGATATATTGGCCATTTTTTATAAGTCTATAGTTATTATGCAAATGAGAATACAATGTTTAAGAAAAATCAGCCTTTTTTTTGCAATAGACAAAAGTTTTAAACGTGTCTTGATGATGTCATTCTTTAATAGCCTGCCTATCGGTTGTTTTCAAGACCAATGCACACAGATAACAGTTGACTGGAATTTCTTTCAGTGAAATCATCCAGGAAACATGGACTCACACCACTTTTTCTAACGGAAACCCTGATCTGTGGATAAACTCATGCTCACCAAGGCAGAAGGAAAGCTGCCGCCACGCTCACACCTGCTGCCACTGCGACCAAGTAAGAAAGAATCAGGTTTTTCCCAATGGTGACGCTTAGGATCATGAAGGGTACTGCCCACTGTGGAAAGAGACACACAGATGTGAGCATTTCCATAACACGCACTTTTTGACTTAATACCTTTGTTGAACCAAAAAAGCATTTCTTTTTACTCACAGCTATGCCACAGTAAGATGCCGTCTTCTTCCCAAACCGGGTCAGAAACCACTGCCACCACGGGATGGTTAGAGTCCCCGATAGCTGGAAAAAAACGTGAGACAGAATTCTCAGTATTGCTGTTTCATTAAATCTAATTATGCATGCTCGCACAAGGACAAGGGATGTGATTTATCTGGAATCATTGAGACACATGAAGCAGTTTAGCCTAGCCAGATTACTCATTCATCCAATCATTTTCCGTAACCACTTATCCTGTCAGTGGTTGCAGGACAGCCAGAGCACCTGCAGACACTGGGCGAAAGGCGGGGTACACCCTGGACAGGTCACCAGACTGTCACAGGGCTGACACAGAGACAGACAACCATTCACACCTTTGACCAATTTAGAGCCACACATTAATCTGCATGTCTTTGGACTGTGGGAGGAAGTCAGAGTACCTGGAGAAAACCCACACTGACACAGGGAGAACATGCAAACTACACACAGAAGGGCTCCCCCACCCTGGGTTTGAACCAGGAACCCTCTTGCTTTGAGGTAACAATGCTAGACCAGCCATTAGCTACTAGCCAGATTAGCTTAATCAAATAAAGAGGAAAATTCTTGAGGCCATATGAATTATGTTGTGATTATGGAGCTAAATTTAACAGACAGAAATATTTATTTGCACAACTTGCAGCCTAAATGATAATTATGGTAAATAAATATTCAGTTAACAGACTTTAAAGTGATTGTGTGAAATAGCAATTTATAAAATAATGGAATTCCTGAAATCAACCAACATTCTGACTGGGCTTCATTAAAATTCAGAAAAATGTGGGAAGCGGAAAGAATAAAAGCGCCCTTGCAGGAGAGGTCAGGGAACAGGGGCGCAGTTTGTTTTTTTGTTCTTGACTTGTCCCTGCAGGGGGCGGCTGACCTTCGACCTCCTGGTCAAACTTGGTCAAGCAGTGTTAAATGGCCACACAAGAACAAGTTTGCTACTGACAACTTGGCAGCATGAGACATAACATAAACATCAACTTTGGGCAACTATGATGAGAAATATTTCCTTCCTCCCTCTCAACTCCCACCTCTCCAAATATGAAACATGGTGTCCAAAAAAATGTTTCCACTCCCAATCAGAGGGAAAAGCACCAGAGCAGAAAACAGCGAGCGGAGAATGGAGAGGAGGACGCAACTAATGGTGGCAGTTCCCATGGTGGCAGTGAGAGATCGTCAGGGCAACAAAAGCTTTACTGTGTGCCTGTCTCTCCCTCGATGTCCTGCTAACGCCATGCGACTGGGAGACAGGTTCCCAGGAGTCCAAACAACACCTCCTCTCACCCTGAAAATCTGCCCTTTCAGCCCCGGTACCATGCATCTCCTCGCGTGAGGAAAGGCCTCAGAGTACGAGCTGAAAACCCCTCAAACACTGGGAGCTTACTCTGTGCCACAAGGATAGCCAAACAAGGTTGATGTTCTGCAGATCTCACACTGATTAGGGCTCTGACGTGGAGGTAAACAGTCCTTGAGTGGAAAATAGAAACACTCACCATGATGACCAGGAGAATATTCTGGAAGTCTTTTCTATGGCCAAGAGCATAGGTGATAAAGAGGGCAAAGTTTCCCTCCATTAGCTGTAAAAAAAAAAAAAAATGAAGAAGAGTGAGTATTATGCAAATTACAGTCAGAGATAAAGGAATAGTTCAACATTGTGGGAAACACACTTAATATCTTGCTTGTTTGATCTACAAAAAGCCAAAGTTTAAAAACGCTATGTTGTGGTCTCTCTTTACATTTTGTGTTGCTTCCCTGCAACATGTCTCATTCTGAGATCTAATAAGACGCAAGTGAAAGGGAATAGTGTGTTGTGTCAGAGTACAGAAGTGTTTCTTATTGTTATCTTAAAGATTGTCAGTGTCGTGGATGATTATTTAGCTGATTTCAGCAATGGGAATGAGGCCTTTGAGCTTCTACTAATTTGTCAAGGGGAGGAGGAGAGCGAGAAACAACCGGCAGCAGAGGGTGAGCCAGCTGCTGCAAGGGCCACATGAGATTTCAGAATGTGACTTCTCCTTGAATGAGACTTAGATGCAATAACAAACATTCAAGATCAAGCAAAAGGTGAAAGACACACTTCAGACACTTATAATAATAATTGCGGTCTTTCTGTGGAAAATAATCACTTTTCATGGACATTCAGTGACGGTGCACAGTTGCCCCATCTGCTTACATGTCATTGTGCCTCTGCCAGATGAGAGTGAGACATGACTTCAATCTTCTCCTCTAAAGGCCTTTGCGCACTGAGCTCTCTTGTTTTTTACCTCACGTTGTGTCAATCATGTTTGCACACTGAGTCCGAAACCTTCCTCCTTCATAAATATTTTTGGAACAAGTCCCATTTTCTGCGTTTTTCAAATCCGTCAGAAGTCTTTAGAGAGCTGTCTGACCAAGAATCAGTGAAGACAATGTGGCAGTGGGACACAGTTACAACAAGACAGAGGAAAGGGGTGCACAGAATCATCAGTTCACTTTGAACAGGTCAGATAGTAAGATTCAGGTGGATGATGATGAAGAGGAGGAGGATGTGGACTGCACACAGAATGTGGAGGACAGAGAGGGAGGACAGCTCTGTCCCTCTCATACAGCTGCAGTGCCAAATGAAAGACAGGGAGGGAGTGATGACAGCCAGAAAGGCAACTTCAGTGGAGAGAGGCAAAAGAGGATGTGTGTCTTTTTATTTTGTCACATATTGCAAATTTTCACAATAAATAGAAGAAATCACATCAGAATCTTTCGAAACGATTTTTCCCGGATGACAGATTTAAAAAAACGCATCTGGAAAAAAAAAGGACTCGTGTGCAAAGGGCTTAACTCTTGTTAACAAGGCAAAGATATCTCCCAAAATGTTGAGTTACAGCTTCAACTAAGACTTTCATAAAAACTTTAATATTACCATGAATGCCAGAGAGGTGAAGAGGAAGGCAGTGACCAGTTTGACGTACGGTCCGTGACTCATCACCAGCCACAGGCCCTGACGGAAGGTGAGCTGAGATTTTTTCCGTCCGCACTCTGTAATCAAAGGTGGAGGAAAAGAGAACAAAGACAGCTGAAAATTTTTGCTGTAAGAAATTCAATGCACAATGCAGAGCCATTATGATGAGAAACAATGTTCTGGTAAATGTCTGATTCATTTCATGAATTGTGGCTGCCACATTGACATTATTTTGAACAGTTAGTGATAACGAAACAGTGACAAATGCCTCCCAAGGAAAACTGATAACTTTACATCAGAAATGGAACATCATGTTATTGTAAGACACCAGTAAGACTCACATTTTGGCTATGAAGTCCTGAATCCTGGTCTTTAAACAAGTCACTGTGCAGCCATCACTGATGCCATGCTATTTGTATGATAGTCTCAATTATTTGCATTGATTTGCCCCAAAAGTTCTGCCTCCTGCTGTCTGAGTATAATGATCTAAGATGTCTGTCATCTGTCTTTTAGTGTGACTGCTCACACAACATGATTGGCTGCTGTCAGATTGATTCAGAGTTAATTCAGGAAAGTGAGATTTAAATCCAAGTGAAGTCATGAGTCACTGGTGTTCAAGTCTTTTTTAAATTTTGTCAGGTTGAGTCTAAAATCCTCAGATTCATGACTCAGGTTTGACTCCAGTCCAAATCTGTGTCTGAAGTCCACAGCTCTGCTTTAGACATTTAAAATATTCAGCTTTGGCATTGGCAAATTAAGAGCTTCTCTTGGTATTTAACGGATTCATACCTTTTTGCTCCTTCACACCCAAAAACAATGTGGCAGCACAGGCGATGTAGATGAGACAGATGACCCCAGAAGCAACCAAGTAAGCTTGTTTCTGAGGACAGAGAGGGCAGCATTAGCTTGGACAAACACTCATGCAAACACTCTATGTAAATATCATCATTTATCTGAAACAATGCAAAGGACTCCAGAGGCTCACCGTCTCTTCCAGTGAAACTCCGGTCGCGTTCATTACAGTTACGTTTCTGCTGTCAGGCTCATCAGACTCAGTGGGGCAATTCACCGCACCACCTACTATCTGTCCCTGGATTGCGGTGCCCAGAACTGTGCCCAGCACCTCCACCATCATACCTGAGAGCAACACAGAAATTGAGCGTCAGTTCCTGAAAGATAACACGCATGTAAAAGCGTTTGATCACACAGGAGAGCTGACGTACGGTAAGCAGTGGCAGAGTCCCTCTCCTTCTGGTTGCTGCTGATGAACATGGTGAGAGCTGAGTATGGCACGTGGAAGCACTGCAAATGTACACAAACACAGGGTTAGGCTAGTGCACACACTGGGACCAAGGGGGGAGAAGTACAGCAGAGTGTCAACATGACATACTAACCGTCTGCATTGACTGGAAGAGGCAGTAAAAGATCAGATACCAGACGACCTTCCCTTGCTCGAAAGGAGGCACGTACCAGATCAGGAAGTAAGTCAGTACTGCAAATGGAGTAGAGAAAACGATCCTGGGAAGAAAAGAGCAGAGGATAGGAGACCGTTTGATCAATTTATCAAGTTCATTTGTATTGTTTTTGATAAGTAAATATGTGTTTTTAGACACATTCTCATTTGAATCACTACAGTGTGGTTCCTCTTTACATTCTGTACTGTTTGGCTTGAAACAAAAAGTGCGATCAGCCTGCTGTTTAATGAATTCTGCCAACTGTCACTGCAGCTTTACCCCCGCTTTTCATTTTTCCTCCCTTGCAGCCACTTCTTTGTTACTTTCTCCCTGCCGCTTTGTGAATAATCCCCCTAATCCTGCCTTGTTAGAGCTCGTGTGTGGAGAAAGGGTTCAGTCTGGGCTGCAGAAGGAGATGAGGGTGGGCTGAACCAACGGTGAGGCCACTCTGGCCCACCTCGCTCTCACCCCACTCAGTCTTAACAGCCTTTTCCTCAGCTTTGTACGTCCTCCAGCTGACCTCAGTCAAAGAAGCTGGTGCCACTACAAAAACTTGTTTTCAAAACAGACTACAGTCCAGCTAAAACTCCCCACGAGCATTAGGATATCATACTGTTTTTCTTTACAGTCTTACTCAGTCTATTGCTGCAGGGCAGTAAAGAGAAGCAGTACAATAATTTTTATTTTGTGCCTCAACACACCCTATCAGGTGAAGGAAAGCTGAAATAATAGGTCAATGATTTTATTATCCCAGGCTTTCCTACATATTCCTTTATTTGTGGCAGCCCACCATGATTAAAAAGTGCTAGTGGAATATACATACATTAGGTTATTTATAGGACCAGGCCGTCGGAGTGCAGTGCGCACTTGCGGCAGAGGTGGAGTATTGAAAGTGAAACTCCTTAACCATCCCTTTTGCTGGGCCTAAAAGTTTGCATTCACTTGCAGCAGCTGCTCCTCTCTAATCTGATCAGCTCTGGATGGCTCGACAGGCCAGTTATATCCGATGTTTAAATAAATAACATTAGCATTACGTAGGCAGGCTCAGCAATCTCTTCTTAAAGAGGAAAACCTAAATTAAATAAGAACGAATGCTGCACAAAGTATGAAAAGTCCAATGTATAGGATTTATGGGGATACATCTGCAGAAATGCACTAATATAATAATAATATGTTCTCTTAGTGTAAATTCACCTCAAAATAAGAATCACTGTGAGTTTGTTAGCTTAGAATTGCCCGTTTATATCTACATAGGGAGCCAGTCCTCATAGCCCAAAACAGACAAACCAAACACACTGGCCCTTGAAGTGCTGAGTCTCCCTGAGAGCCACGTCATTGAACACAGGGGGTTGTGTCTTGATTGAATATGACACTGCTGCACTCGCACGTGGTCGTATAACCCACCCCGCCCCCCTTCTTGTGTGACACATTTGGGAAACAAGAAAGAAAGCCCCTCCTGATTCCCTCTAATGTCTGAGTGAATTAGGTTAATGAGAGCTAATTTATCTGGAGATCGAGGCCAGGTTGCAACGGTTTTGCACACTGGCGTGAGATATTAAACACACACCACAGATCAGACCAGTAAAGCACTGGAAAATCCACTAAACCAGTTTACAAGCAAAACCTGTTAATGTTTAATATGCAGACAATGCTAAATGTCCAATTCCGGTGTCAGGTAACAATATCTTTCTGCAAACCTTTTCAGCACAGAGGAGCAAGTGAGGACATAAAAAGGCATCTGCGTGTTCTTATCTGATGGCTGGTTGTTTCCCTTTAATTTGAGAAGTAACACCGCACAGTATCATGTACATGTTTCCCTTTTTAACAACCGCCTCCATTATTTCCATGAAACATGCCTCTTGACCCAAGGTAACCTCTCTCTGCTTCTGCAAAAAAAATCCCTCCCATACAGCAAAGGAAATCAAACACACACACACACACACACACACACACACACACACACACACACACACACACACACACACACACACAAAGATGGACACACCCCTATTGGTTTGAAGCTGATGGTGTGTTGTGGGTTGGACCAATCACAACAGAAGCCGGTAGAGTCCCCTCCCCCACCTCAACTGACAGCGTGCAGCTCGTGCACAGCCGGCATCTCTGACTCAAATACCCATGATGCTCAAGATATCACCGTGACATCATGTGAGAGAAATGCCAGTAAAAGTATTTCAATCAGTTCCTGTGAAAATCATGGCCTGAGGCGACTTCTTCTCAACCAGGCGGACTTGTAACACTGCCACATCCTGCCACTGTATTTCATGCTCTCCTTCTCCTCTGACGTACACACACATTTATAAAAGAAGCTGCACTCTATTGCACCGTACAAGGAGAACGTCAAGGTCTGCACTGTAGCCAGGCTGACTGAGAGTCAAAGCTCTATTGAGCCTTGTATTCCTTTAACCCTTAGCAGTAATGATTTTATGAGCTTCTTTAATGACAAAATTCTAGCTATTAGAGGCAAAATTCATGACGACCTGTCCTCAGATAGTACCTATCTAACCTCAAACACAGCTGTAACACCTAATATTTATTTAGATTCCTTCTCCCCAATTTCTCTTCAAGAATTGACAGCAGTGATTTCATCATCTAAATCATCAACGTGTCTCTTAGACCCCATCCCAACTAGGCTACTCAAGGAGGTCTTACCTTTAGTTAACACCCATATATTAGACATGATCAATATATCCTTATTAACAGGCTATGTACCACAGTCTTTTAAGGTAGCTGTAATTAAACCTCTACTAAAAAAGCCCACCCTGGATCCAGAGGTGTTAGCCAACTATAGACCAATATCTAATCTTACCTTTATGTCAAAGATCCTTGAGAAAGTAGTCGCAGACCAGCTGTGTGATTTTCTCCAGGATAATAATTTATTTGAGGAATTACAGTCAGGATTTAGAGCGCATCATAGCACCGAGACAGCTTTAGTGAAAATTACAAATGACCTTCTGATTGCTTCAGACAAAGGACTCGTCTCTGTACTTGTTTTATTAGATCTTAGTGCAGCGTTTGACACTGTTGACCATGAAATTCTGTTACAGAGACTGGAACACTTAATTGGCCTAAAAGGTTCTGCACTAAGCTGGTTTAAATCTTATTTATCTGATCGTTTTCAATTTGTTGACGTTCATAATGAATCATCCGTACGTACTAAAGTTTGTTTTGGAGTTCCGCAAGGTTCTGTGCTTGGACCAATCCTATTTATTCTATATATGCTTCCTTTAGGTAACATCATTAGAAATCACTCTATAAATTTCCATTGTTATGCGGATGATACACAGTTGTATTTATCGATGAAGCCAGAAGAAAGGGATCAATTAACTAAACTTCATAATTGTCTTAAAGACATAAAAACCTGGATGAGCACCAATTTCCTGATGTTAAATTCAAACAAAACTGAAGTTATTGTTCTTGGCCCCAAACAACTCAGAGACTCTTTATCTGATGACATAGTTTCTCTCGATGGCATTGCTCTGGCCTCCACCACTACCGTAAGAAACCTCGGAGTAACATTTGATCAAGATCTGTCTTTCAGTTCTCATTTAAAACAAACCTCACGGACTGCATTTTTTCATCTGCGTAATATTGCAAAAATTAGGCCTATCTTGACCCAAAAAGATGCAGAAAAATTGGTCCACGCTTTTGTTACCTCGAGGCTGGATTACTGTAACTCTCTACTATCAGGTAGCTCTAGTAAATCATTAAAAACTCTTCAGCTAATTCAGAATGCAGCAGCACGTGTACTAACAGGAACTAAGAAACGAGATCATATTTCTCCTGTTTTAGCTTCTCTGCACTGGCTCCCTGTAAAATCCAGAATTGAATTTAAAATCCTACTGTTAACTTATAAAGCTCTAAATGGTCAAGCTCCATCATATCTTAGAGAGCTCATAGTGCCTTATTATCCCACCAGAACTCTGCGCTCTGAGAACGCAGGGTTACTCGTGGTCCCTAAAGTCTCCAAAAGTAGATCAGGAGCCAGAGCCTTCAGCTATCAGGCTCCTCTCCTGTGGAATCATCTTCCTGTTACGGTCCGGGAGGCAGACACCGTCTCCACATTTAAGGCTAGACTTAAGACTTTCCTCTTTGATAAAGCTTATAGTTAGGGCTGGCTCGGGCTTGCCTTGTACCAGCCCCTAGTTAGGCTGACTTAGGCCTAGTCAACCGGAGGACCACCTTTAATGCACCGGGCACCTTCTCTCTCTCTCTCTCTCGCTCTCGCTCTCTCTCTCTCCCTCTCTCTCTCGTATCCTATTACTGTATCTATTTTACTCGGCCATTCTGGATGTCACTAACTCGGTTTCTTCTCCGGAGCCTTTGTGCTCCACTGTCTCTCAGGTTAACTCGTATTGCAGCGGTGCCTGGATAGTGTGACGTGTGTGGTTGTGCTGCTGCCGTGGTCCTGCCAGATGCCTCCTGCTGCTGCTGCTGCTGTCATCATTAATCATTAGTCATACTTCTACTGCTATTATAGACATATGATATTATCATACATGTAGACTGCCTGATACTAATATATACTTTCAACATATTGTACCACAGTAGCCAGAACTATAACGACAGTATTATTACTTTCATGAATGTTGTTGTAAGCTACTGTCATTACCGAGGATGTCATACCGATTACTGTATTGTGTCATACAGATTACTGTTAATTTGTTATGCTGATCTGTTCTGTACGACATCTACTGCACGTCTGTCCGTCCTGGAAGAGGGATCCCTCCTCAGTTGCTCTTCCTGAGGTTTCTACCATTTTTTTCCCCCGGTAAAGGGTTTTTTTTGGGGAGTTTTTCCTTATCCGCTGTGAGGGTCTAAAGGACAGAGGGATGTCGTATGCTGTAAAGCCCTGTGAGGCAAATTGTATTTGTGATATTGGGCTTTATAAATAAAATTGATTGATTGATTGATTGATCTTTCATCCATTTCTTTACAAACGGACTCCCTCAAGCAAACCATTTGAATTCTAAAACCTTTTCCTTGCTTTGTGTCAAGCTTGTCAGTGCTTAAGATAAAAATATATGAGAACATATCTGGTCTGTTTAGGGTTGCAGGCAGAGCAAGCCAATCCCAGCATGCACTGGAAAGGGGTAGAGATTCCCCTGACAGGACACAAGCTGGTCGCCACTTGCCAGTGAGTCACAAGGTTAACACGTACAACAGTTAAACACATTCACACACTGAGGATATGCTGCACACTGTGAGACTGCTCATACATATAAATATCTTTAGTTATTAGATGTTTGTAGACAAATCAAATCAATGAGCAGAATTGCTTCAAGGGAATGATTGAATTTTGGCTTTGATGTGACTTAATAAATATTAGATTTCTCATTGATCTACTGATGGAGGTAACACACCGAGAAACCCAGCGCTGTGCTAACAAAGACCATGAAGGAAACCACCTCTGGCAAGTAAACATGGTTGTAAATATTTGGCTAAAAGCTTAAAAGTTCCTCCAGCTGTTCAACTAAAGGCCCAAACACAACAAACACACAACAAAATGTGGCCGACTGTTGTGTCGCCACATGTTATCCGTGTCTCGGCCAACAAGCTGCATTGGAACATGCTGGGCAGCTGTGGTCTGAATTCGTCATTCAAAAAGGGAAACTCAAGATAGACAGGACGGCTTCAAGATGCTAGTTAGCCACTTAGCATGTTAATAACGCAACCGGATGTGAAAAGAGATTATATTTACCATGCACCAGCAAATAATAGCACAAAGAATTACAGTGTGTTTCTACTAAATAGCCCAATAGCTTAAAAAAACAATCCGTCTTTGGATCATGCCTTCTTAACAAATGTTTGTTTGCGTTCCTTGCTTTCCTTTCTCTTCTTGTGCACGAAGCTGAAATGCCAGTTAGAGTGATTTCAACTCCTGATTGGCTCTGCCAGCTCCAACACTGAATCAATAATCTGAACCTGCCAAAAACAAACCCACAAGGGCCAACTAGTGTGGGACACACTGCAAAATCTAGATGCTCACCAATGGCTCAACATTGATGGAAGGCCAACTATCAGCTTGGTGTGTCAGGAAACTTCACTGTACTAATGCCAAATTAAAAAATTAAAAAAAATGAACCACATTTCTCTTTACTAAAGCTAAAACAGCTGCACACATCTGCGTCTAGAAAAAAGTGAAGACGAACTCTAACAAATGCTACTGCTTCAGCTGCCGTTTGCTCATTTTAAAAGGTTACTTTTGTGGGTTTCATGTGCGTCATACTGATTTCTAATGCACACATTACATGCACTGTGTTTCATACAGACTATATTCTCACACTGTTGCCACTCATTATTCGCAGCAGCCAACCCTGTTGCCATGGCTACTGCCAACTGCTCGTGAGCTGGTTTTTGTCAGTACTTTTGCCTCACGAATTCTCACCCCACTCAATATTACCTTACATTATCCTTTAATATGTGTGAATCTAAAATGCACGTGCTGCTGTGAGATTCAGACACCTACCACGGCATCATGCGGCCGATGCTGGTCCATCTACTGCGGCTCACCAGGAAACCCACTGTGGGGTCTGTGACAGCGTCCCAGGCCCGGCCCACAAACAGGATGATAGAGGCATGAAAGGGATCCAGCTAAGGGGGGAAAATGGGGAAAAAAAGAGTTAAACCAAAACTACAACGTCATGTGGTATGGCTTGTGAATGAGTCAAAGGTGCCACGACACCAATGAGGTTACGGAGACATTTCAAGGCTTTAGAACTGTGGCGGTGAAATAAACAACTGTGTCGTTTGTTTAAGAACAAAGTGGCATTCAAAGCCCCTGTAATGCTCTCATCTCTGGAGCTGAATGGCCTCTATTTAAGGTCCTACTGTGTACAGTGGAAACGTCTAATTTCCTAATTGAGTAACAAAGCAAAGCAGTAGGAGTCCAGGTTAATGCGCTTGACCGGCTGCTGCGGGGTGAAGACTGTTAAACTGATACAAGGCTGAGAAGAGCGAACACACACTCTGGCCTTGGGGTTAATCAATATGCACAACTACAGGGAAAAATGCAAAGATAAGGAAATGAGTCTCTAATTTGGGTGCTGCAGAATCCAGAAATGATTTGTTTTAAAGAATGGGCAATATAAAGGGCATGCAGTTTGCAACATTAAGTATTCCTACAACTTTTTACAGTTATACAAAACGTGTTTTCATACATGCATGTGTGATTTTGCTCTATTTGTGCATCTGTTGTCAATCACCTGAGCGACATCCAGCAGGTAGATCTGGAGGAAGAAGCCCAGAGCGCTGCCTGTGATCTGGTAGGGAGCCCCACCGATGGCATAGCTCAGTTTGTTCCACACAGACAGACCTTTCCTCTGTTCCTTTGGCTGGAAGACAAAGAGAGGGGAGGACAGTAATGAGGTTAGTTTGGCTTTATAACAGTTTGTGCACATTCCCAGAGGAGCTATCAGTTCAGGTAAAGTGATGCGGACAGTGCAGACTCTTTTCTGTGCTCTGGAGTTCATTTAATCTCCATTTTCTGCTTCATCCATCCCTCTGTCCAGAACTCTTTGAATAACTGTTGCCATGTTAAACAACCTGTTACCACGAGGGACCGAGATTGGCTAACTTCCGTCACCCCACCGCTCAGAACACCAGATTAAAGACAAATCCCCTGATGTGGTCCAGACCATGTACGCCACAATCAGACAGTGGTGTGAAACTGTGAGGTTACTACAGTTCACACACACTACACCACAAAGACTCTGCTATTGGCTCTGGCAATAGGATGTTTGAGGTAGTGTGACATTTCATGCTGAGTTGCCAGCAGACAGCTTAGAGTCTTATCACATCCAACAGCCACAGCCAATCACCTGTACAGGGCTCGATGATGTCAGCAAGGGAGTCTCTACACTCCGATCCACATCCGCTTCAGACACAGAGGCAGCATCACCTCATGTTGAGAGCAAATCGCTGCCTCCTGTTCTCTCCACCCGGATCCTTCAGCGTGACAAGTCCACGCTGGCATGACGATCATGTGGGAATGAAACTAAAAATACATGAAGGGATAGAGCCTGTAGGCGACCGGGAAAATCATGGGCAGTGTAACATAAAGCAGTCGGCAGACAAAATGACACAAAGATTCTGGATTCAAGTAAAGAAATATACATGAAATGTTTTCTATTTGAAGAAGAACTGTAGATTGGACTATTTTCTTGTTTATATCCTTAAAACTTTTGTCCACAAAATGTCTTAATGCTGTAAAAATGCTAATCAAATTCCTGTCAGCTGTATTAAGGTTTATTTGTACTATCATTTTGATACATTTAAGTTTAGATTGCATACGCTCTAAGCATTTTGTTCAAGGGGAAATGCCCTGTGATCTAATATTACTATTTAAAACAGGGACAACAGAGCAGACATGATGTAGATATAAAAAAATAAAATGCAGTAGGCCTACTTCCACAGTTTTTCATGTAAAATACAAAAACACTTGAGAATCATCTGCAGACTATTAGACACATACAGCTTGATGCTTTTAGACTGGTTTCAAGTCTCGGTAGAAGCACTTAAAGAGATGATCATTAACAATACAAATCCCAGTGTTGAATGCACGCTTAATTTGAGACTTTCAAACCAACCGGATCATGCATCATGAAGCTCTGGAGCTGTGGCACCTCGTCCACGTCACGCTTCCGCAGCACATCTGTCATCACTACCAGGCTGCTGTTATAGCAATACTGTACGGTTTGGATGAGACGTTCAAATACGATGTGGTCCCTTTAAAGTCGGCATGCGAGCCTCACGAGCAGCTGCCCGAGGACAGGTGGACAGACCGGGTGAAATTCAAATACCGAGGACGAGTCAGGGGGCGTTTGAAATACATGCCGAGAGCAAGTAACCACATTTAACAGATGTTGCTTCAATTTAGGCGCCCCTTTAACGCTCCTGAAGCTGGAATACCACCTTAAAATGAAACCATAAATGAGAAAAAGAGTCCTTCCTCTTACCTTTGCTGTCTTGACTTCTGTATTTATAGGCTTGACTGATAGTAAACCCGCCGTGTACTGCTCTGCGCCCTCTCCTCGTGCCATTGTGCTCTCAAGTCGATGAAGTAATTAGTATTTTATATAGTAGCCTAGTATTAGTATTTTTTTTCAGGATAAAGTAATATTTTAAAGTATCAGAGGAAACAAAACGCCTCACAGCTTCATAGTGTCTCGTGTCGCTCAGTGCTCTGACTGTCTCTGAGTCAAGTCTCTCGCGCTGTCTACTCATTCATACTCTACTATGCCGCCTACGTCATTGATTCCCGTGACGTGCCTATCGTATGTTGCGGATGTTGAAGGGCATCGAGCCCCCGGGATAACGTGTATGTGGGCTATTGTCCTTCAGTCAGCAACACACTGGTGAATGAGAGAGTAAATATAATCAGACAGGAAAATGCGCCATTACATTCAGAATCAGAATAAGGTTTATTGCTGAGTAGTTTTATTTTTATTTTATTTTTTAAAATTCTGATTCATTAAATGTTACACAATTTTTGATTTAAAAAAAAAATCATGACCCAAGGCTACACATTTTCCATCTAGCCTATAACTGAGCGAATTTAACAAAATGTAATTGTAGGCTATGTACAACTGTATATTTTGTTTTATTGGAAACTGAAAAAAATGACCTTACAATTAGCCATTAAACACAGCAGCAAATCAAATTCAAAGTTACCTGTTTGTAAAAATATATATATATTTTTATTTGTTTATATATATATTTATATATATACATTTTTATTTGTTAATTTCTTTTTTTTCTTTTTTCTTTTTTCTTTTTTCATTTAATTTTTTTTTTTAATTATTAATCTGTGTTGCACAGAGAGTTTATAGTTATTGCTCATTTCAGCTCTTGTCCCTAGTTGGGCTTTTACATGCAGACCTAAAATGTTATTTAGAAAAAATAAAATAAAAAGACATACAGTTTAAAACATCACACAACCCCAATACACTATGAACATGGAATGGACAATACACACACCACAGTGCATATACCACAACACATCTACTACAATAGACATACCACTATAGACATACTACAATGCATACACTTGATACCACAGAACACCAAACCACTAATATATATGTACAGATTTTACCAAGTCAGTTTGCTTTTTGCCCTCTCTTGGGATAAGACATGGCAGTGTACAATATTGCATAAGCAGTCAATCATGAGGCTCTAGTTGCGTAAAGAGACCAATCCTTGTGCAGGGGCAAACTAAACCATTTAGTGCCTTGAAGGTGAGAGGGACCTAAGAGAGCTTTCATTGTTTTTTTATACTAAGTTTAGTTTTTTAACTGATTTATTCGCCCATTTTTAATTTAGTCACGGCACCTGTCTCTTAGAAATGTAAAAAACAAACACAAAAAAAACTTCATTCAAGCCACCCCCGCCCCCTTTCCACCCCTACCCCCCTCCACTTCATGCCCCTGAAATAGATAGATAGATAGATAGATAGACAGACAGACAGACAGATAGATAGAAACTAACTTGTGCACAAGTATTTCAAATCAGATTCACAGTGATGACATTTCAGTGACTCAGAGTTGATCCACTGCCTGCACATTTTTATTCATGCAACTGAGCAAAAATAGATATAAATAATGTACACGCACACACACACACACACACACACACACACACACACACACACACACACACACACACACACACACACACACACACACACAGGAGTCTAATATCATGACTCATATGACTCTAATATTGGACAGTTCATAGTTGCAAAGATAGAGAGGGGGTGACATATAAAAAAAGGTCTCCATCCACTTTTGTTTACAGTAACTTCTATGCATATGTCAACTTTTTACACTTTTACACTCAGTGCCAATACACAGTGAACATGATTTATCATCAATATAACTTCTGACCTGCAAAGAGGGTGACTGCTGTCTGTGCCCTCTATGAACCAGTGCCACCGACAGAGCCAAAGTGGGTGCCAGACCAGTCAGTCTAAAGACCCTTTCAAATGTATCATGCACAGTATCACAATGCACAATAATTTAATATGTTTTATCATCATTCATTATGCATAACCCAAGAGAATAACATTATTTAACTGGTTAGAAAACCCTGGAAATGAAAGAAGTCATCAGTAAAAGTATACAAACTGGACCATGTGGTGATAAAGTCCTATCTTGCTGATCTGATTTTTGATATACTGGACAGTATAAAGAGTCTAGGTAAGTGGAGAGAGGGATAGCTTGCATCTATTATTAGCAGTGGGTCAAACTGGGGGGGCTTCTTTGAAACCAGATAGAACCAGGGAGCTTCACTTTTGACTCTGCGATACTAAAAAGGTTTGCAGGTTGCAGTGCAGCACCTTGGTGACAGTTTCAAGAAAAGCAATGTGTTTCCTTTTCAATACTAGACTGAAAGTAATGGATTTTATGTAGGCAAGGTTATGTAGGATTTAGTCTTTATTTTACATAGTGCTTTGAACACCGCCGCCACAGTACCACCTTTATTTACCTTGATGTTTGTAGACTGAGCCATATTCCCCTGGCTGTTTACTGTAGCATTTTATTTGTCCATAGCATAATTTCCAAATGGGTTGCGTTGTTTTTCCAGTTTCCCCAATCTAAATATACACAAACATGCAATTGTTTGTTCTATTTGCACACCCACGAGATGTATACCTCCTTCCCTCTCATATTATATCTGTCTCATTCTGAACTCTGTCATTCAGCAACACCGCTAATCTAAAGTTAAAACATGATGCCACCTCTTGGCTGAGGCACTGTGCTGCTTCTACTCCAAACAAGACAAGTTAACACTAACACAGAGTTTGTGCCAACGGAAACTGTTGTTCACATTCAGCCTTGAAAACGTGACTGACGACTTTCTGTTTCATCTTGACTTGACTAACCCTACCCCTACCCCTAACCCTTAGTGTGTCAAGATGAAACAGAAAGGGAACAGTCTGTCACATATTAATCCTCTATCACAGTTTTCGTATTGCCAGAACACATTTCCTGAGACCTCCACCCATTTTCTCAAAACTTAATAACAAATCCTAAAATTCAAATTTTCTGTCACGATCAAACTATCACCTCAAAACCAGTTATCCTGTGCTCAAAGCCAAACAATGTGTTCAGATAAAATACACATAGCACGTAAAAATATATTCACCAGAGCATTCTTTAGACACTACATAAAATACTGTAGCCTAATTTAGGACACAGCACCCAGGGCATGTAGTTACAGTTTTTCTTAACCTCTCTAACTCCGCTCGGATGCACAGATGAAGCCACAAACAGTTATTAATCCTGAAAATCATTTTTTATTTTATTTTAGGCAAAATCTTCAACTTTTTACTGACTTCAGAGGCCCATTACTCTGTCTCTGTATCACCTAGAGTGTTTCTGACACTTTCGCAAGAAATTTCAGGGAGTTTTCTTTCTGGCAAGACCTCATGCATGCATGTAGTCAGAGCGGTTCAGAGGCTACAGTCATTTTAATTTGGGTATGTCATTTTAGGCGTTTTTGCTACAAAATGGGGGTGGAGTGCAAGAGGTTGCTTACTGTAAACATACAAATCATAACTTAAAGCACAATGTGCATAATCCTTGATTTATATACCAGATCACTAAACCACTTCTGCTGAACTTCAAACACACGTCTACTTTAAGGTGTGGACACACCAAACCAACGTCAAAGAACTAGCGGCGAGGAAAGCTAACTGTTGCGTCGCCTACGTCGCCTCATGTCGCCCTGTGTCAGTTGCATTTGAACACACTACACGGACTACATCCGATCCGATGGCCAAGTGGCACGTACGTTCTGCGCCTGCATGAGAGAGAGCGGAGTGACAGAGTGGTACATCCTGACAGCCAAGGTGTTACCTATCTGTGCACTGCAGCACCTCCACAGACTGTTACATTCAGATGGTCCCGGTGTTTCCTCCGCAGGCTCCACTTCACTCAGCTGCCCGATAAACCCGCTGCTTCTCCGCAGCCGATTCAACATGCTCAATCGGCCGAAAAGCTGCCGATGCTGAAGGGCCGACGGTGCGAGACACACTGCAAAAACTAAGCCGACAGACGCTCATCGACGGCCTGACTTTGGCTGATGAACGACCGTCGGCTTGGTGTGTCAGGGCCTTTACACACAGCTCTCAATTCCCTTTTCATCCCTCTTCTCAAAACACTACACACAAGTCTCTATATTTTGAACACTCTTTTCCAATACAAATCTCACTGTTTTCACATGAAATACACAATCAATCAAAGTGCTAAACACTCAAGTCTGTTGAGCTCTTGGTTTGGAGAACAATGAATGGATTTGAAGAGAGAGGTGTCCAGAGAGGCAGAGGTGTACGGGTGAGAGGATGAGGAGGAGGGAGACGAGGAAGAGGAGAACAACGAGGAGGAGGAGGGCAAGTTTGAGCAAGAGGTGGACAAAGAGGAGGAGGAGGAGGAGGAGGAAGAGGTGGACAAGATGGGGGGAGAGGAGGCCAAGGTGGGGGAGGAAGAGGAGGAGGAGGACAAAGAGGAAGAAGGAGAGCCACCA
This sequence comes from Epinephelus awoara, assembly GCA_035609425.1. Taxonomy (NCBI): domain Eukaryota; kingdom Metazoa; phylum Chordata; class Actinopteri; order Perciformes; family Serranidae; genus Epinephelus; species Epinephelus awoara. Next base: position 23,148,160 of record CM069309.1, read on the forward strand.
TCTCAGATGAGACTCGGGCTATGATAATCGATCATGTCCTCAACCATGGTTTGACGATGAGGGAGGCTGGTCTGAGGGTCCAAACAAACCTCAGCCGCATCACTGTGGCTTCATCGTAAGGACGTTCAGAAATGAGGATAGGTAAGAAATACTACTCACTCGACTTTACTGTATGTAGTATTGCATACTGTATCAATACAGCACTCAATGATTACTGTAGAATGTAGTTTTGTAAGTGGGCCGTTGTACTGTGATGTAAACAAAGCATGTTCTACAGTATGGCACATATGTATGAGACTGGGAACTGCATTCCTACTTTGTCTATACAACACGTAATGTATGTTGCTGTATTTGGATCTTTTGCAGAAATGAAAGATTACCACAAGCAGGTGGGAGGGCACGTCTGCTCACAGCTCAGCAGGAGACTGCCATTGTGAACAAGGTTCTGGAGAACAACGCTATCACCCTAAAACAAATCCAAAGAAAGGTGATTTAAGATCAATTGGTGTTCCAGACCATCAACTCTGTCAGCCTCAGCACACTGGACCGGACCGTGTCCTATGGCGCAATGCAGTATGCATAAAGCAAGTGTATAGGGTGCCCTTTGAAAGGAATTTGGCCAGGGTCAAGGAGCTGCCCCATGACTATGTGCAAGTAAGTCCTATATCCAGCACTGACACATTACTGTATTGCACCTGTAATACTGTGTGATGCAGTTACAGTGTTTCTTTACATTGTCTCATACGATCATGTATTGACTGCTTTAGGTCCATGTCTGATACTGTCGTGCTGTCTGTTTCAGAGAGTTCTGGAGCTGGATGCGGCTGCCCAGATCCACAAATTCCTCTGCAATGACGAGGCAGGGTTCGACCTGGTGAAAAGAAGGCGTCGGGGAAGGAATCCAAGAGAAGTTTGGCAGTTTGTGTGTGTGTTTTTGTGGTTTGTGTGTAGAGTTTTGAGAAAAGGAAGTCTTCCTCCAAAAAACAGCAGTTTAAGCAATGGAGAAAAATGGTAACACAGAGTTTGTGCCAAACTGTTGACATTCAGCCTTGAAAACATGAGTGAAAATAAAAAACTTTTGAGGCGTGTGTCTTAGTGTGTCAAGATGAAACCGAAAGGGAACAATTTCCTGAGACCTCCACCCATTTTCTCAAAACCTTAAAGAGTAATTAAACCCTAAAACCATTTTTTTCAGCTGATAATCATTGTTTCTGGTTGTATAGTAGTGTTACTGACTGATCCTGCTCAAAATCTTGACAGTTTAGTGCAAACTGTTGAAAATCTACATTTTATTTTAAAAATGTGCTATGGAGTGCCCTCTACAGCTTGAAACCTGGTTACTACATTTGAATTTACATTACATTACATTGGAGGCGAATGATTCTTTTTCGGGGCGTATGATGTCACTAACCGTCCACGCTAAAGCCTGCCCAGATTCACTTGCTACAGGGGCTAGGGAATAAAACCTAAACAGCCAATCACAGTGATCTCTTTCACCGACTAGCTCCGCCACCGATTCAACATGCTCAATCGGACGAACATCAAAGGGCCGACGGTGCGGGACACACCGCAAAATCTAGGCCGACAGACGCTCACTGACGGCCCGACTTTGGTCGACGGCCGACCGTCGGCTTGGTGTGTCAGGGCCTTAACAGAAAATGTTTAATGTAAATGCATTTAGCAAAAAAATATCATAGTGATAGCTGCATTCAGCACTTGAATATGAAAAAAAAAGAAAAGAAAAGCACATTACTGCTCACTGAGATTCATTTTCCAACATGTATTTTGGCGGGGTCAGGCAGAACACTTCATCCACGTCACAGGCAACATTTTCCCTTGCCAGACAACGGGGGAAAAACACTCTGGTGTGCCAAACCCAGCCTTGACAAATTCCACAATTATATCATCACAGGCCTGTTCAGTTGGCTCCAATAAAGTCCCCCTGGTGTAGGGCTCTCGGTCACACCCACAGAAACACTCTTCTACTGAATTCAGGAAGGGGCTGTAAGTTGAAAGGAAAACCTTGATGAAACACTGGTTGTTGGTGAACCACTATCGTACCGTATCAGGACAGCACAGTGAGAGCTCACATTGTCCCAAACTATGACATACACAGGATGCACTGCTTGCTGACCCAGCTGCTCACATGCAGCTGGAATATCCTGGACACCACCACGCTTAAATAAAAAGGAGATGTTCAGTGTTATATGGCCCCAGGTTTGCATGATGGTGGAGAACCCCCCCAATTGGCTGCACAAAGAGTGACATTGCCACCATGCCAGCCAGGGACTTCCACAATGGCACGTTAACCACCTATGTTCCTGCCTCTCTGCCCCCTTTTCGCCAAATTGAACCCTGCTTCATCTATGAAAATGTATTCATGGGGCCAAACACTCTCCATAAAAATAGACAAAAAGTGATTTAGTACAGAAAGTGATACAGAAAGACAGACTTCTGCAATAGTGTATTTACAGTATGCACATCAGATTTACGTACATTACAATCAAGTTTACAGTACTGTAAAAGTAGCAACTGCAACACTTACCTGCACATACTGATATCTTAGATCTTTGACTCTTGCAGAGTTGCACTCAAAGGGTACCCTGGAAATCCAGAGTTCTCGCTAGAGCACAATTTGAATTTGCTCAGCGAGTCACTCTGGCAATCAGTAATGATGCTCATTACACATGCCGTTGGGGCCAAGCTGCACCAATCACATCGGTGTATCTGATATAGGCGGGTCAGAGGTGAGATAAACAGATGACGACAGCGCTGCGACGACGAAGTCCGGAATCAGTCAGTAAACATTGCAAGATGGCTACAGATGAACACCAGTTGTTTGAAAAGGCTTTGGCCGCTACAATGAACAAGTTAGTTAGTTTTGCCGACCAGATACGGCAAGAGTCTAATCTACCAATTAGCTGCGCTGGTAGCACTCTGGATACGTCACCCCATGTATTGTTCTGATTGGTCGTAGTGTTATCCAATTGCATGCAGTGATATTTTCAAATGCATGCTTGGTGCTGCCCCTCGATTTGGGTCATTTGCATTACTCATAGCCAGACCCTAAATCTTTCTAGATTTGGGTTTCCAGGCTACTCAAAGGGTACTCTATATACTTGTTTCATGCTAAATCTGTTGCGTTGGAGGACACGATCAATACTTGACAGAGACAGATTCCATCAAAGTTTACATTTGCTCTGTCTCAAATCGCGTACTTCTGTACTTACACTTGATATTTTGAGTGCATAAGTGAGTTCACACTGAGACGTATGGAAAAATGCAGTGCACTATGAGTACCCGGATGGTGCACTCAAAACAGTCAAGTTGTTGGGTGTGGAACTATGGACACTTCTCGCCCTCAATGGTCGCCATCTTGGCTACATAGCGGAACGGGAGGGACCACTTTTCAAACTGGAAATGGCGGCCGAGGACTGTGCGACCGTGAATGTCGCTGCATTATACAAATATACATGTGTTTTTTGCACTAAGCACCACTATACTGTTGTCGGATATAAGCCAGCAGTATGTTTATTGGGTTAATTCAGCAGTATGTAATGATTTGGTACCGCATACGATAACGCAAATGCTGAATTTGCGGTCGTCATTTCCGGTAAGTGCACAACCACAGTGTTTGGTTTGAAACAACACTACCCTGTCGAAATTCGCGCACTACACCAATAAGTACATAGTGCACATATTATACTACATGGAAGTGTCTCGTTGTTGGGAGAAAAGAGCAGTCCTTCCACCCTCATTTGGTCGTCTTTCAATTCTACAAAGAGGAAAATGCACTTACAAACATATGCAGCCTGTAAAAATAGTATTGTAATGAACATTACAGTACTGAGAGTATAGTATTCTGTATGACAAATGTTGTACAACCAGAAACAATTACCTGTTCTCCTCTCTGAATGTCCTGATGATGCTGGCCACAGAGAACCTGCTCAGATTGGGATGGACTCTTTGTCCTGCTTCTCTCATTGTCATTCCATGAACAAGGACATGGTGTACAATAGTTTTCAACAGTAATGATTGTTCTTGGCCTCTTCCTCATCCCCTTCCTCCTCATCCACCACCTCTCACACGAACTCTTCCTCCTCTGCCTCTCTGTATATGTTCATTAGAAACACACTCAGTCTCAGTCACTGTCAGACAGGGTTGATGCCAGACAGGTGTGATTTTCTAAAGACTCTTTTCTACATTGTGAAGGTACAGGAAACTTACTCAGTCTTGTGACATACAACAACAGAAAACATCTTATTCCTGCAGATTCCAGCAGCAGTGAAGGTTTGGCAAACCTTTACACTTAATGTGAAAGAGAAAGTCTGAGTACTTATGTCAATATTTTCACTTGCATTATGACCAAAGTTTCTCTTCTTGTTAAAGAAAACAAATACAGTGCAGATGTTGAATGCTCCAGATAATTGAATGAAAAGATAAATTTCCCCAAGGGGCCAATAAAGCAAATGAATAAGAGCCATCTGGCTTTACCTGATTTATTTTTCCTATTCAAATAATTTGATCCTTGAGGCCTTGTTGCAGTTGACTCACATCACAAACACCAAAACCTTCCAAGTCACCTACTTAACTTTAAATCATTATGTCATAACACTGCAATTTTATTTATTTTAATTAGTGGATTAATATTCATTCAACTGGCAAGAGCAGACAAACACAGAATACAATAATAGGATGGTTTATGAATTCTTATCCACAGATATGTGCTAGAATAATCCAATTGCCTGAAAACATGTTGGCATGGTACACGTCTGCAAACCAGGGATATGTTACATTTGCACATTATTATGTAGTGAACACATTTAAACTTTATGTTTCAACAACACTGTGGTTAACCTGTGGTTAGGGTCAGGCACAAAACCCATTTGGTTATGGTTATGGTTAGGAAAAGTTCACGTTTGGCTTGAAATACCTGGTTTGGGGGGAACTATTCCAGCAGGAGAAGCAGCGGTGTCTCAGCAGAAACACAACCACTGTTCATGCCTAAAAAGCTGCTCAGAACAAAGCAATGGGTGTCTAAAGAACACCCATGTTTGGGGGGCTAAAAGCCACAGGAAACACAGCAATGACTCAATAAATCAGAGCTAGTTTTGTTGTTTGTTGGGCTCGAACACTGGTCTGCAGCTTGGCACACCATCCATCCATCTTCTGCAGACCTTGGTTATAACGAGCGGTTATTTGAGTTACTGTTGCCTTTCTGTCAGCTTGAACCAGTCTGGCCATTCTCCTCTGACCTCTGGCAGCAAGGCATTTTCACCGAGAGAACTGCTGCTCACTGGATAGTTTCCCTTTTTCAGACCATCCTTTGTAAATCCTAGAGATGGTTGTGTGTGAAAATCCCAGTAGATCAGCAGTTTCTGAAATACTTTTTAAACCAAAACTCATGTTGCATCTCTGATAATTGATTTAAGCGAAAACGGCATGCAGTTTGGGACTGTGCTGCATAAAAAGTGCAAAGCAGAAGAGGAAGAGTGCAGAGCTCAATGTTTCTGTTCTCATGGTTTCTTAAACAACATTTAAAGCTTATTCAGAACATAATAATTAGCACATGACTTTTTCAAAACGCAAGGGGTAGAAGAGACGGAGGAGAGGCGAGCAGAGTGGAGAGGAGAGGAGAACGCACTTAGCCTGATTTTTATGACTGAACACAGGCCAACTTTGTAGTTTGGAGGGATTGGTTGGTTTATTTTATTAAATCAGAGAACGGCATTTTTCAATTATGTGTTAAGATGTGCTGATTGTGATGGTTATTTACTTTATAGACCACAAAAGCGTGCACAATGTGGCACTGTTTACTTTGTTGTTGCCTGTTAAAAGTAAAAGATAATTGTAGAAAGTGAATGTGTGTGTGTAGCAGTGGCTAATTGTGTAAATAGTATAGATATTTAGTCACCTCACCTAAGCTAGACAGACGTTTCACCAGCTCATTACTGTGCACAAATGTATTGTATGTACTTAAGCCTTAGGCTCGAGAAACCCTGTGGTGCTGGCAGAAACCTCCCTGCAGGGTGCATTTCGCGTGCAAATATTTTGTTGGAAAAAACAAATTATGGAAAGTATGCCTGTTTTTCCACTTGAGCGTCTGTGGGACAAAATGTCTGTGCATGTCACCGCTGATATGATATGCATGTAAAGTAACATATTTGTGGCAGAAACGTACAACGCCAGCATTTTCTTCTGGAGATTTGTCAGAATTTTAAAGTGTCATTCACTTAAATCTCTATTGACAAAAGATTTACAACATAAAAGTGACAATATGTAACTTTAAAGAAATAATGATCGTAAATTACTCTCTTGAATGTGACTTCACAAGCAATAAAACAGACCCTGGATAAATTTAGTTCACTAAGAGATCTGGTATGACCTCTAGCTTATGATGACCAATGTTAGCTAATGTTAGCAAACCATTTGCTGTGTAAATGAGATTTACAAATTTGTGGAGTCAAAGGTTTTCTATGTTGTGAATTACTAAAGAGATATTAGAACGATTCAAAGATAAATAAAAGCATAGTCTAAGTGTTCATTAAGTGTATGTTGCTCGGTGTGTAGGTGGACTCTGAAAAAATAGTCAAATGTACCCTACATACGCCACAAGTGCAAGGTAAACTATAATTTAAATATACGCCACAAGTACAAGGTAAACTATAATTTAAATTTGAGCTCAAGAGCAAATTTGCAGAAAAGTTTAAATTTACAATATACAAAGAAACGGTTCTGTATGCAAAGACTGAAAGTAATTATTATTATGCAGGATGCCCATTGTCAGTGTGTTATAAAGGGAACACTTGATGGACACAGTATAACACCAAGTCAGGTAAACTTCAGGGATATCAATCTGTCCATATAGGGAGCCATCACAGCACTGAGACCGCTCTTATTAAGGTGACAAATGACATCCGCCTGAACACTGACGCAGGCAAAGTCTCAGTTTTAGTCCTGCTAGATCTGAGTGCTGCTTTTGACACTGTCGATCATGAGATCCTGTTACAGAGATTAGAGGACTGGGTGGGCATCTCTGGCAATGCCCTAAATTGGTTGAAGTCCTATCTAGAAGACAGGAGGTACTTTGTTGAAATTGGTAACTGTGCCTCAGACCACATGGCCTTGACCTGTGGGGTGCCCCAAGGGTCAATCCTGGGACCCCTTCTGTTCAATCTCTACATGCTGCCTTTAGGCCAGTTAATACAAAGTAATAATGTCCTACCACAATTATGCAGACGACACTCAGATCTATGTGTCACTGACAGCAGGTGAATATGGACCAGTAGATTCACTCTGTCACTGCATCCAACAGGTCAGTGTGTGGATGCAAAACAACTTTCTCCAGCTAAATTCAGACAAGACTGAAGTCATCGTATTTGGTCCACAGAAACAAAGAGAAAGTGTCAGCAGTCACCTCCAGTCTCTCTCTCTAAAACCTACAAATCAGGTTAGAAATCTCGGGGTAATAATGGACTCAGACTTGAACTTTAACAGCCACATCAAATCAATAACATCAGCAGCCTTTTACCATCTAAAAAACATTGCCAAAATCAAAGGCATAGTGTCTAAACCTGACTTGGAGAGACTTATCCATGCATTTGTCTCTAGTAGGTTAGACTACTGTAACGGCCTGCTCACTGGCCTCTCCAAACGGGCCGTAAGACAGCTGCAGTACATCCAGAATGCTGCTGCTCGGGTCCTGACCAGAACCAGGAAGTACGAGCACATTAGTCCTGTGCTCAGGTCTCTACACTGGCTTCCTGTGGCTCAGAGAATAGACTTTAAAGCAGCTCTGCTTGTGTACAAGTCTCTCCACGGCCTAGCACCAAAGTACATCTCTGACATGTTAGTGCCATATGAACCATCTCGGACTCTGAGGACCTCAGGGACCGGCCTCCTGCTGGTGCCCAGAGTCAGGACTAAACATGGGGAATCAGGGTTCCAGTTTTATGCAGCTAAAATCTGGAACAGTCTTTCTGAAGATGTGAGACAGGCCTCTACTCTGACAATGTTCAAATCTAGGCTCAAAACAGCTCTATTTCACTGTGCATATGACTGAAAGGATCTTATCTGCACTCTTCTCTTTTAAAGTTCATTTTATAATGATTATTTATGTTTTTATTTTGTATTGTGATTTTAATGCATTTTCTTCTTCTGTAAAGCACTTTGAATTACTTTGTGTACGAATTGTGCTCTACAAATAAACTTGTCTTGCCTAGGGAGCACAAGTGATTGTGAATTGGTTTCACCTGCAAATGAAAGTTACAAGTGGCAAGATATGAAAGAAGGTTTGCTGTGTCTCCCAGCACAGTCTCAGCATGGAGGAGATACCAGGAGACCGGATGTTACATGAGGAGAGCTGACCAGCGCGGTAGAAGGGCATCAACCCAGCAACAGGACCTGAATCTGCTCCTTTGTATGGGGAGGAACAGGAGGAGCACTGCCAGAGCCCTACAAAATGACCTCCAGCAGACTACTGCAGCAGTGTGCATGTTTCTGACCAAACTGTCAGAAACAGACTCCATGAGGGTGGCATGAGGGCCCATCCTCCAGTGGGACCTGTGCTCACAGCCCAGCACCGTACAGCACATTCACCAGAGAACACCAGAATTGTCTGGTCTGCCATTGGTGCCCCATTCACATTGGTTTACAGCAGGTTCACAATGAGCACATGTGACAGGCGTGAAAGAGTCTGGAGATGCCATGCTGAATGTTATGCTGCCTGTAACATCAATCAGCATGACCGGTTCACTGGTGTGTCGGTGATGGTCTGGGGAGGCATATCCTTGGAGGGTCACACAGACCTCCATGTCATAGCCAGCGGTACCCTGACTGCTGTTAGGTACCAGGAAGAAATCCTCAGAGTGACTGTCAGACCTTAAGGCCCTGACACACCAAGCTGACGGTCGGCCGTCGACCAAAGTCGGGCCGTCGGTGAGTGTCTGTCGGCCTAGTTTTTGGGGTGTGTCCCGGCACTTCAGTGTCGGCGGCTTTTCGGCCGATTGAGCATGTTGAATCAGCGGTGGAGCTAGTCTGTTGGCTGTTCAGGTTTTATTCCCTCGCCCCTGTAGCGAGTGAATCTGCCTGTAGTGAAACCGGGGCTAACCGGTGCTTCCTCCTCAGGCTCCACTTCACTCAGCTGCCCACAGACCCTCTGTTTCTTCCCACTTTAACCTGAATAAGAAACCGGAGCTAGCTGGGAGTGGCTAGCGGAGCGTTAGCTGCAGCATAACCGGAGGGAAGCACAGCCAGTTAGCCTCCGCTAGCTTCCCAGCTAGCACCGGCTCTCCGTTAGAATCCATCCGGAGCACCGAGCCCTGGTTTGTTATTCAGGTTAAAGTGGGAAGAAGCAGCAGGTTTATCGGGCAGCTGAGTGAAGTGGAGCCTGTGGAGGAAACACCGGGACCGTCTGGATGTAATAGGTGCTGCAGTGCTGCGGTGCTCGGCTGTACAGATAGGAAACCGCTCGACTGACAGGATGTACCACTCTCTCACTCCGCTCTCTCTCACGCAGGCGCAGAACGTACGTGCCACTTGGCCGTCGGATGTAGTCTGTGTAGTGTGTTCAAATGCAACTGACAGTTGGCTTTCGTTGCCGCTAGCTCTTGATGTGGTGTGTCCGCGCCTTTACAGTGGTGCAGTGGGCCTCCAGGAGCAGGACAATGTCTGGCCTCATGTAGCCAGAGTGTGTAGGCACTCACTATATGATGAAGGCATTGATGCCTTTGACTGGCCCTCGCACCTATGGGACGTTATGTATCGGTGTATCCGACACCCCCAAGTACCACCACAGACTTTCCAGGAAGTCATTGACTGTGTTTACAAGGTCTTTAGTATATTGAGCATATCTGGGATATGATGTTTACATGGAACACAGAGAAACCCGGTTATATATATCCCTGTATACATGATAAATACCAGTAACCCGTTTTCTGATCACTGCATCCTATCTGCGCAGGTGTGTGTTTCGTCTTTTACGTCTTTTGTTTACAACAGATTGAGTGGGAAATGTGATATATATATATATATATATATATATATATATATTATATATACATATTATATATTTCTAGCTGGCTTAGCGTTAGTAAATACTCACATCGCATTACAGCTATGGCTCATCCACTTCATCTTCAGCAATGGGAGGAGAGAGCGACAACAAATACTGAATACGTCACCAACTTTGATAGGTATTCAGCTGTCACTGCCACCACGCAGTACAAGGCAACAGTGGATGAAAATACGTAGCTGTGACTGGTGGAATAGGATGGTTCTCATGGAGTTTACAGATTCAGAGTGGAGAGAAAACTTCCGAATGAGTAGGACATCCTTCAGCCAGCTGTGTGACGTAGTTGAACCATTCATGAAACCGGGATAAGGCGTATACATACTCCAGTATCCGGGCTTCTATTGGAGTACTCCAGGTGGCAAGACCGGGTTTCTTGAAACCGGGAAAAGGCATAACCTGGTTTCTGAATTCGGGATATGGTGTTTACAAGCACAAACACAAAAACGGGATACTTAAAAAACCAAATCAAAACCAGGATACTAAAGACCTTGTAAACACAGTCATTGATTCCCTGATCCAGGTCTGGGAGGAGATCTCCCAGGACACCACCTGCTGACTCATCAGAAAACCCAGAGGTTGTTGGGAGTGCATACAGACATGCGGGGGCCATGCACACTACTGAGTCACATTATGAGTTGCCGTGATAAAATGCACACAAGTTGGATCAGCCTCTTTTTTAATTTTTTTACTTTGATTTTTGGCGTGATTTGAACGTCATGTTGTTCTCAACAAATTGTATAATGTTCATCAGCAAAGACTTTCAACTTGAATAATTAGTTCGCCAATGATGTAATGTGTGATTTAAATGTTCCCTTAAATTTTTTGAGCAGTGTATAATATATTATATTGCTGGATTATAATCACTAATGCATTAATGTGAAACCAGTGTTCTTGTGTTATAGATGATTTCTTGGAGCTAATGTTAACCACGTAAGATACTGTTGCACCATATCAGATGTTGACCCTCCAATATTTCACAATAGGGAGGTGGCTCTTGCAGAAAATCCTGAGCATTCTGGTTTATTTTGATGCACCAAGTTGTGCCTTTGCTTAATATCTTGGCATTGCAATTACACGATCCTTGCAAACAATACGAGAACAAAATCTTACTGTATTAACAGCGACGGTCAAGTCCGATCTACAAAGATGGAACTACTTGCCGCTGTCCCTAGCTGGTAGGATTCAAATTATAAAAATGAATGTATTACCAAGATATCTATATGTTTTTCAATGTCCTTTCTTCCCAAATCATTTTTCACGGCTATAAACGACATTATTTCATCTTTCACCTAATCTAATTCGTTATTATTGGGCATCCAACATGCATAAAATATTATTCTGGTGCACGTCCCCTTAAACCAGTTGGTGCCAGAGTGAAGCGGCCTCCTGTTCCTCGTTGCTACGAGCTTTAGCATGCAGTACCTTGCATTTGTCCCCGTCAAGTCTTTCCTCCAATCCAGTTGTTGGAACACTAAAAATTTGGACACAAACAAGACGCCACTTTGGATGGCTCACCCTCCTTCTAGCAACCCCGATTTGCAACAATCATCTGTTTGCTCCAGCAGGGACCGACCAACGATTTTCTGCCTTAGAAAATAAGGGACTTCGTAGTCTGGGTGACTTATACATTAAGGATAGTTTTGCAAGTTTTAATCAATTAATTGCTAACTTTAAAATCTGAATGTTGCGAAAACGCACACGACTTCATTCCCGCAGATACTGACTCCCAACGGAATGGACTTGGCTCTTAAAGCTAAGACCCTGTTAAAGAGCCATATCTCCTATTTTTATAATTTACTATCTCCAACCAGTGAATCCATTCTGCATTAGATTAAGATGAATTGGAAGTCAGAACTCCAACTTGAGCTTCTCTGAGACCTTCTGGGAGGGAGCTATAGGGGCCATTAACTCGTCATCCAGTTGTGCCAGACTCTCACTAATACAATTTAAAGTTTTTCACAGACTACACTACAGTAAAGAAAAACTCTCAAAGCTTTATCCAGACAAATTTGATGGCAGTAGATGCTCACAGACTCCATGCAACCTTACTCACATGTTCTGGGCATGCCCTAGGTTGTCTGAATTCTGGCAACGATTCTTCAAAACAATATCAGATGTATTAGGCATAAATCTAACTCCAACTCCACATATTGCTATTTTTGGCAAACCTCGTTGTTCATTTAGGTTCATTGAATGTTATAAAAAAAGAAAAAAAGAAATTATACTGTTTTGTATGTACTTCATGACTGTCTGGCATTTGATAAATAAAAGTTATTAAATTTTTTTTTTTTTTTTTTAAATGTCTATAATTCTGGAGACAAATGCACATGTTCTAAATATTGAAAGGGACATGTCTCCTGTCCCTCCTGAAGTCAACAGCTATTCCACGACATGGTTTTTGGTGTGGGGTTTATCTTATCCCCTGAATACTGTGCGTGTGTTCAGTGCTGTGAAACAAATCTAGGGCGGTTTACAGTCTTTTGTTTTTTTGCTAAGACACAGTTGTGCTGCTGGAGGCCTGAACAGGACTCTAAAGCCTGCTGCTGTTCTGAGGCAGGCTGTGGCAGAGGATCCTGCTGGGAGCTCAGGCAGGTATTGATGGGTTTGGACATCACTGAGTTGCTGCTCATGTTTTATAATAACATCAAATGAATTTTATTTGAACTCTTAATCTGCAAAGTGTAACTTTAGTGGACTGATAAAATAAAAGCAAAATAAAAAAAACTCTCTAAAATGAGATTTTCAAGAGAGACCTGAGTATATAAATAAAGAAGACATGAAACAAACAATATAAAAATGTACAAAATCAATTGTAGGAGATGCAATGATATAAAACTGATCATTTAAAAAGTCATTAAAATCACAATAATGTGTAAAAAAAAAAAAAAGAAAAAAAAAAAGTCAGTTAAAACAAGTTAAAAACAGTCAGTTGAAATCAGTCAGAATTTTGACTAGATTTCTGAATTGAGTCTTTTAATCCAGAGTATCAAGCCTCAACACAAATGTAATGTGCTCAAATCAAACAGCAGTCACTATAAACATCTGAAAAGTAATGTACAGCTCTAAAGTAATGAAATGGAAATACTCAAGTCAAGAGCCACAACGTATGAACAGTGGGCTGGAGTAACTCTACTTCCCTCTACTGGAGGCTGAATAACTGTTAGTAACCAGGTTAAAACTTTCACCATGGCGCCATCTACTGGACGCCAGTGTACATTACAACGTGCTGTGCTGTAACAAGGACTGCATGCCAGGCTCTGTAATTTGAATGGTTGATTAGATAAAATTCTTATTGGTCTGTATGATTCAAGTCATGTGTATTAAAAACAAACATTAAAAGATATCAGACAGTAGTAACAGTGCGTAATACTGAAAGCTGAGCTTGATCACAGTGATTTTATTCACAGGGATTTCCAGAAGATCTGAATTCTGTCTGATATATAGTAAATACTAGCCATGTGCAGAGGTCTGTCAATCTTTGTGAGAACTTTAAGGACAGTGATACTCAACTTACAGCCCTTGGGTCAAATCTGGCCCATGTTAGGGTGCAGGGTGGCCTAACAACCATTTTATAATTTGCAATGAAAATAAACTGATTCATTGTGGGATTTTTCATTTTATATACTTTGAATGTAACTAAGGTGCCAGAGTGGATAAAAAAGAATGTAAAAATAAATTTTGTTTATCAAAAAAAGGTGCCAGAGATAGTTTTCCTCATAAAGGTTCAGGCTACACTCCAATTGTCCTCAAATCCTAGGAGCACCCCTGTGTACACCCGATCTGTGCACCCCTGCTGCTACTGGATTTGCTTTTTGGCAAAGATAAGTGGGTAAAGCAAGTGCTGAAAGGTTGAAAAATTAATTTATAATATGCACTAATATTATTAATCTGTGTTCATTAACTGGCCCCTGGTCTCCTGTCATTTAACAAAGGTGGCCCCCAGGCAAAGCTACTGAGGATCCCTGTTTTAGAGTCTGATCTGTCATGATCACTCTTTGAATCTTATCTCCCTCCCTGTTTGTCACACTGGAGTCAGGTCATTCCAGTAGTTGAATATCACTAAGTATATTCTTTCAAATACTACACCTAAGCAATTACAGGCTACTCTTACTTTGAATGTTTACTTGGGTTTCTCTTTATTATTTTTTCCCCTGTATGTGTGTACTTTTTACTCCATTACAAATGTTTGTCAGCATATTTATTTTCTTCGCTGATTTAGTTTTCACATAAATACACTCACGATTGTCTCATAAAATATGATGCACTGCTAGAAATCACTACTTAACAGTGCATCAAGAATGTAAAATCCTATTTACACAACAGCAACAATTATCATCATTAGCAGTGCTAATAAACTAACTCTCAGAGGGCACATCTGCACTTTGACTTTTCATACTTTAGGTACATTTTGCGTATAATACTTCTATGCCATTTCCTGTTTTGAATGCAAGATTTTACTTGTTATAATTCTACTTTTACCTATGTAAAGAATCCCAACACTCCCTCTACCACTGGGCCATTTTACAGCAGTATGTGAGTAAAGACATCAGCTCTTAGAGCAGTTATTTACACATAGCAAACACCAGGTGGCAGCCCAACTTAGTCCACATGTGCTGCAGTGAGGGCTGCGCTCAGGATGTGGCTCTTCAGCTCTTACTATGTTTGTACTTCTCATGATGAGCTCACTCCTTTTGCACATGTTATTCAGAGTTTGTTAATCTCACACCTTGATCAGAAAACATTACACTAGTGTGAGAAACCAGTGTATTGATGGTGTGAACATGTCCTGTATTAACTACGAACTGAGAGGTGTGGTTGTCAAAAATATGTTTTTCTCCTCCTACCTGCAGTGCTATTAATGAAACTACATCCACCAACTGTATCAACTGTGCAACATGTGCATCTACTGCTAGCTCACCTAACATAACTGAGCTAGGTAACATTACAAATACAAGACTCTCGTCCATGAGTAGATGTACGCTTCCTTCTCCGTCTGCTGTGATACTGTTAATGGGTAAAAAGAAAATGGTACCTACATTAAACTTCTCACAACAAAATCTGTGGATTATCTGGATTAAGTAACAGGGTCATGATTTCTGGAGAGAGGCATTGGTGTTGAGTTTTTTTAACTGTATTTTTTTTTTTTTTTTTTTTTTGCTGCTTTGAGCACCACAAGCCGAGTCCCATCTAGTCCCATTATATTCAAGAAAAGGCAGACATCTCTGCAGCTGATATCCCCAACACTGGACACCAAAACAGACTGATAAAGAGCACTACAGGTAAAAGGAAGGATATGTATTTTTGATTTAGGGGTGAGCTGTCCCTTTAGCAGCGATAATTTATTGCTAAAGAAATGTCAGGACCTTAGACTGTAGGCGTCTCATATCTAATGATATTTGCTGTAAACTTACACTTTGCTGAGGAGGAAATAAAAGACAAGTGATAACATCAGCAGTTAAAGCTCGATGTAATGCATGCACTGCTAGATATAGATCTTTGGTGCTTGAAAGCTGTCAGCAGGTATAGCTGGCACCCTGCCAATCACACTCTCATGGTACTTTAGGAAGGGGGTTGTCAGAATATGGTGTGTTACATCCCCGGGGAGCAATAACACTTGTGTGAATCATTACGTCGTCTCCCTCATCTGCATGGCTTTTCTCTGAGCTCCGGGTGACTGGTCCCACTTTTGCTACAGATTGTATTTTTCTAAATGGGTGGAGGAGGTGAGAGGTCAGAGTTAGGGGGATCCCTGTGTCACTGAGGTCGTGGGGAAAAGAAGGACGCCCCCTTGTATAGCACACGGGGTCAATTCCGCACACAATCCCCAAAAAAACATCCAAATTCCTGCACTGCATTGTGCCTGATATTCTTCAGCCGGCTGAGTGGGTGTTGCGGACTACATGAGGACTCTGCTGAGGTGGATCCCGACCCCCCACACCCCCTTTTTACCATCCTCACACATATGCTACTATGACAATAAAGGACAATGGCGGGTACTTGAAGTTAAGCTGGGAGATGACTTGGGGAGCAGGCTATTGTTGGTGTTAAGCATTGTTACCCCAACAATGTCCCGTCTGAGGAAAAGATCTCCATGTTTTAATGAAGGAACAGAAGAGAGGAGAGGGAGGAGGTGGAGGGCCTCATCTGAATTTTATGGGACCAAAGTTTTTTCTTTCTTCTCTTTGGCAGGGACGAAATACTCCCAACATAGCAGACCGAGGGCTGGTCCGCTGTGTAATTATGGGATGTGAAGTTACAGGATCCACAGGCTATGATCATTGCTCTGTGGGCAAAATAACTCCAGAATCACACTGGTAAAGCTTAAAGTTAGCCAGAATATGTCTCTTTTTGAACTTATTTTAGATTCAGAACACTATCCATTTTAGACTGATATCACTGCTCTGCATAGACGCTACAATTTTTTATGGTTCCTATAATAGTGTCACTAAGATTAAAACCTCTATCCAAGAGAAATTGGCCCAAGAAGGCAACACATCAGAAAATTATTACAACAATAAATTCGAACACCATAAACCGGCGCAGGCTACAAAAGAGTGAAGACAACTTCCTTACTAAAATGACTGAAGATAATGAATTTTGAAGCAAACCTTTGAGCTCACTCCAAAGTTGTTGAGTTAGAAGATAAACAGACTTATAGTCATGTGGGGGAAATGAACATCAGTGTTCCTGCAGCAGAAAATGGATTTCCTAAAGAATTCTGAGTTTGCCTGGTCATTTGTGGAGCAAACTCACTCTTATGCAAGTCACAGGTAAGTCTCAAGTCTTTCCTTCAAGACCCTGAGTCCTAACTCCAAGTCCCTAAACTATCTGTTTCAATTGAGATTGAAAGGTTAAGTTGAAATGTACATTTTTGTAATGTTATGCAACTGGGCAGATCTTGCAACACGATTTAAAGCTCCTCAACAGCTACTGAATGGACTTTGGGGTCAGAGTGTTTTGTCACTTTCTGTTTCCAAGCTTAAGAGTGCACTTTAAATCTCTATTTTTAAGCCAACGTGGCCCAGAAGGCCAAAGAGTGTTCTGAAAAATGGAAATACGAACATCTACGATATTGTGGCAACTGGGCCAACTGCTGTGTGTGATTTCAAAAGCTTCTACAGCAGCTACTGACAGTGTTGCAGTACTTTGCATTGGTCTTCTTGAAGGTCTGCATCTCATTTCATATGCATTTTTACCTGGCCTTGTGTCTGTCTCAGACTAAGACTAGAGACTAAGAGACTAAGAGGGCTCAGGATTTTACACCTGTCAAAACACAACTGCGGGATATCACTAATAGTCTGTGCAAAAAAGGAATGTTTAACAAAAATGGTTACATTAATTTTAGCTCCTTAGTCTTTGTTTGTATTTGTTTGCTCATGGAAAACAAAGGTAAACCTCTGAAATGCCATTTGATGATTTGATCTAGACATTTCTCATTCTCATTTCTACACATATCTACATTACAGCAATAAAAGAGGTGAATGAAGGGGAATCTTCATTTCTTTTCTGTGGGCGTTTTAATGGAAATGTAGATCTTTCAGATCAATTTGCAGAGTGCCTATGGTTTTCATGTTCCATATTCTAAGTGTGTCATGCAGAGGGTTAGGGTCTCACACCAATCTAGTCTTGAGAGTCTCAACCCTCTAGTCTTGGTCATGAATTGGTCCAGGTTTAGATGGTCTAGACTACGACACTGACTACTTAATGATGGGAAATGTTATCAAGTAAGGCTGCAACTAATGATTATTTTCATTGTCAACTAATCTGTCAATTATTCTGTCGATTAGTCGACTGATCAGTTTAGAAAAAAATGTGTTAAAATGTTGAAAAATGTCGGTCCCTCTCTCCCAAACCCCAAAATTATGTCATCTAATGTCTTGTTTTGTACTCACACCAAAGGGTTTTAGTTCACCGTCATGGGAGAGTGTGTAAAGCTGCCAATATCTGAACGTAAGAAGCTGCAATAAGAGTATTTTGGGGTACTTTTACAGTACGTAAAATGACTCAAACCGATTAGTCGACTACTAAAATAGTCACAGATTATTTTAATAGTCGATTAGTCAACTAATCGTTGCAGCTCTATTATCAAGTCATTCTAGTCAAACACCAGATTTGTGACTCAGCTCTCTTTCCCCTCTTTGTCTGATACAATATTGATTGATACTGCCTTTAGTCCACTTTAACCACGCTACACACTTAAAGAGGCCAAGCATCAGAGGCCTCAGGCAGACCTCAGGCCGGTCGCTGACAACAGATGCCTGTCACTAATCAGTGTCATTAACTTGGCCCTAATATAACCAGAGGTACTGTTTTTCTTTGTCTTGTCCACTGAGATGCTTAATCAAGGAGAAGGCGTGCATGCTATGGACCCAGCGGATCAATATGTTAGACGGGCGGAGGTTGAGGTCACGGGTGGTGTATGATTTTGACCTGGCGTTGTCTGCTCATGAGACGTTGGAGAACTTTGACCTTTTGCTCGCCAGTGAGGATAAAGCATTTGTTCACGCCAGACAATATACATACAAATCATGTGTCTACTTAATCATTGCCTTGTTCAATATGTTCATATCATGGTTAAAATAATTTAATGTTCCAGGTCGTTGAGTGCACATACTGGGGTGGTCTTTTCTTTCTCTGGCAGAGCTGTTATTGTGGCCTGTAAACAACAATTTAAGACACAATATGGTAGTGTTTGCTTAAGAACCTAACATGTTTGTTTTCTCTGACTGTATAAAAGGATTACTCACTTCGCCACCACCTGCAGACAGCTGACTCTCCACTGTTTGTGTCCTCGTTGTGCTCTTTTGTGTTAAAAAGCAGGTCATTCAAACGTGAGCTCCACCCTTCTCTGTGGAGATGTTTCGCAGCTTGGAATCGAATACACCTGTGTTAAGATACTGAATGTGGAAATGAGGAGCCATCCGCACTTAATTTCAATCCTTTGTGATACAAATGGGAGTTGATACTGTGAAACAACTTTTCACACCTATGCAACTTTATGAAACTGCTCTGCAGCTGCTCTGTCTTTCTTTCTAACCGATGTCCTGAGGTGAGCTGATTATCAGTAATAACTAACAGACTGAAAAAGAGTCACTGGAAAAAGGGCGGATTGATAATCTTTTCTGAGGTTTACCAGTTTTAACAAGATTAAGGAAAAGAGGATCATCTTAAAACTAATGTTTAGCCTCAAGGTCGAGACATGTCAGCTTTACCTCAGGATGAGGGAAACAGACAATGCAGAGACGTCAGACTGGAAAAATTCTGTCCATAAAGGCTGAATGTAACAACATTGTGGAATATTTCAAATGCATTATGCTGTTATAGTGAAATATTACCTCAGCAACATGTGTTAGTGATGCTGGGATGCAGTGGTGGGAGATGGATCCTTTACTGGAGCAAAGCAGCAACCCAACAATGTTAAAATACTCCGTTACAAGTCCTGCATTTCAAACTATAGGCTACTTACAAATAAAAGTACTCACTGCACAAGAAAAAAATTATCACGTTTAATGTATGAAATATCAGAAAATAGTAAAAAAATGCTCATCCCAATTTCCTACAAGCCAAGCCGACATCTTTAAATGTCTCCTCTTGTGCAATCAAAATATTCAGCTCACCAGAGGCCCGTTCAATTAATCATCTCTTTGCCTCGGCTCTATTATTGCATCATTAGCATTGTGACAAAGTTGTTTCACTGCTGCAGCAGGACAAAGAGGAACTGAGTCTTTCTTCATATATCGCTGAGTAATTTGATCTATGGCCAGTGCTGGAAAGGTTACTTTTGAAATATTAAAGGTCACAGATTACATGTTATCCTGTTAAACATACAGTATGTCATGCCACTAGTTTAATTACTCTATCAAAGTCACGTAATTTATTACATTTGATTACTTTTTGATTTCTGACAAATTTTTAAACTGGGCAATAAAGCTAAAAGAAAAAGGGGGGCCAGAGATAGACAGTGCCAAAAGAACAGTCGCAGATGAAGAAGCAGAAAGCTACACTTTTGTAAAAGTATATCTTCACAGGAAATGTCTCTGGTAGAAATTAAAGTCACCTAGAATATTACTTGAGTAAAAGTCTTAAAGAATCTAGGACTGGTTGCACATAACACCACAAGTTTTCTCCTAAAGTATGACCGTTAAGGCTTAATTTCTCCTTACATAGTTGCAGAGAATACCTTAAAAGGTTTCCTTAGTTAAAGAAAAACGTTAATCCATTTAATGCTGTACAACTACTGTAAAGGTTTCCATGGAGATAATTTGTTTGACTGAACTCATGCTTGTGATGCAAAGTTGGTTGAAAGTTAAATAGTGAAAAAATGGCAGAAGAAAAGAAGACAAGAGAATCATCTTGGTCAGAGGAGGACGAGATTACACTTCTGGAGGAATACAATCATAGAAAGCACAAACTACAAAGTAAATTTGATGCCCAAATACCAGAAAACTGGAAACAACTGCAGGAAGAAATTGCAACAAAAATTAATTTGGTGAAATATTTTGTTGTAAAATCAAAAGTGTGTCCATTGGGCTCTCCTGGTTGCACATCTCCTCTGTTAGTTTGCAGTAAAGATACGTTTAGAGGTACCTTAAATCTTTTTTTTTTTTTTTACATTGCTTTGGCTGCTGAGGTCTTTTGTGCAGCCGTCTAGGGATTCCTTAAGTATAAGACCAAGAGAAGAAGAAACCATAAATACTTAAGTGAACATTTTAAGGAAATCTTAAGGAGAAGACTGAAGGGTGTTTTGTGCAACTGATTTTACTTTAAGGAAACTTTAACTAGGACTTTAAGGAAAAATCTCAACCTAAGGTGTTTTGTGCAACTGGCCCCTGATATTTACGGTTCTTAAGTATAAAAGGTAGTTTGATGATATTAAATGTACTCAAGTATTAAAAGTAAAACTACAAATGATGTTAACTAAAAAAAGCAAGCAGCCAGAATTTGGAGAATGATTAAGGTTTTTTTTTTTTTTGTTTTTTTTAAAGTACACCACCTTAAAAATGTCACTCTTGAAGAAAAGGTTTTTTCACACAACTTAAAG
Source organism: Epinephelus awoara (assembly GCA_035609425.1). Taxonomy (NCBI): domain Eukaryota; kingdom Metazoa; phylum Chordata; class Actinopteri; order Perciformes; family Serranidae; genus Epinephelus; species Epinephelus awoara. Next base: position 23,169,273 of record CM069309.1, read on the forward strand.
ATTTAAAGGAAAAAAAAATCCAGCTTTTCCCTCCCTCCCATAACTCCATTCATCTGTCCATCCCTCCTTTCTTCCTTCCCTATTTTGAGGTAAGTATGATGCTTGGGGGAAATGTATTGGAGTAAATGTACAGTTCTTGTGCTGATCATTTGCTCAGGCTGGCTCCATGCGTCATTATTGGCATTTATTAATGCCTACTTAGAGGTCAAGAACAGTTCATTAGTGTCTTTGATAGTGTTTTATAGGCTTTTATAGTGTTATATAAGTTTATGGGCAACTTATACTGTAACAATGTAGAAATGAGACCTGGATGGCTGATACAAAGACACAGCTGTGTTTGCATTGGTTGTCTGCCATTTTTAATACTGATGTAGGCTGAATGAGTCTGCTATGAATGCCCAATCTTAACAATGAATATCTCTCTAAAATTTCAGTTTAAGTGTGTCGTATTTCATGTGTGCATCATTTGTATTACCTAATCTTGGTTGTATTTTGTTACAGGCCAGTATATCAAAGTGATTTAAGTGTTTACTAGAATTGTAATCTCTTAACTATTTTATTTTACAGATTTTACTGTAACTAAACATGAAAATAATAACCTATTTATGGGGTAAATTTAACCCAACATTCCAGCTAATATAACCCAACATTTGGGGGTCATTTCTTTTAGACTTATCGTGGGTCAGTTCAGAGTTATACGTTTCTATATGCCTGTGCATAATTGTAGAACTGACAATAAAACCTCTTGAATCATGAAATATTTAATTGATTTTAGTTGTAGAATTAACCCAGCATTGTGGTGATTGTTGCCCAGCATTTGGGGAGACTTTTCAACCCACTTTGCTGGGTTAGATTGTAGCTGAAATGTACCCATATAGGGTTGTTTTTAGCCCAGCCTTTTAAGGGTGTAATAGTGTGCTCTTAAATGTGGCAGAGTAGAATCAGAATTCAGCATATAATGGTAAAGCAAAGCAGGCTGGAGAATGGGAATGGAAATCTCAAAGGAAATGTCTGCAACAATAAACACATCTCTTCCTTCTACTTCCACTGAGAGCAACAAATATTGACAACAAAGTCTGTCAGTTATTGTGACCATAATAGGTGTTGTAGACTGGGCGGGGCTGTGCGCCTCCACCCGCCTCTGATGCAAATGAAGGGGCTTACCCGGATCTACCGCTGCAGATATTTCCGAGGCTCCTCCCTGCACTTTTTTTATCGCCTTATAACAGGATATCTCACTGGCGCGAAAAACGCACTGTGTGGCTCTCTGTAACACATTGTGGGGCGGATCTTGTGTGTGTTGTTTGAGCCTCGGCTTTTTTTTCCTTTTACTCGAGACTAAAACAAAAAAGTTTGGACTGTATCGCAGCAGCGCGTATTTGTATCCAGCAACAACTCGGTCAGCTTTTATCCGGTTGATCCCGGTGAACTGTGGACTCTTTGCTCTTTGGCTGCCGGGGGATTTTCAATGCCCTGAATTTCACTGTGGGATTTTATTTTCCGGAGAGCCGGTGAGTACTTTTACCCATGTGTGTGCCTTTGAAAGTTTCCAGTGATTAAACAGAGGGCTGTCTGTGCGCGTTAACCCACGCTGAGACTTTCCTTCTTCGCCGGTTCACATGATTGCTGCGTGAAACAAAGCGCTGCCTACATTTCAGGAAACGCAGCCACAGCGCGTTACTTTTACGCAGGATAGTCCTGTACAAGTCTGCAGCCCCTTCCTCTGTATTATACATTTAATTATATATATATATAGGCTATAATAGATTATGTAATAAATAACCTTGTGTGCCCGGACAGTTTGTCCATCCCTGCAAGAGGAGCATCCGCAAGATGCAATCAATTATTAATGTGGTCCCATTTGTAGAAAGTAGGCTGTTAGAGGGATGTGATGTCCTAATAGCCCATTAGATGGACACTTGAAATGTGATCTTACATCTGATAGGAGCCACTTTAAAAGGATCATTGCTAATCACTGTGATATTCCCCCTCAGGTTGTACAGGACGTTCTTCAGAGGCCACTGGTGTCATTTGATCATTTCTGGGAATAAACTCTGGAGGATTTATTAACTGGGAACATGGAGTTCGACTGTTACCAGCACTATTTCCTCGATGGTTTCGACAGAGAGGAGGATTTTTACAAGTCGACCGCACCGAGTGAGGACATATGGAAAAAGTTCGAGCTGCTGCCCACCCCTCCCATGTCTCCCACCCGGACTCTGAGCGGTGGTGCCCTGCACCTCTCCCCGGGAGACAAGCTCAACTGGCTGTCCAAAGTCCTGGGGCAGGACGAGGAGTGCGAGGGTCAGTTCATCCCCGACACGGAGGAGCTTTTCGGCAACCTCAGCTCCATCATCATCCAGGACTGCATGTGGAGTAGTTTCTCTGCCAGCAAGCAGCTGGAGAAGGTCAACGGGAGAGTGTCGGCTGCGGCACAGACCGGTGTCTCCCCGGTGGCTCAGATCTCCGTGAGACCGAGCAAAGCGCAGTGCGTCTCTCCCAGTGGCCCGCACGCCGCCTCGGCGACAGACTGCGTCGACCCCGCGGCTGTTCTCACCTTCCCGGCAAGCAGCTGCAGAAAGCCGGCGTCGTCTGGCTCCGAGTCTCGCTCTGATTCCTCTGGTAAGGAAGCAGTCATGCTTTAAATTGCCCCACCCTTACCCTGCCTCGGGATTATATTGCCCTCTAACAATGCGTAATTTGGATAGCTGGGCTGCTGTTGCATAACTGTGGTCTGTGGTGCAGAGGGGTTATCAAGTACGACACAGTCAGTCACCTTAAAGCTGGATTTTTTTACCCTCACTTTGACAATGCGCCACATGCTCGCTCTGAATTCCCATGCAGTCTTTTAAAAACCGCGCCCCCGTCACTTTGACTTGAATTTCCCCCTTTCAATATCAACCACCGGCTCTGCATTACAATCAGAGTGCGGTAGAGGGGCGGGGTGACCGGGTCCTGGTGATTTATTACTACTACACACAAACAGCGACACACTGTGAGAGTAACTCTTTAACATTTTCCAAATTAGGGTGTGCCCCCTGCCAGCAGATCTCCTCATTTAAATTGTTGATGAATGCTCAGTGCTCAAAGACAAAAGCCTGAATTCCTGCAAGCTTTGGCATAGATGACCACTGCTGTTAACACCTCAGCTCCTGCTCTGCCCTCCTCAGATGGGGGAGTAGTGATCTGCAGGCTTGGCTGAGGAATGCAGTTCCTTGTAGTCAGTTCAGTAACATTTTCATTCAGCTTGACTGGCCAGTAGAGTATTAAGCACAGGATGGCACTGAAACATGCCTTTAAAACCTTTATTCTACATGTATTGATGAGTACTTCATATGTGATTCCAGATGATGATGAGGAGATCGACGTGGTCACCGTGGAGAGCAAGCAGAAGCGGGTGCGGCTGGTAAACGTCAGAAAACCAGTCACCATCACAGTCCGGGCCGACCCCTGCCCCAAACGCTTCCACATGTCCGTCCACCGGCAGCAGCACAACTACGCTGCCCGCTCCCCAGACAGTGAACCAGAACCTGAGGAGGAGGAGGAGGAGGAGGAGGAGGAGGATGAAGAAGAGGAGTACGAAGAAGAGCCCCAAAGCAAGCGTTCCTGCACAGGATCCAGTCATCAGTCGGGCTCCTCTGCTGGTGCCTCTCCGCCCGGCTCCCCCTCAGATAGTCCCCAGAACTCAGATGCAGAGGACACTGACCGCAGGCGAAACCACAACTTCCTCGAGAGGAAGAGGAGGAACGATCTTCGGTCCCGCTTCCTCGCCCTGCGGGATCAGATTCCCGGTCTGGAGTCTGCAAAGACTCCAAAGGTGGCCATCTTGACCCAGGCGACAGAGTACCTGGCGGACCTGCACACGAGGGAGAAACGGCAGCTCCAGGAGAAGAAGCGCCTCAAATCCCGACAGCAGCAGCTCCTCCGCAGACTCTCTGAACTGAAGCGCTCTTGAGAAACATACAAACTGCTTTTTACATAAACTGCCTCATTATTTCCAGTCAGGAACTTTACTCTCAAGTTACCTGTCACTTTTGGAATGCTCAAGTTTTTATATAACAAACATGCCTCATGTAAATAGCTGTGAATTTTGTTTTGGAATACATTCATATAGCTGTGGGCTTCCTATGAATTGACTGTGCTGGCCAATGAACCTGATATGGGGGGGAGGAGCAGTTAGTGTGCCGTGTTTTATCTTTACTCTGGACAGTGTGTTAGTTGTGAGCAAGGGTGATGGATTTTTACAGCTATGACTAAGACATTTCCTGGTGTGCCGTGATGGGAAATAAGAACTTTGTTAATAGTTTATCAGTGTGATGATAGTGAGTATATGCAGCCTTCAGGATGTGTGTTTGAGATGTCTTCATTTCATCATTGCACACTTAAAAATGGAGTGAAGTGTGAATGCCTTTCTGTGGGTGAATGAATGAATGAACGAATGAGTCAGTTCCTGGTTTGTTTGGTTTACATGACTGAGTGTTTGATGTACAAAGTGTTCTGTAAATAATAGCTTATTGCTCCCGGTGAAGGAGACAAAATCAAGAGTTGTCAACGAGCTTTGCTCCTCTTTATGACGTGCCATCAGGCATCGAGGAACCTCTATTTTGTTAAGAAAATAGGAAAAATGGGCAAAAAAAAAAAGAGTAAGTAGCACTGCTGTACTTTATATTCACACGTCACTTTGTGATTTCAATGCTTCTCCTGATTTTAGTTGATTTTTAAAGCATGCTAACATCGACAGCAACATTAAATTTTTATACAATATTTGCATACAAACCTGAAGTCTTTGTGTTTTATTCAAATGCCATACACTGCTAACACACAAGTTACCCTGCCATCAAATTAGTTCTGTTCTCCTCTCAAAATAACCACCACAGCATCTGCTAGTTTTCACTTCATCACAAAGAAACCTTGCACCAAACTGAACCTTTAATTTAAATGTTTGTGGCGGAAGTAACAAATGACACAGATTCATCCTGCCTCACACTGGTGGTGTGGGTAACATCCACCACATGCTGCCGTGGTATTGCCTCTCCAGAGAGAAAACCTACTATCACACACAAATCAGCTGTAAATGAGGGCGGATCACAAAAACCTGCTTGGTTTCCTCCCCTCCGTGTCACTTTGCGGTATCTGTCGAATGAACGAGCATGTCTTGTGCACCAGCTGCTGGTCTACAGAAGGTTAGACTGAGCGTGTCCTTGAAACTTGCCCTTGAAGAGTATGTGATACTGTTGTGGATCCTCCCCTCTGCAGTGGCTGCTGCACGCTGGGCACCTGATGTGCTCTGAACTAGGTTACCCACACACACACACACACATACGTACAGTCGGTATCTTTAGAACAGTCCCTGGTGGTTTGGAGGCAGAGGTTGTGTGAACTGCTATTTGGATCCAGTGCAGCTATTCACACAGGTATGCAGCTGGAGAGCAGTGCTGCTTCATCTAAGTGGCTGTAAAGTGGCCTGTAAATGGAGAACAGTTAAATCTCTGTGTGAAAATCTCTCAGTCATTTCTACATTATTGGATAACACTACCCTCTTGTCCCTCCTCATAAGGCTTACATTTGTTATGTGACATGCCTTTTACTGCCCTTTGTTATATATTCTATTGCTTTGTGGTCCATGTAATTGGTGGGTGTTGCGTGCCTGTAAGACTCCTAACATGCAGCTGCTGTCCCCCAGAGAGCTACTGGTGTAGGTATAGCAAAGGGATCTCGTAAAGATGGATTTCATCAAGTCCTTTCTTCACTTTTGATAGATGAAAGTGTCTGTTAGCAGCAGATGCCCAGTTTAGTGCAGTTACCAACAATAATTTCTTAATGTGCTGCCCGAGGGCCAATGGCAGCCCTCAGACACATTTTTTACGGTCTCTGAGCATGACATAAAGTGCATGCATTACATTTTAATCACCCGCTGTCCATTTCAATTTCTTCATCTTCAGTGGCTTACATTTAATACACTACTCAGCCTTAAGAGCGTCTGTCGGGTTAGGTACGACAACTTAAAGAGGTGTCGTGGCACCTCACAAGTGTTGTTTCTGTAATCGATGCTAGTGCTGTTAGCTAAAGTTTAATGTGGAAGTGAGATGGAAAAGATACTTTGTTTAGTATATGCATATTTGCTGTGCGATCCCCAATCATACACTGGCTCATTAAATTAGCACTCATTAAAGGTCATTAAAAGTGTGTTTAAAAAGTAATAGTATTTTATGCCATAAAAAAATAAATAAATTAAAAACTCATGACATAATATGACATAAAAAGTAATAGTATAGTAAGTCATAAAAAGTGATAAAAAAGTATATGATTAGTATGTCACAATAATGTCATAAAAAGTCAGATGTTGTTTAAAAACAATTATAAAAAGTTATAGTATAGTATGTCACAAAAAGATACAGCATAGTATGGCCCTGAAGGATTTTTAACCCTGTGAGTAAGATCATTACACTCTCATATATCATTAGCAGAATGGTAGTTGCGAGCACATCATGCCCTATGTTTAGGAGCAGTACAGAGCAACGGAGTTAATGGAGCAAAAAAATAAAGAGGGTCCTAACATCTGAAAGTTACCAAAACTTTACTGGACTGAATAAAGCCAACATTTTGATCCTAGCAGGCCTTCATCAGGACACACTTCTTCAGAATTTGAGCAGATCAACAAGCCCCCATATGCTGCCTTTGTCAAATTCATTCTGAATAAATCTAACCAACATATAATAACTTCTTTCATGTATGAATTCCTGTGTGATGCTGCCTGCCCCATTGATGACCTCACCGACGAGTCTCTGCAAGCCTGGATGACTAAGGTTTGACTGGGAGTCATTTGTTTAATAAGCTCAGAGCAACCATTTCGTTCAAGTACAGCCTGACAGACGAGCCAGGCACACCCTGAACTCCAACCGTCTCACACCTCACTGGCCTTTGTTACGGCTGGGATAGCTTGGTGTTTCACCTGCCTGTGTTCGCTGTCTGGGCCCCATTGTCGGCCCTGAGGGCACTTTTTTTCTGGCACAGTTGAATATTTCCTTTACAATATCAGCATTTGGTCTCAGGAAGCTTATTCGAGGGGGTAAAATGACCCCCATCTACACACAATAGATGACTGAAACTCTCTGCAACGATATTGTGTTTGCTACATTTTACTGAGAGATCTCTAATATTTCTGCAGAACAGACTGCTTTGTAGTCCTCATATTTACTTGGTAAACTAAGAAAAAGTCGACATAGCATATCAGGCAATGCAAACCTGAGTGAACTTATGATGAAATGAAGTACTGCCTGAGGTTGACATCAGCTGCAGCTGTGCTGTTTGTACTTAATACAACACCAGGAAGTGAAAGCAGAAATCAGATATCAGGTCCTGGACCAGATAGCAGCGACCTGTCTCATACATTTCCTGTTACCTCTTGACCATGAAATTCATCTTAAGTGATGCAGCACAAGAGTAGGAAATCAATAATTAACTTGATAAGGTAGTCAAGGTTCAAAGACTTTCTCCAGGAGATCTACTGTTAGCGTAGTTGCAGGTTCATTTCTGGTCAAAGCAACTATCCAACACCAACATGCAAAGTATTAAGTTTGTTTCTAGGAATGCCGACAGAGAATATTGCTGAAGTTTGGGGAAAGATCATATCTCGATGATGTCACTTCTTCAGGAACTAAAATAAAAACAGACTTTTATTAAAAAAAATAGGCCCAACATTCACTTGAGTTAACCCTGTGAGGGTTTTCTAAGGTCAGCTGAATGTGTTGAGATAAAAACACTAAAATTGTTCTCAAGTTCTCAACAGAAGCATGTGCATGTGTGACAGTAAACACTCCATGATTATGGCGCTCCTATGTTTAAAAAATAAAACAAACAGGTTTTCCCTGCAGGAAATAATGAGGTAAGAGGATCTCTTTTTCCTGTGGGATGCTCTGCTCTGTTCTGACGGTTAACTTGCCAAACCAGATTTTCTGCTCTCAAGTTCATGCAACGCCCACACCGAGCCGCGACATCTCAAGTGCACGTGTGATCACTTTCACACACACACGCTCATACCGTGGCTGCGTCCTCTTAGAGTGTATGTGTTTTATCTCTCACACATCTGCAGGCTACGGTTTTCCGCAATAAAGTAAGACTTCTAGTCCCAAACAGCTGCAACCTGTTGCCGTTCCCTTTGCTAAATATCAGGCGTGTGTAAGAGGAGATCCATTCATGGCTGTGTCATAGAGGTCTACATATTCCCAGGGTACACGGCAGAATGTAACAGCTTTACTGGTGGTCAGGCAGAAGCGTGTGTGATGTGTGTGATCAGGGTGGGACTGTGGAGAATTGATGATTTGGCTGGGTGGTGCTCAGCCTCTCTCTGATTTATACATCCTCCCTACACACACACACACACACACGCTTGTCTTATGTAAAAAGCAATCTCATTAATCTTTTCTTGCCTTTTTGAGGCAAGCAAAAAAAAAAGAGTATATTTCTTATGTTCTTTGCACATGTTACCTTTGGCACATAATTTCATCACCTCAGAACAAAGGCACAACATTGTAAACGTTGGCAGAGAAACACAAAAGCAGATGAGCATGCCTTATCTTTGCCCTGAGGAGAAACGCTACCAGTTAAACTTGTTGCTCCGGCATTTCTTGCACCATCGAGGTCAAACTAGTGTGAATGCGTAGTTCGAAAAAAAAAAAGAGATAACTGAAACTTACCTTAACAAGCTTTTAGTTGAGCAACATACGAAGTGCATCTGTTTTCCTGGAAAGTGGGAGGATAAACTTTCGCAACTGTTAAGATCCCCAAGCTGTCACTGTGATGAATCTCTTAACTCGGCACTTTAAAAGAGAGAAAAAAAAAACACAGACACACAAGCACATTGAGCAATATTTCTAGCATGTTAACTGGTTGTGTTCTGACCAGCCTGGTTTGTATAGCATGTATACATTGCGTGTTTACACAGTGGGGCAGAGGAGGAAACGGACCATTAGCACACTGCACTGGTTTGTGATTCTAAGAGCATGGTTGAACTGGCTGCTTATCTCTGACCTACATGTGGGTGAATATAGGACATAGAATATGGGCGGAAGAGAAATGGGCTTATCTTAGGATAACCTTATGATCTCCTGTGTGAAAATGAGTTGTGGTAGCATTGAATCATCTCCCATTAGGAGGCTTGGTTCAGGTTGTGCTGAGAGGTTTTGAGCTGTTGCATGCTCAGTGGGAATCAGCTGGTGAGAGGAGAAGTGGAATCGCTGTCATCCCTTCTCTTACTCAACAGTCAACACACACCCTTCCCCTTATTCTGTTTTTCAAGTGGCTGACGGTCAAGAAAGATGGGGAAAACATAAGCGGGAAGAGACGCAGATACACACGTCTGCTTGTGAGGGCGCGCGCACACACACACACACACACACACACACACAAATCCTTGCAGGAAACTTTCCCTGGTCGCGGTCCTCCATCTCTCTGCCTACTGACCCACATTCCAGCCTGGTTGTGTCACTGGAACTCAGCCGAGGCCGTGGCGGCTACTGTCCATCTGATCCTAATGAGGCTTTGAGCCTACCACTGAAAAACCACACGAATGTGCTGGCATGCAAGATATCACATTCTTTAACTCCCTGTTTTCTTGTTTCCTATTGTCTTATTGTTTCCCTATCTCTTTATTCTCTCACTACACCCCTTCTTCCCCGAACCCCCCCCCCCCCCCCCCCCCCCCCCCCAGACACCAAACTGTATTGTCCCCCCACTCTCTCTCAGGTACTTATCTCCACCATTTGCTGATCTAGGTCAGTCTTCTGAGCTCTGTTTCTCTTTCCCTCTGTGTCGCTCGCCCTCCCCATCCTAAGGCCAGTGTTACATAACAGCGATGATTCAGTTGGAACATGCTGTATATGTTCTTCTCTCTCTAGATACATCTGGCCCTGGCTGACTGGTGTCAAACCAGTGTTTTGCTTTCAATTGAAGCCAGGCCAGCAAATTGGCCTGCCTTAAAACCATATAAACACATGAGGTGCCGGGAGTTCCTGTGCAGCACCTGTTGAACAGCACAAAAGTATATGTTGCTGTTGTTGTTTTATTAAGTTGTTGATCCTCCACAAGCACCTTCCTTAGCCTCAGACAACCCCATCACCTGAATAAATGACGCATCAGTGAATTAATTTTTAACTGTAAACCACAGATACATTTGTACATTTTGTATGTAGCGGATATGTTTAAACTTAACGTTTCTTTATGTTTCAGTTTTAAATGTCATGCTGTGACAGCGCTGTGGTGAACATGTGGTAAAGGTTTAGGCACACTCACTGAGTTAGGGTTATAAAAATATCATGCTTTGTCTTAAAATAGTAATGACATACTGTATGTTTGATCACTACTTGGACATGTCATGAACTGTCATTAAAAGGACTCAGTTGGTTGCTACAAACACGGCTGGCCATGTACCTCAATGATTTTTTATTTCACATATTTTATTAGCATTTTAGGAACTATCACAAAACCATTTAGGGACACGAGTATTCAAACAATGAACCCGCACCCACCCACCCCCATGGCGCTCATTCAAGGTTGAGAAATGGCAGTAAGAACGGCAACATATCAGTTCATAATAAGAACAATGACTGAGGTACATTACTGTAAACCAAAGGGGAGAAAAAAGAGTGACAAATACAGTTATAACAAAAATAAAAAACAATAATAAATGAATACAATTACATTAAAAAAAATAAAACAAATATGTATCTATAATAATAAAAAACTGAAATTAAAAAATAATAAAATTAAAAATAAAATAAATTAAGAGAGGGGTGTATATGTATGCTGCACTGCAGTGCATTGTCTGTTTTCTAAAACAATCGCTTTTGTTACTACAAACGTGGCTAGACATGTCATGAACTGTCGTTAACAGAGACCCAGTTTGGCCGCTACAATCACAGCTGGACATGTCCCTCGCTGTCATTAAAATGACAGGCTTTTGTTGCTAAAGATGTAGCTGGACATGTCCTGAACAGCTTTTAAAAACACCCACATTCATGGTGCCCAGTAACTCACCTAGTAGAGTGGGCTGTGTCCTTGCCAAAGCGGCCGCAGGTTCAACTCCAACCCACGTCATCACCTCTCTCTTCGCCTTCAGCTCTCAAGCTGTCGTATCAAATAAAGACAAAAACCCGAGAAATAAAACATATGCTTTTGTTGCTGCACTTAAACACAACGGGACATGTCCCTTATCGTCATTTAAAACACCCACCTTTGTTGCTGCAAACGCTACCGGACATGTCCCGAACTGTCGTTTCAAAGGACCCGGTTTGTTGGTTTCAAACAATAACCTGCTGCTGTCTACTGATGGCAGCTGTCTCGCCTAGGTGCCACACCATCCATCATCCCCTACTCCTCCTGACAAGAAACCCTGCTCACTTACGTGTAATCTGAACTACATCATACGTATGAAACGTACAAAGGTAACATATCTGTTGAATGCAGAAACAATGCCAACATTTCATTCTGGTGACTGGGCTGCCTCAGCTGACAGCTATACATTCTGTTGTGGGTTAGTAGCAGGTTAGCGTGGGGCCAGTTGGCCATGTCGTGTCAGCGGAGCAGGCCTTTCAACTCGCCTGTCTAATCTGGAGCTAATCCTAATCCCGTTAGTGTAAACACTGCTGCCATCTGGGCCCAGACACACCAGAGCTCCGATTATAATGAACCCATCAAAAGGTCTTCAAACCATCACACTGCGTGAGCCATAGGTGGCTCGCGCTAAACTCTCTGACCTGGGCTTATGACACAATCACGCCGAGGACAGACAGTCGAACAGTTGATGGGTAAACAAACAAATGCATAGCCAACACTGTACATGAGCTGATGTTAATGAAGTAGGCAATTAGGATGAGAGACTAGAAAAAAGCCGAATAAATGATATGTAAGAGTCTGCAGACACAAACATGAGTAACCTGCTGCTATAGGTGGTTTGGCCAGTGGAGATGTAAGAGCTATGGTGATGTAACCATGGTGCTGGTTAATGGATAAGCAGAAGGAGCCACCACCCCCCCCAACCACCACCCCCCCCAACACACACACACACACACTGAATGGGTGACATGGTTTGTGAGTGAGTCACCAAAGCTGGCAGTATGCTCCCAATGAGTATGTTTACATTTACACTACTATCTCAATGTTGAGTCTCACTCTGTTTTTAATTTATAGCAGCAATCTGTTTTTATTTATTCTTCCAAGAGTCTTCTTCCTTTGACAAGCCTCATATGATGATGCTCTCTCTCTTTTTTTTTTTACTTGACAAGACATACTATTTGCCTCTAGCTGTTCTTGTACTGCCAAAATGTTGATCTCTTACCACATGACATTGATCATAATAGCTCTTGGTTTCTTCATATGATGCACGTTATCACATAAACTCAAAAGGCTCAATGGTGTCATTCAGTCATCCACCCTCGAGTACGATGTAATAGTATGAGTGAAACCTTGTTTGTGTTCATGATTTATTGGTCACGGTTTCGCATCCTCTAACTCTGTCCAGCAATTGTTTGTTTTTTTCTGTGCTGACTGAGTAACCTTGGCAGGTGAGGACAAACACCCCTGGGTTTCTGGCCTCCTTAGAAGGGCCATAAAACATTTACACACCAGAGAATACTATTTATTAGTAAAGTTTCTAAGTTTCTAAAATAATGCTCTTTTAGCAACTTTTTAAAACTACATATATTATTTTGTTGTATAATATGATTTGGAAGTGGATTACATTCTTGCATTGCTCTGTATATTACTGGACTGATGTGGTTTGGGATTTTACTTAGAATGAAAATACTGGCAGTACTTACTGACCCTCATGCTGACAAGAAGTCCAGCGTAGTTTTTTAATCCACAAAACTGGTTCGGGGTATCGGAGGATAACAGCTAGCCGGAATAACAGCTACACTTGAAGTGCATGGAACCCACATTTTGAAAATGTAATAAAACTCTGCTAATGCATTTCAAAAACGTCAGAACGGCTCGTCCGTTGTAATCCAAGTTGCCTGAAGCCGCGGCATGCAAAATTGACTTGAAAAGACGTAATTTACTCCACTTTTATAACATTATTTCTCACCGTGGTTAGTTAGCCAGGCGTGTTGTGTTTACATGGCAACTCGCGCAAGACTCAAGAACTAGCACCACCACTAGCCATCAGCTGGTCTTGCGACGATTACGATGGACGAGCCGCTGTTTTTGAAATGCAATAGGGGAGTTTTATTACATTTTCAAAATGTGGGTTCCATGCACTTCAAGTGTAGCTGTTATCTTTGTGGATTAAAAAAATAAACTGGACTTCTTGTCGGCATGAGGGTCAGTAAGTACCGTATTTTCATTCTAAAGTGGCCATTTCCTTTAAGGTAGCAACAAGCTGGTGAACAAAGTGGAGCATTTAGCTGTTAAAAAGGCTAACATTTACCTCCATGGTTGGTGGAGACCAAAACAGAGCTAAAATGAGAGTGAATATTTCACTACAATTCTTCAAGTGGGACTTCAACACAACCCCAAATTGATAATAATGTTTTGCAAACATTTTTACCATATTAACTGTATAACACGATGTTGATTTTGGGTTTACAGCTTGTTTCGCTCTCACAAAATGTAAAAAAAAATGCATGTAGATCATGACAGCATTGTTTCTGGGCATGTATTTGGGTTTTACTGTCTAACTACTCTGCAACTCAGGCTGAGGATGCCAGACAGCGATTAGAAATCTGGATTAGATGTTTATATGCCACTGTATCTCCCAGCTAGCATATCTCAGTTTCTCAAATCTAGGATAAATTTACTGCACATGTGCCGACCGTGCGTGCAGTGTGTTGCATTCGCTCCTGATAGTTTCTATTTTTTACCAACTTTTACCCTTTTTTGTAAATGTTCTGCAGTAATTGGGGCAATAATTCAACTGCCACAAAACTCTGTGTGCACACTTCTTATGTTTATTCTTATTCTTGTCTTTATTCTAGTGATGTATATACTGTAGTAACCATTACAGCACAACACATATTCTATATTTCTGAATGTAACACAAGTTTATACAGTGTGATGTAGCACAATGCACGTGTATGTATATTTTTAAACACAGACTCAGCACTATCTTAAGTGCTAGTGTTAACATTGTAGCATGATGCAGATTTTTATTTCAATATATAATATTTGTTGAATGTAATACTTCATATTTAAGTGCTACTATTTCATATTCTTACTTCATATAATTCTCTATTCTTTACATCAGAGCGATTGTAATGACTCATTTCCCGTCAGGGATCAATAAAGTATTTCTGATTCCCATTTATGATTCTGATAAGGACCTATCTTTATCTAGGATGTGGTGTTTATATGCACCGACACATAACCTGGACTCTGCAAAGACTAGATCAAAACTGGGTTACTTGTGAATGCACTATTTGACATAGATACTGGCATGTTCCCAAACTGCTTTCGAATAGAGTCAACTTCCTCTAAAATTTAAAAGCACATTTAAAAGACCATTTTATGCTTTCCAAAAAAAAGTGAAGCAATCTAGTCGGGTTGCCAAAGGAGGTGAGACGATGCCAAGTATCTATGATCTCAGAAATATGTTGTAACCTGTTGCTACTGTTGGGGGTTTCATCCGCACAGCAGCAGTCTAAATCAGAGTCGCTGCTGCTCTCACGGCTCTGTCAGCCAGCAGATGTTCCATTGTTTGGCTCTGTGGTGTAAGGTTGCTTCAGTTGAAGTTGGGACACTTGCTGCATCTTTTGAATTTAGCCCCATTGAGTGCCGTCAACACCAACCCCCATCTCCTTCTGCCCCCCCAAGCTACTCAGAGAGGGGCTTTATCCCTCCCCCCAAAGTCCCCTTTAACCCCCTGCAGACCTTATAGTTGCCCCCCTCTAGATCTCCACTTTAGTGCTTGTGCTCTTTGTCTCCCCCTCGGCGAGGCCTCCAGTAATCAGCACCCCCACCACCACTCACACACACACACACACACACACACACACACACACACACACACACACACACACACACACGCGCACACACACACACACACACACACACACATCAAAAGCCAATTTACTGACCAATTACTGCAGTGTGAGAGTGTAAGTGAAGAGTGTATTTGCATTGCATCAGTATACATTTAAATGCAAAAGTACAGATTCATTCACACACACACACACACACACACACACACACACACACACACACACACACACACACACACACACACACACACACACACACACACAGTCGTGCAGTGTGTGTTATCAGATTGTCTCTTATCAGATGGTGAATGCATAGTGTATAGATGCCTCTGTTTGTCCTGCATGGTTACAATTCCTTCTTTTCAGCTTGCGTCTGAATGTGACTGCTGTTGTAGTCAGGGCCTGAGTGACCACCACTGTGGGGCTTATGTAATAATCAGTGCCCTGCTTTCCTCTTCCCCGCTGTAGGCCTGTTTGTGTGTGTGTGTGTGTGTGAGAGAGAGAGAGAGAGACAGAGACAGAGAGAGAGAGGCTCTGTTATAAGGCCTAGGAAACACACAGGCAGCACAGACTTCCTGTTTTTGTGTCGAGCCCATTGGAGGCAGGAAGTGAGAGGAACCGCTGCTCTGCTCTTTTTTGCTCTCTGATGGGTGAATTTTGCCAGACGAAAAAGATGCCGGTGCTTAGTCAGCTGCCACCCACTTACAGATTTAGGGGGGTGGGGATGAATCGAGACTGTTGCCTCTCTGAAAGCCAATAACAACAAATCCAATAATGTCACTCGAGTGCGGTGTGGCTGTTGTTAATGGCCTGCGATGCCACTTCAGCAAATGACCTTCATATGAGTGCTTTACCTTGGTGGTGGATGATCGCCAGCTCTTATTTCAGCCAGACAAGGAAGAGGGCCTCATACTTGTGTGCGGTAATACCACATGGCTGTGGGTTTTCTACATCGAAAATGAGGGAGGGTTTGAGCCAAAACTAAGTGGAACCCAGCTAGAACAAAGAATCTGGTGGTGGCAAACATGCCTGAGTGGTTGCTTTGAAGGACTGATTAAGGTTATAATAGTCATCTGCCTTGCCTGAAGCCCTCAGGCTGTGTGTTGGGGGGGTGGGGGCTGATAAGAGGTAGGGGGGGTAGTCCAGGCTGTTACCCTCTTTGTTCTGGACCGCTCCACTCATGCCTGCTTTTGTCTCCACCCACAGTCTACCACTGAGAGAGCATTATCTCTCTGTCCGTCTCGCGCCAAAACAGAGAGGGAGGCATGTTGCTGTTTCTTGTCCTTTCTATCTCTCTGTCCTCTTTTTCGCCCCAAGGTACATTTTGTATCTGACGTTTCCAGGGCAACCTGGTGACTGCAGGTATAGGGAAGGTGTGCCAAAGCAGCCGGTGCAGTCCCCTTCTCTTTCACTCTATTTCTGTGCCTCTTTCTCTCCAGCATTTCCCGCCACTCCAGGGTGCGCGGGGAGGGGCATGGTGTCACAGCCGGTATGAAGAAAGGCTGGCTCCTCTGAGCCTCGCGCCAAATGCCGGCGTTATTCAAATCAGCTCAGTGGGTGCGGCCCAACTGTCTCCATGTCCTGTTAACCCCCTCAGAGCTCCAGACTAGAAAGCGGAGACACAAAGGCGGAGAGCAAATGTGGGCTCAGCGCTCAGCCACATAAAGGGTAAATGTATCATTGATGTTCCACACATGCAGCAGAATGTGAAGTCTTTACTTCCCCCCTATGAAACAGATTAAAAACATGTCACTAATGTGAGTTTGTTGCTGCTCCAGAGTCTATTTTTAGACATGAAATGTGGTATTTTTACATTGAGTGAAGCTTTATAGTGTCATATTTTTATCAACCTTTCTTTGACAAAACAGGATGTAGCTCACCCTATAATAAACCTTAAAAATATAAGATTTATTTTAGTAAAACCATAAGTTTTTCGATAAATAAAATACACATATACACTTAAAGTCTCTCCAGGGAGGTGTATTTGAGCCACAGAACAACTATCCCAAAGTTAAAGTGGTTCAAGATATGCAAAAACTCAGGTTTTCAGATCAACTTCCTCTCTCACACTCAGAGAGTTTCTCTTTCACGTCCTCTTTGTCTGCACAGCCCAGAGCCATGAATCAAGCAGTAAAGCATTCAGGACCACACCGGAAGGCTGAGAGGCTGATCCTCTACCACACTCTAGTGGCTGTGAGCACGAAATGCAAGAAATAGCTGACTTTCAATACCACCTCAGTGAAGAGAGACTCTCAATAAGGAAGAAACTCAACTGTTTCAATAAAATATGCTGGGAAAAAAGTCCACAGGTCTCAGATTTTTACACACACATAATTGTTTGGACATACTAATGAGCGTGCAAGTTTGGATTCTAATCATGTCATGAAAATAGATTGCATGCATCTACAGTTCCTCTGCTTCCAGACAATGAAAGACACACAATCCTTCAGCTGTCCTCAGTCAATCGATAAAGGCTCTTTGCGGCTGGTCTCTGGAGAGCCCGGAGGAGAGTGTGTGGCCACAGCCAGACACATTATCCTGACAGTAACGTGGGCACAATTGCAAACAGCACTTTGCACTGTCAGATTCATGTGCATTGGACAGATAGGTGTAATGGACCCCTGCTGTTTTGTAAATTGATACAATCTTGATGTTAATGCCTGGAAAGCATAGAAAACAACACTATGAATTTACAGCGAAAGGTGGTGAAAAAGATTTAACACCTTTTTAAAATGTCTGTTTGTCACTTATGGTGTTAGCCAATGTGTTTTTACATACACAACCTCGATGTCAACAGGCAGTTTGCTACCTCTGTAATGCTGGCAGGTATATAGAGATGATGGCTGTATGTGCCCTTCAGGCTGTGTCTCTATTATCCTTTTGTTCCTGGAGTCCTTTCATGGATGTCTGCTCAATATCTTTTCTCCAGAAAACGTCTGTAGTTGGCAGAGTGCCTGTTTGTTGTCATAAAAGCATGCGCTAATATCATTTATGATGTGTTTGTACTCCTCAAAGCGATACCTTTCATCTTGTGTTTCTGATTGATGCCGTGTTTGGAGGGCTATATATACAGTCCAGTGTCCCCGCAGCCAATCAGATCCTAGATACGGGTGTCCCAGCCAGCCTGACTCCCTGGCCGTTGCCTGGCAACTGGGACTGCTGCTCTGTAATTCAATCTATGGAACGATCCTGCAGGGGTTTACGCCAGGCAAGAAGAAATGATCATTTGATGCACAGGGGGAGGTAAATGACCCAGGATGGACTCCATTTCCCACACTGCTGAGCAGGAAGATGAAGCAGTTGTGTACAATTGAGAGTAGTGAGCACACAATGCCCCCAAACTGTTTTTCCCAGTAATAACACTCAAGACAAAACTAATAATAACCACCCTCACTTTCAATGACCTGACAGCATTATGTGAGAAAAAAGACATCCATCTCCACCTCTTCATCGGGAGAAGTGACGCGCAAAGGCATTACAAGCATCATGACACAGAGGTGCTCTGACACGCCCGCCTGTTATGTCCAATAGGGTGCATCAACCAGTTGTCACATACATTAAATCACATGCTCTCCTTCACGAGATTATACACCGAAAGGGTTAAAAAGGGGGAGGATGCAAAATGGCTTGAAGTCAGCAGTGTGTATGTGTGTGTGTGTGTGTGTGACAGAGAGAGGGGAACAGAAAAAAGACAAGCACAGAAGGGCTGAACAAGGAATACAGTGCGTGATGCTTGAGATAAGAGGAAAATGAACAGCTCCTCCTGAGTCTCTCCATCTCTCTGCAACATCTTCTTCTCTTTCTTGTTTTTATTTGAAAAAAGCATTTTGCTAAGTGCCGCTGCAGCTGCAGTCAAGAGAGATCTCAAATGGTGAACAGTGAGTAAGGACTTTCTTGGGAACTCCTGCCAAAGGGGAAGAGACTTGATAAGAGAGCTATCAGGGGACACACTGGGACTCAGTGTGGGCCTGAGGGAGAGAGGGGAGTTGTGAGTCGAAGAGGTAAGATGAGTCTAAACAACGGTCACACTCTGACCGCAAGTGGACAGGACTTGACCAGCAGCAGCAGCCGGGCCCCCTGGGAAGATGCTAGGACGGTGTTGAAGCCCTCCACCCCCAGCAGGAAACCTAAACCAGTGAGTATCCCTACAGCCTTCCTTATGCAGCATCCATTTACAGGTGCAGTTTCCATGCTTTGGGAAAGTATCAGAGTTGTTGACAGCAAAGAGCGTCTTTGCAGATATAGCTTGTGAACTATGAAGTCAAATGTAATCTTGCTGTCATCACTTCGGAGCTGAATTATGTCGCACTTACTTGCTAGCTAAAGCCTGCCAAGACACACTGGTGTTCACCACTTGAGGGCTTATTTCACAGTGGCCAAACACTGGCGTGATGAATGACAGATGAGAGAAGACAGGCACTGCGACCTCTCAACTTTATCAAAGTCTAGCCCTGGTAAAAGCAGCAGTGGGTTAATAATATCCCGTTCAAGTGCTGCATTTTGAAGCCTTAGAAAGATGGAATCATGTGGAGATGTAGTCAGGTGAAATGGGACACAGAGGCTCAGCGAGGCTCCATTATGTTAGTGGTAAACTGAGTAAACGGACGGCTCTTGTTTCAGATCAGGTTCATAGTTTTCTGTAAAGGCTGTTGACTCGTTTGGATTTCTTACCTGGAGAGGATGCACCAAAACACAAACACAGACACAACAACTCCAACTACAAGGACTTCCTGGATGCAGGGAATTGTCTCAGTTGTAAGTTTGGGACGTGAACTCTTTGTTTAATACTCCTTAAGTGCTGGAAGTTTTCATCCTGTGCAAGTTTTGTCCCCAGGTTTCAGGCTGAAATATCTGTTTTTATAGATACAACATGTCTTTAAAGTGGAGATGAAACAGCCATCTGTCAACAAGCTAGCTGGTGATGTTACGAAAATGGTTGTTCACGACAGTAGGAACGCTGAGTACAATGCAGTACTAAGGACTAGTCAAGTGTTGATAAAATGGAGTTTGAGTGTTTTGATAAGACACAAAGAATGATGGACAAAGTTAAAAACCAACTGTCTGTGTTTTTTGAGCCAATAAGACCAAATTTAAGACCGGATAGCTGGTGGTGCCAGTTTGGTTTGCATTCTTGCACCCATCCTATTCTCTGTAAATAATAGAATTATCGTTGATGTGGAGACACCACAAGATCTTGCTGGCTCTGTTTTTTTGGAAATGAGGTGCTTCCTCCTTAGCAACAGAATCGGCGTACAACGTCAGGATGGTTGATGACATCAGCTTCCCCTTCGATCATTAATCAATAGTTTACTCTGTTTTCTCCTCACCACCTTTGTAATGGCTCCTCTCCTGGTTATGCATATCCATAAAAGTAATCCCAAGATTCATTTTTTCCATGGAAACAGAAAGTAGGGTGGACCTGCGCCCTTAACCTGCACTGCCACTGGGATGCCGGCGATATAATGTGTATCCCATCTCTTAGGTGCTACCTGACTTCCTGTACATTTGTGCACTACTCTACTCGCAATAGGCAGCACGACGGTGCAGTGGTTAACATTGTCGCCCTTCTGTGCAGAGTTTGCATGTTCTCCCCGAGTTAATGCGGGTTTTCTCTAGCTTTCCTTTCACAGTCCAAAGACATGCAGATTAGGCTAATTGGGGACTCCAACTTGTCCGTAGGTGTGAATGTAAGCGTGGTTGTCTGTATGTGTTAGCCCTGCGATAGTCTGGCGACCCGTCCAGGGTGTACCCAGCCTCTTGCCAAATGTCAGCTGGGATAGGCTCCAGCCACCCTGCGACCCCCAACAGGATAGATGGTTACCAGTGAACAAAACAGTCGCCAAAGGACAAAACAGTGCCTTACAGTACCAGTAAGTTTTCCAAGCCTACCTCAACAACCCTGAGACAACAGAGACGACCCATTCTTGTAATGTCTCCAGCCAGCTTGTTGAAAGATAGCTGTGCCCTTCAGGTGAAAATATGAAATACAATCTAGTATTCTAGAAAATATAGAGGGATATGAAGTTTAATGAAACGAACCACAGTCATATTGTTCAGTGTTTCGTCTCCTCTTCAAGGGTCCAGTGAGTAGGATACAGAAATGGAATAAAATATTCATAAATTAGTTTTCATTAGTGCACCAGATGCAAAGAATTGTGTTTTGTTGCCTGAAATACTGGCTTTAGATAGGGCCATTCACATTTTCCATAGGCTGTATACTGTAGATCAGTAACATGACACCTCCCCCAGAGTGAAGCTAAAACATCTTAATTGGCCCCTGGTGGCTGGCTGCATGAAAGGTCATAAACCCTGCCCCCTTCATGTCAGCAGATGGCACATGGGGCTAAACTAAAAGATCAAAGTACATAGTAAAAAAATCAAATTACATTTTCCCAAAGATGGGTTCTATCATTTTAGGTTGTTGTTATCATGCTGTGGTATGTTCAAGTTTTTCTAAAATGTGAGGTTATTTGCTATAAAAAAGGGGTGTGATGTCATGACTGACAGCTGTGTGTGCTAATTGGTGTGTTCACAATCAAAGGGGCTTCTCTATACCAGCTCACAATTGGTCAAACAGCAGGCACTTCATTCCACAAGGATTGCTGCTGCACAGATGCTGGCTCCAAATGACCAAATCCAGGATATTTTGGCTTCATTTTTGTACAGTGGGAGGAAGTTGAGATGCATTGTGCATCTTTATATACAGTCATTGCTGTTTTCACATTGGCTATTGTAGTTCTCCTACATGCTTGGCACATGGGACATGTTCCAGTTAGTTGCAATATATCCAACACATTCTCCTTCCCATCTCACGATAACGAAGCTTGGTCAGTGGCCTGTCACATCAATATATAACTCACTAGGTGCCCCTCCGTCAGTTTTGAAATGTTCAGTGATGGCGTGTCACTTTACTCATTACATGCATCAAAATAAGTACGCTTGTATAACGTCAGGTGACACATCACTAGCATACTATGTTGTTACTAAAGCAACTTGATTGATTTTTGGTTTTCATGGGATATGAACAGCAGGCTCCCAGGTGAACGTCAGAAGTTTGTTTGACCTATCCACCCCCTTCCCCTTCCGCCAACCCATTGCGGACTTTCTTGCTCTTCATACTATGATAGTTGCCCGGAACGTCAACAAATGCCGCCGCCTGGAGGATCTCATACCACCACTAAAGGTTGCCTCTTTGTATCGATGTTTGACGCTGACAGGTTACTGACTGAGCGCTAGTATTTCATGAATCAGGAGTAAGACTGAGTCACACTAGACCTTTAAATCTTACTGAAATTACAGTAATATCTATTTTGATTTTAGCCTTCTCATGACCAATTAAAATGTATTACAAAGCAAGAAGAAACTCAAAATACGTCATGGTTATCAGTCAAAATATGATATTTCGAGCACTGTTAAAAACAGAGTGTGCCGTATTTTGTGTTGTTGTCCCAGGCTCCACACCAGCCAGTCTGGTATGCAGGCCTGCAGAGGAAAGTATTTCATATCACTCTATCACTTCTATTCTGTCACACTGGCTCACTCAGTTTACCCACTGTTGGCAATAAAGCCAGTTTTATTAAAGCATCCCTTACCACTGGGAACTGTCTGCCAACTAGCAAATGTTTTTTTCCATTATCTTTGTGCTGCTACTCAGAATATAAATAATGTACTGTATATCTACGGGCACCAGTTACAACTCTGAGCCTGATTGGATACCAGCACTCTCATTCTTAAAGGGTGACTGTATTGATGAAAAACAAGTCAAAGCTGGATGTAAATGAAGCTTTTTTTTAACTCTTCCCCTCCAGCCCAAGCCACAGAATGCCATCACCATTGGTGTTTCTGCACGAGTCCTCTTCAACATGGAGAAGGAGCAGCATATCTATGAGCAGCAGGGCCTGGAAGAATACATCAAGTATCAGGTGGAGCATGAAACGCAGCCTTTCAGCCCCGGACCTGCCTTCTCCTTTGTCAAGGTCAGAGAAACAATTGCACACGCACGATATCAAACCCAATGCAGAGTGTCGCTTTTGCTTCAGTGATCGGTCGTGACTCTGGAGGCGGTGAATGAGTAAAAAGCATGAAACACCAACCCACTCAAACACTCACACACACACACTTCCATCCCCATAGCAAAGATATAACATCATCTTTTTTCTTACTGAAATCTGTGTTTTGTCGTGTTGCCAGGCTTTGGAGGCTGTCAACACTCGGCTGAGGGAGCTTTACCCCGAGAGCGAGGAGCTCTTTGATGTTGTGCTCATGACAAACAACCACGCGTACGTCGGCCTGAGACTCATCAATACTATCAATCATCACCGTGAGTTATTAATACACATGAACAATGAAAATGTGTACGGCATACCTGTGAAATATTCCTTTGTCTGATGTATATCCTCAACTAGCATCACTGATTTTATCTTTTAGGTTTGCTCTTTAGAGCAACAACTTGTAGGATTTGTATGTGGTTATACATCTTTCAAACTAGTTACTACTACTACACCCCTGCAAGGGGAGACAGAGAGAAATGAAGCAGAGACTATAGCCCTGTTTCCACCAAACACTTTCGGTATGGTTCCTTTGGAGACAAAAATAACCCTTCAGACATGGTACCTATAAGACACTAGGTCCGCTGAGCGTTTCCACTGCAAACAGTACCTTTACATGTGGGTGGGGTTGTTGTCACTCACTGCTCCGTCCAGCACTCACTGTATTTCCTCATCGCTGGTGACACAGAGGGAAGTCTGCACCTCATTATGGTCAGCAGAGCAAGGTTGCACGCCGACATTTTCAGGATGAAATAAAACAGGCTGCAGTGAGAGTCTCTCTCGATATTGACAATACTGTTTCAATCCCAATAGACAAACTGACATCAGACTTGAATATACACCAGTCAGACAATAACTGGCAAACCATTATGTAACAATACATTCTCAATATCACCCAACTCAAATACAAGGTACTTCACAGAGTTCATATCACCACCCACAAAATGCACCTAATGGGCTTCACTGATAACAAAACATGTACACACTATCCTTCTGTAACAGACAATCACTTCCATGCATTCTGGTTCTGCACACCTGTTGAACGGTTTTTGTTGGAGGTTATGGGAGAGTGGTACAAGATCCTCGACCACAGCATTCCTCTCCCCCCCTCCATCACTCTTCTAGGTGATCCCTCCTCACTCACAATCCCACAACATCTAAAGACTTTCATAATAGCTATACTTTGGCCAAAAAACCCACATTACTCAACTGGAAAGACGCAACGAAATTATCAATAAACCAACGGCTTAATCTGTTGACAGAAAAGCTCACAGCAAACCGAGGAGACAACCTGACCACATTCCATAACACCTGCTCTCCGTTTCTGCAGTTCATTCAGAGCTGATCGTCTTTATACTGTTTCACTCACTCACTTCATCCTCCCGATACCAAGATGACAGCTTAAGTTTGTTCTGTGTTGTTTGTGTCATAATGTCTCTCTTCTTTGTTTTGTAAATACTTTTGTTAAGTAAATATGTTTGTTATGCACAGGTGGTTAAAAATGGGGTTTATAAAAAGAAAACAAAAAGAGAGTCTCTCTCAATGGAATATTTAAAAATAGCGGGTTTGTGCATTTAGTCTCACTCAGGTAAGAGCAGGTGTTTACTGTTGATGTTGTACACAGGAACTTTCTCCAAGTGAGGATTAGAATAGTTCACATCTGTTCGTAATTAATACAAATATTTTTAAACGCTTGAAGATCCAGATTGTTGTATTGAAATTTAAGGTGTGCTGATGGATTCACGCCATCAGCAGAGGAAATCTCTGCTCGTTGCTAGGTTAATTTATACAATGTAAAATGCCATAGGCCTGTGCTATTAACGATAGCATGTTGTATTTGTTTGGAAACATGTTTAGTATGACAGTTGTTTGGTCGGTGAACCTTGTGAGTTGTAATGGAGCCAAATTATGTACCGTTACCTTTGTTAAACGTTGCTGTCGTCCCTGGATTTATATGAGAAGAGGAGAAGATCGCCGACTGCTACGCTAATTTATACAATGTAAAATTCCATAGGCTTGTGCTATTAACGTTAGCATGTTGTATTTCTGGGGTAAATGTGTCCAGAGAAGGACAAGTGTTTACCTGTGAATGCTGCAAGTTATAATGAAGCTGATTTGTGTACTTGTATTGAAAATGTCTCTATTTAGATATTTAACCACCAGTGTGTTCCTTGTAGCGCAGAAAATATGTGTACACAGTTAGTAAACATATTATAACCACTGTTATTACCTGTAAGGTGAGGTAAAGACAAATGAAGCAGACACGATGTTGCTGGCTTCAAGTTCGAAGTGTAATGACGCAACGCGCTCAACCTCCCCTACAGGAAAAACCCGGAAGTGCTGTGCGATCAAAACATCTCTATACTGAAACAATGGATTACAGAGATGAACTAATAATTCAGCTTAGAGAAACAAACATTGAAAATTGTTCTTCAACACATCTTTTAACACATTAAAGGAATCAAATTAATGTGCATTTTCAAAGTGAAAGTGAAATTTTGTGTAGTCCCATATTGCTTTTCTCCTATTAGTTACAAATGTGTAATTTTTGATAGCACCACTTGGGGGTGCCAAAGTTGAACATTTCTGAACCACACTAGTGGCTCTTACAGAGTCGGCGGCAGAACAAATCTAATGGGGGCATAGGGCAACCTGCGGCGGCACAAACAGCCATTCAAGAACTCAATATATGATGTAAATGCTTCTTTATATGAGTTTGCCATGAACAACCAACACACCAAACCAGCTCCAGTTACAAAACATTCTGCAAAGTCGATCTTTTTAATTCACACTACCACACAGTGTACTGCGCACCCAAACTGCAAAAAAGACCAACATGCCTCTTGCTCTCTTTCCCTCCGTCGCCCTCTCCATCTCTCTCTATGATACAACACACACACATAATCTACTATACGCGTCATTACAACATTGTTTGAGACGATGAATCTCCAGACTCACCCAAACATTCCACATTTTGCGTACTAATGAAAGCCAAGGCTGGCGCCAAGAAGTGAATTAAATGCATGTCTTACCTTCAGAAGAGTTGCAAGCGGCGACTGTTGGTGCTGAACCTCTAGAACAGTGTCCTTCCACTTAGTTGTACACTTTCTGGTTAAGTCCCTGTCAAACGCCAGCTGAACCAAGTGGGCTTACTTTTGTGGAGCATTACGCGTCTGTGGTCCGAAAATATGTTTCTCAGGGTGGAGAATGAGTTCTCACACATGGCTGTGGAGGCTCTAAATGTTAAAGCATGTTTGAAAGCAGTCAGTACACTGGGCATTGCGGTGAGATGCGATGGTACTTGGAGATGATGTGCTGTACAGTCCATTCCCCCTCAACTGGCTGCGATTGTGTTGCGAGCTGAAAATGTTAAGCAACCTCGTACTCCATTTCAACAGCAGGCGATCGTGTCAAGTCTATAATGTGTTTCAAAGCCTTCACAACCCGGAAATGTGTCACTTTCACTTTTCTCTTAATGCAACAAGTGCACGGGCAAACTCCGAGTTGCACTTGCTGAATCTGTGGTCCATATCTCCAGGTACTGAATCAATAGTGCTGTAGTAGTCTCTTCAGTTCTGTTTTGTCATCATCATCCCTGTGTCCTGTGGTTCCCACAACGACATACTCATCCATATAAGCTGCCGACTTGTGTCTCCGTTTGGAACCTTATTTAGCTCCTCATCTCAGCGGAGTTTCCGCACCCACAGGATGTTGAACTAGCCAGGATACTTAATCCTGTCATCAAGTCAGCGTCCCCTCTCTGAAGAAGCTTGTTTGGTGGATCCAGCAGGGCAAGAACTGTGTGCACCAAGTTAGCAATGAAAAAGAAGCTGGGCTTGGTCATCTCGCGCAGCAGGCCCACAGCCTCCATCCGTACCTCTGCACTAAAGGCTGGTACAGTATCAGACTCAGTCAATAGGGATGTCAGGTCCCTGAAGGATTTACGGATGACTGACACAGTGGCGAGATGTCCTGTCCATCTCTGTTCCAGTGGACGTTTAAGGTGCCCACTTTTATAGTGCGCAGCAACTGTCGGCTTCTTGCAGAATTTCTAAAGGCCATTACACACATGAAAAAATCCACCACAGCTGTCTCTGCTGACATTATGTGTACTACCACCAAGTGTAGCTGGTGGTTCAGACAGTGTACTTCTCGGTATGTCACGACTGAGCTTCTGGACACCACCATGTTTACCAGACATCAGAGCAGCTCCATCAAATATCTGGCTAAGAATCTTTGATGTCTCAGTCCAGCTCCATTTAGCCCCGCCAAAACGGTGTCTGTTAATGTCTGTGTGTCACCTTTGACAGCGGTTGCTATGGTTAGCAGAAGCTCTGTGACCTAATATGACTCATTTAAAAATCTGATGACATTCGATATATTCTCACATCCTGCAGGGTCTCGGGTCCCATCTAATTTCAAAGTGTAATAGGGGTCCCCTACCTCCTCCACTGTAGCCTCAGTCACCACACTGCTCAGTGTATTTATGAGTTCTAAATTGCTGACAACAAAAAAAACAAAATGCTGCATCGGCTTTTATGCTGTATTCAAGCCAGTCTCAGTTATGATACCAAGCAGGGACAAATCCTTCCACTGAAAATGCTGGCAGGGTACTGCTGTAAAACAATTTGGTTGGGCCGGTCAGTCCTGAGTTCATCCATGGGTGCTATTCCACAGGTAGTACTTATGCTAGCAGGTACATTGCTAGCTACCTTGCTCGCTAGATAGGCAGCGGTGCATGGGCCAGGCGCATTTGCTCCCTCTTCCGTAGATGGAGCTTGAGGAGGCCTTGAAGAGGCAGCACCGTGTACCGACAAATCTGTAACGCCGACCCCAGGCTCTTACTGTATTTCCACTGCATGGTGCAACACGGCTTGACTCAAGTCAGTTTGCTCATTTTTGGTTTTCTTATAGCAAAAGTTGTAAATGGTACTTGGGACTATTTTGGTACCACCTTAGTCGAGGTTCTAGGCGAGCTGAGCTAATACTAGTAACTGACTTTAAATACTGTAGACCACTGATCCAACACATTCTCACCCCAACCTTGTCACATATCGACATTTGGTCATGGACCTTCCACATCCAGATTTGACGTGGAAGGTATCCTGGGTGTGTTGGTTGTTGACATTCTGGGACACTGTGTCAAGTTATGCCTGTTACATGCATTGCCTTCTTTCAAATTACACTTCTGTTTTACCAGGAAATTCACCATTTACATACTGTCTTTTTCAAATTAACACACTACATCAGTACAACAATGCGAAATGACGTTTTTATTTCCTCCAACAACTAACGTACATGGTTGGGTTTGGGCAACAAAAACACATAGTTAGGTTTAGGGAAAAAGAACATAGTTTGGCTTTATAATCTTACGGGACACAAGCACCTAAGTTGGAAAGTCCAGTCAGTTTAATTCTGAAGTGTCAGTTAATAATCAATACAGTTTCAAGTCTGTGCTGCTGAGATGGTTTCTTAAAGGCCAGCGGGGCTGCCCTTTTTATCCTTTTTGAGATCGTTTACTGTAAAGAGAGGAAGATAAAAAAGGAAGTGGCTAATGATCTATACGAATCTCTTGCCCTTTCTTGCTTCACTTTTCAGCTGAAGCTATTTTGCTTTTCCCTTTGTGAAGTGTTGACAGACTCCCACTCAGTTTTAGTTTTATGGTGGGATCTTTCTCGTGGTCCACACCACAGTATGACCCCTGGGGATATGTGGTGGGAGTTGGGGATCTGAAGTCCTGACCGCTTGCAGGGGTTTGGCAGTCCAACACCCAGCGCCCACTGAATTAGTCGAACCATGGGGAAAAATCTCAGGCTTTTTCCCTGCATGTCACTCTGGGGTTTTCTCTTCCTTTTCCCTCATTCACTGATCCGTCGGTGTCTCCTCTCTGCAGACTTGTTCATCGAGCGCTTCTGTATGACAGGGGGAAACAGTCCCATAGGCTACCTGAAGGCCTACCACACGAACCTGTACCTGTCTGCTGATCCAGTCAAGGTTCGAGAAGCTCTGGAAGAAGGTACATATTCCTGACAAGCTGTAATACTACACTAAGGGCTATGTAAGACGTATTTTACCACACCTGCTTCTAAACAACACATTCAGGTATAGCAGCAGCCACCATGTTCAACCCAGAGAAGATAACAGAGGTGTCCGAGACTCAGCTGCGTGTCGCCTTTGATGGTGACGCCGTCCGCTTCTCTGATGAGTCGGAGCGCATTTACAAGGCCCATGGACTGGACAAGTTCTTCGAGCATGAGAAGGCGCATGAGAACAAGCCCCTGGACCATGTACAGTATACATATAGTAGTATTTTTTCCAATTTCCAGATCTCAGACACTAACTTAGCTATTGCAGTGTTGTTATACTGATAGAAATGGTGGCCAGTACTATCAAAGTAAGATTCAAGTTACAATAAAGTAGCAGGTAAACACAGCCCAGTTTGTTATGAGTTTTAACCTTTGGCCAAGATTCTAACAATGTCATAGATTTTCATGAGTAATGAGCTACACATATAAATATAGAAACTAGCGAATGGAGACATTGGTCTCACTGTAATCCTTCTTCTCTCTGCAGGGGCCACTGAAAGGTTTCCTGGAGGCTTTAGGAAAGCTGCAGAAGAAGTTTTACGGCAAAGGCCAGCGCATGGACTGCCCCATCCGGACCTACTTGGTGACGGCTCGCAGCGCAGCCAGCTCTGGTACCAGAGCCTTAAAAACTCTGCGCTCATGGGGACTGGAGATCGACGAGGCTCTCTTTCTGGCAGGGGCACCCAAGGGCCCCATGCTTGAGAAGATCAGGCCGCACATTTTCTTCGACGACCAGATGTTTCATGTGGAGGGGGCAGCAGAAATGGGGACAGTAGCATGTCACGTGCCCTATGGGATAGCTCAAAGAGTTATCAAGACAGGATTTAATGACAAAGAGACTTCTTCAGCACCCAAGTGGCCTGAACATCACTGACGATGCAGCTGACGATGTTATAACTGTGTTTAAAACTATGACAGAAAATGTCCCAAAAATGGGTTTAGAATGTAATAAAACCCTGCTGATGCAATATGACTAGTATATTATATAATAGTATAATTAATTAAAGCAATGTTATGTTATTAAAACATTAATCAAATGATTTTTTCATTAACAGTTATTAGTTTACAAAGAGGTATAACTCTCTAATGAGGGCTCTAATTAACCCTTTATAAACTGTTTATAAGTTGTAACAAATGCTTTATTAATCATTAATAAACCATTTATAGCCTTATAGATTAGTTGTAAGCCATTCAGAACAATGTTTGGGTAGGAAATATCTTTGACTGATTGGGCCGAGGAAAAGCGCTGCAATGGATTTAGACCAAACCCCAAATTTGTTCTTAGTAATGGCTTTAACTGTTCTGTAAATCGTTAGTAAATCATTCTTGAACCATTAATAAAGCCTTAAGTCACAATTTATAAACAATTTCTAAAGATTGCCTTATTAAAAAGTGGCACTCAATGCCACTTGTGTTTAAGACTTTCATTAGCAGTAGGCCGAAGAAATTTATACGGGAGCCCTGAGAGGCAAGTCAGAAAAAACCTTCATTTCTAGATGTGATCTAAACTGTTTTATCTCCTGTGTTCTCATTCAAGAACAGGTGAAAGAAACATTTTTCCAGGACGATCTTTATAAGTTTCCATGTGTGAGACAGGTTGGGGAAAAAATGTTTGCCAGAATCAGTTTTCCAAGTTGGGTTTTGTTCATCTGGAAAACAGATGAAAAGATAAGTTTTGGCATGTGATTTTTTGTTTTTTAATTTTTTCTTTATTTTTTTTGGTCAGGATCATCAAGATCAGTGTTTGTTGTTGTAATACTAATTTCAGCCACAGGAGGCTGAAATGCATGACGACCCCACTTTCTAAATAAGACTAAAAGCATTGATGGGTGATTCTCATGAACATGATACACTTCCAAACAAAAATTATATACAGCGATGGGTCGGGTCCGGGCATTTTTAGGCAATTCTGAGCAACAAGCAGAAGAATTGGAAGTCATTTAGGAATTTAGCAACACAATCTGCCATTTACATCAGCTGAGGCTTGAACTCACAACCTCTAAGGCTGAGAATCAATTTCTATCTCACTGAGCTAATTAGTCAGTGACAATTCATGTGTAGCTTCACAAATTGAGCCAGACGTGCAGGTTTAGCAGCCGTCCATGCATGGAAAAGCAGATTTCAAACTACTGTAAAAAATTCAGTTATCGAAATCTGAAAATACACATATTGCATGTAGACAGCATGGAGATGTTGGTAATTTATTTTAACAATGACTGATTTGCTCCATAAGTTAAAAACTGATGTTTAAAATTGCCATTTTTACATTGACTCCACTTGTTCACATTAGAGCAAAATTCAAAATGCTGTCAAAAATTCAGTTTTTGAGATACAATTCTGAAATTTGCCACACATCATCTACCATGACTCTAGAATTTTGTCATTTTTTTCAGGAATATTGAAGATTTATTTAGCAAAAATTTGCATGTATATGTTTACAGTACCGTTTACAGTCAAACATTTTGATGCACTGTAGGCTCAGTTTTTGATAAATCAAAAATCTGAGAAACATAGTTTTTGTAGGACGGTCTGAAGATGCTTTGTAGCAAGTTTGGTGTCAATTGAGCAAAAAATTGTGGGAGGAGATAGGTTTAAGAAGTTTTACAGTTTTTGGAAAAAAAAACAGAGTGATGAACTGCATAATTTTTAATATTATTAATGTACAAAAGTTTCTTCAGTATTGGGGCTACAGTTTGATGAACGTTGTGAAGTTGTAGCACGTATGGTTGATTTGTTATGAATTTTCGAAGTTTTGAACTTTAGACACATGCTGTAGCGCCACCATCAGGACTATTGGCTTGAGTTTACAGCTGAGGATATCTGGCATGAGACTGGACCTTTGTGCAAAGTTTGGTGAGTTTTCACCCATGGGAAGTATGATTTCCTCGGAAGAAGAAAGAAGAAAGAAGAAGAATGCCTAGGATTACAATAGTGTCCTGGCAGCTTAGCTGCCCAGACCCTGATTACAGATCATTGTATACACATATCGTTTTTCCTATCCAATTTCACTCTTCAATTTAAGACATGATAACTCAGCGAAAAGACTTATATACAGTAGATTAAATAAATTAATAACTTTTAGAGAACATGCTATATTACATATTACGGTAATGTTCAACTATGGTGTGGAAATAGGGATGCATAAGGATAAACCTCACAGTTAACAACTTCGAAATATGACAAATAATCTTACCTTGCAGCCATCTTTTGTCTCTTCTTCTTTGTGGTGCATCATGGCTAAAAAACAAAACCATAACAAACAAAAACAAAACACAGGCCATGAACAGTTACGAAATCAGCATGTTGGGACATTTAGTGATTTTTATACATTGTTGGAAACCATGATATCTGGTTATAGTCTGTTAAATCATACAGTTTTAAACAAGTTAAATTTTATTCTAATAAATTTGCTTGAATATTTATTGCGCTAAATTGAGGGGAAATCATAAAAATTTATTCAGGATGCATTATGGTAGTGAATGTGTGACTCAAAAATCAGTTAAAAGACATTTAAAATACTACTTTGGTACCAAACAATAACCTGTGCCACCTAAAAGACATGGTATACTTTCAGATAAAAGTTAATTATTTCACTGTCTAAGTTTCTACCTGTTTTTTTGTTTGTTTGTTTGTTTTGTTTTGATGTTTTTCTCCTGCCTCTCAGGGCCTCTGTAATACCAGCAACTATAGTAATATCTTTTCAATAATAAGTAAGTAAATATTATAAGTAATAATAATAAAGTATATTTAAAGTAATGCAAAACTAAATATCAGAAATATAAAACACATTTTAGACAATATTTCTTTAGACGCCAGGTTTCTAAGGAAACATCACTATTTTTTTTTTATAAAGAGGGAATTTAAACGCAGCTTGGAACTTGATCAGAAAGGACATGGCTGCACTGAAGACATGCAATCATTCACTTTATGCAGAAACTCTATTTGAATTGATACAGTTTCATCACTTTACTGTTTGTGTGTATGTGTTTAAGGGTTTTTAAAACCGGTGCCTTTTTTTCCACTATTGTTGGATTTTTTTGTCGGTCTTGCATGTTGTTGATATATATGTGTGTTGTGGATGTTTGATCGGTGTATGTAAATGTGTTTAAAGTTTGCAAATTGGTGGAACTGGAAGATTTTATGTTATATTTATAGTATTTATTCGTGTTCAAGACAATAATGATAAGTTTGAACACATGCATTTATTGACATTCATCATGTGCAATTGTGATTTCTGCTACTCATCCCTGAAGTGCCGGAAGTTCAGTGTCTCCCTTGTTGTTGCCTGCCTGTCTTATCCTGTCCTTTAGGTATGTTGTTACTGGCACTGTTGCTCTACTGTTCTGTGTATGAGTGTGAAGCATGATAATACTGGATGAGACCAAACTAGCTCACATGTGGAATCTCGGTAAATCTGAGCCAAATGAGTACTGTGGACTGTTACACAATCATGTTTTTCTGTTTCAATAAAACAGACTGTATGAAGAAAAACACTCTTTCCTGTCTTTATTATTCTTCATTGTTTTACAGCGATGTAAAAAAGGGTTTCAATGTCTCACTCTCGATCAGGAATTAGAATAAAAAGAACGGGGTGAGAGTTGATGGTGGCCACAATAATCTTTCCTGTTCACAGCACACGTGTCCAAACTCTCAGTGAACTTTGAGTAATTTTAAGGTATGTCTTGACCACAGTAACTTCACCTGCCTAAACCTAACCTATGGAACTTTATGTTAAGGATGTAACGTCATTTGTGGGGCACTAATTTGTTATTGTTTACATTACATTATTGTTTAAGTTTCAATTCCTTAGAAATAAAAAATCCCGGTGTTGATGATGAATGAATAGAAAGAAGGTGACGAATCTGACGTGCTCAAACATGCAGGTTAAACGACTGTAAACTGATATAAGCCTCCCCTCAGACACAGAAGGCACACACTCCTTCTCAAAGCTGACATGGAAGAACTTTGTGAGTATACGTGTTTCTTTGGCCATACTGTTTCTTTATATTAATTATGAATTATTGGCTCAGGGCAGTTCAGCGCAGATAACATGTTTCTTGTGTTTCATTAACAGGCAAAATCCTCACCATTATAGCTGCAGGTAAGACCAGTTGGACAACACATTTTAAACATGAAAACCTTTTAGTATCAAGTTGTACTCTAATGATTGGGAACATGTTCTGCTATGTTCTTCCCCAGGGGGTGTCATAGCTGTGCTCCTGTGGCCTCTTCTGCGCCCTCTTTTGATCGCCATAGGTTTCAGCTCATCAGCTGCTGCTACAATCTCATGGTCATTTGGTAAACTGAATATTTCATTTGCATCTTTTTAAATGTATGACCTGTCTCTAGTCAGTCAATACAAATATCTGTGAAATGTGCATTAAAAAACAAATAAGCATGTTTTGATGGTAGAGAGGAGCAGCCTGAGTGTTGAGATAAAAGATAACAATGAGGTTCAATATAATGATGTTAGACTGTGGAATAAAAGCTTTACTTATGGACGCGCAAGTGTAACATGGAGATGATGGTGTTTTGGGAATCCTAAAATGTAATGTAATGTAATCTCGCTGCAGGTATGGCTGTTCTGTTTGGGATTGGACGAGAACTGGAGGAGCTCTTAGCCGTTTGTAACCAAACTGGAGCCTGCAACAAGTACTCTAAACCATACGAGCACATAAATCATTTGTTCCTATCATCAAATATGACCTACAAGAGCATTTAATGAATTAGCACCCTTACCAGTGGCCACACCTAAACATAACAGTTGCCGTTTTAAACATGTGGTGAATGTGCTTGGGTTTAGGAAAATATTGTGGTTAGGGTCAAATTCATGTAGTTATAAGTATGTTTGTTAGGGGATTGACATAAGTGCGTCATGAACAGCAGTCTCCTGGGTGCATGTCCTGTGTTTGTTTGACTCATCCATCCACCCTGACTTATCCACATGTGGACTTTCTCAATTGTACTATGTCACTTGACTTCCTCCCTTTGCTCCCATCCTGTATTAGGAAGGTTACTCTTGAAAAGTAATAGGTTACAGATTACTAGATACCCTGTTAAACATGTAATAAGTAATGTAACTATTTTAATTACGCCATCAAAGCAGTGGTGTAGTGGAGGGTATACTCAGGTATACGGGGTATACCCACTTCTTTTTCTATCCAGTTACAGTATACCCACCTATCAGCTAAAAAGCCTTTGTAATATACAGGAGAGTATGCCAACTTCCTAATCAGTAACCTACCTATCTACCTAGTAGTGCACCCACCTCATCAATTACCACTACAACACTGTATCAAAGTAATGCATTGATCATTTTTCTAATAAATGCTTGCACTTGGGCGATAAAGTTAAAATTCTAAAAACTTACGTGCATAGATGTTGCACTCAGTTTTGTTCCAATGGCTTTGCTGACCCGTTTTCCAAAAGAAGACATTCCTGCAAAGCGAAAAGAAACAAAGCAACAAAATGAATGTTTATAGCTTTTAACCAAGAGCAATATATTTGAACATAACCTTTCTGTAATCACCAACATTTGGATTAGTAAACGTAATTTAATTACATATCATTTTCTCAGTAATTGTAACATATTACAATTACATGTATGTTGTAATTTAAATATGTCTCTCTGTTACTCTGCAACACTGCTCCCATCATCAGCTGTTACAGCCACTAGAGCAGTGGTTCCCAACTGGGGGGTCGCAGTCCAAAAGTGGGCCGTGGGTCCATTCTGTATGGACTGCAAGTTTGTATCAAACAAAACAGAAAAAACACACTTCTGCACAGAGTTTTGCCACATCTTGCTGAAGAGTGAATGAATAATGGACAGGCACTTGACAGAGACAGCAAACTAGCTTGACTAGTATGATGCTGAATGTATTGAGCTTAAACTAATGACCAAGGAGAAATCTGGACCCCATGGCTGGACCAGTTGGGAACCAGTACACTAGAGGTTGCTGCAACAAGAAACGTGAAGAAGGGTTATAATAAACCACTGTACACACTAAATATGCTAGTATCGCTTTTTAGGGGAGGACAGTCTTCCAACCAGCTAGAGATTGACAACATGGATTTTCTAACAAACTGAGTCTTTTCCTAATGACGACAAGTTCAAATCATGTGTTGTGTGATAAATCTGATAACCTAAACAGAGTAGTTTTTATGTGTTTGCCATGCACTCAGCTTAAAGCATCATACAGTGCCGTTACAAGGACGTGAAAAGTGTAAAAATGCCCATATTCATCTTGCATTTCAATAAGTCAAAAGCTTGTTTTACAATGTGGAAGATGCATGCTGGTGTTATTGATGTTCATTAGCTCTGATGAATCTTTATTTTGAAACCATTTACTAAATCTGGAGGCAATTAAGATGATGCACATATGCTCTTTAATGCTACTTTTATCTGATTATAAAGCCATTTTAGTCACTTAATTAATCTGATGTAGCAATTTTATTTTATCTTTTATTTATCTATTGTTATGTTTAATTTTATTTCTTATTTTTTCTCTTTAATCTTATTCTATTTAATGTCCTTTGATTTTGTCTCGTGCTGCTGTGATACTTGAATTTAAATAAATAAAGTATATCTTATTTTATCTTATTAATTCTGAACCAAATCTATTGTCGTCATTGCTGTTGTTGTCGTAAGCATAGTTGTTGCCATTTAAATGAAGCAATTTCAAACATTTCCATAAAGTTAATTTAACAAAACACAGTGGTGCTTTAAGCTAAACATCACAATGATATTGCCAACATGCTAATGTTTAGCAGGTATACGTTTTACCATGCTCACCACCTAGCACGCTAATATCTGTAACTTAGCACTAAGTACAGCCGAAGCTGTTGGGAGTGTCATTGGTTTTACTGGAGGAAAAGATAAGAGATCACCGAAGTTAGTACAATTCATCCTCTGGGAACATGAATGACTTCACCAGATTTCATGGTAATTCATTTATTAGTTGTCATTTCACTCTTTCCTGTATCCTCTTGCCCTAAAGGTGATTATTATTCATTGATTTGCAGAGGTCAAAAGAGTGTCAACCTCTCACTCTTAGTCAGGAATTAGGATAAGGAGCACGAGATGAGAGATGATGGTGGCTTAAGTGATTCTCTCTGCTCTCAGCAGGGGGAGACAGACACCAAACAGCTGACTACAACATCTCAACGTCAGAGAAAGACCAAATTATTTTCTTTTCGCAATAATCAAATGTAATAATGTATTGATTTATCTAATAGATGCAGTATTCCTAACACACTAATGTCAGTGAGTACCCAGTAACTATTATCTTTTCTGTTACACCATTACACCTTTTTTACTTTGTTGTCCCTATTTACGTCAACATGGATCCTGAAATGAAATAATGATCAATGTCACGTAGATGAGCATATGCTGTTTTGAAGGAGCACTCTAATTTGGCGTTGTTTCCATTTACATTATCATGAGTTTTAGTTTTCTCAGAAATGAAAATCCTGTTGTCGACACATGATGTTGTCCTCACGCCATCATGATGAAAGAAATCTTAAAACGACTGCAGCCTCACCCAAGCATGCCAGCAGGTTATATAAATACATACACTTTCCTTTGAGCTCAGTAAGGTCTCACATCTGACACAGAAGGTTCACTCACTCACTCCCAAAGCTAAGATGGAAGAACTTTGTGAGTATACTTCTGTCTTTGACAATACTGTAATTTGATAATACTGTTCAACTTTATATTCCTCAGCAAATATTTGCTCAGGGCAGCTCAGCGCGAATTACATGTTCTTGCCTTCTGTCTGTGTTTTATGAACAGGTAAGGCCTTCGTTGCGGCTACAGGTGAGACCAATCTGAATCACCACAACACACATATCAAATATGTAAACCTCTAAATTTCAGAATCCTCTAGCCATACTTTAGTCATCAGGGAAACTGTTTCCTCTGCTGTGTTCTCTCCCAGGAGCTGCAGTGCCTGTGATCCTGACTCCTACTATCCTGCTTATCATGGGTTACCCCTCACTAACAGTAATAGTGGTAATTATTGTTGCTGCAATTGCTAATGGAAGTCTAATGGGAATCCTGGAGCTATTTGGTAAACTGAATATTTCATTTATATCTTTTTCAGTCAATGCAAATATCTTTGAGGTACTGAGGTAAAAGGTATCAGCGAGGCTCATCTATGTATAAATCAAGTTTCAATGAGCAAATTGATTATTGATGTGCAGTAATAAATGATATCTTCTCTGGAATCCCTAAATGTAATGTCATCTCAGCGCAGGTCTGTTTTCCGGTCTGTCCGGGAATGAAGTAGCAGTGGGAAGGATGCTATTTACCATCTGTAACCAAACATTTACACCTTGAAGATTTACAGCATGGATATGCAACACATTTCTCTTTCACAAATGAGGACAACTACAAATTATGATTATTTTTTTTTGCGGTGACAAATCTGATAACTTTCTTAATTCATTTAGTTTTTCTATCTAATTCATTAGGCTTTTCAATAAGTCAAAAGCTTGTTTTATAAATGTGGAAGATGCAGCCTTGAGTCATTTTGAGGATGTTCATTATCTCTGATGAATCTGTTTTCACATAATTTAACTGAGGACAATTAAAACGATGCTTTTGTGCTCTTGGAGTATTTCCATCTGATTATACTGTCTAATTCTAAACCTAAATAAAATGCATGCAAAATAAAGCCATCACTCTACTGTCGTCATAGTTGTTAGCATTGTACGTGTTACCATTTTGATTAAGCTATTTAAAACATTTCCATGAGGTTAATTTGACGAGACTCGCAGTCGCAGTGATGCTTCGAGCTAAAGGTCAACACGCCCACAATGACAATGACATGCTGACACCGAGCTGATATAATGTTCAACATCTGGCATGCACGCTAATTTTAACTAATTAGCACAAAGCACAGCGGAGGCTGCTAGGGATGTCATGAGTTTTGCAGTTAAACACTGAGGTATCACCAGAGTTACTACAATCCTGTGGGAACATGAATAATTGTACCAGATGTTAATGGCAATTCATTGTGCAATTGACAAAACACTTTGCTGCTACTGGGTGGGATTAGTAGGATTAATCCTCTGGGCACCATGAATATTGCTATAAAAATGTGGTCACACCTGTAGCTTTTATAACATGTTGTTGGCCTTCCACAGCGCCGTGTGTAGTGATCATAAACCTGTGTCACAAGTGATTTAAGTTCACCGTCAGTACAGAAAGTAATGTGACTTTCCGGTTTCCATACAGCAGAGCAAAAAGTTTGGGCAGTGTATCGGTGTTGAAGATTTTGAGTCCAATCCTGTCAGCACTCTGTGGTGTACTATATGTCATTGTGGTGCATCAGAACAGTTTAGGGTGTGCATACAACTTACAATGCTTATCATTACTCCAGAATCATTCGGTACATCACACAAATGACAAGAGTTACATTGAACAGTGAGTCAAGTTATTCATTTCTAAAAATATCTATGAGGGTAATATGTGTGCCATCTTTCCTTTAAGATGTGGTTATTGCACTTAACAGTGTTTCTCTTATATGTGCTCAAGCTTGTGCTTAATTCCACCCAGAAGCGTCTGATCAACAAGATCAGAAACTCACATAATTAACATTTTTGAGGTGGTTACCTAAATTGCTAAACCAGTTTAGTTCTGATGACTCCTTCAAGAGATAGTTAGAAATGCGTCACCACGGGTGGATCCGATGAGCTCAGTTGAAAAGCCTGTTCTCTTAAAGCTGTACTATTTAATAGCCTACTGTTATACAACAATGAAACTCACGACTGATAATCTCCTGACAATAAAATTTCCACCAGCTGAACTTTACAACATCTTCCAGCTCAGTGTTTGTTTTGTTGTTGTTGTTGTTTTTTTTAATAGCCCACAACCTGACTTTATAAATGACGAGAAAGTAGCACCTGTACGCTTACTCCATGCCACAACAGTGTAATAAAGATAATGTTTTGATACTACTTAGATCTTTGTCAGGTTTAAATGAAACCAACACTTAAAGCCACACTCACCTTTCTGGAAATTGCATTCGGTCCAAATGCAATGATTGGCTGAGTGTCCTGTCTGTCTTCCCCACGTGGAGGCCTCCGACTGATGTAACCGCTCGCGTAACAAAAGCAACTTTTGATAAGATTTGGGGA
Organism: Epinephelus awoara; assembly: GCA_035609425.1. Taxonomy (NCBI): domain Eukaryota; kingdom Metazoa; phylum Chordata; class Actinopteri; order Perciformes; family Serranidae; genus Epinephelus; species Epinephelus awoara. The sequence goes on from CM069309.1 coordinate 23,209,518, forward strand.
CGCGTTATGACATTTCTAGAGGGAATGGTAAAGGCTACCTGCACTTGTATAGCGCCTCTCTAGTCTCCCAACCCCAACAGCTGATTATCTCCAAACAACAAGGCTGCTCACAGCTGTATTAGCTTTATAGCATCTCTCAGCTCAGTGTTTTAGTTTTATGACCCCCAACTTAACTGTGGCCAGGAAAGATATTGCTTAAATGTTATAAAGTTAATTACCCTGTTGACACTTTCATTCGTTTACTCACTCAGTATCCTCTGGCGGACTATGAGGGAATTAAAATATTTACAGATGACACGCTGAACCAGTATCTTTTACAGGTTACCATTTATTGCACAAAAAAATTCAGTTATTAAATAATGTCATTTGAGATTGTGTCCTTCATTTGGCAAAAGTAAAAGTATTGCAAATGCATCTTGAAATTGCCCTTTAAGGGATTAATAAAGTTATCTTGAATCTTGAATCTTCTTTCTTCATTATTTTCAGATTAATACAGCCAACACTGTTCCTCCAACACCTGCTCCAGCGCTGGCAGCGGCCACATTGGCAGCTGTTGACAGCCCAGCAGCACCTACAGCAAGATTACACAGGCTTTATAGGCACAGCAACAGAAGAGTCTTGTTCTCAAGCTGACAGACTGCTGCAAACAGGCGCATAATTATACACAGTAGTGTCATTTCTACTTTAACACTGCATTGTAAAACCATAATTACCATAAAGGTGCTACAGTTAAACCACAAGATTATAATTCATTTTAAAAATCATGTAAAGGCTTTTACCTGCCGCCTGCAAAACAGCCACCAGACTTCCTGCTGCCACTCCTCCTCCGTTAGCCACGGCAGCAGCTGACATCATACTGGCTGCATACGAGCCGGCTGCTATTCCAGCTGAGGTGAAGCCTATGGCTCCCAGGACAATAGGTGCTGCAGCCACACCAGCGACTGCACATGCACAACACAGCAGAGGATGCTTTGTTAATGATAATGTGCTGTGTGTTTGCTCACTTTAAAATGGATCATGTATGATGTCAGTTTAGCATGCACATTTCTGCTATACATTAAAGTGTGATTACATCAGTTGTACAAATAAACACAGGTGATACATAAAGGCTGTTCTTAAAGTCTCACCTGCTCCTCCTCCTAAAGCGATAAATGTTACTGAAACACAAGATGAAAGCTGAAATCAGCATTTACAGTTCATCTGACTTAGTCAAAGACATTTGCTGTGGTTCCTATCATTTGTTTTGATTTTCACAACAAAGGCATACAGTCTTAAAGTATCAGCACTTTCAAAGAAATGTGAAAGGAACAGTGGTACTCACAAAGCCCCATTTCGTGGGTAGTGTGTAGTCTTACTGTGGTGTGCAGGCTACTGATGAGCCCTGAGCTGGGCTGAGCTTTATATACTGTGTGAGGGTTAGGTATCATTTCTTGAGAAATGAAACTGTTAGAATCTGAACTGAGGAGGGCGTCATAGAGTCTTTGTCTGCATTTAACTCCCCCAAAATGCAAACATCTGACATATCTGAGGTGGTAATTCATGGCTATGTTTGGAACATAAGAGGAAGAACAACATGAACACTTACGAGCTGCTGAACCAGTTTAGCTCTGGCTGCTCCTTCAATCCTGCACTTTCATCTTTACCTCACTGATGAAGTTAATGCTTTGGCCTTTTACTCAGATCAAAGTAATTGCTGAGGTACAATAGTACGTATTTATTCTCAAGAAATCATAATAGTATTAATCCAGCATACGGGACCGGAGGATCAAATGTAGTCACTATTTATATTTATGTGTACCAAACATTTATTGCAATAAATGTACCAAACATTTATTGCAATAAAAAGGGGGAATTTAACCCTTTGAAACCTGGAGCGACATCACTTTTCTTGTGCTGCTTTCCGAGCACATTGGTGCCATTTCTTTAAAAACATGGGAAAGAGGCAACGAGCAACTTGGTAAGAAATGTCCTACAAATTGCAATTTTTTTCATTATTAGAAAACCATTTTTTTAAACTAGGGAATAAAAAAAATCAGGAAAAAAATATTTATTATTATAACAAATGTAAAATTGAGGTGTAGAATTATTAGAATATTGAAGCCCTTTTTCCAGGTCATTTCTGTTTTTGTTTTTAAATCTTTTTTTTTTCTTCAACTAATTTTCTTGTTTTTAATTTTCTCTTTTTACCAGTTTCTTGCAATTTTTTTTCTTCTTTTGTTGCTCATTGCCTTCTTCCTGTGTTTTTGAAAGAAATCAAGCCAATTTGCTCAGGTTTCAAAGGGTTAATGAAATCAGCAGTTTGACACAAGGCATGTCTCATGGCCAAATCATTCAAGACTCCATCCTCTTATTTCAGTTCTGAGCAATGTGAAAACACTTTGACGTAATGCAAACTCTTATCAGTGGAGGGCAGTAACAGCAGCAAAGCTCCCCTGCTGTTGTAGATAACAGCTCATTCTTTGTTTACATAAAGTTGGAGACGCTCAATATCTTAACTATTTTCTGTTCAAGTTGTCAGTGGACATATCCATTAGAGTTAGTATTCAATCTGAGTGTGAATTGCTGCGTTAACCTTTGCACACTCTCATTCATTTACTCTTTCTGGTATGAAACAAGGACTGGAGGCATTTACAAACGACACACTGAACTCAGTATCTTTCCCAGGTTACATGTACACACATTTATTGCACAAAACATTTAAGTCATCTGTCAGTTACAAAAGTGCTCCTACCTAAGTGAACCTTTTAAATTTGCTGTTGCTTCCCTAATATGACAGAAAGAAAAAAATATTGTAAATGCATCTTGTGCCTTCATGATTTTCAGTAGAAGTAGCTTGTGAGCCATCCCACTGCTGCTCCAGTGCCGGCCACAGCTGCAGTGGCAGTTCCTGACAGACCAGCTGCACCTACAGAGAGATTACACAGATGTTTTGTATCACAGTCTAGAGCTACAGAGAAGCCGAGACAGCTGAAACAGTAGCATTATTATAGGCTGTAGTGTCATTATATTGTACCTAAACACTATTGTTAACTTAAAGCTAAAATCTGTTGTGAAAATTCTGTGTTGTTGCACCTCAGAATCTCATAATAGGGCACAAAACGCCCCGTGATTATCATTCAAACAATGCTAATCTCATCATTAAGATACAATCATTAAAACCACAAGATAACAAATATTTTAAATATCAAGTAACTGTGTTTACCTGCCATCTGCAGAAGAGCCACCAGACCCCCTGCTGCCACTCCTCCTCCGTTAGCAACTGCAGTAATTGACATCATTTTTGCAGCAATGGAGCCTGCTGCCACTCCAGTTGCGGTGAAACCTATGCCAGTCAGAACAACAGGAGCTGCAACCACAGCAAGTGCTGCACATACACAACACAGCAAATGGGCTTATTTGTCAGGCCACTTTAAAATGGATCCTGCATGATTTCAGTTTAGCATCTACAAGGCTTTTCTACATTTAAGTGTGTTCATATCAGTCATAAAGGTTGAACAAAGTTTTACCTCCTCCAATCACTGCAGCTGTGCCTGAAACACAAGGTGAAAACTGAAATCAACACCGATGGAATCAGATGGACTACAAAAGACATTTTCTATGGCTTCTGTCATTTTGTAAGAAAAGCATATATTGGTAAAGTATCAGCAGTTTCAAAGACAAGACAGAAACAACAGTACTCACCAGGGTCCATGTCTACTTGTTTTGATCAGTCACAAGCTGAGCTGAGCTTTATTTGGGGCGTTGTGTGGGTTAGGTTTCACTTCCTCAAAAATGAAACTTTTAAAATCTAAACGGAGGGTGGTGTCACAGAGTCCCTGTCTACATTCAACCCAAATGAATTCAAGTACTAAACATTTTTAAGATGGTAATCATGACTATGCTTGGAACATAAGAGGAAAACCAAAACACATGAACACTTAAAGAGCTGCTGAATCAGTTTAGCTCTGGCTGCTCCTTCAAATCTGCATTGAGGACAAACTTTCATCTTTACCTCACTGATGAAGTTAATGTTTTGGCACTCGAGGTCACAGTGGCTTTTACTGGGATCAAAGTACTTTAGGTAAGTACAATATTAATAATTGTATCCACAACGAGAAAAACAGAGCAGGCTAGAATATCTCAAAAACTATTGGATGGATTTACATAAGTGAGCAGGGTGGGATGGGTGAAATATCATTTTACCAGCCCCTCTGATTTGTTGTAGTGAGTTAAGTGATGAGAAGGGGGAGGCTATGATTTTGGAGGATCTGTTGACAATGTGCTTTTATGCAAATATAAGTATCTAGGCTGCTGTACCAAACTGTTACAGATTTAGCGAGGATACTTTCGATGATGGCTATATAAAACTAGAGGATTCAGTGTTTCACTTTGAATTTCCAAAGCTGTCTAGGAAGAAGAGTCTCTGCTCAGCTTTTTGTTCATGTGGTTGCGTTAATATTCATTTACAGATCTATTTACAAACGACACACTGAACCAGTATTTTTTACGATTAAAACATTTATTGCACAACACATTTCAGTTGTCTGAAATCACAAGCGCCATTTGGTAAATTATCTGATGTGATTCGCAAAAACCTTCATTTGGCAAAAGTCAAAATGCTGCAAATGCATCTTGAGCCATCATGATTTTCAGCGGAAGAAGCTTGTGAGCCATCCCACTGCTGCTCCAGTGCCGGCCACAGCTGCAGTGGCAGCTCCTGACAGACCAGCTGCACCTACAGAGAGATTACACACATTTTATATCAAGGTATGGAGCTACAGAGAAGCTGTAGTCTTCTTCTCAAGGTAAAAGACTGAATGAAACAGGCATTACAGTGCACATTCAACTGTACCTAAACACTACGTTGTTGAATACAACACCGCTTACCAATAAAAGCTTTTAAATTTCTATTGTGATAATACTACATTAATATTGTTTCAGTTACAGGTTTACTGGACACTTGTGCAGGGTTTTGTGTGATTGCACTTCGAAAACCTTCAACCAAAGATTATCATATCACTATCAAGAATACGGTTTTAGAACCACAACATTAAAATTCATTTAAAAAGAATCAAGTATGACTCTTACCTGCCGCTTGCAAAGTAGCCACCAGACTTCCTGCTGCCACTCCTCCTCCGCTAGCAACTGCAGCTGACGACATCATGCCGGCTGCATATGAGCCTGCTGCTATTCCTCCTGAGGTGAAACCAATGGCTCCCAGAACAACAGGAGCCCCGACCGTAGCAACCACTGCACATGGACAACAACGCAGCAGAGGAAACTTTGTTATTAATGATAGAGGGCTGAATTTGACCATGTAAATGGCTTTTCTTCATAAATTTAAAATCAGTTGAAAAGGTAAACACAGGTGACCATAAAAGCTGTACAAAGTCTTACCTGCACCTCCTACAATGGCGGCAGCTGTCCCTGAAACACAAGATGAAAACTGACATCAACATGCACAGTCCTTCCTGCTTAATCAAAGATATCTGTCTTGGTTACGGCCATTATTACATGTTTGTAAGAAAAGTACATTTAATACCACTTTGCAGGCAATGTATAAGCACTGTCAAAGTTACAGCAGCGCTCACCTGTTGGACCCATGTCTTGTTATTGGTCTCAAGATCTCTTCTGACCTGTTGAGAAACGAAAGTTTGTCCCAGTGTGAACAGAAGAGGGCGCCAAACTCCTCTATCAAACCTACATGTGTGAACCATAGATATATATATATATACGCAGATGCTTCATTCAACGGCGCTCGTCATTGGAGCGATACATCAACGCGGCCGCCATCTTGCCCAGGTGGAACCACGCTGCCTAATGCATGTATGCCTATTGAGACAGGAGACTATTTATGATTAAAATCATCATTACTCGCTGAATTCTCAACCGATTTTCATGCAGCTTGGTTTGTTACAATCGTCAGACATGTAGTTATGATACAGGATACTTGGTTAAATAAAAAATGCAGCTTTTCATACCAAAATATTTGATCTTATGTAGATAAAGTAACAGTAATAGTTCTGCAATACATTTACACAAAAGTTTCCCCATGTATGAAATATTCTTTTTTCTTACTAGATGTACAATGCCCACCATGATGTTATTTAATTATTAATTTTGATTATTTTAAGTCCCACAATGTGCAAAAAATAATGTATCAGCAGGGTTGTGCCGAGCTTCATAGTAGTTACACATTGTGATAAACAAATGTTGGTTTTGTACAAGTGAAAATAAATGACTTAGAGCTGCATGTTTACACAAAATTTTTGCTTTAATCTCATATGTATAACACCACAGTGCTCATGGGAGCCTGGACACAGAACTGTTTACATTATTAGACGGGCAATTTGGCATTAGGACCAGATCAGGACAGTTACTTTACATTACTTGATTAGCTTAAAAGAAGGATCACTTTTTGAGATATATATCTCATTAAACATGTTCATAACAGTAAAATATTGTGGAATGTTTCCCTTCTGCTTGGTTTTAACACTACTCTGGTTCGTACACCCAAATGCAGAGCAAAAATGCGGCAGTTTTGCTGAGTCTGAGATGGGTCTGAACAGGTGTTGCAGCCTGATTTATGGTCGTGCGTTGAGTCGACGACGTCGCTACGTGGTTGCCGTGACGCCGTCGTGAACCCTTCGAACTTCTCCGTCACTCCGTTTCGTCGCGGTGCAATTCACCGCCAGAGCGGTAGGAGGCTTCGTTCCTTTGCTGAGTGGTTATCGTCGTCTCTAGTTGATTCTTCGTTTAGCTTCCGGCTTTTTCGGTCACAGAGAAATGAACGCGGAGCACGGACAGACGGCTCCGGCCGTATCCGTATTGAACGTTGTGCACAATGGCATATATATAATGAGCCTTAACAACATCTACATCGCAATAGATGATGTTTAAAGACGGCGGGGATGGCGGTGGAAATACGGAACCGGAAATGCGTTGCTACCAAGCAAACCAATCACAGCCGTGCCGGTCTGCGCTGGGTCCGCGTCGCCTCGACGGAGGTTAGGGTTAACCATTGCCATGTAGATGTTGTTAAGGCTCATTATATATATGCCATTATGCACAACGTTCAATACGGATACGGCCGGAGCCGTCTGTCCGTGCTCCGTGTTCATTTCTCTGTGACCGAAAAAGCCGGAAGCTAAACGAAGAATCAACTAGAGACGACGATAACCACTCAGCAAAGGAACGAAGCCTCCTACCGCTCTGGCGGTGAATTGCACCGCGACGAAACGGAGTGACGGAGAAGTTCGAAGGGTTCACGACGGCGTCACGGCAACCACGTAGCGACGTCGTCGACTCAACGCACGACCATAAATCAGGCTTAAATCAGAGTATCTAACGTTAGGCAAGATGGCGGCGGTATTGACGCGGCCCACAAGCCAGGGTGCGGCATCTGTGTGAACTGTAAAAACAGGACGTGAAACGCAATAGCACTGAATGGTGATATTGTAGCTCCAAAAATGTGCCCTGAACATACCGTAAGATATGACACTGTAAGCTGAGAAAAAACAAATCTAATGAAGATAACAGTAATGATTTATCCAAACCTGTGGTGCGTTTAGGGACTCTGATGTGTAAGTTATGCTCATCAAAAATGCGATTGAAAAAAAAACTGCACAAACAAATAGGATGACTGATAGGATGCTACAATTAAGCGTAACTGTGATAACGTTACTCCTCTATAACGTTAGTGCAGCATTTCTTAGGATTACAACGTAACTGCTGAACAGCACTGAAATGACCGTTACTTACATTAACATGGCATCCTTGCTATCTCTTACATTAGCTAGCGTCTAAAATATCTTATTTTTAAATTCACTCACTTTCAATAACAATAGGAAACGACGGGACGCCAAATACTGAGCCCTTATTATCAGTGCTGAACACAAAATAAGGTATAACACCCACCTTCGTCCGAGACTGTGTGGCTGTAGCCTGCAGCTTCCTGTCTCATGCCTCTCGTCTGCTGATACAGTAGTCACGCTCCAGAGCTTCTAAATTTCAGAATAAAAGCTCGCGCCTGACACTATAGTTGTTTTAAACGTAATACTGTAGTTTGTAATGTATTTTAGGAATCCTGGTAGATTTTCCTGGTAGAAAAGTTGTGTTAAACATATGACTGCAGCCTGGAACCTCTCGTCTCATGACCTCTCCTATTGTATTTTGGGAATCCTGGTTGAGAAGTTGTTTTATAGTGTTAAATCCTCTTCGATGTACTGTTGCTTTGTGTTGCTTTTACATGTTGTCCTTGCTTAAAATCTTATTTTTTTATGTAAAGCACTTTGAGTTGCATTTTGTCTGAAATGTGCCATACAAATAAACTTGCCTTGCCTTGCCTCAGTGTTATTGTGTGTCTCAGCTTGCAGGCTCTGTAGATATCTGCCTGGCACTGCTGCTTGTCCTGTTTATGTGTTAGTTGACACACATATGGACACATACATGCACACACATTCACACTACTTGTCGTAAAAATGTCCCTGTGATGTGTGAAAGGAATATATAACACATATATAAAATATATAAATAAAACAAGTCTTTTAAAGAATGCAGCTTTTTTTTCTTTCTTCATTCAAAACATCCAGACTGCAGCTGGCAGAACTGGCTGCAAAATCCAGGCTGGGGATCGTCTGAATAAATCCCCCAGAGCTCTCCCAACTTTCCACATCCAACATAACCTGGGGGTATAGCAATAACAAAACAATAGCATATTCATGTGCATGGTGTTAAGATTTCTTAACATAAAGTCATTTTACTTAGTAACATTTGAACATTTGAATTCTGTTAAAAGCACAGTGTGAATACCTGGCATGCAGCTCTGCATGCAGCTCTGGATGCAGTTTTGTACAGAGTACACGGTGTAGAACTCCTGCTTGTACATGCTGGAGAACTTGCTCCAAGTAGCAACACCTGTATAACAAATTATGAGATTATCAAATTTCATGTGAGAAATGTGCTGAGACGTTGAAAGTCTGCAACTATCAAAAGCATAATTTTTACTCACTGTCAAGCCACAGCAAATGTGCTCTCTCCCTGACAATGTCTCTAAAAGAGGAGCACACTAGGGCTGTTGTGACCTGTTGTGACCTAAATAACATGCTGTTGCTATCTGCATAAAGTATTAAAGCATGAAATCTCGCAACGTTCATCTGGTTTAAGGATAAAATGTCTTGATGTTTAATGTTCATGTTTACGGCAACCGTTTTCCTGGTTGTTGGTGTTCCACAGTTTTTCCGGGCTGTGGGTGATAAGCGGGCCACAACATTTGTTTCTTCCAGTGCTGTAGAATATAACTTCCTTCCATTCAAGCATATGCCATTCAAGGGCTCTGGTTTCGTTTTCTTCGTTTAATTTTTACCAACACGACGAGACAGTACTAACACATCCCAACTTAGGGATACAACTTCTGTTCACTGTTAGGCACCTGGTAAATCACTCATATCTGTCCCCACAAGGTAGGAACTAATTAACTCATAACCATGGAAACACAATGAATCAATTGAAACACCACACATAAAAATACAAATGAAACAATAGGCTATACCAAGTACTATAAATGCAAAATGAAATAATTTACCAGTAATTTTCCTATTAATACCTAAATATAGATAATGTACCTATTAATAAATGACACACTAACTTAAGTAATAAAATAAGAAAACATATATATATATATATATAATGTGTGCAGTAATTGTAATTGTGATTATATTACCAACAGTTATGTTGCAATAAAAGTGGAGAATTGAATGAAAACTTATGTAATGTCCTAATAATTCTGCAAGTCTCTCCTGTCATATACAGTAAATAATAAACAACTAGACAACTCAAAGACAAGACAGAAACAACAGTACTCACCAGGGTCCATGTCTACTTGTTTTGATCAGTCACAAGCTGAGCTGAGCTTTATTTGGGGCGTTGTGTGGGTTAGGTTTCACTTCCTCAAAAATGAAACTTTTAAAATCTAAACGGAGGGTGGTGTCACAGAGTCCCTGTCTACATTCAACCCAAATGAATTCAAGTACTAAACATTTTTAAGATGGTAATCATGACTATGCTTGGAACATAAGAGGAAAACCAAAACACATGAACACTTAAAGAGCTGCTGAATCAGTTTAGCTCTGGCTGCTCCTTCAAATCTGCATTGAGGACAAACTTTCATCTTTACCTCACTGATGAAGTTAATGTTTTGGCACTCGAGGTCACAGTGGCTTTTACTGGGATCAAAGTACTTTAGGTAAGTACAATATTAATAATTGTATCCACAACGAGAAAAACAGAGCAGGCTAGAATATCTCAAAAACTATTGGATGGATTTACATAAGTGAGCAGGGTGGGATGGGTGAAATATCATTTTACCAGCCCCTCTGATTTGTTGTAGTGAGTTAAGTGATGAGAAGGGGGAGGCTATGATTTTGGAGGATCTGTTGACAATGTGCTTTTATGCAAATATAAGTATCTAGGCTGCTGTACCAAACTGTTACAGATTTAGCGAGGATACTTTCGATGATGGCTATATAAAACTAGAGGATTCAGTGTTTCACTTTGAATTTCCAAAGCTGTCTAGGAAGAAGAGTCTCTGCTCAGCTTTTTGTTCATGTGGTTGCGTTAATATTCATTTACAGATCTATTTACAAACGACACACTGAACCAGTATTTTTTACGATTAAAACATTTATTGCACAACACATTTCAGTTGTCTGAAATCACAAGCGCCATTTGGTAAATTATCTGATGTGATTCGCAAAAACCTTCATTTGGCAAAAGTCAAAATGCTGCAAATGCATCTTGAGCCATCATGATTTTCAGCGGAAGAAGCTTGTGAGCCATCCCACTGCTGCTCCAGTGCCGGCCACAGCTGCAGTGGCAGCTCCTGACAGACCAGCTGCACCTACAGAGAGATTACACACATTTTATATCAAGGTATGGAGCTACAGAGAAGCTGTAGTCTTCTTCTCAAGGTAAAAGACTGAATGAAACAGGCATTACAGTGCACATTCAACTGTACCTAAACACTACGTTGTTGAATACAACACCGCTTACCAATAAAAGCTTTTAAATTTCTATTGTGATAATACTACATTAATATTGTTTCAGTTACAGGTTTACTGGACACTTGTGCAGGGTTTTGTGTGATTGCACTTCGAAAACCTTCAACCAAAGATTATCATATCACTATCAAGAATACGGTTTTAGAACCACAACATTAAAATTCATTTAAAAAGAATCAAGTATGACTCTTACCTGCCGCTTGCAAAGTAGCCACCAGACTTCCTGCTGCCACTCCTCCTCCGCTAGCAACTGCAGCTGACGACATCATGCCGGCTGCATATGAGCCTGCTGCTATTCCTCCTGAGGTGAAACCAATGGCTCCCAGAACAACAGGAGCCCCGACCGTAGCAACCACTGCACATGGACAACAACGCAGCAGAGGAAACTTTGTTATTAATGATAGAGGGCTGAATTTGACCATGTAAATGGCTTTTCTTCATAAATTTAAAATCAGTTGAAAAGGTAAACACAGGTGACCATAAAAGCTGTACAAAGTCTTACCTGCACCTCCTACAATGGCGGCAGCTGTCCCTGAAACACAAGATGAAAACTGACATCAACATGCACAGTCCTTCCTGCTTAATCAAAGATATCTGTCTTGGTTACGGCCATTATTACATGTTTGTAAGAAAAGTACATTTAATACCACTTTGCAGGCAATGTATAAGCACTGTCAAAGTTACAGCAGCGCTCACCTGTTGGACCCATGTCTTGTTATTGGTCTCAAGATCTCTTCTGACCTGTTGAGAAACGAAAGTTTGTCCCAGTGTGAACAGAAGAGGGCGCCAAACTCCTCTATCAAACCTACATGTGTGAACCATAGATATATATATATATACGCAGATGCTTCATTCAACGGCGCTCGTCATTGGAGCGATACATCAACGCGGCCGCCATCTTGCCCAGGTGGAACCACGCTGCCTAATGCATGTATGCCTATTGAGACAGGAGACTATTTATGATTAAAATCATCATTACTCGCTGAATTCTCAACCGATTTTCATGCAGCTTGGTTTGTTACAATCGTCAGACATGTAGTTATGATACAGGATACTTGGTTAAATAAAAAATGCAGCTTTTCATACCAAAATATTTGATCTTATGTAGATAAAGTAACAGTAATAGTTCTGCAATACATTTACACAAAAGTTTCCCCATGTATGAAATATTCTTTTTTCTTACTAGATGTACAATGCCCACCATGATGTTATTTAATTATTAATTTTGATTAAGGCTCATTATATATATGCCATTATGCACAACGTTCAATACGGATACGGCCGGAGCCGTCTGTCCGTGCTCCGTGTTCATTTCTCTGTGACCGAAAAAGCCGGAAGCTAAACGAAGAATCAACTAGAGACGACGATAACCACTCAGCAAAGGAACGAAGCCTCCTACCGCTCTGGCGGTGAATTGCACCGCGACGAAACGGAGTGACGGAGAAGTTCGAAGGGTTCACGACGGCGTCACGGCAACCACGTAGCGACGTCGTCGACTCAACGCACGACCATAAATCAGGCTTAAATCAGAGTATCTAACGTTAGGCAAGATGGCGGCGGTATTGACGCGGCCCACAAGCCAGGGTGCGGCATCTGTGTGAACTGTAAAAACAGGACGTGAAACGCAATAGCACTGAATGGTGATATTGTAGCTCCAAAAATGTGCCCTGAACATACCGTAAGATATGACACTGTAAGCTGAGAAAAAACAAATCTAATGAAGATAACAGTAATGATTTATCCAAACCTGTGGTGCGTTTAGGGACTCTGATGTGTAAGTTATGCTCATCAAAAATGCGATTGAAAAAAAAACTGCACAAACAAATAGGATGACTGATAGGATGCTACAATTAAGCGTAACTGTGATAACGTTACTCCTCTATAACGTTAGTGCAGCATTTCTTAGGATTACAACGTAACTGCTGAACAGCACTGAAATGACCGTTACTTACATTAACATGGCATCCTTGCTATCTCTTACATTAGCTAGCGTCTAAAATATCTTATTTTTAAATTCACTCACTTTCAATAACAATAGGAAACGACGGGACGCCAAATACTGAGCCCTTATTATCAGTGCTGAACACAAAATAAGGTATAACACCCACCTTCGTCCGAGACTGTGTGGCTGTAGCCTGCAGCTTCCTGTCTCATGCCTCTCGTCTGCTGATACAGTAGTCACGCTCCAGAGCTTCTAAATTTCAGAATAAAAGCTCGCGCCTGACACTATAGTTGTTTTAAACGTAATACTGTAGTTTGTAATGTATTTTAGGAATCCTGGTAGATTTTCCTGGTAGAAAAGTTGTGTTAAACATATGACTGCAGCCTGGAACCTCTCGTCTCATGACCTCTCCTATTGTATTTTGGGAATCCTGGTTGAGAAGTTGTTTTATAGTGTTAAATCCTCTTCGATGTACTGTTGCTTTGTGTTGCTTTTACATGTTGTCCTTGCTTAAAATCTTATTTTTTTATGTAAAGCACTTTGAGTTGCATTTTGTCTGAAATGTGCCATACAAATAAACTTGCCTTGCCTTGCCTCAGTGTTATTGTGTGTCTCAGCTTGCAGGCTCTGTAGATATCTGCCTGGCACTGCTGCTTGTCCTGTTTATGTGTTAGTTGACACACATATGGACACATACATGCACACACATTCACACTACTTGTCGTAAAAATGTCCCTGTGATGTGTGAAAGGAATATATAACACATATATAAAATATATAAATAAAACAAGTCTTTTAAAGAATGCAGCTTTTTTTTCTTTCTTCATTCAAAACATCCAGACTGCAGCTGGCAGAACTGGCTGCAAAATCCAGGCTGGGGATCGTCTGAATAAATCCCCCAGAGCTCTCCCAACTTTCCACATCCAACATAACCTGGGGGTATAGCAATAACAAAACAATAGCATATTCATGTGCATGGTGTTAAGATTTCTTAACATAAAGTCATTTTACTTAGTAACATTTGAACATTTGAATTCTGTTAAAAGCACAGTGTGAATACCTGGCATGCAGCTCTGCATGCAGCTCTGGATGCAGTTTTGTACAGAGTACACGGTGTAGAACTCCTGCTTGTACATGCTGGAGAACTTGCTCCAAGTAGCAACACCTGTATAACAAATTATGAGATTATCAAATTTCATGTGAGAAATGTGCTGAGACGTTGAAAGTCTGCAACTATCAAAAGCATAATTTTTACTCACTGTCAAGCCACAGCAAATGTGCTCTCTCCCTGACAATGTCTCTAAAAGAGGAGCACACTAGGGCTGTTGTGACCTGTTGTGACCTAAATAACATGCTGTTGCTATCTGCATAAAGTATTAAAGCATGAAATCTCGCAACGTTCATCTGGTTTAAGGATAAAATGTCTTGATGTTTAATGTTCATGTTTACGGCAACCGTTTTCCTGGTTGTTGGTGTTCCACAGTTTTTCCGGGCTGTGGGTGATAAGCGGGCCACAACATTTGTTTCTTCCAGTGCTGTAGAATATAACTTCCTTCCATTCAAGCATATGCCATTCAAGGGCTCTGGTTTCGTTTTCTTCGTTTAATTTTTACCAACACGACGAGACAGTACTAACACATCCCAACTTAGGGATACAACTTCTGTTCACTGTTAGGCACCTGGTAAATCACTCATATCTGTCCCCACAAGGTAGGAACTAATTAACTCATAACCATGGAAACACAATGAATCAATTGAAACACCACACATAAAAATACAAATGAAACAATAGGCTATACCAAGTACTATAAATGCAAAATGAAATAATTTACCAGTAATTTTCCTATTAATACCTAAATATAGATAATGTACCTATTAATAAATGACACACTAACTTAAGTAATAAAATAAGAAAACATATATATATATATATATAATGTGTGCAGTAATTGTAATTGTGATTATATTACCAACAGTTATGTTGCAATAAAAGTGGAGAATTGAATGAAAACTTATGTAATGTCCTAATAATTCTGCAAGTCTCTCCTGTCATATACAGTAAATAATAAACAACTCTGTGGGAACACCTTGATGCAACATGAAACTCTTGTCAGTAAAGGGAAGTATTTTCCCGTAATACAAAAGGTGTCAGCAGATGTAACAAGTCCCTTGATGTTCTGTTTGGGTGAAAATGAGAGCTCATCTTCTGTCTAAGGAAATTTAGAGATGGTCGTTTTCTCTTCAAGTTGTCAGCTGGACATACCCAATGATAAGCATCATAACAGACATGGCTGCAGTGGCCAATTATCAAGATTTGTTAAGGAGGAGGTGTTTCAGGAGGAGAGGTCTACGATCATGGGCATCAGTCAGAATACTGCAAGTGGCCACTGGGGAAAACTTGCTGCAAGGCTGAGCAGTGTTCCTGCGGGAGCATTTATTGGTCTGTAGTGGTGCAGTGCATTCTGGTAGTTTTAAGTTTTCTACCTCTTGTGCAAAAGCAGCAGATTAAATAGCTGCGTCATGTAGCACCAATTTCACACATATTTGCATTTTTCTTATGCATAAACAGCCTGGTTTTGTGAAAAGACCATCTTTCCTGCAGTGAAATACCTCTTTAAGTCTGTATTCATGACAGCCCAAACACACCAGACTGAAATATCTCAACAACCACTGGAAAGATCTACATTAAATTATGCACAAATATTCAAGGTCGCAAGAGGATGCAGCCCTCTGAACTTAGAGATCTACTGACTTTTCCCCACGCACCACTACAGGGATGACATTTCATTTCACTTTATTGGCCACACGACCACAGTCAGTGGAATCTGTTTTCAGTACAGTATAAATGAAATGCCCAGTACAGCGTCAGCAGCACAACATGCAGGTAAACGAAACACATTACACAATAAATACTAATCAATCAATCAATTTTATTTATTGATTTCACTAATGACAATAGTCCCAGACAGTGACGAGCTGAATGTAACACAATGCGAGGATTAAAATTCAGGAGGCTGTAAAACTGATAGCGTATAAGGAGAAGAGCCAGTGTGATTAGACACATCCCTGAGGAGCACCACTGCTGCAGGTTAAAGGCCCTTAACCCACTTCTCCTTTCCCACAGGAGGCTCCAGATCCAGGGTCGTATGCAGGGGGCTTGATGGGATTTACGTGTTGGAAGCAGAAACTAAAACATTTCAGTTGTCTGAGATTTGGCTCCATCTTGTTCTTTTATGCCTTTTTGCGGAGGTGGCTGACCAGCCATCCCACTGCTGCTCCAACACCAGACACAGCTGTGGTTGCAGCTCCAGACAGACCAGCTGCACCTACGGAGAAATTGCACAGATTTCATATCAAAGTCTGGAGCTACAGAGAAGCTGAGAGAGTGTTGTTGAGAGTTGAAACAGTGACTTAATTGGCATCACAGTGTAGACAGGAGTCTGATTCAATTGTACCTAAACTCCTTATAAAAAGTTTGTTGAAAACTACACTATATTAAGATTTTAAATCTCTATTCTGACAATGTTACGTTAATGTAGAGCACTTTTGTCAGTGCTCAGTTTTTTAAATGTGCTCTATAAATAAACCTGACTTCACTTGACTACTGTTGTGTAGGATTTAATGTTGCTGCACTTCAAAAGACATTAAAAGTTACCCAACATGATTCCCTTTTTATTATTACTCAAGCAATGATCATCTCACCTTTAAAGGCCCAGTGTGTAAGATTAAGGGGGATATAGTGACACCTAGTGGTGATGATTGTAGATTGCAAACAGCTAAAACTTCTGATGGTTAGAATTCCCCCAGTGTTATATGTTAGGAGGTCTTTACCAGGAGCCAAATTATATGCAGAGGTCTCTTCCTCTCCAAAACAAGTCAATGTTTCTACTACACTGTTGGGCACATTGCAAGCCCAGCAACAGCTAATGTGTGCTCACGTTACTTCCAAACCTTCAGGAGGTTTTTACTGTGAGCTGAATGATCAGCAGAGGTCTCATCCTCTCCAAAACAAACAGACCCAGTGATTTAAATTGGTAGTTTTGCACGAATAAATCAATGTTTTTTCAACGTTGCTTGTATGCTTGTGGAATGCAAGGAAAAAGAGTTGTAGCCTGTCTTTTATACAGTATCTTTTACCGCAATTTGATGCTTTAATCTTCTCTCTATCTCTCCAACAGGCAGAGTGAATGTCTATACTTATGAGAAATAGCTTAACAAGTAAACATTTCCTGCAATTAAACTGGTAAACTGGTTTATAAACAGTGTGCTGTGAGATCTGCCGCTGCGCACCTCACAACCCTGCAACTGCATGTCTTTCATGTTGTCTCACTGACAGGGGGAGAGACAGGTACCCATTAGCTACGAGTCGCTCCGTCACTGACTGCTCTTGTCCTGTCCTCTCCCTCTTCTTTCTCTCCTGTCCTCTCTGACTATCACTAAACTCTGAGCTTAATCATTATTGTGCATTCACACCAAAAGCGCCATGAGCGTCATAAGCGGCCGGCAGCCATTCATTTTCAATGTACGCTTGCTACGAAGGGCGTCTGGAGCGTCGGCAGCAGCGAGCAGCACAATGCCAGCGACCGGAGCGTCACTGTGAAGTTGAGAGAAACTCAACTTTATGCAAGTGAGCAGCAGCGCCGCCGCCGAAGCAGCAGCGAGCAGCAGCCAATTGCAGACCGTGAATATTCTCAAGGCGGGACAGTGTAAGAAATAAAGAAAGAGATCTTCTGCAGCGCAGCTTGAAAGCCCCGCCCCTTGGCAGCCTTCTGCAAGCCCTGCCAGAGCTGCCAGGCAGTGCGATGCCAGCGACCTGAGCGACCGCTGGCGTTCATGATGCTTTTGGTGTAAATGCACAGTTAGCTTTACTGAAGGGGGAGTCATGTCCCCCCTGTCCCCCCCGGGATTTCCGCCCCTGGTTGCCAGACTATCACAGGGCTGACACATGGAGACAGACAACCATTCAGGAAGCTGGAGTACCCGGAGAAACCCCATGCTGACACGGGGAGAGCATGCAGTCTCCGTAGAAGGGGCTTCAATCCCCCCACCCTGGATTTGAACCAGGAACCCTTTTGCTGTAAGGCTACAATGCTAACCACTACACCCCCTACACACTGGACCTTTAAGATATAACAGTTCAAACCACAAGATCCAGAAAAAAAAACAGTGTTTACCTATTGACTGCAAAGTAGCCACCAGACCTCCTGCTGCCACTCCTCCTCCATTAGCTATTGCAGCTGATGACATCATGCCGGCTGCAAATGAGCCTGCTGCTATTCCAGCTGAGGTGAAACCTATGACTCCCAGGACAAGGGGAATCCCTAGGACAGCAACGACTGCACATGGACAATGACACAGCAGAGGAAACATTGTTAGTGTGCTAATTTGTCAGGCCACTTTAAAATGGATCATGCATGATATATGCAGAGACTGTTCAGAAACATTTTAGACCATGTCTGGTTTGAGTTTAGCATGTGAAATTAATGTTTTATATTTTAAGAGTTGAAAAGGTAAACACAGGCATAGATGGGCAGTATTTTAATTACATGTATTTAAAGTATGTTATTAATAAATGCTGAGTAGCTATGTTGTTATTTGTATTTTGTTTGACAGAAACAATAATAAACAAAATACTTTAAGAGCTTGTGTATTTGAAATATGTCAGTATAGAGTATTTTTCCAAATGACAGATTATTTGTATTTCAATTAAATACATTTGCTCATTCCAGTATTTTATTCTTGTTACATTTGAGCAAGTATTTGTAACGAGAGGTATTTATATGTATTTCTGTCCATCTCTGGACACTAATATCAAGGCTCTCCAGAGTGTTACCTGCTCCTGCTCCTGCCCCTACTCCAACGGCGACAGCTGCCTCTAAAACACAAAATAAAATCCGAAATTAACATTTATAATTCATCTGCTATGATTACCATTTTTCAAAATGAAAAGTAAAGTAAATCAGTGACACTCACTGGGGTCCATGTCTCTTCCGAGCTTCAGTCTGTTTGGGCGTCTGTCTTCTGGGGTTGTACTTTCATTTATTGAAAAACGAAACCTTTTCAGTAAATGAAAGTACAACCCCAGAAGACAGTCGCCCGCCCGCCACGAGAAACCCAGTAACGGGTCGGCCCGGCACAAGTCGGTTTTTTTTTTTTAATTTGTGATTTGTTTTTTTTGCAGAATGTGTAAGTTGAAATCACGAAGAAGCCACTCCATATTTCAAATAACAGTCTTGGTGGCCTTAAAACCATAAACTTTGTGTTTGAATTTGGGTTGTTTTGGAGGAAATGCTCTGATCCCAGTTGGGGGTGCAGCGATAACAACAGTAAATTTGCATACTGTCTTTCTTTGGCTATTCACGTGCTTTTGTTCTTTTTTCGGCCAATCAGCTGAACCACATGGCTACTGATGCAGCCAGCCGCTCCTGCATTAAGGGCTTTAAAGTGAAAAGCAGTAAATGTGTGTCACCTTTGTGACCTAGCAGGTCATGAAATAGCAGTTTCATAACCCCTTTGAAATAAATCAATTTCATCATTAAGTATGTCAGGAATTCCACAATTAACTTGTTTTTAATCATCACAAATCCTTGTTTTCAGTTTACCTTTCTTTGTAGGCTATAAACGTGTGCAATATGTGTAAACTTGATGTAGTAAGACATGAATAATGAAAATAATGGTTTGTGGTAATCAAAAAAACACGACATTTAATTAATATTTGGAATATTAAATGATGAAATACATAGATTTCAAAAGTTATAGCAAAGAAACACTCCACCATGCATGAAATGAATGCAGATCTTTTTGGACCCATGTTGTGCATTAGAAGGGGTTTGCATTGTGTGCGCATTGGTTAGAGGCCATGTCTTTGTTGTGTTTCTCTGCTGATGCTTTTATTTAATAATCTGCACCAATATAGCCTGTTTTTCCCCAAATGGAAAACTATTTTACAAAAAGAAAGGAAATTCCATTGAGGTGGTGTGTGGGTCAGAGAAGGCTGCAGAAATCTTTAAAGATTTCCATGCATGCAGCACTGGAGCGCACTGTGGCCAAAAGAAATGCGTGATGCCATCAGCAAATGCTTTTACTGGCCTGGCATTTATGGTATCTTCTGTTGTTACAATGGCTTTAACTTATAGATGTTTAAGAATTTGTAGTATGTTGTAATGTTTATAAAACTCTTTTTTTGAAAAGGTTGACAGCAGTGTGGAAGCTATTGTGGAGAATGACAGCCCTACCGATGATGTCCTTCGACTCAGTGATGCTCTGCAGGCTGCTCGAGATAACATTCCCAAGAGAAACCAAAAGAGGAAGAGCAAATTAAACCCTTCCAATCTAAAAGTGGGTGACAAAGTGTGGAGGCTTAATGTGAGGAGCCAGCAGCGAAAAGGAGGATTCACGATTACATCACTACAGGACAAGAGTGCTGATCTACAGAATGAGGAAGGACGTGTTTTCCCCAAAATCAACATTGACCACCTCAAAAAAGACGTGGAGCAAAAGCCACAAATCCCACACAAAATACTCAACTCCTCCGCTTCCACAGCTTCCACCACTTCCACCACAGTGAAAAATTCCACCCCTGCAGAGAGATTAAACTGGATAAAAACTGAATAAAATCAGTGACATTTACTATGATGGAGGTTTTTAAGCATTTGGGGACTGCGGATTGACAGAGGGAGACGTTAAAGATGTCAGTTAGTACAGCTGCCAGTTCCTCAGCACAAGCCTTAAGCACCCTTCCTGGGATGTTGTCTGGGTCAGCCGCTTTCCGAGGGTTGATTCTGGCTAGGGTCCTCCTCGTGTCGGCTGCGCTGATGCCCACAGGAGCCTGTCCGGATGGTGGGGGAAGCCTAGCTCGTCCTCTCAATGGCCCCCTTGATGCCTCAAACCGAGCAAAGAAATTATTGAGACTGTCAGAAAGAGAACCATCACTTTCCTCAGTCTCTGTCCTGGTCTTGTAGTCTGTTATTTACTGGATCCCCAGCCACATTTGCCTGTTGTTGCCTGTGTTGCAGAGGTTCTCCTGGATTTTTCCTGCATATTTCCTTTTTGCTGCTTTAAAACCACTGGAGAGAGCAGATCTTGCTGAGCAGACAGCAGCCTTGTCTCCTCCTTTGTATGCATCATCTCGGGCCTTTAGTAGCATACGTACTTCAGCAGTCATCCAGGGTTTTTGGTTGTTTCGTGCTGTAAAGGTTTTAATCACAGTCACATCCTCTGTGCACTTGGCAATGTACTGTAGCTGGTCACAGTTAATGAGAAATATAAATATTGTATTTCACCACCTGTGATGTATGTATAATGAATAATTCATAGTATTCTGCTCTGCAAATTAAATCTATTTAAAATCTATTGCTTATGCTTAATCAAGCGTAGCGTTAGTTCTGGCAGGCCACGATGTCAAGCTCTAAATTAGCTGTCAATGACAAGCAAGCAATCCTCAATCAGCTGATGGCTCAGCTGACTGCCCCTTTGCTCCTATTGGAAAATTGTATTCAGTGCGCGCTATTTAAACAGCTCTAGCCTGGCCCCTTTTGCTGCTTCCTCTGCTGGTAATCGCAACCCACCTCCACCCCAGCTCCTGCTGTCATGCTGTTTTCTCTGCTCTATCTGGGTTTCTTTTGCTGCTGCGCTCCTTGCTATAGCCGTTCATGATGGCTCATGAAGGGCAGGTAGGTGTGCTCTTCCTGCCTCAGGCTTTCCACGTAAGCGTGTAGAAAAGCAGGGGTCCCAGAACAGAACCACACCGCCAAATGTAATATAACTTGTGCAAGTAAATAAAGATTATTTTTGACAAAGTGGTCCTGACTGATTTATATTTATTTTCACAGATGTGATGGATGCGTGGGCAGGAAAGGCTCTTTACACTCTTCTGGCTGAAGTTGGACCGTACAAAGTGTTCTTCGCAGACATTGCAAGAACAGCTCCAAATAAGGAGTTAGAGAGAGAGGTAAAGTTCATTTTATTTTTCAGATTGAATATAGAGTAACTAAAACCTGGTCATATTCTGGTATGTCATGTCATCACAGATAATCAGTGCTTACTTGGAGCTGCTGGTGAGACAACACAATGAGCAATCCAAAGATAAGGCTATTGTTATCGACACCTTTGCCCTTACCGACATATGGAAGGGTAAAGACACACTGCATAAAGTAGGTGTACTCAGTATTTTTTCCTATTAATGAGTTGTAACTCATGGACAAATCGAATGAATAAATGTCAGTATTGTTGTAAACCTGGCAAAGACTTTACAGTTTGTGTGAATGTATGTAGGTTTTGAATCTTGGACTATGTTCCATAACTTACATATCACTTTTCCATGTGAATGTATTCCCATATCTCCTTTCACTCTCTGTGGTGTTACTTTTGTTGCTCTTTTAAGATTCTAATGTTACAGATTATTTAAAATGGCCCTGTCATTCACTGAGTGGTGTCTATTTGTTCATTTTAGCTTGATCCTATGATGTACAAATACATAATTGGGATTGTAAATCAAGGCGGTCACTGGATGTTGGTGGTGAGTTAAATATGGTGATGGTTGTTCTAAATTGTCTATTTGGCATTTAATTTGTAACTCCTAGCCTTTCTATGCCTCAGTGTGTTAACAAATGTTGCTAACATAAAGAGAAAAAGGATAAAAACCACATGAATGTGACCTTGATTTATGAGTGTGCCTTGGATTAACATGCAGGTTTTTTCCCTTATTGACAAATAGGTTATGAAACCATCAGAGAAGACCTGCCTGTTCCTTGACCCTCTTGGGGAAAGAGCAACAAAAATGAAGCGTTGTCAAGTAATGACAAGGTAAATTTACACAAGTTTTTAAAATTATTCTTTATCATTTACATAAACTGAAGTATATTTATTATTTAGAGCCTTCATGAAAAATAGGGGGCTCAATATCCGGAAATGGCCCTGCACTACTCTCTCTCACCCTCAGCAACAAGACACAACATCATGTGGAGTGTTTGCATTGAAGGTCGGCAAATACATTTTTTGTTAAAATACCACAGCAAAACAATAACTTTTTCTGAACATTACTATGAGTTGTACACTTTTATTGTTTGTGCATGTCTTTTAGTTTGTCCGACAATTCAGAGATCATGTCCGTCAAACTATACAATTGTACAAAACCTTAGATGGTTTACATTTATACAATAGCACAATGTCTTTAGTTTGCAGAGTGCATTCTCAAGGGGCAGAGCGTCTCCTTTGGCACAACAGCCAGAGACATTGAGGGACTGAGAAAGCACATCGCATCAACTATTCTGGAAAACAGTCACCAGTCAACATCACCAGATGCAGGCACAGTTAATTTGGTCAACGTCACCCCT
Source organism: Epinephelus awoara (assembly GCA_035609425.1). Taxonomy (NCBI): domain Eukaryota; kingdom Metazoa; phylum Chordata; class Actinopteri; order Perciformes; family Serranidae; genus Epinephelus; species Epinephelus awoara. The sequence continues at coordinate 23,232,830 of CM069309.1, forward strand.
CGTATTCCTGAGTTACAGGGTGCAGTCACATTTTGGCAGGGGTCTGCCGAAATGTGACTGCACCCTGTAACTGTATTGTAATTACTACTGTGTGTATATCTGTACTTCTTGTCGTGGATCCTTGATGAAAAGCACTTTCTTATTTCTCATTATTAATTATGTGATTGCTATTTAATATGACATCAAAGCTCTCTGCATTCATTTCCTTTCCCTCATTATAAAATCATAGTCAAGACCTTCGACTGGTAGACGCATCTGAGTCCTTACTTCCGAAGGCTCCCACAGATCAAGAGTTATTGTATATAAAAAATAATTTCATGGACATGATAGTGTTTTATGAGAAAACAGTGAGGCATGTTTTAAATATCCTGTTATGTGCTTATATTCTGTCACAGCTTTGATGCCAAGAGACCAGGTGTGGTGCTTGCTAGAACCATACCTGTGAAGTTTTGGATTTGAAAATAAGGGAAATTTTTCAGCGCCCACCGTGAGACCATCAATCCTACAGTGGCAGTGAGATGATTAGTAGTTTTACATGAATGCATTGAGTAGTCGGGAGGATGGCGGGAAAGAGGGGTAAAATACGGTAGTTTCCCGGCCAAAACGGGAGACATGACAGGTATGGGCTAGAACTCACAGTCCCCAGCGCCAAGGGTCACAGCACAGAAGAGTACGCAGAAGAGGATGTGGGTGTGATATCACCAAATATTGGACTCTCCTTCACACCCTCTCCACAATGTGCCGATCAGCCACAGGAGCTCATTCAGCAACAGACTGAGCCATCCACACTGCACCACAGAGTGACTTAAATGTATTTTATTTGATTAAATATTAGAAATAAGTATTTGCTCCTTCTAACTCTTAAGTATATCACCTTTCTTGTTTTTCATTTTTATTCAGGGGCTTTTTGTTTTGTTTTTTGTGATCAACTTTATTCAGGGGCTTCTTGTAACAAAAGCATTTCCATTTCAATAAAGTACATTCTGATTCTGATCAGTCCACTGAAGTGCTTAAGGAAAATAACACCACATCAACATTAACTACATTGTTCAAACTACTACAATAGTTTCTGCCCTGCAGGCTAGCAGATGTCACTGAGAGCCAGACCAGTAGGGGGTAGGGCTTATCTAAATGACATGCAAATGAGCAGCATTGTGTTACCTGGCACCTGAGAATCCAGAATCGTTCAGGCTGGATTTCTCAGTAAAGTAGTTTGAGGAGTGCCTGCATTCAAATGGCCACAACTTCTTCAGATATTTACAGATGTCCATGTATTAGACATCGTTGGAAAGCTTAGAAACTACACTTTTAGAATCTGTAAATAACTCAAAATGCCTCTCGGGAGACTTGTTCCTGGTTTTTCAATGGCTGGTCACCTATGTATAAATCTAAACACAAGATGGCGCCAGAGAGTCATGTCATTTATTTAAATGCGTCATCGAATTACAAGCAAACAATAAAAACTAACACATGATATAAATATTAAATAAACGAAAATATAAAAACACACAATATATAATAAATAATTAAATAAATAAAATGCTGTAATTTCCCTGTCGAATAACAGGAAGTGCCGTTTAATTTTATCATTATTATTATTATAAATTAAATTTAAATTATTATAAATTTAGTCTATCTATCTATCTATCTATCTATCTATCTATCTATCTATCTATCTATCTATCTATCTATCTATTTATTATTATTATTCGTGGTGGTAGTAGTAGTAGTGTTGTTGTTGTTATTGAATTATTACTGCTTTTTGCATGTAAATGAAAAACGTTTCTCTACAATTAAATTAATAAATTATAGCATTTACTTTAGATTCTTAATAAACTGTTTTTGAACAGAACAGACAGTATTTGAAATTAAATTAATATCGTTTCATCCTTTCTTTTTAACAGTTGTCGCATTTGTGAACACCATGTTTGCCTGAGAGGAGGCGGTTCATTTAATTATTCATAATGTTTTGCCCTTGTTGGTGAAATAAAGGTTTAATAATCTTAGAGACAACGGGCCTCCGTGGTTGCTCAGCGGACCTGATCACATGGTAGGATTAGCGCATGCGCGTGGAGTCCGGGGCTGATGGAGAGAAGATGCCCACTGCCATCATCCCCGTGTAGTGCAGGAGAGCTACAAACCGGTCCTGTTTACCGCAGACACCACAGACTCTCTTGTCTCTCAGCTCAGCTGCATGTTGTAGTCTGACACAAGAAGCCCGATGTCTGTGGCAAATGCGAAACACACTGTCCTGAATCCGGTAAGAGGCTTATTATATTATTAATATTATTATTACCCACATCAGCCCTCTGATGCCATCATGCAATGATCAATAGACCCTCCTGTAGCTTATAATGCAGCTGAACAGCTATGTGCAGCAGCAGCTGTGTACAAACGGCCTGCACACTGGACGCAAACTAATCCGAGATATCACACGGGTTATTCTTGCTATTTAATACAACAGAGGCGTTTTTATTTTAGCTCCCTTCTTTCAGGCAGCATGTGTTCAGCATGTGCTTTAACGTCTCCAACTCTCCACCTCAGGTGATCCCATACACAGGGCCCATACCTGGAGGCCTGCACCCTGGGGAGATCATCATCATCCAGGGCACTGTGCCCCCAGATGCTGACAGGTGAGATGTAATTAAGTCAGAGGAATATACAGAACAAGTGCCACCTGCATGGATATGTCTAAATCAATTTCATTGGTAAATCCAGAGCATGTGATACTTTTAAACCCTGCTATGTCTACTTCAGTGGTTCCTACACTGTTTTAAACCATGGCACTTCCTCCTGGTGATTTTCTTTTCATGGCAACCCGCCATAATAACCCCAACAACACATATACACAGTGGAAAATGTCTGTAAGTGTCATGGATTTAATTTAACAAATGTATTAAAACTCAGATGTACAGCTGTATTCTGCAGTTTTCATTGACGTAGTTGAACTAGATTATTTTTCAGTGTAGTTTTGCAGATAGATATCTAAAATGAGTATGCTCAGCTGTGACTTACACTTTCGCTCCTCCACCTGGGGGTCAGAGGTCAGGTTAGGCTACACAACCATGTGTTCATCAAAGAATCTTCAGCATTATGAATGTTAGTGATCTTTTGCCGAAGGTGCTTTCAGAGGTCAATACATAGGTGCGTCTATAAGCCTGCAAGGATCTTATTTGTTCCGTGTGATGTAAATCTCGTCATCCACCCATGTTCTCAGGGGTCCATTTTTTGAGACCGTGTGGACTGCCGGCTGCGCATGCTCCAGTCTCTTGCTCCACACTCCAGTCCTACCACTGTGAAGTTAGACCCAACAGCATTGTTGAGGTTCAGTTTCACCCAATGGACTCAGCCCTCTTGTTCACTGCTAGGAGCTAAAACAGACCGTCAATTGTATAAGTTCCCCCTGATGCTGGCAGTAGGACAGTACGCTCACCTCCCAGCCCTCCTGTGCACTGCCAGGGGCTGACACAGACTGACAATGCAATCAAACTGACAGTATGTCAAAGTCTTTAAAGGGATAGTTTGGGATCTTTTGAAGTGGGGTTGTACGAGGTACTTATCCATAGTCAGCGTATAAGGTAGTCATCAGTTGGCACACCAGCAGTTTAGAGAAGCAGGCAGAAGTACTGACATGAAAGCTAAGCAATGTACTGCTGTGGATGTGTTTAGCAACAAAACACCTAAAAAAACAATCAGTTTAAATCTACGTTATATTGAGGATATTTTCACCACTTTACCGTAATGTCAGACAGTGATTTCTGACAGGAAAGGGAAGCCTTTATATCGCTCTATTAAAAGCCAGACTCCATTGAGAAACACAGGACTTTGATATCGCTGAAGAAACTGCTGGTGTACCACTGCCTCGATAGGCGAGTTTGTTTCTGTTATTGTGCGACTTTGGAGTTTTAAATAATTCAGATTCACCAAAGTCAAACAATAACACAAACTCACTAACTGCTCGAGGCAGCAGTAGACCAGCAGCTCCTGTGTTCAGTGAGGTAAAATTACTGTTTTGTAAATGTTGTCTGGTAGCTTTGAAGAGAGCATAGATGGGAAACTGAATCCGCTGACGTCTTCCCCGTTAGAACATGCCCTGACAAAAAGGTATGGTGCTGAAAATACTCTCAATATGGCGTACACTTAAACTGTTACATAGATTTTTTTTAGATGGAACTTTAAAGCCCCTTAAGTCAGATTTTTTTTGGGTAAACAATCAGTAGACCTACACTTTGACGCCTCTCTAAGGACCTGCCTTCGCTGATATGGTACTGAATAGGTGCAAACAGCCCAACACTTTGACATGAACGGTTAATAATCCAGCCTCTGTGTGCACCCTCTCTGCAGGTTTCAGATCGACCTGTCGAACGGCTGCAGCACCAAGCCGCGCTCTGACGTCGCCCTCCACTTCAGCCCTCGCTTCAAAGGCTCGCCCTGTGTGGTGTGTAACACCCTGCTGCAGGAGAGCTGGGGCAAAGAGGAAACGCTCCATCAGCTGCCCTACAAACGCGGAGCCCCCTTCGAGACCATCATCCTGGTGCACGAAGACGTCTTCAAGGTGAGTGAATGGAGGCATGGATGAACCTGTGTAGTACGTTTAAGAAAAGCAAATAAGTGACTGAAGTACTTGTCTTCGCCCATAGGTGGCAGTAAATGGCACCCACCTGCTGGAATACAAGCACAAAATCCCACTGAACAGGGTCGACACGTTTTCTATTTCTGGGAAAGTCAGGGTGCACGCTATTGGCTACATCCCAAACTCAGTAAGTACTTTCTCATCACGTGTGTGCTTTATTTTGTCCTCAAAAGCTTGTCAGATGTGTTTTTATTTTGTAAACATTTCTAATTAATTGTTTCTAAATTTGGCTTTTCCTTCTTTTAGGCAATATATTCAGAATCAGGTGACTTGGTGAGTTTTTCCTTTTGCGTCATCCACATAAAAACTTCTGTGCCTAAAATGTACCCGGCATCTTGTGATGCCACTAAAACTGAATCACATTTCCTCAATGATCCCTTTTGTTTGTGCACTGTAGCCCTCAGACATTTAAAGCAAAATTCTGGTTTATTCAAGAAATTTATGAGATCTGGGAACAACAAAGTCCAGCGAGGCACGAAATGTGAGCCCTCAGGCAGGAGAGGTTGTAAACAGTCTAAATTATTTAAAGCACTTAATTTGGAGGTAAAGCACAAACCAAAAACACCCAAAATGTTGATAAGAATCTGACTTCTTGTGTTTGTTTACTTCCTTTGGCGATGATGCTGAGTGTTATTATTAACGGCAGGAAGGATGGTCAAAACTGTTAAGGTAACACAAAAATCATAATGAATCAGAATTATTCTTCAACTAATTATCCACAATATTCACACCATTAAATAGTCCCTCTCCTCCCATATACATAATATAGCACCTAAACCTGACTTTCGCAAGCTGTAAGGAGGCCTGCTCTGTCCCTGCTGCAGCACTTGCAGAGGCATCAACAAATAGTTTGCAACAAGTAGAAAAGGGTTATAGATAGTATATTAACAAACCACCAAACCAAAAGCTGCTGCTTAAGATGTGAGGACTGAATGACTTTAGCTTAGATTCAGTTCTTACATTCATTTATACCTACAGACTGTGTACATACATTTATAATTTCACTTACACCTATGCATCAATGCGTGCAGTCGTGTACAGTGCACAAACACACTGGTACACACAGGCCTGCACACTAGCTATAGTTAGAAGTCCTTTATAAACAGTACTTAACCTGTATAGCTTCTCCCTCTGTAATATTGTTTGTCTGTGCAGCCCCCCGTTTAATAAACTGACAAATTAATAAAATAAAATAATAAAAAAAAGTTGCCACATCAAGTTTCAAAAGAATGTTGTGGATTTACCCTTTCAAATGTACACTGCCGTTCAAAACTTTGGAATCACTGGTTACATACCTTTAACTTTACCATAACTTTAGATATTGGTCCCTAGATTATGTTCAGCCAGTTTCATGCAGATCGGTCAAACGTCCTAGGAAGAGATCGATTTTAAGTGTTTTTAAAAAAATTCAAAATGGCGGAAAATCTATATAACTGGAAGTTATGGGTTCTTGAGGCAAATTTGTTCCTCATGAGGAGAGGCATCTCTGTGCAAAGTTTCATGTCTCTACGACATGCAGGGCATGAGATACGCCCATTCAAAGTTTGCAGTTTCAATCAGTTGCTGTAGCGCCCCCCTTTGGCCAATTGATGTAATATTGCTTCATCATTTGAGATGGATTGTATAGTTACCAAAGATGAAGTAAATGATTAAAACTTCCATTTAGTCGATGTCCCCTCAGTGATGCAAGACAGGGGAATACTGTAAAACTTCAATAAAAGCCTGGTCCCAATTAAACACATAGTCTCTTTTACGAGCCTGGTGTGGCTACACATGTTGACAAATAAAGGCGTGTCTCAATTAGAGGCCTGGTCCGGTTGCCAAGCAGTTAATTTTTATAGTAGTTCTTTGAATGTATAAAACCAGATTGTTGACTACCTACTTGAGCTAACATTAGTTAGCTGCTTAGATCGCACATATAAATGTAAATGTATAATCATTTGTCAGTATGTAGATGCTACACATAGTTAGCTCTGTTCATTTCTTTTTACTGAAACCATGAGCACCAGAATTAATTGAAATTCATTTACCTGCATGACAAAAAAAAAAAGTGGTGACTCTTCCTCTGAAGCTGTCATAAAGTCAGAATGTGTCAGTTCCTCGATTACCCTGTAAGTTACTCATATTCCTTTATTCTGTAAAGGTCCTCAGATTAAAACAGTCAAAAGTGTTTTTCATAACATTTGAGCTAAGTTATGAATATTGTTTTAAAATGATGAAGTGGTGTTGTGTCTGTATGCCCGGGGCTGTTATCCTCGGGTGCTGTAAAACAAGTGTCACAACATAACACATAATTGACATGGCATTTGAAGCCTAATTTTTATACAAGTAATATTCATACTTTTTTCCATCTTTGCTGAGCAACAGTTTTGTGTGAGAGGATTTAAAGGCCTGTCCCATGTAGACAACAGTTGAGTTAAGTGAATTAAGCAAATAATATCCTGGGCTACTCACTGAACTTTAACAGTACGAGTCTTCAGAAAAGCGCAAGTGACTCTTCATCATTATTGAAACACAACTGTGAGATCTGGCTCTAAATATTTAAATAGATTTAATTCTTTTCTTTGGGCCCTCTGCAGTCTGCTCAGCAGTTAGAGCGAATAGTTTTAAACTGTGATTTGTCAGTCCACAATATGTTCATCTGATATTCTGATAGACCTACTGTATAAAACCTTCCATTACTGTTGTGAAGTTAAAGAATATCTTCTTGCTAAAGCTTAAGCTTGTTGTAATATTGTGCACTTGACACTGGAGCAGGAACCTGTTCCTAAATAAATCTGCACAAATTTTGATGCTAAGCGTCCAGTTTCTTTTACCAGTGACTGCAGAGTTTTTCTATTCTCACTGGACTGTTGCTGAGAGAGATCAGTCTGGTTGAACCATTGAACTGCGTTTTGTACTCCATGTACAGAACCAAGGGCTGGGCAATGTATGAATGTATAAATACCCTAACATGACACTAGATATCCTCTTGGAATTTGCATAAAAGCATTTGACAACATCACATTGAACTGTGGGAAAAATATTGGGCATTTTTTTATTATTTTTATAGAGCAAATGCTTGACTGAGAAAACAATCTACAGATTAATCAATAATGAAAATAATCACATAAAATGTATGAACAGTTATATTGTTATTCCAGAGCCTCCCTTACAAAGGCAGTATACTCAAAGGACTGAGCCCCGGACAGCACATCACAATCAAAGGACAGGTCAGCATGTATCCCCACAGGTACAGTGATGACTCATTACATTTACCTCGACATAACAAATGACAGTTTGACACTCTTCCCTCTGCTAACTGCAACATTTCTTATAAACACGAAAAAAGATTTACCTTAAATCCACGCTTCCTCCAGTTTTACAGTGAACCTCCGCAACAGCAGGACAGAGAACATCGCTCTCCATCTGAACCCTCGCATGAAGTCCGGTTTGTTCATCAGGAACTCGTACCTGAGTGAATCCTGGGGTCAGGAGGAGCGGGAGCTGCCCTTCTTTCCCTTCTCGTCAGGGGAGTACTTTGAGGTAGGAGCTGCCTATAACCTGTAAGGTTTATTTTAAAGGGTTTCGACTGTCTGCTAGAGTTGGGTCGACTTCTGGGTTTGCTGGTACCAAACCCTATTGTTTACTAGAACGTTCATGTGTTTTTTGGGGTGACGAGAGGAGACATGGTAGAGTCGCAATGCGAACTGTTGTCGGATGTTCCGTTTGTATTTCTATTTCTGTTGCTAGCTTTGAAAATTTCACAATGGACTAAGAGTGACTGATTCATGAAAGTGAAACGAAGAATTATCTGCACAATACCTCCTTATTTCACTACAAAAACCAACATAGGTGTCAGCTGGCTCGAGGGAGTCCAACAGGGAGCCGAAAGTTTCTGGTGAGGCAAAGGACTATAGCTAATGACAAGCTCAGCTACTTGCTGTTGGCTATATTGTATGTCGCAATATAAAATGGTTTTCTGATTTATAAATTAACGTTACTCACATAGGAAGCCGACATATCCAGTCCAATCTGGAGTGCAAACATAATAGTTTGACACTCATTTGCTGCTAGGACACGGAATCACCATGTTCCACTTTAGAGTGACTGCTGAGTCAAATGCGTAAAATTCAGTATACCGGTCTGGTCCAGCGCATGATATCAAACCAGTTTGAAAACTTTCCAAGTTGATCATTATTTCTCAGTGTCCGTAATGACTGACTATTCCTCAGTGTTCTGTTTTGTCAGATTCTCGTCCTGTGTCAGCCTCATCAGTTCAAGCTGGCAGTGAATGGCTCACATCTGTTTGAGTTCAGACATCGGGTGCAAGACCTGAGCAGCATTGACCAGTTGGAGATCATGGGGGACCTGGAGCTCAATGACGTGAAACTGTGGTGACCTGGGACTGACGACTTACACGGAAACCAGCGTTACAGACACTGTTATGTTCTGGTTATCGATGCTAAATTAGCTTACCCACACTGACCCAGACAATGGATGCGGCAAACTGCGCTGAGGTCAGGTCTGGTTAGTCTTGCAGCAACCACAGGTCACTGATTTTAAGCTAGTTTAGCATTTTTGGTGACTAAGGACCATGGACAGGCCCTGCCATGGAGTATTAATGGTCCATGTTTCCAGCTCTGGTTAGATGAGTGATGCATGAGTGTAGGCTGTGCTGGAGCATCAGGCTGTGAGCCACCATGACTGTTTACAGCTACAAGTTAGGTTTGCCTTGGTTCATTTCTTCTACTGTCTCTAGTGCATCTCTGCTGTGATACGCCCTTAGTGCACTGTATAAATAAAACAGGAAATATGTGTAAATCTTAAAAAGCACTTGGCTTTGTTTGAACGCCAAGACAGTCAGCAAATACAAACAGTGGCTCAAACTGAAGGGCTCCAGTATTTTTGGAGCAAGGCCCAATAAAGACTAATTTATTGTACAGATAATTTAAAAAGCTTTGAAACATTTCTCATCATTACTAAATAATTAGTATTATTTTTTAATTAAAACATTTAATGTGGGTTCAAAATTATTTTCATTTGCAATTTAAAAAAATATATTTTTCACTTTTTAATTTAATTTAATTTAATAGGATATGCCTACTTTTTAGTTTATAAGTTCAGTCTGCTATAAAGGTCGTAATCCTCAGGATTCTTTAACACATGACAGTGTCCCATGCACTTGACATTTCCATCAACTTAACATGTAATGGTGCAGCAGAACTCAAGCACAGTGCAGTACAGGGTCTGTTTAAAATATTAACTATTTCAATAACCTAACGAATGACATTTTGCAATCTTTATGCAAGCTGTAGAATATAGTAGAATCCTGCATCTGTGACCATCTCTTGTCTCAATGCTCTCCCACTCAGTGCTGCAAGAAAAAAAAACATCTGGGATATTTCTTTTCCAATGTCAATGTTTTTTTTTGCATTGTCTGTTGTAATTGTTGTAAAATATGTATGAAAAATCCTCCCTATGTATCATAAATGATTTAATAACAAATAAATGTGTTACTATTATCATTGTGCATCAACTGCATTAGTATATTTTTGGCCACTAGAGGGCAGCGTGACAGGTTGTAAATACAACAATGAGATAGCTTCACATTAAAGTTTATAGGCTGAATGTGTTGGTAAGAAGTGGCTAGTTTACATATCCAGCAGACGACAAGCAATCTTAGCATTAATTTCGTGTCATGTCGGTGTTTATCTGATGAATGCGAGTCTAATATTCACTGTCCTATTTTACCCTCCAGCAACTCCAGAGAGAAAACTATTTGGTCTTTGGCTAAATGCTATACTTTCTGCTCCAGCTAACTTTGTGGAAAAACCCCCCAACACAAACACAAACAAACAAGAAAAATGTAATCAGCTGTCAAACGGAAAACTACTGAAGCCGAGAATGGCAATGCTAGCAATTTTTTTTTTTTTAAATGCTGTTATCTCGAGAATTATCAAGAAAACTGAGACTACGAGAAAACAAAAGGTAATTTCCTGTTATTACTTATGTATATCAAAGATCAGGACCGCCATGTCAGCATGCATCTGAACAACTGTAGCAACTTATTTGACAAAACTACATATTTCTGCCTAAAGTTACTGTTAATTTATGAATCCTCCCTGACAAGGACATGGGTTTTGTTTCAACACTGGAGGGAACACATATGAAACGGAGTTTATAGTCCTCACCCAGAATTTTTTGAGTGTCAAATAAATTTCCTTCATTCTTGTGAATTCTACTGCACCAATTTATGGTGGTAATGTCTTATTTCATAAAAATAAAAGTCCTCTGCATCCCCCCTGAAATCTATGCCTATGTTCACAAACAGCCATGAAGGTGATCTTGAATGCGAAGATCAGGTGTGATCAAATGAACCACTCATTTTTGAATTCTCCATAATTATCCAATGATCGCAAGAAAACTATTTGTTTCCTTGTGATAAATAAAAATTATTATAAAATTATTTTGAGAAATTGGCCTCTTGAGACTGGCATAAATTAATACCCTTTACCATGAGGAACAAACTTCGTTTTCATGGGATACTGACAATTGACTCGTGATCTTGAGATTATGGCATTAAAAAAATATCTGCAAGCACGGCCATTTTCGGCTTCCATAGAAAACAGCTGCCTACTGCATCTGGAGACACAGCTGATAAGGAGACAGGATGAACCAACACAGTAAAGTTACAGGCAAGATCCATGAGCTAAAAGATGTTGTGTAGAGCTGAAGGAAACGACAGTCTTACTCGATCTCTGCAAGTTCTTGTCTAGAACATAGCTTTAACATTATATGTGGTCATTCTATCTGTTTTTATTGAAGGAATATTGGTTATTGTAACTTTAAAGTTACACTAATCAGAATGTAATGTCTGCACTTATTTATGATGTATTTATTTCAGGTAAAATGTAGTTTATTGTTAAGGGGGGGAAAACTAGTCAACTGCAGTACTCCTACTGAACCACAAGGTGGCAGAAGACAATAAAATGTTTTTCACCAGCACCTTAACTTCTCAGACATCTTCACCAACCACTGTCAGTGAACTCTAGATCTTTTTCCTTTAAGGCACCTACAAATCATTTTTATTAAATATTACTGTAAACTAGTCCTTGTTTCAGTCTGTATCTCTCACCAAAGGTTGATGCTTGAGGTCTTACCAGGACTTCTGTAAAGATGAATGGGAAACTTAATGGCCTGGAGTGAGTCTTCATAAATGTTGAGCAACATCCAGACATGCTTGTTTTTAATGTCATTTACACCTAATGACTACAGGCCTCAGTCACAAGATGAACTTTAAAGGAAATGTTATCGCCACATGACTCTCATGTTAGCACACAATATGCCCTCTAAACCTCAATATTAATGGAATCGTATCTGATAAAAAGTTGGTGTTTTATTAATATCCACAGGAAATATAATAATTTGTAAGATTTGTAATAACCATGGTACAGTACAACAGTCTCTTATTTTTTTTTAACATAGAAAAAGCAGGATGATATGCAACATGACATCAACCATTGCACTGCTGAGAATGTCCAAGAAAAAAAGGCAAAAGACACTGTCCAATCAGCAACAGGCAAATAGGCTAAAGTTTGTTTTACAAAAAAAAACCTGTCAGACCTGTAATCCATTGACAGAGATTCATAATTTTGACCAAAAATGTCATGTGCTGTCAAAACAAGTCTTCTGTTTTTGCTTGACATGGCCAACAGACATACGCCACTTTGAAAAACAAACCCTCCCGTCCACGGATTATGCTTCCCTTGAAGTAAAAACAAAAAAAAAACAGAAGTGTATGTCTGAGTTGTCACAGAGGCCCCCACGCTAGAAAACATCTTCCCTGTTCCAGCAAAGGGGTTTGGCAAGATGTTGGTTGAGGACAACTGGTTTCACTTCGGTTCCGTTTTAATCCACCCAGTTTCTAGCAGCTGAATTTAAACCACAGCCTTTTTCAGTTCTCACGTCCCGCTGAGGAGAGAAAGGAAAACTAATTCAGGGTGAGAGCGAGCTGGTCCAAACGTGGCACAAGAGAGTTTCATGGGTTGGATGCATGTTTTCAGGAGGGAAGAGGTGGGTATATATCCCATTGTCAGACAGAGCTGAGCTTTACCAATCCTCTGACAGAGTCCTCGTGTAGTGAGTCCTGGCTGGCTGGGTTGTAGAAGCCGGCCTGCATAGTGTGGCTGTGACCCAGGGGGCTGCCGCAGGGGAGCATACCTGGCGGCGATGGCACTTCCTCTGGAGTGAGAAAGTGGTGGTGGGCCACCGGCTCCTGGAGGGGGTGACTGTGGTTGTGTGTGTGGCTGTGTCCGTGGATTGGCAGCATATCCGTGGTCTCGTGGCAGCTGAGGCTAGGGGTGGACGTCGGAGGGGTGGGCTGGCCGAGGGGGAGCGAGGTGCACGGGCCGCCCAGGGTGAGGGAGGTGCGGCCAGGCAGAGAGCCTCCGTTTTCAGGTGAGGCCGTCAGGATGACTGGCTCGCTGCTCTGCTGCTGGAGGAGGGGTGTGGCGGCGGCCTGTAAAACGAATTTGGTGCTCTGAATGCACTGGTCTTGGTCACACTGAGAGAAAGCAGTGGAAAGCGGGAGAAGAAAAGGAATAAAGGAGGAAATGTGAAAGTCAAGAAGGACAGATAAGGTGCCAGAGTTGAAGGACGGAAATAGAAAAATAAATAACAGCGAGGCAAGTGTTGAAAATTAGATGGAGGAGGCAAGAAGAAACAACAAACAGGATATGTGGAAAGACAACAGAGGAGGGGGCAGGTGATTGGATAAGGGAGAGAGAGAGAAAAAGATGTTAGTACCCTTGTTAGAACGCAGAGCCACACAAAGAACCTGCACCAGCTCGTGCATCTGCCCCAGTAAAAACAGAGCTGAGGTCAGCGGACAGAGATGAAAACACAGGACTATTAAGTCACTGCCTCATGACCTATTGATCTTTATTGCCTTTCTTTAGAGTGGAAATCACACGTCTGAAAGTGGAGCAGAGTAACTGGGTTAGGACATGGAGCGTAATCAATAGCACACATTAGCTTCAGGGAGATTAGCTTTAACCCTGTTAGCCCTTAATCACCACAGAGCAATCATATAAATTAGAGACCAGTGGAAGATGAAAGATTCTCTGGTTGAGAAGGAGTTAAAAAGCCATACAAACAAATAAACACTTTCCTCCATCCATCCCGCACCACTCCCAAAGTCTGACTGACAAGGAATTTGATGCACAAAGATTCATCCCAGATATCTCACCTTTCTGTCTCAATCTCACTGACCTAAAAAGAGCAGATTACACATGTGATTTAAACAGAAGTTGAGCTACCTTTGACAGCACAAGAGATGTGATTCCAAGCGTTATCAATCCTCTTATCAGAAGCACGAATCAACTGCTCTTGACTTATCACCTTTACGAGCTTGGCCTCTCTCCAGGTGGTTGAGAGGGCCAATTTGAGCGAGGGTTATTGGACTGAAATGACACGGAAACTTCTCTCGCAGCTGTGTTAGCGCAGCAGAGCTACATCATCAGCCTTGAATAGAAAATCAAATAAAGAGGGGGGAAAAATGAAACAGCGCTTTGTCCCTTTCTTTCTACTTTCAGGCCTGTTTTATAAACAGTCATAGCTAGACTGACTCAGCACTGTCCATCCCCCACGGCAGACAGACACACACACACGCAGAACTACAAGGAACAATGTGTACATAGACTGCTGATAGACTAACCTTGGATAGCAGACAGCAAGTGAAGCGGCACAGGCCATGTTTTGGTTGTTTTTTCACGCGTGGCAGTGATAAAACAACGATAAGAGAACCTTTTCTTACATCAAAAACTGAATCCCACATTTACAATTTATTCCTTGATTTCATGACTGAGCTGTGTACATTAGTCAACATGACACAGGTAGATTATATCACTCTAGTGGTAGAGAGTAATTTCAATTCATTCATTCATTCATTTTCTGTAACGGCTTATCCTGTTAGGGGTCGCGGGGGGGGCTGGAGCCTATCCCAGCTGACATGCCGCAAGAGGCAGGATACACCCTGAACATGTCGCCGGGCTAACACATAGAGACAGACAACCATTCACGCTCACACTCACATCTATGGGCAATTTAGACTCATCAATTAACCTGCATGTCTTTGGACTGTGGGAGGAAGCCGGAGTACCCAGAGAAAAAATACAGTATTTTCCTGCAAAGCTGAAATGATTACTCCATTAATTTAGTAGATCCATAGAAAAAAGAGAAAAATGCTCTCAGTAGAGTGCAGATTTCCACTAGGCAGCCACCTGGGCTGATCATGGCGACTCAAGACAATTCTGTTACTGCAGATGCAACATTTCAGAGCATCCCAGAAGCTAACATAAATACACGCCGTATCTATTTTTGACGGAGCTGCAGCGTGTTGCACAGAGCAGAGTGAGCTCTCATGCTAACACCTGTCATAATGAGGAAGAACGTATCTTCATAACTTAAACACAGCACAAATCTTTGCTCCGTGTGATCCATTTGATTGTTCAATCCATTCATGACTGGACTGTATATGGTATTATTAACTTTGACACCGTGCGGCTGATGGGACAAAACCCAGTCCTAGCCACAGCCACCGTTGTGGTGTTGCCAGTAGAACTGTCCCTCCCAACTCCCTCAGAGTTAAGATGGCATCATGACACATTGGGCATGGAATTAATCTGCAGATGATTCAACAAGCAATCTGAGGACACCATATTTGACTCTGGCAATTGTCGACATTTTTCACTATTTTATCACATGTATCAGACCAAGTAAATAATTGACAACGAAAATAATAATTAGTTGCAGCCCTGCTTTTTAGTCAGTTTGTGCATTTAATTTAGGTTTTCAGAAATGTCAAACTGAGTGAAATATTTACAAAAGCTGACACCATTTATGTTCCATCCTTAAACAAATCTTAAGATGAGATAGTTGAATCCAGCAACAAGTTGGGAGATTCCAGCCATCTGTGTTATTCCTGACAACACACCGCTGTCTGCCGTGTCTGATAATAAACTGTCCATTTGGCTGACACTTAGGTGGTAATTTGTTGTTGAACTGGCCTGAGAAAGAAAAATATGAATGTATGACCTTTCTGTTCATTATTTAATCTTTAATAAAACTGATTACACAAGAGTATGAATGTTGATTGTATCCAGCTCTTATGGGAACAAAGTTTTCAGTGACTGTAACTCCATCATTCATGCAGCTGACAGAAGTGAGTGGTGAAACTGAAAACTGAGCCGTGGGCTGTCAGTCCCTCATCACTCACTGTGCAATTATCAACAAGGAAATGGTGGGTGATCAACTTGCACTGTGTGTGTGTGTTGCACAGAAATAGCTCACAGCTCATAGAGGAAAAAGACTTAGACAGAGGAAGTTGTAAAGGAAGGAAGGCAATGCCAGAAATAGAAATATTTACAAGCCAAAGCAAACTGTGTTAAATGAGGTTAAAGGACAAGTTCGCCCAAATTACAACATATTTTCTCACAAGCTCACAGTGATATCTATCCATGCAGAAATTGCTGGTTTAATTACCTCTGCCGTGGAGGTCATGTTTTCTTTTCGGGTGATTTATTGGTCTGTTTGTCAGCAGAATTAAAGTAACACTACTGGCCTGATTTTCATGAAATTTGGTGGAACGGTGTAGCATGGGCCAGAGAAGTGCCCATTAGACCACATTAGACTAATTATTTTCCACTTTTGTTAACATTGAGAGTTAGGGCATTTGGCCTTGGCTGAGATCTGTATTCTCTGAGTGCGCTTCTACTTTATAATGAAAATGAATACTCACAGAATTGAAATATAACGTTACACAAACTAAACTAACAATCATTATTTCTGATTAATCTGTTGATTCAAATGTTTTGGATGAATTGTTCTGTCTTGAAAATATAAAAAAAATGATTGAAAAACTGAGTATTTCCAGATTCTGAGGATGACTTCAAATTGCATCTTTAGTCCAACCAACAGTCTAAAACCCAAATACTCAATTTGCAATGATCTCAAACAGAGAAAAGCTACAAGTTCTCACACACGAGGAGCTAAAGCCAGAGGATATCTGCCATTTTTTATTTTTTTTGGTGTGTTACTTTTTTTTGTAATTTGGGTGAACTGACCCTTTAACTGGAGGCTATGATAACTGCTTTCCATCGAATTGTGCACCTCTACCCCTCACCCAACTAAATCCCAAAAGGAGATTGTATGTTATTGAGGCTACACTGTTACCATGGCAACCACTTACAAGGCTTCTTCATATCGGCCGTCGTTTTAAGCTGCATCACAGACAAAAGTACCTCACAAAGAAACGGGGCTTTCATAGTCCAGATGCAAATGCAACCTAAATGCATTAACCAACACAGTGCTATAAATCCACAGCCTGGATGTGGGACAGGCACAAATTAACAATAGGTAAGGAGATATAAATGTGTGTCGCCAATTATCCATTATTCTTTAACATTCAGCTAAATCAGAGCGCTGGACAGCCAACAGTGATGTCACTGGGTCCTGGTGTACACCTGTACATCACTGCAGCCAGGTGAGAAGTTAAATAGATACTTAAGAAGATTTTGAGGGGGTGTTAAGTTATCTATCTGTCTCTATCTGTGTTTTCTGCAGGGCATTCACACAGGATAAACAAAGTCTGTGTTTTACTCAGATTTACTGACATAATCCCCAAGATATGATGCACACAGTCATTTTCAACTCTACACAACACAGAAACCCTGCACAGCACCAGTAGCAGTGATGTATGCTGTCAACCTCCTGTTTTATTTTAAATGTGGGCTGAACAAACAGAACCGATTCTGCCACACATTGTCACACGTCATCCATCTCATCATCTTTCAAGATTTCACTCTTCTGATGGATTTGAGCTATCTTCTTGTGCAAATGTGTCTCCATGCTGTTTAGCAAGATGAGCCTCCTACACCCAAAATGCTATCAAAACTTTAATTTATCATTGCCAAAGCAGCCTCCATAATTGTTTACGGGTAAAGAGGTAGGAAAAGAGGCACGAAGAAAACAAAAATCCTAAATATGATTCCAAATCAAGGAGATGCCAATACGCACAGGACTACTATATCATTATGTCTGTGTTTGGCTAAATATGGTAGGTTATTTGCAGTGGAATTTTTACTTGACAAAGTACGATGATGGCAGATCGGGGATTTAGCGACCTCCGCAATTGTCACAAATAACTAGAGGTCCCCAGGTAATATCATAGACTGTTCAAAATAATACACTTAGCCACCATGACATCACCCAGTGGTTTGTGGACTTCCACTTGAAGTGTCAAGTTCAGCCTTCTGGCCGTCGCCATCTTGGTCCTTTGGAGCCAGATGTTACCATATTTGGACAAAAGGGTGGTGCTGTGGAGGAGCGAGGGGTGAAACTGACTGTCACTCAAAGCGGCCCTGCCCTTAATTATGTGTAACCTTTATAAAATGTAAATGAGTGAGTTATGGAAAAACTCTCCCCCCATACAGTTGTCATAGATATTGAAATAAGCTATAGAGACCAAACCGGTTTTTTTGTACCCGCTGTTAACATGTTTATTTCTACTGTAAAGTTGGTTGTTTTAATGTGGGTGTCGCTCGTTTTAATTTGGGTGTCGCTTTCCGAGCCAGCCTCAAATGGCCATTCAAGGAACTGCAGTTTTTGGCACTTCTGCATTGGCATCATTCTTCAGCCCTGGAGGTTGTCGCTTGGGTAATACTAGTCCGATGCAAACACTTATTTAACTTATCTAATGTGACATGTCGGATTCACACTCTACTGATGATGACCCTCCTTGTCATAAGTCGATGGCAAAAGATTCCAAGATAAAAAATGGCTGACCCACTGTACTGTGTTTTTCACACTGTCAGTTTAGGCTTACATTTTAAGGCTAAACAGCTAAAAGTCTGAATCAAGTACAATACATTTCTATTTTACAATTCACTTCTGTTCCGTCACCTCTATCTCTCTCACACACACTTCATGTACATTCACACACTTTTCTCAAATAGCACCCACCCACACACCTCTGTAGTAAACAGACAAAAATGATGGGAGACTTTTACTCACAGTGGTCCGAACGGATTTACTAAAACAAACCAGCAGCAGCCTCTTGAAAACTACTTGATGTCGAAATACAACGTGGACCTGAAATGAGTGGTCTAGCCCGCACTGGATTTATAAGGCAAACAAAGCAGTGCAGTGAGTTGCATCAGTCGGCGTGGGGGGATGAAGACAAGAATACTCAGAAATAGTCCCTCCTGATGTGTTAGCAGTGTGGCATGTTACAGCGTTTAACAAATGGACTTTAAGTAAACAGCTGACTCTGTATCAGTATGCTGATAAATGGCCAGCAGCCGGCACAATAGGACAACTCTGGCTGCTAATCATGAGCGCTACAGAAAACAGATGGCAGTTATTTCTGAATGTGCTAACGTAAAGGAATGTTCCTATGGCTCTCAGCCCATTACAAGTTGTCCACACATTTAGGACCTGAAGACAGATGACATTCACGTTCGATGTCTCAATGAGAACTGACAGGAGGAGGTTGACTATGAATGAGAACAATGGGAGGACTGTGGCGCAGACGGAGGGCACCAGTGAAAACGTTCAGTAGATGTGTGTGTGAATAGGCCTTAAATCCGGCATGTTATGTGCGAGGTTAATGGCTGAACTTAACAACAGTAGACTTGTTGCTTCTATTCAGGCAAACCGGTCAGTGAGGTCAGTACAATGTCCTCTTCACAGCACCAGCTATTCTCCTCCAAGACTGTAAGAAACAGTTTAACACAACAGGAGATGTCTGTTTACTGACTGTGGTGTACTTTCACTTTGTGAGATTGTGTCTTTGTACAAAATGTTAATGCATTATGTATTATCTCTCTGCTCTCGCTGCTCATTGTTTTTCTTGGGCGCACTGCAAGACCTGGATTATCAGCATGATGAGGAAACCTGTAATCATTCATACAGTTAGGCCTGTCACAATAATGGCTTTTGCCAGACGATATATCGTTCTAGAAATAACTGCGATAAACAATATTATTGGCATTTTGAGACCACTTTACATCCACTTATAAAATGATAATAGTGAGGCTCCAGAACACTGCAGTTACCTCCATAATCCAGCCAATGTGCTGCAGTCAGGTCCCAGGGATGGACGGCCTGGGAGCCGTGCGGATTGCTGGTGGATTTACAGACTGGAGGGTGAAGTTGTTGGAGGGTACAAACAACAAACGACAGCCTTTTGGCTCATTGCTGGGAGTTGGCAAGCTACAGACTATCAGGGCTGTGCATCTTCCACTCCAAAAGTGTAGCTCCAGGATAACCTACCAGTAAGCTATACTGTTATCTTTGAAGTGTTGTTTTATTTTTCTTCAGACTCAGTGGAGAGAAAAAAAAAAGGGAGAATCGCTGCACCCAAGTCATATAATAGTCGGGGAAACCCTTCTGTGTTTGTTAGCATCAAGTGGAAATGTTGGTGACATTCTTAACACAACAGGCAATGTGATAAGTTGATAAAACAATTATTGTGACAGGCATTCATACAGTATTCTGACTGATAAGCAGACTGTAAGACAGGAGAGTGACTGAAATTAGAGTTAATTCATACAGCTCAGAGTGCGATGCCACCTCAGCACACACACACACACACACACACACACACAGAGGCCCCTTCCTTGTTACCGCTGACCTAATTTACAGACGACATGGAGCGACACATGCAAAATTAAAAACATCACCGACTCGCTCTTTGCAATTCAGAGCAATTTCATCAGTTTCACTCTGGTGGGATGAAGAAAACTAACTGGGTTTGCTTTCCCAGGTCTGGATAGAGAGAGGAGGATGCAGCTGGTTTGTTAATCTGCCAAACATTGAGAATTAAGTGAAACTGCTGTTTGAAATAGTTTGACCTTATCTGGCCTTTACCTTCTCTGTCTAGGCCGTGTTATCTCAGCCAGTCCTAAAACCAATAGCATAAGTTTACCATTACAAACAAACACAAAATAATATGAGCCATGGTGTCTGTAGTTTAGATTCATCACAGTGACAAAGGGGCTAAGTTCATCTGCCTCAATTAGCGAGAGATGATTTTCTGTTTTTGGCAAATAAGACAACAGCTGGAGATCTGTCAGACCGGCTGCTGTGAAAGGTACTTTGTCTCTGTGAGTCATGCTGACCAAGGTCTGGCCCTGTAGGAGTCACAGTATGGTCTGCATGAGGCTGGGGCAAACAGTAGTGCAGCCATGCAGCTAAGGACCGGTGAATGTAGACGACTGAGAATACTTCTTAATGTTAAATCACTTTCACTTTGTAAAATCATCTGGACTGAAATCCTCAGGATTATTATTTCAACATGTTAACTGTGAGCCAGTATCAGTAGGCTTTTGAGAATAGAGAAGAGCCAAATGCAGAAGTATTCAGCCCCTTTATTCAATGCTTCTTCTATTTCTAAAATATCATCCATCAAGTGACCTGCCCTCTTCGGAGGCCATATTCACTAACAGTCTGAGAACACTCTCAGAGAGCTCTTAACTTGGCCTGAAAACATTCTACCAAGGAGTCCTGGCTTAGGAGTGATTTAGGAAGGTTTTTATGGCACCTCTGAGCAAGGAAAGGACAGAAACTTTTACTTAGTGATGAGGTGTGTTTTAAAAGGTGTGATTGGTTGAGCCTGAAAGGTGCCGACATCAAGTGGAAATTAAATGATTTGCGTCACAATATGAAGTCATCACTGCTGCACTGTTGCATGTTTCCAGTTGCCATATATCCTGGTGAAGAGATCACGTTCATTTCTGGCGTTATTGTGTTGGGTGAGAGACGTGAGCACATCTCTAATAAGACCAACCACAAACATGATCCCTGCATGATCTTATCTGTAGTGTTTCATCAACTCACTGTCATTCAGCATTGTGGGTTTTTTTTCTCCTACCTTTTTGTCTTTCTGCTATTTTCTCCTCTATGAAACTCTTAAACTCTTAAAACAGAGTTCATTAAGACATCACAAAATGAAATTCAAGGACTTTAAGTTACTTTTTCAAGCATTTTTTCTTCCATTTTCAGGGACTTCACTCAGCAAATAAAATAAATTACTCAACAAAAATTTACATGTCAGAGAACAATCTGAAAGTAGAGCAAGGAAATAATGCCAGTTTCACTTTCAGATTTTAGCGGAGTTTTTACGATGGCGCACCGCTGAAGAGAGAAGAAAACAATTCATTAGGAATATCCCGATCTGATATTTGGATCGGTATCGGCTCCCGATATTAGCAAAAAACGTGCATCAGCATCAGATTGGACTGCATGGAAAAATGCCGATCCAAGAACTCCAATCCAGTTTTTCACAGTCACAGATACAGGTTTACCAATCCAGCCCAGCGCTCTGCGATTCAAGCAGTCCATTCCAGTGATCCGCTCCAGCACTTACTATCAATCCACCAGGCCAGCATGTAGACGGCAGACACACATGGAGGGTAGGAAGAGTAACGGTCAATTTACTTAACTGACTATTTGTTTTCTGCTCTGTTTTTTTGAGAGTGATATTTTTATTTGGTTTACACTCTTACTGTTTAAGTAAAGAGCACTGATGGCATTGTTTTGGGCACAATTAGTGAAATTGGAGCCATGGATGGACTATTGCTTGTTTAACAGTTGTACAATATTTTGTGTGGTTTTTTGTCCACTCTGTTGGTCCCAGGAAAAAGCAGCACCAGGCTGGCACTAACACAACTAAAATAACTGAAAAGGAAAGGCTGCATTGTTTGTTAAATGTCAACAATGTCTTGTGGTGTTAATCTATTTTTTATTTATTAGGGGAGCAAAGCACAAGTGTGTGGAGTCTTGCTGCTATTTTAATTTCAATGTTAGACATTTTAAAGATTTCTTGTGTTGATTTATTTTCTATTTATTAAGGGGCCAAAGCAGCCAAAGCAAACCAGCTATATTTTTCATTTAATGTTAATGTTCAAGTTTAAAGTTTGTTTATTTAACCCTGTTAACAATAAACAGGTTAGTTTCTCATACCAGCTGTTGTGGATCATTCTAACTAACTCGATTAAGTTGTTCTTGTTACAGTAATATCGCTTGATCAAACCTTTTCCTACATGACTGACAACAAAATAAGTGAAAATGTATAATACGCGCTTGGATCGGAATCGGCCAAAACTCAAGGCTGTAATATTGGTATTGGATCGGAAGTGAAAAAGCTGGATCGGGACATCCCTACAAATCACAGTGAAAAATTGGCTCATGAAGTTGAGTACTGTTAAGTTTAGCCATGCCAACATAGGCCTACTGCTTGTGTCAGGGTTCTAAGAGTGGAGCAAAGTACAAATAAATGTCAGGTGGGACATCATCAAAGCAAGGAGGAAAGGAGAGGAAAAGCACTGCAGTCGTGCCAAGTAGTGCAAGACAGTGACGCATTAAAATTAAAAAAGAAAAAGCTAAGCAATTTCTGATTCTGTGCAATTAAATTATATTGATATGATGACTTTGGTCAAAATATAAGACAGGGTTATGTGGGTCTTTTGAATTTCAAGGACTTTTTAAGCACTTTGTTTAAAAATAGGTGACTTTCAAGGTGATTTTTTCTTCTCCTCAAAATTCTCCGCAATTCAAGTACCTTGTGTGATCTCTATTCTCTCTCTACACAGTTTTTCACCTAAGGCGCTCTTGTGAGTGTTAAGATGCTTTGTGAATAACTTTTATCTTTACCGGTATTTAGTCTGTAAGTGGAAATTCTTAGAAAACTTAACCATTTTAGACTTTTCTTAGAATTTCTGTACTCGAAAGCTTTGTGAATATGGCCCAAGGTCTCTCAACACTCAACTACAAACATGCAGACTATTCGTGACCATTCAGTCTGCATTTTTACTTCTACCAAGTTAACAACCTGACTGTAGTATCCTGGAGAAATGACAGAGTCAAGTCAGTGTCTTACCATGTGGCTCTGCTGAGACTGGGTGGCGCCGTACATAGTGATGCCATTGGTTGGTGGTGCCAGCTGCGGTGTGTCCGATTGGATAAAGCCTCGTCTGTCAATGAGACTAGTGGGAGAAAAACAAGGAAGGGAGAAAAGCATTGTCTGTGGGCATTCATTCACAAATATTACAAAGCAAATGGCATCACCCAGTAACAGATTAAACGCAATAGAACATCGAAAGCTTGAAAGCACAGATGTAATAATGAAACAGCCACAACACTTTTGACTGATTGAAACAACAGGCTTATCCTGTATCTACAGCCAGGCTGGATTAGCAGAGTGCAAATGCCCCTGTGTGTCAGTGGTACCACTCTGTTAAAAGAGACAATAGCATGTAAGTGATTGTGTGATGTATTAATGTGTACAGTGCAGGTAATACATTAACATACCCTGGCAGAATTTGTTACATGTTTACCGTTCATTAAAGAGAACATGAGTGATCAGGCAAAACACTTTTTTTTTAACGTCTAATGAGATTCAAATTAAACTAAGGCATCACAGAATAGCACAGTTATTAAACGGAACATAGCAATAAAGAAAATACTGCAAAGGTTACTGTCCAAAAGTTTGTCTACCCTTAGTTCTTAATAGTGTCTATTGCCCTCATTAGCATCAATGACAGCTTGCAGTCTTTTGTGATAGTTGTGGACAAGACCCTTTATTTTGTTAGGTGATAAAGCTATCCATTCGTCGAAGCAAAAAGCCTCCAGGTCCCGTCAGTTCTTGGGTTGTCTTGCACAAACTGCACGTTTGAGAGCTCCCCAAAGTGGCTCAATGGTAATGAGGTCACAAGGCTGTGATGGCCACTCCAGAACCTAACCACTGTAGTGTGGACTTGGCCTTGTGTTTTGGATCACTGTCATGTTTGAAGGACCGAATGTGTGTCCCAGACGCAGTTTCCAGACTGCCCTCCTGCGTTCTGATGCTTCAGTCATTCTCGCATCAATTCGACGAAATACCATGTGCCACTGCAGGTCAACCACCACAAAAACATCAGAGATCCCTGTCCATACTTCCCAGTAGGGATGGTGTACTTTTCTTCATAGGCCTTGTTGACTCCTCTCGAACATAATGTTTATGGTCGTGACCAAGCGTCGCTACTCCATGCTTGTCTAGGTGCTACGTGCATGTTGCAAGTGGGCTGGATGCTAAGTCATATTATAAAAAATATGTTCTGCCAGGAGTATGTATATCAATGAGCACAACTGATCTTCCATATCTTCCACTCAAACACAAACATTCACACATACATATATAAAATCACCACCACAGTTTCTGTCTCATCGTTACTGCTCCAGAGCTCTGACATAGCTGGTTACACAATGACCTGCTGAACTCTCAGTATGCACATGTGTGTGGTCATGGGCCAGATGTATGTGATAATGACTATTTGTCAGCCAGATAAAGCACACACACCACACACACAGAGCCAGTTGAGGTGTTAAACTGTGTGAGCAGGGTAATCATTTAACCCAAAGTTAACAGTGTGACAGTGTGTTCCAGTGGGACTGAGCTGGATTCAGGTGGAAATGGTTTGCTAGAATCACAGACACAAACTCCGGGAATATACAGCAACGGCTTGTGTTGCTGGTAATGAACACTGGAACGTCTGCAAATGCCGTTAGGAAGAAATGAGTGTAAAGACATGTAGGCTGATGCATTAGAAAATGTGAGTCAAGGTCTCAGCAGGGAACGAAATGCAAGAGGCTTTTGTCTCGGTGTGTGTGAGAGGCAGGGTTGCTTGCATAGTCTGAAGCTGAGGTGAAACATTCCTTTCTTACTGGTGGACCCAGCTGTGCAGTGCCTGTGGCCGGCCACAGACACACACACACACACACACACAAAAACCACACGCCCAGATGGCAGCCACCTGTGCGCTGAGGACTCTCCTTTGCCACCCACTGGAATCATTATTGGTGACTTATGGCTTGTGATGGCTGGGGCATAGTACAGCCGGATACACTCGCAGGATGTTGCCAGAGGCCACCGTCACTCTTCTTATACTTTATGTTAGTGGCTCTATCTATATATTAGGGCCTCTGGAGATTTTCAAATGAAGCTTTGAATGTGTGACTTCAAATTTTATGACATCACAGCTACAGTTTGGTACCAAAACCCAGTGCCAATATGGCAATGATTCCTATATGACTGGTGCGTACTGGGCCGCATCACAACGCAGATTTTGTTGCCTCATTTTGGTGCCGGATTGTGTGCGTAGTGAGTGTGCAGAAAAAGAGAAAGCGTTTGTGTAACAATGATGCATGTCAACAGATCGTAGCAGAGACTTTGAAATTAATTTTAAGTTAGTGAGCTAACTAACCTAACCTGGCCAGGCTCACTTAAGGTGGGCCGTTAAAGGTGGACCAGCTGTTCTTATTGAGTACGTTTACATGCACAAAATAGCCTGTTTTTTTTACCCTTATTCTGAAAAGACAATATTCCTACTAATATTCCACTAATATTCCTGTTTGCATGCAGCTATGCACACTCCATTACCGTGTTCTAAAATGTCGAAATACCTCAAAGTATCGAAAATGTTTACAGTAACAGCTGGAGCCATTTGTCATTTTGCTGCTTTGCATCAAAATAAGATTTCTTAAAGTTTACTATCAGTGGTGGACTTGTTGGTAGGTACACAGCCTCTCTTTTATTCCTTCCCGAAAAGGTCAGTGTTGTGATATTTACATATCCCAAAACATGTTAATCAAGTCTTCCAAAATGTGTAACAGCAAGTATGTATCTTCTTCCAACCAGAGCTGTAGGTTTCTGCATGCATTTCTACACCAGCATGTTCCGTGGCTGCTCGGTCAGATTTGGATCTGGGGAATTTAGAGGCCAGGTCGATGCCTTTAGTTAATTCAATTCAATTTTTATCTTTATTTTTGTGGGCTAATTTACCTTTAATGAACAGGACAGTATAGCGTGAAGGGTATAGAGAGAGAGGACGACACGCAGCAAAGGGCCACAGGCTGGAATCGCACCTGCAGCCGCTGCAGCAAGGACGATGCCTTTGTACATAGGGGGGCCTGCTCTATCCACTAAGACACCAATCAGTTTTCCTTAATGAATAAATGTAATTTATGGTGCTGTTAGATTGCTGGTAGACTGCTTCATTAATACAGATGTGTACCTCCCTTGGTTTGTGGCAAGAGTAAAACAGCAGTGAAAATGTTTCTGAAAGGCTAAATGCCATTAGATATGGACTGAAATGGAAGATATAAACATGTTGTGAATTTTTCGAAATTATTACATCCATCTGTTTCTAATAACTTTTGGACTTCAGAATGCACTGGGGTTAATTATATTAATGCAGCCTGGTCTTTATCTGCAGCTGTGCAGAGATACCGAGTTTAAACAGAATAAACAGACATGCAAAAAAAGCTGCACAGCATTTGGAAGTCAACGTTATGAATGAAGCTTGAAACTATTCTGTACAGTCGTGATATGTATTTAGTCTAACTAGAGACTGTGTGTTTCTCTAACCTTCTGTTTTTATGCTTAAATGAGTGCAAAGCAAAAGGCCAAAGTTTAAGACTGCAAGTTCCAAAGGCTAAGAGATGTTGGTGACGTCTTGACAGCATTCTTGTGAGCGCTCTATCTTAAAAAGTGGGTCCGATGGCCAGTGAAGATAAAAACAGATAGTAGGTATCTCTGTCCAGTGGGTCAGCTTGAACACTTTCAAACCATGATGAAAGGAAGGAAAAAAGAGCAGTCTGAGACGCTGCAGTCAAGACGTACATTTTCACAGATGAGTAATGAGAATTGTTGGGTAAAATGCTGAACTGAAAGAAGCTGGGAGGGAATGTGCGATGTGTACTGACATTTACAGTCACATGGACATGAGAAAGTCACTGTGACAGTTGGCCTGTATTTTTGTTAAATCACATGAACAGCAAAAGTGTGAAATCTAATATATCAAGCCAACTTTGATCTTGGATTTGGTTAAAATGGGCTTGAAATCCTTTCCACTCATGCAGTATCTCACTGGCTATGTATAGAGAAAAGGCTGCAGGCAGGCTCGTCTCAAAGCAGCTCCTCACATCAAAAGAAGTCTCGACTAACAGTTCTATTTTAGTCTTCACACAAAACGCTAAATTACAATGAGGGGTGAAAATAAAAACAGGTGCTGTGACCTACTACAGTAAAGGTGACAAATGGGTTTTCTTTGAGCGGTGAGTGATAGGGCTATTATGTCATCACATGGGCACCTGGGAATGCCTAAATCACCTCGTAAAAACACATCAACACACGTCATACCTCGGTGGCAGTGGTCCACACAGTGCTGCACAGCAGTTGGTGAATATATTGCCATAGCTGTAGGGGTTATAGTTGTCCTTCCCTCTTTTAGAAGACCATGAACCTTTTATCTGGAAGAAACCACACAGCACAGATAAAAATCTCAAGTGTCACTGGATGAAAAATCACGTCTGTCTAACACAGATAATGCTTGTGTATCGTGTCTAGTCCGGGGCTAAGAATGTTTACGGTACATACAGGGATTGGACCTGTGACCTTGGTGTTTAATAGCCACGTTCTTAGCGCGCTATTACCAAGCTCCAACCAACGCTAACTCTCTCCTGTCTGTGTGTTCTGTCTCTAGCAGGGGTGTAGTGCTATTTAAGAAGCAGAGTCCACCTATGACGGATGAAGTTGTGGGTCATTTCAAAGGTTATGTAACAGATGTTTCTACGGTGGTGAGTTTACATACATCAGACAAACTCCACCGATAGAATAAAAGGATGTTTTGTTGTGTTTGTATTTTTACTAGTTAACAGACTAAGAAAAAACACTCAAATCATTGTGATATTCAAAGGCTACTGCTAGCAGGTACCTGCAACTTTGACCATCCCATCTGTTTTTATTGTCTCTCTTACAAGACATTTGCTTCAGTGATGACTGGATCAAGCACTAAAAAAAAGTGTATGAATTTTAAGCGAATTATGTGAACTGCGAATACTTCATTTCCTCACTTGGAGAAAAAAAGTGCCAGAGCAGAGTTCTGTTGCACTCTGGCAACACTACACCACTGGTCTTTAGTCAGTCTCGCGGCCCAAAACCCTTGAATTTGCTGCCAATTTAGTCAAAAGTTTTATGTGATTTTTTGCGGGAAATTGCAGCAAATGACAAAAGGAGAATTTTTTTTTTGATTTTTTTAATTACTAACTCCAAAAAATAAGTCATGTAATCACTTGCTATAATAATCATACTGAATATTACAAAAATAGCTGCAAATGTTTTTTATAGTTCCCTTCTTTAGTTTTATTTAATTAGTTTCAAAACATGGACTCCAATAATGTTGCAAAAAATCCTGAGTGAATATTGTAGCTCTCAAACCATACAATGTGACTATAAAACAACATGTAAGCTACATCATCTGTAAACATAGCATTTTAATACATTCAACACATACAGTATTGTATGCATTTAAACAGTCCAAATTCTTATGTCAATTCAGAGTGTTTCTCCATGCTGCAATGCCATTAGCGTGATTTGATGATGCGGCTGATGACGTTTCAAATGACGTCCCATGCGCAATGACTTCCGGTCAGCAGGAAAATGAGGAAAAACGCAGAAAAATCACAGGACTTTTGAAAAAAATTGCAGTACCCCACAAATATTGCAGACTTTCGTTGAATTTGTGTTAATTATATCGTGATTTTCTGGAGGGACTGTTAAGATTGTAAAGTGAGAAATAATATAAATAGAAGAAAATATTTAAAAAAAATAATTACTTGGATGAACAGCCTCATGACCACTTGTAAACAAAATAAAAGGATACCAACAACTGCCATTAACAAAGAACACTAACACCAGTGTCTAATCCTCACAGGAAAAGTAACTTACACCAAACAGTAAACTAAACAATCTAACAGCAATGCTTCATGCTTTTATTATGGTGTCTCCTTATTTTGTAGTTCATATTTTAAGGAACAGTATATGTGGCACACTGATGTCTGTTTTATACTCACATCCTCATTGGTGGTCTGATTAGAGCTGATCAGGTAGGTATGGAAGCCTGAGAGGCCCACTATGGACCAGACAGAGAAGAAACACACCACCACCTCCAGCACAGTGACACGGTTGAGTCAAGGGATAATTGTTTAACTAAATGGAAGAATGGATTAAATAAAAACGGCGGTAGACACACAATAATGTTAAAGCACATGCACACAAAGACACACACACATTATAGACCCATATGGAGCCAGCATGGACACAATATAGCACTAGTCCTAACAGCTAGCGTATTGACCTACAGCCTCGGGGCTGTCCTCCTCTTGCCAATAGGTCCTAGTTACCCGTTCACTTGGCTGGGACTGCAGAACGCTGCTCATTTTCTCTGCTCCACATAAAGCACGGAAACACAGACACTGTTCAAGATGAATCCCTCTGCTTTTATGAAGAAAAGAAAAAAATACAGTAGCCCTTTAGATCTGAGGATACAGTCTCTAAAAGAATATCTTATTCATTAAAAGGAACCACAAATACCCTTAGTACAAATAAGTCTCTGTGGGCATATTGGTAGAATATTACATACTCAAAGACCACGAGCCAGTCTGTTAAAGTGTACTGTAAAAAACAACTAAACACCCTCACTCTGCGCCTTTCTCTCTCTTAATCTCCCTCTTCTTTTTCTCTCTTCCCATTCTCTTCCTCCTTAGCAAGGACAAAACATGTCATCATTCACCTCGTACAAAGGACTGCTACGATACTATCGACTGCAGTTCCCCTTTATTAAAGTCCTGTAGGACACAGGCCGTTATCAGCTTGGCTTGGCATGCATTTCTCTGCCAGAGAAACAGTTATCTCACTCAGCCATGGAGAGAAAGGGCAGAGAGAGAGAGTGTCATAGCCCTGAGCTTTTAACTTGATTTGTGGCTTAGAAATAGCGTTGGGTATCATTTAGATTTGATCAATGCTGATCTCCAAACTTGCTTATTGATTTTGGGTCTTATAGGATCCTGGTTCAGATTCTTATACTGTTTAAAATCAGAGAAGAATTCAAATAGCTATATGGCTTACAGGTAATATCTCAATATCTCTAGGATATGCCATCATAGGATATATCTCAATATTTTCATATTTTTGGTTGATTTAACCCTTTGACGCTACCAGATGAAACAAGTGTGATCATTCTGCTACACTCACTGTATTTGGCACCTTAGAGGGCTTTAATTTTGATTCAGATTGTTTTTTGAAAATGTATTCTCTATTAAGTCTGAATAATTGAACACACATCTGAAATTCAAATTTTCTCTGAAATGCAGTCTTTCTGGCAGTAGTGTTTTTAAATTATCATTTATTTTATCTTTTATTTTATATTTAAACCATTTTGTTTATATATTTATTCATTCATTCACTCATTAATTTATTCATATTTTTCTATTTACTTATTTTTTATCTAGTCATTTATTACTGACAGACTGACTTATTGAATAAATGTGAAAAAAAAAACTTTTAATGGAAGAAATCTTTCACTTAGAAGTTAGTGTCTACACTCTCTTACCGTAATGCCAGATATATACACACACCACAAAACAACATGGGGGCAAGTTTGACTTTTTTTTCATCTTTCTTCAAAGTGGGGGCTGGCCTAACTGTAGTGTTGTAGACTGGGCTGTGCTTTAAGTAATGGAACAGACTGACTGTACTGCTACCTTCAGCAGCAATCCTTCTGTGGCATATTTTGATGAAGACAGTCTGTCCCACATCTGCCCTTCTTTTCATCTTTTTACTGCATCCGACCTTTATTACCTGGATTCACAGCTATAAGATCAAATGGCAGGAAGCCAAACTTTACTGAAATGTCAAAATAAAACATTTGACTTGCCTGGATTTACAGCAGTCCACACGATTATCACTGATGCTGTGCTGAAACAATAAGCTGACTTACAGGGTATTTGTAACAGCTGTAGCTTAAGACGTCTCGCACACACTTGGCATCAATCACACAGACGGACATACCCGCGCTTATATCCAATCTCACTCACACGGCATCTCTGTAGAGGGAGCGGGGGCAAGTTGGAGCCAGCTGGAATCAAAGAGTGACTGAGTCAATCGACAGAGACAGAGTGAGGAGCTGCCTTGCGTGCTGTATTACCCTGATGGAGCAGGACTAATCAGACGTACACCAGTTACGCAAGTACTATAACTGATGGGAATGCTTTGAAAAGGCATGTTATGCAAATGAATTCTGACCTACAGGATGACCTGAACGGAGCCCTTGCTGGGCAAGTGAGTCTATAGTATGTAGAGAAAAATCAGACACTTAATAGACACATATTCCACAGTAAATGCCAAAAGGCCAACTTTAGTGAAAGGATATCTGGCAGGACTATCTTTAAGTGCATTGAGGAACCCGCTTTGATGGGAGCCTGTGAACAGAGAAAGACAGAGTTTCTATTAGACCGCTATGCAGTTGCGTTCGCCATTACACACACACACCAGCTCATGCAATGGTGCAAATCAGTATTAAACAACACCAATTGAATGTGGGTACGTGTATCAGGTATTGGCTACTACTACACACTCTGGAGCTAGTAACTTGCCGCAGACCCTTTCTTGGTTTAAGTGTCAACAAGATAGACTGAACTGGGCAGAGTGGGCCCACTTAAATTGGCACTCCAATTTAACGTCCGTGTGTGAAGAGGACGGAGCCAAAGGAAAGAGCAAAAAAGAAAAAAAATTAAGTGAGGGCCAGTTATATGTGGCTGTAGGATACCTCTGTGGCTCCAATCAGCCAGATTCATCATTTACTTTGCCTTTAATTGCATAAGTACAAAATGGGTTGAGAGAGTGCAAAGGCATGTTTTACAGAACAAATGAAATATTATGATAGTGTAATTTTAGAGCCTCAAGCACTGGAGGACTGCAGCCATCTTTGATTTGAAGCACTGACGGGCCAATTTTACCACCGCTGTACTGTATGCCTACTGTACACCTCAGCAATATAATTTCCTAGCATCTAATCTTGGCCAATATTTCTTACCCAGTGCAACGTAGATCTACTGACTGTCATTTATGTGCGCGTACACACACACACACACACACACACACACACACACACACACACACACACACACACACACACACACACACACACACACACACACACACACACACACACACACACACACACTTATGGGGAGCCTACAGTCCGCTGCCTGCTCCCAGCTGGAAAGATGGTAACAAGCCAGAAAGCTGCAGCTTTTCACAACACCCACTTACAACCTGCTGGCTCGAAACACACCAAGAACACAGCCAGGAGGAATGTGTCGGTGTGTGTGTGTGTGTGTCTGCACCATGCCTGAGCACGTGTGCTCTTCCCCTCCCCTCTGCTACTTACGTAAAATAATGTGTGTGATGACGAAGGCGAAGATGAAGATGGTGAGGAAGGAGAGCGAGAGGATGAACATGTAGAAGAAACGGTAGTTCCTCCTTCCCACGCAGTTCCCCACCCAGGGACAGTGGTGGTCAAAACGCTCTGCACGGACAGAGAGAGACAGATGGGGGGAGAGTAAGAAAAGTTTGGGGGTTTTTTGGATACAAGGACACACACCTACAAGTTTTTCCTTTTATCCCACCGCACCACTGCTACAGTGACATTTCTCCTGTCTTTGTCATATATTTGTGCTCTTGTAAAAACCCTAAAGGAAACCGGCTTATGTTCACACAGCTTAAAAATCTGGTTTCTCCAGATGATGTCTGGGTTTTCTCAATTACAGCCATTACATCACATTTAAAGAACCAGGTTACTTCAGTGTATGTAAACACAAACTATAAATCTAGAGCTGTGGGAAATGAAGAAAAGGGGAAGTGTTCCTCTGGGCCTTGGCATGAAAACATATACATTTTTCACATGGTGTAAACTGGCTATTTATATAAACTCGCTAATAAAAGTTACAGGCCGACATGACTGTGTATGGCTGAAATTCTCCCTGTCACTGTGGGTCTGTGCGAGGTTGAGAGAAACACTTTGCTGGGTCAACAGATAAAGTGCCTCCAGTAAGACATCAATTTAGGGATATCTGCAGACGTTTGAGGAATTACAAATGAAGACCAAAAAAAGGAAGTTCAGTGAAAGTGTCGTTCAGACTGTCGGGTTCCTTCCACAGAGATCATGCAGACAGGAGCAATAAGAGTCTGAGACTGAACAAAGTATTATGTTGCACAGAGGAGCCTCTTGTATCTGAATATCTGTCTTGTTTAAGTAAATAAAACCTCTTGTGCAATGTACTCAAAACACAAATATGTATCTGAATGTAGTCTGAAGAGTTTAACTCCTTTATAATTTAAAGTGAAATGATTTCAGATGAAAATGAGTCAGTAATGTTTTAATCAAAGAAACGGTGCTCCTGCACACTTATCTTCTCACTGATGGCTCCAAGAGTGGAGGGCTTATTGTTAGTGTGTTTATTCAATCAGTCCTGACTCCATAATCCTGTCTCTGAGTATGGACTGCTAGCTGTGCATGGTGGTAGCTACTTAACTAATTAATCAGAGCCATTATTTGTTTATTGAAGTGAAATGACCTGCTTTTGTCGTCATTAATCAATGCCTGGTTGAAATGTGTCTGGGAAACACAGCCTCTAGTCAGACAGGATGAAAGGGGACAAGCTCTACTCGTCAAATCTGATTATCACAGCCTTTCCACAATGGTTATTAATATTAAGTGACCAACAATGTAGGGAGAGGAGGAATGGGACTTTTGATGTTCCTCTGTATGTGCTTCTACAGTCCTGTTCTCCATGTGCCAATGTAAGGATGTTTTATGAGGATGTGAGAAGAATGAGCCAGAGTTTGCACTAATGACAGAAGCATTCTTGCTGTGTTAAAGTATCTGTTTAACTTTGAACCATGATCAGGAGGAGGTTATGGGAGAAACAACTGCAAAGAGATATCAGGGGCCAGATGTATAAACAACGCAATTGCACAATAAACATGCATATAAAGGAAGAATGAGCGGTGACACCTCACACATTCTTCAGACCAGGTGTACACACAACTTTAGCTGGGACAGCTGGGGGTAATACAAAGCTGAATATGAAATATAAGGCAAGAGATGTCACTTTATAATAAAACATTGTTTTCAGGTTGCCAATTTTATGATTGTGTTATTATTTTCGTAGGCTGCACAGCGCTTATGATTTCTCATTCTTTGTCTTTACATTTAATCCATAATCTCACAGTTAATGATTCTTTAATTTGATCCTGAATTATAGCGCACTTTGTACCGTCATTTTCAACATACAATAAGTGCTATGAATAAAATATTAATCATCCTTCTGACGTTTAATTATCATGACTGAGATTTTACCGCAGTGATGGTTTGTAGAAACATGTCATAAATTAGTGTGGAAGCGACAAATATCCACAGCCATGCATGATGCCTTGGTGACACAACGTGATCAGTGGAATGACACTTTCTTTGCTGTTCTTCTCATTGACGGGTCTAATGATTGGTGGAGTGTGCACAGGTATCGATATGCAAACAGTTGTTTAAGGGTGTTTCTACAACTACGTATAGCAAACTGTGGGACTTGGAAATGATTGATATTTATACAACAGAATGAGTTGTACACACAGCTTTATAAATCTTATGAAAAGAATGCCTATGCACATTCCTGTCTTTGTACGTACACACAGTTTTAGTTGTGAATCTACACACAGTTTTATGCATCTGGCCGCAGGCGTTCCAGCTGATTGCTCATGAACATCATCCCTTCAATGAGGGCTTTAAATTAAAATGAAATGCCTGCAACTCTAACGGGTTCATAATGATCTAATACGTTCTTATTTATGTGCCGATATTCTTTTGATGTATTTTGTTGTTTGCTTACATAACAAACTCATTTCCCCCAAGAGTGTCATTAAATCTTCATCTAATGTCCTTTAATTAAGCAAATTAGAGACAGACCCAAAATCCCTCTAAAAGTCAATCACAAAATCCCACACTAACAACAAGCACCAATATTTATGAACACTACAATTGGAGTTAAACACAAACAGTGAGGCAATTCTAGAGATCTGTACAGTCTGTACTGTGAGGGAAAAAAGAGGAGGACAGAGGGCAAAGTGAAGCAGTGTGTGTGTGTGTGTGTGTGTGTTTGTGTGTGTGTGTGTGTGTGTGTGTGTCATAATTCTGCGCTCTTATAAGCTTCTTCTATCACTCCCACGGGGATAACCCTTTTAAAAAGGAAGTGACTCCACCATATTCCTATCCTGCACTTCCACAAGGGAGGCCCTATCCATTCTGGCTGTTAACTTATTTAAGAGCTTGTTAGCCCCCTGGCGTTTACAGCACCAGAGGTAGACACGAAGGGACAGAGAAGTCGAGAGACAAGGGAAGCACTTTTTTTTTTTTTTTACTGCTGATGTGATCCACTTCTCCAGTTTAAGGCCAAGTGCCAATCTAATCTGTTACTAATACTGATCATTACAGACTTAATTCACGGGTTATTAAACCAACATAAATAAGGTTCACTTGCTCTACGGCAGAGCCATTCAGGGGCTACAGTTAAAGAAAGCTAAAGGCCTGGGGGCCAGACACTTCCTTGAGCTATTATTCTCATTATGTATGTACACCTGACACAACACTGAAAACTTTTATTTTGCTACAGTGCAATTTACATTTATTATTTACATTTTTACTACCTCTTGTCCTCTCCTCTCCCTACAGACAGCCTGCACTTTGGTGGAAGTTTCACTGAATTTCTGCCATGTGACTGTTGATCTCAGCTGAGTTATTAATGGCTTCCCAGAATTTAATGTTTGTTACAGGATCTGGTCAGTGCAAATGGTTTTATTTTAGGCGATATTTAAAAAGAGACATGTCGAATTAAGTGATTCTGATGAAATATCACTATTCTACATTTGGTTGCCTTGACAGGAGCATTTGTCACAAATGATGCATTCCAGGACCATTGGAAAATCTGATGATAATTTCTGTGTTTACAGTTTCTGGCTATGACAAATGGTGTAATTTTGGCTTTTTTTTTTTTTTTTTTTTTTTTTAAAGAAAACATTCCTTTCAGAACTCCTTCCTTTCAAAATTCCTTTTAAGAGACAATTAGGCCAAGTGCACAGGATCCCTGCACTGGGTTGAAGCATTTATTGTGGCAAAGTATGTGTTATTTGCATGATTTATTTGTAAACTGAACCAACTGACTGGCTGGTCTGGCTTGATTGTTGGGCTAGATTTGGCCCGTGTGCTGCTCTACAGTGTTTGAAAAAGACCCAAAAGCTCATCATGTACATGAATGATGGTCCTTTTCCCTTGCATATGACCTAATTTTCTATATCGTGATTCATACAGTTTATCTTGGAAGCTTCATAATCA
This sequence comes from Epinephelus awoara, assembly GCA_035609425.1. NCBI lineage: Eukaryota > Metazoa > Chordata > Actinopteri > Perciformes > Serranidae > Epinephelus > Epinephelus awoara. The sequence continues at coordinate 23,269,763 of CM069309.1, forward strand.
ACCCTGGACTGACTGACTTCAGATTTAACTTTGGGGATATGAAGCCTTGTTGGGTGGAGAGCTGGAGCTTTGAGCGCAGAGGGTAAACTTGTTCTCATGAAAGAGACACCATTTAGAGCTGACGTTCATCACTGGAGCCCATTAACAGTCCAACTATGTGTCTATATCTCAGTCTTCATTTCCCTCCCCATCTGTGGCTCACAACTATGATCCAAACATATTTCCTAAACCTTATATTTAGGTTTATATTTAAAAGATCACACTGCTCTGTGTCTGTGTTTGTTTGTTTGTTTTCTTGGTCAGGATATCTACTTTAAGTGACATTTTAATCAGAAAGTGAGCATTGCCAGTTTCGTTTTGGAATCCACCTAAAATGCACACATAATCCGCCTTTGTGGACATAGCCTGTTTGTGAAAATGACTGCCCTCCCATCTTTTTTGTTCAGCTGCCAGTCTGTCTTCCTTCCTGCCAGCGTACATCTGCTGCATCTGATTACCACCTCCTCATCTTTTTTTTCTTTCCTGTGTTTACTACTTCCTCATCTTTGTCTCCCAGGTTTTTTGTCAGCCCCACTTCTGACAAGGAAACAGACATTGAAAGACAGGAGTTGTCTCTGATGAGTGAGCGGCACAAAAAACCTTGATGAGGAAGATAAAGACGCACAGGTCCCTGTATCTCTCTCTCTATCTTATGGTAATTGCCTAGCTGTGGTCTTTGCTTTGTCTCCAGAGACGGAGCATGAGGTTGTGAAGAGCAGCAAAACTATTATGCTGCTGTTCTCTTTCTGTTGTTCTCATCGAAACTTTTCCTTCCCTCTCCTCTGTGTGGAAGTGGATGCCTCTGAGCATATGTACTGAATATTCCCTGTAGATATGCATCATCAACTAAACATTTATCTTGGCTCGTTTTCTCACCTACAGATGCAACTTCTGTTGAATCAGGTTAAACATGAATTTGTGTGTTTATATGTGTGGCTGGGGGGTGGAGAGGCTCTAAAGAGAAATACGTTTACAAATGTGATTTTCTCAGATAGGCCTACAGTTAATCTGTGTATCAGATCTACATTCACCTTTTGTTTAAATACATATAAACAGGTATGAAGTGGTTAAATTCAAACAAATCACAGACTAGACTGAGGACTGAGTTTGGTGATGGTCTTGGCTGTTTGTGCTAATTAGACTAATTTTTCAAACTGAATGTGATAAAGCCTTAAGTACTAACAGAAAATATCAGCCAAACATACAAACTCACTGCCAGGGAATATCATTTTCACTCACCCACGCAGTTGTCACAGAGGCTGCAGTGGGAGGCACGTGGCGGTCTGAAAATCTTGCAGGTGAAGCAGTACTTCAGTTTGACTGTCTGGCCGTTAATGACCACCTCCTTGGTCCTGGGAGGAGGCCTGTAGCCTGTGCTGCCATTAGCCACATCTTGGGAGGATCAAAGAGAGAGAAAAACAAGAGAGAAATATAAGAATCAAAGTGAAAAGACTGTTAATACTACTGCACGGTGTTTTCTCTGGGTTTCACTCAGGCCCTAATGGGCTCCCATACACAGTACTACAGTGTGGTGTGGCATTGATGAAGCGGGTGTGTTGTGATTATTCCAGTGGCAAAAAAATACTACCAGTTTAATTGGCAAACCTCTGGACAGGATGTGCAGACTGAAAGTAAAATGCAATGCAATAAAAAGCAGGAGGACTGGCTACAGTGTGAAATCAAACATGTCCACCACAAGAGAAAAATACCGCAGTCTCGTGACTCACTAGAACAGAGAGTAAGTTACAATTAATGTAATATAGAAAGGAGTAAGTTTGATAAACACACCGGTATAAATTCAATATTGAATTGCAGTACTGAATTGCACTGAGTTACTAAAGCTACAGTTGGTAACTTCTATGAAAATAACTGTGTCATATTTGCTGAAACTGTCACTATATTATGAAAGAAGCACACGAGACAGACAGTCTGTATAAAATACCATGTTCCTCCTCCCTTCCTGTCACCTCTAATGGCATTTGCTAGGATCAGACCACAGAGCGGTCAGCAACAACCAAACAGATTTGAGGAGTCTCTAATGCAGCTGTCAATCTTGTCAATTGCTCCGTGAACTGCTGTCAAACTGGGCAGCGCTGATTAAATATGACGTAAGATTCTGTTGCAATGCCTGTTTTAAGAAACATATTTCCATACATATTTACAATGTATTTGTTCTTTGTATCTGTAAAATTAGGAGGTTGGCTCGGCATGCGGGCGGTGCTTGGTACTCCGACATGACGGTCGGGTCACAAACTTTCTAGAAATACTTCAAGGCAACAGACTAAGCAGAGGAGGGTTTTATTCATAAATGATCTGCCTCATTTGGTGCTGTGTAAACATAGCATTGAGCAATGACGTTTTTTTTCCCTAAAAGTTTCCATCCCCAGCTCCTCCAGTCTGCATGTCGAAGTATCCTTGAGCATGATACTGAACCCCAAATTGCTCTTGATGACTGTTCCATCGGTGTGTGAAAAACTGAGTAGCAGGTGGCACATCGGCCATCAGTGTATGAATGTGTGTGAATGGGTGAATGTGACATGTAGTGTAAAAAGCGCTTTGAGTGGTCAGAGGACTAGAAAGGCGCTATGTATACATATATATATATATATATATATATATATATATATATAGCTACCATTAGTTTATCTCATAAAAAAAAGGGAAACTTATTTGAAACTTTGGCCAAATATGAGCATCCAACACTGTAACATTATATATATGTGACAGAAAATAAGGAAAAGTGTAACAGGTGCCCTTTAAGTGTACCAACACTCTGTTTCCATCTAACTTCTACCTTACATACAGCATGGATTATGCAGCCCTTACAACAGAGAGCAGCACACTATATTAAGGCTAGAGCTTACCAATGCTAGCAAAATTCACATTTGTAAAGCAGTCTTCCCAGAATAAATGTTACGCTGCCTTAAAAACCTAAAACATAATCTCAAAAGAATTTCAAACCTGGACGATTTTTTAGCATTATGAAATGTATTTTGTAGATAGGACATGTCTTTATTTGTACGATGAGCCGATAGAATCCATTAGCTTTTACGGTCTTTTAATGTGTACAGGTTGTCTGGTTTAAATGGTCTTAAAATTGAGACTATGGTGAAGTCAAATTTTACTGATCTGCTATAACCTTTAGCTGTGATAAAGGTACATGTCAGGATATCGGTAGCTTAAAAGGCTGAACATTGACAACCCACACAGCTCATTATATTTAATTAGCCCCACCATTTTAGCTCTTTTGTATGAGCTTTACAGATCTGGTGTCAAACTTGCCAACCAGAACCAACCTTTTGTGCTACTCAACACCAGAAACTAGCAGTCTTGTCTTTTCTGAATAACACAAAGTCAGCTGTTACAGTGACTAAACTTGTAACCTACTTCAGATAATATGAACAAGTCTGGAACTCAACATGCACTTAACACCACTATCCTCAGACTATAATACAAAAAAGAAAATGGTGGCAAACTGCTCTGAATGGCTTTTGGTGGAGTAAGACAGCAGTGATGACAGGCTAAACGGTAGGGATGAGAGCAATGATAGTGATTTTCAAGCCATAAAAGGTAGAGCCTGTATCCTATTATTGCTCAGCTTGCTTTGAGCGCTCTCACGCACCCTGAGAGTAGGAGATAGTGTGTGTAGGAAGATCATTACACACAAACCTGTAGCATTGCTAACAGAGTGGTATATGTGTGTTAGTGGGGAGGGGAAGGGGGGTTGTATAGGGACTGAAAGGCTTGTGTGGGTGTTTGACATTTCCAAAGGAGAGCAGAGGAAATGCAGCCAGTGAGTTCTGTTGTATTGGATTTGTCTCTATTGTGATCAATGCCTACAGAGCGCTCTCCACTCTCCTCCATACTCCCTCTGTTCCTCTGCCCTCTCAGCAGACTCCACTGAGGGATACCACAGATGAGGGGAGTGTGTGAACAATTCAGAGGACAACTCAGCTACAGTGTTAAACCACCAGAAGTTGTCCCATTGTTTAGATATTCAAAGTGAAGTAAAAATTTCTGGTAATATTAGCTCCGGTGTGGTGAAAAAAAAAAAGACATGGAATGCCATTTAAATCAATAGTAAATAAATATTATGCCTGATAATAATGGAACAGCAGCATCAGAAAATCAGCAAACTTTGTATTTTGTACTTTGTACTTTGTATATATATCTTTATGATGAATTTATAGTTTATCACATGACAAATTAGACAAGAATTAGCTAGCTAGTGCTGGCGGGTTGTGCTAGCTGGCTAATCCTTGCACTGTTGGATTGGTGTGAATCTGTGAACCATGTCCCATTTAAATATTGGAAATTGAAATTAAAAAAAGCTGTGAATTAAGTGTGGCATTATATAATGAAAATGTGGAATTGTGAAAATGAAAGTCCCCTGAAATGAATAAAAGCAACCCTTGTAAAAACATCCTTAAACATATTTATTCATTGAACTACACTGACTGATTTATATATTTATATTTGCATTTATTAACATATTTGATGCCTCGCTTATCTATTTCTGGATTTATTTCACATTTAGTTTTTTCACACAAACATTTATTTAATGCTGACTTAAATGGCATTACCTGATTAAAAAACAATGACAAGAAAGGTTCCTTCTGAAGCAGGAAACCTCTTTGAAGAGTATTCTGAGATGTCTGAAATAATGCTGGCAGATAGGTAAAGACACATAAGGATGCGTTTAAGTGATATCACAAAGACTACGTGATTAGAAGCAGCTGAGTGGGAAAACATGTTTATGTCAGCCTCCTAATTATAATTCTGATATGAGGATATCAGAAGATATTTCCCTCTAAACAAATTCAACTGCAGGAGGTGACAAAACTGTTAAAAAGCAACTACCATTGCCTGTTACATCTTTATTAAACCACATACATTAACACAAGTATGTGTTAATGTATGTGGTTTTACTTGTTAATTGTTCATCATTTTAAAAGTAAGAATCTTGGAATAATGCGTCAGAGTTCCCAAGTCGGAATAATGGGTTTTCCATTTTTGACATGGCACGAATGCAGCATAGGGCAAGGCAAGGCAAGTTTATTTGTAGAGCACAATTCGTACACAAAGTAATTCAAAGTGCTATACAGAAGAAGAAAATGCACTAAAATCACAATACAAAATAAAAACATAAATAATCATTATAAAATGAACTTTAAAAGAGAAGAGTGCAGATAAGATCCTTTCAGTCATATGCACAGTGAAATAGAGCTGTTTTGAGCCTAGATTTGAACATTGTCAGAGTAGAGGCCTGTCTCATATCTTCAGAAAGACTGTTCCAGATTTTAGCTGCATAAAACTGGAACCCTGATTCCCCATGTTTAGTCCTGACTCTGGGCACCAGCAGGAGGCCGGTCCCTGAGGTCCTCAGAGTCCGAGATGGTTCATATGGCACTAACATGTCAGAGATGTACTTTGGTGCTAGGCCGTGGAGAGACTTGTACACAAGCAGAGCTGCTTTAAAGTCTATTCTCTGAGCCACAGGAAGCCAGTGTAGAGACCTGAGCACAGGACTAATGTGCTCGTACTTCCTGGTTCTGGTCAGGACCCGAGCAGCAGCATTCTGGATGTACTGCAGCTGTCTTACGGCCCGTTTGGAGAGGCCAGTGAGCAGGCCGTTACAGTAGTCTAACCTACTAGAGACAAATGCATGGATAAGTCTCTCCAAGTCAGGTTTAGACACTATACCTTTGATTTTGGCAATGTTTTTTAAATGGTAAAAGGCTGCTGATGTTATTGATTTGATGTGGCTGTTAAAGTTCAAGTCTGAGTCCATTATTACCCCGAGATTTCTAACCTGATTTGTAGGTTTTAGAGAGAGAGACTGGAGGTGACTGCTGACACTTTCTCTTTGTTTCTGTGGACCAAATACGATGACTTCAGTCTTGTCTGAATTTAGCTGGAGAAAGTTGTTTTGCATCCACACACTCACCTGTTGGATGCAGTGACAGAGTGAATCTACTGGTCCATATTCACCTGCTGTCAGTGACACATAGATCTGAGTGTCGTCTGCATAATTGTGGTAGGACACATTATTACTTTGTATTAACTGGCCTAAAGGCAGCATGTATAGATTGAACAGAAGGGGTCCCAGGATTGACCCTTGGGGCACCCCACAGGTCAAGGCCATGTGGTCTGAGGCACAGTTACCAATTTCAACAAAGTACCTCCTGTCTTCTAGATAGGACTTCAACCAATTTAGGGCATTGCCAGAGATGCCCACCCAGTCCTCTAATCTCTGTAACAGGAGCTCATGATCGACAGTGTCAAAAGCAGCACTCAGATCTAGCAGGACTAAAACTGAGACTTTGCCTGCGTCAGTGTTCAGGCGGATGTCATTTGTCACCTTAATAAGAGCGGTCTCAGTGCTGTGATGGGGTCTAAAACCTGACTGGAAAACATCAAAGGAGTTGTTCATTAGGAGAAAGTCAGTCAGCTGTTGGTAAACAACTTTCTTAAGGACTTTGCCTAAAAACGGCAGATTTGAAATGGGCCGGTAGTTGTTCAGTACTGTGGCATCAAGACTGCTCTTCTTAACTGTACTGCAATACTACCAGTTCAGTAAAGGGCAGATATTTGGCATCAATCATATAACCTCAGAGACTAGCCAAGCAAAAGCCCTCATGTCCCAATCAAACAACTGCAACCGCAACTTATTGTCTGCAAAATTATTTTAATTATCAGTGCAGGAGAATGATTGTATTAGTGTAAAATAAAATACTTTTTTTTGAAAGCAATAACCGCAACACTACAATGTAATCCAATACACTCAATACTGCAGTGATATGTTTGCAGAGTGTGTTGCATTCATTTCTTGATCACCTCCAGGGGGATAAAAATATCAATAGTACAATATATAATTAAAATATGCATGTAATGTTGTTAATTCCCAGATGGACAAAACATTACAAGGGCACAACAGACACAAACTCTAGTCTGAACAGTTACCGACCTGAATCAACATATTTTCATGTTAACAATAATTTGACATTATTAACTTTCAAAAGGTCACAGCAGGGCTATTATCGTATTTCATTATATTGTGCAGATGTTCTAAGTCCATTTAGCACCACGCAGCTGCAGCAGGTTTGAGACTATACAACTTTAGGTTGCGGAGTGGACAAGGATCATGGAGTAGATCTCATCTCATATCAGAATTTTTTACCCTGTCCACACACTAACATTCTGGGTGTTGCTGGGTGTTCACAGACATTAAAGCAAATGCATACATAAAGAAAGTAGCAGGATTTTTTTTATACCTAGTATACAGAGTGCTCTTCTTCAGCCTCTACCTGTCTGCTGCAAAAACAACTATCCACTGACGGCATGGCCAGACTCTAAATACCTGTATTTCTGTACACCCATTCTTTAAATCAACTGTGGTCACACCTTAAGTACACTCCGACCGGCCCATCAACATTCACAACACTTGTTCACAGATGCCTGCAGTAAAGTAGTGGGTGAGTGGGGAGCGTCAAAGTAGCTTTTCTGCTGAACAAAGCCATTTGTACACTGCCATCCAAAGCTTAGCCTTACATCAGTGTCTAGTGGGAGATCCCTCAGAGAGATAGGCCAGGCCTAAGAGCTTGAGGCGAGAAAATAAGGCCAGGTAGACTAGGAAGTGATGTAACGGAACACACAAATACTAGTGCCCACTCACACCCTCATACATAAAAACTAAGTGAGGATTCAATGTCAGCCAAATTGTGCTAGGCGTTGCCTGTTGAGGTATAAAGGGAAACTAATTGCTATCCTGCTGCGTATGTGGAGGAGAGAAAGCTGAGGCCTTCACCTTCACAGATGGATAAGTGTACCAGAATACAATGATGATGACTAACATACAGAAGGTTTGACCTCAACCTGTCTGCCAAGATGCAGGACTGAACCCAGAGAGGCACGAGAAAATTCTGTTCAGTCAAGAAGGGTTTTCAAGGTCTTGCACACAACAGCTGACAAGAAAGAAAAACAGCTTCAAACACACTTGAAAAAGAGTGAACATTAATCAGAAAATAAAGGATCTTACACCCATTTCAAATAACATACAGGATTTTCCCAATTAAGACCATTAAAAAGAGAGACTAGCACTTTCTCAACATACAAAGATTGTTCAGTTCTGTGTGTTTGACAGCCCACAGATATAGCAGCCTGGAGTATGTGATGGGGCTGATAAAGAGTGGGTTTTATAAAACATCTAAACGGAGCATATGCTCATGTGATGTGTCTTGAAAAACCACAGTGGAAAGTTAAAGTTCACTTGTTCTGTGCTTTGTCTGAGTTCTACTGATGAGTGAAGCTCATCCTGCAGTCTACAGTGCAAGTACAAAAGGTTTTGTGTTAGAAAAATACATTTTTTTATGCATATATAATAATAAAAAAAAGTTTTTTCATAATCCAGGACCAAACACAATTATAACTAAACTATAACTAAATCTATTTTTATTTGAATGCAAATAATTTTTCTTTCTTTCTTTTCTTTCTTTATTTATTGAATTGGGACAGTGCACATTCATCAACACTGACGCATTAAGTACCAGTGTAAATGTGCCGGACTTAGCACAACTGCTAAATTTCAGCCGCAGTCCCAAGGCAGGTTTCTAAAAAACATAACACACAGACGACTTTAAAACCTTGTGATGGCAAGTCAAACAATAGACAATTACAAGACAGAGCACAGACAGACAATATCAAGGCAAAACAGACGCAGAGAAACAGAATAAGAACAAAACAAATTTGACCCAATTTGACCCACAGTTAAAGAACAATGTACCATATAAGCCCAGGAACAGACATCAGTTTTAAACAGTATTTAAACTATATGAGTGCATGACTGATTTGTTTTTAACCAATGTTTGAGATGTTTTTTAAAGACTAAATAGTTGTCACAGTTTCTGATGTGTGGTGGTAACTTATTCCAAGACTGTGTACCTCTTACAGAACTGACCATTTGACAAAATTTTGTTCTGCGCCTTGGTACATTACAGTCACCTCTTGTTAGAGCTCTGGTTCTTCGTCCTTCATTATTTTTTCTCTGAATAAATGTATTCAGTGGAGGTGGGGCAAGTGCGTTTAAAACTTTGAAGATGAGACAGACATCCATAAAAATCTGATAGCTGTCTAAATCAAGAATGTTAAACTTTTTTAAAACATTACAATAATGAAAATGAAGAGGTTTCCTGTCCAAAATCTTAACTGTCTTTTTGAAGAGAGACTTGATGGGTTTCAGTATACTTTCTGTTGTGTGTGTCCATGTTGTAAAACAATAATTTATGTGTGAGAATATCATGGCATGCATATAGACTTTAGCCGTCTTGGAGGTGAGGAAAGGAAAGGAAACTTTTTTTTAACTATCTGTTTGTTTTCCAGCTTCAGTTTTTCTTATAAATGGTAAAAGCATACAATGACACTGAGCAGACAAGTCAGAAGTCTAGAAGAGTAGAACAAGGTTCCCACGCACTTTTACCAATGAAATTTAAAAACTTTTCCATGATAAGTTATCTCATTTCCACAAATGTATTTAAGAAGTTTAAAATGGGTAGACTTATATAGCAATGCAGTTTTACATTATGTAACTTGCACTTGAGGCACTACAGGCACTTGTAGATAAACAAACTTTTAGTGCTTGCTAACTTAATTAGCTCGTTAGACATTCCTGCTGCCAACTAGCTGCATATGCCAATAGACCAGACTTGCACATACAGGTGCTTAAAAAAAAAAGGAAAAAAAAAGCAATCCTTTCTGGCAGGATGTTTTGTGACCTCGTCTGAACCTGAGTGTTCCCGATACCTTAATAAATGAAGGTTGATCACTGTAATGTCCTGCCAGTCTTCCCCCCATCCAAATGGATCTATGACCCAACACAGTGGCCTGGTGATTCAATCAAATATGTATATATGATTAAATCACCAGGTATTGTTGTCTGTAAATAATCAACTTGTAAATAGTCAACTGTTTGATCTAAGCTGAGATTAAGTTGGAAACGACAGTCTGCAGCAACCTCCCACTCAAGCTATTAGCTATATATCAACAGCAACTGTCACCAGCATCATCTAGCGATTTACTGCACTGACACTGAATATGCACGCATCCTATGTGTCTCAAATCTCAGTGTGAAAGTCTTGGTTAGCCTTCTGCACGACAGCTTTTAAGCATTTCCCTGTTTCTCTCCTGATGTGACAGTGCATTTTGTCTCCTCAAAAGGGAGTGTGGCCTTGGCAATGGCACAATGCTGGTATGATCTATGTGTATCACATGATACTAGTGACCTTACAATTGTCACGCAGCTTAGCACTAGATTTTAAATTGGTAATACAAGAAACATATTTCGCATAACATTCGACATGTACAGCGCTCAATAGTGCAAGCGTTTCACTCGCATTTGCGACTAAAAATAGGTGTAAGATAATAACATTAAAGACAAAATTAAATTGCAATACTTTTTCAAAACTTGATGATTTTACCTTTCTGTACATTTTGTATACAAATTCATTCAATAATTTTGCTTGTAAAATGTCTATCTGCATCACATTTATCACGGAAAACACATTATTTGATCAATTTACATTGTGCCCCTAAAGTTCTTTGTGCGCTCCTTACTTTTTCAACTTAGGAGCACATGTGCTCCTTGGGAAAAAAGTTAGCGTCAAGCCCTGATGTATTGGGATTTTACACATTTACACAATAGCTAAAACGATGTATATTCAAAACTGTTCCATCACATTCTGTTAATTCCAAACCAATTCCAGGCCTGTAAAACCATGTTTCTGACTTCATAGCTTTTCCAGGAAACTCCTGGCCATAGGAACTCTAGTAGAACATTCCCTCCAGAGCACAAAAGCTCCACCAATCCCTTTCTCAAAACAGATTTTCCCATTTACACACGGCTTCAAAGCTTTTATTCACTGTTTGAAACGACAGGTTTATGGCCTCAACATGCTGAGTGTTCTTTTCTTCTTAAAAAATACTCAGTACGACTATTTTCTTCTTTGAATGGATTAAAGCAAACGCTGTTATTGCTGGGATGACATGAGTTGTGGTAATGCTGGATCAGCTGCTATTTCCAATCCATCTCACATCCAAACTTATATACAGTCAATGCTACTCCAACAAACACCTATAGGCTCCATTTCTTTTTACCTGTGCTATCAATCTCCCTCTGGTCTTACACAGTGTGGTTCTGAACACTTCAAAACAACAGTAATAGTCACTGTATTAGAGTCTTCAAATAGGAAAACCTTTATGCCACTCCAGTTATTATTGACATGAGTCCAATTTTTCAAAACAACGACAAAGTAAGGATTAGCAATGGATAAATCAAGGCTAATCACAGGTTTACTAACTAAATAAGCAGCTTTTGTGGTGAGTATTTAGTCTGTAACTGTAGAGCTTAACACTAGATTGCCTGTTGTTCCACTGCAGGTTGCATCTCCTCACTGACACACTATAGTCTGTAGATAATCATCAAAGAGGCTTTTAAACAACAGGTTAAAAACAGCAGAGAGAAGGTGTGAGACGAGCAGAGAAGTGCAGCAGTTGTAAGAAAGCCATCGACTTGCAAAGAAGCCTTTTATAGATGATCAGTTGGTACCATCTAATTAACAATGGCAGTAGGTATTATATGTGCACTGTATGGCTGGCACAAGACTTTCACTACACAATTATCTTGGCAAAGAGCTCACAATAACAATATTATTGCAATAGCTATAAAAAGAATGAAAGAAAAATAATAACGCTATCAGTCAAACTCAACTTTGACCTTGTTTACTGTGTGTTTTGTCTCTTTTATGCACATGAATTACACTCAAAATACATGTGTAGGAGAGAGTCTGTAACAATAGCTGTACACAACCATACAAATAGAGAAATTACACTTAATGTATAGTGAGAAGGCGGGCAGATGGTGTTGGAGGAGGGAGACAATGCAAGAATGGAAAGAAACGGAAATGATTTAAGAAGTGCTGGACTTTTTCAACAATATTATTATGTGTGTATTATCAACATGATGTCAATATTTCATTTATCATTTACCTGTACCATCAATACTGGTACAGCGCACCACCCCTAGTGCACTGTCCTGCTGTCAAACAACTGGCAGAGAACTATGCAAGAGTAGAATATTCAATGGAGCTAAATACAAGCATTGGACAAATCTGTCTGCCATTGTTTCGTTCATATGTATTGTAATCAATCAAATCTGTTCCAAAATGAATGCACCAGGCTGAACTGTCTTGTTGATTTAACAAGTGAAAAGCATCATTACATTTGAGGAAGTTGTTCTGGAGTTGAGTAACTTTCAACAATTGCAGCTTATGTGGGTTTAGCTTGGCAAAACACTTTGACTTCAGAAATTCACTGCAGAGAAATTTCCTGTCTGACCTTGCTCTGACACAAGCCAAGAGAAGCAACACCTGTCACACAGTTAAGACAGCAGAGTGAATCATTTTCAAGTTAAAGCTACTCAGAAACTACTTGTGGAGCGGAGTGGCAACTGAAGGTCCAGACCTGAAACAATACTGCTGATGGTTTCAAATGCAACGCTTGATGGATATTTAAATAGATGTGCCAGAGCTTCTTTAGAGGGATATGGAACTTTCGGTTTGTTGTTGTGCCACCTGTTTTTCATTTGGTTTGGTGCTTAGCATAATCTTTGATGTGGCCACAACATAAAACAGCAGCATTAGAATAGTCTGACAATGCGTGCAAAATACTCGGCTGTTTCCAATGTTCTTAGAGTCTGATGTGCTGCTCCACTGTTACTGTTGAGTAGCCTACAGTTACTGACAGTTATAGATACTAAATGAAATGAAAATCCCCACATCTCTGAACTATAGTCTATTCCACAATGAGGCAATGTCGAGCTAACTGTCTTCTGCTTCAGATTTTGTCACTCTGAGCTGAACTGAAAAGGCCTTGGCTAAGACCATGAAGGATCAGTTCAATAGTCTGGATACAGAGACATGTGGCATCTGTCTGAGTGAAGGGTGGCAAGTGAGGGCATAGTCAGGTAATGGACGAGGCCAGAGTATGTCAGCAGTATGTGCAGAGAAGCACAACACAGGTGCTGCTGCAAAGACACAGAGACGGGTAATAGAAAATGATCACTGAAGGTATTAATGGTCATGTGGTAGTGTCTTCTTTATTGTGACCTAATCTGATCCTTGTGCAACAGCGTACACTGCTCACTTTCCTGCATACACAGTACAATTTATGCTATTGAAGTGCATTAGGATAAAAGGTGCGTGCATGTGTGAAACAGAGAGGGAGAAAGATAGCTTAATGGCATAATGGATGGGGCAAGAGAGAGTGAATGATCAGCATATGGGGTCAATCCAGGCTAGGGTAATTACTCCACAACAACTTTGTTTTTCATTGTCTCCAATAAAACAGCTCTACAAAGGCAGCTCTATTTCTGTACGTTCCCCGTCCTCTATGCCTGTCGCCTGCAGCTCCATCATCCACATCATTTCTGTATCTCTGTCTTTTTCATGTCATGTCACTGTAAGCCTGGGGTCTAGCCAGGAATGAAGAAAGACTAAGAGGAAAGGATAGGGGAGAAAGTTATTCTGCCTAAGGCATGTTAAAGAGCAGACAATTTATCTTTAAAGCACACATGGCAAAAAGGACGGATGTACAGATTGTAAAAATCAGGGCTGATACAGATGTTTTAAATTTGGCCAATAGCTGACACTGATGTTTTTGTTATCTATTCCCCCTTTTGTGCCAGCGAAACAAAAAATCTGTATCATAAAAAAAATAAGTGAAGTGTTTAAAAGTAATTCAGCCCTTCATTACACTATCTGTGAAATACTGCACAAATTTCAATTCAAACAACCTATTAATACAATATTTTTTCTTTCCCTCTTGGTCTTTTATATTTCTGAGAAAACATTACCAAATTTCTCCTTCAAATAACTGCATTTATTCAAGTTTTTCAGCAAAAACTAATTTTATAAGACTGCAGTTAAACTGATAACAATAGCGTTATAATTAAACTTTGAGTTTAAACGCCTCATAATCTCAATGCAACCTCCTTTAGCTGTTAGTTCCAGTCACCGGCTGCTAACAGTTAACATTAACTAGTTGTCATTCTGCCAATTTCAACAAAAAATGTATTCACAATATAGCATTATAGGTAAAAAATAAGTTTTTATTTTTCTTAATTTATATATATATTTATTTATTTATTTATTTAAATTGGACAATATGTATTAATAAACAATTACTTGTAAATAGATGAGATTATAGCCAGGCGGCTACTTTCCATCTCCAGTCCCATGGCAGGTTGATGTTAAACACATAGGCAACAATGCCAATGGGTGTGCCCCATGACGCGTCGATGGTGACTTTACTACGTCCTTTCGACTTGACTTCATTCTGGAGAAGATCTCTGTTCATCCCAAACATGTTATCTGTTGTCCCCAGGACAACAGGACGACATTAGTCTCAAGCACGTTTTTTTAGCCTGCGCAGAATTGATGTGACACAGCAGAAAAACATCAGCCACTGCCATCAGTGAATGTCATCTTATTTCCTGATAAGCCGATGGCAGTCAAGAAGCTGAATATCAACCTATACTGTGTAAAATGACTCTTCACAGTACACATGTTCGAAATGACATAAATGGTAGACTACAGAAGAAGCTTTAAGTTGTAGAGGTGTGGATGAACTTGTGACTGTCCTGCATGTTGGGGATTTGCCAAGGAAGAGAGCTTCACTTCAGCGAGGAAATCAAAGATACAGTATCCTTCAGATGAACTCAAGCAACACCTGACACTTATGTCTCTGAATTGCATATAAGGAATTAAAACATGTGGTAAAATACATTGAGACAATGCAAGGATCAATATCTTCTGCGTGCGTTCATCATTCTGCTTGTTTTAATTTAGTCGTCTACTCCTCATCCTCTTTACGAAGCAGCTTCTCCCTGTCTGTCATGTTGAACTCTTTCTCCCTTGCCAACATGCCCCCTTTGTCAGTCATAATAAAAGAGGCTAGGCTGAGGTCCATGTACAAGAAATTCACAAATGTAGAAGTTGAGATGTCAAGTGGCTTAGTAATAGAGCCTCTTTCCACTGGCTGCACACCTATTACTTATTATTCAGCCAATAACAATGAAGTCAAACATGAATGTGACCCGGGGCGGTTGGCTACACTGTGAGGGAAGAGGAGGGAGGGAGAGAGTCACCGTAGCGATTTAAGTACCAGCATGAATTATGATTGGACTGTCACTCAAAGCAAGGTATTAATTCTTTTTTTTATTGCAACAGGACGAACATCTCAGCACTACGTCAAACAGACACACAGTATATTGTCGTGGCAAGGGCAAAAAGGGGCTTTAACATGAGTTAAAGAGACTGTGCTTCTGAAATACCCCGTCACCGTGAGAGACCACATCTTACAGTCACTGGCGCATTCTGGCTGATATATTTCACTTTTTTAATTTCTAGACTGGGAGGCCAACAGGAGGTCAGAATCAATACAGCCCTGTGGACCGCACTATATGATGATAAATTCAAATTGGTGCCAGCTTTTTGATGTTTAGTGGCATGTAACAATGCAATGGTCAGCATTTAAGAGACACAAATGCCAAGATGAAAATAAGTAGCCACCTCCTTGATGTTCAAGACACAGCTCATGATGAAAAAAGCCTTCGTTTACTCATGATGCAGTCTCACATTTGCCTCCAGCCAAAGCAAAGCCAGTGCTACAAGCAGACCTACAAGGTGTTAAAATCCGACAAGCATGTTTCACAGTGTCTAATCGCTACAGGGAGAGGAAGCTGTATCTAATGTGATTAAGCTAGATCTCATCTTGGAGAATGGCTCGAGCTGGTCTCTCTGGTGATGGGCTGTGTATTAGAGTTTGGCATCTGAATTAAGTCTCTGGCAAGGACACTGACAAAAGCAGTCCCAACAAACATTTCACAACAAACAAACAAAGACGATAAACACAAAGTAATTAACACAGGGTGCAAGTTAGAGAATTATGTGGATTTAATTAATTACTTCACCCCTAAAAAATAAAGTAAGAAAATCTGATCATAAAATAAAAGACAAAGAAATATCCTATGTGATTAGACAACCCCTGGCTAAAACCTAATTCTTTTGGTTTCCATCACATCAATACTATCCTTTACAAACTAGGATTTCTCATGCCAAACATTTACAGAGAGTATCATCACATCACCCAGTCAAGTATCTCCGACTGCATCAGCAACAGGGTGTCTGGCTTTTGTCCCCTCAGCAAGACTAAAGCTTTATACAAGCAGTACACTTACGCAATCTTCAGTTTGTGATGACATTATACACTTTGGCAGATTGGAAAGTCAGGGTACAAAACCACACAGCAAAAGTTTAAAAAGTGTGGGTTGCACTCCTAGCCCAGAGATTACAACTACCATTTTCATCCCACACATATTATATGGATATATTCTTGGCAGTAATTAGCATGCATGAGCTTGGGGAACATACTAGGGGTTAACCAATTATCGACCACAATGTTGAGCATTTTTGTAATCATTGGAACTGTTATTTTTTATCCGCTAACTGGTAAAATAAATGAATTGAGAAATGCGCTACTTTGGCTCTCATATCACTGCCTATCTCTGTTTTTATTTACTAAAGAAAAGGTCTAAAAGCGCAGTAGGCCTCAAGGAGTCTTAAACATGCTAATAAGAGGGAAGACAGACAGTGGAAGAGCAAAGGCTCTTTCTTTTAGATAATGCTGAAAAATATGTTCTTGCAGAATTTATTTTAAAATATGCTTAAAAGCATTTAAACAAAGTTTTGTGTTGGAGTTTGTTACTCTAAATTTTGACACTACAAGTGTATATCAGTGTCAAATATTGGTTATCCCTTGATTACTAACAATAAGTATCAGAATCGGCCATGACCAAAACATATTGGTCGATCCCTAGAACATGCACACAGATGCACTTCAGAGCACTCACATGCCCACCTTCAAACACCCATATTGACTGCTCCTTCAGTCATGAAAAGCCTAAATGTCATGGCATCCACTGATGTGCCCATCCTTCCTCCAGCAGCACGAGCTCTAAGCCTTCCAAAATCTATTTCCTCTGCTGGCCCAGGGTCTGGCTGGCAGCTTTGGAAAAACTGTGTGGCTGCCCTGACATTCACCAGCTAGCTTGGACCATATTAGGTGGAAGGAAGGAAACAGGCAGCTCTGACCATCTTTCACTCTGATTAATGCTTCAGAGAGTCTTTTGGATTTGGCATGTGCTAGCTGAACTGATGCCAGCCTGTCTAGTCCTGACATATTGGGCAGGCGGGCAGACATGCATAGACATCAAACACGGCACACTGAAGAGAAATCAACTCTTGTCTCCATCTCAGGCCGGGATAAACAACAAGCTGTGCTACCTTTGTGTGCTGACCCCACACTCTGTCCCCGAGCCCTTTATAGGTGCTCACAGTATTTCTGCTGCTTTAGGATGACACATACAGTATTACATTGCAAATGACGCAAACATGTCATATTTGATTTTATTTCTTTTTAAACAGACTATACTTCCACCACCCACTCTAACCTCCCTTTCACAGACATCTGTCAGGCAGCAGAGATATCTGCTCACAATGACAGCAGAGGCCTAGCTATCAGCTTTCCCTCCTAGCGAACAGAGAGCATGAGAGACCTTGATGTCTCATATTGTACTGACATTAGGTACCCCGTTGTTTGGTCAACAGATCAATAGGAGCGGTGTCGAACTTGAGCCTTGTAGCACTTTCTGACTTAAAAACTTCATTATTTATTTATGAGGCTGCTGGTGAATGACAAAACTTCTTGGGCCACTGGTGGCTGACTTACTCAGGGATTTTTGTTGTAATTAAAACAGCTACATGGATACATAGAATAAATACGAACATGATAAATGAGTGTAATAAATAGGTAGTTTATCTATATTCAAATGTTATTCACACTATCTAAATGATAAGGATTTTAAATGGAAGTTTTTGAGATAAATGTGTGACAATTAAGTAAATAAAGTGAGCGAGTGCTGTATATCAAACTGTAAATCAAATAAGCAGCAACTGAGCATATGGGCAACAAAGCCTGAAGTGGTGTGGTGGCAAAGACACTGTGTTGCACTGGGCTGGCCCTCGCAAACAGCTCTCTTCTTCCTCTTTGGCAGTTTAGGTAGTGCCTTTCCCGTTGAAATGTGCTGATTACAACAGCGCCATCACATCGGCGTAATACCACTATTGCAGTTACACCAAGTGCAACACAAAAAAATGTTTTTCCATCATGACATCTGTCAGAGTGTTGTTGAATGCAGGTTTGAGATTTGACAGAGGCGACCACCTTGTGATTCTCTTTGGAGTTACCCATGCTCGCTAAGCCTGTCAGCTTCTTTATTACAAGCATCTCCACAGTTGCGTAAGGACATATGGGTTAAAAAAAGAAGTCATGAGTAAAAATGGATGAGAGCTGTCTCAGTGTGATGAGAAAGAAATTGCTAGGAATGAGTTCTGGTGTAAGTAAGAGAAGGAGAAATGTGGAGCACTTACAAGAGCAAGCATGCACAAACACATATACACAATATGAATAAATAAGAGTGTTAACATGGGCAGTGAAAGACGATACTATAAAATATCGTGTCACTCCAAAATGCATTTTCATCACTGCCTTGAGACAAACTGGCAAAGAGAAAACACAAGTGGTAAAAAAAAAAAAAAAAAAGAGTAAGGAAGAGAGGAATAGGCAGAGACAGGCATAAGTGTTTCCTTTTAGAAGACATTGTGAGGCTGGTTGGTGTTGGGGCTTGGGATGGGGTTGGATGATCGGGCTAAGCGCTAACAGATGTGCTATTAATGTCTTGCATGTAAAGCTGCCATGCCACAGCTGGGACCAAACAGCACTGCACGGCACAGGTCTGAACTAAGAAACCAGAGAAGTTGGTTTGAATAGAAGGACAGGGCATTGGGAGGTGTGAGCAGAGACAGCGCACTATGAGACTGACAGAAAGAAAAACAAAACAGGGACAAAGAGCAAGAGTGCAATAAGCAACTCTGTGAATAAAATGTGTCTCTAAATTTTTACTCGAGGTGGGAAAACCCAGTGACCTTTACCAGTAGCTTAAAACTAACATTCCTAGCTTAAGGATACAAACCACCTAAAGTATTTATGTGTGCGTTTGTGTGTGTACAAAATGTTGATGCTATTAGAAGCCAGGTTCTTTCAAACAGAAGATAATGGGAGCCATAATGGCACCAACACTAAAGCAGTCTATTAGTCTACTGGCAGCCATTGGATTGGATGTGGATGTTTCAGGGAAAGACTACAGATACCTCAGGGCATCCCAGCTACAAGCTCTTCTACAACTGAAATAAGCGTAACCTAACTGATCTAAACATTCATGTAAGTTTTTCTTGGACTTGTTTAACATCTGTCTGAGTGGATGTGTTGACGATTTCTTAGACTCCCTTACAAAGCTATGCCGAATCCTTGCAAGCACACCAGTCCGCAATTAGGCTGGTCAAAAAATATGTTGCGATAAGCAACAGGAATGTGGGCAATAGCTACAAAAATAAGAACCATGTTGTAATAAAAACAACGGAATTTTCCTTTAGGAAAAGCCTAATCTGTTCTATCACATCACCGCCTGTGCTTCAGCTGCAGGCAACCAACAACATGACAACAATCTTTTGTCTGTTAACAAGAGATTCAAGTTTAGAACCAGCCAATTGTTACGCTTGGAAATTTACAGCACAAGAGCCAATTGGGATGAAATGATGGTGGAGAGGGGTGCAGAGTGTGGTATTTGGGTCAACATTGTTCATATTTTCAGCCTTTAATTTGTTTATCCTTTGAGAGAAATGCTTGCCAATATAGCATGGTACTTTCTGCACAGTGCTGTTTCAGCCCACTGCTCCAAGCCCTCTGTGCTTTACCTTCCCTCCAAAAGCTTTTAAGTCTCCTAATGAGATTAATTAAGCCAGTCCAGAGTTTGTTTAATGAGGCCCCAGTGGCCTGAAGCACAGAAAGGACCATTGCTGGGAAATAGAAGCTTCACATTACAAATAAAAAGGACCAAAACTTTAAAGGGGGTTTTAGAAAAAGGGTTTAGAAAGTTAAACCTTTGAGTAAAGCGGTGATCATCCATTTAGCTTCAAGGCAGCGGGACACGTTTGGAGACTGGGATTCAGTCCTGCAATTTACTAAACTGGCACCATTTCCAGTGTAAATTCCAGTCTAATGTGTCCTTGATTGTCTCCTTAGCTCCTCTGGAAGAGGCCTCATGTAGCGAACCGCACTCTGATGAAAGTATTACTATTGCAGTCACAACTTCAATCACGATGGTTGCATTTATGTAGTGGCCTCAAACAATTTCTGAACAGTTAAATGATTGTTCATTACTTTAATATTGTCTTTCCAATGTCTCTCCTATGATGGGAACCACCACCAGGCCAAAAAAAATTTTTTTGATGCCAAAAATAACACCAGCTAACCATTCCAGATTTCCTCTATGTTCATTTTGCAGTGGAGCCCCATGTGCCATGAACTGCAGCGGCGCACCGGGCAAAGTGTCCGTGGCTGGTTAGTTCCCGCCTGTAATAACATCAGGCCAGATGAGTCTGTTATCTATATCGTAAGGTCAGTTGAACATTTGACGTGAAGATGACGTTGGTAGGCTACCAGTTACAAAGAGGCTCGATGGTGAATGACATGCTAATATGCTAATAGATTCAGAGATTTTATGGCTTTAGCTGAGATAAACCAGACAATACTTGGTTAAAACAGATCAGTGATGCTGTTTTGCCTTCATTGTTCTCCGTCTCAATAAAAACTCCAATCCTGACATTTGCTCCAGGTGTTCACTACTATTTTGGAAGAAGGAAATACATTGAGTAGCAGGCAAACCAGTTTTAAAAGTATTTTGGCTTGAAATAAGTGTTGCATGGTCGATGTGATTCATGCCGATGTGAAGAGTGGTTCATGTTGATTTCAAAAAGTAACTAATAAAGATTTGGGCAAACAGGCTGAATATTTAAAGAACTCTAAAGAGTTAAATGTGAGAACAAAATCTGGTGGCAGTAGGTGGTAGACTGAGTGTTTAGTTGTGTTAGTGTGTGATGTAATATTCTGAACTTAACAGAATGTTCTAGCTGTTCTATTATTTGCCTTCACTCAGTTAGTCATTGTATCCACATTGCTGATGATTACCAAAAAAGTCACTATGTAAATATTTTGTGAAAGCCCTACAACATCATAATCAAGTCAAAAATACCGTGATATTTGATCTTCCCAATATCGCCTAGTCCATTATCTGTGAGATCATATAGTGTTCATTGTAGAGAAAGGGAACATTTCAATGGCCATTTGACATCTTCTCAATCTCAATTTTTTTTACTTGATACCAGCAATGAAACTGCATTGGTAATAAAACAATCAGCTACATCTGGACAGAGGCTGCATCCAGACACTGAGGTCCTTGCATTACTGCATTTAATTTAAAATAAATTCCTGATTTCACTATATATGATGATGTAATGAATTGTAAACAGTGAAGCAACTATGAGTCTTATTAACAGACTGAATCCACATCACAAATTGTTGTCTCAGCTATTTCTGAGTCACGGGGAGCTCCAGCCAGTGCTGTGCTGCTGGTAATTCAGTTACACCGTATCAAGTGGATCCTAATGCACCAACAGTTTTACCTTTCACATCACAAATTAGATTCAGAAGTTATCCAGATGAAATTTACGAGGCAGGTTATACATCAGATGGGGGACCTTTGGAGAAGCTGGGAGTGAAATAAACAGATCAAAAGCCATTTGGTTGAAGCAGCACCAATATTTCACCTTAGCCTAAATGCAGAGTGCCAATAAAGTCGGGGGAAGCTTGATCCCAATTTCTCTGCCTACACAGACAAACTCCAGACACATCAGCAAAATAATCTGGCACTCTTTACAGGAGGTTGTAAAGGCACACAGCAGCTCCAGTGGATCAGTACCATGCAGAGAGGCTTGCTCAAAGACAAATAAGAGTATCTAAGATAAAACATAACCACGGGCTCAGACAGGGAGGAAGAGCCTGGAGATACAAAATACAGTAACTGAATACAGTGGGTAAAAGCATAAACAGGGGTGGTAAGAGAACACAGAAATAGTGAGAGGACAGGAGAAGCACAACAATGCAGAAGCAAAGAAACAAAACCTCAAGAATGGGTTTTCATGCTCATTTTTCATATCTCAAGCTGGGCTCAGCCACCAGGAATTTTTTGAAAATCCTAACAGATTTTGAAATCAAGTTGCATCACACACACGAGAGGAAACTTCACAGATGTTCTTCTCTCTGATCTCAAAAATGGACACACTACAAGATTCGATAGTAATGGTACATCACACACTACAGGATATTATTAAGATTATCGTGCCAGAGGGAGCATGAAGGCACCACCTCACATACTCTCAAGGGGAAACTGATGTAAACAAAACGGTGACTGACATGGTGCAACATCTTGCTGTAAAGTTCAAAATGCTTTTCAATGGAGGAAAAAAACAGAAGGCTGAATGAGTCTGGATGAGAGAATGGTTGGAGAGACATGGTCAGCACAGGTTGTCTATTATTCAGCTTGAATAGGAGGTCAGTTTTAACATCTGTGAACAGTAGAAGGCTAGCTAACGTTAGCCTCAAGGGCTAGAGTCTTTCCCAATGCTTGGCAACACGATCAGCACCTCCTTACTGACATAATCATAAACATAATCATCCAGTTCGGGAGCTTTAAGGCTGACTGTGTAAACCTCTTAAATTATCAGGTAACCCGAGCCAAACATCAGTAATGAGTCCGACCAAGGTCCCAGACAAGGTTTCTCCTTCAATTGTCAGGAGGGGTGAATCAGAGATAAAACATCCAAAAACTCTGTAGTCTGAGGGTGGCGTAAAATAACTTGATTGAAGTCTTACCTATTTGCCTCTCCAGGTCGGCTGCTTCATCTGGGGTGGCCCTGGGCAGCACCCCTGGGTCACTGAAGCTGGTTCTCAGAAGTGTCCCCAGTACAAATAGAAACAGCACACCTCCTATAACTGGGATGACTGGGGTCAGGTACTGTGCCAGGAACGGACAACTGGTGTGACAGGAAGAGATAAAGAGAGAAAGAGATGTAAGCAAATAGTAGACAAGAGTTACACAGCTCAGCCAGACAGGTAAAGCCTCGCTATGTACTTAAAACCTGAAAGTTCAAATTGAGTCTTGGAGGATTACTAAACAAACATCAAACACAGGGGCTATGTCTGTCTGCCCAAATACAATTTGTTCCTCTAAGCATAAATATTTGTACATAAAAAGCCTTTGCAAAACAACTGCAAAGAAAAAAAAGAAAAATGATCTCTACTTGTAGCAGAGACAAGCCATCACCTTTACGAAGTGTTAATACCTGTGACTTGTTGCTTAATGAACAGTAAGTGGATATACAGATGGGCACACACGTAAGGTTCAGTCCCCCGTGTTGTAATCTGTTCTACTGAGACAATTTAGCATAATCCCATTAAACATCCACGGTGCAGGTGGTTATTACAGTAATCACATTTAGTCCCACAAAGGTGGGGCACAGGCTGCTGCATCTCATTTAATTTCTTAGTCTCTCGTCTATTGGATTGAATTTGGGGGTCAGTAAAATGGTGCCATTCAACACAAGGTAAACTAAAAATGAACATGTGGTAACCATACGTTTTTTTGAGGAATAAAAAATGGTTCTGCAAGGTTCACAATAACAGTGTTTACATTAAGGTTCTTGCTCATCTACTCATGTACTGAAATGAAAAGCAACATGCAAAAAGACTGTGTTAAACCTTTAAGGATTGATTCTTTTATTTGTTGTGCTGAAAATACATCTGCATCAAATACTTTTGTCAAGTGACTTTTATTAGAATAGACTTTATTTACTTAAAAAAATACTTAACACTGGCTCCTTTTAGTAAAGGTAGAGGTCATTTGTTTGTATATTATGTATTAGTGACTCTTGCAGGAGAAGCACCATTTATTGCACACTGAATGATGAATAATGACTGAATAATAATTATACTAATATCACTTTTCAAGCGAGGGAGCATTAAGTGCAGACTTCGCATAGACAGCATTGATAAAAGCAACCCCAAATATTGACAGAAACCTCAAGCAGCAAAATATAAGCACACAGTTAAAAGGACTTATGAGATAAAGTTCCAAATAAATCATCCGAAAAGAAACAGTGCCGTTATATGTCATGGAGTAAAATTTTAAATTGGATTTTAAAAGACACTCTTAACGGATTGGTGGTATAGGTATTATCACCATCTACTAATTGCATTAAACAGCACTCCATGATTGACTGCCATTCAAAAATCAATGCAGAGAAACAATGACTGCATGATAATAAACTAACTGAGGATGCTTGAAGTGACACTAATGGCTATAATAAACCGACAGAGATCAACCATTGTGGTTAGCCTGTTTGTAAGCACGTAAAGTTATTCAACACTTTACAAAACTGTCGCACTGTGCAGTCCTTCTCTAACCGTGACATGTATGATAGGTTGCTGATGGACATTATATCACTATCCCACTATCTAACCAGCCTTCAGATGGTAGCACCTTAGGGGGGCGGCAGTTACATCCGCTGATCTATGCCAACAGCAGTTACTCTGTTAAACCAAGCCAAACTATATTTAGGCTTGCCATGTTGGGTTCCATCAATGGTGGCGGATATGGAGGATGTAAATATGGACCTGGAGCATTTACTCTGCTGATCTGTGCTAATTGGGTTCAAGCATTATATATTGTTTTCACCTGAACTGCTGGAGATAACTGCCCTTCAGGCAGGGGAAAAGGTCAGCCAACACATGACGCCTATGCAAACAATACAAAGGCTCACTAATGTATTAGTGCACCTTTGAAGGAGTACTAATTTTATAAACATAAGTGGCTGGCATTATGCCATATTCTTAAGTGATTTGAAGATATATTTTGCTCATAAGTCGAAGGAGCCAGTTCACTATTTTTTAAAATAAAAAAAGACTAAATCTGATCCAGATACATACAATAATTCTTTTTGGTTTGGAAGAGTGTTTAGGCTGTGACAAACATAATGTATACAACTTGTGCCATTGCCCCATCTAAGTGGACACAGGCCAGTCCTGCTGCTTCTCTACATCTGGAGTGAGACTGAACTCAGCAAAAAAACACACCGACTTGTCTAGGACATCAGCAGGAGGCTGCAGGCAGGACAACATGGTGCAGCACAAACATTTCTCCAGTCAAAAACTCGCCTGGAGGTTCCCAAGGTCACTGCACTGGACACTGACTGTGTCAATGTACAATACACACATCTTATGTCAGACACTTGCTAACAGAGCGTCCATTTTACAGCTCTCAGTGATTTGTGGTTCTTCCCTAGCCTCAGTCCTCTGAGCTGGGCTGCATGGAGACACATCATCCGGCACTGTGTCCTGAGATTTTAATCCAATACAGGGCATATTCCCATCTCTGGCTGAGACAGTGCTACAGACTATTTTTCTACTTATAATCTTCCAAATCTGACTTTCATTGTTTAGACAGAAAGCAGCTCTGTTGCTTCTGCCTATCAAAATACTTTGACTACAATCACTGAATGTACTAGTTGAATGTATCCCGAATCGTCACATAGTGCCAAGTATTGACTGTTTTTGAATTAGTATTTAAGTTATTAATATGACAAATACAAATTAGACTTTGGGTACCCTACTAGAATAATATAATCAATTGCTTTTTCAGCCCACTAGATACATTTCACTGCAAAGTCCCACACTAGAACATGGGAAAAGTTAAATTGTATATTCATAATAAGTATATCTGCATATCATGAGGCATATTTCCTAAAACACTGCACATCACATGTCAGTCAGTCTATCTGCCTTTTATTTAAGCAGCATTATATACTACATAGAAAAGTGGTAAATCAACTACTAACTGTTTTTATGGTCTTATTTTTTAACTAATCCACACTTGATCACAAAATTAAAAACTTCTATTGTTACATGACGTTTTACAAACTTATTGAAATTTATCTAGACGACAGGAGTGTGCATCACATCGCACAATCATCACTTCATTATAGGGTTGCAATTAACTTTAAACAATCCCAATACTATGGATTTGGAGTTGTCTATATTGCTTTTCTGTTTACTGTAAAGAGCAACGGTTACAACTGAGATACACCCTGCGAAGAGCTGGTAAAAACAAAATGACTGAGCAAATTGTATTTTCTTGCTCTACTGCCACAGACGGAACAAAACGTATGTTTTCAGAAAGACAGATTTGCTTCAACTGCCAGAGAGAAAACAAATAACGAGAGAAAGCCAGCAGATTTCTGACCACTTAGACAGTGCTGAGAGGACAATTCCTTAAGAAATGCTGAAATGAGATGACTACTCACAGTCATGCAGGGAAAGAACTCGGTTCTTTGTTTCCTTTCTGGGGAGTTAAGTGCATGAAAAATGCGTCATCATCTTCATCACATAGTCAACACAAACCATCCTGCTGTTGGCTGTTAGTGAACATAAATATCCACACTGAAGCCTGTAGGATTACCCGTGTCTTTTAATGTTTTTTAATGTTGTTATGATTGTGATGGAGTTTTTCCTGCAAAGTTCTTTATGGCCAAAATATCTAGAACGTTCTTCCACCAGGAAAAAAAAACAGACATAAAGCAATCAACATCTATAGTACAGATGTATTTGTTTTTCTATGTCAATACAAATAGTTATTACTTTTCTTATTGTTTAATTTATTCAAATAAAATATAAAGAGCTGACAGCAGTGTAGCCTGGTTCATTTTACAAATTCATGAAACATTTTTAATAATAAATAACAACAATAAAATCAGAGAAACTTCAGTGGAGCTTTCATAAAATGAAAAACAACAGAATCACACGGGGAATTTTTTTTTTTTTTTTTTTTAGCATTTCAGAATAAGTGATGGATAAAAACAACACAATGAAGCTTAGCTGCTAAATGTCAGCCCCACCAAAACATGCTGTCTGTTGGAAAAAGACCTGCCTCTCTGACTGTTCATAACAACCACTGTGCGTACAAGTCCGCAGATTAGCTGTCTGTCTGCACCCGGAAAGCAGAAAATTTCAAAGTCTGATGTCATTACTGGGCATGTATTCATCTCCCCATTCAATCTGTCCTCTATTTTGTCTGATTGGTCACACATCACATTAATGAATCCACCAATTAGAGGTGCTAATGGGAAATCACTGCAGCTGTAAAAAGCTTGGCAGAACTTGAGTGAGGGTGCTACATTTGTAACAATTAACCCCAAGCCAAGATTTGCATGGTTGTAAAGTGATCAATGAGAAAATTAAGCCCTCCTTCCGAAATTCCAAATAAATGCAGAGGTCATTCAGAGCTACACATCCACAGAATCAGTGATGAGCTGCATGTTCTCATGTAGGGAAAGCTAGAACGTACAGATTTGTGCTCTTATCCATGAAAACATTATATTTCTAAACTTGTCTGCTGGAAAGTGGTGATGGAGATGGCTGAGAGTGCAGCACAAACCGCTGCCTCTGTCCTCAGAAGCCGTGTCTCAATGTGTCGGACATCAGGAACATAATGAAAAGGCAGTCATGTGTGCTAGAAAGTGACAAGTCGGTAGAAACGGACAGAGATTAAACACTGAAGCCATTAAAGAGGGGAGGTAGATGCCACATCATGCCTGCCTCTTCTATGGACATGGATCAATAGAGATACGTGGACGAGCTGCAGGTAAGCAACATTTTGCCTGGTTTAAGATCCCCCTGAAGACAATGTCCTCGCGATCAATTTTTATCAGTCACTGGACATGAGCAGTGAAGACAACGAGCAATTTTGGAAACCACCGCTGAGTGGATATCGACAAGGAACTGGACATTTCCAACTTTACATCCTCATTTTCCTTTTAGTTTGATACCAAATCTTATATTTAACTGGGACTTTAGGGGCTTTGTTGCCATGGAGACGGACAGTATCCAATGTCAGACATGGTAAATTTTCGAAAGGGAATGTGGTTACCTTGGAAACAGCCACATGAGTGAGCTGAAGCCTCCAAGGAAGAAAAAAAGAAACAAAGACATTCAACAAGATAGAGACAGCATGATGACATTCATTAAAATCCTTTTAAATGTCTCAGAAAATATTTTTTGGCTGATGAGGACAAAAATGGGATTATTGTTGGATTTGATCCAGAAATGGTGTCAAGACAGACGTCGCCACTGGGTGCTGACCACAGACGTAACCTAGGTTGAGGATTAAAGTGATGGAGATGTCTTTATGTGTTCTGTTGGTTTTAGCATAGTTTTACAGTTCTAAGTTTTTATCACTAGGAGAATAACTAGGTTGGCTGGGACTAAGGCTGTGACGATAACCACTTCACCGCAATACCACGGTCACATGCTACCACAGTGATGAGGTCATTACCGTTTTTTTGTTGTTGTTTTTGAGCCGATACAATATATTCATTAAAAAATGCGCTACTTGGGCTTTGATGCAGCCCCTTTGAGCAGTCACCACTTTGTAGCCTCACTCCATGTCCCACCCACAGTGCTATGCGATGTGTGGTCAATGTCACGGGTAATAGCCTATCAACACTGATGGCTGTCGAGCCACAGACAGCAAAGATGGAGACTGGAGCTGCTCTGCTTGGTGGTGGACTCGGAGCCGGTTGTCGAACATGAACCAGCAGGTGTTACTGCAGTTGCAAAAACAAACCAGTGTTTCCTCTGGTTACATTCTGCCGTTAGCAATAGTAGTTACTGGACATAACCTTAGTTATATGAGTCCAAGAACTGCAAGATGAGGAAGAGGGAGTAAGAATGTGTCTGAAAACAGACTATCATAGTTTATAAAAATGTAGTGTTATGATGATACAGACATTTCATACACCGTGTAACACGGACAAACCGATAGACATTCAACCCACGTTGGAGTGTTCGTATGAGTCAGCCGACACACAGTTTTTCACAGTTAGTACATAATTCAGTCAGCAATGTAGTTCATACACTTTGCTGTTAAACCACAGAATTATACAATAACATTGATCACGTCCAAGCTCATAGTGGTCTTTGCGCAGGGCACCAAGTGCTGGCAGGGGCACTGTAAAGTTGAAATGGAAAACTAAGACCAAAAAAGTTTTGGAGGGCGGGGGCAGTACTGCTGTGAGACAACAAGAAAAAATCCATACTGTTACAAAGCTACGAGATATGATTGGAAATACCCTACCCTCAACACATACTGTATATAAAGTCTAAAAACACTGCACTGCACATACATTGTGCTTAACTTCACCACACCACAAACTATCTACTGAGTTGTAGATGCTACAGTAGTGTGCAAGGCATATGTCGCATTAAATCAAAGAACATGTGCAGTGATTGGCTGCAATCCAAACCATATAGATCCGGGTACAAAAAGAATTGAATGCAGGTATCGTTTGACTGGAGAAGTTTCAAAACTTTTAGGTATTATGTTATTTATAGTTGATACCTTAGAAAGGTATTGAGTACGGATTACAGCCCTACTCTTCACACTAACAAACTGTACCCTAAGCAGACAATGATCATATTACTATACAGAGAACTCTAGACAGACTGATCTATCATTGGCTACTGTGGGAGCATCTGAAATAAACTTAACCAAACATTCATAATGGAAAACATCCAAAATAAACTCGTCTTGTAATGATCGTCAAAACTCTTTTCCAACTCAGTTAAACCCCCAGCGCCACAGGCCAACAAAAATAGCCTCATAGGCCATCAAAGCAATCAAAGCTGAAGTTGTGCATTATGATAGCTGGTTTGGAACAAGTCAAGTGTTTAAACATAGACTGCAAAGCCAAGGTCTGAGATGACAGCTCTTTGATAGCTTGTCCTGATAATTACTCATCAAAAGGTACTCATTTATAAAAGCGTACAGCATGACTGTGTAAATAATGTGTGTGAATTATTGACTGCTGAAGGCAGTGCAATAAAGCTATGATGGCCAATTCCTAGAACAAACGCCATAATGATATATGGTTAACGCATCTGCAAGAGATATTACCGTATGTCACTGTAGAGCAAAGAGTAGCACAATGCACTGTGAGTAATGGACTTTAATCAGAGGATGGTTACAAGCATTCAGAC
Organism: Epinephelus awoara; assembly: GCA_035609425.1. Classification (NCBI taxonomy): domain Eukaryota; kingdom Metazoa; phylum Chordata; class Actinopteri; order Perciformes; family Serranidae; genus Epinephelus; species Epinephelus awoara. The sequence goes on from CM069309.1 coordinate 23,299,955, forward strand.
AGCAATAAGCAGCAGGAGGACACATTATGTTGACAAAAGCAAAACCTAATGTTTGCTGTGTCTTTAAATAAGGAATGCTTATTGCTTCCTGCTTTCATTCCACTGGAGGGAGAAGCACTTGGTGCTGACACACTTGAGACTGGTGCACAGAAAAGTTAGCAGATGAGATTATGTAATACACCAATGGTTTGGGTTTTGAATCCCATGACAAAATTAAAGCATTTGAGGGACCAGGGTGGTCCCAGTCTTCTCACCAAAACTGAGGAGTCCACACCAAGAACGATAAATATAATGACAATGATGTTAGCATCCACACTGATGAACAAGGCTCTCTCCAGTGCACCTGTCATGTTAAACGTGAAGCTCTGTAAATTTGGATGAATTTTATTTCACTGTCAGTGTTTCTACTGTTGATTAAATCACTCTGAAAGTGATTCTAAAGACACGGTTCGCCACTGCTGTTGTTGTTTATTTGTGGTGTGGACTCCAACTTCCACTTGAGTTAGAATGATTTTTAACAATGTATATAGTTATTTTTATAGTTACCATTTTTAATCACTTTAAACAGCTACCTTGAATTGTCTTAAGTCCAAGGAGATCAAAATTTATAGTTTTCATCCCCTATGTATTTCTTGATTCCAATCCAAAAAGTAAATAATACACTTTCATTATTAAATAAATTACCTAATTTTAAAGTTGAATCATTAAATAAAAATTCCCCCATCATAATGAAGTACAGTTTCTTTACAGCCTCATCAAATCAGCCTTTCCAGTCATGACTGTCTTCAGCTTTTCCCTTGTTCCCTTTTCAGAAATCAGTATGCAAGGTTCCTCAAGTTCCTAGTGTTGAAAAAGAGACTAGAATGGCAAGCTTCAACACTAGCAAGGCTAACTTCAGTTTTTCAGTAGTGACACAAAGTACCACAGTCTGCGTCAGCCATTGTTTCCTGCAATGTGACAGCTGTCAGCTGTGTGTGAATAATGCTTTAAATAAAACAGGGTAAAGTTCACCACATGATAGCTTCACAGGGTCACATACACTGGCACTGTACTTATCTATGCAGCAGGTATACTTAAGTGCTGCATATGGAAAGATGTTTGGGATTGACTTTTACTGTCCTAATCTTGACTCTTTCAAATGTTCTTGCAACATATAGGCAATTTCTTGACTCATATTTCCTTAGTAATTAAGCTTTGACTAAATCTAATAATGGACAAAAGACACGCCCAACAGCCAACATATCTAATGCTGGACAAGTTCAAAAAAGTAATCCAATTTAAAACAATTTAATCCATGCGCAATCCAATAAAAGCAATACACATGAACTTTATTCTCTCCAGACAAACAAAGCCACAGTCTAAATTAACTTTTTGGCTTTACAAGGTGGCTGCCAGATGAAAAACAGTTACCAGACAAATAGATTTTTTACCAGCCTTGAATAATAAAGGCTTTTTACTATTGCAATTTGCTATTATTAATATCTAATATGTTATCTTAATCTCATTATTCTTATTTTTATAGTAATATGCAGTAAAAACAGTAACACCAGCTATGCAGAAGTATTGATTCAAATGTTTAAACACTGAAGTGAAACACATGTGGATCATATACCTTACACACACACACACACACACACACACACACACACACACACACATATATATATATATATATGGATAAATTATTAAGGAATAGCTAAGAGGGGTTATTCATCTCTTCAGATGACAGCAACAAATACCCCACATACTGTTACCAAACGATTTGATGACTGACGCACTGACGTACACATGACACATGCAGCACAGCAGATCTAGCAGACTGAAGGGACAGCAGACCAGCAGCTTCCCCCACACATGTAGGAAGTTTGTTTATTTTCTACCAGCAAGAATGATGGTTGATTTCCACAATTCACTCGCCAAAGACTAAATTTACTCGCATTTGGCGGCTGGCGAGTGTTAATTTTGGACCTTGCACAACACTTAAAAGGCAACTATTTCAGTAAACCAAAAGGTCAAGGATTACAAAGATGGTTTAGAACTAATTTAGACTCAGGTTGCCTACCTCTCAGCCAAAGCTTCACTCTGAGTAGGAATCATTAAAATTAACAAACAGGAAACAGAGAGGCAACGTCAACGTTTAGCATGGGAATAATCACATAAAACCAATCTGTATGAGCTCACATTCAATCAAGTCTATTTGTGTGTCTTGCTTATTTAGACTTCTCACTAAACAAGCACAGGAAAAGGATGAGTCCTGTCAAAACAAGATTTGATTCCAATAAAAATATTTTTTATTTTGATCACACAAATATGTCCCATAGGAGATATGTTTCACCACACAACTTTCTCTCTCTAATATGCTTACCAGCAAATATCGTAGCAACCAGAAATAAAGAATATAAACTTAAGAACTGAAAATACAACCTGACATTACAGTTCCTTTTTAGTGAGTGTCCTCTGTGAGGGACATATTCATTATTTCCACAGAATACCAAAGGTAATCTTTCTACCTCAACAGGGTCTCCCGAGGTTTTCCTACTCATTTGCTTCCCAAAGGGTGCACTAATCTCAACAATAATCCAATCCAGATTACCGTTATCACATTTCCCACTAAATCCTCTTATGATGCCAACCAGTTTTTCAAAACTCAGCTGGCAGTTAAGCTTGGGGGACTTTCATCTCTGCTTGGTGCAACCATGTGAAGCTCGCAGCACTGTTCGCTGGCTGTCCTTTCAGTGTCACCTGGGATAAACTGCACCCTCGTTTACTTTCTTCTTCAGCCATAGAGCTCTGAAGGCAATCAATATCCTATGATCTGCAGAAAAGGGTCTGTCAAACATAGATCATCCATCCTTCATTGTACACACCATCTGGGCCTGCAATTCTCTTCAGTGCTTGCTCGAGAAGAGGTATAGTTTACAAGGAGATATTACTCAATGGTGATACAGTACCAAATATGTGATTGTGTTTAAAATGTGCTGAACGTTGTGTTAAAAATGCATTTGAAGCACTTGCTTTTGCGGCCTCTCGCTCCAAGTCTCATTACTCATCTGGTTACATGGATACAAGGCTTTGTCAGCTTTGCCTTTTATTACATTTTGATTGCTTTTGATGGCAGGCAAGGGCAGAACATGAACCTCATTTTAGCCGTAGGCCAAGTCATTTGTCAATGAAACAACTGAACATGACACGCTTTTGCAAATGGTTACATTTTTTTCACCCGGACTACTTCATTGAATCATGATTTCCCGGCACCTTTCGCACAGATATCACTAGTGCACGACACAGCCTCACAGGACTGCAGTGGTCATGCGTGCATTTGAGAACTCTCCAAATCCGTTAGCATAACCTTCCAACATGTGCCACGCACTCAATTACTGCTGGCACAGGGAGTGGATATGCCAGCACAGGAGGGCTGTGTGACAAACAGAGGGTGCTGGGTCAATTGAAGGCTTGGAGCTAGTCGGAGAGAGGAATCGCACTACAAAAAGCAAACAGCTGGGCATGATTCCTGGTTTCAATGAGCCTAGGTGACAGATCGGCCTCTTGATTCAACAACAAAACAGACAGCAGCGATAAAGTCTCTGACAGAATGTCCTGCGAGGAATTAAAGTCACATCCCAAACACATTCACTTTTGAAATGACCTAGATCTGGCTAGCTGATGTTTATACATGATTAAACACTCAAGTGCAGCATGCTCATTGTTCTGATTTACCCACCTGAAAAAGGAGCAAAATCTGAGCATTTTATGCTCTTGTGTTGGGCTTCTGTGTGAAAATATTTATATCCTTTATTCAATTAAGTGTAAGCCAGTGAGACTAAATCAGGAATGGCACACTACTCTAAATTCTTTTTTGACAGCTTGGCTTGAGAGGAATGCTTTTCTTGTCTCAAGGAAACCATGTCTACCATGGGTGTGACTGTTCAAATTATGTGGACAAAGACTCTTTCGCAACTGTGTGCCTTATGACACTCCAAAAGCTGACTTATTATTTTGGCCCAGCATGCAGCAAATACATTTGCTATTCTTCTGGAGCACTGTGCAGAGCTAACATTGCACAGGAAAGAAAGAGTCAACATTTCACTGGTTTCATTACATTACATTTCCAACAAAAGGACAGGCAAAAGATGGCATGCTTGTTGAGGGGTCTTGAGAGCTATTGTATTCTCTGAGTGAAGCAGAAAATACAATGCCTGGGGTGTTCACAAAAAAGTGGTTTTGTTCCTATTCACAAGAGATGACCAAAGACCACTTCTAAGAAACTTGACCTCTACCTACTTGTCCATTTAGAGTGTTCTTAAGAGGCCACTTTATTAAACCTGTGGACAAACATGATTATGTCAGCTTAATGTGGTTTGTGCCAGTTCAATTTCTGAGCAGGTTTCTTTTCAACAACTTCCAGCATCTGAGCTGCCAGGATTATCTGCTGGTGCAAATGGAGACTCTTAAAATTTACACGGAAGATAATTTATCACAAGACTAGACAGCATCTTGTGAGATGATCTACATGACAACTGTTGAACCAGCACAAACGCGTTTCTACATAAAGATAAGAAGGCACATCTTAATGTGCTGATGAATGAAGAGCTGGTGAAATTAAGATCCTTATGCCCCTATTCCACCAAAATGAGCGTGTGTACGTGAGTTTTTGAAAGCCACTAAAAATAGGCAATAAACTCCTTCCACATTGCCTGTAGACCATAGCTGTGTACACGGCTCTGCAGGTGAAGAGTATGACTTTCTGTGTTTGGGTTTTGTTTTGTTTTTGGTTTGTCACAACTGACGTCACGCACAGGCCAGAACACTGGTCAGTAGCGTGTTTACCCACGTGTTCTATTTCCATCAATGCTAATCGGAGCCAGAGCCAGAGCCAATGAATACCTGTGACTACAGCAGAGTCACCTAACCCATATGTGATTGCCGATCATAATCTTCCTGATCACACTTGTTTTTTGCATTGGGAAAAGGGCTTTAGTGTTTGTCAAAGTCCAGGTAAAGCAAAAATAAGCGTGTTCTGAATGTATTACCCCACAGAAAAATATGTTATTGATCACCCAGCCAAATATGAAAAATCACCAAAACTGTAAATAAAATAAGCAATATTCTCTGCTCTGAGACGCTGGGGGCGCTGAACCGAACAACGAGCTGCTGCTCATTAACAGGCTCTCTTTAGCAGCTAAACAGATAGCACAGTAGCATAGCACACACCCCTGAGGCTAAGAACGAGCGCTGCCCAACAGCGACAGACTCTCATTCAAATGCTAACATCAGCAAAAAGCACACCCACAGTGATGAACACTAACTGCCAGTGGACCAGGTAGCCAAATTTGGACTCAAAGACTGAAAGTTCTGTTAGTGATGGCCATTTAGGTTGTGTTTATATGGTTGTGGCATTTAAAATAGATATTTATTCATGTATTTTTTAGACTAAAAGAGCTAAGAGTCAAAAATGGGGTGGAAAAAACAACAACACTGATGCTATGCACTCTAATGATAGTGGTAACCCAGCGGCAACCTCCAGGGCTGAAAAATTAAAGTTTAAGTTGCGCATAATTAACGGTGGGCCGGCTCAGACCAGGGTCCGACAACAACACCGCTGTGCTCCATTGACTTTAATGCAATCATTTCAAATTCCTTCATTTTCAGGCTGGTTGTGTGGATTGGGAGCCTGGGGCACGTCGTGTATTAATGATACACGTTACCTGAAGAGGTTGGAAAAAAAATATGTTTCTTCCCTGTTCCAAAACCAAAATCAGACACTGAAAAGCTAGCTAGCTACTGAAGATATAGCCTACTGAATGTATACACATGCTGCTTTTGCTTTTTAATGATTATAACAGTGAAAAAAAGACCGACCCTGCTGTACAGTGAAGGGAAGCAGGGAAACTTTGCTGATATTCAACCAGCTGTGTGTCATCCCATTGTGTGCAGATTAATGTTGTTTGACTTCCCCCAGAGATCCCAGCCTGTCCGGCGGCAGAGGTCTGACTGCTGGTAGAGACACGGGGCTGAAGCCAAAACCGTTCATCTGCACACACTGTGATGCCACACAGCTGGTTCAACATCAGTGAAGTTTCCCTTTATATTCATTGTCCTGTGTGGCGATCAGCAGTGATGTGGTGGCTCACTTTTACACTGTGATCTGTAGCCTATAGTTCGGCTTTAGCTTCTAACTATCTTTGTCTTTTTAACCTGTTGTTGCTGCTGAGTCAGTTTGACATCCTGGATATATCCTTCAAACTCAGACTGCAGAGCCCTCTGACTGCTTCTGTCTGGAATCACTGTTTCATTTTTCCAAAAATATGATAGTATCTCTTTAGGGAGTGAAGTTATTTACAGTGTGGGCTACATGCTTACTCTGAAAGCTTGTCGACAGTCGGACCATCACAAAGGGGCGGGGCTTAGCAAAAGTTCAGTTCAGTACTATACAGTTCCCTGTCGTGACACATTTTCAACAAGTATTTTCTAACATATATCATGTGTTTATAAAGATGTCACTGATTTTGATTTACCTTGACTTCAATGTCACTGACAGACAAACTACTGAGCTTTTAGTCGATCCTAATGGTATACTTAGAGGTTTATAAAGGCCGCACACATTCAGGCAATCTCCCTCTCCATCCTGTCAAAATCATGACTAGTAAAAACGCAGATTTGGATTAGGCAGGTGCAAAATGGATGTGACTAGGGAGTAAGAATTTAAATAAACCCCTTCATTAAAGCTGCTTTACTTGTAAAACAACTACATAGTCATCTACACATCGGATACACTCACTGTTTACATTTCAAGTGGATTACTCATGGAGCCTCCTTAGGAATTTCCATGCTCAGTGAATACAAGTTTGTAAGTAAGAACCCATCTGTCTTCTTAATTAGCTAAAACCATCTGATGGCATTTATAACAGCATCACTGTAGCAAACCAACTGCCAAAGTGGGTCACATTTTTCTGAATCAAACCAGAGTTTCTACCAATCAATCTTTCCAACAGCATAAAAGCAGGTTAGACAACTTCCCATAAGTCAGTTTGTCATAATTACCCAAGCCAAAAATGGCTGACTTTGCAGTGGCTTTTGACGCAACTGCTAACCCTTCTACTATTTTGCAATAAACTGCAATAATATTTACAAACTACCAGCAAGCAGGAAAACATAATTGCGGAAAAAGGTAATATCTCCAACTGTTTGAGAGCTGAAAGTTTATATTGGCAGGTAAATGTGTCTGGTTCAAAACCGTTCTTGTTAGACAAAGACATTCCCCATGATTTAAACCTGTCATGCAGCAAACACTCCGAGGCAGTTTTACCGGAAGACGTAAATTAAATGTGTCAAAGCACAGCCCGTTCTTCTATTACTGAAATTAACTGCAGCCTACATGTGCCGATATCAAGTACAGTTCCCCTCACAACTGACTTCAGTTTCGGTGGTTTTACTCAAACAATATGAGCATTTCTACATGGTAACAAGTGAACTGTATGTGTAACCTCATCACTTCAAGATAAACATTTTGCAATATAGTTTTGCAAGAATGAACACTGCCAGAAACCTTAAGATTCCTCTTTTGCCATTTAAAGAGCTGCAGGCGGCAACCAAAGACTCTAACATTCAATGTGTCATCAATGTCATCAAGGTATCATTACAGTATGCTTCCTGTTATGTGGAAAACACTCAGCAGTTCACAACTGCTTAGAAAACACAGGGCCCAGTTATCGCAAATGTATGGAAATTAGATTAGATCTTAATTTTACTATCATACGGGACAAAGAAAATAAGCAAATCCTCACAGTTAAGAGGCTGCTTGAATTCTCTGCTTCAAAAAGTAGGGATGTGCGTGATTAGTTGACTAGTTGATTAAATGTTCTTACCTTTGCTAGTGGGCCCCAGAAATACCTGTAAGTTAAACTTATTACTTGTGTTCACTCAATGAAAAATGTGACTTAATGGCTCTTATAATATTTCAGACCATGTTTTATGTTAAGGATACAACTGTGCTCAATCTTGACAGTTTTCTAAGTGTTTAATCTTCCATTTAAATGTCAGGAGAAATCAGTTGTTAGATACATCCCCAATCAAAACAGTCACTAATTTTCTGTTGATAGACTAATCTAGGGGCCCAGAAGGTAGAGCAGGTTGTCAACTAACCACAGGGTTGGACACTCAATCCCCAGCTACTATGGTCCAAATATCAAAGTGTGCTTGGACGAGACACTGAACCCCAAACTACAACCGATGGTCAAGCCAGCACCGAGCTTGCTGCCATCAGTTTGTGAATGAGAGAGAATGAACACTTTGGATAAAAGCACTGTATTAATGCAGCCATTTCAAATCAAAACTAGAAAATGTTCCTTCAATAATCAACACGAGTGTTGCCACTATTCACTGCTCAGTGTCCTGATGACTGTTGCATTCCATTTTATGATTCTGTTCACCTCAAATACGACTAAACAGGAAGTGCTAAGCCTCTTCTCTGCCCAAAACTGTGGTTCTCCAGATCGATTTTCTCAGCAAACAAAATGGCATAACAGAACACCACTTCAAACATCTGCCTGAGTGAACTTTTACAAGGCATAAGGGAGAGACGGCAACATGTGCAACAACAGCACACATGGACGTCTGGGGGGAGCCAGCATCGGAATAATAAACAGACCAAAGTCTGCCGGTCACTAACAGAGTTTATTGTGCATGGCTGAGCACCCCTTAGACAGACAAAAAAAAAACAAGCTAAAGGAAATATGTAGACGAGGAAAGATCTCTGGTAAATGTTTTGAGTGTGTGTGTGTGTGTGTGGCTCCATCCCTAAACACTCGCCATCTGTTGACTCCTTCTAGACTCCACTAATCCGAACATCACCTTTAAACAGATACGGACCAGGTGTCATCCGCCTGATTTAAAGTATCGTAATAAGAAACAGAGGTAATTTCAGAGACAGACCGAATGAGAAGCTGTTCTCCACTATGCTGCTGACAACTTGCGAGCAGGGTTAGAAAAACACATCTAATCGAAGCGCATTACAGTTAATGACAACAGAAGCCAATGTGCAGGTCTGCTGACTATCGCCCTGTCCGATAAATGTCTCCTTTCAGCTGATGGGAGTAGGGTGGGTGGGGTGGGGAGACAGTGAGAGAGAGGAAAACCAGGAGGACTCAGTCAGCCTTGGGGGCATGGACAGTTGAACAGGCAGGATAGTGCTAAGCTGAAAAGTGGCTTTGTGGTTGCATGGTGTTCCTGAAAATGTCCCCTGTAGTCACAACAAACAGAGGACAGTAAACTGGGCCCAGCTCCATTGACTGGCCACAGTGTAGGAAATGAAGCTATCTGAGGGGGAGAGGTATCATCAGGAAGCATCTGGCATCCTCCATGTGGGTGCTGGGGAACATCCAGGTCCGAATGGACACTGCGGTACACTTCCCTCCCAATTTAGTATTTTTAATCAACTGTTCCATCGTAAAGAGGGTTGGGACGTTTTAGCCTGGGATGGCCTCTCTCTAGCATGTTGCCCTTTGGTCATAGGTTATGTCTGTATCTCTGCTGAGGTGACAATGTATTGAAAGATGAAGTGGTACAGAGGTCACTGCTGATAGATGTGTAGCATTGTGACTGTGAAGAACTTAACACAAGGCAAACAAAAAAAACACATACCTGGCAGTGGTTTGGAATAGCACATACAGTCAAAATTTAAAAAAATCAATACAGCATAGTGTGGTGATATTTTGTGTGGCAATTTTGTATCAATATGATTTTGAATCAAAATCAGCTGCTTTTTCAGTCCACTAGATACATTTTGCTTCAATAGAAATGACGAGAAATAAACAGAGTGAAAATGTTATCTTTTAACATAAAACTACTTTTGATTATGTTTTCTTTGGGATACATAATTGGCGGTTGAAAAATGTAATAAATTGCAATATATTGCAATTCACGTTACTGCAATGTTCAGAATATCATTTAAAATCGCAATAATATTGCAACATGAAGTATCATGATAATGTCCTATCGTGAGGCCAGTATTTACATTATGCTACTAACACTAGCAGCATGACGAGATGCTGACTGCCTACTGTACGCTAAGCGCTCTACATTTGGCATTTTTCCTAATTGCCAATAGTCAAAAAACTGTCCAATCACAGTGAAGGAGGTGCTCTTGCTTAGCATCAGCAATGGAGGAGAAATTAATTCTGCTGGCCAAACACCGGTGGTTTGTCCTTTCTCCATGCTTCAACCTTCCCTTCATCCAGAGCAGGTGCTCTACCTTGTGCCAACAATTTTACTTCTGCAGATATTCTGTATCATAGCAACCAGGCGCAACCAAAGCAACTCAGATGAAATAACGCTGCACAAATTTCATTTGTATTAAAAATTGTCTTTCTTTTGTCATTTGAAAACAGCTAATTTACAGAACACTAAAATCAGAATAAATGAAGCAATTTGCAAAAACAACAAAAATCACAGTAATACCGCATATCACGCTTTTGAGCCAACCTAAATAACCGGAGGGGAAATTCCATCATCGCGACAGCCCTACATCATAGTAAGTCCTTTCAAAATGTTCTAAATTATATGACACACTGATTTACAAACATCACATTAAGTCAGAGTTTTGTTAGAATAGTGCTTGTGTGTTTACTATTCACTGTCTATTTACTTCTGGATCATTACAGTCCAGATACTGAACAGCAGCCATCTACCACAGCACATATTTTGCCTATTAAGCTTTCTCTGGCTCTGAAGCACTTTAGCCTGATAAAGACTGTCAGATTGAGCCACAAATCTCATGATGGAGCAGGATTTTTATCTAGTATAGATGGGGTTTCTAAGATGATAGATGACAGAGTGATTACTTGGGACTAATGAGGAGAGAGACAATGCACTCTGTCTCTCTCGTGGTACAGACTGCAGCGCTCAGGTCAGTGTCTGTGTCTACATGCTGTATCATGCACTTCAGTCACAGTGAGCCAATCTGGGACATGCGGGATGAGGTAAAGATGAAGGGCTGGGTGAGACAGTGTAGAGAAGTACATTATGTCTGTTGATTACAGGTTGTTCTACCAGTGGGAGAAAGACAGAGGGCTCCTTTGGGGATAGTGGGGCTGTGATTAAGGGAGTGCAAGTGGCACACAGAGGCGAACTGACTCCATAAGTCACAGGTGGCTGATTTGAGACCAATGAGAAACAAAAAGTGTGAGGTAACCTTCTGCTAAGCTATCATGCTGTCACTGTGTCTTTGTGTTGCAGCACAAAATATATATATATGTAATCCTGTTGATGGACATCAGCTACAGGATAGCATCCCTGCAACTGGTCAGGATCTCGCTCAAGGACACTTTGGTAATGTTAATGTTTGCAAGTCGTTTGAAGACGGGCTTTCTAGCTGGAGGGTGCTCTTTTACTGCAAGGCCAGCATGCCAACACACAAATGGTAAATATGGAACAGAAACTACCTGTCCCCTTTTTCAAGAGGCTAACATCATGCAAGGGCATGTACAAACCATAAACAAATTAAAAGAGGAAACCCACACCACAGAGTAGTTTCCGTCAGCAACAGCCCCCGGGGCAAAACACACTGCCTTTATTGAAGATACTTTATATTTTATATCTTATTTTTTAAAACAGAGCTGTCTGCCTAATCCCTAACCAGTTTGTCCTGACATCTCCGAGCCCTGAGGAGATCATAGGCAATACACCCACCCTAGAGTGATGTCAGTGACATAACTGACCTATATCTAAACTTTTTTTTTATCTGACAGCTGAGCTCATGAAATTAAATCCCTAATCCACAACGTCAATGTGCACAAGTGAATAGCAGATGGGGGAGAACAAAAGGACTGCAACAATACTTACTCAAAGGTGAAGAAAAGTCCACAAGTGACAAGGATGAGGACAAGGGTGAGGTAGAAAACCCCTGTCTGCTTGGCCATCATAATCCTCCCATCGCAGTAAAACTTATTCCGACCTGGGAAGGACTCCCACTTCCTCTTCTTTGGGGTCTTTTTCTTGTAAGGGGTCTCCATTGGTGTGGAGCTGCGAGTGCTTATTTGGCTGTACTCGCACTCTCTCATGGACTCAGATACCCCGAGATGCATCAATTGCTGATTAAAATCCCCGCAGCTGAATAAATCCCGGGGCAGATGTGCCTCTGCGGAGAAAACACACCAGACCAGTTTACAGGCTATGATCACAACTTTTCAAACAAATGCCTGCTGGAGGGGGGAAAGTTTGTGAAAAGTCCAAGACACTTCCTGGTATTAAAAATACTTAGCTAACACTGTGGCTTTTTAAAGATGTAACGTTAGCCTCTAGCAATTTAAGTAATGCTACAAACAGTACAGCAAGTTTGGCTAACCTGGCGTTAGCTAACTTGGCAATTAACTTCACACATACCGTAGCTTCACATTTATAGCGACTTTGTTGGCTAGCAACCAGGTTAGCATTCACTATAAACTCAATGTAGAGTGACGCTAAAGCTAACACGGCTAGCAAGTTGGTGAAATGACTGGTAAGTTATTGTTAGCACGTTGGCCAACTTTGCAATTAAAGGCTAGCTTAGTGGCCACTCACTTCACCCCCACAACTACTCGCTTTCACTCGGCTGTTTCGTCTGAACTCTACAGCTAAGAGGAGCTAAAATGAAGGTCTTGGTGTAACGTTAGTCAGTAGGCTGTCAGTCACCCAACGTTACAGACACGACGGCTTCACATCCCGGCTGTGTGTCTGAGCTCTGCCTGCCGAAGCGGCAGTTGAAGCGCTGCCTTACCGAAGGAAAGTAACGCTGGTCGTCGTGCTGGGGTGTTGTCGCGTAGCTACTCCTTTCGTTATCCAGGTTTGTTACGAGCCGACGACAAAGCGAAGAACACCATTTTTTAGAAAGTTGATGCTTTTAAAAAAATGAGTTGGAAAGTGGCACCTCGTCGCCGATGTGGTTTAAAAAGGGAGAATCCAGAGAAAGACCGCACGACGGAGGAGCTCTCAGACGAGCTCCAGCATCCTGACTGGCGGTCGCTCGGAGACACACTATTACGAGTCTTTGCGCACAACACGAGCCGAGCAGGACCTCACAGCCATATGTCCACGAGCGATTAACACCCAGGTATTTTCACCATTCAGCCGCGTTTTGGGGAAAAGTTGCAGCATTCCTCAAGGAGCGTGCAGACAGGCCGGACCCTCCGTTCACATTGTGTCCCTCTCCTCACACACACAGTGCTGCCACCCTCGCAAACAACAAACATCAACATGGGAGCAGAGCAGAGCCTCCCAGCCTGCTCCTCCCCCTCCAAGCGAGGCTGAAGTCACCACTGAGGAGGTGCAAAGGGAGGACGGGCTGTTAAAGGGGTTCCCAAATCGTGGTCCAGGGACCTCTAGGCGTCCATCAGGGGGTCCCTATTAGCAGGGGTGCGCTCAGGGGGAGTGCAGGGGTGACACTGGGCACCACCATCATGCATGGACGCAGTACTGCAATTTAAAGGTCAAGATGAATAATTTTTTCATCCCTCAAAAACACAAAAAAGTCTATTCCTTCGTATTTTCAAATCAAAATCCTGTCATGTCTTCTTACCGTAAAACAAAATATGACGTGTGCTTGATTAAGTTTGTACCAACCGATTTCAGCCAGTGATATCCTCCTGAGATTCTCTCCTCTTTTTTGTTTTCCCACACCTTATACTTCACTCTACCTAACTTCGACCAATCGTCCTTATTTGTGGACGCTTTTTTGTGCCATCTAGTGGTAGTAAGAGCACAATACACGTATCCATGTAAAAACAAGATGGCAGCCATCTCTGCCAAGTCAGTCTGCAGCTGATGCCAACACTTCAAGGTCCAAAACCTGATAACTTGTTTATTTACAATTAGTAAAGTTTGTAGTTTGATGTGGCGATAAATTTGACCAATTTTAGCAACAGTAACAAGATAAGATGCTGTTAATTAGGAAGTACTTGTTTGAGGACATTGGGACTTTATTATCATTGACAGTGTTTAGTTTTTTGTACTTACCAGATCCTCCTGATCCCAAAGAGCTAGGAGAAATTAAAAATGCATACCAAACAAAAGTTCAGGTCTCAGGAGGATATGATGACATCCACCCATCAATCAATCAATCGCTAAAATTTAAGCTGTACAGTAGTGAATGAATTGAAGATGGTTTCTGTCATTGCAAGTAGTTTTTATCAAGCTGCTGTATGTTCAAGTGTTCATTTTGCTGATAAGTCTGATAAGATTAGTTATTAAATGATTAGTTATTTAATGCCTTAAAACTGGGATATTACAACTTGTTTCACAGCTGGGCTTGCATTCAGAGGTGCTGCGAGCAAATGGTCGGACAGGTGTATGGGTGAGAAACTTGATACCACGAAGATTGCTACTTTGCAGCAAATGATGTCACCAAAGCAAGATGGCAGCGGCCGTAGCTGGGATATTTTAGCCTCACTTCTGTACAGTGGGGGTAAGTGGAGATGTGTCGTCCATCTTCATATTCAGTCTATGCTTTCTCTCTAATGAATACTGCTATCTCGTCGGTGGACACCATGTTTGTCATGACACACTCACTCTCAACGATCAAATTTAATCCCTCTCAACGTTATCCCTCACCTGCCTATCTTGTTTCACTCGCAAGTACATCCCAATACTGAAGCAAGATACTCACAAAATGCCATTTCATCTGGACTTAAACGAAGCTTTCTATTTATGCTTTTGATATTTATTGATAATCATTATTTGAGATTGGTAATATTCTGTTTTTTTCTTACTGTCAACAAATCCCATGAATCCCACAATTGTTTGTGATATTGCTCGCTGGCACACAGTTCATTTCCTTTGTTCTTTCAACATGGGGCTCTATTGGTGATATGCTAACTGGCTAACTAGCGTCTTGAATCCGTCCTGTCTGTCACCTGCTTTCCGTTTTTGAATGACGAACACAGACGACCACCGCCTGCTGGAATAGAGAGTTCATTCCTTTCATGCAGGCGCAGAACATATGTGCTATTAGCTTTTGTCTGTGGTCTTCGCAGTGTGTTCAGGTGCAACTCGGGGTCGGCAGTAGCTCAGTCCATAAGGCCTTAGGTTGGGAACCAGAGGGTCGCCAGCTCAAATCCCTGTCTGGACCAAATATGGAGTGTGGACTGGTAGCTAGAGAGGTGCCAGATTGCCCCTGAGCAAGACACTAATCCTCCAACTGCTCAGGGTGCCTGTCCATGGGCAGCCCCCTCTCTCTGATTTCTCTCCAACTAATGCATGTGTAGGTCCTGTTTGTGCATGCGTGTGTATTTCAGGCCTGTGTGTGTATGACAACAGAGTGAAAAAAATATCTTCTTCTTCCTCTTAACTTCTTGGCCGAAGCACAGGCAATGTGAGGCGACGCAACACTTGGCCTCCATGGCTGCTAATTGTTTGATGTCAGTTTGGTGTGTCTGGGCCATAAAAGGACTTTTCCCATCGACTGCTATTATAATTATGTTTGTAAAACTATTGATAGGACACATCACACTGCAAACAAGGTCAAACATATTCCTTGTATTAGGGTTAATTGTTACCATGTGGAACAGCCCCTGATCCACTGGCCAGACACATGATGGCTGGGTCATGTTTACGCTTTAAGTTTGAGTCAGGACGCATATAGTTAAATGCAGTATAATTTCACATTTGAGTCACATGAACTTTGCTTCCACTCAAAACAGACACGCGGTGATGACGCTACATGGCTCGTGCCCTGCTCTTGTGCCAAATACAGTTCTCTGATGACGCAATTTCCTGTTCAGCATCGGTACAAATGATTGCATCATCGGCCTACAGCTCCTCAGTGATCTATCCTCCTCTTAACACCTACACACGCGCGCAAGCACACACGCTCACATGCACGTACGCCTCTTCATCTTAGTCCTGAAGTCACCCGAGCGGTTTAGCTCATTCACTCCCACAGCCAAACAATTATCCACTTTCTCTGAGAAGAAGTCTGGCTGCATTTCATGTAATGTGAGAGGACTTAATTAATCAGAATCAAACATTTATTCTCAGCGTGCTTTTATGTGCTGCCAGTGCGTTTGTTGTATTTAAGGAAGATTTAACATTCAGGCATATTGAGCTTATCAGATCGGAAATGAAAAATCATCACACACACACACAGACTGCATTACTTCATGCACAGGGTCGGCTGTTGATGTAGCATTTCTGAGGCAGTGGTCATACTGCAAGTTGTCCTTGTTAGAGCTTGTGTCATGCATCTGCAACCCGACTGAGAGCGTGATTGGCCGCCGCTGCCGGGCATGTGAAGCTATCAAGTGGCACATGTTTCACTTAATCTGTTGGAAAGCTGTGGATGTTTTCAATGGTTGCTAATGATCTGTAAGCCCTTCAGACTAATTCCTTAACTGTGGGGCTCGTTTAGCGATGTGATGACATATGGCTGAGGCTGTGTTTGTGTTGGGAAATAAGTGGACGTGATAGGGCCTTTGAGTCCCGATCCAAGAACAACATGGGCCTGAATCACATCCTGCCAAGGCCTCATCCAGGCAATATTGTTTCATTTAGAAAGCTGGACAGGATGAAAGCACATAGTGACATCAAAGCTTCATCAAGAGGCCAATACTCTATAGCCACAATTATTGGACTTGGCCTGATCTGGTAAACACGCAAACGCACACACACAGTTCACACCACACATATATTGTAACACCGCCAGAAAGGTCAGAGCAGTCTCTTTTGTTTTCACCCAATGCTCATTCATCTACCTACGTTAGTGGTGAGAGGCAGCAGGGCAGGGTACCCAGGCCAGCAGTAGCCAATGACGGGCCTGGCTTCCTCTCAGCCACCACATCCATCCTGTCAGAGCTCGATGACTCAGCTTCTCAGAGGCACAGGAGTGTGGGAGGTTTTCTCCTGCGGTTGGCTGCCTACGTGAAACGCATCCTCCATCACCAAAAAAGTACAACAAACCCACTTTCCATCCAAGCTCTAAATGACAGGCTGAAATTGAAAACGCTCAGAGGCATGTGGGCTAAGTCTCTGTTTGTAATGTGCAGGTGCACACGTGTAATGGCAGTACAGCTAGGGTGAAGGTGCCAAGACATAACTGAAAGCATATGAATCATTTCTGTCTCCGCAGAAACGTGCTTCAGTTAGAAATCAGCCGGGCTGTTAACCACCTCTCAGGCTGCTGTAATTATATTTAAGGTGTCGGTGAGATTTTAATAAGATGAAGATGAGTGATCGAGTCTCTCTGCAGCCAAGCAACCCGGCTTTGAAACCCAACCTGTTCACTGCCTGTGTTGTCAACCTGAGGAATGCTATTATTAAAAGAAGCTTAAAATAGGACTTGATATTATGCCCACAATTCCACTGGCAAAGGAAAGGAGGGAAAAATATTTTAAATTCCAACTAAAGAGGAAGTAACAATTCTGGGGACTGTATTCAAAGACAAAATAAATAGAAAGCAGGAGAATGGTGAGGAGTAACTGGTGCTATCAGACTCAGCGTGATCCACAGTGAAGGTAGTATCAGACGTGTAACACTAGAGGATAATAAAAAGGTTTGCTGGCAGTTGTGTCTTTATCCAACTCTTTTTCTGTCTTATGAACCGATGCTAGAAAACTCAGAGACAGAGGGAGTGTAGTCGACAGCAGTCTTGCAGCAGTTCCTATCTGATGTCTGTGTTTGCACTCACAACAGCGTGCATGCCTTCATTAAAAGACAGCCCTGTGAGCCTGAGAGGACAGCAAACAATGGCTCTGAATAAGAGAAACAATAATAACAGAATGTGAATACGAAACTATCCATTTATTATAGAAATACCATCTTTGATTTGATATTGGGAAATCTAGGGATTACCTGATATCAAACGCTTTCAGAAAATCATGGCATATATCAGGAAATCTAGGGATTATATATATCTTGTCTAGTCTGGGAACGTTTCAGAATCCCCCAGGAGCAGCATTGCTGCGGAGAGGGACGTCTGGAGTGCTTTAGTCGGCTTGCTGCCCCCGACCCTGCCCTCGATAAGCAGTAAAAATGTAATGAAAAATAAATAAAACTAGGGATTAGTGCTGCATACAAAATTACTGAAATTATAAATAAAGCTGCAGCCATCGAAGGCCAAACTAAATCTGTTCACAGGATTTAATTGTTACATTTGAATGAAAAAGTAAAAAAAAAAAGGGAAACAAAAAGGAAATAGATATTAGAGGAGAGTCCTTGTCACCAGGAGTGATTAAATTCACTGAAATGACAATCAAAACTTTGATTCCAAACAAAAATGGCTCGTAATCATGGGGGAACCTGTTTTGAAGCTGTATGACACCCATCTTTTAAGGGTGCTATACAGCACCTTTGTCAGATAGTGCTATGTAGAACAATTAGAGGTGCCATACTGTTTTTAAATTTCTGAGCCTGGGGGCCCTAAAATGATGCTAGATGATACCATGGATGAGTCAATTCGCTTCTAAATGGCACTTTCATTTAAAATATTAATGACTATTATCAATTTCCTATGAAACATGGGCTTCAAAGATTCTGAATCCTGAACTAAATGCTTACTGAGAAACACAGTGTGTTACCTTTTCAAAGCTGTAGTATGTTCCATGCACATGGGGGCAAAAAGGTTGA
Organism: Epinephelus awoara; assembly: GCA_035609425.1. NCBI lineage: Eukaryota > Metazoa > Chordata > Actinopteri > Perciformes > Serranidae > Epinephelus > Epinephelus awoara. Next base: position 23,318,543 of record CM069309.1, read on the forward strand.
GAGCCGCTGCTTTAATGTGTTATCGTCTAGACACTCACTGTTTGTAGGCCGTTTTGATTCAGTGTTTAGGGACCAGCAGTATCTGTATCCGAATTGTTAATCGGAGTTTAAATTAAAGTGGGTGTGGCTTAAACTGGGAGTGGGTGGGACCTAACCAGAAGTTATTGCTTTAAGCCTGAAATTGATATGGGTTGTTCTTAAGTTGTTTTACTGATTATTTATTCATTCATTTTCTTTAACAGCTCATCCTGCTGGGGGTCGCAAGTGGGCTGGAGGCGGGGTACACCCTGGACAGGTCACCAGTCTATCGCAGGGTTAGCATGTAGAGACAGACAGACAGACAACCATTCACACTCACATTCACACCAATTTAGAGTCACGTGCGTGTGTTTGGATTGTGGGAGGAAGCCAGAGCACCCGGAGAAATCCCACGCTGACGGGGGAGAACATACAGAAGACTATTTATAGAACAATCTCAGGATCGAGCTTCAGCTCATTTTTGATCACAAGAGTAAGAGATTGAACACGGCAACCAAAATAAGGAGTTTCCTTCATCACAAATACAGATAATGACACATTTTACCCCAATGATACTTGTAATCTTTATCTGTACCAAATTCGTACCATTTCATCCAAGCTCAACCCTAGTAGTGTTTTTACTCTTTCCCCTATTAACTAAACTTAACTAAACTAAACTAACCTGAATAACCAGTAGAGAACCTCCAAAGAATAATACAGGGACCTATACGCTTTTCTACTGGTTCACCAACTTAGTTTTGTTGAGTTTACTGGGAAGGAACCAGTAGTTAACCTCTAAAGAACCCTACAGGGGCTACAAAGTTCTTTGTGTACAGCCCCTCAATCCACACCAACAACCACCAAGAAACCAACATGTTTGTGTGTGTACAATAGTTAGCCTTTAATGACCAGAATTACCCCCATTTATGCTTCTTATGGGTCTTGTCCACAGGAGACATTTTGACATGTCACAGAAAGAAAAGCTCAGGTATAAATAATAAAATTAATGGCAGTTGAATTCCATTTATCTGCTTCAGTTTCAGGGTCCTGGTATTGTTAATTGTGATTAATGTCACACTGTCATGACATACTGGGACACTTGAATAAGACAGAGCCATCTTTAATGATATGAGCAACCCCGTGGTTTCCTACTATGACATGTCAAAATGTCTTCTGTGAAAAAGAACTATTTGGATTTAATGGATATGGGTTAATAGTGGAGTTTAGTGTTTTTCTTTGGCTTAGGTGATGTCCTTTCAATACAAGAGCACAAGGACAGGTTTGGGAGGTATAAGGTAGTGAGGAGGAAAGGTACTTATCACTGTATGTGCTGAGAATGGCAATACAAAGGTCATCGACCTCTGTTTTAATCAGAGGATTATGAAAACTGATGCTGTTCAAATTGAGTGTCGGGTCCCATGAGCACAATAAATGTCATTCACTTAGTTTTTCTTTGCACCTATACATCATAAATATAGCAGTATCAGGCCACCAATTAAAGGGTTAACCATTCATTTTCATTTTTTTTTTAAAGCTGCCTAAATAGTGTACAAAGAATGAGAAGAGGTGCATTTCAAACCCTTATTTTAGAGTGTATTAGTTTACTTTTTTTGGAGGTTTTGTGTCTATGTGAGGTAATTTGGTGTCTTTTTTTGGTTGTTCTGTCCCTCTTTACAGTATATTTATTTTTTGTCTCTCTCTTTGTGGTCTTTTTATTTCTCCTCTTGGTTGGTATGTGTTAATTAGAGTTAAATTGTGAGGTGAAGTGAAAGTCAGGAGGGCCCCTGACACTTTGGGTCCCCAGGGCCTGTGCCTGTTAGGCCCATTCAGTAATCCATCCAAGACTATTAATATCAGCTGGGGTGTCATAATGTCATCAACAAACTGACTGAGTGGCTGTAAGAAGGGGTTAATCCAGGACACAATGAAAAGAGAAACTTATTTTTTTCTTCCTATTTTTAAATGTAAACCCCTACATACATTATTTTCTTTCATCAAACTTGTGTCCCTCAGCAGGGTGCCTGGTCACTGCAGAGTGTAACTGAGAGGTAAGACTGCTGCTCAGTTCTCTTCAAATGATTTTATGGGAAGGTATGTGAGCTGGGACAGCCACGTATTAGTCAGTATATGGCTCACTTTTCAGGAAGGACTGACCTTTTCATTAAAAACCGCCATCTCCTAAAATCATCTAACATATTATTTTAAGAGATATTTAATCTAACAGTTGTTATCACCACCTTAATATAAAATTATGGATATGATATAATGATAGTGATACAGCTGAGCCATTAATGTCCTGGTGGTCATTAGACATCAAATTCAAAACGGAAATTCATGAATGGGAAACAGTTTGAGTATATATATATATAAGAGAACTGAACAGTGGCCATTTATCTTTAAAGGTCCAGTGTGTAGGATTTACAAAGATGTATTGCCAGAAATGGAATACAATGTGTTTTCTTTAGTGTACAATCACCTGAAATATAGGTCATTATATAAACTACAATTTTCTTTTCCTAGGATGGTGAAGGGATGACCTGCCCCACTCCTTGCCTTCATAGGTTGGGTTAGTCAGGTTAAGATAAGAGGAGTGGGACTGGTTAGGGTTAAGGTTCATTTATACTCCCTTTACACATGAGAATAGATACTTTAAATGGAGGCAGCATTGTTGTGGTCTGTGTGGCCATTCGATACATCCCGACATGTGGATGGAGAATTCTTTTCACTAATTTCATAACATATTATTAAATATTACAATTTCATTCCGTTACATTATTTTAATTTATTCGTCGTCTCCTACAGTTGCATCTCACTTGAACTATGCTACACTGCCTCCATGATTTCTGGTGGTACTGCTCCATTTTGTCTATATCTGTTAGCCCCTTATAGAATGTGAACAAATATGGGCGAAATGAACGCAGAGAATGGACAAAAAGCTCCGTCCATAATGTTGAGCTTAAATGAACCTTTAGTGTAGGAATGTCAGCCAATCAGAGGCAAAGTATGGCAAATCAGGACGGATCATGACTCCACCATCCTAAGAAAAATAACTATGCGTCCTCATCCACAAAGTCCTCCATGTTGCACCGCCATGTGGCTACAGTAGCCCAGAACAGACAAAACAAACACTGGCTCTAGATAGGGCTATTTGCATTTTTGCATCAGCCACTATAGTAAACTGCACCTTCGCTATGAGCAGCATTGGAAAAACACTGATTTGCAACATGAAACTGCTTTATTTAGTATTTTGCCCAGTTTTAATCAGCTGGTCTGTTTGTTTCGGAGAGGAAGAGACTTCTGCGGATAGTTCGGCTCCTGGTAAAAACCTCCTGAACAATCACACTGAAGGAATTCTAACTGGCAGAAGTTCCAGCTGGTTGAAATTTGCAGTCCTCACCGCTAGATGCCACTAAATCGTCCCTAAATCTTACACACTGTTCCTTTAAGCTGAATTCAAGCTAATACTGCTATCAGACAGAAAACTATCAGGTCCGCTTATCACGTGTCCTTTGAACTGTAAGCCTGGAGGAGTCAGTTGTGACTGTGATGAATTTATTTTGAATGAAATCAATGAAAGGCAGTCCATGTAAGCAGTTGATGTTTGTTTTATTGGCCTAAGATTGTCTGGACATAATGCAACGTCTCCGGTGCTTAACGATGTTCATCGTACATTTATTTGTGACATGTGCAGCACAGAGTATAAATGTGTATACTGAATAAAAGAGAGACATGGAGTCATACGAAAAAAGGCAAATTTTACAATGAGCTTTCAGGACATTTTGAAGGTTCTTTTCACATGTTTCTTTTGGAGCATTATCTAGATTCAAAAATATGCCCATTGACATGAATGGAGGACAGTAACGAACAGAAATGTGTTCAGTTTTCTCATGTAACCTCGCCTAGATATCCTCTCACCCTGGCACTTCCACGTTTGATTACCAAAGCGATTGTTTTCTCAGCTATAATACAATGCATACAGGAATTTTTACATTGAAACACCAGTTACATCTGCCATGTTCAAATATTTGACCCCATTAACAAAATATGTATAATAACAATAACAAAGTTTACCAACAATAAAAGCATTTGTTATAATAGTCGGAAAGCCTCTTGCTATGCTTGATTGAGACTGAAAGAATCATGTGCGTCCATTGTACAACGGTTTATATACACAGTGATGAAAAAATACAGACATAACACAAGTGCTTAGGAAACACAAACTTCATCTGCGAAAGTCGTTGAGGCTATGATTGATAAATTAGACACTTCTTTTGACAGATGCTCTTCTCTCATGTTGATTGGCTGGTGCAATGCTGCCTCCTCATGGCCTAAAGCACACACTGCAGGTGTCTTTAAAGATCTACACCCTCTTCTTGTTCTCAAAAAAGGGACAACTTGCTCTTGAGTCCTATTGCACAATTTATCTTCCAGCGATGGAAACATATACATTTCAATTTGAAAAGTCAGTGTTTTTTCCCCCCACAACTGTTGGCAAAAAAGTTCAAACTACTGTACAGTGTCACATTTTAAATAAATACTCTCCATTAACAAAATGTTGATGAGTATATTAGCATTTATAAAACTGAAAAACATCTCCACGACTCATCGACTCAAAAGGAACCACGTAATTCAGCACCAACGTCTGGTGGCAGCTTTGGCTGAAAAAAGTAAACAAACAGAAACAAAATGCCAAACAAAAGTAGCAATCCAACACCAGCAGGTATTAAATATTTGTATTAAAATGAGCTTTCAAATCCCAAACCCACTTTTTTTAACAGGGCCCAGAAGCTGTACATATATAGAGATATTTTGTTTATGTGGATATTTCTTTAAAAAAAACAAACATTTTCTGTCATTTTGATAAATAAAAATAGAAAACCACAGAAGTGTTATGTCCGCCTCAGCGCCGGCCGTGTGAGTCCCGCCTCTCCTCTTGTCATAATTTCCCTAAGTGAAAGAGAACTTGGCAAATAATAGCCACAACCCCCGCGTTGAGCACCGAGGAAATGGAGATGTCTAATAATCTGCTTTCGTACAGCACAAACTCTGTCTTGTTCTCCTCCACTTTAGCCATAGCCAGCAGGCCTTTCGCTGCTCTGCACATCATGTTTATGCTCGGCGGGTCCATTGGGGGATGCCCCATGTGCAACAAGCTGTGAGGGTTCTGCTGGTACTGCGCCATGCTAACACCATCCTCCAAGAAGCCTACCAGATTACCCACACTGCTCTTCTGCATGGCTATGGCACGTGCTGCTGTGGGGTCTCCTTGTGCCAGGTGGGAGAGAACAGCCACCGCCATCTCCCTGTACACCTGCGCCTTCCTCTGACCGACATAGCGCACCAAGACTGTGAAGAGTTTTTCCTGTCGGCTGAAAGGCGGCGTCGCAAGGAGGAGGTCGACGTTGCCGCCCTGGATGCTCAGCTTGCAGAGGCACTCCAGCACCAGCCTCTGGGGAGTGAGTAGGGAGTGGGGTGCTGCTGATGGGAAGGGGTCCTGGGCTTCAGCTGAAGGGCACACCATCCAGTGGAGAAGGCCGTCCAAGATGGGGAGGCAGATGGTGTCTGGATAGTTGGAGAGATCCAGCTGACCCGAGATGTTGGCCAGAGTGACCATGGCGTTCTCCCTGAGCAGGCTCAGACACTCCCACCACCACTCCTCTTTGCTACTCGACAGCCCCTGCTCCTGCTGCTCGTCTCTCTGGTAGCTAGGGGGCGACCTGTTCCTCTCCGGGTGCTGGTGGTGCAGCAGGAGCAGCCTGCCCAGAAGGAGAACCAGAGCAGGGTGGCGTGACATGTCCAAGTCGTTCCCCGGGATAAAGGACAGGCTGCGGACGATGTTGGAGACGCACAGGCACCGCTTGGCCAGCGAGTCCTGCCAGGAAGAGGTTGTGGAGAGCGGAGCCTCGTCCAGACAACGAGGTTCATCCTCCAGCAAGGTGATGTAGTCCTGCTCCCCGTCCTGATGCACTCTAAAGGGGTAGGATGGCAAGGAGCGTGCAGGGTGGGCGTAAGAAAGGGCATCAACCCGAGCACACAGAACATCATCGATAGTAGCAGTGATATGTTTCAGTGGTTGTTTCTTGCCATCGTCCACCTTGTTTTCCTCGTTGTTTTCTTTTCTTGTCTTTCTGTCTGCGCTGGCAGGGGGTTCACTGCGGGGTTCAAATTGTGTTTGAATGTGTGCAGTGGAATCACCTCCACCAGCCTGCCAGTGTAGCAACCCACTGGTGAACTCAGTGACGTAACCTAAGTGCTCTGTCATGTCTTCCATCAGGTCGTCTTTGTGAACAATCTTGATGGGGAGCTTATCATATTTACTGGCTTGTTTAGGTTTAGGCTCGAGTTCTGCAACAGGAGGGTCAACACACTCCTTTTTACTCTCCACTCCTTTATCACTCTCTTTTTCTTCTTCTTCTTCTTTTACCTCTTTGTCTTTGTCCTCTTCATTCTTCTCCTCCTTCTTGATGCTCACCTCAGACTCCTCCTTCTCACCGTTTACCTCAGCTAACTCTGGCTCCGCAGCAACCGGCTGAGGTTCCTCCGTGACACCTCCTGCTTGCTCCTCCTGCGTCTCTGCTGCCGGAGCTGACTCAGGTTCAGGCTGGGCAGAAGAGTCTGTTTCCTGCTCGGGGACGACTTCTTCTTTCTGGTTAGCAGCAGGCTCCAGAAGGCTTTTCTGAGCCACCGTCCCTACCTCAAACTCTTCCAGGATGCCGAAGATCTCAATCAGGTAACGGCGGAAGTACTCCACAATCAGCTCGAGGAATCCAGGCAACTGATCAGACAAAGAAAAAAATGATGTCAACAATTTAAGGAGAATAAAAATCGTTTGGCCTACACTAACAAGTCACAGTGACCTAATGGTCTTCTGAATATATTTCCCCTCACTGAATTTTACAGCTCTTCACTACAATAGATAATGTTGCTCTCGAAGATCAGGTTTAAAGAGACACTGTGTCACACTGTCACAGCCTGCTCCTGTGGGATCAATGAATCCGTTCTGTCAGTCAGCAGCGAGGTGTAGTCATGAAATTGGTTTTACCTGCGAGAGGTTAAAGGAGCCCACAGTGCTGTCGTCGTACAGCAGGATGTTGATGGTGTCTAGAGCCCATGTGCTCTCTGCCAGCAGGCCAGACTTCAGAGACATCATCACGCGCCAGGCCTCAGGCGTTCCTGGGGTTAAAACGGTGGGATTTTTGGAACCGGGATGAAAAAAAACCCATGGTGATCAGACATAGTCCAATGATAAAAGGGGACACTAAACAGAGTCGATCATTGTAATTCCTTTCAGAGAATTTACCTCATGTTGTGCTAGCTGTACCTGAAAATCAGGTTTAGCGATGTGATAAAATGTGGCTTTTTTTAGAGCATGAAAATACTGCAAGTCCACAACTTTTTAAGCTAAATGCAGTATTAGTAGTATTAAACAATCAGCATCTTTCAAAGAGCCTTACCAACCAATCAACCTCTGAGCCTGAAAAAAAAAGTAATAATGGGACTCCATCTTACCAGTGTCCTTGGAGGTGAGCTTGCGCCGGGGCTTGAGAATTGGCATGGTGGCCTCCACTGATCCTGGAGGGTAGTTGAGGTCCCGCCTCAGGTTGGGAGGAAAGTGACCAAGGGGTCCACCTCCCTGTGAGCCCATCATGGCCATCCCAGGCTTGGGCATCTTCATGGGTGACATAAACGGTGCTTTGCTGGGTGACATCCTAGAGTCCATGGAGCGCTGGAAGGCCCCTGGGCTGGGCGCTCTTGGCAGGTGGTTGGCCATGGATGGAGAGTTGGAATAAGAAGATGGCTGGCGTGAGGACAGCTGAGCCATTCCACCTGATGATGACATGTAGGGAGACTGACGGTGCCACTGCTCCTGCCCAGGCCGCCCATCCATGTCATCTCTACCGATGGAGCCATAAGGTGGCATTTGTGATGGCGGCCCCTGTCTGTTGGGGTAGGGATAGCCAAGGTCTGTCCTGGATGGCCACATGTTGGGGCCATCAGTGGCATGGTTAGGAGTGGGCCCCCCGCCCATCATACTGTGCTGGCTCTGACCTGAGGGGGCCAAGCGATCGCGGGGGTAGGGGTAGGGGAACTGTCCCTGGATGGGTCTGTGTTCGGGGCCTGAGTACCCGCCACCGTAGTGGTTGTACATGTCCGGCTGCTGGTTGGCGTACTGCATGGCATACATGTCGCTCTCGTGTCTCTTGGGTGGGGGGCCATACATGCCGTCCATGGGGCGTTTGTAGCCCTGCTGAAGTAAGGGTGTAGATAGTAAAAACACTACTATTATTCCACTACTTCAGTAGTGTTTTATATACTGCTAATACTATTAAAGGGGAACTACACCCATTTTCAAAATTCATATGTTATTTCTGTTGTCTAAGACAGTTCAAAGGTATGACAAATCATTTATGGTTATGATTATGGTATGGTTTTAACTAAGTTCATAATGCTTCTAATATGGCATTAGATACAATCAGTTTAACAAATACTATTATTTTTACCAAGAGACTAAGAAAGAGTAATAACATACACTACAATTAAAGAAAAGTCCTGATGTTGCAATAGTGGACCACTGATTAAACCTGTTTAAAAGAACATGGTGACTGCTTAAAGGGAAACTTTTGTATTTTTTAACCTGTGGAAACAACTAGTTCTGAAATTGGTCCAGTATTGAGAGAGACCGCTGAGGTCAGCAGCTGCAAAACAAGCTGCAATGTAATCCCTAAGGGCAATTATGCGCCGTCAATTTATGTCCATTAAAAGGCTTGTTTTTGCCATTGTCAGGCTCAGATTGTTATGTTGAGTGTCTGACAATATTATGGAGAGGACTCTACAAAGACATAGAACATTTTTCTACACCTTTCACTGGCCTGTATGTTTTTGTGACCAAGTCTTGCTTAAGGAGAAGTTTTGTTCTGAAATCTTGCGAGAGGTGACTTGTTGCAGGAAAAACAACGTTGGTAAGAGTGAGAGAGGAATGCTGGGAAGAGTTTTCTTGTGTTGGAGTACAGAAAGTGTACCTCTGTGCTGGGTTTTTAGCTGATTTTGACAATGTGGAAATGTCTGCAACACTTCAGAACGAGACTTCTCCGTGAGCGACACAATAACAAACAGACCAGATAAGCAAAAGGAACTCTGTTGGGTCTTTCCGTAATATTGTTAGACTAACAATCTGAGCCTGTCAGTGGCAAAAACAAGCAATTTTAATAGAGGTAAATTTACGGTGCACAATTGCCTGTTGGGATAACATTGCAGCCTCTTACACCACTGGTTTCTCAATACTGTACCGGTTAAAAAAAAATACTGTCTTCATTAGTCCCTTAGACACCAAAACATGGAAAAAAGGGTCCAGGTTGAAAAATACCAACGTTTCCCTATAAACTAAGCAAATTCAAGATTACGTCATGGAAATAATGTACATGTTAAGTATTTCTGCCGTCATATAATGCCAAACAGGAAGTAACAATGTGATAAAACAAAAAGAAAGTGTTGCTCCCTTTCACTAAATTGGGCTGAAATGTTTTACTGGAATGCATTTCTCAGTATTTTACGTGCTAATTTATTCATATAGTTCATTATCTGCAGATTCAACTGTCACAATCTTTGGACATTTCCTGCTTAAATTTGGTTTAACTTAGTAATGTTTTGCTAAGCTGTCCTATACTGTGTTCCTTTAAGACATGAAGTCACAGTGAATGGTGTATAACCACTGTTTACATCTTACAAATGAGCTCTCTCTCGTTCTCACCTGTTGCTGTGGGTACATCCCAGATGGATGCATCCCATATGGCATGCTGGGATACTGCTGACTGTAGCCATCGTGTCTGAAACAGAGCAGAGGGGGGAGGAGGAGGAGGAGGAGGAATACGTCACTCGCTGGTAAAATGATTTGCAAATTTATGTAAAATTTTGCTATTGCTTTGACTTTGCAAAAGTGTAATCTGTGACACTCTACTACACACACACAGGTGCTGACCTCTGCTGTGAAGGGTATCTACTGGGAGAGTACATGCTGCCCTCACTGTTAGAAGGTCCCATGTTATTCTGGCTCCCAGGGGGACCCATGTTCCCCTCCATCCCCATGACATGGTCCGGTCTGAGGATCAAACAATAAGACAGTTGTTGTGCCTCTGACCCGTAACAGGCAGCTACATACAATCAATACTACAGTAAGTGTTAAGGCTCAAGTAAAAGAAATTCCAAAGAAATAATGAGATGCTACAGGTTCACCACTCTGTGCTGGCAACTTGTGTACCTACCTCCTGTCATAGCCTGGCCCGTATGGGTACTGCGACCGCTGGCTCATGCTCAAGGCTGACGGGGGTCGACCATACATGTCCTGCATGCCCCCACCAGGCATCTGGCTTGGTATGTAGGGGTCAGCTCCTGCCACTATTGAGGAGGAAACAAATGAGGTAAATGCATGTCAGATTATCTTATATAATAGTGACTGAGTTGAGGCAACTTAAACAAAATGGAAAAGAAAATTATGTTTAACAGGCAACTATAATTGCCCTGCAAACATGCAGCAGTGGCTTAAATCTGCTTTCATATGCACAAACCTCATTTTCTGCTGACCACCAGGTGGCAGCATTCCTCTATGAATATTCACCACTCTCCATGATTAAACCTATTGTTCTGAGGCTGCAACTGTTGTTATGCAGCTAACATCCACCATATTATTCATTCAGACTCCATTCTCTCCAGCCTTCAGAGGAGCCGCCATCCTTTCTAAAACTACTGTTTGTTCTGAAAACCAAACCGCATGAGTTGGTCAAAACAGGTGCTTCTCAGCAGGACGGAAAGGATGAAAGGTTGAGAACGAGGAGGATGAAAAGGACGAACAAAGTTAGGATGAGACGAAGGCTAAGCTACAAGAACATCAGACGAGCTGGTGCGTTTACTCGATAAAGGGATGTGTGGCGTAACAAACAGTTCTCATCTCCTTTCATAGTTCTAATCGTAAAACACACACACACATCTGTCCTGACAAGACAATGAATTAGACCAGCGAGAAAGACGAAAGAACAATGGCCTTGGGATACATGAGTCATTTTGACAAAGTGCCATGTAAGTTTATAGAAGTTTTAAATTTAAATATCTTCATTTAAAGATTATATCACATGAAAAAAAAGATTCAAATGGTTTTCTAGCAGAAAAACAGTTTATTCACATATGTCCCAAAATTTTCTGTCAAACTGGGGAAGATGGACAACATGCCTCCACGTTGTCCCATTGTACAAAATGAAGCCAAAATATCCTGGTTAAAGGCACTGGCTTCCTGTGTAGGTCACGTCGTTTGGAGCCAGAGTGTTTGCAGTAGCGATCTCTGCTGTAACCACTTCCTGCCCGTACACCTGTCCAACTCAGACGTGGGCAGCACCATCGATCGTGAGCACACCGAATGGGACACATTGGTTTATGGCCTCTACTGCAGCCAACCACCAGGGGGTGATCTAGATGTTTTGGCTTCACTTCTCCAGAGCTGTTATGTCGTCCATCTTTATTATATAGTCTATGGTCTAGGGCTCGGAGTTTGGGTGAAAGGGTGTCACAGCGTGTTCCTCACTCACTCTTCCTCATCCCGGCGAAGGGGTCCTTGGCGTCGTACTGCATCCTCATCATCATGTCAGGCATGCTGAGGCCCTGCTGGTAAGGAGCCGAGGGGGGGAGGGAGGTAGCACGCTTCTGGAAGGCCGGGTCGCTCACCTCCGAGAAGGGGTCCTGCACGCTCACACTGCTCCTGGACAAGGCGAAGAGGGATGAAGAGATAGAGAGGAGAGAGAGGGGAGAAGGTGGAAGCTTTGTGAGAGAGGTGGAGACACTGAGAATATGGATATGATGTCTGCTGTGGAGGAGGTCTCTGCTTTTATTTCTGAAAAACATTTTCATGTTGTCATTTTTATTTGTTTAAATGACGGATGTTTCATTTTTTTTTGTGTGTGACATACTTCAGACATGTCCTATAAGGCATAATAGTCTTACTAGTAGTGAAAGCAAAGGTGGTAGCAGATGTGCTGATGTGGTAGCAGAGTTGGTCGTCAGTAGTGCTTTCAAAATTACTTAAGGGCATAAAACACACCAAATATACAACTGCAATGGTAACAAAAAAAGCACTTGTTCAACAAGAATATAACTTTGCACACATAATATCACAAACAAAGCAAGAAAAGAACTGCGTCTACACTCAGGCTGCAAATAAGATCTGCTTCAAAAAGGCTCCCATCCTTTATAATCATACAACAAGGAATCGGCAGAGATGAAGGACATTACACAAAAAAGTAAAAGCGGAAAACATATAAAGAGCAACAACACATAATATGGATTCCGCTCTCAATTTCAGCTCGATCACTTAAAAAATGTCGCTATAGATGATGGGAGTGTGTCTGAACATAACAGTGCACATACAGATCTTTGCCTTTTTGTTATATTCTGCTTCAACAGATCATCCTTGTTCAGATACAAGGAGCAATTTGTGCTGACTGACAGTTGCACTGCAAGTTGGTTTACAAAATCAATTAAATTGATGATATAAAATAAAGGACTAATACTGCAGTGGCAGGAATGGTGGAGGCAGCAACAGTATTAATATAGGCAGTATTAAAGGCAGCTGCATCACTTGTAGCAGTACTGCAGCAGTAGTGTTAGTGCTGCACTATGTCTGTGTGTTACCTGTTGGGGGGCAGCGGTGTGACCTGTCCCAGAGGGGTGGTGGCAGGTGTGGGGGGTTTCAGATCTCCTGCTGCCTCAGCCGTAGAGCTGCTGCCAGAGGACTGGGGAGTCTGTGGGCCTTGGAGGGAGCCGCCCGAATTTGCTGGAAGACACAGGTATCCTTTTATTATCATTCCAGCTAGACGACTTACGAAATTCTCAGTAAAAAACTGTAACACATTCCGACCGCAAGGCTCCCCCCGCGTCCTCAGATATGATCTTGAAGGTGGTTTGAGTTAGTGCGGCCATAGCGGGGCTTTTCGCTGCAGCAAACTGCTGTATTAGAGAGATAACTTTGGACTTAGGGCCAAAGCACTAACAGTGTTACCCTACATGAGAGCTGAGCTCAAGCAAACAGCCTGTACGAGGGCAGAGAAGATGAGTACAGAGGGACTGCTTAAAAGGGCCAGCAGAGGAAGAGAAGAAGGGAACGAGGCAGGAGGAGATGTCGAAGAGAAGGAATTCCTCAGATACCCCTTTTCCGATTCCTGAACCTAATTTTGAACTATTTAGAGCACTTTGACAAAAAAAAATTGGTTCAGAACCCAAAAAGTTGGGTCTTAGCTGGGGCCTAAAGATAGCAGGTTTTCCTTGACCATAAATGTGAACCGTGACGACTTCAGTGGGCATGTCATATTTTGCAGGTTGGAAAGAGAGGAGCAAAAATCGTCAAAGAGCATGCAGTGGTCTCATTAATAGTTGGTCATGCTTGTTTGTTGGGTAAAAACAAATATCTGTACTAACAGAACAAAAGTTTGCAGGTAACCGATGTAATATGTGGTCTTGATTCTATTGATTACCACCGTTGTGCATCGTGCAACTCCCTCTGTAGACGACACACCCTTGAATACAACGGTTCTGCTCATAAACGGTGGAAACGCGGGCTGGTTCACTGGATAGCACCAAGTTTCCAGGAATCATGAACAGAACCAGTTCAAGAACCAGAGATTATTTGGTGGAAAAGGGGTAACAGAGAATTGCCCACTTGGGTGGTTGCACCACAGCTGTTTATTTGGGATAGAGTTGTTACGATACCAATGCCAGTATCATAAATACCTCTCATGCTGCCCAAAATGTCGGATCGGTACTGTTGAGTCATGCACAGATACAATACCGTGTCATTAATCACCAAACTTTTAAAGTAGTTTCACACACTGTTAAAATGACAGTTCTTCCTTGTTGCTCTAAAACAGTAGCCTACACACCAAGTTGCGCTGTGGAGCACTGGAAAGTCCCACCAGTAAAAAGGCAACATTCACCGTTTGCGAAGGCTTTAGCGTCCAGGGTTGGCACTAGTGTGTCCAGTTTTTGCACCAACAATCTTATAAAGTCACATCATACAACTTCAACAATCCTTTCACATCCCGTCAGGTTCAGTAGTATACAGCTCTGCAGTGGCATTGGATAGGCACTTGGTATCAACAGATAGGCTAGTTTAGTTATCAGTCAGTATCAGAAAGGAATAAAAGGTTATGAAGGCTGAAGGCACTTGAAGAAAACATAGTTTTATAGTGTACATACTTGCTATTTGGATGAGCTAATATGTCCGCAAACATCCCCTAAACATGAGTGAGGAACCTGAGAAAGACCTCCCAGTAAAAATACATTCCCTCAAACAGAGGCTTCAACTGGAGATAAATCTAGGTTAGTGTGCTCTCTTGTTATGACACTGTATTTCTGTGAATTTTTCTCAGTTCAGATTACTAGAAAATTATAGGAGTGCAGAGCAACAAGAGCCCAGCACACAAAGAACCCCAACCAGATAAAACCAAGGGATACAAATTCCCAGAAGCAAGTTTAATGGAAAACGTGGACTGTTTCGGCTAAAAAGAGACAAAGACAGAGGAAGAGAGAATATGAGAGTATCCTAATGAGCATTTAGCGCAAGAAGACTTTCTCTGGAACAGCCTCAGTGGCCTTTCCCTGCTCCGCACGTTTCCACAGAAAAAAAAAGAAAGAAAGACTTAAGCTTTAAAAATTCATGCAAATTCTGAATTATTCAATGATACCTCCTGCCTCTACATCATAGGAGACGGAGAGAAAGAGAAAGAGAGAGAGAGACAGGGAGAGATGGTTATCCCATGATGATGAGCAGAGGTAGGGGAGAGGGCAAGGAAGGGGCAGTGAGCATTAGGGATTCTTCACTTCCTGGGATATGCCTGCTTCAGATGAACACGGACGCACGCGCGCACTCACACGTGGAGAAGTGCAAACAATGGTGGGGTTAGCCGGGGTTAAGAGGTTTACCATTCCTCAAGAGCAGGCGGGCAGACAGACAGATACATAATACCAAGCAGTGGGGTTACAAAGATGGAGGGGAGGTGGAGGAGAGCGTGAACTCAAGTGCCCTCTGCTCCACATTTAGAGGGAGAAAAGAATGACAGAGGAGGCGATGAGGAGGAAAAAAAGTGTGTGTGTGCGCAAGAGGCATGTGGCTGACGTTTGATGTGTGCACACACGAGAGGCTGTGTGTGTGTGTGTGTATGTGTGTCAGCGGGTGACATAATCCAGAGGGGTGGTAGTGGTTAAGGGGGGGGGGAGGAAAAAAAAAAGTCAGTCAGCCGAGCCAGTTTTGTGAATGAAAGGTGACGGCGAGGTCGAGTTTGTTTACGTTCTACATTCCAGTCCTCATTAATCACTCCCCACACCCCACCACCACTACAACTACACACATACACACACCCTCTCCACCCCGCCACCCCCACCAGTCCGCTGGACAAGCTCTCTCAGTGACATCATTGGGCTGTCAGTCTATATATAGGCTGGCAGGGTGTCAGTACGGCAGTTTGCACTTTGGAGCAGGAAAGCGTGGATAGTAGTTTAAGACGGAGCATCAAACGGAAACGGATGGGAATTTTTTCCTGCTGGTTATTCAGAACTTAAGCCAAAGTTTTTAAAAAAGTAAAAGGGGCAAAGGACAGAGAGTGATTAATAACGTGCCTCATTTGATGCACGCCAGTCGATGCTCCTCTAAGGTTGATGGCACACTGCAGGCATCAGATTTGAAATGCCAACACCACAGAACCAGCAGTGTTTTCCGAAAAGGTAGCTATTAGGCAAAAAAACTGTATATTACAGACACCCCCATTCATTTTCTATATGTTTCTAATTCAGTAATGTTACTGTTGTGCGCTCTCGCTGCACGTCCGCCTCTCTGCCTCACTGACAGACTGAGGTCAGTGTTCACTTGCAGTGTATTGTGTATGCTCAGTTTCTACTCAATGTAAACCTATATTGTGACAATGTAACACCTCTGTCCCTGACGAATACACTTGATTGTATTGATTTAACAAAAATCAAAACACTGTCTTGGTAAAATGTATCAATATTTAAGTGTTTATCATTATTAACAATTTATTTCTTTCATAAAATATTGTCATATGGCGGGAAAAAACCCTTACATTTTTATTCTTCTAGCTCTCTCCAAACAGGCACTGTGACTACAGAAAACAGCTTTGGTTACTGAGTACATATTTGATGCCTGAAAACTGGAACAAGGTCGGAGCAGGGGTGTCAAAGCATTTTGACATTCAAAATGATTTTGGTGCGTGTTTTTGGTTATTCAAAACAAAAGGTATACCTCAATATACACGTGCTATAAGCATGTTTGGCCCTTAAGTAAAAAACCCTATTTGTTATTAATATTCTTGGCATTGTAAATGTGAAGTAATCATTTAAATGACACTGATGCATCACAGTCTTCAAGAAAATGATGCATTGCAAGAAACGATAAGCAAGTGTATAAAGATTGAAAGTAAAATCATCTCACCCTATTAGCTTATTTTTATTTCTTTAACTTTTTTTTTTTTTTAACAAATTTAAAAGTAGTCTTAAAGGAATGGTTTATTACTACTTGGGTCTTATTTTTATCATTTCTATTGGTTATGATGATACTGTAAAGTCATTGCTAATATCTGGGAACAAGGCAACAGTGCTACATTGAGGTCAGGTGGACCCTTCAGACAATCATACAGGTTGTAAACAAGTCAACAGCAGCCAGATTAAGGCTGAACGTTTTCCTCTGATTTAATGGTTATTACTTCACAGGAATATAAACCTCTTTACCGTGGGTTTCTTCCTGAGATATCTCGCCATAAATTATGTCAGATTTGAAAACAGCACAGCAGACAATCTATCATAATTTTGATGTTTATTCTTTCATATTTATGAAATTATATGTTAATATTGAGGTGGAAAAATCATAATGCAACAATACAGTGATCAGATATCATTTGTTGGTTCAACCACAATAATCTCTCACTGCACAGGTCAGTCTGATGGACGTATATAACAGACATTTTACCTAATAATTTTATTATTTGCCTTTGTTTTCTCTTTCTAATAAGTTTAGCTAGCCTGGAGGTTTATTAAAGATTGTCTGATTGTCAGACTCCTGGTGTTCCCTAATCTCAGAAGTTAACTTGGTGAGCACGATGTTAGGAATGATAGCCACAACTCCAGTCATTTCAATGAGGCGAAGGCAGAAGAGGGGAAGCGGTATGACTACAGCAATAGGAGTATGACTGTTGAACTTCTGGTGGTAGCAGGCTGGCTTTTACCGACCAAATAGAAGGAGGTGGGCATTGTGGAAGCAGACAGACAAGACAAGATGGAGGTGATGAGTTAGTGTCTGAATATCCAGAGCTGAACAACACAGTGCTAGCACCTTATAAGGAAGACCAGAAGAAAAACTGGACCTGAGGTAACATTCCCACCAAACTTCAACAATAAAGTCAATGTCTAGGATGACTGGTAAATTGTCCAAATACCTAGAAATCCTAATTTCACTGATTTCCGTTTTACAAGCTGCTTGCACTTCCATCACTGACGTTTACAAAGGCACCTGCCTGTCATCTCTGTAGCCGCAGCACACCTTGATGGGGAGATGTTCTGGTAATTAAAATCTTAATTGCACTTCAAAATAGTTGGGGTTAAAATGCACTATAGCACTCGTAGAATGCTTTGTAGATAAAGCTTTGTTGGCCTTGTCTTACATCAGTGTTAAGGCTCTAGCTGCAGGGCTTCAACTCTCACGAGGAGCACTCTTTTTTACATATGCAGGTGATATAAAAAAACATCATGCCGCAGATCTAACTTCAATCAAGTGTTGCAGCATAAGCACTTTACAGTTTAATGCTGCATATCCAAAGGCGGTCCAAACATCCCAAGTATTGACCTTTTCATATTTCACTATATAGAAGCCATCTGTGATTATGTGTACCGTAGTCCCATCAGCTGATGTGGGCAAAATGAGAGTGTGTGAAATTGGCGTGGTTCGGTCCCCTTGAGTAGATGAGAGGGGGCTGGATTGTAAATTATAAAGTGTTATAAGGAAGAGGGAATATGAATTCATTCATATGTGTTTATATGTGTGTGGCTCATGTGTATTGTATGTATGTGTGTGTGCATGCAAATGAAGGCAGATGCTCTTTTCCACCCACCAGGAAAAGCAATCTGCAGTGTCTCAGGCAGGTGAAGTGCTCTGATGTTCTATTTAAAAGCCAGGGTCACTTTTCTCATCTCCGCTGCAAATTAGAGACGTGACCTTACCGCTCCATATCGCTCCAACTCTTTCTCTCCCCTCCTCTGATCCTCACGTCATAATTGTGCACGGAGACACTCGGTGCGAACAGGTAACATACACAAACAAAAAGCATCCTTTGTGTTTATGGTGCTGCACCAAAACAATATTACTTAACCTCTAAAGCGCTGTAATCAAATAAAGGTGAGTCCCAGGTTTGAGGTGCAAGCGGTGTTCGTATCGTGGCTCACCTTCATTAAACTAAGACTAGTCTCATCAAAACTACGCTAATGTTCTCTCATCTCACTCGGGTATTAACGTGTGTTCGTTTATTCATGCTGCATTCTTGTTTGCTATTTTTAATAATATTGTAGCACATGGTGGCAGGACAGGGTACTGTAAGTTGGTAAATGGTCAGGAAGACCAAATTACAAACAAACATTTTCTCTACTAGCTCCAGTGGAATTTGCAAGGTTTGTCATTTGTTGCAAAATTTCAAGTCAAGTGAGAAAAAAATACTGTAATTTGGTTAATCTGACCCTTTAAAGGTCCAGTATGTAGGATTGGAAGGATAAATTGGCAGAAATGAACATAATATAATAAGTGAATATAATATAATATAATAAAGGTGTTTTCTTTAGTGTATAATTACCTGAAAATAAGACTTGTGTTTTCGTTACCTTAGAATGAGCTGTTTATATCTACATAGGGGGTGGACCCTCGGCCATATTGCACCGTCATGTTTCTACAGAAGCCCAGAACGGACAAACCAGAAACACCGATTTTCTGCATGAAACTGTTTTATTCAATGTTTTTTACTGGTTTAAATCACTGGATCTGTTAAAGCAAGGCACTCTTGCGCTTCAGCCAAAAGTAAAACTGATCTGTTCGTTTTGGACAAGAAGAGACCTCTGTAGATAATTCAGCTCCCGGTAAAAACCTCTTATGCATCTGGATCTTAAGTTATCAGAGAAAAAAGGCGAGCACATATAAGCTGGTGCTGGGCTAGAGGCCCCTCTGAACAGTGCCGAACAGTGTCAATGAAACACTGATTTGTAACATGAAACTACTTTATTCAGTGTATTTACATTTTTATTCCTCTTGATATGATTATTGTGTGTTTTACTTATGCACAAAAAAAAAAATCTACTTGGCAATAAACCCTCTTGTGATTTCTGATCATGACTCTGAGTTCAAGCTTGGCACATGAAAAAGTTTCAGCTGGTTGCAATCTGAACTCCTCGCCACTAGATGATACTAAATCCAACACACGGCTCCTTCAACTGTCACTGGCTCCATGAACTGTCTATGTAGTGATGGATAGACTTGGTTAACATATGTTTTTGGCTCGTAATGAATCACCTCACTTTTTGTAATCCTCTGATGAAGCACAGCAGTTAACAACAAAGCTCACACGAACAATTATCTTTTATTTCTTTGCTAAATGAACCTCATAGCTAAATAGCTGCAAAATAAAGTGCAGCTGTTTTTAGGCCAAAAACATTGACTGTTTTGCAATTTTATCTGTCACCAAAACCTTAACTGGAAAAGAAATGTACACAACCTGTTAAATCTGCAGATGCAACTAATATCCCTAGCAGTTCCCAGTCCTCCAAGACGCTCGCATGGCAGCTACCTTCACTACGAGATTTCTGACTCAGCTGCCGCACAGTCTTTATTGTGGTGATGTTGAGCACCACATTGTCATGAATACAGATCACTCTTCCTCTGATGATTCCAGACACCTGTAGTCTGATCAGCAGCACCTGTTGTTTGGCTGCCGACAGATGGGAGAGTGGAGTCTTGGAAAAACCCAGCAAACGAGTCTGTTATCAGGCCTTACCAGGTGAGGGTGGCTGGATCTTGACCTGCTTCCTGCTGTCCCCTCCAGCCATGCTGCTGCCGCTGCTGCTGCTGTCTGCCGGCGGCTCCTCTCCCCTCTCCATCTTACACTCATAGGCAAACAGATACTGGATGTACTGCTTCTTCAGCGAGCTGGCGGAGCTGCTGGACGTCCCTACGTTCAGGGTGGTGGACAGCTCGCGCCACTTCTTGTTCTTGTTTACCTGAGTGGTTGAGGGTTGGGGGAAGGATGAGACATTAATAAACGAGGATCACTGATGATGATGTGCACAATTGTTCTCATGTCCTCTCTCTATTGTAATGTATCCCAGTAGCATCGGCCACCACACACTTGTCATTCTGCCTGGAGTATGGTAGACCACAGCCTGCTGAATTTAATCAAAATAATCAATTCCATGGCTGAACACTTCGTGTTTTTGTACTTACTAGAACCACAGAGTTGTAGGGTCACTCTTTGAGTATTGCACATACTTTTCACATAACTGTTTTTAATCTAACAGCAAAAAAAGTCCCACGTTATATAGCCAAAAGTATGTGGACACCTCTGACCACACACTTTTAATCTGCGGCTGTTTTTCATTAGCCTGGGAACCAGACGAAACTGCGAGCTCATGTTTCATTTGCTCTGGCAGATGCAGCTGGCCTCCCTCTTGTTCAGACAGATTCCTAGCTGACCTCAGATGAACCGGGTCAATCACAACCATTAATCTGATATGGGGCGTGTTTTAGACATGGAGTGACGACTTGTGGAGCCTTCACGTTTCGTGCAAAATGCGTGACGACATCATTTTTCGCTCCACACCCTCGTGCCGGGAACACCACAGCAAGCATTAACCTAGCTTCGTAAAGAGGATTCAAATTCTGATGGCGAAATCGGCGACACCTGTTCACAGTCATATTGATGCTACACCATCACAGCTCATCTGAGCACACTATAGTTTATCCAACTGTGTCAAGAGGTATTTTGATCTATGCCCCTACCCTTAATGTCCCTTGGAATTTGAAAATGATCCGAGAGGTTCCAGTCTAACTCACATTTGCGATTTGGTCTGGTGATGTCAGGCTAGTTTTTCAAGGTCCTCAGTTCCATTTTGGGGAAATTTTAACACTACAACATACACTCATATTCTAGACAATACTGTGCCTCCAATATGGTGGCAGCAGTCTGGGGAGGGTCATTTCCTGTTTCAACCACAACAGTGTCTTAGGTCCTAAAGCAAGGTCCATAAGAGATTTTTTTCCATATTTTGGTGACTGGCCCGCACAGAGCCCTGACCTCAACCCCACCGCACTGGAACACTGACTGTGAGCCAGGCCTTATTGTAAAACATCAGCAGCTGACCTCACTGACGCTACTGTGGCTGGAGAGGGAGCGGAGGCTGTTAAAGCAGCATAAAGATGCCAGTGGCTCTTGAATAAGATGTGTAAGGTGTGCGTGTCCACATACTTTTGGCCATGTAGTGTTTCCCATTTGCTGGTTATCTCTAAGTTTCCTGTGAATCCTGCTATCAATAGTATGTAAAGCTTTATATGTTTTTCATTTTCATGACATGAAAACACACATGGAGTTTTCTCAGAACTCGAGTATTGTGATATTTTCAGGAATGTAAATTCACAAGATTTCTTTCTTTCTCTTGAGTACGTCTCTCAACATTTACAAGCTCACCATATGCCGCACTGCTTCAGTACACATTGCTGGAGAATATTAAATAGCCGATGCACATGGGCAGAATGATATGAGTGCATCGTATATGTTCTGCTCAGAATATTTTTGGGATTGTGTATTGTGTCTGTTATCTTTAACATGATCTCAGCATGACAAAATCAAGTGTGTTTCCTAATCGTTACCATGGCAAGGCCTCCTATCTCCCGAACAGCTATGTAGAGCTTCCAGAGGTCCAGCGGCTTCTTGCCCACAGCGGGAAGCTGGGCAACAGGCGTGCCCCTCTCCTCCATGAAGGTCAGGTATCGCTCCACCCAGCCCCGCCTCTCCGGCTCCACACCCAGCTCAAAAAGCCGCGTGATTCTCTCCCCGCTGAGGGAGGAGGAGTTAGGGTTGGGTTTCTGGTGAGCAATGCAGAGAAAAAAAGAGAAAAGTTTGGTTAATGATGTGACTTTTAATATGCTACATTTGTGCTAATACACATTTTTTTAATAATATTAAAAACTGGTACACTATATGTGGTAGAGCACGTATGTAAGCATAATGATAAAGCTTCTCATACATCTCATAAATGCTAATTTGGGGATGTATGGTCTGTTCTGCAGTTTATTTTTCTTAGTTGTATCCTAATGCTGTTTTCTGCTACTACCACTCTCCCCACGAGGATCATTAAAGTTTCATCCCATATTTACACATT
Source organism: Epinephelus awoara (assembly GCA_035609425.1). Classification (NCBI taxonomy): domain Eukaryota; kingdom Metazoa; phylum Chordata; class Actinopteri; order Perciformes; family Serranidae; genus Epinephelus; species Epinephelus awoara. The sequence continues at coordinate 23,341,016 of CM069309.1, forward strand.
CTGAAGTAGGCCCTTGGTTGAATGACCATGCAAAAATAAACACTTCTTTTAGCGCATTTTGTTCAGTGTGCAGCCTGTGTTTACTTCAAAGTTCACTCGCAGCGCATTCATATCCCTCAAGTTCAAACTGGTGGACAAAGTTTAATCTCACACAGCCATGTCTGGCTTCAGTCCAGGTTCAAAAAAGACTTCTGTGGTCTAAGAACCAGCTTTTGATCATGTAATTACACAATAATCCTTCAGTCATACATGAATCAATCAAAGCTGCAGCTGCTTGTACTGACATTATTGTCCATAAAGGGAAATTCACTGATGGTTAAGTCGCTTGGTTTGAACTCTGCGTCTATTTGTTAAACTAATTCCTGTACTTATTCAGCAAATGCACACATCCATCTACCCAGTGGTGTTTAAGCTTCCAGTGCTTACAGGACTGGAGGGGGTCTTGAGGGGCCAGGGGGGGCTGCTGATGCTGTCGCTGTCGTCTCCGTGGTAGGAGGACAGGCTGGCTGGGCTGGGTGAGAGGGGGGAGGGCACGGGCAGGGCACCGCCTGGCGTGGCTGGCTGGGACACACACTGCTGGGAGCTACCACTGCTGTTATTGTTGCTGTAGCCATCCTGTAGCTGGTGAAGACAGAAAGAGAGATATAGAGAAGGAGGACTTTCATTTTCTTTGTATAAAAGCATCAATCACCTCTCCACTACCAGTATAACACAATGGTGTGCTCTACTACTGTCCACACAGATCAGAGCTCAAGTGTGCAACCCAAAATGAGTCAACGTTTGTTCACACAGACATACAGGCATGTCTGTGCTTGATACATATTTATTGTATTTGTAATTCTGAATTTTCTTTACATTGGTTTAATGCTGCTTTTAATTAAGTACATGAATACTACCTCCACTGCTGTTTGTGTCTAACTGGGTCTATAAGTTCTTTGTTTTGGCTGTATATGTCAATGGCTGAAGAGGTCCTTAGATCTTCAGTGAAAGTAGCAGTGTCACAGTGTAGGGATACTCTATTACAAATTAATCCTACATTTAAATTTCTATTTGAGTAAAATCACATGAGTATTAGCATTACAACATACTTAAAGCAGCAAACACAGTAATTATTAATTCATTAATGTGTGCATCACACAGCAATGATGTGGCTGCTAAAGGCAGAGCTCATTTTAAAGATGTTTTATACCTCTGGGTGGCTAAATAACACATCATGAATAATTTGGTGATCATATTTTGTGTTAAGAGTTACAGCTGCACAATATAACATTTTTAAACTGTCATGGTGATGTTTACCTGTGAGATAAACACACCCCAAACCACTGACATATTGGACTTTGAATATAGTAACAAAGTATTAAATTACATGTCTGCAGGTGCTATTTTGTCTGATGCGCGCCCTGCTGTTAACTCTCTGGCCAATCAGATAGAGCCCTTGCCGTTAGCGTTTGTCTTATTGGTAAGAATCTGCACGTATATGAATGACATACTACTCTGCATGGTTGAAGGACGACAGTGTAAGAAGATGAGTGGAGACAAAAGTTTGAATGCCAGTAGGGGCGTAACAATACATCAATCTGTATCGATATATCAGTGTAATGATCAACGATCCAATATTATCAATGCAAATGGGAAGCATCAATACATATCGTCAACTTTTAGATATGCCTATTTTAAAATTGCCATGGCACATCTGTCACCATTTCTGTCCAAGCAAACCTTCTAACAGTACAAGCAACTTAGCACCAGACAGATAAGGTAAGCAACCACGAAAAAGACAACAACGATTTTTATTGATAGCGTCTCATATCAATCACAGGCCCCTGAATTTAAATCAAATTAAAATATAAGTATTGTGGCAGACTTTGTGATATCAGCAACTATTGTATCATTGTCCAAAAGAACAATCTAATATAGTATCATGATTAAAGTTGTGATTTACACCCCAAAATGCCAGAGAGGACCATAAAAAAAGTCCTGTCAGCCATCTGGCAATATTTTGGATACAGGAAAGACAACAATTTTCAACAACGTGATCGCACATTGCCTATTTTCCTCACACTGTGCAGCCCTATTAAGAATCAGAATCACTAAAGGAACAAGTAACTATATCTGTCAAATACAAGCAGTGAAGTAAAGAATCCAATTTTCCCTGTGAATGAAATGTAGTGAGAGAGAAGTTTAAAGTAGCATAAAATGGAATTACTCAAGTAAAGTATTAGTACTTTGAGACTATACTCAAGTGCAGTACTTGCATACTTAGTAACTTTCCAACACTGAAACAGCCCCATAGCCAAAGTAGGGAAATAGTTTGTGTGAGAGATTTTGCATGTCTTAGTGCTACTGTGTCTCTGTCTGCATGCATATATGCATGTGTTTGCATGCCAGAGATACAGATTGCAGATCAGTATGTATTAGTGTGTGTGTGTGTGTGTGTGTGTGTGTGTGTGTGTGTGTGTGTGTGAGAGAGACAGAGAAACTGGATACAAGCTCCACTTTGTGTAAATCACTCCACGTTAGCTCACATCAGTGTGTGTGTGAGTCTGTGTCTAGGCCTACAGTGCATGTGTACATAAGTTTGTGTGCATGTGTGTGTGTGCGAAAGAGACTGCGAAAGAGGGAACAACAGCTTGACAAGTGCTTCTGGTCTGTGTACAGAATGCTCATGTCAGCAAAACCTTATCTTTCTCCCTCTCTCTTTCTCCCTCCATCTCTCCCTCTTTCTCAGTCTCCCCCCCTCTCTCTCTCTCTCTTGGCAGACAGATCATCTCTTTTGGGAGCACTGGGGGTCTTTCTGGCTGCTCTGACTGCCTTAAATAATTCAAAAGGCCCTACTACCGTAATCAGCAAAAGAAAAGACAGGGATTTGGAGGGAAAAGACGTGTAGTGGATGTGATGGAGGCATGTGAGTGTGTTTGTGCACGTCTGTGTGTTTGGTGTGTGTGTGTGTGTGTGTGTGTGTGTGTGTGAGAGAGAGAGAGAGAGAAAGAGAGAGGGGTTGTTAAGCAAAAACAAGGGGAGGGGGTAGAAAAGAGCAAAGAGCAGAGTTCTGTTGTTGCTGAGCTGAGCCAAGCCGAGCTGCAATTGTAGGGCAAAATGAGAAGTCAGCATTGTGTATTGGGACGTGTGTGTGTGTGTGTTTGTGTGTATGTGTGAGGCACTGAGGAAGTAGTGTTCAAGAGAGGGATGGTGTGTATGTGTGACTTACTGGAAAGGCCAGTGTGTGTGGCTTCGTGTCTTTGTGTTATGATAAAATAAATGAAGAAATATATGCATGTGCGTGTATATGCACTGTATTTATGTGCTGTGTTTGGATGTGTGTACATGCATGTGTGTACTGCAGATGCCGAGCCCTCTCTTTCTTTCTGTGTCTCTCTCTTTTTTTCTTTTTTTTGCAGCTTGGGCTGCCAAAACATCAGCAAGAAGAGAGTGCTGGGGGCAAAAACAAAGCGAGGAAAACATTAGGAATGGTAAATGTTAAACAAATCATTAAATATGGCGAGAAAACAACAGAGAAGCAGCCCACTGTGCTGAGGCAGCATATGCTGATCAGATTTGGTTTGCTTCATTAGGGGAGCAAGATCAAAAAACAAAACAAAACAAAACAAAACAAAAAAAACCTAGAGGAGGGAGAGAGGGAATTGCGAAGAAAGATGGCGATAGGAAGAAAGGTCAAGGAGGTACCTTTGGTTTGTGAGGCTCGTTGGCGGGGCCACTGTCATCTTTCGCGTCCGTTTTCGGTTTCCCGTCTGGGCTCATCATTCCGTCTCCCGACATTCCCATGGCTCCTTCATCAAGAATGAGGAAACATTTAAAATACTTGTGCTGAAACTTTCACAAGCAAAAATAACTCAGAGACTGAGTACAAAACACTTAGTGAGAGATATCTGTGGGCAAAGTTAAAGTTTGTATATCTTTATTAATTTATAAAATAGATATGCTTTCACCACAGTGGAATGAAGAGGTATACTTGCCATGATTTTGTATCACAGTCGATTAATATGCTTTAACTCACTAAAATGAGCGGTGCCCTCTTTGTGTGTGCTGAAAGCTTCTTGATAATGGTTTGTATAATGTCACAAAGTCAGATCATGTAAAATGGTTTGAATATTATGCTCTTTCTTTCTGTGTTCTCAAGGTCTCTCTAAAGCCTGTCCAGCCATTCATCTCAAAGGTAAGACTGTAAAAGAGATGTATAAAAAGACTGCTGCTGAAGGAAGATGCAGATGGAGAATGAGATAAAACTCCACTAAAAGCAAGTCAGCACGCTCTTTCAACCCTGCTGGCTGCACATCCTCAGTGTGGGCAAAATCATGGAAGTTCTCACGTAATCAAAGTGGCGACAGAATGGGAGGGTTAGCATTCAAGAGATGTTGGCCCGACGAGAAGACTTGTTTCAGTTTTCAAAGATGTTTGTGTACCTTCATGAGGTTTCCAATTGGAGAAGAGCTGAGATCCTTAAAGACTACTTTTCATAGTGCCAGCTGCTCCGTTCTTATTAACAGAAAGAAGGGGTCCTTGAATACAAGGTTCCCCTCTTTATTTTTCCCCTGTGTGCCGCAGCACGGTGGGAAAACTAATGGCTTTTTACTGTGCCCAGGGGCAAACCAGATGAGTTTTGAGGAACCTTGGCACTCTAATTCGTTTGAAGTTTTCCAAATGTCACGCATTCTGATATTCGGTTTTGAATAAAAGGTGCCTTTCATTTTGGGAGCCACAGCACTCTCCGAGGTGCGTTTAGCAACAATGCAGCGGGGTGAAGGGCTGAAAGAAAAAGGGATGCACCGCATTAATCTTTGCTCACTGGAGGGCCAGCTCTACAGAAAGAAAGTAAGAGCTCAGAGTAACTCTCTTGATTTCTTAACGTTTTACTATCTTTTGCCCCTTTTAGTCGCCTCTCTGTTTCTCCTTCTCTCTGCCTCTGAATGGGAACAAACCTGAGATGCCTCTGCAATACATTCAACATAAACACATAGGTTAATCTTGAGTGACTCGTGTACCGTTTAACATTAACCCAGTGGGCTGATTTCTTATTCAACAGGTTCTCCTCTATTCTATCAAAATGTATTCTGTAATTGGAATGTAAGATAAGTCAGCAGAGACAGGGTCATACTGTAACAAACCATTGATGGAGGGCTGTTGAAGGCTGGATGAATGGACTTGACTATGAAGGGGAAATGAGATAATTCACACTAGTGATGCTTGAGTTGACCCACAACCCACGGGTCCTGTGAGTCAGGCGGTTCAAAGCTGGTTAGAAAATATCGCAGGTTTCGGGTGGTCATATCTCACAGAACCACTGGGCAATAGTCCACCTTCCACCTTCTCCTTCCCTCTTTCTTTCTCTCAGACACACACAGCACACAGCTTTATCACCAACGTGCTGCACTCTGGGTTTTTGTTGTTCGTTTTTTGACAGATTGGCTCTAAACATGAGCCAGGTTGGTGTGAGTTTTAGATAAAGCCCTGACGGCGCATCACTAATTTACACCAATTATCTCACTTGTTAGATGTGTGTTTTACAGTGTATATAAGTATTCAAATCCTGAGACAAAATACCTGAAGGCGGCATATTGTAAGCTGGACCTTGTGCATTGCCCATGGCTGAGCTGTTGTTTCCCGCTGGCTGGCTGTAGGGGACAGTGGTAGCCATGGTGCTTGCCTGGCTGATGCCAGGGCCTTGATAGCTGCCCTGCCTACTGCAGAGAGAGGAGAAAGATGTTACTAGAATTGGTAGAGATGAATCCAGTCTAGATTTGCAATGTAATGACAGGCTGTGGTGAGATAAGTGGGTCACAGTGAAAGCTGCAGGAGAACAGAAGTCACAAAATCGTACAAAGATGATATTTGGCAGTCTGTCGCTGCCATGCTCCTTTATTGTTGTAGTAAAAACTGAGCAGCATGTATATCTGAAAGTCGCAATGAAAGCACAGTACACAACATATCCCTGATCAAACAAACAGCTCCTCCAAAAGATTGAAGATGAGCATGCAGCATCAGAAAAGAAAAACTCTCCCATCCCCTCTTTGCTCTTCTCTTCTACACCCCCCCCCCCAAGTCATAATTTAACTAATTAAGGTGTGCTTTTGGAGAGGATCATGTTATTTGTTGCCATGGTGACAGAAGAAGTCAATCCCGCTCAATCTCCCTCCCTCAGCCTCCCTTCCCTCCCTCTTTCTCTCAGGCGGCTCATCACATGGTGTTGCAAGTGACATCAGAGGGGCTTATCTGCAACCTGCTGAATGCTAGCCATCCGTGTGCGTGTGTGCGTGTGTGTGTGTGTGTGTGAGAGAGAGAGAGAGAGAGAGAGAGAGAGAGAAAGAGAGAGAGAGAGAGAGAGAGAGAGAGAGAGAGAGAGAGAGAGAGAGAGAGAGTGTGATTGAAGGCAACGTCTATCATTGCACACCAGGCAGGCCAAAGCCAGTGACATAGGGGCTGAAAGGGAACACCGTGTTTGGAACAATTTGCTCTATCTCCTGCTGACTCGAGATTATCTCCTGGACGACCATATAAAAGAAGACTGGGAGAAAGGGGGAGACAGACGTAGGGGAAAGAAAAAAAAAACATGCAAGGTGAAGAGAGTCCTGAAAGATTGAGCAAATAAGAGAGGACAGGGAGTAGACTGAGAATGCAGGATGAAACTAAATTAGAGGGGAAGACAGGAAGAGGGACAGAGGGAAGGGTCAGACAAGTGAGGAAGTAACATGGTAGGGAGGGTGAATGTAAAGGAAGAAAAGATGGGAGGAAAGCAGGGAGGAAAGAAGACATCAGAGGGACAATGTTGGCCGATGATAGACCACAAGGAGGAGTATTTGGCCCAAAATGCAACAGCGTTTTATGTGGACGCAAAGAAAAATGCTATCCGGATTTATGTCAGTCAATTCCCTCCTAACTGGCATCTTTCTCTCTTTCACACACTCACACAGACACATAGTGTAATACCTCGTGCTGGAACCGATACACATAGCCTAAGAGGAGGGATTGGCTTGGTAAACCTCCCCATAATCTCATCTCACAGATGTAATTAGTCATAGAGCACGGCTGATGATACATATGTAATCCCTCTATGGGGGCCGAGGTGCACAGGGGAGCTCCATGGCAAAGAAACAAGCTCACACCAAATCCACGCTTATCTGGCCCCGTTTCCCTATAATGGGGGAAATATAGACTCCTTCGTCGCTGCCTACGTGTTCCCTAAAAAGCTTTGTATGAGTCAAGACACAGAAATAAATGTACCTTTTGATCATTGCAACTTCTCGCTCAAGTAAGAAAAAATGCGTGCAAACTCCCACAAAAGAGAGCGCTGATAAGCCGGCACTGAAAAATAAGTTTGGAGATGCCAAATGCCCGCGAACCTCATTTATCCATACTGTAAAAAAAAAAAAAAAAAAACGCCCCTCACCCACCTTAAGCAATATAAGCAGAAGCTCTCATGTGAATGCCGAAATATCCAAATCAACAACAACAACAACAACAGTGGTTGGAGGTTTTCGACTGTGGCGTTCTCCCATTATGACTAATTCATGTCATAAAAAAGCCCATTAGAAAGCACTTGATGGAGGCATTGCACAGCGTTTAATCACACTTAATATATGCATGTGCCGCTATCAGGGGGGGTGAAGTTGAGGGGGGGGGCACAGCGCATTCATCTTGCTCTCAGGCACCTTTGTGCCGGGGAAAAAAAAAAAAAAGAAACATCCTGTTGCCGCAGAGAGAGAAAGAGTGAGTAGAGGAAGAGAGAGAGCAGGGATGGAGAGATGGATATAGAGGATAGAGAGGGGAAGAGAGAGAAGGAGGGAGGGAGGGAAATTAAGGCAAGAAGAAGCTTGAGTAGAGTGTGTATGTGTCCCTGGTGGACCAATGGGGGGCGTATCTTCAGCTCAGGGCCCCAGAGCTGGAGGTAATCGCTGTTCCATGAGACTGAGCCGAGGGAACACACTCTCAAACACACACACACACACACACACACACACACACACACACACACACACACACACACACACACACTCTCAGTAAGACACATAGAAACATCTATCCTAACACCATCAGGCCAGTGCACTCTCAGTTTGTTGTCTAGGAGTGGCCTGAGGAGAGAGAAAGAGAAACAGTGCAGGGAAACTCAAGCGTCTAAGAGTTTTCTGGGAATTTTAAGAAAAGTTAGCATCAGAGTTTTGACACCACATTACAGGGATGATGTATGAATATTCTGCACCAGTGTTCAGTCTTTTGTTCGGCCTGTTCAGACACCATTAGGGCAGAAAAGCCATCATCTCACACAGTTGAATTAAAGACCTTTGAAATGTGTTAACAGAAACACTGCTGTTCTTTTTTCACCACTTCAAAGTGATAACTACTATTCTATTGTTTTTCCATTCATTCTATCTAAATGCTCTACCCTTGCTGTCCTTCACTCTCTGTTTTTAACCCTAATACCACACACACACACACACACACACACACACACACACACACACACACACACACACACACACACACACACACACACACACAGAGCCATCTCTCTTTTACTATTCAGTCCACATGTGTGAAGGGCATCGGAGAAGGCCACTTTCGCACTGTGGGCAGAGTGTGTGTGTGTGTGTCAGCGTGTGTTTGAGCGTGTCCTTGTGTTCATGCGCAGGGTGGGCGCTGTTGCCAAGGGGATGCCATGGTTACGAGGTGCCAGCCAACCAGCTGACGGTGTCTCTCTCGAAGTGGCAGCGCCTTTGTCCTTCATTCGTGGTGACAGGCCGCGCCGATGCCTCCCAGCGCTGCTAACTGGACGAGACAGCAGAAGCGCTGGGACTGCAGGAGTGTGTGATGGCTGAGCGTCCCTCCCTATCGATCCCTCTCGCTTTGTGTGTGTGTGTGTGTACGAGTGTGTAGAAGAAAGTGAGAGGAAAAAGAGCCAGAAGAGGAGGCTGCTGGATGGAAGGATGGAGTGGATCGGCTGGAGGCCATGAATTATATATGGACCCAATCTGTTCTCAGGGCAGCTTGGGCTCATAGCTCCTCCAAACTCCTGACTCAACTCACCACACACACACACACACACACACATAGACACACACACGCACGCACGCACACACACACACACACACACACACACACACACACACACACACACACACACACACACACACACACACACACACACACACACACAGAGGGGGGGGCCAGAATAAACCCCCCACAAAAATAAAAGGACAGCTTTTAACATATTAAATCCAGAGAAAAGCTACTCTTCCCTTCTCCCTCCCCTCCTTCCCAAACATCAAACAGCTCAGGATGGATGGAGGAGAAGCCATTTATTTTGCCCATCTAATGAAAGCAGAGCGCTCCGCAGCACTGCCAAGACTGCGAGCGACAAAGCACCACAGGCAGCATCCCCCGTTCTTGACATTCAAGCGCTGCTCTTATTTATTTAGCAAATTTACTTACTAAGGAGGTCAGAAATGAATTATTTGGCGAGGATTTGCCTGGGAGCACTCTCCTCTCCTCTCTTCTTCCCTCTTCCAACATTTTTCTCCCTTCAATTTCCCTTTGATTTACGGCTCTTTTTTTTCTGAGCTTTGCTCTTCTTCTACTAAGTGCTTATTTTTTCGACAGAGCCCGTTCCTATAGCTCCAGGAACTTTTTGTAGAGTGTCGCCGGCAGCGCTGGAAAGTCATTTGAAAAGCCAATTCTGTCCTCAGAAGCTGCTGCCAAGAAAAGCTTATACCTTTTAATACTTTCTGTTCTCTTCTCTTTTCCAAAAAAAAAAAAAAAAATCCCCTACATCAATCCACAGCCTCGCAAAAAATTTTGTGCCGCACCTTTCTTCCAAACAAACTTGTACCTCCTCCACACTGACAGGCTTGACACCGTCCGTGTTATTTGAACATGTCAGACTTTTTAGGCTGCAATTCATCATGCTGACAACTGGCAGCCAAGTTCACCCAAAGAGTCAACTCTTCATAAAACTGATGCTATTTCCCAGCAACATAATTTCAATTCAAGACTGACCACCATCGTTTTTTAGAATTAAGCAAATTAGTTGGTGCCTAAACAAATGGCATCACCCTATTACTTTTTCAGTGTAACTGCAATAGCAAAATAAATCTAGATTACAGAAATTATGATTAACAAGATTGTGTGTGACAATGTTATTTAAATAAAAGCCATATTTCTCTTTTCGTGAGCACATTTAACTTTTTGCAGAGCAACAGGGTTCTTTCTGATGTTCCCAAAACTCTCTAGGCCAACTCTGTTTCCCCTCAACAACCAATCAAACTGATTAACCAATAAAAGCAGGACATTTGTTTCTGATTCCAGTCAGCCGGTGGATGAAAAACTCAGAGAGGGCTCGAGGGAGAAAAAACACTCACGCCACACTTTATGAAGATTTAATCACGACCCACGCCTGTAGCCATGGGATACCAGAAGTGGCCCTCCTCTGCTCATTTGGCATTCTTTTCACTCAGCGTAATGAAGCTGGAGTATGTCTGCTAGTGTGTGAGGGTGTGTGTGTGTGAGTCGGGGAGGATGGAAATGGAGGTTGAGAGGTGGAAATGTAGCGGGATTATTGGTGGGGATGTAGCGAAGGGATGTGTTCAAGAAAAGGAAGGAAAGAGGAAGAGACCAGCCAATGGCGTCGCTGCTAACTAGCCCCCTGATTTGGAAGGTCGGGAGCGGGTGGCTGTGGCAGTTCACACGGGGTTGATGCATCAAAGAGCGAAACTAGACATGTGCTACGACTAACAACTTGTTTCTCAGACGGAGAGGAACTAGGTCTGAATGTTTCAGAATGTTGCGCTGAGATCTGGAGAGCAAACGGGGTACTGGAGCCTTTAACTGCAGGTTTTCGGAGGCCAATTTTCTCCTGATCTCCCTCAGATGTTCTAAAGTGGGATCTGAGGAAGAAAAACATAACAAGGCTGTGCTGGAGACAGCGGAGAACAAAAAGCAAATTGGGAGGAAGAAAGACTGAGGGAGATAAAACAGTCTGGGTAGGATAACAGAGCTGCACAGAGACGGAGAGGGCGATACAGTTGGGAGAGTTGGTAAAAAGAGTGAAACAGGTGGGAGGAGAGAGAACAGAGGCAGACGGGGTTGGATGAAAGAGGCAGAATGAGCGATAGCAGACAAGAACAACTCTAAGGGTGAGACGGGCAGCACAGAAACTGCAGTATTCTGCAAAAATGTCCATTTTAACAAAACATCTCGCTTCTTTTTTTGTTTTAAATCAGTCAAAACAACTTTCTGCCAGAAGACTAATTCCTATTTTTAGTGAAAACTTGATAACAAATTATTCAAATTCGTGAACACTGATTTTCCTTCAAAACAAATAGTCTCACCTAGTTGGCAGAGTTTTCTTTCTTTTTTTTTTTTTACACCAGCTAGTTTACACAAGTCTTTTGTTGTTATAAACATCCAGCGTCTGTTCGGTTTTACCTCCAGCGCTGTGGAAGGAATGCTTTGTGTTGAATAAACACGATAGCAATTTGGAAGTTAGCATGCGCAGCAACAGCCACCGTAGCCGAACAGAGAAAGAAAAGATTTCCAGACAGAAAATCAAAAGGAAAAAGCCGTCATCATGCTGGACTTTTTTTGCTTCAAATGTGACCTTTGCAATGCAGTAAAAAAAACAACAAGAACAACACGTTAATGACTGCTTCATGCCAAAGACGGAAATAAAACAATGAACAAAGACAAGGAACCCAGGGATGCTTTCACAGTCAATGGTGAATCAGAATGGATCACTGAGAAGAGAAATAAGTGAAGACACAAACACACTTTTTAGACAGATATGTAAACAAACAGAGCAGGAGAGAGAGCCGTCTCCTCCAGCAGCACCACCACAGCCAGCAACACCTCTCTGGTGTCTTGGTGAATGTGAGGAGAGACTGACAGGCAGTCTGATTGGTCCCAGCAGTGGGGATCATGTCGTGCCACTTCTTATTGACAGCCCCAGCCATCTCTTAATGGCTCGGCCAGCATTTGCATTGCTGTGTGTGTGTGTGTGTGTGTGTGTGTGTGTGTGTGTGTGTGTGTGTGTGTGTGTGTGTGTGTGTGTGTGTATGTGTGTGTGTGTGCATGTGTGTGAGTGGCACTGGGCCCCCCTGATGCACGTAATTAATCACACATACTGTCAGCCACCCCCCTAAGCCACCCCCCAACCCCCCCAAAATGCCAACACAGTGCACACGACAATGTGAGTGTGTCTGTGTGTGTCCATGCATCACACTGTCTACGCTCACTTGTTGTTGCCATAAGAGTGACTAAGACATGCTGATGATGATAATGATGACTACAGTGATGATGCTGAAGGTGATGATGGCAATTACAGTGATAACAATGATGACTCCTCTTGTTTTGCTCTCAGAGGGAGCTTGTGAGAAAAAACATCATGATCACTTTCAGTTCTGTTCGGCTTGAAATTTTTCAGTGTAGTCGGATGACACACAAACACATTCACATATAGATGGTACACACACATCAGCCACAGCATTAAATCAAAGACAGGTAAGGTGAATAACATTGATCATCTCGTTTTAAGGCAATGTTCCACTAGGAAACCTCAGGTCCTGGCATTCATGAGGACGCCACTTGACACACACCACACACCCAAATACCGTTGCAGACCAAGTACACCAAGTACACCCCTTTGTGGCAATGGCACTCCCTGATGGCACTGGCCCTCTACCTAACCAACGGATCTGGGGAATTTGGGGGCCAGGTCGACACCTTGAGCTCTTTGTCATGCTCCTGTGAACCATTCCTGTGCAGTTTTTGAGGTGTGACACGGCACACTGTCCTGCTGAGGGGGCCACTGCCATTGGGGACTGCTGTACCATGAGGGGGGTGTACTTGGTCTACAGTGGCGTTAGGGTGGTATTTGTGCATCCACATAAATTCCAGCAGAACATTGCATTGTAGTGACACTCTCAATGTTAGTCACTTCACCTGTCATTGTTTTTAATGTTGTGTCTGATCTGTGTATATTTAAAAGGCATGCACACACACATGTTATGAGGGTGGGGAACCTACCTATGATGCTGTGAATGTGAGGGTGGCAGGATGGGTGGATGGTGAGGTCTGAGTGGAGGTGAAGGTGGTGGACGGGTAGAGGCGGGGTGGGGTGCGGGCCAGTGGGTGGAGGTGGGTTGGGGTGGTTGCATCTGAGCTGGGGACCTCGCATACGGAGGCCGCCTGTGGATCGGCGTCAACAGAAGCCCAACAAAAAGAGAAATCTGAAATATCACCACTAGCTCACAGTCTCCAGTCTGACTCATGCTTCATCAGAAATGGGAATGAGCATTGACAAATGTTAATCTGCCACTTCAGCCTGCAGAATGCTGGCGAGACCGCTCCCATGATGCATTGTTAGGCAAAAAACCCGCGCCGATTGGAGGAAGCGCACAAATCCACCCTTCCTCTCAGAAGACGGCCATATTTCCACAAGTTCCCCCGGCAGGGTTCAGCAAAAGTTTACTGCCCACACAATCCCACAACAGCCATGGTCTCCGACGCTACAAACACTCACATATACCAAGCTCCAACCCTGATGGAAAAATAATATCCCTTAACTCATATACCATTATATCTTCAAAGTGCTTTGTATTTGTGATAAGTTGCCTGGTGTCACCTCTGCCTCTAGTGTTTTCACAGTTAAACCTGTGGTTTGCTTTTTCTTCTTTTATGTTTTGACAGTGCAGTATTCAACCCATGCTGTCTGCTCACAGGCCAATATCTCTCTTTTCTGTTACAAATGGCACTTGGTGTGTAGTGCCAGCTATCAAAATGTCAGGCACTTTATGAGATGTGTGAAAATAGGGATAGCTCCGCAAATGGCTCATACAAGCGTGGAACCCCTGAGAACGGCTCTTGCCTTCACGTCTGAAAAGACTCTCACAAAGTCTGTGGCACAGAAACTCTCTATGGTGCTTTTTTGGAACACCTCCCCACAGATGACCCTGCAGAAAGAGTGATGTAAGATAGAGATGCTTGCTGCCCCCTAATTTTAGCATACTATATTTCCAGGTGACAAAAAATAGGCTCAGTCCCACAATGGATTTTGGTCCATTTCTGTTTGAGTGGCACAATAATACAGACACTTCTGGCATCGGTGCAGCTGCAGTGAATTACATGGAAAAAAAACCCAGCCACATAGTGTACAAACTTAGCCACATAAAGTTAAACTGAAACACATGTTAATTTCTTCAAATACAAGATTTACCAAAGAACTTAGAACTGAGTCCTTGCTGTGCTCTCACCTGTTGTGTGTTGAGTTGGCAGATCCTGGCATGGCAGCTGCTGCCTCCTGGGCCTTGCGGTTGGAGCTACCCAAAGAAGGAGGGCCCATCCCGGGCCCAGCTGGCTGGGGCATGCTGGGGGAGCTGGGAGCCATGGGTGGGTACACTCTATTCTGGTTGCTTGGGCCGTGGCTGCGTCCTACAGGTATGGGCTGGCCGGGCCCTTGGCCGTGCATGGGGCTGCTAGCATTCATTCCCAGACTGTTGGTCATGCCGGGACCGGGGCCGCTGTAGCTGGTACTGGCAGGGCCACCGTAGTTAGAGGGCCGAGGGTAGTTACCTGGAAGGAGACGACACATGAATGAGCCTAAAATGATTGAAAATGTAGGTATTACCCAAACAATGTCACTCAAAAGGTAAAACATGGCTGGCCATCACTTGGGACATTCAACTTCTCACTTGAATTTGATAGATTGCTTACAAGAATGACACAAAATGGCTGCTGTGAAATGCTGTACTCCGTATGGGTGCTATGAATCACCTCATTTGAGAGAAATGGAGTTTATCAAGTGCTTGTCAGCTGATACCCTTATACCTACAACAGTGACACACACAACAATTTCATCCATCAAGAAACTAATCTCATGACAGATGAGGAATGAGGAATGTGAACTGCAAAACTAAATTCTGATTCATAACCTCTTTAACCTCAAGTTGAGGCTGGAAAAACTGTACGGGGTGTGGTGACATTTTTCACAGCTGCAGGTTGCTGGATGGCCCTGGGAACAATTGTCAAGCTTAAGGCTGACTTTGTGAAACACTTGAGAGGAGCTCTAATCTGCAGTAAATGCTTTCTTGCTGCCCTGGAGTGCCACACGGCCGCGATGCCAGAAGCTTTCCTAAGGCACACTTAAACCCTTCCATTTTGGCTCTAAAAGCCCAGCTCGGCTCCAACACCAGCTGCAATAAGAGATGAAAGAGAATC
Organism: Epinephelus awoara; assembly: GCA_035609425.1. Taxonomy (NCBI): domain Eukaryota; kingdom Metazoa; phylum Chordata; class Actinopteri; order Perciformes; family Serranidae; genus Epinephelus; species Epinephelus awoara. Next base: position 23,356,235 of record CM069309.1, read on the forward strand.
ACCATGCTGTCAAAGACAACATGTACATACATACATTTAGGCACACTAAAACACACCTACTGCACATGTAAGTGCAGTGCACTCCCACCCACAGAGCACATCACATTGTACTCCCTCTGCAGGCACTGGGCCTTTTCCACTGTGATATTCCCTCCCTGGGACAAATCCCCTGCAAGATAGAAAGGAAAATGTGGCATCCTCCATTGTGAAGGGGGCTATTTATTTTGATTTGATTAAGGGTGCTTTAGTTGGGCCTCACTGCTTAATCCTCTGAGAATATGTCTGGAAAAGGGGATCAAGTCCCTTTAAAACCTGGAGGCTTTTCCGCACGCTCAAACGAGGGAAAGTTGAATGACAATATTCCACATGGGGGAAAAACGTCTCCGAAAATGGAAATGGCTTCTCAGTGTCCTCGAGCTGCTTCAGTGAAGACACTTTCCACATGACATAAGCCTGCGAGTCCAACAGAGAGAGAGAGCAGGAGGAAGCAGCAGAGGGGTGGGGGTGGAAAGAGAGGAAGACAGACAGACAGAAGGTAGGGGGAAAAAACTCTCGCACCCCCCTCCAAGCCCCGAGATAGGATTTATATCGAATCAAAATAAAAGTCTTTCCCATAAAAGTCAGCAGCTTCGGTTGAATTTGTCCAGAAATTGTGATGAAATCTACTGTGGGAGATGGGAAAAGAAGAAGCGGATTATTTCTGGGGAGGCTTTGGTGAGTCGGTGAGCTGAGTACGGCTGACACCTGTCAAGGGTTTTGGGGCTATAATAGGGAAGCGTTCAGGAAGAAAGGATGTCTGCTAACGAACACAGGAGGATACGTATGGTGCACAGTACATGTGTGTATGTGTGTGTGTCCATCTGCTTTGTCTGTGTGAATGCATATATAATACTACTGAGACCTTGCAACCAGCGAACGACACATTTCCATGTTTCTTCCACTCATAAGCGACTGCCTGCAACACTGTGGAAAATCCTGGGAACCGTGCCCTGCAGCTTCCTTCCTCTCGGCTCGGGTGGACGGTTTACTGCAGATGAACAAGGCCGCAGTCAGCGACCTCTCTCAGCCCTCTTTGGACAGCTGTTGAGCCCCATGTCATGGCTGCCTGCCATACATTCTCAATAGCCTGGGCGGACACTTTGTGGTTTTTGGCCCCTGTGACAGACTGAGGCTCCAGCACACCTCCCGGGGAGTTGTTTATATCACACAGTCCCATTTGGACAATCTGCATTTTTTTTTTCCATTTTGGCGGACAGGCCAAAAGCCCCAAAGGTGGGAGTGAGTGTCTGGAAGTTTCCATTAGACTGGGTTCAGCTTTACTCAGGCAATGAGATGCGAGGCCAAATCTAACTAAATAAGTTTGCGCTGGGAAGAAAAAAAAAAAACAAAAAAAAAATGTCATTAAGTCGACACGCTGCATCGAGAGAACTTATCAGCCTTGATGTACTACCATTCAAAATGTTCTAGTTGTGGGCTATGTTTGCCTCCGCTGACAAAGGAAAGACAGAGTAGCTGTGGGACTGGGTTAATGCTAAGCTTTCCTATGAGAGTTTTGCTCCGTCCTGACAAGAATGATTCACTTTCTGAAGGATTGGTGCTACGCCAGAGTGCTTCTTCAAGGACAGATAGCGTACTAACCCACTTTTTAAAATGACTGAGAACTCAACCCTGAAATTCAGGTGTTTTCATAAGAGCCATTCATGCTGTCTGAGGCTTTGCAGGAGCCAGTCAGATTACATCACATGAGGAAGTTGGATAACTGCAGAGCCAAAAGACAAATTCTGATTACTATAAAATATATGTGTCATGTCTTTATTACATGACAGCAACTATTATGTAACATAAATTTACAGAATCTGTAGTATTATTGTTAATGTAGTTGTGGAATAAATTGATGATGACTGGATATTTATAGCATTTAGTTGAAAACACGTATCATACAACTAGAGGATCTGACCAGGCAATCTTGTAGTTTGCCTCCGTTATTTACATTCAAACTAACGTTAGTTGTCTAACAAAAATTAGCTAGCTCTCATATAAGTCATGCTTAAGTCAGCTCCCTGTCTGTTTCCTTCAAACCTTTGCGAGAATTATTGCTTACTAACGTTAACAGTCCAAATTAATGCAGGCTGACGCAACAGAGACAATGCTAGCTAACGTTTTCTAAACAGAGTGCAAATGCTAACTTAGTTCATTGAAAAACAAAATTAACAAGCACAGGTAAATGATGGAGGTCTGGATTTATAATGATCTGGCAATTACCTCCACCCTTACAGTAACAGGAGACATTTACCAGTTTTATCCCTCCTGATTATTATTAAATATCTTTAACAGTTTAAAGTTTGGTTAGTTATTGAAAACCAAATACATGTTCCCGCTAACAGCAGCTAGCATTTAGCTATCATGGATCCAACTGAGACTTGAGATGCAGCTGCTAGACAGAGCCGTGACCTGTTCGGAGACCAATAACAAGGAAAACAAATGCACACATTTAGATAAAAAAAAAATGCCAGTTAGCATCACGTAATTTGTGTTTTTTTAATTTGGTGGGAGGAGTCAAAGTTGAAAAAACAAAGATGTAAGGGGTAATGGTGTGATTTGTTGTGCCTGTTCCATTAACTTCATTAGAACTGACACCAAAGTCTGGCTCCTTGAACATTGTCACTGACATCATGTCCTTTCCTTCTTTCATAGTTTCATTGATCACTAAAAATATTACTCTACAATGCCCATGGCAACACTGTAACTTAACTAGAGCTGAATCAAAAACCAGTACGCTACAATATCAACACAAAATGGATGGTGTCATTGATTTTGATTTAAATCAACTTTCTTTGATGAATATCACTAGGAAGGGCCTTTATCCTGCTACACAACTGTTGTGCCAATGATGACGGTATAGCACACCATGTTCTGTTGCTCAATTAGTTGCTGCTGACTCAAAAGTGTATCCAGACTGGGGACAAATGACTTTGGCCGTAAAACCAATATGGAAATCAAGGGAGTGGCACTTCCTCTTCTGCCCAAGGTGAAAAAAACATATCTCAGATTGAAAAGATAGATGTCATCACAAGTTTCTGCAGGGCAAGTCAGTTTTTAAATGTCACTCCTCACTTTGATCTTCCAGTTAACATCTGATAGGAAGTAAAGATAAATGTGTGTCCATTCTTGTTCATATAAGGCTTTTTAGTCCAAACTCTGACTTGAAACAACAAAAAAAGACAATATAAACGCTAAGAAATCCCACTTCCTGTTGCTAAAACAGGCCCAAAGAAAATAAACGCAGTGTTAGCTCATATCATGCACATGTTAGCATTAACATATCTGCACAGAAGTGTGTCATCTACTTCCCCTACTTTGAATGCTACTCGTACTACTCTGGAAACCAATCAAGGAGGGACAAGAGGAAAAGAGGACAAGGAGGATGTCATTTCTTATTTGTCCCTCCTCATGTCCTTGTGGCTCAGTCTTGGTTTCCTGCCTGCTTCTGGTGCCTTTGGGGAGACTTGGTGGTATTTATAGCGCCATGGAGGGGAGGAGAAGGAGAAGGAGAGCTCATGGTGCTTCGTTCACAATTACATGGAAATTCCCGGCATGGTCACGCATTCGGCGGACGCTATATCCTGCGCCGGGTTTAATCCCTGCAGTCCCGCGGGAGAGCTGGAGTGTGACCGAGCAGATTACCGTCTACTGCTTCCTCAGCAGAGTGGACCGTCCAATGCTAACAGCCGAGGCAGTCATTCTCCCGGCTACGGTGGAGTAAGGTATGATGGTGCAGCAACGCGCCCTCCGGATCTGTGAACTCCATCAATAAGGAGTGGAACGCAGATTACATGGCTGCATGCTTGAGCTGCCAAGGACAGGAGCAGGGCAGGCTGTCCATGTCCACGTGTGGATGAACACAAATAAAAGAAATGAATAACAGCATTTTTCTCTCTTACTTTTTTGTGTGTGGATTTGGTGGTGGTTGGAGGGAGACAGTTTCGCTTGGGGAGGTGGGCGAGAAAGAAATGTCGTGTATTAACAAGAATAAGACATCTTGGCACTCATTTCGTTCCATCTTACTCAGGAGTTAAAATTCCTAAACCTCAGTATGGGTGCTATAATACACCATCTCCTCTATTTCACTCTTCTTATGATCTTTAAGTGTCATTCAGTTGCACTAGGTATGACATTATTTTGCTAAAAACCTAACTGTAAATGTTTCTGATGCAGTTTCATCACTTCACAGGTATCAATAATGTCCTCACCTACTTTACACTGTTTTAAGACTCAGGATTAGACTGCAGTATACATGTATGACTTGCTGGGATGGATAGGTTTTTTTTTTTGCAGCGTCTTCTCTTGCCCGAGGCTCCCACATCTTCTCCCAGCCACCTCAGCACCTTCCCCGGCAGGGCGTCTGAGCCTAAGCAGGGCCGGGGTGCGCCTTGAGGCCGCCCAGCTCCACACACTGTCAATTTCCTCCGAAAAACTCCACTCCCTCCCCCAGGCGCTGGCTTTTTTGGCTGAATTACACCGCCGCTCCAGCAAGGCACCAAGGCTTAAAAGTGCTGTCTGAAGCATGGTCATTACCAGCGAGTGCTTAACCCCTCGAGGAGGGGGGAGAGCTATGCAATGGGTGTGAGAGAGACAGACTCCAAATCTCTTTCCTGTAATGGCCTGATATCCTCCTCCCCCGTCTGTCTGTGTGTCCACTGTTCTCAACATGCTGGCTCTGTACCATGTCCAAGTACATGTCTTGGAAACAGCTGTTGGAGTTATTTGAGTCCTGAGGAGAGACTGATATCAAAACACAGTGTGAGATCAGTTTAACTTTAGATGAAGGGGGCTTTCAAAGGACAGTCATGAACATAAAGCAGCATAAATATTTTTTGGGAAATACTGGGCAGTCCACTTACTGTAAGAGCTCTCATTTAGACTGTGACAAAACAGCAAGGGGGGGGGGGGGGCTTTGGCAGGGATCGACTGTGCATCTATCTGGAAGAAAACCTTTGGTTACAGTCTATGAAGCAGAGTTATCTAATCAGAAATCTCTGGAAATAAGTACTGAATATTTTAGTATTGTTTGTAGAACGGCCATATCCTCCTGCGGTCTCATGTATCACCATAACTGTACATCGGAGGGGTTTATGTAGTCTATTACACAAGCTGTACTACAGTCGTCTGCTCCGGATAAAAGAGCAGTGCTGCAGCCTTCCCTTATACAACACCAGACAGTTTTTATGTTCTACTGTGAGCTACAAACTGTAAGTGCTGGTGTGTGTGTGGCAAACATGATTGCCGGAAATTTTGTGTCACACACCACACACACACACAACTTAAGAATTGGGCTCTCCCAGCATAGGCAGACAGGCCAAGAAAAACAGCAGAGCAGAGTTCAGAAACTTGGAGTGTGTTTCTGTGTTGGCTAATGGCTGGCTAATTTGTTAGTGCACTAGGGAGAGGGAAGGGAAGCAGATGGAGCTGTCATTAAGAACAATGACCAGCAGCTGTCTGCCCTGTTCACCCTAAACAGGCCCCTGATGGACCCTTCAAGAACAGGGACTCTGGCTATGTCCCCATATGAACGCTCTCCAGTACTGAAGGTGTTAGAAGTAATGTTTTCATATTTCTGACTGATAATTGACCTCAAAATGATAGAAATATGTGCAAAATCCTCCATTTACCAGTGTAAAGGAGCAATTTAGCACATTTATAAATGAGGGTAAAGCTGTGTTTAGTCAGGCAATAGCACTGCACCAAAAAACAAAGCCTTCTCGCTCATTACAGTGGGATCATTGCATTGGCACAGAGCAGGGGCCTGAACAAAGGGTTCCCACAAGAAACACTGGGTGGTCTGGCAAAAAAGTTTAACCTTGGTACTTTTGCCACAACTCAATTTAACATCAACCAGCAAAGCAATGTCCTAGCCAATCAAATAGTCTTGACGAACTAAAAGGGTTGACTTCAATAAATCTGAATAGTATATGAAAGGAGGGTTTTTTGAAGAACTTTTCTGTCAGAAGGCATCAGTGTTAGCCAGGTGTACCTCATAAACCGGGATGTAGATCCAGGAGGTAGTGAAAAAGATATTTTGCCACCTACTGTTTTCATTTGTTTTGTTTTTGAAGGTAGTAAGCGAAGATACAAATGTAGCCACCCAAGAAGCGTCACTTTTTAGATACTTGCTGCGCTGTTGTCTGCAAATATCCTAGAGAACCAACACAGGACAGATGCGAGTCGGTTGCAAGTGTATTAAATTTGAATGAGAGCATACATTTATATATATTGTATGTGTGTGTGTGTGTGATGCAAAGACAGTGGGCCTGAGTTGTTCTTTCCCCTTCTGATGGGAACATCTCTCCTGTCATCCGAGTGAGATTTCACGCTCATCTGCCTCCAGAGCCTCTTCCAGGCTAGTCCGCCTCGCTGTCGCTCTCTGCTTACTTTATTTCTCTTTTTCTGTCTGCTTACTGGGCTGTCAGCCCAGCCAAAGTCACATTAAGAGATAAGAGTGGGTGGAGAAGGGGGACCAAATACCAAATGCATTAGGGCTATTAATCAACATTAACAAATGCGAGGGAGAGGACGCAATTTTGGGAAAGCACACGCACGGATGGGCGCATTTATCAAGGTGACACATTAAAACACACATTTACCAAAAAAATACCATAATGTTTCGTCTGGTGTGTCGCCAAAGGCAGAAAACGAAGTACAACAGCAGATGTCAACGTTTGTTGGATGGCCAGGAGTCGTACATTGGAGAAAACAAGCGAGCGGAGAATGCTTAATTACAGAGAGCCATCCAAAGTTTTTTCCCAAATTTCTGGGAATCAGTGATTTGTTTATTTTTCCTTTTATTTTTTTCCCCCTCTCGAGTATCAGAAAAAGCTTGGATTGATGGTTGATGTGACTGGTTTACCAAATGTCTAATCAAACAGGCCCACTGTAGTATACTGAACCAAAGTCTAGTGCTCAGAAGGCAATATCACAATGAATATTCAGAAACACAGAAGTGTTGTTCCCACATTGATCACGCTAAGACTTTTTTATATATACAAGTGCCAATGTTATTTTTGCTTTTTGCTTTTTTTCCCATTGTGTTTATTTTGTTCTACATAGTCATTTCACTTGTTTTTATGTATTTTATTTATTGTGTTATTTGTAATTTGCTTATGTGTTTTTATGTACAGTCCATTTTTTGTGTTTTTGGGCTATAATAAATTTTGACTTGACTTGACTTGAACCTAATAATATTACAATTAGTTAACGATACCTGGAACAAGTTAGCTGAGCTTAAAACCTGGTTTAATTGTTTTTGTTCACCGCGTACATTAAAATGTGAGGCAAAATACTTTTAAACTCTTGAGATTCTTTTCTTTTCCTATACTTTCACAGTTGTGAGTTCACTAATGTTTGAAGCCATATGTTTGAATGCTGTGCATCTTGGTACAAAAAGCTTCTTCGAGTAGAGTTTAGACTAACCTTATTTCAACACAATGTCTTCCTGAAAACTCTACATTGAGTTTATAGAAGCATCTAATGTGTATTTAAAGGAAATTTAACAAATATTCACACGTATACCATCTATAAAAAGGAAAAAATGTATGACGAAATCTTTATTCCCTTCAAAAGTTTCTGTGAGACTAATATTTAAGTAGCTTTTTATGATAATCAGAGCATCAATATAGCAGTGAACAGCTATTTGCTATGTAAAGATATAGTGGAGTTATGGCATCCTGAGCAGAGAATGAAGCCACTGTTAGCTCTCTCAGCACTGTTAGCACCGTTAGCTTCTAGCCGCTTGCTCAGCCACCTCCATGTTGAGAGCTGTGTGCGGACAACCTTTGAGAGATAGATCCACTGTGAATATTGTCTACAGCTCCTTTAAAACTGAGCCTGATGACAGGATTGGACATCATCATTCAGTGGATAAGCCTCACGACGTGTCAGTCTGCCTTGTCAGTCTGGAGCCACCTCATAATCTTATCATGAGAAGGGCCAAGAGGTCTGTCCAGAGTTCAAGTGTCTCATGAATATTCTGAGAGTCACACCCTCAGAAAGCTGGGCTTTTATGCCCGCAGTTAGACCCACCACGCAGGATGAGAGAGAGGACTGTATCTGAGTGTGTGTGTGTTGTAGAAAGAGATAGAGTATGAGACAGAAACACTGGATGGATATGTCTTTCAAAATGAGTCTTTTGTATTCCTCATTAGCAAACTCTCTTTGAAATCGTTGACAGTGATGTCAAGGCCCAATGTGGCTGTGAAATAGGGGCCAGCAGTCATCAAAAAAGACAAATGTGGCTTTCCAATCTGAGGCCAGATTCCTAAATAACCCCTCTGAATGAATGATACACGCAGTATTCATCCAATAAGACTAGTCAGAAAGCAGAAGCTGTTCCACAAAACGGGTGTCAGGTAAAAGTCAACAGAGTAAGTCAACACGGGGCCTGTTAGTGGTTTTCATGATTAATAATTCATCGTTAAGTTTGAATGGAGTCATAGCTTGCGGAAAATCACATTTTTATCTCTTTTGGTTTTGAATAGTCTTTCTTAAAGCATGGCCTGGAAGTTACATCCTCTGTTTGTGACAAAGAGTGACAGGAGCTGATTTATGTTGTTTGAATGAGCCTGGCTCCAAGGACTCCATTTCTCATTAGAGCCCTGAAAGTCCTGCTCCTGCTTAAAGCAATACACTGATATGTTGGGTGGACTTACTTCTTAGTCAAATTACAGACCTAGACTCCTTGATCAGCCTTTGTGCCATCAATATATTATTGGCTCAAGTGCTCTTAGCTAACACTTCAGTAAACACAATATGGAGCTTTACTTCAAAAGTGATATGCGGCGAAATCTGGCACTTTTGTGTAGAAGGTGAGAAAAGAGTAATTTTGATATTAAAACTAGGGCTTTCTACATCCCATGTATAACATACAAGGGAAGTGTGATTGAGAAACTCTGCAAAGCTGAGGATAAATGTCTCATTTTCCCACCTGAAAAGGTTAAAAAAATAAATGGGTTACTTCTAATAAAACATCTCATAGGCTGCTATTATTGAAAATACTGTATGATTAAGTCTTAAGGCCTGGTCACACTGCATGAGTTCTTCGACCTTGTCCACACATAAATGTCTATTTTTGAAAACAGGGTTCTTCCTCCTTTCTTCTCAAAAAACATCCCATTCACACAATCATTTTTATAAAACATTTCTATCCAATTGAAAACACAGAGGTACAAGAGCAATACAAACACTAACCCTAAGGTGCTGTTAGCAAGTTTAGAGCCAACACTATTTGGTCATGTCCTCTGTTGCACAAAATGTCACCTCATTTATAGCACCTCACAAAGAAGATGACGCCGCACACATTGACATCACAAGCGCCGTGCTTCCCTGTCGACACATCAACACCAAAAATAATAACTCTGAATATCTTCACCTTGGACAGTTTTAGAAAAGGTCTGTTTTCAGTGGCCTAAAATGCAGTTTGCATGTGGACGAAAGGCCAAAACGCATATATAGCTGTATAAGTGTGGATAAGGCCATAGCATAGAGTTCAACCTTGGTGATCTTTAAAAAATTTGCACCACTGACCAATACTTAGGGGTCTTGACAGTGCTGGCCTTTACAGGGAACAGACAGCCATGAATTCCAAAATGGAGGAAAGTATCCTCCGAAATGGGCCAGTTATGAGACAGGGTTGATGGTATGCATATGTTTTTTGAATTGACTGCAAACTTATTATCTTGTGAGCAACCAGCAATTTTGCTAAGTGAGCAGTTAGCAAGGTTGTAAGCTTAGAGAGCTGCAAGTGGCTAATAGAGAAAACGGAAAGAAGCTTGGGTGGTTGACTACTGAAGGTCTAGCATGTTTCTGGCTTGCTATTATGTCAGCTAGCCTTGGGGAGTTTTGTTGTGCCAATTTATGTTGTGCCTTTAACACAAGTTTCAGTTTTGTGGATAATCAATGGGCCAATCTTCAAGAAACTTTTGTTCCTTTAAGTGTAATTGCAGCAAAGAAAACAAGTTTTAATGTGTGTTAATGTTTATTATAATGCCCATTTAGGAAAAGAGGCTCCAACCTTGGTGTCCATACTGTGATCCTTGAGGTCCATAAGGGCCTGATGGGCCGCTCTGGGAGTAAGGACCCATCCCAGGATACAATGGGCCGCCAGGTGATGGGTGGGGGGACATAGGAGGTCCGGATTGAGGAGAAGCGAACTGTGAGCTAGCCTGGTTCCTCTGCATGTTGGACATGAACCCTGAAACACAGGCATAGACATAAAAAGCAATGTCAACACTTTGCCTATAAAATACCTAAAACAGGAAGGATTCTTCGAAAGCACCTGCTCAGTGAAATCAAATGTTGACTGAGTAACTGAGCGAGGGTTTAATGTGATCATTCTCTAGTTCAACAAATTGGGATATCAGTTCAATGTCCTCGTGTAAAGAGATCCTTGGTTTTGATGAAAGCCCTAATCTTTCACCTTGGCACTGGCTCTTGTTACTCGTAGATACACACCAGTGAGTAACACAGCACGGAGCGGGCATTAAACATAACATGCACAAAAAGGACAGGCTGACATGTAAAAGAAACCCTGAGCCCAAATAAACAAACACAGAAGATGTTTAGTGAACTGTATCAGTGGAAAGAGCACAGGTCAAGTGTATACCTGATCTTAAAGACGTATATACCTGCAAAAGCTGAGTCTGTGTGTGTCCGTGTGCAGGATGTGAGTAAAAAAAAAAAAACGTGTGCTCCACTCTCCACAGAATAAGCCGGCGATTTGACCATGGCTACTATGTTATTCTAAGCCATTCTGTCAATAGATGTGTCAAAGCCTCTCAGGCCCAAACTCGCCTCCACCATTCAAATTGACATTTGGAGCGATCCTCGCCTGGGCTTCGCTCTTTCAGCGAGCCCCGTTCGTTTTTAAAAACCCACAGAAAGGTCTCCCAATCCACCACGAATGAGAAAAGGTCGCTGGACAGCCATTGAGGGAAAAAGAGAGATAGTGTGTGTGTGTGTGTGTGAGTGTGTGTAAGAGGGGGGATTCAGTATTGCAGATTAGGTGTAAATGGATTGGGTCTGCTCGACTGTAAACTTTGATAGCTATCCGCTTTGTTGAATGAGCGGGCACAGACCGACTCTTTAGTGAGTTTGGGGTTTGGGGAAACGACGGAGTTGGAAAGTGCAAGTTGACACTTGTATAATTCCTTGTTTCTGCTAAGAGAGCAAGAGGAAAATGTGAGGGGAGAGGAGGGAGATAAAAGTTTAAAAATGCTAAGTGTGTATTCACTATATGCTTGCGTGCACATACATGTGTGTACATATTTGTATTTCCGAGTGTGTGGGGGGAGATAACGGAGAAAGAGAGCAATAAACGCTCTACATGTGTGTGTGTTTGTGTGCGCGGGAAAGAGACGGAGGCCAAGACAGAGAGAGAGAAAGAGGCAGTGAGAGAGGAAGTGTGTGTGGGAGGGGAAAGACAGAGCAACGGAGGGAAAGAGCGATTGAGGCCTGAAAGTGCTTAGGCTGCGAGTGCTGGGTTTAAGGAGCGAGGACATTATTGTAATGTTTTGCTTCCATTAGGGTAAGGGGATTCTGGAGAGGAGGAGAAAAAAATTACAGTGTGTAATATCGCACTTTAAATTGCCTGGAAAATGGATGGGGAGAGGAACATTGTGCAGACAGTGCTAAAAGCAAATAACACATTCAAGGATTTCTCTCTCTCTATGCTTCGGTCCCTCTCCACACACACATAAACACACACACACACACACACACACGCACACATAAACCTTTCTCTCTTTCTGGCAAAGCGAATGAAGCTCTCAGCCGGACAACAACAACAGGCAGCCAGCGAAGCACGCGAGAGACAGTGGGGGGAAAAAAGGGACATTCAGCGGATTTATGGAAATGAAGAGTGGAGAGAGGCTCTTAGGGAGGCAGGCACTTGAGCAAAGTGGGGTGTGTGCGTTAGGGAGGCGGGGGGGGGGGTTAATCCTAGCTAGCAAAAACAGCGAAAACAACAACCAGCCCTGTTAACCGGCGCTGTGTTTTTCCGGACTGGGCTGGGGAGGGCTGAAGGTTTACAGGCATTAGAGAGCAGCATTAAATCTCCGGCTTGATTTCATCATGTTGGGAAATAACCTTTTACAGAGCCTCTCTCTCTCTTTCCATCTTCATCCGTCCACTCCCTCTGTCTTTTTCTGATGTTAACTGCTCTTCGGTGGGTGATAGAGCGAGAGCATCACAGTCATTCCATTAAGGTTACGTCCCAGTCTTTCAGGTTTTTTGCAGTGTTGTGTGGAAGCTGATATTTATTTTTTTTTGTAATGAGCAATTCTGCTGTTTTTAGTAATACTCGAGAAGTGGCCATAATTGCTGGAAACAATTTCCCCTTTTTGGCAGGCACATGTGGCTTGCGGGTTAACATTCATGTTACAAGCCTTTGGCAACAAGTTGTGGACAAAACTGAAGTGGCTCTATCAAAATAACACACACTCTGACTTGAACTGAGGATACATTGACTGAATGTTTACTGTCACATGTTTACCAAACCATGGATTTCCCACGACCTATGTTGGAAAATAATGAAGCATCCTGCTAAAACCTTGTGTGTGTGTTTCTGTGAGAGCACCTGCTAAGCCTCAGCTGCCTCATTTGATCCAGCATTTGTTTAAAAAGTTAGTTTTCAACACATGCTGGAGCTGTCAAAAATGCAGAGAAATATGAAAGCCGTAAAGCAGGGGGTACGCTCGCTGAAGGAACTCATTTTGGAGCAACAGAGGGAAGAAGAACAAAGTCTAGCATTGAGCCAAACTAGCCATATTCTTTGTTTACATCTTTGTGCTAACATCGTTTGCTCCAAGTCCTTCTGTTGCCTCGGAAAAATCTTTCATTACAACCACTGAGCTTTGCTGCCATACCATTTCTGTTTTTCGTTCTTATGATCTCTACTCGTCTTCGTGCCCCCCCTTGTTGGTGTGGAATGCGAAAAAAAACAAACTGTTGCCATTTTGGATAAGTTTAACTTTACGGTTTCTTGTAGAGGCTATTTATGTTGCACACATGCAGAGACTACAGTGTCAGCACTGGGTCTTGTAACAACGTTTGCTAGCCGCTAAGTTTCACTCCATAAAGCTCGTTATAAACACACATATGCACGTACACACACAGCATCCCACTCTACAAACACTGACCTCTGTATACTCATTGCAGACTTACAACTTTCACTAAACACTAAATGCTGGCCAACGGATAACACATATAAACATATACCTTTCTCCTGAGCCATAGGTGAGCGGGTGATCGGTGGGTGGGCTCCCTCTGGCCCATTCCCAGAGCTCTGTGGGGCCATTGTGGAACCTGCAGAATAACATGAAGTCAGGACATGAACATTCACTTGATACTGCACTGACATGACACATTCAAAGGAACAAAGGTTCAACAGGTTGTAACAAAAGCTGTCACATTATAAGAAAATGTTTTGCATGAATTGAATTCTCTTCTTTGCATGAAAGCAAGGTCAATTGAAAATTGATTTATATTTGCTCCCCGTCTGCTTTGCTCGGAAATTGAAGGAAAATGCGGGGAACTTTAGTAACGATAAAGCACTGAAGGACCACTTTTGTCTTTCTTTCTGCATTTCTCTTAGTGGCACAGAAGTTAGCTGATTCAAAAAGTTTCCTGTCACTTGACTGCTGAAAGAAAAACAATAAGACACCAGTATTAGGCTGAAGGTTTTATTGTGACTAAGGCTGCCCTGGATGTGTTCCTTGAGCTTTAAGCGATAAGGTTAGTGGGTCTGATGCCAAATTTACAGACACAGAGAGCTCAGCACAATCACTATACATGAAGTTGTTTGTGTTTCACTATTAGCTAAATGACAAATGCACTTCCAGAGGACATATCAAGTCATTGGACCCTGTGCCACTTCCTTGTGTAAGCATTAAAACCAGAGCGATCCCCTATAGAAAACCAGAGCCATTTGAAGATCATTGATTCAGTGGTTGTGCAGGTCTTCGGGCTGCGCCTGTTCCATTGAAATCCAATAGTGAGTTGAGGGTCTGATTAGGACAATGGCAGACAGAGACTATGGTGGATTGATTTGCCCCAGAGGAAGGAGAGAGATGGCAAATTAACCTTTTATCTTTGGATTCAGACCTGAGACAATGAGGAGAGGGAAAGACGACGGGGTAAGCAGTTGGTTTTTCCAGACTGTTCTGGTTACACTTTGCTGAAGGGACGTAAATATAATATGCAAAATGTCTATGTTGCTCAACTGTAGATGTCCAGTGATGATTGTCATCGCATATTTTTACAATTAACATGCATGGTTTGACTTCTATAGAAACAGAACTATGTGCAAAAGTAATAGTTTACTCAAGATGTGATATTGTGAAGTACTGTTGGAGTGATGTATTAACAAAATGTTTCTGCTACGGTGTCCTTAAAACCCTCCGTGAATATAAGTCCCTTATTATAAAGGAAACACTTCACATTATTCAATCACGCAGTGGAAAGTGTGCTGCATAAGTGTGTGTGTGTGTGTGATGTGTCTGTCCACGGTAGAAGTAATACATGACTGGAGGTGGCACACTCTCCACATAAACAAACCCAATTAAGTCAACATAATTGCTTTGCATAAAACTGCATAAACAACATTTCCATACACCCGGCCGCCTACACACGCGCACACACGCACGCTCACACACACATGCACACACACATACAGATGTAAAAGTAATTGGACAAACAAGTGTAAACAAACACACTCAAACACACTGGGAAACATGGGTAAGAGCACAAAGGCACATAGGATATATGCTAAAACATTAGCACGCACACACACACACACACACACACACACACACACACACACACACACACGTGCGCGCGCAGACACACACCAACCCCCTGCCTCACACTTGAATAGATCCAGCGGCGCAGCTTCAAAGAGGGAATATTCGATTAGTCTGTCACCATGTGGTGGAGGGAAGGGGAAACGTCAGAGTGCAAACCTCGAAGAAACCCTGAGATAACACTAGAAACACCACCTACGTGCTTCTGTGTGCACATACATGCACCAGAGGAACTCTGTTACTTAAAGGATTATTTCACCCACCCAATGACCATTTGTATATCAATTACTCATTCTGCTGACTATGTGAATATGTGTTTTCGGACCAGAGGCAAGCAAGAAAAACAAAGCTTTCTTCATAAATTCAATGTAACACTGATGGGTAATTGATTTATTAATCATAATTTAGGGAGCAAAGAAGTCCTTCAAGTAAATTCAACAACACCAACATATATAAATACTCTATTACAAGTGGAAAAAGTAAGACTATGCAAGCAGTAACAGTAAACTGCTACCAGTAAAACTACTCATTGTGCACTATGGACCATTTTAGAATGCTCATTATGATATATGTGTATTATAATTAGGTTATTATTAATGAAGTATTAATATGTAAGCAACATTTTAATGCCGTAGTTGGTCAACTGGGAGCAAATCTGAACTACTATATATAGTGTTGGGGTTTAATCTATGCTATGGATCATGTTTTATGAGCCACATGATTTTTTAATGTAATTTAAACCTGCAAATAACTATATTACTATATATAATATATACATTTCCCTCTGAAATGTCGCACAGTAGAAGTACAAAGTAGTTAGCAATAATGAAATACTCAAGAACAAGTACCTCAAATTGCACCTATGTAAATGTAATAAATGTACTTTCCACGACCAGTATGTGTGTGTGTGTGTGTGTGTGTGTGTGTGTGCAGCTGTGTTTATTAATACTTCATTGTGCTGTATATTTAGCATGTGTTTATGTGACTGGAGGAGCCTAAAGCTTGCTGTGCAGGGTCATGGCCACTTGTTGCCAGAGGGACAGATTTAGCAGCGGCACAAGTTTAGATGGTTGGACGGGCAGTGCGGATGAAGTATGCTAGCAAGAGTTTACTGAACCCTTAAACTACAGAAGTCGACCCTCCGATGAAGGCTAGCCTGTGTGTGTGTTTGTGTGTGCAGGGATGCATGCCAGGCACCGGCTACGCTGTCAGACTCTGTTTGTTTGGATGGCAGAGTGGTGGTGGCAGCAGCTTGTACTGTACGTGTATGTGTTTATGTGTGTGCCACTATAGAGGTACAAATAGGGGATGGTACCCTCCATGCTCCACTACTCTCTCCACATACCCATGTAAATTGTCACCAGAGATGAGATTAATGCAAAGACATATAGTGCAAGCGTGTGTGTGTGTATGTGTGTGTGTATGAGTGACAGAGAGAAGACAACAAGGGTGAAAGAACGACAAGAAACAGAGATCCTTGTTGAGAAAGAGGAAATTGAAAAACAGATGAGAGAGGAGTGGAAGTATCATTGAGTCTGACAAGGCCTCACCCCTCCTTCCCTCTGTCTCTGCAATGAACGAGTGAAGCTCGGAGCACTTCGTAATTATTTCACTACCAATTACTGTCCAAACAAAGCTTCTCCCCACATTTTCTCCTCTTCCTTTTCCTCCCTTGCCTTCCTCTGTGCTCTCCTATCCTCTCCTCACTATCATTTTTAACAAGGTGCCATTAAATAATTACGTCCAAATAAAACAAACAGGCTCCACAGTGAGTCCTGGCACGTTTAATCCGTACCATTAATAATTCATACGCTGAATCTTTGACGTGCAGTTCTTCTCCACGTGCTGCTGAGAGGGAGCGAGAGAGAGAGGAGAGCTAAATGTCAGCAGGAGCCGACTGTATATCTTTCCTTGTCCAAAGAAAAAAGGCCGGCTTTTCTAGCTATGAATGAAAATGTAAAACAAATAAATGGGAAGGAAATGCTTCCGCTGTCCAGGTCATCTTCTTCTGACTGGTGTGCATGAGTGTGATTTAATATTTGTCTTGATCTATTCGTTTGCTTATCTGGCTGTTACTGTGAACTATATGTAAATGTGTACTTTGTGTTCTACGTTTCTGAGGCTTTTTTCAGTGATGCCATGATTCCATGGATATGGATCTGTTGCAGTGTTTGGATGTTTCAAGCAAGTTTAAGTGCTTTTAAAGGTCCAGTGTGTCAGATTTAGGGGGCTATATTGGCAGAAATTAAATATATAATAAAATAAGTATTTTTTTTTAGTGTATAATCACCTGAAAATAAGAATCATTGTATTTTATTGCCTTAGAATGAGCTGTTTATAGCTACATAGGGAGCGAGTCCTTGTCTATGGAGACTGCCATGTTGCATTGCCATGTTTTTACAGTAGCCCTGATTGGACAAACCAAACACCAGCTCTAGATAGGGCCATTCAGGTTTTTTTTGGGTTGGCCATGATAGTTGGCAGCCCCTCCGCAGTCAGCAACCCCAGGAAAAAACGAATTTTTCAAATGTGAAACTGCTTTATTCAATGTTTTTACCAGTTTAAATCACCTGGACAAGAAAACTAAGAAAACTTTAGAAATCCTAACTGGGAGAAGTTTTAGCTGGTTGCAGTCCTCACTGCTAGATGCTTCTACATTTTTACACACTGCACCTTTAAGTTTTTAAAGGCTGCTGTGTTTAAATATTTGTGATCATTCTTGTTTCTTCTTGCAAGTTTTTGCATTTAGTCCAGTCCTTAACTATGTATTTCTTCATGTGCATGTGCTTTGTCTCAGTATTTAGATCTCTTATTGTGTGTTCCTTATAGTGCTAGTGTTCCCATAGGTGCTCTATAACACAATTAGCACATGTGGCAATCAGTGGCATGGCAATATCTTGCTGTCCCTCAGCCTGCATCTTTATCCACTGTCATTAACACTGCCAATTTACACCTCCGCATGCACCCAGCTGAGCACACCCATATAAACAAACACAAATACACACAAATGACAACGCACATCAATACACATTCAGTTTCAATGAGAACAGTGGTTAAGAAGCAAGGTGCTTTAATTTGGAATTAATAATAATTAACTTTCCTACTAGATTTCAGCAGACTTGTGATCTGTGATTTTTGATGGCAGCCCTTCAAACATGACTCATTCATGAGAGTGCGTCTGAGCAAATGTTTGTCCTTAAGGCTGACCTGTCAGACACCACTAAGCTTAAAAGATCATCACGCTGATGGAGTTTTAGAAAGACGGGGACCTGCTGCATGAGGACGAAGAGCAAACAGGAAGATATCAAGAACGCAAAAGTGCTCTTTTGGAATCGTACTGAAAAGTCAAACAACTGTAATTTCCTCTTTGTAAAAACGGCACTTAGCGAGCAGATCCATTTTCTACTCTTTGCTCATGATACAAGGCAGCAGGGCCAAAAGTAATGGGAGTTCATTGCATTTTTTGGAGATAATGCTCCTCGCTAAAAACCCAATACACATTTTAAATTTCTCTTCCGCGAGGACTGTCGAGGCAACCCTGAGTCTCCTTTGAAGAGAGGGAGTGTGGTCTTTGAAGCTTTTTTTTTTTCATCAGGGTTTCAAACGCAAATGCCGTGGAAGTTCAAAGCCAAGGGAGAGCACTTGTGGCCATATTTCTGTTTTGTTTCAGGGCCCCGGTAATATTCAGCGTAGGAGCGACTGCGTATGTGTGTATGAGTGATGCCAATGAAGAAAAGTCAACCAGAGATTCGGTGAAAAGGCTTTTATTAATTGCTGATGACAGGAAGGTGCAGGTGTGCATTAGCAGATGCGTGTACATGCTCGCAAGAGTGTGCAAATGTATGTACACTGAGATGCTGTGATGCCTCACTGCACACACACACACACACTCACTCACACAGTCTTTAACTGTTTCTCACAAATACAGACCCCCCTGGAGCAGCGGGGGCCATTTTTGCTAAAGTGAGGTAACGGTGGTGAGCACTAATAGACCGGTGTAGAGTACAGAGAAAGGGCTGCTTCAGCACCATCTCTTAATACAACCCTTAGGCTGTAAGTGCACACACACCTGCACCACCTCACACACACACACACACACACACACACACACACACACACACACACACACACACACACACACACACACACACACACACACACACACCAAGGTAATATCCCCTACTTGCCGTGTCTTTAGGGGAAAGAGGCAGATAAACAGCGGGCTCCAATAATGGTGGTTTAGATCTCAATGGGTGCGAGTCAATGCCTCTCCAAGCCGGGGGCTAATGCCAGTTAACTCTCCCTGTAGGGGACGAGCGCAGGCCTGCGGTGGCTCGCAAAACAAGCGCTCTCCCAAGATCCTCATTACTTCCAATGCTGAGTAGCAACTGTAAGTAAAGCAAAACTGCAAGCTTAAGCTAAAAAACAGCGAGCGGGATGCGGGGGAGAGAGAGCGATGGAGTGAGAGAAAGCAAGAAAATAGGTGTTGGGGAGGGAAAATAATTGCACACTGTGCTCCGGTTAGGGTTTTCCAGTCAGACGGAGTTAGAATGGGATTTCTCTAAATGGCTAACGCAGCAAGCCGGCACCATATTCTTCTTTTTTTTTTTTTTTTCTTGTTTTGGCGGACGGTGTGCTTTGTGAATATAATGTCTGCGGGGAGGGCATTTAGCTGTTTCACTCCGAACACGAGCAGCCATCAGGAGGAGGAGGAGAGACAGAGGCATGTGGGAGTGGGGGGGGAAGAGTTGGGTAGTTGGGGGGGGGGGGTAGGAGGGTTGATGTGCGGATGGGGATGAAGAAGGAAGAAAAAAAAAAGGAGGACAGAAGTGGAGAAAGAGAGCTGGAGGAGAGATGTGGAGAAATGAGAGGGATGGAAAATTCAGCCTTGTTCCTCGGTGGGAGGCCTGTACCACAGCAACGCTCTGAGCAAAGAAAGCAGCGGAGACAAACAGAGATGGGGAGGAAAGGGTGGGGACGAGGGAACGTGAGACACAAGAGGGAACATAAGAGAAAGCGAGCACGATAAAAATAATGAGAGAAAAAGAGAGGGACAGGGACAGCCAGAGGCAGTGTTCCCACCACGCAGCCTCTTAGGGAGTGGTGTGACTAGAAAACTTGCCCGGCTCCACACACTCCACACTGCAAAACACACTTGCATAAAAACTCAACCCCCATACCCTCTTCCACTGCTTTCCTGTAATAACTTCCACCGCTAACAGAGGAAAAATATAAGTTATGGTTGAACATCCCTGCGGCGTCCTTTCTGGTCCGATATTTTGCAGCCTGTAAATTTGTTTTCTTTTCTCATTGGGTGAAGTCGTTTACTGACATTGTTTTTTAAAATGGCCACTTTTATGCGTGCAATCCTGATCTGAGGTCACTCCGGCTCCTTCCAGGCATCTGTGTTTGACCTTTGATCTCAGCGTGGGGAAAAAAACAGCACCATCGGAAACTTGTTATTTTTCTATCTGTGGTTCTCATTACCATAATTAGAGATAGAAATATACTCTCTGAAATGAGAAACTAAATGCAAACCACAGGCTAGGCTGGGGGACGATGTAAAGGACAAGAGCCGATGTAAACCGGTTGGAGGAGATTCACTGAAGAGATTCATTGGGAAGGACCCTTAAGCTAAGAAACTGGACAGGCCTGGCCTTCTCACCCTCTCTGTCTCCCACCCTCTATCTATCCCTCCTTCCCCTCTTCCTCCTCCACTCGCCCTGACCTCTCTGTCCTTTTCTAGGCCCTGGAAGCACTTGAAGCGAGCGCAGATACACAGATTAAACTCTCCCGAGCACTCGCCCGCGAGCTCCAATCACCTCTTCAGAAGAAAATAAAAACTTGGAGGGGTGAGGAGAGAGAGGCGGAGAGGAGAAGAGGGGGGAGAGGGGAAGGAGGGAGGCTTGGCAGGCACTGTTAACTGGACCTTGGTGGAGACAGAGGGAGAAGAGAGGAAAAATAGAAGAGGAAGAGATGAGAATTTGTGATTTTCAGCAGCAGACAGAGGCGAGCTGGACCATGGAGGAGTGTGGATGTGCTCTGTGTCAATTAGTAGCTGAACAATGTGGAAACGTGGTGCAGTTTGGCCCTCAAAGCAACAGAGGCACACAGACACGTTTAAACACAGGCACATGCATTGATGAAAATACCACCAAACGTGGACCAGATCTGAAAATGAGCATAAATACAGACAGTCCCAATCTAGTTGACTTTGTCTCTGTTTCAGCCTTTCTGGGGACAGGGACACGAGGTTACAACATATTTTCTAACTAGTCAAAATGATCAGTTTGAACAAAACAAAGCTTGACTGGGGAGATGAGTTTGGATTAGGGCTGGGTATTGTTTCAAAAATGATGATACCAGTACCAGAACCTTAAAGTGATACTGAAACCGATAGTGTACTTGGTGGCATCTTGGCATTTACTACACAATGCTCGATGTCACCACACCACAGACTGTATAGGTTATAGCAGCCGCTGTGTGTTGTAAGAGTCTGCCCACCCGCATGCAAACAGTGACAGGGCTAACTGTTAGCACCACACGGCTAATGTTATCTAATGATTATCAATGGGCTTAATGACAGAGTCAAGGTGTTTCGATGCGAGTTTGTTGGGACTGTTGAGCAGCTCAGTGTTGGATGTTAGCTGCTGCTGCTGCTGCTGCTGCTGTGTTAGCTTGGGCTAACTGGGCTGACACTCAACTGACCATTTGTCTGGAGGAAAGCTGCTCTGGACAGAAATTTGCTGATCCGACAGGGACACAAAAATGATCAAATGCAGGTATTGTTTGACTGGATCATACCTTAGTCCATACCTTTAAGGAATCGAGTACTGATACTGACAAATAAAAAGATGAGCATGAATAACTGAGTGGAGAAACAAGTGCTTCTGTAAAAGGCAGCCTTCATAATTACAAGACCTTAACCCAGCTGAACATCTGTAGGTGATTATGGAGCAAAAGTCTGCTTCCACTACTTTAAGATCTGAGAAAAGCAGCATATTTTCTTGCAGTATACTTTGTTGACACTGAAATTTGTTGTGGGATTTCACCTCGCACAGCAGCAGACATGTGCATCTCCATCCTATGTGCAACAGTGATCCAAGCAGATGACAACAGAGTTTCCGTGTGCTCTGTTTGTGTGAAGTTTGATTTAGTATGCACCAGGTTCAGTCTGGTAATGAATACAGTTTCTATTTGTTTGGAGGAGAAGTGACAGCCATACAAAGGCTGACAGGAAGTGACGCCATACTGACAGGTGACCTGGCAACAACTTGTCGAACCAGCACGTGTATACACTCACTGTGTTACATATGTCTAGAAATATCCAAGAAATGCAGAGTTTTGGAAAGCCAGACAAACCAATCAGCATATTTGATGGATTCTGTCGCTGCAGCGGCTGACACTAACTTAGGGACTGAATGCTGAACTTGTGTTCTGCACTCTGACTGCATGACTTTGCTTCGCAGGCAGTGATGGAAGCCCCGACGACGGCGGTCCCGTTCAGCCCCACATCCATCTGGATGAAAGACGAATGTCTGCTTGCCTCGTCCCCGATGTCTCATGGAAGGAGAAAAATATTCGGAGGACGCTCTGAATTGCTTCAGAGACACTGGGAGGAAGGAGGTGTGTGTGCGTGTGTGTGAGAGTCTGTTGCATGTGTGTGTGTGTGTGTGTGCATATGAGGTGGAGGAAGAGGAGGGGGAGGTTGGCGGTTGAGCAATGTGATTTCTGCTCGACTGTCACAAATCTAGCGCAACAGGAAAATCAATTTGGCCCTGTGTGTGCCTTTTTGGCTCCGGGAGAGAATCCAAATAGCAAGGCGAGGCCCGGATAATGTTACAGTGTATTGGATTTGCTTCATGGAGAGACGGAGAAAGAGAGAGAAAGAGAGAGGGAGAGAGAGAGGGGGGAGAAAGAAGAGAAGTGGGGAGACGAGGGAATCACAGGCGTGCCGTGGAGCTCCGACAAGATAGATTTGTGCAAGTGTATGGGTGTATGATAGGCTGGCAATCTGTCAGTCTCCCCCTCTCTCTCACTCTGTCTGGCTCTTTCTAGCACACACACACAGATACACACACACACAGACACACACACAACACTGTCACTCATCCAAGCAAGCGAGCATATATAAGTGATTTATATGTGCGACCCGACCATATATATGTCACATGAAACCATGAAATAAACTGTTCATAGGTATGTGTGCTCATGTGCTGTTATGTATGCCTCCTGTGTTATTTTTTGGTGTGTGCATGTGTGCTTTTGACAGCCAGGTGAAAGGATGACATGATGAAATTTCTCTCCTCTGACCGCTGTCAAGGGTAACGTGTGTCCCGTGAGTGCTCAGCCGTGTGACATGTTGCATCACTCCACCGAGTGAGGCTGACTGGTGACGGAATAACACACAAACACAGGCCTGAGCAAAATTACGGGTTCTACAAAGCTTGGGATGAGATTCCTTTACTTACAGATATTCCTTAATATCCCTTTACTGCTAATCTGCTGCATGCATAATTAAACACCGTAGGTGCAGGGGGATATATACGCACACTGGAACACACACTTTTGCACCACAAATAGTGATTTTTGTTTGTATTAAAAGGAAAAATCCACACTAATATCCTTATCCACAAAAATAAGTTCATGTATGCAGGTTTTTTAAATGGGGAAAACCCTTTAAAAATAGGTGATAGACTGCTCTTCCATTGCCTATAGACTCAGTTTGACTTTCTGTCTTTATCTCTGTTCACGTTCGACATCCAGGACAGGCCAGAGAACAGATTAGTAAACAGTAAAGCAGCATGGAGGCCAGTGAAAATGTTACAGGGGCTTTCTTGTATCTTCACTTATTAAGCCCTTCTCTCTCAAACTCAGCACAGAATAAATTATGAATGATGTTCGAGCACTGCTTGGATGGAGACGGACAGTATTTTGTGGTGGCATGTCAATGCATTGTGCCGGCAAAGTGGCTACAATCAGTGCATCCACCCTGGTGTTGTATTTTCATTACTACCAATTGAAGCCAATATGAAATGGAGCTGATAAAAACCTGTGACTACTCCAGAGTTATTTGACTCGTGAGTGAATGCCGATGGTAACCTTTTCCCATTAAATTCAAAAGCCAGATGTTAGTGGGCGTTAGTTGGGTTTTGATCCAGTGAGAATGGGGTTTCACACACTTTAAGAATGTGGTAACTACAAAATTTCTTTGTATTTTCTTTGGATTCATGTGTATAATTACCACAAAAACTCACAATATGACCATGATATGGTGACACTGCAGCAAAGCTATAAAGTAGTTTAATAGTAGAAACAAAATACCTAAAAAACAACCTCAAACATTATCATAAACAACAGATTCTGACGTCGGTAGAGGGCTGAATGCATTATAAAAGAACCTGCAATTCTAATTTCTCCTCTGACAGTCGCCCTAATGGACCAGAATGCAGTGCAAGATATGTTGTGTTTTGACTTTTTCTTGACTGGAGCTCAAACTACTGCAGATAAAAACAGCCATTTTTTTCACACTAATTAATTAGCTTATTAAGGTTTGTCTTTTTTGTTTGTTTAGAGGACACTGTTGTACACACAGCTGGTTTGAATAATGAAGAATGTGTTGTTGTTTTTTTGTGGTGGCAGAAGTAACAGAAGTGGGAGCACTGAAGATACAAACCTCAGAACAACAAACACACATAAATACACAGTGTTGCTTGCTCGCTCTCTTGCCCCCTCCTCTCCTCACTGACTCGCACCAAACTAAAATGACAACATTAACCAAAGTGTCCTAACTTGTGATGAAGTGTTAGAAAGTGGAGCGTTAGTAATCAGATGTGTGCTAACCACATTAGTTCTCCTGTGTCTCTCTTAGGCTGGCTGCTCCTTGATCTAATTCAAACTGATTGTAGTACAGCCGCTAAAACATGCCAGATGTTACTCACTGCTCCACGCTTTATCACCATTTATTTGGCATGGGGAATATTTTTAAATATTTTCTTATTAATCACGTCCCAGCGATCGGTTTCGCTTCCCGTCTTTGCCGCCTCATTCCGGATTCTCGTCATGATTCTTGGCACGGGTGCCTGGAAAACCACTGTCCCAGTTTTTCATTAGCGTCAATCACTCTGGTAAGCGGCTGCAAGGAGGGGAGGAGGAGGAGCTGGCGTCAGGATCTCACTCAAGACATTTTGCCCCGCCTCGTCAGAGTGACTGACAGGTCTGAGACATGCTGATGTGCCGGTCAGCCACGCAGTCGGGCAGAGAGGTGGCGGGATGATGGGGAGGCCGGGCAAGAACAGCGCGTACACGCGCGCACACACATTCGCACGCCTGTCTGAGGCAAATCAAATCCACACTCGTTTATAATGCTCAGTGTTTATCTAAATGGTTATGCGCTCTGCTATGGCCTCAGGAGACAGACAGACACACCGTGCATTGTCTGATAATCCTGTTGGTGTCTTGTTTGGCCTGCCATATCTTAGATAAGGCTACAAATCAGATGGGAGGTCCTCTACTACTGTACCAGTCAGTCTCAATTCATTAACACTCAGAGTGGAGAGGAAATATTGCCTGGACATAAATGTTGGAATTACTTGCGGATCCGCAGGGGAGATGGACTTTATCAAAATTCCACTGCAATGTAGGGACGTGTTTCTACAACACTGTGATCAAAGACTTAACAAATCCTGACTATGCAAGGACAAAAACTGTGTGGAGAAAATGAATGAGACATATTCTGTGAAGTGCTCTGCACTAAGCTGTAATATTCTTCAGCGGTCTGAATTAGGATTTCAAATGGACCAGAGATATCAAAGTCTAGACATGCCGGATTGATATTATTTGGTCTTCTGCTGCAGTGTGCACTCAGCTTCATCCTCTGTCCAAACTGGCAGAATGAAAATTGATCTGGATGGATTACACGCTGAGTTGGAGATGAGGGGAAAAAAAAGATGCTATTAAACCAGGATGTTGTCACCTTTATGCCACGGGTCATTTGGACTGCTCTAAAAAGAGGCCAAACCCTGCTCACCTAACACTCAAGCAAAGTCTCAGTGTGTAGATATATAATCACATTAAATCAAGACACTGATTACAGCAAAGAAACACACTTTCCCTCCTGTAACACTGTTTTTTCCTGCTCTGGTTTATTTGCCTGTTTGGTTATAGAAAGGTGTGAAAGCTTCATCGTTGCAATCTAGTCTTGCAATGCAAAACACACTACATTTAAATGCTGGCATGTTGTTATTTGTGGAAACCTGTATACTATTCTGCACCAGGGTCAGTTTTCTACATGACCTTTTTAAAATCCTCTTTAAATGCACATATTTAAAAACAAATGAAATCAGGCTTAGTTTTTAAATAGCACAATAAATGGAAAGGTCAAGCAGAAATGTAGGTGTGATAACGGTGATATGCTTACAGCAGCAACAAGTTTACTAATGGTGCCGCCTTAAAGGGATAGTTCAGATTTTTTGAAGTGGGGCTGTATGAGGCACTTATTCATGGTTTTAAAAATCTGTTAAAGTGTACATTATGTTGAGAATATTTTTCAGTGCTTTATGTTGCTGTCAGACAGCCCTTTCCAACAGGGAAATGACACCATTATTGATGCTCTTTTCAAAGCCACCAGACTACACTGACGATATATAATAATTTTAGCTTGCAGAACATGGGAGTTGATTCTACTGCTGCCATGATTAGTTAGTTTGCTTGTGTTGTTGTGTGACTTTGGTGTTAAAAGGGTTATTTTAAAGGATTTTCAAACAGCACATCAAAAATGAATCACATGGGACTGGAAACTGAATCTTACGGCCACGCCCCAGTCATTGATGTCACAGCAGCCTATTTTTAATCATCTGTCAAAGGCAATACACCTCATTTGACACCACTGACTGGGGAATGTTTGTGATTGTTTTCTCATTTGCTTTCGAACAGCAGCCTCTTGTTTGGTGGCACAAAGCAATTTCCCTTTAAGCTGTAAAGCAATTTTGCAAATTTCCCAGGGAATCTAACACGGTGGTACATGATGTGAAATGTAGTGTAGTGTCTTGGCTGGCAATTCTTGTCAGTTATTGTCTTGTTTGTTTGCAGTGCTTTAACTAATAAAGTTATTATGCTACAAGTCGCACCTTCCATCAAGATGAAATCTGATTATGAGGATGCATGTGCACATCATTTCAGAGGCTTTAATGGCGACCTTACAGTACCTGGTGCCGTGGTGTTGGCTGAGGGTCCGCTGACGGGGGAGATGGGTCCAGAGCCTGATCGCGACTGCTGGGACTGAGTGGAGCCTGCGGGCGAGCCCACAGGGGAGGGAGAGGGCCCGCTCCTCTGGTTGGGGAGGTGGGGGGAGGCGTGAGGAGAAAAGGGGGACTGTCCCTGGTTGCCGGCCCCTCCCTGCTCCCCTTGGCTACTGCTGCTGCTGCTGGAGGAGCCGCCGACGCTGACGGCTGAGCCCAGACCGGCCTCAGTCCCAGTGGGGAGGTCATCAATCGAGCCGGACAGATCCTGGAACAGGAGAAAGGACTCACGCTAAGTATTTCTGAGGCTCGCCCAAGCATTTGATCAGAAGTGACATGCAGCAGGTGGCAGATTTAAACGTGAGCTCAAGCAAAGACAACATTCTCCTGGTAAACATAATATCATGATAAAACAGTACTCTTGCAACTATTTCAGCAAAGTTGAAATATGATTGTTTGGCTGAAAGACCAGACCTCTTGATAACAAAAAAAAGTGAATCATATGATGCAAAGACAAATCATATTTCCAACACTTTCGTAAGGCACTGCAGGGTTAATAGGTTGAAAGTTCTGCATGTGCACAAACAGTGTTTGACTTTTCCGTGACCTACTGTAATCACTGAATCTCTGCAGGCATGAAGACAGTGGTTAATATGGCAGAGGAACAAAAAACATTACCCACATAAGAAGATACTACTGTACACTGGCTGAAAATGAATTGTAATGGGCTTTCATTCAGACCAAGGGTGAGTTCATATTACAGTTTCCATTCCCTGTGGTGAGCAGAGAACTGTGTGTGTGTGTGTGTGTGTGTGTGTGTGTGTGTGTGTGTGTGTGTGTGTGTGTGTGTGTGTGTGCGTGTGCGTGTGCTTAGTAGGTACTCCCCCTCCTGAATTGATTTCAGGGAATCCTCACCAATACTGCTGACACAATACTGAATACTGTATAAAAGTGAAGAGCGCAGGAACTAGTGAGACAATGAAAGATGGAGGAGAGAGTGGTGGAGGTAAAGAGAAGAACAGATGTGATGTGATGCAATGTGATGGCTGCCCCCTAACTACACATCACACGCATTTGGACACACACAAACACACACACAGCGGCTGTGCCCCAGCTGTAGCTGAATATGGGTGAAGTCACCTGTAAGTGACCCTGGTTTCCTGGCTGGTGCCCGCCTGGGGAGGAAGTGGAAGAGTTGCGGGTGTTTGCCAGCTGATCCTACCTGCTCCATCAGGCCTGTTGACCCCATCCCACCTGAGTCCTGTGCAACCATTACTGCCACTACAGAATGATACGTGTCTAGCTGTCTGTCTGTGGGTGACCTAGAGCTAATATGGGGTCTCAAAATCAAAAATAGCCCAGCTATATGGCTCCTAAATTTACAGGGAATGCTTTCACATTTTGTTCATGCCCAGACTAGACAAAAAAGAAAGTCACTTTTTGTCTTACTTAGATTCACAATAATTCTGCACTTCGATCACACTATGCATCCATCACTTCTTCAGGTGTCTGAGCAGAAGTGAGGATGTCGGTGTAGTGTTGTAATATTTTACTGGAAGTT
Organism: Epinephelus awoara; assembly: GCA_035609425.1. NCBI lineage: Eukaryota > Metazoa > Chordata > Actinopteri > Perciformes > Serranidae > Epinephelus > Epinephelus awoara. Next base: position 23,384,884 of record CM069309.1, read on the forward strand.
TCAGATTGTAAAAGCTATAGTGAAAGCAGCCTCACCACTTGTAGTCAAACTTAAAAACAACAAATACTGGCAGGCCAAACATACTAGAACGCTGGAAATGTCTGCCAAACCCTGCATGTCTCGACTGCATTGGCTTTGACTACAAATGCGGCATTTGTTTTGAATTTATGCAGCTCTGTCACACAGTCAATTCAATGTCAACAGTGGCAAACACTGTACTTTTTCCTCATTACCCCAGCACTGTGTTATTTCATATAAAATGTGAGACAGGCGTCTCCCATGTCTCTCTATCCATGCATGGCTTAGCCTGTGGAACAGACAACCAAGTCAGTGTGGCAGTCGGTCCGTGGCTGCTTGTTTTGGTTAATGCGATCGCAGCGCTGACACACAAAGCCTTTGTTTTCCATCATGCCGCTGTGAGTGCCCACCCGCTCTGCCAGCCTGCCAGTCTGTCGCCTGGCATTATCTACCCTCGCTCGACTGAGCACATGGGGCACTCGCTTTCCCTCTCTCTCCTTCTCACCCGTGGTACCACTCCCTGTCTCAGCCAATCAAGTCACCCAGTATTCTGAGCAAAGTGATGTAATGCGCTGCCTCAACCAATAGGGCTGAATGTTATTTTCAACCGCCCTGCAGCCCCGGGTGCATGCCATTTGACACAGCGACGTTACCGTGAGAGCCGGTGTAACCATGGCAATGGCTTTTCCAAAACACCACGAGCTAGCCCAACGTACGGCTAGGTTGTTAACCTACAGGCTAATTGTGTGAATGGATGGGAATAATTGCATTTCACCTAATTGGGTGCTGTTGCCAGCTTTTCCAGTGGCAGTTTAGGGGTGGGAGAATGCGTACCAGTAATTCGTTTAGAGGCTGTTAGGCTCATTTGGATTATACACACACTTGAGCACAGCTGTGTGGCCCAAGATCAAAAAAAAGTAGCAGCACTATAATAACATGAAAGGGTGGGAAAGCTTAACACCCGTACACTATAAAAATGTCAATTGTAAATACCCAATAAACCCATAGTTATAACTTATGGCTGCTGAAACACTACCATAAAAAAAGTCGTTTCACAATGCACCTCGAGTCTGATGCATTTATCAACACATACATCCTTCCTCCACATGTACACTTAATCCTCGTCAAGGGCCACAGAGCATTGTGTTACCTGGCTAACTGTCTGCTACATAGTCATGTGTAAAGTATCGAAGCCAGCCAGCCAGCTAACCAGCCAGGCAGGCATGCGGTCGGAGGATCCAAACGCCCAACAATCTGGGGCCCCAATCCAAAGTGGCCCAAATCCAATTTGTTTGGCTCGGGGCTGCAAATTGCTCTGTGCATTGAGTCTCCAAATAGCTGTCAACCACTCCCGCTTGGCGTCCTGTATCGCTTAATTCGCTCCTGGAGCATGTAATTGTCATAATAAGAAAAATATTGAGGTGATAATAACCAGTTACTTTGAGATGCCCCCCGCCCGCCTCAAGACAGACACACATACAGTCGCGTATATGCACATAATGGGCCGCGTCTGCCATCTACACATTTCACACAACATTGGGGAGGCAGTCGCTCGTGACCCTTCACCTCGCTGGTGTTGGCGCCTGCCTGCACTCTCGTTTAGTGTGCCTCTGTTTATGTGTGTGTGTGTGTGTGTGTGACAGGCACACAGGCTGCTGGGCTGTCAGAGCGAGACATGCTTGAGCACTGATGCGGCCGAGGGGACAGATGAAGCTACACACGCACACACACACACACACACACACACACACACACACACACACACACACACACACACACTCCCCATCCCGTCCCTCACTCATACTACTGACCTGCTCTCACTCTCGCAGATACACACACACACACACACACACACACACACGCACAAACACACCAGCAGGGTATAAGGCATCAGTGTGAAGCAGGGAGCTGTCACATCCGGCAGGCTGTGGGCCTTTTTCCCCTGACCATGGTGCTGATGTTGTCTCCTCTCACCGCACACTGGGAATTAATCAAAGTTGCTATGGTAGAAGGCACCAAGCGTGTGTGTGAGAGAGAGCGAAAGTGGTTCTCTGTCTAGACAGGGAGGAGCCAATGGCTGCAGCTTCCTGTGGGCTACAGGAAAGGAGAGCGACTGGAGAAACTAGTTCCTTCTCTCTCTTTCTGACATACACACACACACACACACACACACACACACACACACACACACACACACACACACACACGCTCTCCCTCTCTCACATCGAGTATCTATTTTTCTGTCTCTCTCTGTCTGCCCCAGTCAGAGGGATAGTATGGCTGAGGGCTCTGCACCAGATGGCTAGCCAGCTAACTAGAGCCTGAAACACAAACTCAAACACAGCAACTGAACACTGTGAGCGGCATCACTCAAAGACAACCTCCCTTATGGCTTCTGCACAGAACCAAAAGACAAATTTGCATTACAGATTTTACAACTTGACGGTAGTTATTTACCACATCATTTGATAGGTAGACTTCATTTTCTAAATCACTATTTTAAAAAAATCAGCCGCTAACGACATCTGCCAGAAGAAAATATAACTAGTAGTAGCTCCCTTTTATAGCGATATCACTGTGTTCACACTTAGCATGGAAAACAGAACAGTTTTACTAAAAATTAATAAGAAGAATGTACTAATAGCAACTAGTTACATCACCTTATGAGTTTATTTTTTTACTAGCTTTAAGGGGCAGTTCACCCAAATGATCTATTTATGCAAATAGTTTTATTTGTCCAAGTCATGAGATATCTGTCTCTGATATTTCTGCCTTACATGGAAGTAAGTAGAATTTGTTTGTTGTACTAACAGCGTCAAAAAATGACATTTAAAATATTCAAAAGCAACATCTTTCTCAACAGTACTACACCCCAATAATCACAGAACAGCTGTCAACAGTTTTCATAGCGACTATTTCTGTTTCTGGACAAACCATGTTGCTGTTGAATTTTTAAAATGTAATTTTTCAATGCTGTGGGCACCACAGATGAAATTTCTGGCAAAAAGTCCCAGTGACAGATATCTCAAAATCTGGGCAGATAAAACCAAAATATCTGCACGGCCTGGTGCGACTACAGATAAGTGCGAATATATGTCTTTTTTGGACTTTGGATGAACTGGCCCTTTATCTATTTATTTATACGCAATATCGGACATGTTAATGGGGGATTCCATGCTGCTCAGTATAGATTCTGCATGCGCTACTCCAACCAACTAACCCAAGAGGAATTATCTGAAACTTGAACATCCTGCAGTCTCATTGCAAAATAGGGCGAATAGGGAAGATTGACTGTCTCCCACTGATCTCTCCTTGCTTATCGAAGGCCACAAATCTGCTCTGTCTCTGTAGGTGGTGGGATTTTAGCTGTTACTCCCCTGGTGCAACCATGCTCCCCTCCCACCTGCTACACCTGCTGCTGGACACCAGACCCCACATAAGCACAGACTAGTTGGCAGAGCAGCAGGGAACGTCAGGGGGCCTACGCAATGCACACACTGTATGAATACTTTTTCTTTCATATATGTACATTTAAAGACTTATTTTTTGCTGTAATTATTTCTCCCTTCCATTCTGGCTCCCTTCTAAATGTGATCCAGCATATGTCTGTTAGCCCAATCAGGTTATTTTAAAAAGTTGAAGTTACTCTTTAGTTACAGTCTCTTCGCACAAAATTTCCCCTTTGTGTTACCATCCCTCGGCTGCAACTCAGCCAGGATACACTGTTGGGGGAGACATAAAGAGGAAATTTGCAATAAAAGTCCGACTGCTGAAGCCTCATATTAGCTTCGGCTGAACTTTAGCATTCATATTTAAACAGAATGAGGACTGTGGATTTTTTTCCCTCGTCTCTTACAGTGGAATTATATTAGAAAAAGATCTCTTCACGGCCAGTATGTAGAGGGGGAACAATTATGATGACCAAAAACTCTTTCATCGTACATATAGGCAAGTCAGTGTTGTTTGAAGACAGAAAAATGTGAACCTATATGCTTTAATGCTGTTTTTCTATGCACACAGAATTGATGTTTTTACCTATGTGTATATGTATCCATATAGGAAATATGTTTTCACAGGTCAAGAATAAAATCCATTATAATGTTACACATAGCGGCGATTATGCTCCACTTCACTGTGGTACAGTATATACAGAAATAACACCTCAGTGGGCTCAGAGGGGAGTTTTAATCTCTGTTTCTCTTCTCTGGGTAAATATGATGATGTAAACTGTAATTAACTCAAACAGCTATCGTTTGTAGGCCTGAGGGACAGGTCTGCTCATGGCAGCACTGCACTCATTTATCGGCTCCGGCCGCTGTGTTTTCTATCTTTATGGTGCACTGGAGACTAAGAGGAAATGCTATTACACAAAGATGTTTTTTATCCTCCCCCCTAACCGTCGATTGAGGCAAAATCCAAATGAAATGCCATGCAAATGAATCCAAATGGACTGCTGAACGTGTGTGTGTGTATGTGTGAAAGAGGGTTTTAATGCGATGCCCCATGTAGAGCACCAACTGTAATACCCTTCACTAAGTGCTATTAAGTACAGAAAGAAGAAGAGAACTGAGAAGGAGAGAGAGAGACTTAGCGGAGGGAGATTTAACACAACACCCACACCATAATTTCTTTTTTTGATGTCAATCAGCTGGAATGTCTACCAAGGCTGGAATGATGATGATAATTGGTGATGATGATGAGAATTGATAGAAATTATGACGACTTAAGCGCTGCACTGTAAAATGCTGATCAAAATGTGCTTGCTAACGCACAGCGCTGCACTGCTTTAATAATTGTACTAGGAATGTGTGAACATGCCTTGACGGGGCATGTCTTTGCGAGATAATGTGTGTGTTTGTGTGCAAACTTGGATATGTATATGTATGAGCCCGTGTGTGCGGAGATAAGAGTTCTCGAGCAGAGTCTGTGCCACCTCCTGAGGGTCTTTGCCTTGTGCCTCCTCTTCTCACTGAGGACTTCACTCAGAGAGACTCCAAACACAGGCGAGGGCACTCTTTGCAAACCGAGGGGAGATGTTTGGCATGCCTCGGGCCCGCCAAAAACCCATGTGGGCTTTAGGCTAGCACCCAGCAGGCACTCAATTATGCCAGCATGCCAACCAATGAACGTCTGTGTTGTGCCACGAGCTTGCAGGCTGAAAGTTACCGTCTCAAGTGCCTAAAGTTTCCTATAGTTTCTCACTTGAGTCTAGTCAGAGCTGCCACAGGTGGCACATCATCTTCTTGTCCTGAGACCAACTCAGCAATGGCAGCAGTGAGGACATATCAACACAGTACCACACAATACAAGGACTAGACTCATGAGCTCTTGGTAACAACATGGGACATGGGCCCAATGCCACCAGTTCATATGGCCTCTTCTCATGAACACAGCTAACACAACCTCATTTCCACTGTCACATGTCACAGTATGTTCGGTTACACTAACAACATTGTCCTGTGAGCAGGTCACTATGTATGTTTATCTACAGGTTTGAGGGCACATCAGCAGGTCTCCAGCAGTCGTGCAGCCTCCATGCAGTGAAAACACCTGACATGATCAGTATGTGGTTGAACCAAACTAGGTTGTGCAATATGTCCTCTTACCACATCTAAATGGCTTATACCGATTGCAAATAGCCACACGCAAAGGTGGGGAAAAACAGCTTTCTGCCTCTCTCATCCTTCTCCAAGAACTCTGTTTATTTATGTGTCTTTGAGGTGTCAATGCAAAGAAATGTACAATTGTCTCCTCAAAGGCACTGAGAAAGAAGCTTAAACTTTGCCTTATATTCACATGCCTGGCCAATCCAGCGAGCCCTTTGTTTTAAGCACACATTAGTGTTTGCAGTGCTTTAGGGGTCCACATTGTTACTGTAGGTGGTCTGAGCAGGAATCAAACCCCCGATGCTTGTGATGCTACTTCCACAACGCATCTACTGAGGCTGCTGCTGCTCTGCTAATGTGCTGCTCATGCTGCACCTCCTGTGTAGACACAGTGTAAGCATAAAACGAACAGTTGCTGTGTAGCGCTCAGAGAAATAATTGCATGTAGACAGTGTTCATAGGAAACACTATATTAGTGAGCAAAGTGCTGGTTTGAACAAACAGCGGTTCATGATTACAGAGGAACTGTTTTGTGATTTGAAAAACACTGCACTATTTGGAAGGGTACATTGTTGCCAGTCTTTTTGCTCTGTCTCCGTTTTTTGTTATCTGGAACAAAAGCAGCCTAAGAGAACAAACTGTTCAGGGCTTCCCAAAGTTGTGCAGAGGAGAGCCACAGCACAACTGAAAAGCAATTGTGCTTTTCTTTTCAATTCTGCTTCTGCACACTTCACAAAGCCCAGACAATCTCTTGATAATACCGCGGCATCTCGATAAGAGGAAAAGAAAGCTCTTTCTGTTTTTCCACCACCAGCGCTGAGCGGGGAAAAAAAAAAAAGACTCGAGAGCAGTCCTGGAGTCAGGCGTGATGGTCAAACAGTCGTGTGGACACCTGACTCAGGATTCCAATAGATTCACTAAATCTGGTGATAATGCTAACAGTGACTCTACTGCTTTAGCAATTATTGCTTGTTGTAAGATAGGGGGCTCACTGAGTGATAACTGCCCCGGCTCTTAAGCCTCTCATAATGTGGAGATATGGGGCGGGCCACATTGAAAGGGACATTTGAGGCCCTATTACCCCTAAGCTGTTAAAGACGCCCAAATCTGGCGCTGCTTGTCTCCAAACCGGAGGGATTAGTGTTGAGTTTCACTCCGATTCCCCCTGATAATATGCCAAGCTGTAGCAGCTAGGAGTACTTAGCCAGTGGGCCCTATTCACTTAATGCCCCCCCACTGTTTTCTGCACCAACGACAATGACAGCAAAGTGTCTCCGACAACCAACAACATCCTTTAAATGGCTAAATAAACATGGAGGTTGGCCCTCTTTGTGTGCCCAGGTATTGAAGTCAAAGATGGTACACACCCCACTCGCCCACGAGTCCGACCTTTCACACGGTTGAGTTAGGTCATTGGTATTCCGCCTAGAAGTGTGTATTTAAATTTGCTTTCATTTCAAACGGCAGCTTTACAGAGGCAGAGGAGACAGGCCGAGCCTGCTTATTGTTTGAGCTGCTGAAACTTTTTTTTTTTCATTAGTCCACAAAGGTTCTTCACTCTTCAGTTTTTAATGCACAAGCCGACCACTCACCACCTCCCCTTACAACACACACACACACACACACACACACACACACACACACAAACACACACACACACACACACACACACACACACACACACACACACACACACACTCACCCTATTTGTTCTGCACGTATTGGTTCCGCTAATGTTTTTATTTATGGCATTCCAGCATGACATCCTGCCATCCAACCCCCCCCCCCTCACCTCTCCACTCACCCAAGAGAGAACTGAAAAAAATGACGCATGACACAGAGTGTGCGTGTGTATATATATATATGTGTGTGTGTGTGTGTGTGTTTGAGAGAGAGAGAGAGAGATGGAAGGAGAGGAGCAAAATAAAGAAATAAATAAAGGGCCCAAATTCCTCATTTCTAATTCAGCTGCTCGTTCAGCTTAACCTCTCTCTCCTCAGCAATTAAAGCGCACGCCACATCCTTCACGCTGCGTACAGCCGAGGCTAAATAATGCAGGGGGCATCCAGCACCCGCATCCTTTATCATCCCAAATGACAGCCATTTGCATATCTCCCCAGTCAATTAGAGCGCGGCGGAATAATCAGCCCATAATTGGGGGAGAGCGTCGGTAATCACCCGCCCTGGCACACCGACAGGGCCATTGGAGGAGCGAGGGGGGAGAGGTTGTGTGTGGGGTTGGATGTATGTGTGTGTATGTGTGCGTCAGGGAGACAGTCCACCCGACTGCAGCCTCTTCACTTCAAACTAACACGTCCAAACAAGCAGTCTAACTTCTCTCTGGTTCCCTCTAATGCTCCCTGTCCTCCTCCTCTTTGCTGCCCCTTCTCCTCGCTAATTTGCACGTACCAGCTTCCTCAGTCTATTTGCCTCCAACACATTATTTCTATGTGATATCTTTCATCAAAATGGGTCAGTAAAGGACTTTTAATGGCGTAAAAGCTGATACATGAATGACGGGTTTCATTCCAGGATGCCATTCATTCTCAAATGTTATCAAATGTTAATTGCTCGCCATTTAAAAAACATGAATAATGACATCCTCTTCAGTGTTGCCGCTATGCAAGCAGGATTCAAGGGCTCAAGATCACTAATGTCAATAATGAATTTGATTCTCATGCCAGCAATTCTGTCTGTTGATGTGCCAAACGTATCAGATTTTTCTCTTTGTGAGGAATGAATTCTTCACATGCAATGAAAAAATTGTGAATTTCCTGTCAACAAACATGATTGTGGAGCAACATTTTTTTTTTGCCTGCCTGCAATTCTTCTTTAAGAGCTATTAAATTTATACCTTATTGCTTTAACACAGCAAGAAAGCACAACGGCCAAGGAACAACGTGAGAAAGACTGTGCCGAAACACCAGTGGGAAAATCCCCTGCTTGTCCCCTTTAGATGCAGACAATCAAAGTCGTTTCATGGGAAGTTTTCTGGGCAGCTTTGAAGTGCAGTAGCTGCATAGCCTCTGTATTTCCTGCTGAAAGGGGAATGACCATTTTTGTGAAACAACATTTCCTTTAATACACTGTAACCTCCCATTCCTCAGATGCTTTGGTGCTGTCCTCTGAACATGACAAATAAAAGGATGACTTGAGAGAGAAAGAGAGAGAGAAAGAGGGGTTGACAGTAATGGGTGCGGTGGAGGTGTGTGTGTGTGTGTGTGTATGTGTGTGTAAAGGAACATCAGAGAAACCCAGGCAAGGTTAGTTCCCATCTGCAGCTTCATCCTTTTGTGTTTCCCCAGCTGCTTTCTTTTCCCTCTTTCCTTTGTATTTATTCTACCCAATCCAGTTCAATGTTAGCCAGCGCTGCCTCTGTGGTGTTTCAGGCTCACCGTCGCTTTGGAGAGATGAAACGCGTGCCATTCACTTCTCCTTGATAGAAGTGGCAAGAAATAAAGAAAGGAAGTTAGAGCTTGGAGGGAGGGAGGCAAGGACAGCACAGGGGATGATAGTGATGATTTCTTTCGATTTAACCTCCACATAGGACTTTAGTCTATTTGCAGGTGAGGGGCAGAGCAGACTAACCTGAGACAAAACAGAGTTTAAACACAAACACAAAAGCTTCTTTTGAAGAGAAAACACAAGAGTGGCAGCATCCTTAAACAGCTCTCCCTGTCCACAGAGGGAGGAAACATTGATTTCCTTTTTACTCCTTTTTTAAGGGGGGTGTCTTTCTCTGTTTAATCCCCCATCCCTCGACTCTCGGGGGATCTGTGGCATTTCCTGCCAGCCATCCAGCCCTGCGCTGCAGAGACTTATGCATCACTGTCAAAATGACTCTGATCAAAAGAAGGGAGGGAAGAGGAGTTTGAGGGGAGGGGAGTCTGGTTTGAGAGTCTGGTTTGATCGGTGTGATGCAAAACTCTTCCCCCACTGGACGTGCCACCTGTCAGTGCGTCCGCCTGGGTAATCCATCAGCCTCGCCGCTGATCGATAATGTGATTGGTGGAATTCTGAGAGATATCTGGTTGTGATCTGTGTTTCCTAAGAGTTACTGCGCTGTAAAATTAACACCTGACCGGAGGATGCATAAAATTAGGATGTTAGCCCGCCCTGACCTTCTGTATGTTCAGCTATTCTTGTGTCAAACTTAAAATTCTGTCGTATTATATTTAAATTACCTGGCAACATCATGTGATTCAGGGAGTTTGTTTTATGGAGTGCATTCTCAGAGAATTAAAAAAAAACAAAAACCTGCGTTGATTAAATCTGTCCGGAAATGATATGGGTCGACTTGTTAAGTAATTAGAAGATAAACCCAAAAGGGACTCCAAATTACTCACATGCTGACCCATACGGGACTACGAGGCACCTATATCAGATGACCTCTGTGTCTGGTGAAACGCTTGCCTGATATCAGACAGAACTGTCAACTTGTTCCACTCCGTTTCTGTTGACTTCAACTCAGTGGAGTGGGTGGATTCAAAGGTCTGGACCCAGGCAAGTGAAGCAAAGCCTGGTGTGGAATTTGTGCTGAAATTTCTGCTGGACAAGTAACATACGTGGGAAATTCTTGACTATGATTACTAGAAGTGAAAACGCCTAAAATTATTGCAAATAACAAAGGGATCTAAGGTAATGTGGCTTTTGCTTTGTTTCTAAGTAACAAAGAGCAATTTTCTAACTTTATTTTCCCTCATTTCTATTTGTAACTACGATAGTTTGACACCAGTAATTATCATCTGGGTCCTCTGCACATATATACGTATATACATGCATGCAAACAGCAGGCTACATATCAAAACACTCATTCAAAACACTGATGCAGTTTTGGCAAAACTCCATATGGTATGTCATATTCAAAAGTACATGTAAAAGTGAAAGTTACTATAAGTTATAGTAAACATCAGTAAGTGAGAGCGAGAAAGTGCAGCTGGTACTAAAGTATCACTACTGAGGAAAATGAACATTGAAACCATGTCAAAGATTCATAATCGACATCTAAGTGTGTATTAATAAACTAAAAAAACTGGCAAAGCCATCTGGAGCTCACCTTGACCCCTGATCTTTCTGCAGAGTGGGTTAGTGTAATAAAAAAAAACACTACAAATAACACATAAAGATATATATAAATACATCTTTATGCTTATTCCACACATTTGTGGCTGTTTAAATGGATTTGTAATTACTTAGAGAAATACACAGACAGGCAATTAGGGAGACAGTGGGCTGATGGAACAATAAAGAGACAATATGATTCTCATTTCAGGTTAATCAAATCACACAGGCTTCACCACACGCATACGCACGCTCATCCGCTGAAAGAGTTACGCAGCGAGGCAGCAGCCCTCTCAGGACAGGCCCCGGCGCCGACGTCAGCCCATATTTCAGAGAGAGCGTTCAAACAAACTTTTTAGCGGTGAAAACAAATTGGGCTCACCATCAAAGAGACTTTTCAAAAAGCCATTTCTCTCTATGCCAGTTCAAAAGAACCCTGGTTGGTAAACAGGCATGGAGAATTCACAGCGCAAGATATTGTAGGAGGTACAAACGGCTGGAGCTTCACCACAACAAAGGCAGAGGAGAAGGAGTGGAGGGGTGTAATTCATCACACACTCAACAAAAGCAAGTGTGACTGACTGTCCATGACCAAAGAAACAAAACAAAACAAAAAAACTTCTCCTTAATTGGAGAAGCTATTGGGTTTTTTTTCCATTTCAAACCCACTCCGTCTATTGTTTTTTTTTCATCCCTCCAATTTCTTGCTGCTCAGTGTGCCTGGATGCCCTTGCCCTCTCCTCCTCCTCCCTCTCGATCTCCCTCTCTTCCTCCTCTTTCTTTTTTCCCCTCTCCTCTTCCCTCCCTCCCACTCCCCCCCATTTCTTCATTAAAACAATTCACCGTGAGTTATTCTGGCCTCCATCTTAAATGAGAAGACAGACGGAGCTGCAGGAAGAGAGGGACAGAATGAAGGGAGAGGAGAGGAGGCTAAAGAAAAGGGGCGAGGAGAGAAGAGTGGGGAGGTTATGAAGGAGGAAAAACCTCCGGGTCCTTTACGGCTTGTGAGATTTCCTAACAAACAGACAGACAGGCAGGCAGAGGCCTTGCTCCACATACCATCCGTCCATCCACCTCAGGCAAAATCTCATTTGTCGGGGATTCAGCTGAAGACCAGAGGATAGAGAGGCGGAGAGATCGAAGGAGAGCAGCAGCAGCAGACTCTAGCCCACCCCTCCGTCGAGCCGTCATTAGCTATGCACAAGACAAACTGCTGACACAAAGTCACACAGCGTGCTGAGCAGGGACTTGTGGGTAGGCAGGAGGAATCCATCCCTCCGTCCCTCCACCTGTCTATTGACATCCCTGGCTCTCCCTCATCCGCCTCCGGTTTTTGCAATTACAATCAAACGGCAGCATCCAGGCCCTGGAGCACTGACTGACGGCTTGGATTAACCGAGATGTGGAGAGGCCTTGGGATGCTGTGTGTGTGTGTTTGTGAGTGTGTGTGTGTGCCTGTCAGCCAGTCTTCTGTCTATCTACGTGTGTATACTACATTACTCTGTATGTGCAGCATGTTTCGGCGTCAGAATTGATGTTTGAGTTTCTGTGTCTCTTCCTGTCTATCGGTTGATTCTGTCTGTACATTTGTGTGTGCACAGTATTAATGTGCGCCGTAGCTCTGTCTGTGTAAATGACAGGGAAGGCGTATGTATGGGGTGGTGCATTAGCGATGAAAACGAGTGTGAGTAACAATGCAATTACGCATTTCAATTAAATCCCACTGTGTGGATCATTTGTTTCTGTTGGCTGGATTTGGGAAATGTATCATCAACTGATTATTTTTGGAAATGCACATGACTTCGAAGACTGATAGATATTCATGTGTGATTCCAGCTGCACCTTAACAATTACAGACAATTAAAGAGTACCATCAGATATGATTTACAAAATAATACACCCCCCAAAATGCCTCTTCACTGCCATTTTGCTGCGAGTGTTGTACAGTAATTTGCAGAATAATCCAGATTCTATATTTTAAAGAAATAACAAAGTGAGACATGAAGAAGCGTCATGAAAAGTGACAACACAAGTGAATCTAAAATTCCAGGATATAGAAAGAAATCACAAAGCTGTCAGGAAAAAAGAAGGAACACACACACACACGCACACACACACACTCTTTGAATTAACTTCACTGCTGCGCTGCCGCAATCGAGCAAGTCACGTCAAACATGCAACCAAACAGAAATCTGTCCCTCAGAGGGCAGCGAATAAAGTGCGAGGAACAAAAACACATCAATCTGCTTTGTCCAAAAGAATTTGAGCTGCTCTGTTGCTTCTTCTGTGGGATCGGTTCTTTAACTCTTCCTCGCTAGACGTCGACGTCATCCATCAGAGATGACAAATGTGACATGACAGCTCTGCTTGGGAGGCTGTGGTGACTAAAGACAGACGACTACTTACAGCACAGTGTGTGACAAGGGGGGAAGTTTGTCAATTCAAAAACCAGATATTCAAATCTACTGAACTTGTTGTGTCCTGTATTTATAATATAAATAAAGGAGCAAATGAACCAGAAAATATTCATATTTCAGAAGCTGGATTTTGATGATTTTAACATTTTCTTTTCCTTAAAAAACTACTCAAAAAGTTACATCAGTTATTTTATTAGTTGATGATTAATTTAATAGGTGATTCTATCGTAATTCTAGTTATTGGTGCTCAATTTTGGCACCAATCCACAAATTCCAATGAAGGTTCCAGAGTTGAATTTTCTTATTCAATATTTGCACAACTCATTTAACAAACTAAATTCACACACCAGGCCCTGGATGTCTGAAACAACTGGGTTTTTAGAAATATTAGAAATACAAAACTTTTTTTTTAAAATACAGTTACAATCATGCTTTTGCCGCAGACGTGTGCTTGATGTCATCTCATGTTTTAGTTTCTCTCTTAGGAAGCCAAAAAGCATTTTAATTGGTCAGTAATTCAGCCTGCTGCATGATGTGATCTGTGAGTTGTTGTTTTTTTTTTGAGAGTGAAACATTTGGCTTCCCCAAGTGAACCATTCCCAGTGATAAGGACGAAGGAGACAGAACATGACAGCGGAAACATCAAATAATATCTAAAGAAGGCATCTTAATACCACCTATGAATATGCCAACAACACACACTCATTCAGATTCATATCAGTCAGCCATCCAGTTTGCATATTCACACTGTGATTTGAGATGGAAAGTCATCCTGGGTGCCCTCCCCCTACCCGGCCTGACGGAACAGACAACCAGCTCACCAACCGGAACGTCCTCGCGGAGCTCGTGAGCCAATGGTCGCCCCGGTTGTGTGTGCATGCGAGGGTGTGTGTGCGCATGTGATGTAAGCACAGGGAAAGGAGAGGTGACAGGGGCGCGAGGCTGATCTAATAACAGGAGAAGATGAAACGCTGTCAGATGCCGCGGCGAGCAGCTCAAACGCCAGCAACGTTTGGTAAAACACACACGCGTCTCCTCCCAGACAGTCTCCTTCGCTCACACAGTATCTCTGCCCCTCACACACACGCACACACACATTCAGACACGCACGTTTCTGTGTGATAGACAGTTTCATAGTGTCGTAGCTGAGGTGTTGGCCTATAAAAAGCAGTGCTGATATGATTTAATGGGCGAGTCTTATTATAAGACTGTCGCTGGGCACAGTGTAATCTGGCTAGCGCTCCAGGGCACAGCGCTGAGACACATGCACTACAATACTCCACAGCAGATAATATTGCTATGTGCTACATTGCTATTATAAGATAGAGCCATTTGCCACACTGATACGCCGTGTATAAGACTGTCATTTGGGAAGGAGTGATTTATGACTGTGAGGCATGAGAATAAAGACAGATTATTTTTATTCATGTGTCTTTAGAGGCCAACTTCATTTCTTCTTTTGTTTGTACTGCACTTATTTTTACACAGAATCAAAGGGAGATCGTCTTCTGTGCAAAACACACATAACACCATATGGGCTTTGTGCTGTTTATATAAGCCCTGTAGAGTCTGGACCACCCACTCAAAAAAACTGCACAATGTCACTTTGACATTGATTCTGAATCTGCACTTAATAGAACAAGATCCCTCTGTTAGCTGTCTTCCAATTTTTGCCGGGACTAAATTGCTATTAATTATAAATAGCGGAGCAGCTGTCTTAAAATATATGACATATCTACTAGCGTATTAGACACTGAGGTGATATTGCCTCTCCTGCCACTTTTAATATCGGCACCCTGGCTCCAATCACGGCCTAATAATGGCTTCTCATTATGAGGTGTATGTGTGTGTGTGCAGGGGAGGGAGGCTTCAATTTCACCACTTAAAAGCCACAGATGACACCTTGTAAAAAGTTAATTTCATTTTAGACATTTACGGAATAGGGCTGTAAATTTAAGCTCTCGAGGTGCGCCTTGAGCCCATCAGCTCTGATAATTGAGATATTGAATAATTAGATGTAAGCAATTCATTATGTGTATAAATGCAAAGCGGGTGTACGGAAAAAAGTTAAAAGTTTACTTGGGAACAGCGGGAGAAAAGTGTCTGTTTTCACACGAGCTGCTGTGGTGGAAGTGTGGAGGTAGTTGTCAGTGGTCGGAGAGGCCCATTGTTCCTTGGATGCAATAGCAAAGTTGGACAGGAGATGGCGCTGTGCTTGCTGTGAGCACAGAGGAGCATGTGATCAAACTCCAAACAACAGAAGAGGGGTGCATTCAGGATCAGCCAACATTGCTGGTTGTTTCATAATGTGATTCACACTGCTGACATGGACAGTTATTACTACGGATCACAAACAGAAACACTAAACACGGAGTAAAATCACCATAATACTCCTCTAATATCCTTATATGAGCATATGTGTGATCTAAGCAGTGTTTTCATGGATATATTATGTTCTATAATACCTCTACATTATTCCCAAAGACATTCTCACAGAATTTTGTTGTCAAATTTGTAAAGTATGCATCCAAAATTTCATAATGGGATTTTTTTTTCTTGACAGGGGATTATACTTGGCTTGTAGTTAATCATGATCTGTTTCAATTCAATCATTTGGTGTAAACATCCCTGCACATCACAAGAAAAGGCGTCTTCACACAGTCCACGGTCATTAACAAACAAGAGAAAATCTCTTTTTTTTTTAGGAGTCTCCCATCTTTTTCTCTCTGTCTCCCTTCCTTGATACCCAAGCCTTTCATTTCCCAAATTCCCCCCTAAACATGTTCTGTAGAAAGACGACAAAGAGACCGGCTGCCAGATCTATCTTTAAACTGCTTTAATTTTTTTTTCTTTCCGTCAGATGAGAAGAAAGAGGAGAGGGGGACTCACACCTGAGTGTATAACCCCCTCACACACACACACACACACACACACACACACACACACACACACACACTCTGAGCTCTTCCTGTTACTCCTCACCCTCCACCTCCTACAATCCCCCCACTTTCTCCTCTCTCATGGCCTCTGTCTTAATTTCACAGGGGAATCATTTGACAGATATTGCCCTTGAAGAGGCAGCCTGTGCCTCGCCACTGAGAGCAATGGGGGGTTGAGGGTTGTGGTGGTGGGAAGAGGAGAATTGAAGGGGGGTTGATGGAGGAGAGGAAGCGACAGAGAGTGAGAGTGATGGGGAGAATGAAGGAGGGGGGGGGGGGAGGGAGGGAGAGAGAGGAGGAGTGGAGGGTAAAAAGTTATTAAGTGGATGTGAAAATGCAGCGCAGCCAAAAAGGTTAAGTCTGGAATAGGAAATTAAAACTTGCATCGCTTTTGGCTTTAAATAGATTTGGTTTCATTACGGGCGCCAAGGCCAGTTAGAGTCAAATCCCTCTGGAGAGAGGGAGACAGAGGGGAGGAAAGAGAGAGGAGGAAGAGAGATGGTGGCATGGGAAGGGAGGCAGGCGAAAGGATCGTGAACAATAGGAGAGAGGAAGGAGGCAGACTATCATGCAGTTCACATTCATTTTCAATTTCCGCCTGTTTTTCCCCAAACCCCCTTCCACAGTCAAGCGAATACCAATTCTACATACCATTACTGATTTAATACTTAGAATTTAAGTGGAATCCAAGGCTGCTGTGAAGCATGAATACAAAGAATGCGACCAGCATTGGCTAACAGGTGTGTGAAAACCTCATGACTATTTTTCTCAATCCCCCTCTGTTTTTATGCGGTGACTCGAGTTAATTTTTGACCCTGGATTGTATGAAACCTGTTCAGACCTGCCATTCAGCACTTTGCCTTTGTCAACTGGGAAAATGAGGAAGCATGGGCCTTTTGCAGCGGCGGCCTTGCTCTCTGTGCATCTTACATACACCTCATATATATGAAATATATGTGGAGGACAAGACCATTTTCTTATTCCTACACTGGCTGTAGTTGTTTGACAGGAGGACACATTTCATATCAACAGTTATAGTGCAAACACACACAAACACACACATACACCTGCGCAGGTGACACAGACTGACCCTCTCACGGCTCTGGTTATTGCCTCCGTGGTCTCCCAGGGCGGACAGAATAGAGAGGAGCTAGATAGATTGAACTGAAAATGTGAGAAAGGTGGATGAAACAGAGCAGGGAGGGAAGATGGGGGACAGAAAGTAAAGAGGGAGAGAAAAAAGGGAACGAAGAAAGTGTGATAAAGAAACAGACAGAGAGAAGAGGAAACCATGGGGGGAATGAAAGAATTAGAGATGGACAGATAAACCAAGAGATAAGGGAGAGGGAGAAACAGGGAAGTGTGTATGTGTGTGTGTAGAGAGAGTCAGATAGAGAGAGAGAGGTTGCGCTCTCTTTGGAGATCTTTATCATTTGCCACCTCTGGCCATGCAAGTAAACAACTGCAGTAATGAAACAAGTTGGTGCATACATGAATAAATAAGACAGTTGAGGCATTTCAGTACAATTTAAGTTGGTAATCGTTATGACCATTAAGGGTTACAGTGATGACTAACACTAACCTCCTCGTGACTCACAGCATGTTACCTGCAGGAATGAAAATCTAGCAAAGTTTAGCCAATTAACGATCGAACTTGAACGAGCATTCAAAGGCACCAGTCGCTTTTATTTGAAGTAGCTTATACCAAAATATTTGCCTCAAAATAATTCAACATTATTTTAATGGAAATTTCTACATGTATACCTTTACTGACTCAATCTACACCTACATTAACATGCAATATGGATATTTTACCTGAGAATAATGCATGTTAATGCAACACCTGGAGGTGGTTTAGCTTGCACTGTGGCCATATCTCAGCCAAGTGTAAATGCATTTGTACAGTTTCGATACATTTTAAAGCCGCTATAATCAGTACTTTAATTTTAACATTAGGGCTACATGATATGTACAAAAAGTCACATATTGACAGATTGCATAATGAGTCGAGTTTGTAGTAGGAATGGTATTTTTGCATTTCATTTTCAAAATAAATAAAAATAATGATAATGTGTTTTTGCTAGGGTTTCTACCAAAGGCAGGTTGCCTTTCTTCTGAAATCTGATTTGTGGGCTGGGGCATCAGTATGTAGTGACACATTTTAACTTTATCAAAAAACAGCAGGTCCTACAATTTGCTCTTGGCCATATTGGGATAAGGATAATATTTTGATTAATTGTGCAGCCCTAATGGGATCAAATGACTGTGTAATGTGAATCTATGTAATGTGATCAGCTTTACAAAGCTTTATGGGCACTTTTAAGTCATCATAACATATGATACCTGCCAAACAGCAAAGAGTTGTCAGCTAGCTGATCCTAGTAGTGACATAGCGTAGCATTTAGCAGCTAATGAGACAGATGTTGCCCTCAGGAGTTGGTGGAGACCACAAAATAGAGAGACAACACTTTAAATGACAACCAAATCTGCATTAACAATGGTCATTATAGTATTATGGTTATCAGCTATTGATGACTGAAAGAACCAGGCCTTCATTTTAAATAAAACACACAGAGAGTGGAAGGGAGTGAGAGGAAAACAGACAATGAGCTCCGGCTCCAATGCGAAGGGAAGCCATTTTCTTTCCTCCCACCGTCCTCCTGCCTGGCAGGGACAGCAAAGCAACTGCATCTTCGCCGAGAGAAAAAGAAGACGGAGAGAGGAGGAAAAACTCTCCTCTCTGGCCTTCTCTCCCTCTCTCTCTGTGTCCCTCCCTCTCCCTCTCTGCGTCTGTACACCAGATTATGAAAATGAGTAGGAACCAGTGACCCCACAGCTTTCATTGCATATTCAGGGGGGGCCGGGGACGACACACGCTGGATACTAATAAATAAAAAAAGAGAGGAGACTTAATATGTGTGTGGGGGGACATTATAAGACACAACACACTCTGGCAGGAGAGCCACTACCCCCCCGCCCACCCTCACCCCCATGTTCCTCCAGAAAAAAAAGAGACAGAGGAGATAGAGAATAGTCCTCCAAAGCTAAAACAGAGACACTGTCTCCTTAATACCAGAAGCAATTTACTATTCATCCTCTCCAAAGAATAGGCGGTAAATACTTGATGAGAGCGATGCGTGCAAATCTAGCAGCGGCAATGCGTAGCTCAACCAAAGCATAACACACACACCTTATTGTTTCAGTGTGTGAAATAAATGGCTCACTAACGTGCAGCACATCCATGAATGTAGCAACTGCTGTCATGCAATTAAAGATGTGTTAAGTATTCGCGTGCATGTTTCCACGGGAGTCCATATTTGACTGTGTATTAGCTTGCATGAGTGTATTTGTGTGTGTATGAGCTCTCTCTCTCTCTCTCTCTCTCTCTCTCTCTCTCTCTCTCTCCCCTCCAGTGTGTTGTCAGCGAGGCGTCTCTGTGGCGTTCGGCTGGGTAGCTAGCCAGGGACACTCATTGGCAAACATGAGCCGTGCTACCGTAAAAACGTTCTCTCCAGACAGGAGGGAGAAGAGAGGGTATTACCTTGTTGCACAAGGGTCGAGTGGACAGTTTCTGTGTGAGCGGGTGTCAGAGGGAGAGAGCGCGAGAGAGAAAGGTGCTGAGACAGACAGAGAGAGTGAAAAAGAAGAGCTGACAGCAGCAGCCGTCACAGTGAACACCGTGAACACATAATTTCTTTGAATGACATTTCTTTTCAAACTTCTACCTGACTGACTGACCAACTGACTGACTTACACTTCACACTGCTGCTATGAAATCAAACTTTTCTTGAATGCTCTGCTATGCATGAAGTTAGCTGAATATTAGCTTGGGGTGTCTTATCTAGGAATTAAGAGAAGGCTAGCTTGCAGGCTAGGTGGTAGCATATAAAGTGAGGGCCATCAAATTCAAAATAAGGATTATTTTTCCACGTTTTTTTGGAACAAACTTGTAAAGACAGGTCTTTTCACAGCAGATATTTTGACTTTTCATAGTAAGGAAAGCGCACAATGGCTTTGTCGTATGACAGTGAGTCAGCATGCTCAATACTGAGACCCTGAAACCAAAGCAGCCGAATAGAATTCAGCCATAATTATTATTTATTATTAACGCTCTTCCTTCTGTGACGTGTTCTGTGAAAAAGGCCAATTAAGACGAAACATTCACAAATTTAAAGGGCTGGTTAATCTGGTTAATTAAAGGCTCTACACACCGATGTCACACCTACACAGGTGTTTTCACTTATTGTGTCTGATTAGACCTCTTCTCTTGATTATGCTTGACTGACATTTCCCTCACACTCCCTTAGCACCTGTTAGGGCAGGATAGCTTACACCTTTAGCATTGCTATTGCTACATGTAGACTGACGATGTCACATCGTCTCAAGCATACAGTAGCTCCGCCTGCTCAGATAGGGTAAGTGAAAACACCTGTGCATCAGTGTTTATTTTGGCAGCTATTTTTGGTTTAGTCTTAGTCTTAAAATGAAAATGCTAATTAGTTTTAGTCACATTTTAGTAATTTTTATTCTTTATAGTTTTAGTCAGTGGCAATTTAAAATATTTTGGTCTGGTTTATTCAACAAAAGTTATTACATTTAAGTCAACCTTAAGTCAAAATGTTTTTTCACTTTAAACTAATTCAATTGGGCTAATACAGGTATAGGGAATTGGAATTAAAGTGACAGGTTGTATCAAGTCTTGAAATTCAATTCAGACTTAATTTTCTTCTACAACTAAAAATTATTTCTACATGCTTACAGACTTGAATTTCTCCAGCAGAGTTTCTGTGCGGTTTCAAAAAAGATCATCATTTGAAAAGCTCACAATCTCTTTATTTATGCTCTCAAAAACTTTGAGATCGATGAACTAATTTAAGACAAATATGATTTGTACTCAGGTTCACTGTAAACTCTGATGTATCGATTTAAGTGTTAGGAAGCAGGGGAAGAAAAAATTAATTTCAGCATGAATCCTTTAATAATCTGTAACAGGTTAGCCTGGATGTTTAAACTCATGTGCTGTCTAAGAATCTGTGATTAAAACTGGACTTTGTCCGGCAGCTGGCAGCGTCTTGCTCTGCTACAGATGAAACTTCACAAATCCATTCAACACTCGGACACACACGGCTGCTTATTCACTGCTGAATCACAAGCAACTTGTGCTAACGGTTGACGCTGCTCCGGTGTGAGTGTTTTGCAGGCTAGCACAACATCCTGAAGCTGACTATTTACTGGCTGTTACACTCCGACCTCACACCATAATGCTGATACGGTGCCAGAAAATAATTGTATTCATGGCCGTTAGCAGCTTACGAGTTTAAAACATTTTTCTAATGCATTTTATAACACAAGCTGTCAAGTCAGTTCTCCTCTCAATTTGAATATCCGATAGCCCGCCACCAACATTTTTGTCCCGTTTTGTCCACGAAAAAAAAGAAGAAAAAATACATTTTGCAATAGTTTAATTATCAAAGATCTATTTGTAGCTTATCAACGTCTCGTCTTCATCATGGAAAAAAGGCTGTCATAGTTTTCATACAGAAAGCGACACTGCTGTGCGGGTTTGCACAGCCTTTAGGAAAACACACATTCTCTCACTGACTGGTATCTAGCCATGGAGATGTTTTTTTAAGATACCTGATATCTGTTAAGATGTCTGTCCCTTAGATTTCTTCCTCCAGTGTTACAGTCACTCTGAATAATAGACATGCTGTCAAAATTTTTCATGGTGACTGTTTCCTCAGGAGCATTAAAAAAAGGTCAAGCAGTCTGTTTATTGTGACTTGGGTGAACTGACCCTTTAAGAATGCTTCAAGAGACACTTTAGTGTTTTTTTTTCTAAATATCGCCTGCCTTTGCTGTACAAACAAGTGTTTATGTTTATCAATTCGGACATGATATTTTTTTACAGCAAAGATTATTGGAGCTTTGATATCTTTCTCGTCTGCAAGGTCATCTTTAATTACTTTTCTAAAACTATCATATTGAATATTTGCATATCTTTCATTGGGAACATGTCCTAATGTGACTCAGGCAGATATTATAAAGAGACCTTGCTCAAAGGTACCTTGACAGTAGTTATTAAAGGGAAGAAAGGAGCTTTATGCATTAAATTTCCCTTCAGATTTTCCAGGATTCAAATTTGTGACCTTCCTGTTACACCTAGAGGATACTGCCGCCTCTCCATGGACTTAAGGTAAAAATGTGATTTGAATTCAGTGAAAAATGAATCATCTTATCATGCAGAAAGGTAAAATCAGATCCCTCAGATGTGGAAAGAAGGTCTTTTGATGTTACAAATATCTGCAAACTGTGTTATTTACAGTGAACCACAAATGCTCCCTTCCAGCATTAGAGCACCATTTATACCCCTCAGCATTATCTGGATACACACACACACACACACACACACACACACACACACACACACACACACACACACACACACACACACACACACACACACACACACACACACACACACACACATGTGCACACGCGCGCACACACAGTCAACTCTTTTCACTTAGCGAGTGCTTCTCTCGTCTCTTGGCATCAAGATGAAGGCCAAAGCCAAACTCTAAGTGCACAGCTTTCCATTTAGGTCTAAAATACGACTCTTCTTCCCCCCGCGAGGGAGGACAGAGCTGTAGCAACGATAGTGCACTAAGAAAAAAAAAATTCTGGTGAGGTAGGGTGTGCGTGTATGTGTGAAGGTGTGTGTATGTGTGTGTGTGTGTGTGAACGTGCGGGAGAGAGAGAGGGAAAGACTGAGCAAGAGCACAGGGTAAAGACTGTAAGATGTGATGGGCTGGCTGGCTTTCAAGGCCCACTTTGTAGCTAGAGAGCTGAGGCTGGGATCTGTGCTAATGTGTATGTGCCTTTCTGTATATACCATACATTTGTGTGTGTGTGTGTGTGTGCGCGCACCCCTCACAGCCAAATAGAGAGAGTGAGCACTTCAGCAATGACAAGTAGGTAAACAAAATCATCCGTGCAGAAAAAAGAGACGGCGATGGACCACTACAGGGGGAAGATAAGGAAACAAGGAAGAAGGATGGACATTTCAAAGAAGGGAGGATGAAAGGAAAGGATGTATAACAGACAAGCAGGAGTAAAAAAAAAAGACATGGGGAAAGGGAAGGTGTGAAGAAAAAGGGAATAGCATGTGAACAGAAAGAGTGATGCAGGAAATTAGAAATAGAGAATAAAGGACAGAATCATGAGGGGATGATAATAAGGTAAGAAATTTAACATCTATGCAAATAGAGGGTCTAATTTTTTGAAACATGTTTTACGACTATGGATCACAGTTTGAAATGAAGTAAAGTGAAATTGAAAAAAAGGCAAAAATGAAAGTAAGAAAAAGAGGATGAAAAGGAGAGGAAACAAAGAGAGGATGAATGAATCAGAGCAAGGAAGCAATTTAGACAAAAACAAGGCAAACATTGGAGTTAAAGTCAAGGCTAGTAACAATTCAATATCACACTGTATAAATTATACAGGAGGCTGCTCCATTATGCATTTGCAACCAAATGTAACCAAACCGTGATCACTGCTCCTCAGTGCTGGAGCCTCGTCGCTTTGCATGACAGATAGCCTGCGCAGACAGCCACAGCATTATGGGAAATCACCTCGTGTCTCCAGGTGACCAGGGGGCCTCTATGTATCGACAGCATTGTTTTCTAGCCACTCCAACTAAATCACACCGGAGTAAGTAGTTCGTGTTCATGAATACTGACACGCGAGTGTGCATGTGTTATTATTTGAGTATGTTTATTTTATGTGTATGTGCTGCATGTGTTGCGTGTGAGCGAGTCTTTGAACATCTGTATGCGCCTCTGCCTCCCTATTCCTATTCCTCCTCCCTGTGTTTCCTCTCCATACAGCTCTGCCATGATGAAGTCCGTCGCAGGGTCCCCGACCCAATATCCAACGCCTAATAAACTAATACATCATTAATGAGAGGGAAGGGAGGGAGAGAGGGATGCAGAGAAAGAGAGATGCACTGAGTCCACTGCCAGGCGATGGCGAGCTATTGCTCCACAGCTCAATAGGCTTTCTAACAAGGCTCTGTCCTTGAGAGAGGCTGCATACTAAAAACTTCTCCATCGGCCGCCGTGCCAAGCAAGGGGAATTCATAAACAGAGGGCAGAGAGAGAGGAGGGAGGGAGGGAGGGAGGGAAGGAGTGAGGAAGGGGTGGGGGGAGGTAAAGGAGGACAGATGAGAGAGAGGTTCTTAGACATGGGAGGGAGGCGGAAAGAGAGGAAGGAAAATAAATCATGTTCTGCTTTAATTGTCCTTCTCTTATCTGACTGTTTGGTTTAGGTCAGACTGTCTGTCTGACCGACTCACAGTAATGACACATGATCAATAACCAGTTTATTAGTTTGTTTGTATGACTATTTAAGCCTGAGATGTGTGTGTGGAATAGAGAAATCCCATGGGTATAAGTGGGTAGTAAAAAGAGGGCGCCACTTCGCTTTACAGCATCTCCATAAAACCGAGCGAGGGACACCCTGAATGCATCCTCTCACAGGTAGACGCTGTGTTAACACATATGCAAAAACACCCCTACTGAGACACATCGCCGGACACACACGCCCACACAGACACAAATAGCACAAATAAGTAATTCGGAAGGAGAAAGAGGGGGCCACAAACCACTCCTGTCAGATGGATGTACGCTCGCACTCGCATGCACACACGCAGAGATGCTCGCACGCGCACACATGCACACACAAATTGGACGTCTCTAAGCAAATACTGCCGCGGGCCTCATTTGAATAGAGATAATTGAAAATCAGACTTGTTTATCAGGCTAAATAGAATGACAGACACTCACAAAAGGAGGCAGAGAGAGCGAGCTTAGCGAGTATTAGCATAATGTTCATGGCTGAATGATTTCTAGGTCCATTAGGCCAGGGAAGGACATTCGAGAAGTTCACTTTTCATAGCTGGGGCTAAATGCTGAAATATGACTTCATTTTGAGGTGTTACTTTAAAATAATGTATTGGCATTTCAACGCTGACGCGAAGGTGGTGGTGGTGGGGTAGAGGAAATAAGCTACATGAAATTAAAAGGAGAGAAAGAAGGGAGTGAAGAGAGGAGGAAGGGTGGTTACAAATGCTCAGGAGAGATTCGGGACACTGTCCAAGACTTTCATTATCTTTGATGCAAATTATCAGACCCCATAATTAGGCCTCTCATATCACTCTCTCTCTCATTTCTTCTTCGTCTTCTTCTCTTTATCTTGTTGTGATCAATGAAGCACAGTATGGGGTGGAGAGGGGAGCCGTACCCTTCTTATGGAGCTTGTTTCTCTCGGGGCCCCTGGCATGGCTCTGCGCCTGGGCGTCCCCTTCAGAGTAAATCCATCTCTGATTAGAGCCCGTTCAATTAGTCTTCCAAGACACACGATACACACGCGATGCACTTTCTCAGTATGAAACAACGGCAGCAAGAAATGAAAAGTGATATTTGGTGCAAATCAAAAGTCAATTTACTTTAACACATTGCATTGAATTATGCAGGAAACACTCCCATCGTTTTCAGCTGAACCAAGGGGAAACAACACCATCAACACATGCAAAACAAAGAGAACGTAGCAAGGTTTCTCAAAATACGGCCCGACACGCTGACATCTGTAAGAGTATTATCAAAACACACAGGAAAAAAATCTCTGGTAATGTGTGCAGAACAGGATTACGCCAATGTTCCCCTCTAATTCACATCCAAATAAAGAGCCACCCGATTCCATTATCAGCTGAAATCCAGTGCCCACTCTCGTTGATGCTATCACTACAAAGCTTTGAAGCAGCAGGAGCAAGAAAATACAGCAAACAGGAGAATCCTCAGGCCAAAGCCCAAATTGCCTCAGGACAGCCCTCAGACCATACAACACTGCCCTTGGCCTAACAAATTAGAACTGCACAAAAAAGGGAAAATCCTATTACCTGGAAGGAAAGCCACAACAAAAGTCTGCTGCGATGCATTCTGCAGCTTAACTGGAGATGATACTGTATCAGATAACATGACAACGGTAGAAAATCGGAAACTTAACAAGACAATAAACAGAAAAACAGAGACACAGACAGGCCTGGTGCACCCACACTGGAAATAACATCTCTAATGCTCTAATAAAGTGAGAGCTGCATGTTCTCCTGCACTGTGGCAGACACTCAGAGCAGATATCGCTCCTTTTTCATGATGAACAGATGGTGCCAAAGTACCATATTTACCAAATAAGTTACCACATATCCTAAACTGACTGACAAAAAGCTAAATATGCAACATTTGAGACCAAAATGGACCTGATGCAAGAACATTTTTAAAATTGTTTGCTTCACCAAAGTCCAATTTACACAAAGTTTGTGCACTTATTTCTGTTTTAAATCCCATAAAGCAAAGTGAATACTGTCTGTGCACTCTCAAATGGAAGGACCAAAAAACCTGTAGTGCTATTTACAATCCAAAGCCCCCCCCAAAATATATCTAAAAAACTCAACAGCAGTGTATCTTTCAAAAATCATGGCGCGGTTACTCAAGTTAACTCTCAGACCTTGTTATGAGCAACTTTATGTAGGGACAGTTTTCTTTCCACCACACTACACCTGCCAACAGCATCACCGTGCAGAAGGAGACGTGCATCTACTCATGGGCAAGAGGCTCATGCTCTTGTTACAGTGTGAGATGTAAACATTAATGGTGACCTCCTCAGCTGAGCTGTAATGTTACCTAGCTCAGTGGTGCTAGGTGATCTATTAAATATTATGCATACTTTACATACATGTACACAATATGTCATGTATACTGGCTATTTCTGTGGATGTCATCATGGATGATGGAGGTATTAGCATATCTGGATGCTATTGGTTTACATCCATAATGGCCATGGGAGTCCTGGGCAGCAAAGGGGTGGAGTGGGAAAGAATAGGCAGGATGAACTGTTTTTGTTTTTGTGTTTGTTTTTACTTCCTCTTTATGTACACTGCCTTCGTTCATCATGCCAGGGGTTAAAGGGTAGGGGTGGTGTGGGTAGGCTCGAGGAGAACAAGGGAAATGTGGAAAAGAAATGACGGTATTAAACTTTGCCTTTTGGCATGTTTATGACAGTAATGGTGCTCACCCCCTTACACAAACAATAAATAAACAATAAATCACAAAAAAAGTTTTCTGAAAGTATAATATGGGATTTCCTAACAAAACAATGCACAGACTTATACCTAAGAAATCTCTCTCAATCATAACTTATGACCCACTAGAAGTGTGTGGTGGTGTATTTATCTGCAGCGACTCTGCCCTCTATTTTTCTTATTTTCCTCTTATTTTGCTGAGGTAGGGACGTTCCTGGGCACAGCGCTCACGTGAGGTCGGGACTTATAAAAACAGTAGCGACCAGGTGCTGGACCATAAGCAGTATGCATCCAGGAGGGGGATTCAAAAACTGCAGACAAAACTCAAATAAAATGCAAATATAACAAGGCAAAAAGCCAGGAGTTTGATTTTCATCTTCACTGTTGATACTGTTAATAAAGAGTGACTGACAAATCCTGTAGAGTTTACCTTTAAAATACACATCCTGCTACTTAGAGGTCCAGTGTGTAGGATTTAGGGGTCTCTACTGGCAGAAATGGTGTAAAATATTCATAACTATGTTTTCATTAGTTTATAATCAACTGAAAATAAGAATCCTGTTTTTGTTACCTAAGAATGAGCCGTTTATATCTACAAACGGACAAACCAAACTGGCTCTAGATAGGCTCATTTGCATTTCACAGTGGCCACCATAGTTCTCCTACATGCTTGGCACATAAGAGAAGTATCAGTTCTGCAACCTTACCACAAGACGCCATTAAATCCTACACACTAGACCTTTAAGAATGAGTGGCTTGAGTGTATGAGCCACTGTCTCTGTGTCACATTCAGATTCCAATTTAAACAGGGCGAATGGCCTTAGTCCTCTCAGAGACACACATGTAGGCTGTGACTGCAACGATTAGCACTAAAGAAGAACGTATTGTGACTGACCTACAGCTCATGGCTATGGCTAGGGTTAATGTTAGATGACACATATACTTTGAGGATGCTGCTTCAGTGAAAGAGTGTGTGTGTGTGTGTGCGTGCAATGTACTAAATTAGAGAGGGGAAAGGCAACACATAGGTCTTCTTCAGTCATGTATGTGTGATGTATGTGTGTGGTTGTAGGGGGGTGGGTCCCTCTTCTCTCCCCTGCGATACGTTAATGATGGGATTAGTTGTCTTTGTGGAGGAAGAAGCACTTGGAGTCATCTTGAGGACTTGCTGTTCTCCCTCTACTCATTCTCCCTGCTGATATTTATAGTTTATTAGGTTAAAATATGGCTATAATCAAAACAAAATTTCAAAGGAAGTGCTCTGAACATGACAGATTCACAACACAAAAGTGAGCCAGATAAAATATACGCGTGGGTAATACATCAAAGACGCACATTTATCCAAGTTAATATCCTGGCTCACTGCCCTTGTGTCAGGTACAGACATCCAAAGGTAAAAGTCAAAGTCAAGCTTCCCATTTCCCTGGTGAGATGGGGTGATTAGCAGAGGGAAGAAAAATGGCAGAATCGAAGGGTGAGGTGATGGAGGTCCTCATAAAGACCCTCTGTAACACAATAACCTCAACATTAATTTAAGACAGTTTCATAATAAACCTGAAGCCATCCAAAGAAAAACAAAATAAAAAGGCAAAGCTGGCAAAGTCATCCAATTTATGATTGGAGTTAGCTAATTATCATTCCGTTAAATTGGCAGTGCGAGGTAAAGCCAACCAGGAAATTAACTGTTAATGAAACACACATGAAAAAGTTTGTTTTAAGATAAGATGAATAAAAAACCTGTCCCATTTTCACCATTACTGACACATTTTAAGAGCATTTTAGAAGTTGTGATTAGCAAAGGACAGACGAGCCCAGAAAACAAAGACACCGTTGACTTGTTGACCTCAAAATGCCCGAACCAACAGCAATTTTTCCTTCCATTAACGTGTCCGTCCCCGGAACCCCAACACATTGCGATAAGGCAAAGGACACAGACGGGCAGAGAAATATAGACACCGAAAAAAAAAAAGAAAGAAAAGAAAAGCAGAGGGCAATGACACTCTACCTCCTCTGGGAATGGGAGGATGTGGGGGAGCAGAGGAGAGGAAGATGAGGAGAGGAGGTTGGGAAGGGGAAAAGAAGAGGAGGAGAGGGCAATTTGGTTTCCACTCTTCTCTAATCTAATATGTGTAACTGTGACTGATTCTCTGTCCTAAACCAGGACCCCAGACACAGGGAAAGGGCACCAAACTTCTCCGCTAGCCTGGGGGAGATGAACCAAGGAGGGAGAGGAGCTGGAGAGGGAGAGGGAGAGGAAGAGGGAGAGACAGAGTGCGAGAAGGGCAAAATAATGTGTCAGCTCTGGTGAAAAAGAGCGATAGAACCAATTCCAGAAATGGGAGAAAGATATTCCCAAAGCTTGTGTATTATTGCCAGGATGTTGGACAAAGCAAATATCTAATACAGCGCAGTAAATCCAGCAAAAGTGTCGAGGTGTGTGTGTGTGCGTGTGTGTGTGAGAGAGGGCGAGGACTCCGCAGAGAAGCACCAAATCACACATTTTTCACACCACCACAAGAACATGCTGACTGTAAAGCAAAAAAATATGTGTGTTTCTCTGTGTGTGTATGTGTCTCTTAGACTCAGAAAGAGCAGCGGTTGTGGTCTTGTTTGGCGACTCCCACTGCAGCAAAGCTAAGGTTAGCTATTTGCTCTTTTCACACCTCACGGGGTAAAAAAAGACATGGAAGCATTGGGGAAATTCAGCTATTAAGACTTCCCAAATCCCCCTTTTCACCGCGGGGCAATATCCAGTATGGCTAGCTCTTGCTTTGAGACACTAATACCTACCGAACTGACACACACACACACACGTACGTACACACAGCCACAGCCATGGTCCTGCATTCTCCATTAGCTTATTGATTTTTGGGGGGGGAGAAAGGGTTTAGGGCAAGATCTCTCTACGGGGTATGGCTCAAAAGGCAAGGTCAGCAATGCAATGCAGTGTAAAAACAAACACAAACACACACACATACACACACTTAATTTCTGTTACTTCTGGACTTAAAGAAACAATTACTAGAGTGAAAAAATATTGTAAATTTGATGTAGCAAAGCGAAATACCAGCGCAGTCGCCAAAAGAAAATATTGGCATTGTACATTTCTCAAACTGCAGATACGCTGCATTTGCATGTTTCATACATATCATATTATTGTGTCTAATTACATATATATAAGCTGACTTTGTCATCAGGAGGTGGACGGGATGGTGGATGGTGTGACACCTAGGTGAGACAGTTGACAAGCTGCAGACCACTGTTCAAGACTAACAAAATAAAGCTGGTTGTTTCTCTAGCAAGACATTGGCAGCATTTCCAGCTATGATTTTACCACCACAAGCAGGTATTTCAAGCCAAAACGTGAGCTTCACCTAACCATAACCAAGTGTTTCTTGTGCCTAAACACACACTAACCACAGTGCTGTTACATATTGATTGTGTGCATAAATATACAATGCCAAAACTTATTAGAAATACAAGGAAAACCTTAGTCGTCTGTTATCCATTATGATAAAGTGGCCCTTAGTCTTTTAATTCTAAGGTAAATTTTCATATGAATGAGTCTTTTTAAAAGTTACTTCATCTTTTAGTTCCTCTTAAATGAACACAAGCAGCTGCGGTGAAAACAAAACAAAACAAAAGAAAGGTCTTCCCCGTTTTTTGCAAAAGAAGTCGCACCAAATCCTCAAATTTCCAGAGATACAAACAAACAAACAGCTCCTCACGTTCCTGACTTCAAACAAGTAGAGCATCTTGTGTTGGAGTCGCCCATCAAATGAAGACTCAGTAAGCAGCAGGGACAAAAAAACAACAACTATTACATGTGCAAATATTTTCACTGATTTACCTGAACTGCTACTTGATTTTATTTATTATATTAAAAGTTGTTTGGACGGATTTAAAAGCAGAATGCGACCGCGTCTGTCACAGAGTTCAAGTCAGTCAATGAATAATTGACTGCAAGACGAAGTAAGAGACGTGGCCAAATTAACCTGTTGGGGAATTAACCATGTTTAGAAATATGTACAATGTAAATTCATTCTAAACTGAAATACTGAAGGTCATAAAAATAGATTTTGACACATGGGCCCATCTGTAGATAGGTAATCACATAATAATGCAGAAACTAGCACAGAGATCATTGTGTGTGGAGATGAAACTTACAGAAACTTTGATCTTATTAGTTGATTAATTTAAACAATGTGAAGAATATTACATAGGTGTGGCCAGAAAAACATTTCCTGTGGAGGTGAGGTCAAGCTTGGGAATATGGACTGATGACCTATGCATGCATTTGGACACGTATAGAGATGAAGAGGCATAGTTCTTCCACTGTCTTACTCACAATGTGATCTAAAGAATACTGATATGACAATGTCGCCTCTGTGCATCCTCGGATGTCATCAAAATTGATCAAATCCGGACGCAGCAATCGCCACGTTCACATCTCACTCACCCACAAGTGGCCAAAATCTAAAGCATTCTTAATCCACAATGGCACATGACAGCCCTATCTCTAATGCAGCTCTCACAAATGTCCCTTACAGCCACTCTTACATTCTCACAATGTATTCTCAATGTCAAATCGCAGCGCCATTCAACCGTGCGCCTCTGAAGAGCACAGACACGGAAGCGTTTAGGCATTTAGTGTGAATAATGTGGAGACACACACACTCTTAAGTTACTCTGTGGTGTGTGTGAGTGTTAGTGCGTCCCAGCGCGTGGTGCATATTCAGTGTGTCAGAGATGAGTAGCCATGCACAGCTCTCAGATAAGGCCTGCTACGGGGCCCTTAGAGGGACAAGCAGAGCGGGGGAAAGAACATCTGAAAAGGCACATTCTTCTGCGGCGATCAGAGAAACCCTCACACAGCCAGCTCTCGTCTGGATCACTCTCTCTTTATCCCCCTCCTTACTTTATTTTTCTTCCTCTTACCTTCTTCTTACCCCCTCCTTCTTCCTCGCACACAAAGAAAATACGCATTAATCCAACACCTGCGGTTTATTTATTTCATTTTATAGCCTTCATGTTGGGGTGAGACCACGCTATGATCTGTGGGTGTGTGTGTGAGGTAACATTTTGGGACGTGAACTTGCTGTGATTTATGTTCTTTTGTGTTTGCTGTTTGTGCAGCCAAGATGAGGAACGGATTATCTTAATTAATGTTTAGGTTCTATGCCTCGGTGTTAAGTGGATTTCTAAAATATATGTTAAGTTTTAAAATGATAAAATATGTTAAACTGACCCTCTTTGTTATCTTAATCCATTTATCAGACTATAGAGGTGTAAAAAAATAGCAATGAACTTTAAAAAAAAAAAAAATCACTTACCTACACGATGAAGACGCAGCACAACCAACGGCAACAAAGACATAGAGGAAGAGAGAAAGGCCATAATTATAATGCGATCAGCACTATGATATCACTGTAATTACTCATACATTCCATAGCATTTGCATATAATTATTGCCATGCAAAAACATGCAATTCATTAATTTTACATGGCTGCATTACAACAGGCATTTGGCATATAATTACATATATTCCCAGGAATGTTTCCCAACACTGGTGACACTTTACTGTGTAAGTGTGTGTGTCTGCAAGTGTGTGTGTGTGTGTGTGTGTGTGTGATGTGCTCTGTGTAAGTGGTTGTTGGATCATTAGTGCTTTTGAGATTCACAGTAGATTTCACAGTCTTATAATGACTGTGTTTGCACATGACAGAGCGAGAAAGAGAGGGAGAGAATTAGTGTTATTACCATAGAAATGGAGGGATGAGCCGAGTGATGGAGAATAAAACGGAGAGATATACAAATACATACCCAGAACTTAAAACTGCATAATGAGTACTTAAGCATGAGAGAAGGGGGAAAGGAAAAAGGACAAGAGGTGTACTGATTGGCTGTGGGGATGACAGACACAGACGTTGGCCAATAGCGCGACGGAGGCCCTCCACCATTGAGGACACAAACGTACACACGCTTCCCCATCTCCCATCCCTGTCACACTGCCTCTCAAACTCCCCCTTTCCCTCCTCACCTCCCCTCCCCTTTTCTCTTCCTCCTATTTTCAATCTCCCTGCTCTCATTTTAATTACCCAGAACGGTGGCGAGGAGCCTGCACGAGAAATTAAAAAGGAAAATGGAGAGCGGCGAGGAAGGGGAGAGAGGGAGGGATGGAGAGAAAGGTAAAGAATGGAAGGAAGGGGGAGGTTTTCGTGGCTTCAGATGGGATGATAAACAATCTATCCCTTTAAGTGAATTAGGATTGGAGTAGGGGGGATTAAAAATGGATGAGGAAGGAGGGGTGATTTTTATCACGATGGCAGCAAAAAACACACTGCGAGGTCAATGAGGTTAAAAGCGAGTGGAGTGGGACGCAACAGTCAACGCGAGTGTCAATTCTGCCTCCATCACAAACACACTCACTCTTGAAGATACCCCTAATGGGTGCTGAGATACATTTTGACATTTTCTTCTAAATTCTATTTCTGTGGAGTGTGTGTGTGCGTGTGTGTGTAGTATGTGATTGTATGTCCCTTCACTGTGTCTCAAAGGGTAACATGTCCTTCTTCAGTCTCCCAGGGTGAATGTGTCCCTGTTGTCACACTGTATGTGTGTGTGTGTGTGTACGTGTGTGTGTGTGTGTGTGTGTCCCTTGGAGCTTTGCTGCTAGCCTCTGGATTTCTATCAGCACATCTGTGTTGCTGCCACTGTTAGCCAGGCGTGTAACACACACACACACACACATGCGCATACACTCACTCACACACACACACACACACACACACACACACACACACACACAAACACACGCACACACATACACACACATGCACACAAAGAGCGACAGGAAGGAAGGAAAGCAAAGCAGAGAGGGGAACGGGGACATGATTTCAAAAGCGCTGAAACGAAATCCTCCAGAGTTGAGATCACAGAAACACTAAAAAAAGAAAGAGATGAAAGCGCAGTCGCTCTCTTTTTGAGCTTTTTTAACACACAAAACATCGCCCGTGCGTTTCGTTTTTTGGAAGGTAAAAACTCTGCCATCAGTTCTGCGTCTTCCACGTTTGAAAACTCTGTTCGGCTAATACTTTTTTTGCAGCTGGTCCTCTTCCTCTTGTGTCGGAAAATGATTTGCCGCTCTCATCCCCCTAAAGACATTTTAATAATTCTCTCACTTGCCATTCTCCCTCTTTTTCTTTCTCTCCAGTCTTGTCATTCATTCCTCCTATTTTACCCTCCCGATCCTTCATTTTCTTCCACCCTGCTGGCTGCTTCCCTCCATCATTGGTTTGTAATTTAAATATTCAGACTTTTTTTTTTTTTTTTTTTTTTAAAGTGCAAGGACAAAGTTATTATGGCTGAATTCTCTTTCCTCGCTTCCTCTCATTTTCCTCCATCCTGCCTTGTTCTCATCTTTTGGAGAGTGAGCGAAAGATTAAGATGTGTGACAGAGGGAGACAGAGAGAGATAATGAGTGGTAGGTGGGGAAGAAAAAGAAGAAAAGTTGCTGGACAGCAAAATAAATTCTTTCCAGAATGAAAAAGAGAAGGGCAGAAGGTGAGACAGAGATGCTTACTGACATATAAAAGACAAAGGAAAGACTGGAAAAGAAAGAGAGGGACAAAGGCAAAGACAATGGGATAATAAAGACAGAAAAAAAAGACTTGATTGTCCTGATTGTTGTCTGGTTTGGTGCCAACAATGTCAGGTAATGATGATGATTATCAGGCCAGAGACAGAGAAAAGAAGTTACAGTTACAGAGCATCCAAAGGTGATGAGAGAGTGGAAGACAATATAAAGACAGAGTGGAAAAGGACAAACAGGAAGAGACAAACAGGATAGAGAGGGTCTGATGGAACGAGGTTGTGTATGTACAGTATGTGCAGACTGCAGCGTGTTGGTTGCTCTGTCTGAACGCAGCAGGAAACTCAATGGACTGGGGTCCTTCATTATGCAGCCCGAGCACGGCTGACTGAGGAGCTGCCTGTTTAAACAGCTAAACCAAAACGCATAGTCGACTTGTGTCACATCGCCTGACACACACTCACACACACACACACACACACAAAGATAGACACACTTAATGCATATGCTTTCATATACAAATTAACCCTTCCATTTTTTCACACTCTCTCCCTATCACACATACGCACACAAAAAGTCACACATTCAACTGACACGCAGACATTTCTGGTCATACACACATTCCTGTTCGAGGTACATGTAAATGAGGTGAAGCTTGCCTTGTGCTTGCATCTGCATGGGAAGGAGCACACGCATAAACTCAGGTCTGAATGCAAATACACACACACACACAAGCACACAGAGCTATGCTGAATTAAATCTCACAGTAAAGACAGCTGCGACATCGCTGATACACTTTCTTTCATTCTTTGTTTCTTTAATTAGAGGGACAAAAAGAGGCAGAACAAACAAGCGGAGGAATGAGAGAATAAGAGAGAGAGACTGCTTGTTGGAAACTAGATGTAATGCTCCTATTGCAAAGGAGGGGTTGGTCATTATTAGAGAGCACAGCGTAATGCAAATGGACTGCTGTTATTACACTAACTCCAACCCTGTGCTAGCATCTGTCTCTCTGCTACACTTTAACTACAGGTTGACCTCCTGCAGAATAGAGTTCTTATTCAGTTTCTGGAATAAGCAATTGGCCCTGCAGTCCTTGCTGCTGGTAATATCCTCTGATGACATGAGTGCCGCGTAGACAGCCATGCATCTCTTCTGATACAGCTTCTGCTTTTCACCTGTCAGGTGAGAGCTAAAGTAGGAACAACATCCTGGAGGTTTCCCCCGTCACTTCACTTCCTCCATAAAGACAACTTGACCAAACAGCTGGGAGTCACTATAGAGAGCTGACAAGGATGTGGTCAGCAGTTGGAATCACTACAGCGACCGACTAAAACTGATAACATAAAATAATAAATAATCAAGTCGAGGCAAGTTTATTTCTATATCACATTTTCAATTCAAAGTGCTTTACATACAGAGTGCAAAAGAAACATAAAAGAACATACAATTAAAAACAGTCATCGGGTCACAAGCTGCATCTTTGACTGCCTGGAAAGCATGAGGTCGGGCGCTGGGTGCTACTCTTGTGCCTACTGTGTGCCAACTTTCAAGGGCGCCAAGGCAGGTTGTGCCTGACATTGCTAAGCGACCATAACCAGCACTGTATCGGTGCACGTTGCTGCGTTCCAAAGTTTTCACTTTAAGTATCTCAGGGCGCAAATGTCACACCCTGAAAAACAGGCGCACGGGAACACTTGCGCCCTGCAACAGCATTGCTTTCCCTTTTGAGCCAACTTCAGTGCATCAACATTGAAAACAATGGACTTGTGGGTGCAAAAAACACAAACACCTAACCCTAACCCCTAACCCTAACCCTAACCCATGATAGAAAATACAAACAGGCTAAAATAGAATAAGATAGGTATAAAGCACAAGAAGGTCTTCAGCCTTCATTAAAATAATTGAGAGTTGCATCTGAGCAGCAGTTTTCTAGAAGTTTGTTCCAGATATGTGGTGTGTAACGGCTTAACACTGCTTCTCCATGTTTAGTTTTGACTCTGGGGACACAGAGCAGACCTGTCCAAGATGACCTGAGAGGTCTGGACGATTCATAATGTGCCAGACAATCAGAAATGTAATTTAAGAGTAGTATTTTGAAACCAATTCTTCGACAGCCAGGAAGTCAGTGTAGAGACCTCAAGGATGAAGTGATATGATCCACTTTCTTGGTCTTAGTGAGGACTCGAGAGGCAGCTGCAGCTGTCTGATCTCAGCTCCTAAATACTGACATACTTTAAAAAAGCTGTGATGCCTTCAAATGTATCTTCTAAACTGAACCAATCTGAAGTCATGTACCGTAAATAATACCTAGCTGTACTATTAACAAAAAGATAAATGTTAGTTTAACAATAAATCTACCTATAAATACATGTAAATATACAGTTGCATGTCTATGAATACAATCTTGGACTAATATGTCTATAGAACATCCTAAAACAATGTTTACAGAATATTTCATGACTAATTTCCAAACACAAGAAAAGACAGCAGCTGTTGATAATTTTATTCCAATGGAATTTATAAAAAAATAACTTTCTGTCTTGTTTACATATCCTAATCCCCTAGATGTAGCAGGCGGTGCGGCTGTGGTTTGGTGTGTCTCTGTGCTGGCGGATGTGTCTAATGAGCGAACCTTCCCTTCCAGCGCTCCCAGTATCAAACGTCTCCTTCCACTCCAGTCGTTTACCCGCGGACTGATCTCTATGAAGTTGATGCTACTGCTTGTTCCAGCGCTTCGGCTTCAAACGCCGACGTGCCTTTTGGGGCTGCGCACATATCTGCTCTCTTCCTCTTCCTCTCCTCCTCCTCCTCTCTTTCTCTCCTTTATGTTCCCCTTTTCAAGCCTTCCCAGGCGTCTGCGAGTCTTTGTCTTCTCCCTCTTTCTTCTTTCAAGTCAAGACAGGTGGGAGCAAACAGCCTGGCAGTTTTCCTCTCCTTTTCATCCACTTTCTTGTTTTCTTTTTCTGTGGCTGCTCTCGCTCTATCCCTCTTTCTGAATCTCTCTGTTTCTCCAAATTGAGTTGAGAGAAATCCTTGATCTACCATTTTGAAGGAGGGAAGTCAGCTTTGGTGTATTTTTACACACACAGAAACACACAGCCTCATAGATTTGGCCTACTGTATGTACATAGATATCCTGGTACAAAAACAAATACTGTGATTAAAACATACACTCTTTATCACACAACACACACTCACAAAAAGGTGCACGCAAAATTAAACTGCTCCTGATGAGTGAGCCGGAGTTTATCTGGGCCACAGCTACCAGTGAGGACATGACCTTCATATGCTTTTCTAGGAATTTTGGGATACTAGCAAAGTGAAGCATAGTTTCAATCTGCAATCAGAAATTACTCACAGTGAGTTTTTTAAAGGCCAAAATCGACTGGCTCCATTTTAAAGCAATGGCTGCCCATGTGCACAAGGATAGTGGGTGTGTGTCCAAGCTGTTACTTTTGTTACAACTGACTAGCTGAAGCCATGCACAAATAAAAGTTTGTGTGGTTAAGTTGTAGAAGTGTTACTGTTCACCACAGCAGAACTTCATGTGTAAATGCAGTGTGCTTCAGCATGGTCCTTTTTTGTTATTTGTATTTGACTATTCATCTATTTAATATCTGACCTGCTGCCTTACGATCGCTGCAGGGTTTATCCACGAAAGTCTTTAATGTATGCAGTCCAAAAGCAATTGTGGATGACACATATAAATAAGAAGGATGTAGTTGATTTGAGCTCAGTACAATTTGCTTTATTAGCATTCTCACTATGATCACATTCAGGAAAAATCCTGGCATATTAGCCAACACTTAGATCACTTACAATATTATAATTTTACAATTAGGCCAAATTTTTCTTGTTAAATAAACACAAGAAAGAAAGACATATCTAACATGGAGGTTTGTTTAAAACATGTTATCATCAGACTGCTCTGATTTCTTCTCAGTGAAACCACCACATTCCCACACCAATCTATGTATACTCATTTGCGAGTTTTAATTCTAAAAAAAGTTTATTTACGTCATTCCTAGTCTGAACTGGAGGAGGAGGAGGACTGGTTTTCATTAACATAGAACTTACTGTAGTATATATAGTTGCGACATAAAAAAGTGCCTTTGGGCAATCAGCCGTTTCCCTAATGAGCAGCACATACCTGAAACTCTATACCAACAAACCTAGCACTGTGGACAAATACGAATTTTCCTAATCGACCAATAGTCGTCATTTAGGGCCATTAGTTGACTAGTCGCCTGCATGTTCGTTATATATTTTGTGCGGGGCAACACAACTGTTTGAGTTCAAGGTCTGAGACAGAATAGTTTTGTATTAGTCAATAGTATTAGTACATATATATATACATTACAGAGAAATACAATACCATACTAATGAACCTTCATTAATATAGGCCTATATTTTATCTACAAGTGCACGTCATACACTGAGCGAGCCGCCTGTTAATGACGCTGTTAGCAAAGCAGTAATGATTGTGCTAAGTGGCTAATGGGCATGTAGCTACTTCCATGTTTCAGATGATACGTCATGTTTGTAGTCGACCAATGAAGATGAGTTTACATATCACCTTGGGTTTGTCCTTCACCTTCTCAAAATGATCTCACACTTTGTACTTCCTGCTCGACATGTTATTAACTAGCCTGTGGAATAACCGAAGGCTAGTTCATTTATTAACGTGATTCCTGTCTGACTGCTGAGCGTGGCCGCTTCCTGTGTCTGTCCTTTCAAATTAAATTCCCACAAGTGGCAGTCATATAGATTTTGATTCATTTTGACAAGGCACAGCTGCTAATAGAGTTTGTTTGTTTTTCTGCGACTAAATGACCAATGAAATCTTGCATACTAATGACACACATTTGATCGACTATTAGGGGGCAAACCTACACAAAACCAAGGAGTACACATCTCTCAGCCTTTTTCTTCAAATCTGTAAAACAGTGGTCGCTGGACAAACATGCTGCCATAATCTGTAGTATTAGTTATGTTATTGTTCCACTAATTATCTTCTTATGTGCTCTTGTGCTTTTGTATGTTTGCTTTTGATGTTTTTTCTTTGCCATCAACCAGCTAGGGACTGCAGATGAAAATTAGTCTGTATGGCTAAATCTGGCACATTCACATGATGGACCCAAGTGCTCATATTAATTATCGTGCATTGTCCCTTTTGAAATAAAATGAATATAAGCTACTGTAATGAACTGCAAAACAAGAGACACGTCCCTCTCTGAGATATTTCTATTTTCAAGGTCTTACTGATTTCTTAAATAATACTTCTGAATGTTTTTGTAAGTTTGTCTGTGTGTGTGGTGAGTGCTTTGTGTGACTGAAGTGTCGTTGAGATGTGACATATATATATAGTGCATGTTGTTTGTTGTCAGATCTTTCTTGTAAAAGAGATCTCAATCTGGGTGAGTCTTCCTGGATCAACAATTCTTAACTAAATAAGATTATTCTCTAGCTTCTCTTCAGTCTTGGGTTATCATAAACTGACTGACATTGCACTTCAACTGGTCCTGGGGCGTCTGTTTTCAACGCAATGTCAAACATTCAGTTTTCACCAAACTAGCAACACTGCACCCTGCATTGCCTCATTTGCATTAAACTCCAATCAGCACCTCTCCCCTGTTTGTGCCATACACATTGCACTAGGTATGAAAATAGCAAACCGAAAAGCAAAGCACATTTCAAGGTCAGGAAAACAGCAACATGTCATAGCAGTGCTTGTGCAAGTCTTTGCAATACAACAGAAATTTAGTGGATGCTTTTGAATTTGACTTTTTAAAACTGAGAACACAATAGTGGTATGGAGATAGATTAATAAATGAATAAATACAATGATTCGGTATTTCCCCTTTAGAGGTTTATTCCTGGCAGAGCGGAGAAGCCTTTTAGAAAACTGCATTTCAACCGTGTAACTCTGGGACATACTGCATTTAATAATAAAACAAACTAAAAAAACTATAATTGAACAGTGAGTGGTCAAAGAGCAGAGACGGCCCTACAGGAGGAAAGAGCCAAGTTAATTTATGAGCAAAAATCCTATTAGCATGTGTCTAGTGGCATAAAGCCATCAGAAATAAACAGAGAGAAGAAAGCTCAATTTAAAATG
This sequence comes from Epinephelus awoara, assembly GCA_035609425.1. Lineage (NCBI taxonomy): Eukaryota > Metazoa > Chordata > Actinopteri > Perciformes > Serranidae > Epinephelus > Epinephelus awoara. Next base: position 23,425,775 of record CM069309.1, read on the forward strand.
AAATGCAGCGTGTGAGGGGGGGAAAGGCAGTCTCTCTCTCTCTCTCTCTCATTGCTTCTCTCTTTATTACTCTCCTCCAAAAATCATCCCAATTACAGCGCTAATTTTAGCCTCCAGTTGGTGTGCGTTTGTGTATTTTTACCTTTCCAATAGATCGGAAAAGAGGCTTAATACAGCAGGCAGAGGTCGAACTAACTAACCTTTGTCGGCTTCACACAGCTCATAAAACACAACATTGAGCTGGGTACTGAGTGTGTGTGTGTGTGTGTGTGTGTGTGTGTGTGTGTGTGCGTATGTGTGTGTGTGTTTGTGTGCTAGAAAGAAAGAGAAAAAGAGCAAGAGATGTAGCAGCATGCTCTCCCAAAAAACGTGTGTGCAACTGTGTGAGAGAGAACACGACAGCTTGCATGAAAATCCCTACATTTGCGATTGTGCGTGTGTATGTGTGTGTTGGAGCTTAGTGCATTATGTTGCGGTGTGTTTTTTTCAGTGTACACAACTGCCAAAATGTCATTCCAGTAACACAACGATCATCAAAGCCTGCGCCATCTATCCTAAAGACCATCTAGTGATATTCATAAAGAGCATAGCAGATAACAGCCTTGTCATGTTAGCTCCTCCATAATCCAGACGTCTAGCCTTTCATCTACACCAGTGTGTGTGCCCGTGTGTGTGTGCCCGTGTGTGTGTGTGTGTGTGTGTGTGTGTGTGATAGAGAGAGAGTCAGAGAGAAGATGATCATATATGCTCCTGTTGTTAAGGCTTATCACTGAGATCACAGTGATGTCAAAACAACTGTGCGCTGGCAGGTGATGACTCGTACACACAGGTGCACATACTGTACACACACACACACACACACACACACACACACACACACACACACACACACACACACACACACACACACACAAACACACACACAACCATTGAAAGGATTCACGTGTGCACACATCATGAAGACACAGACAAACCTAGTAACGAACACAACCATGTGTCATCAGCAAGGATGAGCGCTGTGCATATGCTGTTTGTGTATTTGTACCGAATCGTCACAGTGCAGGGGTCATGGTTCGGCGCACACAGCTGCAGAATACATGGTATGTAGACTGACGCACATGATGCGGAACCAAAGTCCACAAACATGAGTTCCGCCCACAAACTTGTGCCCGCTGTTGGCAACATGTGCTGAGGCCGGAAAAGCTCAGAAAGGAGAAGGTGCACTTCAGGGTCATTTTCTGTATCTGTGTCACATGGATTTTCCCACTGCCCCGCCCCTTTAACAGTATAGCAGCAGGTCTGGAGTGTATTCATTCCAATGAGGAAAGTGAACGTGAGTATGTGACTATGACAGATTCTTTCCTCTCATGGTCGCTTATGTAAACATTAGACTCATTTTTCAGAAGCCATCATGTCTTCCGAGCATTCTGACACTAAAATGCCAATTTTTCAGACGCACAAAACTGGAGACAATTTGTTTGCACGTCATTCACAGCGCTTCGAAACGAGATGTAGGGTTGCAGGAGAGAGACGACCTCACACACTTAGGAGACAGGAAGTGTACACTATTTCATGCTAATGGTGCAGCTTACAATGCATCATCTTTTGTTACAGAGCATCTTTGGCTAAGGTTAACACAACAAGCTGATTGTTGCTGCGTGTGGGTCAGTCAGAACAGAAATTGCACAGGGTTTTGAAACCAATTTCCATAGTGGCCAAACAGTGTAATTGCATGGTTATGTGATGCCCCGTGGCCCAAAATGACTTTTTCACATTGACTTCGATGGCGAAAGAGACGTCTGGAAATCAGTGGATACACTTTTATGAGCACAAACCCAGCAAAATGACTCATTTCACTCATGGGTTTTGATCCATTTGGTCCGATAACATTTGCAAAGTCTAGCTGAGCTGATAATTCAATCATTTATCCCTGTTCAAGTTAGTGTTGCCTGCTCTATCATCTGGGTAATTTTATACACGTCAGGTGAATGTTTTTGGCTTTGTGCACCACTGAGCAACTTTCATAGGAATGAACAAGGCCCCGCCTCGAACGCTGTATCCAGTTCTCCTTATACATCTATAGTCAATTACAACAGCAAGGGAGAGAGAGTTGTGTTTAAGACATGACGGTGTGTCCACGTTCCTCGACCGTTGTTGGGGATGGGAATAAAAATGTGTCAAACATGCTAACGCTCATTCAAAGGCATCACCCAGATGTGCAACTCACGAGTCAAGGAGAAGCAGAGCTGAATGTAACAAATTTACCGAAGCAACTGGCAATTACTTTGGCATAAAGACAAAGTGCAATAACTGTTACACTTTCCTAATGCACAAGTTTTGTTTGTTATTATCCCATTTATTTTGTGTTTTCAGCCGGTTGTGACCTGTTGCCTTCTGAAAAGGGTTCAGTGTTTGTGCGGTGTAATAGACAAGTATATGAATTGAAGAAGAGTTCATTAATATTGCCAGCAGGTGAAATGCTACCTCATTCTCCAGCAGGCAGATTTTGTCCATGTTTGACACTTGCACTACTGTCTTTTCAAAATAAATGAAAAGAAATGTATCCTTATGGATTTGTTGTTGTTTTTTTCAGCTGAACCCGACCGTGACTCCTAAACTGGGTATGAATTGAACCGTGACTCCTGTGTACTGTTACACCCCTAGCAAGGACAGATGTATATTCATAAACACGTACTGTGCATCTTTAGGAAGGTGTGGCCGACACACACACACACACATGCACACACACACAGTTTTTCCCCTCCAGACAGGTGTACTAGAGTCAGTCCAGTTATTTGAGCTGTTGTAGCACAGCCAGCAACAGCCTCAGTCTAATTACCTCTGGGACGCCAACATCACACCAGTAGCAAAGCAGGTGTGTGTGTGTCTGTGTGTGTGTGTGAACGCAGAGTTAAAGTGAGAGTCATGATTGTGTATTTGTCTCTGTAGGCACTCCAAATTGAAATGTATTTTGAGAGAGAAACGTTAATAAAAACCTTGATCAATATTTCACAAACCACAGCTGATTTTCTTGTTAACAGGTTCTCTAGTTAGCACCCAAAGGTAAAAATGCAGGGGGATATTTTTGACAGTAGCTTCCCAACGTGACATTTTATTACAAATAAATGTCCACTGTGGTGCTCTTTCATAGCTAATCACTGATACTGAGCTTATCAAAGTTTTTTTGGAGCGTCCTCTGCAACCAGGAATGATGTTTTAGAAATGGGGACGTAGCGATTAACATCAGTGACAGCTAACATGGCTGAACAGGCAACTTTATCAACAGAAAATACAAGGAAAAGAAGTACAAACAACAAGCAGTTTGATTTCCTAAGAGACCGCTGAGAAGTGTAGTGCAGAAACATCAATACAAGAAAGATGTCCAAAAAAAGTGCAGGTTACTGTTTTGGTGTGTTTTTTTAATCTTGTTATTAATGTATTTGGTATGTACTGCTTCACATCTGTGTGTGTGTCTTGTTCCTTGTTTCGTTGCCATGAGATCAGCGTCAGCCTCCCGCCCAGTTCAATCAATAGCTTGTTACTGCAGCCTAATGTCTTCCACCGAGATAGCTGACACACACGCGCACGCAGATGAACACCAGTACACAAGCATATGTTAGCCTGCATGCAAGACAAGCACCTTTCAACATGTGACAGCAAAAAAAAACACGTGCATGGGAACAGAAATGTTTGAAAACATAAAAATTAAATCTTTGGCAACAATGTGTTTTCTAACTGTGCCTTGCCTTCTGAAACATGCTAATTTCCAAGGTCTCCAGTAAACAAATAGCTCTCAAGGGGCAGCATTTCAGCTTTACGGCCTAAACTCAGTCAGCCTGGAGGAGAGCAAGACCAGGTTTGAGAAAAAGAAAAAGCTGAGATGAGATGAAAGAGGAGGAGAGGGAGGAGGAGGGGGAGGAGGAGAGGGGCCATTAATATATAGCGAGAGACTAAGCAGGAAATGAAAGTTTAGATTTGTTCTTTCATCTGCCGAGATAGGCTTTATGGCAAAAAGCTGTTTTAGCAATTGGATCTGTCATTTTATTTTTATGGTGTAAGAGAGACTGTGCTAAACTGTTTCAATATCTTTTTATATTTTACCTTTAAATGACAGACATTTAGACGATGCACTTACAGACGGTGAGAGAGCGGAAAAATCTCTGATTCCATAAGGCTAGAAGTAAAGAGGTCGAAGTTCAGACAGACCTTATCTTATAAAATTGCTGTAATCAACGGATGATCGAGTCAGACGGCAGTGCTGAGACAAGATATACAAACTTCAGACACCCTGACAGAATAGCTGTATTTTAGAGGGAAGTTAAAGTGAGTTTTCGGTCTATAACAGCAGATGCCGAGCGACTCTGCTGCTCTGACTGGACTTTTAAGTTTATTTCTTCACAGTAAACAAGGTAAAGCGAGGCTGTGTCTGCAGCTGCTGTCCGCCACTCACTGCAAGATGAAGACTTACAGCAGAGAAGACAAATTTGAGGAGGATTTTGAAAGAGCACTGATTGCCTCATATATGCCTCCACTAGCTATATCTATCAGCACATATAAGATCAAAGGGGTATTCTAAAGATGGATGGACACCCTCTGCGGCAGCATAAAATGCATGCTGGGAAACGGTGTCACGCACAAAAGCAAGACTGGATTGTTTGGAGCGTTTAAACCCCGTATATTATCATGTTTAATCATTTCTGCTTCCACTGAACATTGAATATTTATCATGAGGACCTCATCAGCTGGATCCAGTGACCTTTGACCTCCCCTGAAGCCAGTCATGGCGGTTGGCAGTGTACTATAGTGGGTTTGTGCAAATACAGGAAAAAAACACAAACGGGAACACACACACAAGCCCACTTCAAACACACATCCACTTCTATTCCTACTTCCACTCCTGCACACACAACAGACACACACGCACGCACAACAGCACGGCATCCTTTTGTTCAAGCCTTTGTTTTGCCGTTTCTACCTTTTCCCTGGCTGAGGGTTTGAAAGTGATTACCGATGCGGTCCACTTCATTAGCATGAGAACAAAAACAGCGTGGGGAACACATTATCACTTCACAGAGAAAGACTGAGAGCTGTCTGCCCGTTTGTTTACGCCGTTGCGTTCGGACATTTTCTACCAGCGCCGCCACTGCTGTCTCACGAGGACGGTGTTTTCTGCAGGATGAAGCAGCGGAGCCGGGAGGGGCAGGAGGAAGAAAACACCAACGGATAAAGAGGCAGGCAGAGATAGAGGTATTATACTCTGATATGTGTTCTGCAAAACCAAGTGCATGATTCAGGCACGGTGTACACAAGCAGTGAATATTTAGATGCACATGGCCAGATATTCTCATCTGATGTCCCTTTCACTTTTGACAGTTGAAACTGTTGAATCAAGTACATGTAAGAAACTTTATATGCAGATAAAAATAGGAAGTTCATTCTGTAATTTATTTTTCCACTACATCAGAAAAACACACGCAGTATAAGCTGGTCAATTATAGTCTGTCGCTGCCTCACAGACAAAATACATAAGGCATGGACGTGGTGCGACATGTCTATGGCAGCACACCCCCAGTAGAGCCTGTCCATTATAATCAACTTGAGCTGCTACACTGCTCTGCTCATCTCTATTTTTAAACAGCTGGTCTATTGTTTTTTATCTCCATGCGCAGCTATGCAGCCCTTCAACAGGTAACAACTACACAGAGTTGTGTCAAAATCGAGTACACTCTCTGAAGGAATGATTGAATTAAATAATACTCCATTGTACCAGAGGCGATGCAACACAGCAGCAGAGCAACCTTGTGGGTGCTTTTAAATTTCACATTAAAAAAAAAAAAAAATCAATCAAACCAATGCATCTATGATTTTGTATTTAAAATGATCCAGTTAATTAATTCAGTACCAGTTAATACAGCCTACGCTTCCAAACCCTGCATAACCAACTGCATTATCACTTGGCAAAACTCAATATGCACACTGAGGCTGGCACGCAACCACATGCTCCAAAGATGGAGTCTGTGTAGGTGAAAAATCCTGCTTCGCCCGGCCTACGTGACACGTTGCATCAGTACCTCGTGTATTTCGGCCATTAGCCCAGAGGAGGCAGCAGTACTGTAGCCTATGAAAAAGCTACCACAGTATAAGCGCCATAGCTACACTGTAACCTTAAAACGCAGACATTCGAACCCGGGTTAACAGGTGCAGAGTGTAATGCTTATACTGAAGTGCAGGATGTCTGAGCCTGTGGGGCCACAGACCCCAACTTGATATTGTTTAGTCCCAAACACTTACAGGGAGATTTATGACATTTGTTTTAGAAAGGTTTAGCTGTGTATGAAGAGATATAGTTTAACAGCAGACAGTAAAACCAAACTATGGATTTTCTGGTGAAATACAGTCAAATAAAATAATTCCTGTTTTGCCAGGGGCCCTCTGGAGCCATATCAAGGACCTGTGGGAGAACCTGAACCAGGGTATGAGAACCATTGGCCTTGTAAACTTCCATTTTAAGCCATAATCCTTCTCCTTCATCCATCCTTCTTTCCTCTCCGTCTTTCCCTCAGCCTGCAGGGAGGTGTGCAGGCAAAAAGGAGAGAAATACAGAGCAAACAAGAATGTAACGCTCCAGAAAAAGCTATTTGGAGCTGGTTGACCCTGGGGTCAGCTGGCTGGCTGGCTTCCTGGTTAAAGGGGATTGGTGGGAAATGGAGGCACCCTCGGTTAGCC